>JASPKZ010001620.1:0-1290748 GCA_030220185.1 Diploptera punctata
CACCATAGCAGGATATCAAAAAACAGACAAAAACATAAGGCAGCTAAAAGTAGAGGAATTAAACACACAATGTGAAATACACAAACTGGAAAGAACACTGGCAAGGATGACTGAGAATAGAATACCAAAAGCACATACAGCTATTCACCACGAGGAAGAAGAAGTTTGGGAAGACCAAAGAAAATGAAACGCAGCATTTGAGCCGGAACAGGCAGTAATAACCTAAACCTGATGAAGAAGAAGAGTTAAACACAATGTACTAAAAAAGCCCATGTTTTCTGAGCTGACTCTATTAGTTACCTGCGTAGTTATATATCATTTGTTTTAGCTGGTTAGACATATCCTACTTTTTGTACACTCGGAGATGTCACTCGCAATCACGGAAGAGACTTGTCATCTACTACGTCGCCTGCCTTTTTTCTTCCTCTCTCTCTCCCTCTCTCTCTCTCTCTTTCTCTCTCTCTCTTTCTCTCTCTCCTCTCTCTCTTTCTCTCTCTCTTTCTCTCTCTCTTTCTCTCTCTATTTCTCTTTATTTCTCCTCTCTTTCTCTCTCTCCTCCCCCCCCCCTTCTCTCCTCTGGCTTGCTCTAAACTCTTTCTCTCTCTACTTCTGCTTTTTATTCTCTACTCGTCGAAATTGTCTCTTTCTCTCTCCAGTGTGGTCTCTTTCTCTTTTCTCTTTCTCTGCTTTCTCTTTCTCTTTCTCTCTCTCCTCTTTCTCTCTTTCTTTCTCTTATCTCTCTCTTTCTTTCTCTTTCTCTCTCTCTTTCTCTCTCCCTCTCTTTCTCCCTCGCCCCTCCTCTTTCTCTCTCTCCTCTCTCTCTCTCTTTCTCTCTCTCTCTATTCCTCTCGTCTTTCTCTCTCGTCTCTTTCTCTTTAGTTCTCTGGTCTCTTTGCTCTTTCACCTCTCTCTCTCTTTCTCTCTCTTTCTCTCGTCTATTTCTCTCTATTTCTCTTTATTCTCTCTCTCTTTTCCTTCTTACTCTCTCTCTCATTCTCTTTCCTCTCCTCTCTTCTTTCTCTTTCTCTTTTCTCTTTCTCTCTTTTCCTCTCTTCATTCATTTCATCTCTCTCTCTTTCCTCTCTCTCTTTCTCTGCTCTTTCTTTCTCGGTTCTCTCTCTCTTTCTCTCCTCTCTACTTATCTCTCGTCTCTTTTCTCCCTCCTCTCTCTCTTCGTCATCGCCTCCCCCTTACTCCCCTGTTCTCTCTCTCTCCTTCTGCTCTCGCGGTCCTCCTCCGCGTTCTTCTCACTCGCTCTCTCTTTCTCCTCCTCTATCCTCCCTTTCTCTCTCTCTCTTTCTCTCTCTCTTTCTCTCTCTCTCTTTCTCTCTCTCTCTTTCTCTCTCTCTCTTTCTCTCTCTCTCTTTCTCTCCCTCTCTTTCTCTCTCTCTCTTTCTCTCTCTCTCTTTCTCTTTCTTTCTCTTTCTCTCTCTCTTTTCTCTTTCTCTCTCTCTCCGCTTCTTCAATTCTGTTTACTATGCAATCAATGAAATAACGCGAAAATGGATAATGCCAATGCTACAATTCGAGTGCTCACTATGGGTCTACCTAACTGGCAATATTCAACCTGTAGGTTCATGGTCGCGCGGACATAAGCTCTTCATACATTCCTCGTCTCAACTGCACTTCTACTAGCGCTTGATTTTTCAGTTATACTGTTGCAAACTAATAGCTCTTCTTCTGTATTTACTAACATTATTTAATATTTTAAACTTTTTCAAACAATTTTTATAACATTACTAGAAGTCCCGGCCACGCGTTGCTGTGGCTAAGGTATACGTTAAAATTTTTAATTAAGTTGCTGTTTTTCAGCCAGATTACTTAAAACTAATACTTACACACGAAATTAATAATATTGAAAATAAAATAAACACTGAACACACTTAAATTATGAAATAATCAATATTTGTAATTCAATTGAAATTCGCGGTTGCAACAAAAAGCACAGCAATCTGGATCTCTCTTTGTTAAATAATAAACAAATTACCTTACACCGCCATCTGTTAGAATCGTATGGAACTCACAGATAATTACACCGCCATCTGTTAGAATCGTATGGAACTCACAGATAATTATAACTCTTTGTTAAATAATAGACAAATAATTTGCAATAAAAAATAATGCGACTATAAATTTAGTTATAAACTACCCTAAGTCTCAAGTTGGATCAAACTATACACAGTGTGGAAAATTTTATTAAAATCGGTTCAGTAGTTTAGGATTCCATCGCGGACAAACAACGTGACACGAAATTTTTATATATTAAGATTAGACAATGTTGAAGTATTTATTTAAATATTCAAATCACAATTTTATGACACTGTTAGACAATATTGTGATGCTAACTGCTATTTTCTCCACAGAGTATATTATTTAGTCTTGGTTTTTCTATCGCTGTTTTGGGTTATCGCTGGATGGATCAGCGTTTGGGAGTGATAAGTAAGTGTACACTCATTTTTAATAAACGTTTGGTAATTTTAATATTATTAATATTTTTTTAACATAGATTTGGGGATTTTTTTGCATATATTGGTCATTTAAATTTCATAGCGACGGATAGTAATCGAAGATGATAATCGATATGTGGTTCGATTGTGGGTTATCGCTGGCTCTATAAACTCTGGCGCATGCGCACTGTTGTTCTACAGGATTTCGAAAATATTTCACTGTAGTTTAAGTGCAGTTTTTTCCATTCCTCTCCTGAGCTAATGTTTTCCAATCATCCCCTGTAAAATCTACTTCACACAATCCATGGTTAATGTTATTCTCACACATCATTCTTGGCCTACCTTCTGGGCGCTTTCCCTCTGGTTTTCCTACAAGAGTTTTCATGCCCATCTTTCATTCGTTATTCGTGTCACATGTCCTGTCTACAATATTTAACTGTTATTATTACATCTAGTTTCCCATAATGATTATGTATCTCACTGTTATGTAGTCTTCTCCATTCACCTGTCTGTTCATCTCTCTTTGGTCCAAAATTTTCCTAAGAACTTTATTCACAAACACTCATAATCTTTTCTCCTCCCTTAAAGTAAGAGTCAATGTTTCGCATCCATATAGTATAACTGGGAGAAAAACTTATTCTTCTTATAGCCTTTATTAGCCCTGGCTGCTGTTAGGACACTCCTCCATGCATCCCTATCCAACGCCCTCCTTCTCCATCCCCAGACCCCGAGCTTTCGGAGGTCCTCCTCTATTCCGTCCATCTCAGCTTCGGTCTTCCTCCATCTGGTCTCAGTAATGTAAGCTTTCTAGTGTTATTCTCCTCTTCCATTCTCATTATATGACCCACCCACTTCAATCTGCCAATTTTAATAGCATTTACAATATCTGGGTCTGAATACAAGTTGTATCTTATCCGCCATATTCCATCATCATTTATAGGTCCCAAGATCTTCCTCAGGATTTTCCTTTCAAAGATTCTCAGTCTTTCTCCATTCTCTCTGCTAAGTGTCCAGCATTCACTGCCATAAATAGCAACTGGTCTCAGTATGGGTTTGTAGATTTTTAGTTTTGCATCCAGACTTGGAATGTGTGATTTGAAGGAGAAAAACAGTTTTATATATTTTCCTGATTAAGCGAACAGAGGTAACTGTATTACGCCAGTTTAAGGTATGCATTATACACGGGGAAAACTGGCGTAATACAGTTACCTCTGTTGGTAAAATTGACTCTAAGATTCTTTGAGAAAAGTTGGGACGACAAGAGTCCCTGTAACGCATAATAGCTGTCATGTCACACCGAATCACTTATTCTCAGATTCACAGGTGGCATAGAATAACCGAATTTTCCTATAAAGGCTAAGGGTCTGTTTCACCAGACACTAAGTGTACAAACAAGAGTTACTCACTGTATCTTTTTGTTAATTAAATGGTATAATAGGGCACGTCATAGCGTAGGGAGTTAAGGAAATAGCTACAAACCGTAAAGTCAGGGATTCGAGTTCCGATGGGGTCAGGATTTGTAAACTGATCTAAACCTTCTGGCGGCACCATGACCCTAAGAATCTACGGAAATGAGTACTAGACACTTGTTCTGGGGATAAAGGCGGCCGTAATGTAGGGATGACAATCCGGCTGATATCTCGTGCTGATTGTCTAAAAAAGCGGGAGTTTTAATCTCCTATTACCTAAAGGCCTCCTGAAGCTGTTGTGGGATCACTCTAATAGTATGTTTCTAGTTGTGTTGCGAGAATTAAAAAATATCGGCCGCTAGAGCGACTTTTAAATTTCGGCTTTCTAGTAAACCCTTACTCCTAATGATCGGATTTCGCTGATTTTTTTAGGAATACCTTTCTTGTTTTATTTAAATGGTATATACAGAGTTTTTGGTGCGGAAAAATGAAAATTGCGGCCGCTAGAGTTTTTTTAAATTTTCGCTTCAGGTGTAGCCACACTCCTAATAACACTGGTCAACATTATTTTTGTCTCACGAGTACCAATAGTTGTACTTAATGCAGTTTTTATCGTGTTTTCAAATATGTGTTCGAAATTTCTCCATCACCCACAGTTTTTTTATTTCAATTTCAATTACTTACTTACTCACTGGCACTATCGAACCCGTAGGTTCATGGTCGCGCGGACATAAGCTCTCCATACATCCCTATCCTGAGCTAATGCTTATTTCAATTTCAATTAATGGATTTAAATAATTATTTTTTTAATAAACTTTTTTCGTCCATTTGTCCATTATAAAATAAAACCAAATGAGCTAACTCAGGAGATTTCAGCTATGGAAAAGAGATATCAAGGCAAGTGGAATCCTAATATGCTAGCCGATTATTGTTGGACCATCAAGAGGGATGCTCCACAGGCGAAATGTAGCAGAAAAATCGTCATTTCTTACTTTCTAGGTGAGTCCGAATATTGTGTAGTGACGAATGTAGAAAATATTAAAGTGTTTGAAATTATAAATTCCTGTCTCTCGGAAACCTTGCGTGATGGAGAAAAACCCGATATCATATTTGAATTCAGGAGAAAAAATACTATCAGAATCACATATTTTTCTTTCTGAGACAAAAAAAAAAGTTTCTTTTTTGTTGCTCAGTGTAATTCGATTTTTCAGAAAAAAATAATTATGTTTGTATTTTATATGCGATATAGGCATACTGATTGTATTGTTAATAAAAATACGAAAACGTCGGTAAGTGTATCTAGCAAGAAGTTAAAACAATATCTGTTATTTGTCATTCTCATTAAATTAAATAATAACGCATGCTTGCAATTGCTAATGATCTAGAATGAGAGATGTGGGAAAATTTCAGGAGGGTTGAAACAGCTGAGTAAGCCATGGTACGTTATAAGTCAGCTGGGTTCAAACTCTCTGCCCTGAATCAGCTGTACAGAGTAAACACCCTCCTCCCCATCCAGGAACGTTGCCAAATGTCCAAATATGTAAACTTTAATAATTAGTTAAATGTTTTAATTGTAACATACATGAATTCGATTATTAAAAATGGAGACTACAACCACATGGCAGTATAGCACTTAATATATTATATAATTTAGACACCCTATTATTTGCAGAGTCGGCCGCGGTGGACCTAGTGGTTATGCTCCTTGCCTCTGGTCCCAAGGGTCGCGGGTTCAAACCCGGCCGTGGTCGATGGATTTTTTAGGACGGAAAAACCCAAGGAGCATGTCCTCCGGGAGGGACTTTAAGCCGTGGGTCCCGAGTCTGAAGATTTTCAGGCTCGTAAAAAATCCTTAAGCCTGAATGAAAAGGCCTCTAAGCAAAATTTACCGAATTTTCCCGTCCTAGTACTACCTTGGTTTCCTAGATGTCAGTATGAGGCGGAACGCTGACCACGGACCACTCAAAATGGCATCTATACGAAAACAAGTGTAACTAAATTAGTATGGTTCAAATTCTTCCCTGTAGGGGGAGAGCGCCTAAATCTCTGTAAAGGGAAACCATGGGCTTACAAAAAAAAATTATTTGCAGATGACATTGTGTTTATAGCGAATTCAGAAGATGACCTACAACGTTCAGCCCACACTTTTCACCAAATTGCAATAAACTACAACATGGAAATCTCAACAGAAAAATCTAAAGTATTTCCTTTCATAGGATAAGATCCAGTTGGCAGTAAAATTATTATTAATAATGAAATATTAGAACAAACTAACAAAAAAAAAGTTGAACATTAATGTGGCATTTAAAACTAATAAAACTCTACAAAATATAATAAAAACAATAAAACCAAAACAAAAAAAGAAAAATTATCAGGTGTATATAAATTGAAGTGTGGCACATGTGACAATGTCTATATAGGACAAACTGGTAGACCTTTTATATCTCGGATAAAGGAACACATGAGAGCATATAACAGAAATTTAGAAAATTCAAACTATGCTAACCACCTATTCCAATTTAATCATTGTTTCGATCCAAATTTTGAAATTTTACATATTTGTGATAAGGGTAAGAAGTTAGATCTTTTGGAGGCTGTAGAAATTAATAAGTTTAAAAGTAGTAAAAAACTGTTAAATTCTCAACTTGATTTGAATGAATCCCCTTTGTTAAATTTAAAAATTTAAATAAATATTGTTGTATTGTTGCTTAGATCAGTTGGAACACAATTCATAATTTGTTAACATGTCTGAAGAAGGTATAGTGTACCGAAACAGCTGTCACTGAATTATATAATAAATATGAAAATCAAATAAAACTACGTTTTATTTTTATTTAATTAACAAACTAACACATTTAACTACCTCGGATACCAAGTTACATACGAAGAGGAAAAATATTTAAGTCAAAAAATTATATAATTTAACAGAGTAACAGGAATTATAAATAATATTTTCAAGCCAAACACACTACAGCAACACACACGAACTAGAATTTATAAAACACTGGCCAGACCCATATTATGTTACGGCAGTGAGGCCTGGACAATTCGCAGTGTAGATGAACAAGGACTAACTGCGGCAGAAATGAAATTTATGAGACGCACTGCAGGTTACTGAAGAACAGACCATAAAAGGAATTATGAGATTATCAAATAATTACAAACAGAATCAATCGTGGAATGTGTACAAAAATATAGAAACAACTGGAAATCTCACGTAAGAAGAATGAGCAGAACAAGAATTACCACGTCAAATCTTAAATTACCAGCCACCAGGCAAGAGATCCTGGGGCAGACCCTTCAAACGTTGAATTGAGACCGTAACAAACCCCTAGGCCTATCATATGAAAGGAAGAAGAAGAAGAATGTTTTAATTAGGAAAAAATGGAGGATTCTATGTTACCATGCCACCAACAAAAATTTAAATATAAAAAATGGAAAAACACACGATCTATTGTTTGCAATATGTGAATAATCCCATCCATCCAATGGGCGATTGGCTCAAATTCGAGCTTTCGCCTGCCTTAACTTCTGCCTTCAATCATTTCTATTTTGCGCAGCAAGCCTCCAGTTGCGACACTTTTTAAGTAGGTTTGCAGCATCTTCCTTAATACCATCCTCCCATCGTTTTTTCGTTCTTCCAACGCGTCTATTCCCCATAAAACTTGCTGTAAGCACCTTTTTTGGTGCTCGGTCTGTTGAGAACCTTTGTACATGGCCAGCCCATTCTAAGAAATCATTTGAAAAATGGAAATAAATTATTTTGAATGTTTTCAAACAGTTTAGATAAAATTATCCAACATTAACCATTGAGGATGTGGTAAAAATAACAGCAGAATTTACAGGTGAATCAGCATGGAGCACAAATTCTGCTCATAATGAAATTGTAAATCATCATCATCATCCGGTATCATGGCAGCTGCCGCCGCCTTCCGGAAACCAAACGCCATTCCTCTCTATCCATCCATTGATCTTCCTCCATTCCTCTGATATTCATAGCTGCTTGTACCCCTTCTATCCAAGTTTTCTTCGGTCTTCCTCTCTTTCTCCTTTCCATTGGGATCCATTCCATAACAATTTTTGGCAATCTTTGCTCTGGCATTCGTTTGACATGACCACAACACTGCAATCTTTTCTTGTCTATGATGTCCGGCTCCTCTTGTACACCCATAATTTCCCTTATTTCTTTATTTCGTATTCTATCCATTCTAGACTTTCCAGCTGATCTTCTTAAAACATCCATTTCTGTACTTAAAATTCTTTTCATTTCCCTGGTAGGAATTTGCCAGACTTCAGCACCATATGTTAAAATGGCTCTGAATTATGGGGGGTTATATTTGTAATTTTCTATTTTTTGTAATATTTTGCTCCACCTCCACCGCAGACAGCTTTTAAAGCATTTACTGCTTGTTTTGTTTGAGCGAGTCTCATTTTTTAATTTCGAACATAAGTATAATATATATCGACCAGCCATAAACAAAACAAATCGTAAACGTCGGGTTAGGTAGGCCCATATATATTTTTTTGTCATAAATAAGAAATGGAGGAAGTTCCTAATTTTTTGGTACCAGCTTACCTTGTATTCAGTCTTTCCCGTTAAATTCGATGTTGCCTAAGAACAATGTTTCTATCGATGACAATTCAGTCATATGGGGGTAAAAGTAGCGCCACGGTTCCCTCAATATACGAAGTCGGCGGAGTAATACCTTATGCAAGTTTGTTTACAGTACAATTGGAACTTGGCTCGGATATAGAAATTCAGTAAAACTTGCTCAAAGCGGAATCGCATGGGACCAATTTTTTTCCACATTAGAAAAAATTCCGCATTATAAAAAAACTAAAATTTATTAATAATATTACATTTTTTTTCAAATGCCCCAGGTTGTCTTTCGACATTCCTGGTTTCTCTTCTGGCATGGCGTACTTGTAACCCACTTCTGAGGTTGGGGCGCCTGGAAGGCGGGGTTACGTTGCCCCGATGATATGATGGGTGATGGTGATGATGATGATGATGATGATGATGATAATAGTGGTGCGCCAGGAGAGTCCCTAATCCTAAGCTTAATCTAAGATGAATATGAATGATGATAATTGTGATGGCCATATGATTTCGGGGACCGTTTGGGCCTTAAAGTTTTCCTGACATTTGTCTTACAGGTGAGGAAAAACCCCGATAAAAACCTCACCCAGAAAAACTGTCCCGACCGGGGATCGAACCCGGGCCCGCTGCGTGACAAGGTAGCACGCTACCCCGAGACCACAGCGGTGGACTAATCTTACATTATAGGGTACCGTATATGTATTTTTACGTACCTTGGATTAATTGTAGTTCCGGTACCGTTGATAATTGAAGTATAGCATGTACCAGCGACTTCGACGGTAACGCGCGGAAAAACAGTCTCGTTTTGTCACCGTTAAATGTCTTTTATGCGCGTATCCTCAAATTAAAGTATGCAGTTTCGGTTTCCACTCGCTACATTTTCGTCCACATCCTTTGATTCTCTTCAAATTTCATTCCACACTACATTGTGTCGTCTTTTAAAACTGTCCACAACCAACCTGAAGATGCCTTGAAATCGTTATTCTCTAGGGATTTAACAACGGCTAGAGTTTGACTTTGGAGCATCGGTCTGGAAATTAGAAGATTTACCTTCAATCACATTCACTTTTTCGTTTAACACTTTGAGTCAGACGGTGGTACTAGTACCTTCTTCTTCTTCTTGTTCTTCTTCTTCGTCAGGCTCTACGACTTCCAGTGGAATGTCTTGGCCTTCTCAACCAGTTTACGCCACTTCTTCCTATCTTGTGCAGTAGATTTCAAATCAAAAATCCCCATCTCTTTCAAATCCTCAATTACGTCATCTTCCCATCGATCCTTGGGTCTTCCCCTTGGTCTTGTTCCCTGTGGCTTCCAATTCAAAATATCATTCGGCCATCTTCCCTTTGGCATTCTTAGTGTATGTCCAAACCATTGTAATCTTTTGGATTTGATGAAACTAACTATATTTTCTTTATTATTCTTGAGGTATAATTCGTCATTCCTTCTCAACCTCCAATTTCCATTTTCCTTTACTGGACCTAGCACTCTTCTAAATATTTTCCTCTCAAACGTTAATAGTCTTAATTTATCTGCTTCTTTTAGCACCCAGGTTTCAGCTCCATAACATATGATTGGTACTAGTACCACGGCATTTAAATGACACTGAAGCCGGAGAAAATTAAATCCCTCGGCATGCCTGTGCCAGCTGATTTACAGGGGTGGTTTTTCTGAACCAAAAAACATCCCTGTAAATCCACCTGTACAGGCATGCCGAGGGATTTAATTTTCTCCGGCTTCAGTGTCATTTAAATGCCGTGGTACTAGTACCACCGTCTGACTCAAAGTGTTAATGACAGTGATACATCTTTATTCTGTAAATTCAGAACATTACCTCTGAAAGATCAGTCTCAGAATTTAAACTAATTTAAGATTTTACAGTGCAATGGTTATTTGTAAGACTGGGATCTGTATTTCGCATAACGGGTGTGCAGTGAGGCTGAAAGGTACAGGTAGAATCTCTACTTCACCCGACGGCAGGAATCATTCCTTATTGTTTTCTTGGCCTAAAACGGGAATTCAATAAAGTGGAAACTAATTATCTCTCTGTCTTTCCGTTTTATAATTTTTTTCATGAATTGTGCAGAAATATCCTTCTGTTTCCGCGTTGGACAGATTCCGTTTTATGCAAAATAAATACACATGAAATTGCTATTATTTCGCCGGGACAAATAAATTTGTTTGCTTTGGACAGATTTCCACATTATTCTCGTTCCGGATTAAACGAGTTTTACTGTAGTATCATGTATTCGCTGTCGTGAACACACGAAAATGCCAGTGTCAGGTATGCGTGTAGGTGAATTTATTAATATTTAATTTATCACCTGCACACTGTCCGAAACTTACGTAACAGTTAAATACTATCCATCGATTTGTACAGCATAACTCTTGCTTTTTACAATCCATCAAATTCAACTTTATGACATGAACATTTCTACAACTAAAACAAAAGTTAAGGATTTTAAAGTAGGCGAAACTATTCGTAACAAACCCTCAGGAGGCCCTTGGGGTAGTAGGAGGTTAAGGCTCCCACTTTTTCTAGACAATCGGCACTTTTTGTCAGCCGGATTGTCAACCCTGCGTGACGGCCGCCTTTACCCCCAGAACAAGCGTCTGGTACTCATTTCCGTTAGAGGCTGAGTCGACCCCAGGGCCATGGTGCCGCCAGAGGGTTTGGGTCAGTTTAAAAATCCTGACCCCAACGGGACTTGAACCCTCGACCCTCCGGCTTGTAGCTCAGTGCCTTAACCACTACGCTACGGCGTGCCACATACTGTAGTTAAATAGTGGAATAATTGATAGAAACATCTTCCATCCCTCACCAGAAGAAGGAGATCTATAGGAAGACGACATAAAAGATCGTAACAGACTTGGGGGCACGCCGTAGCGTAGTGGTTAAGGCAGTGCGCTACAAACCGAAAGGTCGAGGGTTCAAGTCCCGGTGGGGGTCAGGATTTTTAAACTGACCCAAACCTTCTGATTTCATTTTGGAAACAGTTTCATTAAGATATTTAAATATTTTTGTTTTTTTTTCTTTTTTATTTTGGAATTATTTTTAGATTTAATTTATAGGTTATGGAACTCGTATAATAAAATAGATTATTTTAAGTCTAGTATGGAGGATATTCTGATGCACTCGAAAATCCGGTGGCTCCATGACCCTGGGGTCGACTCAGCCTCTAACTGAAATGAGTACCAGATGCTTGTTCTGGGGGTAAAGGCGGCCGTCACGCAGGGCTGACAACCCGGCTGACATCAAGTGTCGATTGTCTAGAAAAAGTGGGAGCCTTAACATTCTACTACCCCAAGGGCCTCCCGAGACCTGTAGTGGGAACACTTTACTTTACGTAACAGACTACGAGGCAGAAAGATCTTGATATCAAACTGTGTAGTTTGTGGAACGTGTAGATTCAATGCCGCGTTCATTAAGTCTCTCCATTGATCAGTATTTGTAATCAATTCAAACCAGTTCATATCTCTGGTATCCAGTTCCATCCGAATATAAATATTCATCTAGGAAGCTTTTATTACTCTATTTAGTTTTATCCCTATTTTATATCTATTTAGTTTTTATAAATTAATAAACGAATGGAGGAAAACACAACGAGGATATATACCCATCAATAGGAACCTCAAACTCGATGCTATTCTTTTTGCAGACGATTTAGCGCTTCTGGCACTTTTCCGAAAATGATTTGCAACGATCAATTTATAATTTACAAAAAATAGGTGCCAAATTTAATATGGAAATATCAATTAACAAAACTAAAATTATGGCATTTCATGGGAAGGACCCCATACAAAGTAAAATCTGTCTCCAGAATAACATTTTAGAGAGATCTAATCAATTTAAATATCTTCGACATTATCTCTCTATCTGGGATGAAAAGGATATCCCTGAAAAAGTTACTAGTTATAATAAAAGTTTAGGAATTATTAATCAATTTATGAAACCATCCCTTGTACAAAAAAACACCAGATTACGTTTATATAACACTTTGGCTAGACCAGTGTTGACCTATGGTAGTGAAGCATGGACACTAAAAAAACAACATGAAAGCAGAATAACGGCTTGTGAAATGAGATTCATGCGCAGAACAGCGGGCTACACCAGATGGGATCGGAAAAGAAACACCGATATCTTAAAAGAATTGAAGACTACGCCAATTTTGGAATATATTAAACAGTACCAACTAAATTGGAAACACCATCTTGAAATAATGAGTTCAAATCGGATCCCCAAAGCTGTTTATAATTATATACCAAGAGGACGAAGATCACTGGGCCGTCCTATGAAACGCTGGAGGGAAAATTTTCTATAGGATCGTAACAGGCCTTGGCCTAATACTTGGAAGGAAGAAGAAGAAGAAGAAGTTTTATCCCTATTCCATGTTTTGTTAGTAGTTAATATTAGACCACTTCCGAATAAATGGTACTTTGTTTAGTCTATATTTTAATATACAGGGTTGTTAAATAAAGCAAGTGAAACAAACTAAATATTTGGGAATGATTATGGATAACATCGAAGGTATAGGCAAAGAGAACATAAAACATAGAATTGAATTGAGTAGCAAAATAATATTATTGTTAAATTCCATGTGGTGGGATAAGCATATTTGGAAAGACACAAAAAAATATATTGGTATAACATGTATGGAAGTGAGGTATGGACAATCAGTAAGAACTACAAGAATAGACTAATAGCTCTAGAAATGGATTATTTACGTAGAAGTGCCAGAAAGTCTAAATTAGAACATGTCACAAATAAGGAAATTAGAAACATAATGGAAGCAGAAGAAAGCATAATTGAAGAATTGAGGAGAAGGAATTAAAGTGGTTAGGACATGTTTTAAGAATGTAAGATGAGCGATGGCCGAAGCAACTATATGAATGGCATCCGAACAGAAAGAAGAAAAGAGGAAGACCAAGGTTAACATGGAAGGAAAACATGAAGACAGTAATGCAAGCTAGAGGGCTAAGCATCGAAGATGCCCAAGACCGTAGGCTTTGGAGGTTTGACACGGGAAGACGGCAGCAGCTGTAAAAACCCGAAGATAGATAGATAGATAGGTTGTTAAATCTTAGATTTAATGTATTTGTTTATTTATATATTAATTACAAAATAAATAAATTTAATCTAATGTGTGGCACTACTAAAAGAACCCTTAAAAACACAAGAAAAGAAACAAAAATTAAATTTTATAAAGTAATGGCTGTTCCTGTATTGATGTATGGATCAGAATGTTGGACGATCACTAAAAGACAAGAACAAAGATTGGAAGCAGCTGAGATGAGATTTTTTAAGAAATATAGCAGGATATACTCTGTTGGATAAGAAAAGAAATGAAGATATAAGAAAGGAACTAAATATTTTCAAACTTACAGACCGAATAATTAAATACAGGAACGACTGGAAAGAACATATTGATAGAATGCCAGAAGGAAGATTTTCAAAATTATTGCTTAATTATAAACCGTGCGGAAGGAGAAATGTTCGTCGCCCACACAGAAGATGGTCTGAACAATTTTAACAATTCTAGCTTTCATGAAACCGGAACGAGCCAACAGGCTTAATCCCTGGATGATGGTGATTATTATTTATGTTTGGCGGAGATGCCATTGTTTTTCGCATCTTCGCCATTTCCACGCAGTAGGGAATTCGAATATAATTTTCCATTTTTTCTTGTAGTTGTTTACATTGAAAATTCAGAAGAAAATCTGCAGAAAGGTCTGTATGAACTTAACAAAATTACAGAAGAATATGGATTGAAGATATCTACAGAGAAAACAAAAATTGTGGCATTTCAAAGTGTAGATCCTGTCAGAAGTAAAATTGTACTTGACAATGAAATTTTGGAGCAGGTGAATAATTTTACATATATAGGATGCAATATTTCATATGATAAAGAAAAGGACGTAAATGCAAAAATATCAAAATTTTAAAGAATTTTAGGGTTAATAAATTCTATCTTTAAGCCACAGTTAGTCCAAAAACATTCAAGACTAGAAGTGTATAAAACACTGGCTCTTCCAACTCTTTTGTATGGTAGTGAAGCATGGACGTTGAAACAGAAGGATATACAGAGACTTAGATCTGCTGAAATCAGATACCTTCGGAGGACAGCAGGATACACACAACTAAATCACGCTGTCCGTTCCCCGCCGCGAGTGCGCCAGCAGTGACAGTGAAATCTTCGCGTCCCCGCGTCTGCTGTCCAATGCCATACTGATCGAACTGTAAAAAGAGATTCGTGAACTCATGGGTCGGTAGGGCACGCAGGGAACTTCCAGATTCTCCTTTGATTCTCTTTCAGGAAATAATCGGCTTCTCGAGGTTTCTATTCGAGAATGGTCAGACTGGGATTCCAGATAATTCCGATCCTCGAATATAAATGAGATTACGAGTATTTGAGAATACATTTCTACAAAAAAATTGGACCAAAGAGAGAAGAACAGACTGGTGAATGGAGAAGACTACATATCAGTGAGGTACATGATATTTATAGGAAGCCAGATATAATAACAGTTCAGTCTCGTAGACTGCCATGGGTAGGACATGTGGCACGAATTGAGAAGCTTCTTGTAGGATAATGCCCAGTTGGTAGACCAAGAATGAGGTGGGAGAATAATATTAACCATTATTGAAGGGAAGTAGATTATACAGGCGATGATTGCAAAACATTAGCTCAGGATTGGGATTTATCGCCAGCTTCTGTCCGAGCAGCCATGAACCTATTGGTTCGATAGTGCCAGCGAGTTATTATTATTATTATTATTATTATTATTATTACTACTATTATTAATATTCAGGGTTCCTCATCTAGGGGATATGTGGATGGCGACCACAAGGTGCCCAAGCTGAGCAAAACATTTCTTCCACTTACTTGTGTTTTGCACTCTTTTAAATTTACTATCTAACCTCTCTTGGTTAACTCTTGTTTTTTCGACCCCGATGCTATTAGGGCATCCGAGGGCTAGGGAGTCTTTCCTTTCTTCCATTTATTATTTCCTTTCTTTTCTTTTCTTCTCCAGAAAAGCGTGACCAGAAGCTATAAGATGGCAGCCCCATCACTGGTCTTGCCTTTCTTTGGCCAGCAACCAATCGAAGGGACTATTATTATGCTTTCAAGTCTTATACGAGAATTTCCCAATAACGGCTTGTGAAATGAGATTCATGCGCAGAACAGCAGGTTACACCAGATGGAATTGGAAAAGGAACCCCGATATCTTAAAATAATTGAAGACTACGCCAATTTTGGAATATATTAAACAGTACCAACTAAATTGGAAACACCATCTTGAAAGAATGAGTTCAAATCGGATCCCCAAAGATATTTATAATTATATACCAAGAGGACGAAGATTTCTGGGCCGTCCTATGAAACGCTGGAGGGAAAATTTTCCATAGGATCGTAACAGGCCTTGGCCTAATACTTGGAAGGAAGAAGAAGAAGATTTTATTATTATTATTATTATTATTATTTATATACAGAATTTTAATCTTTACACAGCTTTCTGTGTCTAAAGTTTTATTTTTCTTCTCCACTCGTCTCTCTCCATCCAATCCATGTCCTCCAGTCCTCTTGCTCTCATTCCAGTTCTTATTTCCTGCATCCACGAGTTTCGAGGTCTTCCTCTCCTCCTTCTTCCAGGTGGACACCATTCCAATGTTTTTCTGGGTAATCTTTCTTCTTGCATTCGTCGTACGTGCCCATATCAATTTAATTGTTTTTATCTTATATAATCTACTACTGAATATATAATTTTCAGTTTGTCTCGTATGACAGTTTTTCTTACTTTTTTCTAATTTTGAACATCTTGCTGCTCTCCTCAAGAAATCCATTACCATCGACATAAGTTTTTGTTCTAAGTTTTTGTTTAATTTCCATAGTTCATATCCATATGTGACACTACTTCTCACTATTGAATTGTATATTTGCAGCTTATTTTATCTGGTTATATGTCTGTTCGATAAGACTCCATTTATCATTGCTGTTATTGCTCTACCTTTATCTATACTGTTCTTAATTCACTTTCTTGTTTATCCTCTTTATCTACTTTTACTCCGAGATACTCAAATTATTATTATTATTATTATTATTATTATTATTATTATTATTATTATTATTATTATTATTATTATTATTATTATTATTATTCATCTGCTCAGTTTAGTTTGATTTTTATTTCCTCGTTTCCAATACCTGTAATATCTTGAGGCAAATTTGAAGTGATAAATGTTTTAGAATAAATAGAAGAGACAGTTGGGTCTCTATGAACCCCCGCTATCGATCGGGACAGGAAGAGCATGGACAGGCTCACTGTGCGTGGGCGGAGGGGGTGATCGCTACAAGATCACAGATGGGCGATTTACAAACTACTTGTCATCTTATCGGAGATCCGTATCCGGAGGCTTAAATCATCTCTCTCTTCCTTTATTCAGTATACTTGATAGTTTTGTCAAGAATCTGTACATTTTTTTTGTAGAGTAAGTTAAATTTATTGGTTCCATATGGATCTAATATTCGTGACTTCTTCTAACAAGAAATTCTCTGGGAAACGTGTAGATTTTCTCCAAGATTACATTAATTTGTGTATAAATGTATTCCATTCCATTGACTCAATTTAAAGTCTTGCCTTGTAAGGTACTTTTTTATGTGCCACGCGCCACCCTGGCCTTACAGTGGTATGACCTGTCGCGAGAGGATCACACACATACTTACAAAGGATGGGCTAAAGACCGGTTTACACGCTACCTCTTATTCTACGTTTTGTCCATCATACAAAACGTACGTTTTGTCCACTAGCGTTTTCCCCTCCATTTTCTATCTCAGTTCCAATGCAGACTCGAATAGTAGTGTATTGTTAGTGACTATTTAACTCATGCCCCAAATTGTAGTCATTGACCAATCACATATCAATGATTTTTTATTTACAACCAATCACAGTCGTGTTTGGCCTAAAATTTACCAACTAAAGTTTATCATAAGTAATGCCACCAGTGATTTCCAAATTATCGATAAATTCACGACTCACGAAGTGAGGAGTGAATTTATCTAGAGAATTTGGAAATCAAGAGTGGCATTTGTTAGGACTATTTAACAAAATAAAATTAAGCTGTTTACTCACAAATCATTATTTAACTATAGTTATTTTAAAATATTTATATATTTAATGTAAACGGCGATGTTTGAAAACAATTGAGTAGCGGTAGGTACGCTTCATCTGCTTCTTTTGTTTATCGCTGCAATCAGATCATGCTATTTATTGCCAATGGAACGCAATATTGTAAGAATGCTCTCTAGTGGAGAAAAAATGAAACATCAAACTGTATATTAATTCATTTCTGATGTCGTATGATGTAAATATGACAATTATATTTTTCTGGATTGTTACCTGGGGAAAAATACATTTAAGAAAGTGCAAACAGTGGTTTCTTTTTTTGGTGGTATAATCAATTGCTACAAATGTTTTTATATTAACTCCCGCATGCGGCATGTGTTGACATTCATGCACTATATATACAATCTGGTAGCCGTATTTCTCGCAGGCTCAGTCACTGCAAAATAATGGTCAGACCTGTTCAGAATATTAAAAAGGAGGAGCTTTCTTTAATATGGTAATTATAACACTGATAAATATTTCGTGAAACACGACTCTGATTGGTTGTAAAACAGAAATCATTGGAACGTGATTGGTCATTGAGTCCCATTTGGGGCATGAGTTAAATAGTCATAATAAACAAAGCACCTCCTTTTTAACATTCTCAATAGGTCATAGCATTATTTTGCAGTGACTGACCCTACAAGAAATACGGCTACCAGATTGTATATATAATACAATGTCGATTAATATATTTGATAATATACAGTTATTGGTAAAAGTAAAGTCTCTAAGAAGAAAGCGTAAAAACCATAAAAAGCACCCCACGCTTTTGATGATAATTTTTTTTTGTAGATAACTCTAGTTTGAGTCTAGATGTGTTGGAGATGATTTTTTTTTGTTGGCCACTTTAATGTTATCCCAAGTGTGTTGGAAATTAAAATTAATTTTCATTTTTTGGTTCTGTTTTCTAATAAAGCGTGTTGTTTTAGTTTTTTAAACTATTATTTATTTTTTAATTTTTAGTTTGATTGTCATAAATAGGAATCCCATGAAAATTTAATTGCTTAATACTGTTTTAAAAGTGTAAAAGTAAAAGGATTTGAACCAGCAACCTATGGATTACTGAAATTATATAGGCCTACCAATACTGTCAACAGCTCTATCAACTGAGCTCTTACAACGATTGACTAAAAAGTCGATAAGTTCACAACCTATTATACCGGTTTTATTTTATTTATTTTATGATGATTCTGGCCAGGATTTTAGAAAAAAAATGAAATTATTGTATTTCCATGGGTCCTTTACAACTATACAAAGTTTCAAGTCTATCCAATGTTTTTAAGTGGGTGAAAATCGTGATCAAAGATTCCGTTACATAGACAGATACAGGTCAAGCTAATATAAAGCGTGTAAACAGCAGAATGCCTAAATCATTTCAACAAGTGAACTATAATGATTAGTGTTCGCTAAGTGATCGAAATTCGACCATAAATGACACGTCACTTTATTTTAGACATTGTTAGTTTAAATTGTAGTGGCCGCGATGGACTAGTGGTTATGCTCCTTGCCTCTGGTCCCGAGGGTCGCAGGTTCAAACCCGGCCGTGGACGATGGATTTTTTACGATGGAAAAATCCAAGGAGCAAGTCCTCCGGGAGTGACTTTAAGCCGTGGGTACCGAGTCTGAAGGTTTTCAGGCTCGTAAAAAATCCTTAAGCCTGAATGAAAAGGCCTCTAAGCAAAATGTACGGAATTTTCCCGTCCTAGTACTACCTTGGTTTCCTAGATTTCAGTATGAGGCAGAACGCTGACCACGGACCACTCAAATGACATCTATTCGAAAATAAGTGTAACTAAATTAGTATGGTTCAAATTCTTCTCTGTAGGGGGAGAGGGCCTAAATCTCTGTAAAGGGAAAACGTAGGCTTACAATACAATAGTTTATATTGTATTAGATATTAATCATAAAAATACAGTGTGTATATTTATGTTGGGGGGGGGGTGCACAAAATTGGACAACATAAGAAATGAGAAGAATAAGAAGTGAATTAGAAATATATTCAATAAATGATAGAATTCAACAACACCGCGTCGGCTGGGAACAGCATGTTCAGAGAATGGAAGAAATAAGATTGCACAAGATAGCGTATCATTATAAACCAAAAGAATTAGTAGTAGTAGTAGTAGTAGTAGTAGTAGGACTTTATTAGACAAAAAGTAAGATATTTACAATATTATTTACAAATATGGGTCGCACGGGCAGTAAGCCGTACGTGCTGTTGACAGTCCGTTACAATAAAGTAATAATTGGTACTAGTGTAAAGAAAAATAAACAACAAAAACAGCAATAACATTACAAATACATAAAGAAAACACATTAATATTACAATTAAATAATAACACAACAGCATTATACACTAATTAATTTATATATAATTGTTAAGAATTAATGATATTGCATTTTGATAACATATATTTATTCATGAATGAGTGTTGTCCTTATTTTCCGCGTTTTGTCCAGAAATTTACCGAGGTTTATCCAATTTTCTGGATTTACCAATAACTCGTAGCATGCCAATCTTTCCCGATTTGAATTTAGAAATCTTTCCGGTAATAACTGACGTCTCCAATATTCTAAATCATTACATTTTCCTAATATATGTATCTCATCTTCAAAGTTCCCGCACATTGGACATATTCGCATATCGTGATCGTCGCTAATTTTTAGAAATTTCCATGCCCCTAGCAAGCCCTGATCTCTCCTTAAATCCTAGGTTGAGTATATACGATTCTTTTCCCCAGACGTGTTTTAGGTCTCTTTGTAAACACAGTGAGCGTTTTCCTGTACATTCGGCGAAAGTATCTTGTTGGTTTATATCTAAGTACCTCCTCCTTATTTTTCTCCACACGTTCTTGCGATTTTCAGTCCCTTTTTCCCATATCCAGCCCATCCCAATCTTTTGGAGTTCTCTCCTAACCTCGTCTGCCCAAAATTTAACATCTATGTTTTTAAAAGAATTAAGAGATATAGGAAGAACTAGGAATAGATGGAAGGAATCATTGTGAATTCGGAACAGGCGAATCACCTAAACCTTGAATTGAAGATGATGATAATATTTATGTTGGAGTGTAACTGATGATGGGGGTGATAGCACTCTAAATTAGCACCCAGCATTTTGAGGAATTTGGGTAGCTACAATAAGCAGTGAGAAAATCAGCTATAACGGCTGATGGACCCGACATGCTGACTACATGTCACCTCTACACTGGCAGGATGATCATCAACCTCTCTGATTAGCACATGTATTTGTATTACTCCCCTATAGTTTAAATGGGAGTTTTTGTGCTGGATTTTAGTGCCTTGCAGTTAAAAACGGCAGATCATTTTTTTTGGACGTGGCCTTTGTACATCAAATGCTTCCGTGGAAGAAATTTAACTCCCGCGCCATGGAGATTCTCCAGAAAAACGGCATAACAAACTGTTTACAAAATTTTATTGATAAGACTAAAGCTCGTGAATAGCTACTAAAAAAATCAGTTGACAAACAGAGGAGAAAAGATGCTTAACTGTTTTGTCCTTGTCTATTTATATATAGATTAGAGAAAATGAACCAGTCTCATTGTGCTTGATGATTTCTAGGGCAAGGCATTTAATGACCTATAAATTGGTAAAAAATGCATTTATGACCTAAAAAATGCAAAAAAATAATCAATAAAATAAAAAAAATGACGAATAAAAAGTTAAGAATTACCAATAAAAATACTATTTATTAGATTAAGTACTCACTTGATTACTGAATCACATAAAATTTAACTTAACATCAAAATATTAAAAGAAAAGTATTTAAAAAACGCACATTACAGTACTTTTATTGCAGAAAATCCGTTTCAATTACACAGTGCACCTTTACAGCAATTTTGAATTGCAGTTAACAATCAGAATAAGGGTAGCTCTAAGAAATTGAATAAAATTCCTAGAAGTTACCAAAACAACTACTTAATTCCAAGAAATTGTATTGAAAAGGGAAAATACTGAATTATAATAAAAATCTTAAATCAAATACAAATAATGTCACAGCCCTCCGGAAAAGTGTAAAAAATGCTCAAAATGACCTAAAAATTGCCAAAAAATGACTTATCCCTAAAAAAAAGTTAAGAAAATGCCCTAACGAATTGATTTTATTTAATCCGTTTTTTAATGCCTTACATTTTCATATATGCAAGTAATGTTTCAATCTTCATAAGAAAAAGACGCAAAATCATTAATTGCCTTGACCTAATGATCACATTACCATGGCCTAATTTGTTTTACCGGTTCTTTATCGTAATCTTATTTTTATTTCCTCTTTTCTTATTTAAGTTATTTCCAAAACACAGGGCATTAGTATATTTTCAGTATGTTTCTGGTTTCATACTCAGACCCAGAGTCTCCATGCTCTTGGAGTAGCATATCCACCGTCATGTATGAGGATTGTAGGTTCAATCCCAATTGGTCCGTACAACTTTTCTATTTTAAATTAAACTGTTCTTGTTTCCAAAGCACAGGGTATATATTAATTAATAAAAAAAACTCTCTAAAATACAATTTAAGAATATCTAAAACAAAAATATTAGCTCTGAAAGGAAAATGTGTAATAAGAACAAAAATAGTGATAAACAATGTAATTATAGATTTTAGATTTATTTAGCCTGATGGAGTCAAGGCCATGTGGCCTTCTCTTCCACTCACCAGGACAAACATATATTACATCAGAATATAACAATCACAATTAACTCTAATATTAAATGCTAAATAAAAATTTGATCAAAAATATAATATCTACTATATTACGATCTATAATACAACCAGTTAATGTTAGTTAAAATTAAGACTAAAACTAATAATAAAATGTATACAAGCAAGACATATTAAATTGTCCCTGTCTAATGTATATAAAAAACAAAGAAAATAATGAGATATAGAAAACTAATTTTACGTTTGTACAATATTTAAAACAAAACAAAGAAAATAGTTGTTAATCTTAATATTATTTTCATACATAACTAAATTTATTAATTGTTAAAAGAATACTATCAGTGAGGTGTATTAGATAGTTTGTTATTAAATAATTCTTTAATTAGACCAAGTTCAGAATTTTAAGTATTTGGGATGTCATTTAGGCAATGACAGAAATTTAGATAAACACACTAAAATACGATTCAATTATCTATGTGGCACAATTAAACGCACTTTATTGAATAAGACTAGAAAATAAACTATTTTGAAGTTTTACAAAGTATTGGCAGTTCCATCTCTTATCTATGGATGTGAAACCTGGACATTAACAAAGGCAGATAGTAAACAAATAGAGGCTGCTGAAATGAAGATGTTGAGAGCAATAGCAGGATAGCAAAAAACCGATAAAAAGAAAAACGAAGATATAAGAACAGAACTTAATATATGTAATCTCTGTGAAAGAATAAAATATCATCAAAAAGGTTATCTTCACCACGTATTACGAATGAATGAACAGCGCATACCAAGAAGAATGTATAATTGAGTTGCCCAGTGGAATAGAGGCACATGCCACAAAAAAAACTATTTTACAGAAACAAGGAATTTCTGAAAGTTGTTTATCTGTGGAATATGGACATTATGTTTTAATTTTTTAACCAGAATCTTGAATTAGATGATGTATTGAATACCGTATTAAATATTAGTTTGAAATATTCCTAGTATTAAGTGTTTTTATGTAATAGAACAGGTAATTTGTGCAAATTAAGTAGTGGCATATGCCCCACATAATGCCTCTTCTATCTTCAGTGGGTGTATGGACACAAATTTCTGATGTTGATTGACTCTCTTCTTCATCATCAGACACTTCCCTAACACATTCTTCATTTTTTCCGAACAGTTGTTAAACATTTTATTGATATTCCGTGGACCGCTAGAAATGCACTTCTACAGACTTCAAGTTCGCTAATATTAGTTACACGAACATAGTATCTGAATGAAACCTTCCTTTGACTTATGTTTCATCTTTTCTCTTCTTTGCATAACCTCTCTTACCTTCACTAATCATTAGTGGAGTGAAATCACATGATATTAGTTTGCAACACGTGTTCCACTATTTACAAACTCCTTTGCTGTCACAATCTTCTTATTGTTATACACTATTTCTCATACGTTTTCTTTCATTATCCTTCCACTTATTTTCATGATGACTCCTTCTTTTACTATTAACTTGCCTTTTTTCTTCAGAAAACGCATTAAACCTCAACATCTATGTAAAGACATATTGGAAATGTTGTAGGTAATTTGAGAACTATACAGGGCAAGTCAAAATGTTGTGCAGGTTTTCAGAAATTTATGTGAAATGTAATGAACATATAACATTGTGAGACATATTGTATGAAAGGTAAAGTCTCAAAGTTTTTTTTTAAATATTCACAGATGTTCTATGTGAGCGCCTTTTGTTACACGACAGATGTCAAGCCGATATTCAATCTCCTGCCAAACTTTCTGTAGCAGTCCGCGGTCGATATCAGCAATGGCTGCTGTGATGCGGGCACGCAGTTCATGCAGTGTTGTTGGAAGTGGTGGTACGTAAACATGATCCTTTACAAGACCCCACATGAAGAAATCACACGGGGTTAGATCTGGTGAACGAGGTGGCCAATGAATGAGTTGTTGATCACCCTGAGATGCACGGCCTATCCAGCGTTGTGGTAAAGCCGTATTCAAATGGTCTCGAACACTGCCATGGTAATGTGGAGGGGCACCATCCAACTGCAGAATGAAATCTGGACTATCCGCTTCAAGCTGCGGAAGGAGCCATTGTTGTAGCATATCAAGGAAAACATGTCCGTTCACAGTACACGGTGATTACAAATGATTGGAGCGATTTCATGATTTTATTGTAGCGATCTTATTTGACATATCTTCACAGAACTTTAAAGTTATGTATAAAAACTCATAAGGTTTTTTTTTGTTTTCTCTCGCAGCCGTGTTTCAGCTTTAAACCGAGAGAGCGCAGCAGTTATCAAAGATGGCGACAGGCGAGGAGAAAGCATATGCTGTGCTTGAATTTCATTCAACTCAATCTGTGATAACTGTGCAACGACACTTCAGAACGAAGTTCGAGAAAGATGCACCGAGTGCCAACTCCATTCGGCGATGGTATGCGCAATTTAAAGCTACAGGATGCCTCTGTAAAAGGAAATCAACGGGTCGTCCTTCAGTGAGTGAAGAAAAGGTTGAGAGTGTGCGGATGAGTTTCACACGTAGCCCACAGAAATCAACACGAAAAGCGAGCAGAGAGCTGAACATTCCACAACCGACCGTTTGGAAGATCTTGCGGAAAAGATTGAAGCATAAACCTTACCACTTGCAATTTCTACAAGCCCTTACGCCCATTGACAAAGTGAGTCGGTTTGAATTTTGTACACAAATGCAGCAGTTTATGGATGAGGATGGTTTTTGTGAGAAACTTGTCTTCAGTGACGAAGCAACATTCTTTGTGAATGGCAAAGTGAACAAACACAATGTGCGAATCTGGGGCACAGAAAATCCCCGCGTTATTGTGCAGCACATTCGCGACTCCCCAAAAGTTAGTGTGTTCTGTGCGGTTTCTCAGTTCAAAGTTTATGGCCCTTTTTTCTTCTGCGAGCAGAACGTTACAGGACACGTGTACCTGGACATGCTGGAAAATTGGCTCATGCCGCAGCTGACGACCGACAGTGAGACCTTCATCTACCAGCAGGATGGTGCTCCACCACACTTCCATCACGATGTTCGTGAATTTTTAAACATGAGATTGCCAAACCGATGGATCGGTCGCAGTGGAGAGAATGATCAGAAATTGTTGTCATGGCCTCCCACGCTCCCCCGATTTGACGCCGTGCGATTTTTTTGTTTGGGGGTATGTGAAAGATTCAGTGTTTGTGCCTCCTTTACCAGTAGACTTACCAGAACTGCGAGCTCGCATAATCAATGCCTTTGAACAAATTAATAGGGACATGTTACGTCGAGTATGGGACGAACTTGATTACAGACTTGATATCTGCAGAATCACCAAGGGGGAGCATATGGAGCACCTGTAACATCTCAAAAAAAACCTGGGAAGTTGCTCTATGTATCTGTAAAAGTTCGTGAAAATATGTCGAATACTACAGCTACCATAAAATCATGAAATCGCTCCAATCATTTGTAATCACCCTGTACGTTCATGAAAGAAAAAGGGCCCATAAACCTTTGCATGGGAAATGGCACAAAAGACATTCACTTTCGGAGAATCGCGTTGATGTTCCAGAGTTGCATGGGGGTTACCAGTTCCCCAAATCCTTACATTGTGTCTATTCACTTTTCCTGAAAGGTGGAAAGTCGCTTCATCACTGTAAACTACCCTCTCATGGAACTCATTCTCTTCCATTAATGCGAGAAAATCAACACAGAAGGACGCTCGCAAAGCATAATCGGCGGGTTTTAAGGCTTGAACCAGTTGCAAGTGGTAGGGTTTCATCTGTAAACGTTTCCGGAGAATCCGCCATACAGTTTTTTTTGGTAGTGTAGTTGAAGTTCTGTCGCTCCCCGGTAGGTGGATTTCTGTGGACTCCGCATGAAGCATGTGCGAACGCGTTCGACTGTCTCTTCACTCGTCGACGGACGGCCAGTCGATTTTCGTTTACAGATACAGCCTGAATCCCTAAATTGTGTGTACCACTTACGAATGGATCTCCCATCCGGCGGGTCTTTATCGTATCTGGTACGGAAATGTCGTTGAACACTAGTCACAGAGTTGTTTACATGGTAATCAAGCACACAGAAAGACTTCTGATCCCTAGTCAACGCCATTTTCCTTTACTGCTCTGCTGTTGACATCTTGCGGGTGAACGCGGAACTTTAGAAGTGGACAACTAAACTTTGAGAGTTTACCTTTCATACAATATGTCTCACGATATTATATGTTCATTACATTTCACATAATAAATTTCTGAAAACCTGCACAACATTTTGACTTGCCCTGTATAATATTATAGATCCAGAGGGCAGTGGAACTATATTCTGATTGGTTAGTTTCATTTCTGCCAACCTATCAGGGACATCGACTGTAACCATTTGAGATAAAAGAGAAAGAAGGTGGCATGTGCCTTTTTTCCACTAGCTATTTCTATAATTCAGAATCTTCAAGTTTTATTACGCTCCTTGTTAAAGAATAGACACATACCACCATGCAAATAGTTATTGGAATTGATGCAAGATGGCAGGATCTACTTAACCATAACAAAAACTCACAATCGGCAGATTTGTGGCATGTGCCTCCTTTCCACTGAGCAACTCAATTATAAACCAAAAGGGAGAAGAATGTTGGGAAGACCATTGATGAGATGGAAGAACCAATTCGACCTATAATGACATCGGAACAGGCCATTGGGCTTAATCCTTGTTGTTGTTGATGATGATGATGAAAAACTTGCTGATTGAAGAGGAGCTGCAGACGAGCAATTTGCATAAGAAATCCTAGATATCAGAAAAAAGATATGAGTTACTTTTGATGTTCATACAGGGTGAATCATAAATATGGCTATACGTTTGATCGCGTTCTGTGATGAAAATATTACCATTACAGGAAATATGAAATTACCGTTGGAAAGGCAATTATTCAAATTACAATGGAATAAAACAAATTCCTTCTGGATTTTTTCGTGTTGAGACTTGAAAGTAGTTTTGAAGTTCCTTAGGACAGGTTACTGGCCCGACGCTAAGAAGAAGAAGAGGATGTAAATGCAAAAATATCTAAATTTTGAAGAATTTTAGGGTTAATAAATTCTGTCTTCAAGCCACAGTTAGTCCAAAAGCATTCAAGATTAAAAGTGTATAAAACACTGGCTCTTCCAACTCTTTTGTATGGTAGCGAAGTATGGACGTTGAAACAGAAGGATATACAGAGACTTAGATCTGCTGAAATGAGATACCTTCGGAGGACTGCAGGATACACACTACTAGATCACAAAAAAAAAATGAAGACATCTTAGAAGAATTACACATGGAATCTTTAGAAAACAAAATTTCTGATTATAAGTCAAGATGGATGCAACATGTTCATCGAATGGAAGATCACAGAATACCCCAACAAATGTTAAGATATCAACCTGCAGGAAGAAGAAGACCAGGACGTCCACTCAAAAGACTTTTGGATGGTGTTTCTCTTGAGGCCGAAACAGGTCAACAAATGGCCTAAATTCGTGAATGTACTATGATGATGATGATGATGATGAATAAAACAAAACACTGTAGAACTTACGTCATTAGTCAAAATTCAAACTACTTCGTCTATTTCTGCTCCATTGAGCTGCCATCTCATTTTAGTTCCGTTGTTTACCCTCATTATATTATTATTAAATCCACCGCTGTGGTCTCGAGGTAGCGTGCTGCCTTGTCACGCAGCGGGCCCGGGTTCGATCCCCGGTCGGGACAGTCTTTCTGGTTTTCTGGGTGAGGTTTTTATTGGGGTTTTTCGTCACCTGTAAGACAAATGTCAGGAAAACTTTAAGGTCCAATAATATAGATTGGATAACTATTCACTTTGAGAGGAAGCCTAGGAAGGGGGGTAAACCTCCTAAAGAGAGAAGGGATAAAAATAGTAAGATTTTTATCATTTTTTTCGTTATTAATTAAGAAGGTTTGGTTAATAAAGGAAACCTATAGAGAATGCATAATTAGAACAATTCCTAGGGTTAAAAGTGAATAAATAGCAAAGTAAATTAGCCATAAATTTTCACCTAAAAGCATGGCTGTAATTATTCATCCTAAATGATTAATTGATGAATGGTTAACCAAACGGTCCCCGAAATCATATGGCCATCATCATCATCATCATCATCATCGCCATCCTTCACCGGTGTGGAAAGCAACGGGAAGCTACCACACCTACACAATTCCCTAGTAAAGCTGTAAGCATCCCATAGCATGAAAATGCTATGATTGCAGTGAAAGACCTGCCCTCGGGCAGAATTACTATGGAATGGAATATATATATATATATATATATATATATATATAAATTATTCCCTGTACAATTTACATGATTTGAGGGAAGTATATAGGCCTATATATATATATATATATATATATATATATCCGTAGCGTAGTTGTTAAGGCACTGAGCTACAACCCGGAGGGTCGAGGGTTCAAGTCCCGTTGGGGTCAGGA
Organism: Diploptera punctata; assembly: GCA_030220185.1. NCBI lineage: Eukaryota > Metazoa > Arthropoda > Insecta > Blattodea > Blaberidae > Diploptera > Diploptera punctata. The sequence goes on from JASPKZ010001620.1 coordinate 28,749, forward strand.
TTTTTAAACTGACCCAAACTCTCTGGCGGCACTATGGCCCTGGGATCGACTCAGCCTCTAACGGAAATGAGTACCGGACGATTGTTCTGGGGGTAAAGGCGGCCGTCACGCAGGGCTGACAACCCGGCTGACATAAAGTGCCGATTATCTAGAAAAAGTGGGAGGCTTAACCTCCTACTACCCCAAGGGCCTCCGGGCCTGTTGTGGGATCACTTATATATATATATATATATATATATATATATATATATATATATACAGGAATGATTGGAAAACATTATTTCATGATAGGGATGTATGGAGAGCTTATGTCTGTACGGTCATGAACCTTCGGGTAGATAGTGCCAGTGAGTTAGTTAGATGCTAGTGTCCAGTATTCCCTAATCTCATATGGTATGTTATAGAGTTCCAGAGATTAGCATGGACATAATAGAGGCATTAAAATGGTTGTATGATATGTCATAAATAAATTTATGATACATTGATTTTATTTTTAATTCACAATGTTTAACTAGCTCATCCCATTTAGTCAGGATTCCGGTTTGTGCGTTTATTTTTAATCTTAGTCTTATCGCGGAATTACCGTATCACAAACAACACAGATCGGAAATGCTCCGACACTTTCTGTGTATACGCTCGTCTCTGCAGGACAATGAAATGTTTAATGTAAACTATATTCCTGCGTACATCAAAGTGAAAGGTAGGTTTTAGATATATTGTTAGAGATGGTTTTTCGCCATCATCATCATCATCATCATCAAATGTGTCCAAAATGAATGTTATCAAAACTCGTAATTACCTCATTCCGAAGGATTGCATAAAGAAATTAGGCATAGACATAGGTTCAATTCCATTATATTCATGCTATTATGCATTATAGGGACTCTTGTTGTCCCAACTCTTATAAAAAAAACATTAAACTAAACAAATATATTCTCCAGTCATATTACAGAGTGTTTCAGAAATATGGCCATACGTTTGATCGCATTTTGTGACGAAAATATTATTATTAAAGGAAATATGATGTTATAATTGGAAAGGGAATCCTTCAAATTACAACAATAGAACAAAACAAATCACTGCTCATGTGCAGTTTGGCGGGTTGATTTTTATGGGCTAGCGTCGAACGCCTCCACAATTCTCTTCATTGTTTGTTTGTTTCTGCATCCGTGCTAATGCGAGGCCTTCCAGGAGGTTTGATTTTCTGCGTCCTTCCCGTTTCCAGCAGTCGTTTTCTCCACTTCCCCACAGTCGACGGCTGCAATGCTACGTTAAACTCACGTCTTGCCCGTCTTGCGGCCTCACGATCATTAACATACGTTATTGCCCATGCAGCAATTGTAATTTGCTGTTGCATATTCAACACCATTTTGACTAATGACGTAAGTTCTATACTGTTTTGTTTTATTTCATTGTTGTAATTTGAATAATTACCTTTCCAACGGTAATTTCATATTTCCTGTAATGGTAATATTTTCATCACAGAACGCGATCAAACGTATAGCCATATTTATGATTCACCCCGTATAAGCATGCAAAACATGGGCTCTTACTTACTTACTTACTTACTTACTTAGTTACTTACTTACTCACTGGCACTATCGAACCCGAAGGTTCATGGCCGCGCGGACATAAGCTCTCCATACATCCCTATCCTGAGCCAATGCTTTCCAATCATTCTCTGTATAATCTGCTTCCCTCAAATCATAGTTAATGTTGTTCTCCCACCTCATTCTTGGCCTACCAACTGGGCGTTTTCCCTCTGGCTTTCCTACAAGAAGCTTCCATGCACGTCTTTCATTCCCCATACGTGCAACATGTCCTGCCCATCGCAGTCTACGAGACTTAACTGTTCTTATTATATCTGGCTTCCTATAAAGACCATGTAGTTCATTGTTATGCAGTCTTCTCCATTCACCTGTCTGTTCATCTCTCTTTGGTCCAAAAATTTTCCTAAGAACTTTATTCTCAAATACTCGTAATCTCATTTCCTCCCTTAAAGTTAGAGTCCATGTTTCGCACCCATATAATATATCTGGCAGAATAATAGTTTTATATATTTTCAGCTTAACGTTTTTTGAAAGGAGTTGGGACATCAAAAGTCTCTGCAATGCATAATAGCACGCATTTCCAGAATTGAGCCTATTTTTAATTTCTTTGTGCATCTCATTCCTATTTGTGATTATTGTTCCTAGGTATTTGAATTCAGCCACTTCCTCAAAATTTCCCTCATTTGTCATTAGCTGTCCATTTCCATTATATACTGAATTTCTACGTGTGACCATATATTTAGTTTTACTGATATTTACCTCCAGTCCTAATTTCTTAGTGTTACTCAATAGTGTGTGCGTGTTGGCCTTTAGTATCTCCTCGCTATCGGCCAGTAGTACTACATCATCAGCATAAACTAACAGCTTATTAATACCATTCAGTTGTAAGCCTTCCTCATTCTCTAAAGATTTAATGGCATGCTCTAGTACAAAATTAAATAGTAGAGGAGATAGTGCATCTCCTTGCTTCAACCCATTCTGTATTTCAAAAGTGTCTGAAAACTGTTTGCCTACACGCACCCTACTCTTTGAGCCATTTAGACACATTCGTACAAAACATGGGCTCTTGAAGAGAAAATATTAGGAGTAGTTATTCGAGATTACATTTCTAAGGAAACTTTTCGGACCAAAGAGAGTTAGAGCTCTGGTAGTTTGGGGAGGTTTTTCTCGGAGTTTGTCCCGTTTTCCCCTGCCACAAATTCCATTCCACCATCTCTCCATACTCATCTCTTCCATTTCGTTCATCCGCCCCAATGACGGTGCATCACGGATGGTTGACCGGCACCCTTGTAGGTCACAGAACTCTATAAATATAGGGGTTTCATCTCATCTCATTTCTCGACACGATCCTCAGTGGGGCACGAGTGAAGGATATTTTATTTTTAAGTCTTGTAGACTACGATGGGTAGAACATGTGGCACGAATATGGAATGGAAGAGGGACATGGAAGCTTCTTATAGGAAAATCAGACGGAAAGCACCCAGTTGGTAGGCCAGGAATGAGATGGGAGAATAAGATTAAACATGATTTGAGGGAAGTAGATTATACAGGGTCCCGCGCCGTATCAGAGTGGTTAAGGCAAGAAGCCTTGGCGCGGAGCTAGGGCACTTGCGTAGGTTCGAGTCTCCATGGGGGGAATAAATTTTCTCATGGAATTTCGGCCAGTATGGGACCTGTGCCCACCCAGCATCGTGAGGCATTTGGGTAGCTGCAATAAGTAGCGAGTCCAGGTTGAGAAGACTAGCTATAACGGCTGGGGCACATGACATGCTGACAACATGTCTCCCCTACACTGACTTGATGATCGTCTACCTCTGTAATTAATACATGTGGATGTGAGGCCAGCAGCCGGCTGGTAAGCCAAGGGCCTTCTAGGCCTGTCGCGCTTGGAGTTTATACAGGAGATGATTACAAAACAGCTGAGGCTAGGGATGTATGGAGAGCTTATATCCGCTCGAACATGAACCTACGAGTTCGATAGTTTTAGTAATGATATCCATCCATAGTAATTCTGCCCGAAGGCAGGTCCTTCACTGCAATCATAGCATTTTCATTCTATGCTTGCAGCTTTACTAGGGAATTTTAGGTGTGGTAGCTTCCCGTTGCTTTCCACACCCGTGAAGGATGATGATGGCCATATGATTTCGGGGACCGTTTGGGCCTTAAAGTTCTCCTGACATTTGTCTTACAGGTGAGGAAAAACCCCGATGAAAACCTCACCCAGAAAACTGCCCCGACCGGTTATCGAACCCGGGCCCGCTGCGTGACAAGGCAGAACGCTACCTCGAGACCACAACCTTGGACTATATATATTGAACTTTTATGTTGATCGAGCCAGAAATGTTCCATTTTGTCAGTTTTTTTTACCATTACTGTTTATATTTTACAGTTAGGGGAGAGTCGGATGGTATCGGACATATAAGATCATTTGGCCCTAACTTTTCCTGGGAATCAGTAAATAATTTTGTATTGTAGTTAATATGTATATTTGATCACATTCTAAACCCCCGTTTTAAACATTATGCAATTTTTTAAATACAATGAACATTATATCCAATTTAAATAATTGTTATTTATTTGTATATCTGAAAACTGGAGGGTGGTATCGGACAGTCAATATTTTGAACAGAATCTTACAGTATAACTATTTACAACACATATTTACTTATATTTAACACATCTACACGTATCACACTTATAAAATAAAGCTTCCCCTTCAAGATTTGCACAATTTTCATGAGCCCAGCCGTTACAAACACTGCACTGAATCCAATCTTCAGCGAAGTTCTCTCCACAAATTATGCAGTCAGTCTTTGCGTCGTCTTCAGTATTTTTATCGAATTTTAAGGTCTTTCTAGCAGTATTTTCCTTTTTTGTTCAAGGATTTCCCCTTCTTTATGCCACCTTTATCAGACAGGCGGCTCGCTTTCTTTTCCTCCTGTTGCTCCTTAAATGGAGTTGAAGTCAAAATTTCGCTCTGTTGCCGACGTCTTTTTCTGGTATTTAATTTTTCTCTGCACTGCTAGGCAGGGGTGAGATCTTCTCTAGTAATGTCTTTGACGTAGAGGGCCTGTCGTTGATTGAATCTGCTTTGACTGTAAGGGGTGAATGAATCTCTGGCTCAGTGGATGATGCAGAGAATTCAGCTTGAGAAGGAAGTGGAGAAATTGATTGACGGACTTGATCAGGAGGTTCAAGTGTGGCTTGAGGTAGAGAAGGTGTGGGATCTTGAATTAACCATGTTGGATTCATCCCAGTTGCCTCGGATTTTATCCATATTTACCTAAAACAAAGGAAGTCCCATCAGTATCAATAACAAAATAGTCAGGGCTGTCCGATACCACCCGAGAGAAGTGCGTCCGATACCACCCGAATGACGCGGTAGTGAAAAATGTTAATTAAAAAGAAAACTTTTGAAAACAGAAACAGTATAAACCTATAGATGATTAGATTAATATACATTAATTCTAGTAGTGAATATAAAATCAATGCTTACTTACTCGTTTAGCTGTAGTTCTTTGTTAAATATAACTCCGTGCCAGTCGAAACACACACAAAAAACAAAAATCACAACTGTTCGCAAACAAAGCTTCCTGCAGACTGTGTGAACAAAACACGTCCTTCTAACACACAAAGGCATCTTTTAGTCACCAAGGAGGTGGTGCCACATGTTTACATTTTGAGAAACTATGACCGTCCGATACCAGCCGATGTCCGTTACCATCCGACTCTCCCCTATATGTTGTTTTTTTTTCAGTTCCTGTGGAAGCGACGGCGTTCCTGGGCGCCGTAGCGGCTTTCGTAGTTCTCTTGCTTGTTTTCTTCCTCTACCTGAACAAGAAGTGGTGCTTCTACAGCATCGGAGGGTTCCCGTGCTGCGACGAATCATTTGGTCCCCCGCCTGCTCTCTCCAAAGAACTTGGTAAGTACTTTACAATTACACAAATCTTCCATTCGATTCCGACGTTAGTTCTGGTCGTGTCTATAACATCGTCGATTCAGAATATGAGCAAATGTAAATATACATCTACTAGCGTTGAACCCCAAAATAAATTGCATTTTAGAGGTTAAGTAAATTATGTGGTATATACTGCGACGAACGAAACAGGGCGGTTTCTACGAGGGTGGATCAAATATAAACCGGAATTTGTATCTGAAGGCTCTGGTAGCGAACTGCAAAGATTGCGGTTTGGAGGGGAAGTTGGTGTGGGTGTCTGGAGTAGGGATCTTGATGTGTCGCACTCCGAAGAGCGGCCGCTTGCTTCAGTTCGCCATGAGCCAGCAAGAGGTACACACGTCTGTTGCGCAACGCATTATTATTAAGTTTTTGGCGAAAGAAGGCATTAAACCTTCTGACATTTTGAGAAGGCTCCATGCGCAGTTCGGGGAAGCAACCCTTTCGAAAACGCATGTGTATGATTGGCGCAAAAAAAAATTAGCGGGCCGGGATTCAGTAGAAAATGAGCCCCACCAAAGACGGCAACGAACAAGCATCACTGCAGACAACATTCGTGCTGTACGGGACTTTATTCAGGAGGATCGGCGCGTAACAATTTCTGAAATTGCTTCACACGTTGGAATGAGCTTCGGAAAGCAGCATATCGCAACAAGCGCCGCCGGAAACCGATCCGAAATGTGATTGTGCTGCATGACAATGCAAGGCCACACACTGCTCGGTTAACACAAGAAAAACTGACGAAAATGCATTGGACACCTCTGGAACATCCTCCTTACAGTCGAGATTTGTCACCCTGTGACTACCATTTGTTTGGGCCACTGAAAGAAGACCTGGGAGGAAGGCGGTTTGGTGACAATGCAGCGGTAGAGGAGTTCGTGCGCAACTGGCTGACTAGACGTCATCCCTCATTCTTCAAGGACGGCATCAAAAAGTTGCCAACTCGATGGCAAAACTGTGAGGTGGTGGTTTCGTATTTTTTTGTAAACGTAAAAAATCAGGTCTAAATCCAAAATTTAAAAATTGAGTTTTCCAAGGCTGTATTCTTGGTGTTTTTCCAAAATTGTCAAAATTTTGAAAATTTCAAAATCTGCAAAAATGCAATCTAGAGGATGTGTCCGGGATTTCTAATGCAAAAAATCCGGTCTAAATCCAAAATTTCGAAATTGAATTTCTAAAGATATATAGTCTTGGTGTTTTTTTTTTCCCAAAAAAATAGTCTTGGTGGTTTTTTTTCCTCAAAAAATGGCAAAATTTTTGAAATTTCAAAAGTGCAGAAGTACAATCTAGAGGGTATGTCCGGGATTTCTAATGCAAAAATCTGGTCTAAATCCAAAATTTCGAAATTGAATTTTTAAAGGCTATAGTCTTGATTTTCCAAAAAAAAAAGTCAAAATTTTGAAAATTTCAAAACCTGCAAAAAAAATGCAATCTAGGGGTGTGTCTGGGACTTCTAATGCAAAAAATCCTGTCGAAATCCAAAATTTCAAAATTGAGTTTTTCATGTCCAGCACTGAACCCGAAGCACGTAAAGTGCAATGTATGCCATTAGAATACACATTTGTATTTATAAAATAAATTCAGTTCAATGATCTCTTTTTCAAAATAAATGAAACAAAAATGAAATATTTTAAAATACAATAGGAAATAACATTAAGAGGTTTGTTTAATAATTAAAACATTTTGTCTGTTCATTCTTACCTCTTAGAGTTGTTTTTGTCGAACATGTTTCAGAGCTTCTTAGCCCCATTGTCGTGAGAAAATTCAGTCTGTAATCGCTAACGATGGGGCTAAGAAGCTCTGAAACATGTTCAACAAAAACAACTCTAAGAGGTAAGAACGAACAGACAAAATGTTTTAATTAAAAAATGAAATATCTTGAATTGGCCATCCCTGGAAAAATTATACTAGTTATAATAAAAGTTTGGGAATTATTAATCAAGTTATGAAACCATCCCTTGTACAAAAAACACCAGGTTACGTTTATATAACACTTTGGCTAGACCAGTATTGACCTATGCTAGTGAAGCATGGACACTAAAAAGACAACACGAAAGCAGAATAACGGCTTGTGAAATGAGATTCATGCGCAGAACAGCGGGCTACACCAGATGGGATCAGAAAAGGAACACCGATATCTTAAAAGAATTGAAGACTACGCCAATTTTGGAATATATTAAACAGTACCAACTAAATTGAAAACACCATCTTGAAATAATGAGTTCAAATCGGATCCCCAGAGCTGTTTATAATTATATACCAAGAGGACGAAGATCACTGGGCCATCCTATGAAACGCTGGATGGAAAATTTTCTATAGGATCATAACAGGCCTTGGCCTAATACTTGGAAGGAAGAAGAAGAAGAAGCGTGAACTGCATTTTATTCTAATTTACATTCTCAAAAATGAGGACGGGGCTGAGCCCCATTGGCTATTTAAGAGGAGCTGCCCCTGCAATATTAATATCACTCTAGGATACTAGGTAATAGTTGTTCACTATCATGCAATGTCTTTCTTCCTTCTGCAAAGTCAAAATTCTTTTAACAGAATCAGAGTTGTATTGTATAGTGGAACATTTGTGTGTTGTTGCAGGGAAAGCATATTCGTACGAGGAACCAGAGACCAGTTCAGACAGCGAAGAAGACGTGTTGAGACGCTTGCAGCAGTCTGCCAGCGTTCACTCAACACAACTGCAGCTGCCTGAACCGCTGCCTGGACCTTCTAATGCCATCGAGACAGGTTTCTTCCACCAACCATCAACCCTTACACTTACACGTGAGTTTTGTGTCCAACAAACAAACACTTTGCACTCTCCTATACAAATAAATAGTACTAAACTAGGGGTGGGGGTTACATATTATCAGACTGATAGTAAGCTCACACAAACATTTCCACACTGGCTACAGATAAGAAAAAGTGGGGATTCTTTACAACATGTGGCGCAAAAATGTTTTGTCACCCACCATGCACATGCGCTAACTAATGTGAAACGATTCACACTATGGAATCACGGGATGCAGCCAACATATACACAATATTTAACGAACCTAAAAGCTAAACTAACACAATTTAAGTACTCTAACCTGTGAAAGACCAACCTAAAAGCTAACCTACAACAATTTAAGTACTCTAAACTGTGAAAGACCAACCTAAAAGCTAACCTAATGCAATTTAAGCACCGTAACATCTGGATACAATTTGTCTTTTTTTATGAATTAGATGTCTATCACAATTTTATGAACAAATTTTGATTTTGTTCATACACCTCGATGAATGTAAGTAAATCTTACAGCCGAATCTGTGGACTATAATAATTATAATAATAATAATACTATTAATAATACTAATAATACTAATATAATAATAATATTCCTAATAATAATAATAATATAAGCATATTAATAATACTCCGATTCAATAATACTAATAATAATAATATTAATAATATATCCTAATATTAAATAATAATAATGTTCAATACTAATGTTAATAATAAGGTTACGAATATCATAATAATGTTAATAATAATAATAATGTTAATAATAAGAAATAATAATAATAACAATGTTTATAAAAATAAATATTTCAAACAATAATAATATAATACTAATGTTAATTAATAATAATAATACTATTAATAATATAATAATAATACCTCCTCCATAATATTATTACTAAATAATCCTACTATATAATACTCATCAGGTAATCAAAATGTTAATAATAATAATAACATATTTCCTAATAATACTTTCACATAATTTCCAATCATACTGTCTAAACTATTCATCATGTCCTCACATAATCCATACTCATCCTTTTTCCTCCTCCTCTCTTTTCCTCCTCCTACTCTCCTCCTTTTCCCCACTCCTCCTCCCTCCTCCTTTGTCCTCCTCCTCCTCACTCCTGTTCCGCCTCCTCCTCCTTTTTCCTCCTCCTCCTCCCACTCCTACTCCTCCTCCTGTTCCTCCTCCTACTCCTGTTCCTCCTCCTCCTCCTCATCCTACTCCTCCTCCTCCTGTTCCTCCTCCTCCTTCTTTTCCTCCTCTTCCTCATGTTCCTCCTCATCCTCCGTCCTCTTTTTTCCCCCTCCTCCTCCTCTCTTCCTGCTCCTCTTCCTCCTCTTCCTCTCCCCCTACTCCTCCTCCTCCTATTTCCCCCCTCCTTTTTCTTTCTAGTCGTTTCTCCCTCTTGTGACGGAAAAGCATTGGACAATCGGAAATTCCGCAATAACAGAGCAATGGTGGAAATAAATGATTCCCTTATGTGAAACATTGTAAAACTTGATAATCAAATAAAATAATAATAATAACAACACAGTATAAATATTTTAACATACAGTAAGTGAGTGTTGTGTGAATTTCAGAGCTGTGCAAGTCACCATCGTCTTCACAAGGAGCAGATCTCATCTCGTTGGCAGAGAAAGGCAAAGTTGGGAGTAGCAGTGCATCGTCTAGCTGCTCTACCACAAGTGGCGAGGATGAGCAACAGAAAGAGAAAGCTCTGCGGCACAGAGACAGTCGAGGGAGTACATATCGCAAGTTACCAATGCAGTGCAGCATCGATACCATGGACGAAGAAGCACCTCTCACCGCACAGGAGCAACATCCAAACCCCTCTCAGCACCTCCCGGAGAACATCAAAAACCAAGATGTAAGTTACATTCAATACCATCTCTTTATCGTAAGGAATGCCACGAGTAATTTCCAATTTATCTAGAGAATTTGGAAATCAAGAGTGGAATTTGTTAGGACTATTTAACGAATAAAATTAAGCTGTTTACTCACAATCATTATTTTACTATAGTTATTTTAAAATATTTATATATTTAACATAAACGGTGATGTTTAAAAACAAATGAGAAACGATTGGGATGCTTCATTTCCTTCCTCTGTTCATCACTGCAACCAGATCATAAAATTATTTATTGCCAAAAGATCTCAATGTTGTAAGAATGCACCCTAGTGGAGAAATTTATAACCAGTGTTATAGGTATTAATTAATTTCTGATGTCCTATGATGTAAATATGTCAATTATATTTTTCTGCGTCATTTCCTGGAAAATAATTTAAGGAAGTGCAAACAGTGGTTTTTTTTTTTTTGGTATAATCAATTTGTTACAAATTTTTTTATATTACCTATCGCATGCGCTATGTGTTGACATTCATGCACTATATATACAATCTGGTAGCTGTATTTCTTAGAGAGTCAGTCTCTGCAAAATAATGCTATGACCTATTCAGAATGTTAAAAAGGAGGTGCTTTCTTTATTATGATAAACTTTAGTTGGTAAATTCTAGGCGAAACACGACTGTGATTGGTTGTAAATAAAAAATCATTGAAATGTGATTGGTCATTGACTCCCATTTGGGGCATGAGTTAAATAATCATGTCATATCTCTTCTAACAAGGGAACTGTCAACCATTGCATCCCAAAATCAGGTTGAAATTTCTCCCAGAGAAGCATTGTGATGTAGCAAGGCAGTGTCCAAAAAATTATCTGCCGCTTTTAACTGCAAGGCGCAGAAATTGAAACCATAATCCGGCAATTGCATCCCACCGTGTGAAGGAGGTTCAGTAAGAGTAGAATGGAGTAAGACAGGATGCGGCGCAGACAGCAGATAGTAAGGGTAACCCAATCTGCCAATATAAAAGTTATATTAGTTCCTATGCAGTCCAGTTCTGGTAACTGTAACCGTCTTGAGAACCCAAAGGCACATGGCAGGAGGGGACATTGCTGAGTGGGGGAGGGAACTAGTAGCCATGCAAAAAAATTTCCTCATTAATAATAATGTCCTCCGCTGTGGTCTCGAGGTAGCGTGCTGCCTTGTCACACAGCAGGCCCAGGTTCGATCCCCGATCGGGACAGTTTTTCTGGGTGAGGTTTTTATCGGGGTTTTTCCTCACCTGTAAGACAAATGTCAGGAAAACTTTAAGGCCCAAACGGTCCCCGAAAACATATGGCTATCGCAATCACCATCATTCATATTCATCTTATCATTATCATCCTTCATCGGTGTGGAAAGCAACGGGAAGCTACCACACCTATAATTCCCTAGTAAAGCTGCAAAGCATAGCATGAAAATGCTATGATTGCTGTGAAAGACCTGCCTTCGGGCAGAATTACTATGGATGGATTAATAATAATAATCATAATAGAATAAATTGTTACAGAAATGTAATGAACACTTTGAACTTATTAGACGTCAAAACTATTCACTATCAAATTATTGATAAATTCACGACTGACGAAGTGAGGAGTGAATTTATCTAGAGAATTTGGAAATCAAGAGTGGCATTTGCTAGGACTATTTAACAAATAAAATTAGCTGTTTACTCACAAATCATTATTTAAATATAGTTATTTTAAAATATTTATATATTTAATGTAAACGGTGATGTTTGATAACAAATGAGAAACGTTATGTTTAATTTGTTCATCACTGCAACCAGATCATATTATGTATTGCCAAGTAGAATTGCAATATTGTAAGAATGCACCCTAGTGGAGAAAAAATGAAACATCATTACAGGTTATTAATTAATTTCTGATATCCTATGATGTAAATATGTCAATTATATTCTTCTGCACGTTAATTCCTGGGAAATAATATGTTTTAGAAAGTGCAAATAGTGGTTTCTTTTTTTTATGGTATAATCTATTGCTACAAATGTTTTTCTATTATATCTTGCAAGCAGAATCTGGTTACATTCGTGCTCAGATTGTACATCTGAGAGCTACTTGATGAAATGAAAGTGATAAAAGTAAAGTGATGAAATTAAAGTGATGAAATTAAAGCGATAAAATTAAAGTGATAAAATTAAAGTGATAAAATTAAAGTGATAAAATTAAAGTGATAAAATTAAAGTGATAAAATTAAAGTGATAAAATTAAAGTGATAAAATTAAAGTGATAAAATTAAAGTGATAAAATTAAAGTGATAAAATTAAAGTGATAAAATTAAAGTGATAAAATTAAAGTGATAAAATTGAGGTGAAAAACAACTGTGATTGGTTGTAAATCGGAATTTGTTGAAATGTGATATGGTCATTGACTGCCATTTGGGGCATGAGTTGAATAGTCTAATAAATAATACCTAATTTATTTTCTTGTTCCATTTTCTCATTTTTGTTACATTTTATTATTTTGTTGAAGCTAAAATTATTTCTTAACATAAGATTGGAACCAAAAAATAAAAAATTACATTACTAAACCTCCATTGTAGATCAAAAGTTGGTTTAATCCAGGCATGGGGAGCTGGCAAATGAGGGGTAGTATGACATATTCCTCATTCCACCTTTCATTGAACTCAAGACCGTTGTTATTGTCATCTCGGCGTACCATGCAGTACCAGTGGCGGCACAACCTTACAACCTGAAACATATGCACTAATCCCTTCCATTCGTACATACTTTACGTATATCTGTGCAAACGTTTGAAGGGCGCGTAGTAGACCGCTGACACTAATTTATCTGTGTCAGGCTGATAGTACTCGTAGAGAGACGTAATATTGAGACAAGGGTGTCATCGTTTAATCTGGAGAGTGTTTTAGATTTGATATGATTTCTCAGCAATCGATTTTGAAATCCGTACTGAATTCTCTGAAAGTGGTTGTCTGCTATCGTTTTGGAGTGTTTGCTGCTTTAGATTATTTAAAAATCCCATCCCGTCATCCCCTGTGTAAACAAAACATAGAATTGTCCCCTATGTCTATTATATTTAATTTATGAATTTGAACTCCATGCATGTTACCTAATGTACTTTAAAAGTATTTATCATTAATATGTCCCTGTGAAAATATAGTTATATATTTCTAATCGTGCCTGTGCCTGTCCGTATTGATTTGCATGTGAAGATCTGAAATGTCGTGGGATATTATAGTGTTTCACATGACGGAACCGCGTAAAACACAATAAACAAACAACTTTTGTGCCATTCTGAATGCATAAATAATCATTTACCCAGTCCGTATTAAAATTATATTGTGTTTAGAATTTGCCCGGTTCACGCTGGATTGAACGCCACTGACTTTCACTGTGTACCTGCGTCTCCAGTGCAGGTACAAATGAGCGGAATGGGTATCGGCGGGGAGGATTCGTTATGAGCTCTCATAGCCCAAGCTCCCCACGCCTGGTTTAATCTGAAAACTAGCTCCAGGTGAGGTGAGATGTGAAGATCCTATTCGGTTAATTAGAAGAAGATATAAGTTAATATGTGTTTAAAATTCATCGGAGAACATATTGTTTAAACAACTCGCCTCATAGGATTCATGCTTCCATGATATCGTGATTTCAAACATAGTCATGTTCATCTTCAGCCATAACTCCGACTGACGAAATTCTTCGGCCGTCAACTATTCTATTGTCACCATCTTCAGTGCTGCCATCTAGGGTTGAATTTATGAACTTCGAAATCAATGTAATTTCGTTAGGGATATCAAAATTCATTGATCTATTTTTGTTTTTCTGAATGTATATTTTTTCCCAAACTGTCAATTCCAAAGGTTTCTCTACTTTTTTTAAAAGTTTAGCTTCTCTTCCAATTTTATGATGTTCTAATAAACTATGTGCAGCAATTGCAGATTTTTCAATTTCACAATTTTTAATATTTCTGAAATGTTCTTTTGTCATAATGTTTACTTCCCAACATTAATTTAATATAATATGTGTTTGTTGCAGTGCATTGTGGTACTGCCACAAGAACAGTTATTTGACGTGACAGACCTGCAGAGTGCATTTGGTGACCAGGAGAGCCATCTCGTGTCCAAGTGTGGACACCTGGAGGTAGCATTTGCTTATGATGCACCCATGAGGAAGATGACGGTGAGAGTGTTACAAGCCAGGGACATCCCTGCCAGAGACAGGGGTGGTGCCACACACACACAGGTATGGTTTATTTACAAGTAAAAACAATACATTTTGTAGGAAATGGACAGTGTGCAATATAATATTCTTAATTGGACCACATTCTGCTAAAATACATGAACTGAAATAATTGAACTTTTATAGAAATAAATCACTATGAGGTTTAATTTAAGATAAATTAAAATGTTTCATAACACTGAGCAACAAAAAATAAACTTTTTTTTGTCTCAGAAAGAAAAATATGTGATTCTGATAATATTTTTTCTCCTGAATTCAAATATGATATCGGTTTTTCTCCATCATGTAAGGTTTTCGAGAGACAGGAATTTATAATTTCAAATATTTTAATATTTTCTACATTCGTAACTACACAATATTTGAACATTCGGACTCACCTAGAAAGTAAGAAATAATGATTTTCTGCTATATTTCGCCTGTGGAGCATCTCCCTTGATGGTCCAACAATAATCGGCCAGCATATTAGGATTCCATCTCTTTTGCATAGCTGAAACCATTTGAGTCAGCTCATTTGGTTTTATTTTACAATGGACAAATGGACGAAAAAACGTTTATTAAAAAAATAATTATTTAAATCCAGAAATTGAAATTAAAAAAACTGTGGGTGATGGAGAAATTCTGAATACATATTTGAAAACACGATAAAAAACTGCATTAAGTACAACTATTGGTACTCATGAGACAAAAATCATGTTGATCAGTGTTATCAATTGTATGAAAACCCACAATTGGTTCTGTGGTGCAAATGGTTAGACACTCTCCCCTGCACCTCTGGATACTGACAAGGGAACTGTCAAACATTGCATGCCGAAGCCTATCTTGACATTTCTCCCAAAGAAGCTTTGTGATGTACCAAGGCCATGTCCAAAAAATTATCTGCCAATGTTCCCATAAGATAGGTAACAAGATTATAAACTTTATTAAGGTTCCAGTTTTAAGGTTTTTAACAGCAAGGAACTAAAATCTAGTGCCAAATCTCTTATTTAAGTAAAATTTGATTACCTCATCTCATAATCTTCTTCTTCTTATAATAGTTTCGGATCCTTCTTCGGTTCCATCATCTGTTTCTTCATGACCATTGTTTTGTCATTCTGAAGAGACACCTCTTCTCTGTTGGTAGACTGAAGAAAAATTGGAAAGGAGAAATTAATGAACTTTGAAATTCCTGGAGAAAATGATTTGATTTTGAGGTTCTTCAGTCTACTAACAGAGGGTACAAGAGGCAGTTCTTCAGGGTGACAAAACAACAGTTGTGAAAAAATTATAATGAAATTGAATAAGGGTCCAAATCCAGTGTTAGAAGAAGAAGAAGATTATGAGGTGAGATGATAAAATTTTACTTAAATAAATAATACCTCATAGTGTTAAGGTAGAATTTTTTATCACTCACCTCATATTATTCTTCTTATTTGACCATAAACTAGTTTCGGAACATAGTTTCTGTTCCATCCTCAGTATTGTCACGACCGTTATTCTGTCATTTTGAAGAGCTGAGGTTAGTGATAAAAAATTCTACCTTAATGAATATACCTCATAGTGAGAATTCCTAAAACAAGGTAATCCAAATCTCTAATTTAAACTACAGGGAAATAATACAACTCCTGATTTGGTGGATTGGATAATTACAATGACAAGATCTCCCATTATAGGACAGCTGATTTGTAATATGTATTTTTACAGTATGCTGCATTACCTACCATCCTTCTAATAGTTTGAGTAATTCCTTGATAGATAGCAGCTGTTGGTTATTTTTTAATAGGAGCAAACATACTAGCATGAAGAAAAATATACAATCATTCATAGTTAAATATGGGAAATAACATTATGAGGTTCTTAATTCAATGAATGAATGAGTCACTTCTTATCTTACCTCATAGTTTGTTTTTTTAAACACGGGAACTGCAGTTTTCAAGAGGAGTGAAGTGACTCTTTTTTTTTTTTAAATACAATAGGAAGTCACATTAAGAGGTTTGTTTAATAATTAAGACATATAGGGCCACATGCAAATACATTAGTCTCTACTCAAATTACTTCCAATCACTGGTGAGCTGACTCACCGTGAGCAAGTGCAAAGATCAAATTAGCTACCCACTAACTGGTCATGCATGAAAGTCGTCGTTTTCATAATATTGGCAAGAAATTACTCAGAATTCTCAGCGATAAAACCACTTCCATTATTTTCGTCTGCTAGAGGAACTCATTTACGCTTGCATCCTGCAAATAATACCATACACGACGACATCTGCATCGCGCAATATTACGCCGATTCTCCTGTTCTTCCAGTTGAATTCTTTGGTAGACTCTATCAAATTCCTCTTCTCCGTGTATACCGAAAACATGATCGAAGTGTTCAAGGTCCGACATCTTGGATAAAGCAGCAAGGTTTCAAACTACATCGGTTCCCATCGGGTTGCTCACGATTCATTTCTCTGCTAAGTCACCTCGCCAGATAGCTTAGGAATTTTAACAATTATTATCGCATGAACAGATTTTTGAGTACACAAAAACGTATTTGGATGCAACTTTCTCAGCAGAGTACAGGCAGAGAACAACTTCTACGGTCTAATGCATTCATAGATTCGAGCCTAAGTCTGTACATTCTTACCTCTTATGGTTGTTTTTGTCGAATATATGTTTCACGGCTTCTGAGCCCCATCATCAGCGATTACAGACTAAAATTTTCTCAAGTTGTCGGCCCTGATTCTTGATTCCTGCTCTCTCTGCCTCTGGTCCAATGAATTTACTAATGAGGATCCTTTCTCCGGGAATGTCTTAAGTAATTAATTCATTCATTGAATACTTAATCATTCCTATAACTGAGTAAATGTAGTGAAAATTAATTATATTTGTAGCTTAACATTTCAAAATAAAAATTGTGTTCCGATGGATTAATGTGAGCTTGTTTTGTACTCCACAGGTTCGCTTGGTGATGCTCCCCAGCAAGAGACAGAAACACAAAACAAAAGTTCGTCAGGGTAACAACCCACAGTACATGGAGAGTTTTCTCCTGCACAGAGTCAATCCAGGTTTGTCTTAATATCAATAATAATGATAATAAATTAAAGAACACCCAAAAAAAAAGTTGTAAGATCAATTTCTGTGAAAGCAATTTTAAGTTTTTTAAATTTATAAACTTCTTCTTCTTCCTTCCAAGTATTAGGCCAAGGCCTGTTACGATCCTATAGAAAATTTTCCCTCCAGCGTTTGAGGGAAATTCTCGTATAAGACTTGAAAGCATAATAATAGTCCCTTCGATTGGTTGTTGGCCAAAGGAAGGCAAGACCAGTGATGGGGCTGCCATCTTATAGCCTCTGGTCAGGCTTTTCTGGAGAAGAAAAGAAAATAAAGGAAAGAAGAAATGGAAGAAAGGAAAGACTCCCTAGCCCTCGGATGCCCTAATAGCGTCGGCGTCAAAAAAACAAGAGTTAACCAAGAGAGGTTAGATAGTAAAGTTAAAAGAGTGCAAAACACAAGTAAGTGGAAGAAATGTTTTGCACAGCTTGGGCACGTTGTGGTCGCCATCCACATATCCCCTAGATGAGGACCCCTGAGGGGAACTGAATCGGATAAATGTTTCTTTTTCATCTCATCTCATACAGTTTTGTGTTTTAACAATACTAGCTTCAAAGGCCTTAGCCTCCATTGTCAGTAAAAACTTGAACTGTTGAAATTCTGCTGTCATCATCATCTTCCAAACTGCCATCTGATGCCGATTTTATGAACTCGGAGATTAAATTTTGCTCATTGGGAACTTTAAAATTAATGATCTATAAACGTATATCTTTTCCCAAACTGTTAATTCCAACATTAATACAGTTTACGTAATTAAGTTATGTAAATAGGAAATAACACTATGAGGTTTTTTAATATTGTTTACTTTTTTTCCTTCACTCACCTCATACTTCATAACTCCTAAGCAGACCCGAGTTTTGTCACTTCATTTGTGACATTCTCAATGCTGTATCACAATCACAACTGACATCCAACAGCCTTCTATCCTGCAGACTGACCTCTGTGCCATCTGATGGCTGACTGACGAACTTCCAAATCAATCCCCTCTCTTTATAACCGGGTATTTCAAAATTCATAGTTGTGTTTTCATTCTTGCATATGTAAATTTTTTCCCAAATTGTGAGTTCCTTTGGTTTTTCCAATTGTTTAAGTTTCTATTCTATGTTTTTCTGACCAGGCATGTGCAGCTATTGCAGATTTTTCCATTTCTCCATTTTTAACATTTCTGAGGTGTTCCTTTAATCTTGTATTTAGATTCATTTTTGTTTTTCCTATGTATATCTTTTCACAATCTTTACAATTAATTTGATAAATTCCCGATTTTTTGCAGTCTTCAATCTTTTCATTTTTGTTGGTTTTTATTAAATTACCTAAACTGTAATAATTTTCCGGTGCTAATTTAATGTTGAATTTGTTGAAGATTTTTCGAAACTTGTCAAATACTAAAGGATGGTATGTGAACTTCTTGAATTTTTTACCAATATCTTTATCTGTGTGAAGAGTACTTTCATTAGTCATTTTTTGTTCCTTAAATTTATTTATTTTCTTGTGTATCATCTTCTCTTGAAAACCATTATCTTTTGCAATTTTTATGATGTGTTTGTTACAGAGGATGTGAACAGCATGGGTGTGAGATTTCGTTTGTACGGCTGTGAGAGAATGAGACGTGAGAGAATGATTGGAGAATGTGTAGTCAGTTTCACATCAATAAATCTCGAGTTAGAAACTACAATGTGGGTCTCTCTTGAACCAAGAGCCAATCTAACTGTAAGTATAATTATCTACTGTAAACATCACCAAATTCTGAAAAAAAATGTACCTATTGAGATTGTTCTCATGAAAAAAAATTAAATTATTAAATCAATCAAATTTTGAAATGATCAGTTAATTATAAAAAGAAATCCTGTACCTTTAAATTTAAAAAAAAGATGTATAATAATAGTAATAATATATAGATAAAGAGTCCACCAATGTGGTCTCGAGGTATTACACATCCAAGTTAACTGTTCATGGGCAGAGGGGAAGAGTTTTAGTGCTAGTGTCGCCGATCTACTGGATCTGTGGAAGGGATGTAGGAGAAAACTGTACATCCGATCACATATTGAATTTTTTCAACTTCAAATGTGGGGGGAGAATCTCTAAACACGTGTGAAAGATCTTAACATGGTTGTCAAATTAGTCATTTAAGCATGGAATGCTCAAGCGGTCGGATCATTTAAAATCACAGTATTTGTCGTCTCTCTCTTACCAGCCTCACAATAAATCACAAGTGGCAACATGTAATGAGAAGGGCAAGGAAGGGACAGCTCATTCCTAGACGTAACCCCAAAAGTAACAGGGTTGTCAAGTTAGTCATTCTGCCACTGACCGCGCAGAACGACGGATCATTAAAATACACAGTATTTGTCAGCTCTCTACCTGCCAATCAAACATAATACAAAGGACAGGAAGTGGCAACATAGTAAGGAATAGAAAGAGAAAGATAGTTTGTTAGTTAACATATTTTCCGCCTGCACAAAACACTTGGATGGGTAATAGCGTGTTGCCTTGTCACACAGTGGGCCCTGGTCCAATCCCCGGTCGTCACAGTTATTCTGGGTGAGGTTTTTGATCCCTAGTCGGGACAGTTTTTCTGGGTGAGGTTTTATCGGGGTTTTTCTACACCTGTAAGACAAATGTCAGGAAAACTTTAAGGCCTAAACGGTCCCCAAAATCATATGGCCATCACAATCATCATCATTCATATTCATCTTAGATTAAGCTTAGGATTAGGGACTCTCCTGGCGCACCATTATCATCATCACCCATCTTATCATCGAGGCAATATAATCCTGCCTTTCAGGCGCCCCAACCTCAGAAGTGGGTTACATGTATGCCATGCCAGGAGAGAACACCAGGAATGTCGAAAGACAACTTGGGACATTTGCAAAAAAAATATATATATCGTCGCTTAAGAAACAATACCGCGTAACTGACACTTTTGGGGAAATTGTAATTTTTATACTGTTAGCATCACTGAAGAAGTGCGCTCAGTTCAAACATAGATTAGGATGACATTTTGTACCATGATCTCGTTAAACGTATAGACACAATGGTGTCAATCCATAGGTACTAAGGAGAAAAATGAACAGTGTTTTGTTTCTCGTGAAAATTTGTATTTTGTTAGTTACGCGGTATTGTTTCTTAAGCGACGATATATATATATATAAATATAATGTGGAAATATTTTCAGTTGAACTCGTCAGCCTCAGATCTGCTGAGCCTGGCTCGTAGTGACAGCACTGGTTCTACACACTCGATGCAGCACGGCGGCGTGCCTGAACTACTCCTAGGCTTAGCTTACAATGGCACTACTGGACGACTCTCTGTAGAAGTTGTCAAAGGAAGTCATTTCAGGTACTAGCATTCACATCATTAAAAACGTGTATTATTTTTTAACAACGGTGTGTGTGATTTTTTTTTTCTGATGCCACCTACTGCACTTTATACTTTTTGGTTCTGTGCTGGATGGACAGATGGCATTAATGTGGTCTATTTACATATATTTATCATTAACATAAAATTTTTCTCTTCAAATATAATTTATCTTTCATTGAGAAATGTTAAATTAATAATAAAAACATCATTAGAAGCCTTACTAGCTTTATAAAGTAATGTTAAATTCCCAATAAATGTCTTCTTAACTAAGAAGCCGCCATTTGCAAAGATAGAAACAATGGTTTCAAAAGCATTTGGTGAGAGGGAATTACAACGTATATAAGAGAAAAATTTGCGTCTAAATCGTAACTCACCTCGGTAGCTCAGTTGGTAGAGCATTTGGCCTGGCAAGCCAAAGGTCCCGGGTTCGAGTCTCGGTCTAGGCAAAAAATTTTCTCTTCAAATATAACATAATCCCAGCTCATGCTCTTACTTCTGAGGATACGCCTGAATAAAACTGGATATAATTTTGGGTTTCTTTTGTCCCTTTTAGTTTTTTCTTTGTTTCAGAAATAGCACTGATATGTATTCCTTTTCTTGTCAAAATATCATCTAGTTGTTCTTCTTTATGAGCAATTCCCTGAATGTTCCATGTAACAAATTTAAAGATATTTTCTTTTTTCCATTCATTAGCCTTATTCATTTGTAATTCATCATCATGGTGATCCGTCTGGCTTTTCCTTTTATCAGGCTTGAAAGCAATAGAATGTCCCACCAACTAGTTGCTAGCAAGGAGGTGGTAAGTCCAGTGATGGGGTTGCCATCTTTAAGGATTTGGACCTGCTTCAATACTGCATTTACTCGGTATTAGTTGGAATGATTATACCGCCATGACTCGGTCCCCAGAACCTCGTTTGTTAAAACAGGTTTCACCACAAGAAGGTGAGGTTGAGAATTGAATAGGAGAGGTTATATGAGACTCTTCACTACTCCTTGCAACTCAAGAATGGCTAGATCCAGGATCCCCAAGGCAATAATGAACTACTGTCCAAATGGGAAACGGTCACTTGGTTGACCTATGAAAAGATGACACGAAACCCGCTTTCTCAGGCCGTAACAGTTCTTCTAGGACTAATACCTGGCAGGATGATGATGATGATTATTTACATATATGATATATTCTTGTTTTGTGTACAAAGAGGAGTATGGGATGAATGTATTTATGTTTGAAGAGAAAAAGTTATGTCTAGACTGGGATTTGAACCCAGGATCTCCTAGTTTCATACATTAATGCTCTGCCACTGAGGTATCTTAGAGTAAAAGCTCCTTATTTGCGGGGGATAAGCCGCAAATATGGAATGGTAATTTGTATGGATATATAGGAGATGTCCTGCGCCGTAGTCGAGTGGTTAAGTCAGGAAGCCTTGGCGCAGAACTACAGGACTTGCGCTGGTTCGAGTCTCCATGGGGAGGAAATTTTCTCATGGTGTTTCAGCCAGTATGTGACCCGTATCCACCCAGCATCGCGAGGCATTTGGGTAGCTACAATAAGTAGCGGCTCCAGGTTGAGAAAACCAGCTATAACGGCTGGGGGACTCGACATTCTGACCACATGTCACCCCTACACTGGCTGATGATCATCTACCTCTGTGATTGACACATGTGGATGTGAGGACAGCAGCTGGCTGGTAGGCTAAGGGCCTTTAAGGCCTGTCGTGCCAGGAGTTCTATATAGGAGATATGTTCCAAGGTTACAAAATAAAATATCAGCTGTGAATTCTGCAATAGAATTCCTTAGTCTGTCTTCAGATTTCTTGATTCATTAACATTGAAACAGCGTGATGTTGATGCAAAAGACTCACCAATGCATGTAAATGGTCAAGCATTTCTATTTTTGCTTTAAGCGACAACGCTTCTTTTTTCCGCTTCAGAACTAATTTCCTTTTTCTTTTTACTCGACATTATAATTTGGCAACAAAGCAGAAGAGACACGTGTTATTCAATCAAAATTATTGCAACAAATAACAAGTTGAAACAATAAAACACCTATTGTGCGAGGGGGGCATTTATCAACAAAAATAGCGGCTCGTGAAATACTGCAGCGGTGCCTTTTAACAATGAACTTTAATCTTAGTGACAATAAGGTTTGTTTTACTTTGATATTAATTTGTCCATTTGTTTTGAATCACTCTTTGTAAAAGCCACCTTGACATGTGCCTGCAGTAAAAAAGTTGCTGAGGTATTTACAATTTTTGAATGAGTTGGAGAAAATGTTTTTCATAATATTGAAAAATTCTGAGCTATGTGGCCATGGTTTATAACTGGCGTTTCTTTCAGACGTTTCTCCCTCAACTGCGGAGGGCATCTTCAGTGGCGAGTGCTTCCAGCTGTTGTTTCCCTGTCGTAGACTCGACTGCAAATGAACAGCAGAAAACTGGACGCTCTTATTTATACTAGTGCTGACATCATGTGAGTCGCAGCTGATTGGCTCGACGTCATCATACTGGCTTCTGATTGGTTCTAGGTGGTGTTCCCTTGTCGTAGACTCGACTGTGGCCACTTGGAAGCTCTCGCCACTGAAGATGTCCTCCGCAGTTCAGGTAGAAACGTCTGGAAGAAACATCAGTTATAGATCACGGCCATATAGTCTGGAATCTTTTAATATTATGATTACCGCCCGTGAGAGCCTTCATTCCTCAAATGTTTTTTTATATCTCACCTCATAAATTTGTGTGTTTTGACAATACCGGTTTCAAAAGTAAATTTTACTTCCATCTTCAGTCAAACTCCAATTGTCCAACAGTTGGAATTTGACTGAAGTTGGAAGCAAAATTTACTTTTGAAACCGGTATTGTGAAAACACACAACTTTTTGAGGCGAAATATAAAAAACATTTTCTCTAACTCATTCATAAATTAAAATTCTTGATCCTGCTGGGTATCAAACTCAGTCCCATTAGTCAGGAAGTGGGCACGCTACCACCTGAGCCAGTATGACAGACAAGAAATTAAATTATGTTATATTTAGTCTGATCATCTTACCTCAATATAATGTTGATTTGTTCTTGTGACATGTTTCAAAACAATTCTGTTTTATCGTCAGCTTGTCCAGACAAACCAACATTAATATTGAGGTAAGATGATCAGACTAAAAATAATACAATTAAAATAACCTCAAAATATCACTTCCTAAAATTAAATATTCTTCTTCTTCCTTCCAAGTATTAGGCCGAGGCCTGTTACGATCCTATAGAAAATTTTCCCTTATGGAAAATTCTCATGTAAGACTTGAAAGCATAATAATAGTCCCTTCGATTGGTTGCTGGCCAAAGGAAGGCAAGACCAGTGATGGGGCTGCCATCTTATAGCCTCTGGTCAGGCTTTTCTGGAGAAGAAAAGAAAATAAAGGAAAGAAGAAATGGAAAAAAAGGAAGGACTCCCTAGCCCTCAGATGCCCTAATAGCGTCGGGGTCAAAAAAACAAGAGTTAACCAAGAGAGGTTAGATAGTAAAGTTAAAAGAGTGCAAAACACAAGTAAGTGGAAGAAATGTTTTGCACAGCTTGGGCACCTTGTGGTCGCCATCCACATATCCCCTAGATGAGGACCCCTGAAAGAAATTAAATGTTATATTTATTATTTTTGGTAATTAAATTTCAGGAACTTAGCCATGACGCGACCCCCTGACACATACGTGAAGCTATGTCTAGTGAGCAGCAGTGGGCAAGAGATGTCCCGCAGCAAAACATCCATTAGACGTGGCCAACCAAACCCACTCTTCAAGGAAACTTTCATGTTTCAGGTATGTTTATGTGATTCATAAATTAATTATGGGAAATAATATTATGAGGTTTTCAATTAATAAAAATTAATTAATAGAGTTGTATCTCACATCATACCTCATGTTCATCAAGCATGGAAACTGCAGTTTCAAGAGGAATCCCTCCCATCTTCAGCCATCATCATGACTGTGGAATTTTGGTCTATATCTTCATTTTCAAAGTTGCCATCTGATGTTAATTTGATGAACTTTGAGATCAAATCCTGTTTGCCAGGAATTTCAATATTCACAAATCTAAATTTGTTCCTTTTCCCAAACCGTCAATTCCAAAGATTATTCCAAATTAAGTTATGTAGGTAGGAAATAACACTATGAGGTTTATTTTAATTTTGTTCAGTTGTTTCTTGACTCACCTCCCTCGCAGATCTAGATTTCGTTACTGTATTTGTGACATTCTCAATGCTGTTCACGTTCACACCATTGAGAATGTCACAAATACAGTGACGAAATCTAGATCTGCAAGGGAGTTAAGAAGTATGAGATGAGTCAAGAAACAACTAAACAAAATTATTCCAAATGTTATAAAAGTTTAGCTTCTTTTTCAATTTTATGACTCTCTAACAAACTATGAGCTACAATTTCTGATTTTTCAATTTATGACAAATTAAAAATGTTTCAACATGTTTCAGTATTATGATTATAATCCCAAACACCAAACAAAAATTTTAAAATAATCAAACTTTTCAATAGCAAAGCTATTGAAATGCATTGACGATTTTTTAATTTCTGTTTGGTGTTTGAGATTATAACCTTAATATATGTATCAGTTATCAACACCAAGAGATCATAATTTTAATTACATAAAGTCAATAAAAACGCAAATCACCAATTAAAAAAGTTATCGAGTTTGTGTAATAGAAGTTTATCACAAAGAAGATCCTATTTAATTATAACATTTTGTTTGTTCATTATTACATCTTATAGTTGTTTTTGTCGAACATATGTTTCAGGGCTTCTTAGCCCCATCGTCAGTGATTACAGACTGAATTTTCTCATGTTGTCCGCCCTGATTCTTGATTCCTGGTCTCTTTGCCTCTGCTCCAATGAATTCACTAATGAGGTTCCTTTCTGCGGGAATTTCAAAGTTCATAATTCTTTCCTTGTTCTTCTGTAAGTAGATTTTTTCCCATATGGTGAGTTAATTTTTTTCTTTCTAACTGTTTTAATAATTTTGTGTTTACATATATTTTGTGTTTTTCTGACCAAACATGAGCAGCCACTGCAGATTTTTCTACTTCACCTTTTTTTTTTACATTCCTTATGTGTTCTTTAGTTCTAATAGTTAAATTTCTTTTTGTTTTCCCTATGTATATCTTATCACAGTCTTCACATTTTATTTGATATATTCCTGATTTTTTTAATCTTTTGATTTTTACTAGTTTTTATTAACGATTTTTATTATTAATTTAACACTTCTCATAGAAGGATAAATTATATTTGAAGAGAAAATTTTTCTCTTCAAATATAATTTATCCTTCTATGAGAAGTGTTAAATTAATAATAAAAATCGTCAATAGAAGCCCTACTGGCTATAAAGTAGTGTTAAATTCCCAATAAATGTCTTCTTAACTAAGAAGCCGCCATTTGCAAAGATAGAAGCTATGGTTTCAAGCATTTGGCGCGAGGGAATTACAACGTACATAAGAGAAAAATTTGCATCTAGATCGTAACTCGCCTCGGTAGCTCAGTTGGTAGAGCTCTTGGCCCGGAAAGCCAAGGGTCCCGGGTTCGAGTCCCGGTCTAGGCGAAAATTTTTCTCTTCAAATATAATTTAACCTTCTATGAGAAGTGTTAAATTAATAATAAAAATCGTCAATTTTAATGTTCTTTAATTGACTTTTTTTTGTGTGTTAGTAACAATAATGGTGAACTTGTTTGTTGCAGGTGGCATTGTTTCAGCTCCCCGACGTGACACTGATGGTCTCTGTGTACAACAAGAGGAGTATGAAACGTAAAGAAATGATCGGCTGGTTCTCGTTAGGTTTAAATAGTTCAGGCGAAGAGGAGCTTTCACATTGGAACGACATGCGAGACGTTCGAGGAGAACAAATCTGCAGATGGCACGTTTTGGTGGAGTCGTAGGAACTGCTGTAACTGTCACGTTTTCAAGAATATATAAATCACAGAGATGTTGTCAAATCTCTTTGATATCTCGTATAAGGCTTATGCCAAAAATTTACTCGAGAATTTTTGCGAATTGTATTGTGAAAGGTTTTTTCTGCAAAGAAGTTGAAAAGATGTTTAAGTGCTAAGATGGATAAAACGTTGAAGATTTTCTTGAAAGTTCCTAGCGAATTGTTATCGGCAATGTAAGAAGATGAAAGTGGCTTGCAATATCGTAATGACGCTAGCTTTTTTCTTCGTTTTTGAGTGGTTAGACCTATAAAAGCATATCAAATACTCGAGTCTTTATCTCTTGCCTTTTCATACAAACGACTTAGAGTAACATCTATACTTTTAATATCAT
Source organism: Diploptera punctata (assembly GCA_030220185.1). NCBI lineage: Eukaryota > Metazoa > Arthropoda > Insecta > Blattodea > Blaberidae > Diploptera > Diploptera punctata. The sequence goes on from JASPKZ010001620.1 coordinate 55,871, forward strand.
GTTTGAACACCGTTGAGGTTAAAACTATTTCAATTTTAAAATTTGTACCTTATAAAACAGTCGTCCTCAACTATAATAACTTCTTTTATAAACGTCGTTGCACTATTAATATTCTAGGCTTTTCAAAGACATGCTTCATCTCAGGAAATTTTATGGTTTATATAATAAATTTGGGAATTTTTAACATTATGAGGTTGTGGCAAGAAGTAATAGACTCATAAGCACTAAAACGTACCATTAATAGTAATAACTGGAAGGCGCACAAATGTGCACACGAGTCTATTACCAACATAGAAACCCAAACGAATGGTACCTACCCCTCTAAGCTATAATGAATACCATATACACTCGGAGTGGGGATGGCGACTTTATGGGAGGAGTCATCGCCCTTATAAGGCGAGGACGCGTGTGAAAACACTCTCTCATGCTCCTACGTTCTGCAATAGTGAAGTTCTTGAGTAACCGTTCGCAAAGGTGATATTAAAACACGTGGGCGCAAATAACTCGTCAACTCCACTCCGAGTTAGTGAAGTATAAAATACTGTAAATCTATAATTGTACATACAAATTTATCCAATAAACTAAAATAATAAGTGTATAATTTAAAACATCCCTGAGTGATCATATTCTACCCTGAGCGAACCGGCACAAGGTTTAATTCAGAAGAAATAAATGAATCGTGATTTCTTCTTGCCTCATACTTCTATGTTTTTTTAAACACAGCACTGCAGTATCAGCGACCATTGTCACCATCCTCAGTAGTTTCCACGACTGTCAATTTTTTCTTTTGCCAGTAATTATCCAAACTGTCATCTGGTGATCTTTTGAAGGAATTATTTTCTAAACTGTCGTCTGGTGTTTTTTTGAAGGAATCATTTTCTAAACTGATGGCAGTTTAGAAAATAATTCCTTCAAAAGAACACCAGATGGCAGTTTGGATAATTACTGGCAAAAGAAAAAATTGACAGTCATGAAAATAGCTGAGGATGGTGACAATGGTTGCTGATACTGCAGTGCTGTGTTTAAAAAAACGTAGAAGTATGAGGTAAGAAGAAATCACAATTCATTTAATTCTTATTAAATTTTATGGTACTGAAATTATTTGTAAATTTTACACAGAGGGCTTTGGTTGTTGGGTGTGTTCTCATTTAGCATATTTTATTTTTGCTGCTTACTTGATAATTTCAATGTCTTCCAGGATATTGATTTTTTGCCTATTGTTCTCTTTGTAGATTATTGACATATTTTGTTAAATCGATGGCCGGTTTCTGAAATGTGTTCAGCAAAACTTTATCTTCTTTCTCTTTTAATAAAGTCTGATAAATATTGATTAAATCTTATTTTAAAACTTCTTGATGTTCTACCTATATAAAATTTTTCACAGTCGTTACATTTGAGTTTATATATACCTTTATTTTCACATTTATTATTTTCTTCTATTTTATTGATATTATGTTATTTAATTGCAATGGATACCTGCTGGAAATAACACTGCTGATTTTCTTGCAAAAAAAAGGCTCCAATTTAATTTAGAATACTACTAAAAGCTTCCTTTCGCATCCATAAAAAGAATAATTAAAAACAAATATAAAATCAAACAAAACCAAGACCTTTGTAATAAAGCCAAACACAAAAAATGAAATATTTTAGTAAAGAAGCCAGATATTATTCCAGAAATTCCACATAAAACTGCAGTAGCAAAATTTAGACTGCTTACAGAACATGACTATTTGGCCAAACAGTTATATAAAATAGGAATCTACACATGGAACATATACAAAATTATCAGATTAAATGGTTCCAACACGTCAAGAGAATGTCAAATTCCCGTTTACCAAAGATGATTTACCACCTCAACCCTAAAGGCGAAAGAGACCTTGGAAGACCCTTCAACCAATGGAAAGATCAGTTTTTCTAGTCGCAGAATGGGCATCATCACCCAATACTGCATACGGAAGAAGAAGAAGGAATCTACACAAATCCAAATTGTCCTCTATGCAACAAAGATGAAGAAATGAACGAAGAACATCTACAAACCTGTGAAGTATTACCTGTTGGATCCACCATAGAGAAATATTGGAGAGCAAGAACGCTAATGGCTTCATTGCCAAGGTCCAGCATTTGAAAACAACAGGTTATTTAGTTCATTTCTAGTTTTTTAAATCTATACATTTTAATAAATTAATAATGGAAAGCTAAAGCTATTACTATGATAGAAATAAGTAAATTAATAAACACAATTAAATTATTGTAAATCAATGGTAAAGAGAAAAATTTTTGCCTGAACCGGGAATCGAACCCCGAACCTTTAGCTTTCCGTGCTAATGCTCAGACCACTGAGCTAATCCAGCTTCATTCCCATCCAAGCAAGAATCCTTCCTTTACCTTTACTCTACTAGCCCCACATTCAATTGCAATGAATCATCATTCACAAATACACAATGAATGGCTTCTACCTGAAGAAGACATGAAGGGACTCCACACAGCTATAGCATTATTTATTAAATTAATATTGAGAAGCTAAAGCTATTACTATGATGTTTAAATTGCAGAATACCCTAGAAAAATACAACATGAAAATATCTGAAAATAAAACCAAATCCATGGCAATCACTGGAAAGGAACTTTCGAGAGTAAAAATAATAATAAATAATAAACCAATAGAACAAGTAACACACTTTAATTATTTAGGTAATAATATATCACAGTTTCATAATCAAAAAGATGTGGAAACAAATTTAGAAAAATATAACAGATTAAATGGTATAATTAGGAGAAATTTTGGAAAACAAATGAGGAAAGAAATCCAATTGAGATTTCATAATGCCATAGCCAAACCTGCTCTACTATACGGAAGTGAATGCTGGACACTTCGAGCAAAAGATAAATCCCGCATTAATAGTTCACAAATGAGATTCCTCCGATCACTAACTGGAGTAACATTAAGGGATAGAATGAAAAGTGATGAGATAAGGATGCAGTGGAATAGTAGGGAAATGGTTGAACATATACAAAATTATCAGATTAAATGGTTCCAACACGTCCAGAGAATGTCAAATTCCCGTTTACCAAAGATGATTTACCACTTCAACCCTAATGGCAAAAGAGACCTCGGAAGACCCTTCAACCGATGGAAGGATCAGTTTTTGTAGTCGCAGAACGGGCATCATCACCCAATACTGCATTCGGAAGAAGAAGAAGAAGAAGAAGAAATAAGTAAATTAATAAACACAATTAAATTATTGTAAATCAATGGTAAAGAGAAAATTTTTTGCCTGAACCGGGAATGAAGCCTGGATTAGCTCAGTGGTCTGAGCATTAGCACGGAAAGCTAAAGGTTCAGGGTTCGATTCCCGGTTCAGGCAAAAATTTTTCTCTTTACCATTGATTTACTATACATTTTAAGTTCATAATAGTTGAGGAAGGTGGTAGTATACAAGGTAAAAAAAAATCATAATTTAACATAGTTTTTTAATTTAACAAAACTTGAAAAAAAGATGACATAAAAACAAAAAAATTGGATTACATTTACTTATACAGGTAATGAAACAATAAAAGTGGCAAAAACTATCGAGAAATTTGACAAAAACATAAAAATATCCTGGAAGAGATTGAAATTATCAAGGAAGCAGATAATAAAAATATGTTAAATGAGAACACACCCAACAACCAAAGATCTCTGTATGAAATATACAAATAATTTCAGTACCATAAGAATTCCTGAGGATGAAGCACGTCTTTGAAAGGCCTAGAATTTTAATAGTGTGACGACATTTATAACAGAAGTTATTATAATTGTGAACGACTGTTTTATAAGGCACAAATTTTAAAATTGAAATTAGAGTAAAATTTTGCACTTTTGACATTCTTGTTGCAAGTCGCACGCTGCATGAGCACAGAGATTCTCTCACTCACTCTCTTGTATATACACTCATTAATTATCTTGTAATTTGTATAGATGTTGTCCTCAATAGCACTGCTTCATAACCTTTTTTCAGCTTCAAATTGCATTTATCGTACCTTTATGTATATAAATAACCACCTCGGTTTCTGTCAATGATTATAATATTAACTTATTTTATATATTGTACAAAACTTTCATTTTTAAAATTACCAATGTTGATAACTGTTGATATTTTTAGGAAGTAACATTATGAGATTTTATATTTATAAACCATGCAACTGATAAATTGTATTTGAAGAGAAAAATGATACGCTCAGACCAGGACCTTTTGCACTCTAGGCAAATGCTCTAACCGAGTGAGCTACCTGAGCAAGTTTATTTTAAAATACAATAAGAAGTAACACTGGGTTTTCCTTTTACTTATTTGGACTTAAATAAAAACACTGATATTTAATTTTAGGAAGTTATATGTTGAGGTTATTTTAATTATATTATTTTTAGTCTGAACATCTTACCTCAATATTAATAATGAGGTAAGATGTTCAGACTAAAAATAATATAAATACACTGATGTTATGTAAAATTTTCTTTTCACTTTATTTTCCGTCTTTGATCCGAGGCTTGATCCTTGGGACTGCAAGCAATGTATAAGATGCACCTTGAAGTGGGTTGCTAGCCCGTTTTCATGGCGGGTTTATTATTCGGGGTTTCCTCCCTAGGCCGATTGCCTTCACCCAGGTCCAGAGCTCAGCCTGCACCGTTTTATTTCAGAGTTGTCTCTCCTAGATGGGTTGTCTTGCAGGACTAACGAACCCCATCCGCCCGTTTGTCAATCTACAAGGCAGTAGATGTAGAGTTGCCTCTTCCGTCAGGTACACCGTACCGAAGGACTCTTTCTCCGCTGTACCTGCCGTTGAGGTCTTCATCGTAACCCTGGCAAGGGGCTCTCGCAAGGTACTGTCAGCTGGGCAAGCTGAACCAAAGTTTTTTTACGAGGTGTTACTCCTCCCCCTCACCCTTTTTCAACCTGGCTTGGGACAGGCTATATGTCAATAGAAAGCAAAACTCCGCATATACAAAACGATAGTTTGACCAGTTATCGTATATGGAGCAGAAACTAGGGCTGATATAACAAAAACTAAACAAATAATAAGCACATGCGAAATGAAAATCTTAAGAACTATTCAGGGGAAAACATTATTTGATAAAATACACAACACAGAAATTAGGGACAAATGCCATATTCAAGACATAACCAAATTTATTATAGATAGACGAAAATATTGGAAGGGTCATATAGAAAGAATGGAAGAAAACCGGCTTGCAAAAAGAGCTAAAGAAGATAAACCAATGGATGGGAGAAGAACAAGAGGAAGACCTGCCAAGAGATGGATAGACAGTGAATACACATCCAGTACGTCTTCCTCCGAGGAGTGATTCTGGAAATAAACAGGATGAAAATCTTACAAATTAAGTTTAAGAAGAAGAAGAAGACTTTATTTTCTTCTAACAATTATCACTAAGGGTCGAATGTTTGAACGCATTAGAGAGTAAAAGGCGTTCTCTGCTGATAAAGTTTTATTCAAACACATTTTTCATACTCAGAAATCTATTCACGTGGTAATAATTGTAAAGCTACCTGACAAGGTACCTTAAGATCGTAGCTCAAGATATAAACTTATGTGAAAATCCCGAAGGGAACCGATGTAGTTTGAAACTTATCCAAGATGTCGGACCTTGAAGACTTCGATCATGTTTTCGGTATACGCGGAGAAGAGGAATTTGATAGAGTCTACCAAAGAATTCAACTGGAAGAACAGGAGAATCTGCGTAATATTGCGCGTCGCAGACGTGTTTGTATACGGTATTATTTGCGGGATGCAAGCATAAATGCATTCCTCTATAGCAGACGAAAATAACGGAAGTGGTTTTATCGCTGAGAATTCTGGGTAATTCGTTGCCAATATGACGAAAACGTCAACATTCATGCATGACCGGTTAAGGCGGCCGTTAATTCGATCTCAGCTCACCAGTGATTGGAAGTAATTTGAGTAGAGAGTAATGTATTTGCATACGACCCTAAATCTTCAATCACAATTTTATCTTACAACTATTCTTCTTTTAAAGTTTATCAGATAATCACTTATCACACAATTACAGACACGGTACTTCCTCACAGTTTCACTTACAATTTAACCTCTCGCTATCTGATGCAAGACTATTATAACACTGACTGACTGGCCTTCTCTTCCACTCTTTTATAAAAGCAGCAGGAAAGCTCTAGTAATAGCTTCACACCATTTTGGCGCCCACAATCCTCTAGACATGGATCCTTCTCCAAGGGGAAGAGAGAGGCCGCTAGAAATGTCTGGCAACACATTCCAGACAATTCAAGCGGCTCTCCAGGTCACTAACTCGCTAGGGGCAACTTACCTGCGCAATTCAAATGCAGCTTACACGACATGTAACAATATGTCCTCCATCCATAGTAATTCTGCCCGAGGGCAGGTCCTTCACTGCAATCATAGCACTTTCATGCTATGCTTGCAGCTTTACTAGGGAATTGTAGGTGTGGTAGCTTCCCGTTGCTTTCCACACCGGTGAAGGATGATGATGGCTATATGATTTCTGGTACCGTTTGGGCCTTAAAGTTTTCCTGACATTTGTCTTACAGGTGAGGTAAAGCCCCGATAAAAACCTCACCCAGGAAAACTGCCCCGACCGGGGATCAAACCCGGGCCCGCTGCATGACAAGGCAGCATGCTACCTCGAGACCACAGCAGTGGACCAATATGTCCTAAACCATTTTAATTCTTTCTCCTCAATTCTTTCAATTATGCTTTCTTCTGCTTCCATTATGTTTCTAATTTCTTTATTTGTGACATGTTCTAATTTTGACTTTCTGGCACTTCTGCGTAAATAATCAATTTCTAGAGCTATTAGTCTATTCTTAGTAACTTAGTATTTTTTTTTTTTAATATGAATTTACTTTGAATGTTCACATTCAGTACCAGGCACTGAGCAGGGCATTTAAACCCACAGGCCAGCCATTTATATACCTCAGCTACCCTTTTCGTGGCACTTCAGAAAATGGACCATTATTCACAAACTATTAGTCCTAGCAAATTCAAATTTTGTACATACCTAAAGGAGATGTCCTAGTAGGATTTGATGGTCAAATAACTTGGGTGATTGACATCACATGGTATCGGTGTATCAATTTCAGGAAGTGGAAGTTCATCTTCACTTTCACTTTGTGAATCTTCTAATTCAGGAATCAGTTCATCACGTGAGTCATCATTATACAAAATATTCACTAATTCTTCTTCAGTGAGATATTTTTCTTCTGCCATGGTTTTACTCATGTACAAACAACAGCGCGATAACGAGAAACATATACGACTGCATTGGAGCAAGTTTGGGTGAACGGATTCCATGTGTAGTTTGTTTTAAAAATAAAAGCGGATTCACCAAGGTTAAACATGTCAAACAGGAATAGAAAATGTACATTTACATGCCATCTATGATCTCCAAGACATACTAAGCCAACACAATATTTAGGCGCCGAATATAAATGTGGTTTGTTCGCGCCCGCTCTGAAACGAGTTAACTGACCGACGGCCGCATACACGATAGTCTCTTTAACCTTTTGACCGCCGAGTTTCCATTTTCCGAACTCGGCTCTGGGTGCCAGGTTTTTTTAAATTTAAAGTACTATGCCATACTATATAATATAAACCTATATAAATTACAATTAACTGTCTACATGCCATGCTAAATTGAATTTAAACTCACTATTATGCATTTATTTGAAGATTAGGCGGTGTTGCTTCCACTTGTAAAGATCCCAGGTTCGAATTCAGCACGGTGTCTTCATTGAAATCTGTTATCACTATCACTAAACATTTATGCTATTGAATACTTTTGATGGTATTATCACTAAACACTTATAATATTCAAATTGTTGAAAAGTTTTATGGTCCTGGGTTCGAATCCATTCCAGTCAAACAGCTGTTTTATGCCACGTGTTTCATCTGGTGCGACACGCCCACCACTGTCACTCACACCCTGTTCATTTAGGTCTACATCACTTGCTTTACTATTTACAGGCTTAGATTGTAATAATATTCTCTTAGAAACAGGACTACTATCACATTAGTGAAACAAATAACCATTTGATGAACTGTTACTGTCACTCTCATCTTCTGGTAAAACTGACACAATAAACTCGCATATTGTATTTTCGTCATCTTCAAGACATGAATCACTGTGTTTCACTGCATGACCTACCCCTTGGCCAGGTATCTTTCCAACTAAAACTAAAATAAATAAAAAGAAAATCCTGAAATTGCAATATTCCATAGCAAAAAAAAAAAAAGGCCTTGAAACATGAATGTGCACCCTCCTTTAGAAAACGCATTTACAACTAGCCTGTACCATTATTCTGTAAGGGATGTGCAAAGTATTGCTAAGAAAGGATGTACAAACACAGCACGAAAAATAATTTTAGTTTATTGAAGTAAAAACTTCAGGAAAAAAATATTTTAAATAATAAGATTGAAAACCGGAGCTTGCCAGGCGTGGCATACCGCTGTACACACACTTTCCCCGGTGCACGCCGGGCATGGCGTTCAAAAGGTTAAATGCCTTAACTAGTATACGGTACTGAATGTGTTAAATAGAAGATAGTTATTGATATTGGTAATGTTTAAAATGAAAGTTTTGTATGCTCTATAATATATTGAATTTTCATGTTACATAATACAGTATTTACAATGTAATCCTTATACAGTACATGTGATATGATACGTTGTTCTACATATGAACTTTCCTATTTTTACACAGTGACAACTGAAGTAATATTTATTTACTTGTAAATACTCAGCTTCGTAATGGTAGATCTTTAGAGTTGAAGGATTCAAGTTTTTCAGTTTGAGATTCAAGATTGAATTTGAAGGTTCATCATGTATAATTTTATAACGAGATCTCAAATAGGTAAAAAGAGCACAAAATCATAATTGTCTGTGTAATTCTTACCTCATATCGTTGTTTCTGTTAGTCACATGTTTCAAGGTTATTTGCATTATAATTCAACATATCAAGATGGTGGACTAGTGGTTATGCTCTTTGCCTCTGGTCCCGAGGGTCGCAGATTCAAACCCGGCCGGGGTCGATGGACTTTTTTAGGACGGACAAAGCCAAGGAGCAAGTCCTCTGGGAGTGACTTTAAGCCGTGGGTCCCAAGTCTGAAGATTTTCAGGCTCGTAAAAAATCCTTAAGCCTGAATGAAAAGGCCTCTAAGCAAAATTTACCGAATTTTCCCATCCTAGTACTACCTTGGTTTCCTAGATGTCAGGATGAGGCGGAACGCTGACCACGTACCACTCAAAATGACATCTGTATGAAAACAAGTGTAACTAAATTAGTATGGTTCAAATTCTTCCCTGTAGGGGGAGAGCGCCTAAATCTCTGTAAAGGGAAAACATAGGCTTACAATACAAAAATAAGATGAATAATTTTGAGTTGTTTCTTGACTCACCTCATACTTCTTAACTCCCAAGCAGACTCGAGTTTCTTCACTTCATTTGTGACATTCTCAATGCTGTATTACTTTCACAACTGATGTCCAACAGCCTCCTCTCTTACAGACTGACCTCCATGCCATCTGATGGCTGACCGACAAACTTCCAAATCAATCCCCTCTCCTTATCACCGGGTATTTCAAAATTCATAGTTGTGTTTTTATTCTTGCATATGTAATTTTTTTCCCAAATTGTGAGTTCCTTCAGTTTTTCCAGTTGTTTAAGTAAAACCAAAACAAAATTACTTGGCAGCTTCGAAATTCCTGCAGATTCTAACTGGATGTGGATGTTTATCAATCCACCAACAGAGGGAAGAAGAAGTAGTTCTTCTGATCAACATAACATTAGTCGAAGGGAAAGTACTGAAGATGAAGCCGCCAAGGCTTTGAAACCGCAGTCTATGTAGGAGGCTGGATATGAGGTGAGGTATGAAGTACTTTATTTTAATCTTAGAATTTATGTTTGCTGACACACCTGTAAATTCTGCTGTTATTTTCACCATTTTTTCAATGGCTAATGTGGAATATTTTTCACTAAACTGTTTGAAAACATTCAAAATAATTTGTTTCTCTCTGCTTTTCAAATGGTCTCCTTTCCAATGTTTTAAGAAATTGTACAGAAGTGACAATTTTGAAATAATTGAAATTCCAACGTATCATGCATTATGGTGAAATTAAATGTTTCTTACCTCTCCTCATAAATATTTTCTAAGTTGATCGCGATTTCGAGACTATAACTGTCTCATCATCAGAACTTTGTTGGTGACTGGTGTTATGTCGGTTCGGAAGAAACTCTTCTTCTTCCCTCTGTTGGTGGACCGATGAACTTCTGGATCAGGTCAAAATTTGCGGGAATTTCGAAGTTCATAAGTTTTCTTTTGTTTTTCTGAATGTAGATCTTTTCCCAAACCGTGAGTTCCTTTTGTTTGTCTATTTGTTTAATTAGAAAGAACACACATATTGACAACTATATTAAAGCTTCAGGAATCAACCATTTTGCTCACAAAGAGGCAGTATTCAATAGTTTGACACATAGATTGGTAAATATATCTATGAGCAAAGAAAACTATGAAAAAGAAAAAGAACACATAATTAATGTTGCAATAGATAACGGTTATGAAGAAAATATGGTACACAAGAAAATAAATAAATTCAAAAGACAAAAATTAATTAATGAAAGCACACTTATAAAAGAAACAGAAAAAATAAAATTCAAGAAATTCACTTACCATCCATTGAAACACTATAAATTTCAAAAAAATTTTCAAAAAGTTTAATATAAGATTAGCACCAAAGAATGAATACAGCCTTAATAGGATAATTAAAACCAATAAAAATGAAAGAATTGAAAATGAAAACAAATCAGGAATTTATAAGATCAAATGCAGTGATTGTGACAAAATTTATATTGGAAAAACGAAAAGAAATTTGAAAACAAGGGTGAAAGAACATCTTAGAAACATCAAAAATGGAGAAGTGGAAAAGTCAGCAGTAGCTGCTCATGCTTGGTCCGAAAAACATTTAATTGAATCAAAAGCCAGTCTAATTAAACAAATAGACAAACAAAAGGAACTCACGGTTTGGGAAAAGATCCACATTCAGAAAAACAAAAGAAAACTTATGAACTTCGAAATTCCCGCAAATTTTGACCTCATCCAGAGGTTCATCGGTCCACCAACAGAGGGAAGAAGAAGAGTTTCTTTCGACCAACATAACACCAGTTGCCAACAAAGTTCTGATGACGAGACAGTTATGGTCTTGAAATCGCAATCAACTTAGAAGATTTATATGAGGAGAGGTAAGAAACATTTAATTTCACCATAAATTAAACCTCATAGTGATTAATTCCTATAAAAGTTAAGTATCGTGCATTGCACATGCATAAGAATAAAACCGTTACATCTATTAAAATTGTAATTACATGTTTTAAGATTCTCGCAACCCTCAGGGGTCCTCATCTAGGGGATATGTGGATGGCGACCACAAGGTGCCCAAGCTGAGCAAAACATTTCTTCCACTTACTTGTGTTTTGCACTCTTTTAACTTTACTATCTAACTTCTCTTGGTTAACTCTTGTTTTTTCGACCCCGACGCTATTAGGGCATCCGAGGGCTAGGGAGTCTTTCCTTTCTTCCATTTCTTCTTTCCTTTATTTTCTTTTCTTCTCCAGAAAAGCCTGACCAGAGGCTATAAGAAGGCAGCCCCATCACTGGTCTTGCCTTCCTTTGGCCAGCAACCAATCGAAGGGACTATTATTATGCTTTCAAGTCTTATACGAGAATTTCGCAGAAGGATCATACTATTTAGGCTGGAGGGAAAATTTTCTATAGGATCATAACAGGCCTTGGCCTAATACTTGAAGGAAGAAGAAGAAGAAGAAGATTCTCGCATATAACTTATATAGACGTATGCTATATAATATATATTTTTATTACTTTTATTTCCTTTATTACATTTTCTTACAGGTAAAACTGGTATTCAACCAATGTAAATGCAGTCATACATGTGGTTTGTTTACAATACAACTGGAACTTAGCTTAGGGTACAATGTGATACATGAATTAATGAATCTGTTGCACAATTTAGAAATAAAATGTTTATTTATTATTGCTTTTTATATATTTTAAGTATTGCAAAAAAATTAATTCAGTAACTGCAAAACGTAAATGACTTATCTAATGTTGAATATTTAGAAAACCTCAGGCCTTTGACCCTCGTTTTCCCAAACTACATTCTCGACCAATAAGTATCTCTTATAGTTTATGTTGAGTTGTTTTTCCACTCACCTCATACTAGTAAAATTCATATCAAATTCCGTTGAAGTGAAGTCATATGATGAAAGTTAAAAATTAAATTGTACCTGTTGGTAGGTGCCGTCGTCCTCAACTCTGTTAATATATTGTATATAAAATTAACTGGAGTGCTTTCGGAAGTTACCTTCCGTGTTCTGCAGGTTGAGATTTTGTTACTGTACACAACAACAAGTAACGGAAACTCAACCTGCAGAAGATGGAAGGTAACTTTTGAAAGCGCTCCAGTTAATTTTATATACAATATATTAACAAAGTTGAGGACGACGGCACCTACCAACAGGTACAATTTAATTTTTAACTTTCATCACCTCATACTTCTTAACTCCCTCACAGACTCAAGTTTCTTCACTGCATTTGTGATATTCTCAATGCTGTATCATAAAGGCAGTGAAGAAACTGGAGTCTGCGAGAGAGTTAAGAAGTATGAGGTGAGTCAAAAACTACTCGACATAAATTAAAATAAACCTCATAGTGTTATTTCCTACCTACATAACTTAATCTCTTACAGTTCTTGGTATGTAATATACTTTTATATATTAAATTTGGGAATTTTTAACATTATGAGGTTCAAATTCATAAGAATTAAATTAATCATGATTATTTCATACCTCATACTTCTATATTTCTTTAAATACAGCACTGCAGTATCGCCAGTTTCTTATCACCATCATCAAAGTTTGGGAAAAAATATATATTCAAAAAAACCATACTAGAACTATGAACTTCGAAATTCCAGATGAACCTAGCTTGATTACAAAGTTCTTTAAAAATACAACAGATGGCGGTTTAGAAAATGATTCTTTAAAATGAATGGCAGTTTAGAAAATAATTATTTAAAAGAACATCAGATGGCAGTTTGGATAATTAACAACAAAAGTAAAAATTGACAATCGTGAAAACAGCTGATGATGGTGATAAGAAATTGCTGATACTCCAGTGCTGTATTTAAAGAAATATAGAAGTATGAGGTATGAAATAATCACGATTAATTTAATTCTTATGTAATATACTATTAACAGTGAAAGTTGAATTTGAAACTGTGTTGATATAATGTCTTCAAAGTTCAGTCTTGAATCTTAAAAATATTAGAATAGTTGAGTTCTTGAATATTAGAAAACTAATCATTACAAAATATTAAGTTGATGAATAGAGTGAATAAAAATATACTTTTTTTTTTTCCAAATATGAAATATATGATTCTTGAAATATCAAAATATAAAAAAGATAGTATAATCAATACAAGTCCATTTACTTGATTGCTTAAGGTTTTATACTGGTGTACATATGGAATGACATAGCTTAATTATTCATTTTTCCCTTCATCTATAAATTACAGTCATGTGACATATGTTTTTTTATTAACATAGTGAACATTTACACACACACACACACACACACACACATATATATATATATATATATATATATATATATATATATATACTGCTATAAAGTAAATATTCTCTTTAATAATTTGCTTAACTGTTATGTTAGCCGCTAGATGGCAGTTGGAAGAAATTTCCGCTACCTCTTGTGTGAATTGAGAATACTACATGTATAAGAAAATTGTATGTTTGTCTTGGAATTCTTGGGTAGCTCAGTTGGTTAGAGCGCTAAAGGTACAGACTTTAGAGACTCGAGTTCAAATCCCGACTCAAGCATTCTTTTTTCTTTTCATATCACATATATATATATATATATATATATATATGTGTGTGTGTGTGTTATATTGTATATTTTCGTGGATATAAGTATGATTAAGAAAGTTTTAATGGGTTTTCTGCATAATGGATTCAAGGTCGGCCTCTGACCACTGATTCCAACGTTTCGGCATGTGGAATCATGCCGAAATGTCGGATTGATAATAGCATGTGGGATCATGCTGAAATATCAGAATCAGTGGCCAGAGGCCGACCTTTAATCCATGAAATTCTTAGTCATATATATATATATATATATATATATATATATATATGTGAATAAGAAAGTTTTCTTGGGTTTTCAGCGTCTTGGATTTAACCCATTCGTTTCATGTTTAAATGTTCAATGCATTTCCTCAGAAACCGGATTTAAGTTATCGTAAATTATATTGTCTATTTCAGACATTTAAAAACGAACAAAATATAACGGTACTTGAGATCACAATAAAAGTGAAAGCCAAAACACATTCCTCTATTCATAAATGTAAGGAATGTATAAAATATTGCAAAATATATAACAGCAGAGTTAAGCGAGTGCACCTCGTCTTCCAAGGCAAATGGGTTAAGTTCGGCCTCTGGCCACTGATTCTGATGTTTCGGCATGATCCCACATGCCATTATTAAGGAATGATAAGTTCAAGTCACAGGTTTAAGTCTTACATAATTAAACACACAGAGTTTTCGCTGTGGTCCGTTTCCGAAGACCTACACCCATCCAAGGTTTAGTTCTTATGTAGTTAAACACCTTCAGTTTTCAGTGTGGTCCGTTTCGGACGCCGTACACCCATCCAAGCATCGACCACACTCCATATTGCCCAACCATGGTTTTCTTCATATCTTCTTCGCTGTTCTGGGGATGACAGGGTGGGCAGCGAGAGCAGTTTTCCATGTAGATGGTAATCTTTGGGCATCATCTCGGGCGTTCATAGAATGTGGCCTTTTCTCAATCTCTATTGCTTCTCTGTAGATTCTTGATTCTTCTTGATTTATTTTAGCCAACGTTCTAGATCCTGTGAGGTCGAGATATGTATATATATATATATAATTCATGTCATCACGTAATTCATATACAAGGACGATTTGCTTTAAATAAAATTTAAAAAAAGCATTTTCCTCATATATATTAAGCATGTATGACAATACAATATTTTTAGTTTCCATCTTACACATTCCATAACAAAAGAAGTTATTTTGTAGAATTAAATGGAGATCATCATTTTGGTGATGATAAAGCAATTTTGAGAAATAGTATTTTTTGCACAATAGTGTGTTGTTGTACTTACCAGCAATTGCGACCATTATTGAAAGTTCAACTTCCTACATTTCGGGGTTGCCAACCTAAATAACTATACTGTAATATTACATTTAGGCCTACACCCACGTGCGGGAAGTAAAACCACTGCTCTCTATGTATACTACGTACAATGTATATACAGAAAATATCCAAAAGATGCATTTTAAATGAACCGAACTTTATTTGAAACAAAATAAAACAAATACGTATTTGCAGTCATGTTATCAATAATTGTTCTCAAGGCCTCCTGTAGTCTCAACTAATAACATAGCCCACACTGTTAACGTTAGTCAATTGTTTATAATGAACACAAATATTTCCAACAAAGATGTTATTATATTACTATTATTTATTATTTTGAAAACACCATCGCGCAAAAAGTAATGTACAACGCACATTTCTGAAGTGTTTTGCAGAATCTCTGAAATTAAAAGCCACACTCGCTTGATTTTTCAACATTTTTCCTTGATTCTGTGAAAACCACTTCCCTACCTTGCATCGTAATATACTATAGTTTATGTAAAGAAACAAATTTTTGGAATTCAAGATACTTTTTATTCAAATTAATTAAAATTAAAATGAGTTGTACATAATACACTCTGTGTTCTTCACAGCACAGACTGCAGTTTCAGGAATAGTCACTCCTATCTTTAGCCATATTTCCAACTGTCAAATTTTTGCCTTAATCATCATGATAATGTATTAACCCATTGGAGACTTTTAACGAGTCTCCCTCGTGAGCAGGTAGAAAGTCCAAAGAGCTCCTCCATGACCTTACACTCGTTGTGGTGTTATAACCCCCACTGTAAGAAGTTAGGTTTTTTAGTGGTTTAAATTTTCGGTTCACCATCAGTAAAATTTGTTGTTTGTTTATGTAAAGTAAATATGTATAGGCCTAGTGTATTGTATAGTTTATTTTAGTTATTATTTATAGAATAGTGTCCCGCGCCGTAGCCGAGCGGTTAAGGTAGGAAGCCTTGGCGCAGAGCTACGGGACTTGCGCTGGTTCGAGTCTCCATGGGGGAAGAAATTTTCTCATGGTATTTCGGCCAGTATGGGACCGGTGCCCACCCAGCATCGTGAGGCAATTGGGTAGCTACAATAAGTAGCAGCTCCAGGTTGAGGAACCAGCTATAACGGCTGGGGGACTCGACATGCTAACCACATGTCACCCCTACACTGGCTGTTGATCATCTACCTCTGTGATTGACACATGTGGATGTGAAGGGCCAGCAGCTGGCTGGTAAAAGGGCAACCGCTGAAAAAGTGGAAAGACCCTCAATCGGAATTTATAGAATAGTAGACTATAGCTGTAGGTATTTATTACGGTAAAATATAACTGAATATAAATTCAGTGTTTATTTGTTAAAATTCATAGTTGCAAATTTATTTTATTTTTTTTGCAATATGTCCGTAAATAGGAGAGAACGTATTGCTATAGAGAAACTAAGTGAAGTAGTGGATGAAATGTTATGTGACAGTGATTGTAGTGAATTATCATGGAACGAAGATTCGAACGATGAAATAATATACAGTGACAACGTAACCATGCATGCTACTGATGGTAGAAATGTTAGGTGAGTTTCGTCCAGTTTTTATCTATAGTATTTCATAATTTAGGGGTCGATATATAACTAAGATAATTAAAGAATATACGAAGAAGTTTTCCTGATTTTATAATGTATAGGTCTATGCTTATTTATATTTCATATATTTATTTTTATTTATTTTTATTATGTACAGTATTATATTGCGTTAGTTATTTTTTTCGGTCTTGTTTGAACATATGATTTGTGTTTACTTTCAAGGCAATGTCCGAGAACTGTTACAAAAAGATGGTTTTTGAAATGTTTGTCAACTTCCACAGCCTTGAAAATAACAAAACATAACGGTTTACAATGCACAACAGAGGGTAGCAGGCAGGCCACATTCCTTTGCTATTCGTAAAAGTACAAGATACTAAAAGAAATTCAGGGGTAAACAAAATATCTGAAAACATAAGTGATAGAACACAGTATGTGTATTTTGTATTCTGATTTAAAGTCCAGCGCAGCCGGAGTAGCGGTGCGGAGATTTAAATGGGTTCCCAGTGAACATGCTAGGCGCTTTAAACGTGTCTCCAATGGGTTAACCAGGCCAAGACAAATATATGCCAGTGATTAAAGGTAAATGTGAAGCTTGCCCATCCAGTTTGGAAGTTGGCGCATATAAATTTGAACTGGTTCATAGCTTTATTCATCTAGGATCTGAGTAAATTGTAGAAATGACAATTCGGCTGAAATTCATCTGCAGATCATGGCTGTAAACAAATGCTTTTTTGGACTCAGGAATATGTTTAAATCTCAGTTTATATCTAGAAAGACAAAAATACTCATGTATAAAGTTCTTCTTAGACCAGTGTTAACATATGCATCAGAAACTTGGACCATGTTGAAATCTGATGAGGAATTATTAGGGCGTTTTGAAAGGAAGATACTGAGATCCATTTTTGGTGCCGCGAAAGAAAATAATGCATGGAGAAAGAGATACAATAATGAATTGTATAAACTGAACAATCAGCTGGATATTTTGAATTTTGTTAAAATTAATAGATTGGCCTGGGCTGGGCACATTATTAGTATGGACAGCAAAAAGATTTCAAAAATAATTTACAATGAACACCTCTATTGGCTAGAAAAGTTGGAAGACCTAAATTAAGATGGGAGGATGGTATAATTCAAGACATTAAGATTTTAAAAATAAAAAACTGGACAGGGAAATCTGGCATAAGCTTCTGAAGGCGGCCAAGGCCCACATGGGGCTGTCGAGCCATTGATGATGATGATCATGATAGCATTAAAAACTGGAACAGTCTATTAAATATTAATGAGTTGTAAATTTTGACTCACCTCATATTTCTTAATTTTTATACAGACTAGTTTTGTCACTTCTGTGCAACATTCTCGATGCATTACAACATTGTAATTTTATGATCAACAGGAGGGAACAGCAATGGGTAATTCATTGTCGCTCTTCCTGGCTAACCTTTTCATGAGCCGATTTGAAAAATACCTAGAAAATTAAGTAGAGTATTTTCCTATATTTTGGTTCAGATATGTTGAAGACATTTTTGCTATTTTTAATGTAAAAAAATGCAATGTTAAAGAATTTATTGATTTTTTTGATGTTATATTTTAAATTAACATGTTTCGGAATTGGATATAGTTTTATTTTAGAAAGATAAATTACGTTCGAACTGGGAGTCGAACCCCGAACCTCTGACTCTGTACGTCAGTGCAGTAACCGTTACACCATTCGAACTTCTGATAGAAACGTCAAATTTCTTTCTACTTATACAATTAATTCTCCTTTCATCCGAACACCAATAGCCATCGCTATCAACAACGCCATCTGACCGACTTCTTTTTTAAGTATTTTTTTATTGAGAATTTAAACGTTAATTTTTAAGCGATTAAAGCTATATATTTTGATGTTATACGGTATTTTAAATTAACATGTTCCAGAATTGGATATAGTTTTATTATAGAAGGAAAAATTGTGTTTGAACTGGGAGTCGAACCCCGGACCTCTGACTCTGTACGTCAGTGCGGTAACAGTTACGCTATTTGAATCGCACTGACGTACAGAGTCCAGGGTTCGACTCTCGGTTCGAACGTAATTTTTCTTTCTAAAATAAAACTTATTGATTTGTTAAATGGCTGATTTCCCAGTATAAGTTTTACAAGAGAAGAAAGGAATGTTGCCTTTTTTGGATATTTTATTTATTAATAAAAATATTTACAATACACCAGACTGTTTTAGCTCTTTCTGTCTCCCTTAAGGTGCACCTTTTGAGAACTCCTGGATGAAAAGTAGAACGACACGAGGATAAGATTGATTATAATATTTTTACTCACTCTATGAATGATATTATTTGTTTTAAAGAAATTGGAATATTTCTGTGTTATGATACTTTTTGATATTAGTCTATAAGTAAAATGAAATATAACAAAAAAAAAGTTTAAATATTTTTGCGAAAATAAAAACTATCATTATATGGTCAACAGCACAAGCATATTTTGTTATATTGACTTTGAAGTTTCTTGTAAAAAAAAAGAGAACAAAATGATGCACAAAATAGTCAATTTTTATTGAATGAGACGGGTAAAGTAAATATGTGGTTTGTGGAGGTTTCTTGATTTTGAGAACTTCCATGGAACGATACTTTATCTCCTGTTACATTGTATGGATATCATACTTTGTTAAATGTAAAGCATCCATGATAATAAATTTATTTAATGTACATATATACAACTTACATACTAGCAGAAATATGCATGATATACAGGGTGTCTCTAAAGTAACTATCCATTTCAATGAAGGAAGGAAATGATTGAAAAATCAATGTTATTGTGAAGTTTTACACATATTCTACATGATCACTAGGGAAATGATTTTAAAGTGTAAATTTTGTCGTAAAAGGGGGGGGAAAGGTTCTGAAAATACTCCCGCGCCGTAGCCGAGCGGCTAAGGTAGGAAGCCTTGGCGCAGAGCTATGGGACTTGCGCTGGTTCGAGTCTCCATGGGGGAAGAAATTTTCTCATGGTATTTCGACCAGTATGGGACCGGTGCCCACCCAGCATCGTGAGGCAATTGGGTAGCTACAATAAGTAGCGGCTCCAGGTTGAGGAACCAGCTATAACGGCTGGGGGACTCGACATGCTAACCACATGTCACCCCTACACTGGCTGTTGATCATCTACCTCTGTGATTGACACATGTGGATGTGAAGGGCCAGCAGCCGGCTGGTAAAAGGGCAACCGCTGAAAAGTGGAAAGACCCTCAATCAATCGGAAAATACTTAGGTTGTAACTTTAATGGTGGCAACTATTAATTTATTACTAGTATACAAGTGACAGACCTGTGAAACTTCTACAGCCCTTCAATGTAGTACCCAGTATTGTCTACAACTCGTCAGCGATGTTGTAACTTTAATAGTGGCAACTATTTATTTATTACTAGTATACAAGTGACAGACCTGTGAAACTTCTACAGCCCTTCAATGTAGTACCCAGTATTGTCTACAACTCGTTGTCAGCGATGTTGTAACTTTAATAGTGGCAACTATTTATGTATTACTAGTATACAAGTGACAGACCTGTGAAACTTCTACAGCCCTTCAATGTAGTACCCAGTATTGTCTACAACTCGTTGTCAGCGATGTTGTAACTTTAATAGTGGCAACTATTTATTTATTACTAGTATACAAGTGACAGACCTGTGAAACTTCTACAGCCCTTCAATGTAGTACCCAGTATTGTCTACAACTCGTTGTCAGCGATGTTGTAACTTTAATAGTGGCAACTATTAATTTATTACTAGTATACAAGTGACAGACCTGTGAAACTTCTACAGCCCTTCAATGTAGTACCCAGTATTGTCTACAACTCGTTGTCAGCGATGTTGTAACTTTAATAGTGGCAACTATTAATTTATTACTAGTATACAAGTGACAGACCTGTGAAACTTCTACAGCCCTTCAATGTAGTACCCAGTATTGTCTACAACTCGTTGTCAGCGATGTTGTAACTTTAATAGTGGCAACTATTTATTTATTACTAGTATACAAGTGACAGACCTGTGAAACTTCTACAGTCCTTCAATGCAGTACCCAGTATTGTCTACAACTCGTTGCCAGCGATGTTGTAACTTTAATAGTGGCAACTATTTATTTATTACTAGTATACAAGTGACAGACCTGTGAAACTTCTACAAAATGATTAAGAAATCAATGTTATTGTGAAGTTTTACACATATTCTACATGATCACTAGGGAAAGGATTTTAAGGTGTAAATTTTGTCGTAAAAGGGGGGGAAAAGGTTCTGAAAATGCTTAGGTTGTAACTTTAATAGTGGCAATTCTGAATAAACAGTCGATTAACAAAATAGAAGCAGCTGAAATGAAATATTTATGATTTGTGGCTGGATATACTTTAATGGATAAAAAACGAAGTGAAAATATCTGTAAATAACTACAAATATTCAGTTTGACAGATAATCAAGTTATGAAACCATCCCTTGTACAAAAAAAACACCAGATTACGTTTATATAACACTTTGGCTAGACCAGTGTTGACCTATGGTAGTGAAGCATGGACACTAAAAAGACAACATGAAAGCAGAATAACGGCTTGTGAAATGAGATTCATGCGCAGAACAGCGGGTTACACCAGATGGGATCGGAAAAGGAACACCGATATCTTAAAAGAATTGAAGACTACGCCAATTTTGGAATATATTAAACAGTACCAACTAAATTGGAAACACCATCTTGAAAGAATGAGTTCAAATCGGATCCCCAAAGCTGTTTATAATTATATACCAAGAGGACGAAGATCACTGGGCCGTCCTATGAAACGCTGGAGGGAAAATTTTCTGTAGGATCGTAACAGGCCTTGGCCTAATACTTGGAAGGAAGAAGAAGAAGAAGAAGACAGATAAAATAGAAGAGTACAGGAGAAAATGGTATGGACATGTCTGCAGAATGGATACCAACAGATTGCCTAGGAAAAGTCTGGACTATCAACCAAGAGGAGGAAAGAGATATCAGAGACGCCCATAAAAGACACAGCAGCTATAATATTTGGAGCCAGAACGAACCAAAAAGGTTCAATCCTTGCAAGAAGAAGAACTATTTATTTATTACTAGTATACAAGTGACAGACCTGTGAAACTTCTACAGTCCTTCAATGCAGTACCCAGTATTGTCTACAACTCGTTGTCAGCGATGTGGAAGCCGTAGTATATCTGTAGCAGCGCCTGTTCTGTTGATGTTTCTGACTGACCACCTTAATGTCAGCAGAATCTCGGGAACAGTACGGAATCAAATGTCACGAGGTGGTTCCTTCATCTCAGGGACCAAATCTTAATCACACGGGCTTAAGTCCAGTGAATGTGGTATATGGAAAAGTACTTCCCACTCCCAGCGACGGTACAGATCAGCTACAGGTGTGTCTTGTGCGTCCGAGCAGTTCTATATGGTAATGCTGTCTCCCCACATGCTTCCACAACACCTTCATGACATTGTCGTGCTGTATGGCCATGGCACATTAAATTTTCAACCAAGATCGCTGTTTCTGCTTTGTAAAATGGCGAAGCATAACATCTTGGAGCAGCGACTCAGAGGAGACTTTTTCTCTCGAAAGCACATGCGCTTTGAGACGTACGGACGAGTAAGACATAAGAAAATTTCATTTCGAATTATGTTTGTTTCTAGCCTGAAACCCTTTCTTCTCTATACTAATTCCCTGATATAATTCTCTAATGTTCCTATTTTTTGCATTCATTTCAAGATCATTAATCTTCTCTCTCAAATATTCCCTCTTTTTATTGTTTAGTAACTTGGTGGTTTCCCGTCTAACACTACCCAATTGCTCTAAATTTACCTCATTTGGTTCGTGTAACCATTTCATTTTTGCTAGTTTTCTTTTCTTTACAATGTCGGCACATTCCTCATCAATGATAGGAGTTACAAAAATTAACACCGTCTGGTTTCACTTCTATAGCAGTGTTGCCACGATAAATTGCGTTTTTAATTCGGAGAGTGCATACAACTTATCCTTCTTAACATTCGCCATGTTAGTGTTATGCAAACCCTGTTGTAATACTAATAAAAACACGTTGTGGTTGAGACTAGTAAAACACAGCCAACAACAAGTAGGTATATAGAAAACTGCTAAATTATTGCCAGTACTAACTGAACTTATTGTAAACTGTTACAGCAACAATTTAAAATTTAAATTTGACTTCACAGTTGGGAATTATAGATGTGGTAGCTTCCCGTTGCTTTCCACACCGACGTGAAAGATGATAATGATGATGACTAGATGATTGGAGACCTTTTGGGCCTTAAAGCTATCTGACGTTTATTGAAAAAACCTCACCAGGAAGCTTGTTCCGACCGCGGATCGGACCCTGGCCTGCTGCGTGACAAGGCAGTACGCTTCCTCGAGACCACAGTATTGGACTAAAATACGAAATTTAGGTTTTAAGATTTAAATAGTAAAAAAGGCTGCTGTTTCTGTGACACGATTCCGTAAACCAAGCAGACGTGATAAAGACATTTTCTTAGAGTGGAACGTAGAATTTTCCATACTGTGTTGCAGGGGGCATTCAACTTCCTACTGAGGCGTCGAGTTGATGCGTTCGGACTATTACTGGCAATTTGAACCTGCAGCACTGGTTTTGTTGATACACGTGGTCGTCCATGATGTGCCTCTTCACACATACTGCTGGTACGTTTAAATTTATTTACAAGCAGACGAATGTATGTCTTTGTTGTGGCAGGTTTACAGAATTTGTATAAATTCAGCTCTGGCGTCTTAATATGACAATCCATGTACCCGTGCACAAACAAAGACAACCCGTTCTTCCATGTTAAACGTGTTGCACTAAGCTGACAGTGTATGCAATGAAAATTAAAAAAAAAAGTGTTTTCGTGGAAATGGATATTAACTTTAGAGACACTCTGTATATAACCTAACTCTTCCTCCTCTTAAGATATTCCTCAAGTTCAACTTATCACTAAATCAATGTCTTACTTATTTCACTGGTACGGTGGACTAGTGGTCATGCTCCTTGCCTCTGACCCCGAGGGTCGCAGGTTCAAACCCGGCCGAGGTCGATAGATTTTTTATGATGGAAAAATCCAAGGAGCAAGTCCTCCGGGAGGGACTTTAAGCCGTGAAGATTTTCAGGCTCGTAAAAGATCCATCAATCCATAGTAATTCTGCCCGAAGGCAGGTCCTTCACTGCAATCATAGCATTTTCATGCTATGCTTGCAGCTTTACTAGGGAATTGTGTAGGTGTGGTAGCTTCCCGTTGCTTTCCACGCCGGTGAAGGATGATGATGGTGATGATAATGATAAGGATGATGATGATAAAGATGATGGCCATATGATTTCGGGGACCGTTTGGCCTTAAAGTTTTCCTGACATTTGTCCTTAAGCCTAAATGGAAAGTCCTCTAAGCAAAATTTACCAAGTACTACCTTGGTTTCCTAGATGTCAGTATGAGGCGGAACGCTGACCACGGACCACTCAAATGCCATTTATACGAAAACAAGTGTAACTAAATTAGTATGGTTCAAATTTTTCCCTGTAAGGGGAGAGCGCCTAAATCTCTGTAAAGGGAAAACATGGGCTTACAGTACATTATTATCAAATCCAGAGATTCATGGCCGCGCGGACATACGCGCATCCATCATACGCCCTTATCCTTAGCTAATGTTTTCCAATCATCCCCTGTATAATTTACATCCCTCAAATCATGGTTAATATTGTTCTCCCATCTCATTCTTGGCCTACCTACCGAACACGCTCCCTCCGGTTTTCGTACAAGGAGTTTCATTAACTCTCGTTCATTTTCCATTCGTTCCACATTTCCTGCCCATCGCAGAACGATACATCATCAACAATCATGGATTAAGCCCATGTGGCTTGTTCCGGTCTCATAGATTCTCATTCAAAAAGTTGAATCCATCTCTTTTTCGGTCCTCAAAGGACAGAAATAAATGTGCGGAGGAGTCACCCTTTCTCCAGGGGAAAATTTGGAGACCCATTCCCGGGGTAACAAGAGAGAAGTCCTCAACGATCTAAAGGAGCGGAAGAGGCAGCCCTCCATTTGGGGTTCATACAACTCGGGGCTATGATATCTAGCCTTAAGATGGCTATCCCATCGTACATCTCACTCTGCGGAACGCCAGTAACGTACCCAGAGGAAATACTTCATTACTAAAAGTCTCATTGAATGATACCTTCCTTACTTATTCACTGGCACTATCGAACCCGTAGGTTCATGGCCGCGCGGACATAAGCTCTCCATACATCCCTGTCCTGAGCTAATGCCTTCCAATCATTCCCTGTATAATCTACTTCCCTCAAATCATAGTTAATGTTATTCTCCCACCTCATTCTTGGTCTACCAACTGGGAGTTTTCCCTCTGGCTTTCCTACAAGAAGCAAGTCTTTCATTCCCCATACGTGCAACATGTCCTGCACATCGCAGTCTACCAGACTTAACTGTTCTTATTATATCTGACTTTCTATAAAGACCATGTAGTTCATTGTTATGTAGTCTTCTCCATTCACCTGTCTGTTCATCTCTTTTTGGTTCAAAAATCTTCCTCTCCTTTACGTATTCCTTTAAAGTAAGAGTCCATGTTTCGCATCCATATAATATAACTGGTAGAATAATAGTTTTATATATTTTAATTTCAAGAAGGGGTTTTTATTCGTTCGTTAAATGTGGTATCTTTTATTTTAGCGAATTACGAAGGAATAGCTATTGAGTTCGTACTGAAGTTTTTCTTTCTTTCTTTTTTTTTTCTTTTTCTTTTTTATATGTTCAGAAAAGTCCCGCGCCGTAGCCGAGCGGCTAAGGTAGGAAGCCTTGGCGCAGAGCTACGGGACTTGCGCTGGTTCGAGTCTCCATGGGGGAAGAAATTTTCTCATGGTATTTCGGCCAGTATGGGATCGGTGCCCACCCAGCATCGTGAGGCAATTGGGTAGCTACAATAAGTAGCGGCTCCAGGTTGAGGAACCAGCTATAACGGCTGGGGGACTCGACATGCTAACCACATGTCACCCCTGCACTGGCTGTTGATCATCTATCTCTGTGATTGACACATGTGGATGTGAAGGGCCAGCAGCCGGCTGGTACAAGGGCAACCGCTGAAAAGTGGAAAGACCCTCAATCGGATATGTTCAGAAAATATAAAGCGGTGTGTTCAACAATTTAATTTCTGATGCCTAACGTATTTTTTTAATGGGTCAATAATTTCAATCCAAATCTATAACAGAGGCAGAGAAATCCTTCATTCATAAGCAATGTACATACATGTGTGTTTTATGGGATGCCTATGTCTACAGGAGCTCATCAAATGGGCCGTGACTCGTGCCGTAATTTGACTGTCTTACCATTAGATGTCACACCATGTTCATGAAGAATGATATTGTTCTTATGCATGATATTGTTCGCCGATATTGTTGGTATTCTAGGGCCGCAAAATATAATCATGTGTATGATCATAGAGTAAAAGAATGTAACATTTTTGTAGTTTTATTATTTCTGCAACATGTTTTTCATTTTAAATCAATAATGAATGTAAAAGAAGAATCGGGAGTTTTCGTTTCTTCAATAGGTAATTATATATGGGTTAATATAATTGCTATTGAATATAATTTAATGATAATATATTGTGGTTAATTCATTTTAGTAAGGTTAAATTGTAAAAAAGCCAAAGTTTTGATTACCTCGACCAATGAATGTTAGTAAGTTCTACAAAATCATAATGTGCATATGCAAACACTTAAAATAATTTCCGCTAGATGGCGGGTATATGTGCAAAATAAGTACAACGAAGTTTCTCTATGGGTATGACCAACCATCGCATAAATTCCCAAACATGTCTATAAGAAAAAAAATAGGTATACCAACTTCCCCTTCCTAACCTAACAAAAAGTAATTGTATATATATTGTCCAATCAAGTATAAACTAATCTGACGTACACTAACTTGTCCTATCAAAACCTAACAAAATGAAGTGAGTGAACATCCATTTCTATATTTAATTTTAGGAAGTTATATTTTGAGGTTATTTTAATTATATTATTTTTGGTCTGGACAATCTTACCTCAATATTAATGTTGAGGTAAGATGTCCAGACCAAAAATAATATAATCCATTTCTATGTTAGTTATTCCGATTTCACTGATATCTCTGCCATCTAGTAGATATATTTTTAAGCATCTGTGCATCCACACTGCAATTTCGTTCTCTATGCACTACGATTGTATAGATTAGTGCAACAATTTGCATACGTAGATTAATATTTATAAATTGTGAAAAAAAAGTTATAAGTATTGTTGCAAGATGTTTAAAATAGTACAAAATGTTAGTAAAGATGGTAAAAGTACGTAGAGCAACAGTATTACAAGAATGTAGTATGGAAAATCATAAGTCAAGGTATTCTAAACCTGGGCCGTTAAATTAATCAATTGAAGATTTTTTTTCAATTTAAGTTTTGATTTGAGAATAATTGACACCAGATGGCGAGATACTCAATTAAATATAAGCTATGTTTTTATTATTAATTTAATATTTCTCACTGAAGGACAAATTATATATGAAGAGAACAATATACATTTAGATGTATGGTAGAGCATTGGCATGGAAAGTCAGATGTTCTGGGTTCAAACCCCAGTCTAAGCATATATTTTTCTCTTCAAATATAAAATATAATCTATGTTGGATGAACTTTAAACTTACCATAAAATAAATATAAAATATATATTTGCCTCTTATATTTTTCTTCTTTAAATACATTGATAAAGCTTGTTTTAATACTTATATACATTTTGGATTAATATTAAAGATAAAAAATTGATGAATCAAATTTGCATGTCTATGTTTTTTCATTAATGAATTCTTATTTGTATTTTAAAGACAATGTAAAATATCTGCATGCAAATTAGGCATACTGTTTGTATTAAAATTTTAGATGAAATTGTTTATTAACTATTTTCGGAAAAACTGCACTTTAACTAGCGTGAAATATTTTCAAAGTCCTATAGAACAACAGTGCGCATGCGCCAGAGTTTATAGAGCCAGCGATGACCCACAATCAAATCACTTATCGATTATCATCCTTGATTACTAACTGTCGCTATGAAATTTAAATGACCAATATTTGCAATAACTCCCCAAATCTATGTTTAAAAAAATATTAATAACATTAAAATTACCAAACGTTTATTAAAAAATGGGTGTACACTTATCACTCCCTAATGCTGATCCAACAGCAATAGAAAAATCATAGACTAAGTAATATACTTTGTGGAGAAAATAGCAATTAGCATCACAATATTGTCTAACAGTGTCATAATATTGTGATTTGCATATTTAAATAAATACTTCAAAATTGTCTAATAATGTTATAAAAATTGTTTGAAAAAGTTTAAAATATTAAATAATGTTAGTAAATACAGAAGAAGAGCTACAGTTTACAACAATATAACTGAAAAATCAAGCGCTAGTAGAAGTGCAGTTGAGCCAATATAAAAAATTGATAATTAGTCAAATTTGCATGTCTATGTTTTTTTCATTAATGAATTCTTATTTGTATTTTAAAGACAATGTAAAATATCTGCATGCATATTAGGCATACTCTTTATATTAAAATTTTAGATGAAATTGTTTATTAACTATTTTCATTATGGGATCATTTCATGAACTGGACGTTCTTAGTCTCTGTCATAAAGGTGTGGCAAATTAAAGAATCAATAAATGAAGAGCTTACCCATTGCAAAATTCTCAGGTTTTTAGAACCAAGAGCCATTGAGCTAAACAGAAGAATAGAGGGAGCAAATCATCATCAGCAGCATCAAGGATTAGACCTAAAGATCTGTTCCAATCTCATGTTAGAATTGGTCTATCTTTTATTGGGTCTTCTTACATTTCTTTTTCCTAGTGGTTTGTAATGTTTCGCAATTCTATTGTTATCCATTCTACTGATGTGGTCCAACCATTCATCTCGGTATTGTGCAATTCTATCTAATAGTTTGAATATATTTAGTTCACTTTGTATATTTTCATGGCTCAACTGCACTTCTACTAGCACTTGATTTTTCAGTTATATTGTTGTAAACTATAGCTCTTCTTCTGTATTTACTAACATTATTTAATATTTTAAACTTTTTCAAACAATTTTTATAACATTATTAGACAATTTTGAAGTATTTATTTAAATATGTAAATCACAATGTTATGACACTGTTAGACAATATTGTGATGCTAATTGCTATTTTCTCCACAGAGTATATTACTTAGTCTATGATTTTTCTATTGCTGTTTTGGGTTATCGCTGGTTGGATCAGCATTAAGGAGTGATAAGTAAGTGTACACCCATTTTTAAAAAACGTTTGCTAATTTTAATGTTATTAATATATTTTTTAAACATAGATTTGGGGATTTATTGCAAATATTGGTCATTTAAATTTCATAGTGACGGATAGTAATCAAGGATGATAATCGATATATGGTTCGATTGTGGGTTATCGCTGGCTCTATAAACTCTGGCGCATGCGCACGCTGGTTCTATAAACTCTGGCACATGCGCACTGTTGTTCTATAGGACTCTGAAAATATTTCACGCTAGTTTAAGTGCAGTTTTTCCATTTTCATTTCGTTTTCAATCTATTATTGTATAACCAGCCACACTTCTCAAAAACCTCATTTCTGATGTTTCTATTCTTCGTTCCTGGTTTTTGGTTAAGAGCGCCATTGTTTTATAAAATTTTAAAAGTGTCTCCTTTCTAGTTCCTTTGAGACTTCGTTTTATGGTGCCACACATATAATTAAATTTATTAATTTTGTTTGCAATGTCATGTTTTCTATGTAACACATTGTATCCTAGTCAGCTGCGGTGAACTAGTGGTTATGCTCCTTGCCTCTGGTCCCGAGGGTCGCGGGTTCAAACCCAACCGGGGGTCGATGGATTATTTAGGACGGAAAAATCCAAGGAGCAAGTCCTCCGGGAGTGACTTTAAGCTGTGGGTCCTGAGTCTGAAAATTTTCAGGCTCGTAAAAAATCCTTAAGCCCGAATGAAAAGGCCTCTAAGCAAAATTTACCGAATTTTCCCGTCCTAGTACTACCTTGGTTTCCTAGATGTCAGTATGAGGCGGAATGCTGACCACAGACCACTCAAATGACATCTATACGAAAACAAGTGTAACTAAATTAGTATGGTTCAAATTCTTCCCTGTAGGGGGAGAGCGCCTAAATCTCTGTAAAGGGAAAACATAGGCGTACAATACAAAACATATTGTATCCCAGATAATTAAAATTGCTCACTTTCCAAGACTAAAGGTAGGGAGCAAATAGCTAACCAAAAAAAAAAAAAAACTCCAAGCACAACAGGCCTAGTAGGCCCTTGGCCTACCAGCCGGCTGCTGGCCTCACATCCACATGTGTTAATCACAGAGGTAGACGATCATCTAGCCAATGTAGGGGTGACATGTGGTCAGCATGTCAGATCCTCCAGCGTTATAGCTAGCTGGTCTTCTCAACCTGGAGCCGCTACTTATTGTAGCTACACAAATGCCTCATGATGCTGAGTGGGCACCGGTCACATACTGGCCGAAATTCCGTGAGAAAATTTCGGAAAAACTGCACTTAAACCAGCGTGAAATATTTTCAAATTCCTGTAGAACAACAGTGCACATGCGTCAGAGTTTATAGAGCCAGCGATAACCCACAATCGAACCACATATCGATTATCATCCTCGATTACTATCTGTCACTATGAAATTAAAATGACTAATATTTGCAATAAATCCCCAAAATCTATGTTAAAAAAAATATATCAATAATATAAAAATTACCAAACATTTATTAAAAATGGGTTGTACACTTACTTATCACTCCCTAACACTGATCCAACCAGCGATAACCCAAAACAGCGATAGAAAAATCATAGACTAAGTAATATACTCTGTGGAGAAAATAGCAGTTAGCATCACAATATTGTCTAACAGTGTCATAATATTGTGATTTGCATATTTAAATAAATACTTCAAAATTGTCTAATAATGTTATAAAAATTGTTTGAAAAGTTAAAAATATTAAATAATGTTAGTAAATACAGAAGAAGAGCTATAGTTTACAACAATATAACTGAAAAATCAAGCGCTAGTAGAAGTGCAGTTGAGCCAAAATTTCTTCTCCCATGGAGACTTGAACCAGCGCAAGTCCCTTAGCTCTGCACCAAGGCCTCTTGCCTTAACCACTCAGCTACGGTGTGGGACAATAGCTAACCAAAATGACACCTAATAACACTGGTCAACATGATTTTTGTCTCAAGAGTACCAATAGTTGTACTTAATGCAGTTTTTTATCATGTTTTCCAATATGTATTCGAAATTTCTCCATCACCCACAGTTTTTTTTATTTCAATTTCAATTAATGGATTTAAATAATTATTTTCTTAATAAACATTTTTCATCCATTTGTCCATTGTAAAATAAAACCAAATGAGCTAACTCAAATGGTTTCAGCTACGGAAAAGAGATATCAAGGCAAATGGAATCCTAAAATGCTAGCCGATTATTGTTGGACCATCAAGAGGGATGCTCCACAGGCGAAATATAGCAGAATATCGTCATTTCTTACTTTCTAGGTGAGTCCGAATGTTCGAATATTGTGTAGTTACGAATGTAGAAAATATTAAAGTATTTGAAATTATAAATGCCTGTCTCTCGGAAACCTTGCATGATGGAAAAAAACCGATATCATATTTGAATTCAGGAGAAAAACTACTATCAGAATCACATATTTTTCTTTCTGAGACAAAAAAAAAGTTTCTTTCTTGTTGCACAGTGTAATCTATGCTATACAAAAAGGACAGATTTATTATGTTTAGGATGATTTATTTTTGTTAGTTTTTTAAATTTATAATTTATGTGAGTAAACATGAAATAAAAATCAAATGCCATTATATTATTATAGCATATAACATTGTGCCTCTCAGTTCTGGAGTCTCTCCAGCTACTATGAACCGACATTGCATGTTGAGGATTCTCAAAAAACTTGAACCTATTCAGTGACAGTTTAATATTCAACACAGAATGTTTTAATTTTGTTTATTTGTTTCTTGACTCACCTCATACTTCTTAACTCCCTCGTAGATCTAGATTTCGTCACTGTATTGGTGACATTCTCAATGCTGTTCACATTCACAACTGACGTCCAATGGTCTCCTCTCCTGCAGAAAAACATAGAATAGAAACCAAAACAAAATTACTTAAACAATTGGGAAAAAATTTACATATGCAAGAATAAAAGCACAACTATGAATTTTGAAATACCCGGTGATAAGGAGAGGGGATTGATTTGGAAGTTCATCGGTCAACCATCAGATGGTGCAGAGGTCAGTCTGCAGGAGAGGGGACCATTGGATGTGAGTTGTGAACGTGAAGAGCATTGAGAATGTCACAAATACAGTGACGAAATCTAGATCTGCGAGGGAGTTAAGAAGTATGAGATGAGTCGAGGAACAACTCAACAAAATTAAAATAAACCTCATAGTGTTATTTCTTACCTACATAACTTAATAGAATGTTTTGCTTTTAGAAAATAGCAGAAATAAAGATGGAGTTGTAGAAAATGTAAATGATGGACAGATGTGTCGATTATGTGCTAACATCATAAATACAGGAGTTTATATTTTCAATGAAATTGGAAAAGAACAACATTTAGCACAAAAAATTAACACATGTCTCCCTGTAACTGTAAGTACAAAAAATAATACTATAATTTTATAGGGTTGATGGTTGATATTTTATTAGATCTTATTCCTTATATGAATAAATTAATAAACGAATGGAGGAAAACACAACGAGGATATATACCCATCAATAGGAACCTCAAACTCGATGCTTTTCTTTTTGCAGACGATTTAGCTCTTCTGGCACTTTCTGAAAATGATTTGCAACGATCAATTTATAATTTACAAAAAATAGATGCCAAATTTAATATGGAAATATCAATTAACAAAACTAAAATTATGGCATTTCGTGGGAAGGACCCCATACAAAGTAAAATCTGTCTCCAGAATAAAATTTTAGAGAGATCCAATCAATTTAAATATCTTGGATATTATCTCTCTATCTGGGATGAAAAGGATATTCCTGGAAAAATTACTAGTTATAATAAAAGTTTAGGAATTATTAATCAAGTTATGAAACCATCCCTTGTACAAAAAAACACCAGATTACGTTTATATAACACTTTGGCTAGACCAGTGTTGACCTATGGTAGTGAAGCATGGACACTAAAAAGACAACATGAAAGCAGAATAACGGCTTGTGAAATGAGATTCATGCGCAGAACAGCGCGTTACACCAGATGGGATTGGAAAAGGAACACCGATATCTTAAAATAATTGAAGACTACGCCAATTTTGGAATATGTTAAACAGTACCAACTAAATTGGAAACACCATCTTGAAAGAATGAGTTCAAATCGGATCCCCAAAGCTGTTTATAATTATATACCAAGAGGACGAAGATCACTGGGCCATCCTATGAAACGCTGGAGGGAAAATTTTCTATAGGATCGTAACAGGCCTTGGCCTAATACTTGGAAGGAAGAAGAAGAAGAAAGATTCCTTATACAGAGCAGGGGGATTCTTGGAATAATGATCACCTGCATTATTTTCAAGAAAAACACACAAATAATGTCATATGATGAAAGTTAAAAATTAAATTGTACCTGTTGGTAGATGCCGTCGTCCTTAACTTTGTTATTGTATAAAATTAACTGGAGTGCTTTCGGAGGTTACCTTCCATCTTCTGCAGGTTGAGTTTCCACTACTTCTTGTTGTTGTGTACTCCAACTGTTTGTAGCAGCTACTGACTTGTTTTTGACGATGTCGTATAATGGGTTTGACTGGGGTGCGTTCTCTTTAAGAAGTGAGGTGTTGTTTGTTTCCTTTATAATTTCAAGGTCTTCAAATATATTTATCCTAGCTGGAATGTTTTCTCGGTGGATTATCGTGAGAGTGTTTTCAACGCAGGTCATCGAAAGAACACAATTGAAAATACTCTCACGATAATCCACCGAGAAAACATTCCAGCTAGGATAAATATATTTGAAGACCTCGAAATTATAAAGGAAACAAACAACACCTCACTTCTTAATGAGAACGCACCCCAGTCAACCCATTATACGAGATCGTCAAAAAACAAGTCAGTTGCTGCTACAAACAGTTGGAGTACACATCACCGTACACAACAACAACAAGTAGCGGAAACTCAACCTGCACAAGATGGAAGATAACTTCCGAAAGCGCTCCAGTTAATTTTATATACAATATTTTAACAAAGTTGAGGACGACGACACCTACCAACAGGTACAATTTAATTTTTAACTTTCATCATATGACTTCACCTCAATGCAATTTGATATGAATTTTACTAGTATTGACAAATAATGTAATAAATATGTAATTTTTTTTAATTTTTCAAATAGGAATCCTGAAAACGGCTTAAAAATTGAATTAGTAGTTGCTATAAATCTAACCTGAAAATGGCCATATTATTGTTGGAACACATCTATTACCATTTCTAAAATGGAATAGCGCAAAAACAGTACTTTACCTTTCCCAATATATTTTCAAAGTCCTACAGAATAACAGTGTGCATGCACATGAGTTTATAGAGCTGTCGCCGCACATCTTTGAAGTCCTACAAAAAACTTATAGAGCTGTTGCTAGATGGCAGCTCTTGCAGTATTATCAACCTTCAAAATAAATTCCCTAACATTTATTAGAAATGGATGTACACCAACTTCTCCCTTCCTAACCTAACAAAATTAATTACATGTATATTATTTACTGAAGTGTACACTAACCTAACAAAAATAGTGTAATTTAGTTGTTGATGGTGGCAACATTGGAAGAGGAGGAAAAATAGCTGCTATTACCATATTGTCTAAAAATGTCCTAATGTTGTCGTGTTTTTTGTAAATAAATAAATACATAAAATTGCAAAAGAATGTTACAGGTATCATGGAAAAACGTTTAAAATATTACAAAATGTTAGTAAAGACAGAAGTAGTATGTAGAATAATAGTATTAGAAGAATATACTATAAAAATTAAGGGAAACGTAATGTTCTGTTGAACCCAGAATAGCCAACCTATGACAAACTTGCTAACTCAAAAAAGTGAAGATATAATGCATATCAGTACCAAATCATTCAAGAATTAAAATTATACAGAATAATACTATGCATACCCAAGGTTTAAAATATTACCAAGAGATGGAGTTACATTATTTGTAAAAGTGGTATGACCAACCTTCGCAATAAATTCCCAAACTTGTTTTAAGACATGGATATACACTACCTCGCCCATTTTAACCTAACAAAATTAATTAGATACATATTATCGAATAATCTATAAACTAATCTAACAAAATAATAATGGGATAGTGCAATTTTAATTGTGATGTATTACATTTTTAGAAAACGTGTTTTCAGAGAATAATATTGCACAGAGAATAATATGGAAATATCAATTAACAAAACTAAAATTATGGCATTTCATGGGAAGGACCCCGTACAAAGTAAAATCTGTCTCCAGAATAAAATTTTAGAGAGATCTAATCAATTTAAATATCTTGGATATTATCTCTCTATCTGGGATGAAAAGGATATCCCTGAAAAAATTACTAGTTATAATAAAAGTTTAGGAATTATTAATCAAGTTATGAAACCATCCCTTGTACAAAAAAACACCAGATTACATTTATATAACACTTTGGCTAGACCAGTGTTGACCTATGGTAGTGAAGCATGGACACTAAAAAGACAACATGAAAGCAGAATAACGGCTTGTGAAATGAGATTCATGCGCAGAACAGCGGGTTACACCAGATGGGATTGGAAAAGGAACACCGAAATCTTAAAATAATTGAAGACTATGCCAATTTTGGAATATATTAAACAG
The DNA here is from genome assembly GCA_030220185.1 of Diploptera punctata. Taxonomy (NCBI): domain Eukaryota; kingdom Metazoa; phylum Arthropoda; class Insecta; order Blattodea; family Blaberidae; genus Diploptera; species Diploptera punctata. The sequence goes on from JASPKZ010001620.1 coordinate 91,709, forward strand.
TACCAACTAAATTGGAAACATCGTCTTGAAAGAATGAGTTCAATTCGGATCCCTAAAGCTGTTTATAATTATATACCAAGAGGACGAAGATCACTGGGCCATACTATGAAACGCCGGAGGGAAAATTTTCTATAGGATCGTAACAGGCCTTGGCCTAATACTTGGAAGGAAGAAGAAGATATTGCACAAGATTACAACCTAGAAATTTCTTCAACAAAAACCAAAGTAATGGTCCATTGTGGCAAAGAAATGGAAAGAACAAAAATAGTACTAAATGAAAAAACGCTAGAACAAGTAAAATATTTCAATATTTATGTGGTGCCCTTAAAAGAACACTGGAAAAGAAAGTAAGAAAAGAGACACATTTTAAAATTATATAAAGTTTTGGGCTGTACCATACCCACTGCAGAAATTGTATGGTCTCCAGAAATAAGGATGAGGATTCTCGGAATAAACAGTCATTTAAAAAAAATAGAAGCAGCAGAAATGAAATACTTACGTTTTGGTGGCAGATAACACTTTCATCAATCCATAGTAATTCTGCCTACAGGTCTATAGTATCTGCCGTGAAGGCAGGGTCCTTCACTGCAATGATAGCAATTTTTTCCATGCTATGCTTACAGCTTTACTAGGGAATTGTAGGTTTGGTAGCTTCCGGGTTGCTTTCCTTCCACACAAACCTCGTGAAGGATGATGATGGCCATACGATTTCGGGGACCGTTTGGGCCTTAAAGTTTTCCTGACATTTGTCTTAAAGGTGAGGAAAAACCTCGATAAAAACTCACCCAGAAAAACTGCCCCAACCGGGGATCGAACCCTGGCCCGCTGCGTGACAAGGCAGCACGCTACCTAGATATACTTTAATGGATAAAAAATGAAGTGAAGATATTTGTAAAGAACTACATATATTCAATTTGACAGATAAAATAGAAGAGTACAGGAGAAAATGGTATGAACATGTCTGCAGAATGGATACCAACAGATTGCCTAGGAAAAGTCTGAACTATCAACCAAGAGGAGAAAAAAGAGATTGGGAACACCCACGAAAGAAATGGACACTGCAGTTATAATACTTGGAGCTGCAATGCACAAAAAAGGTTAAATCCTTTGCAAGAAGAAGAGAAGAAGAAAACATGTTAGGTGTTTATTGCAAAAGTTGGTCATACTGATTTCACAGATCATGTGCTACCATCTGTGGGTAATTTTCATAAGTCTTGTGCATGTACACTACTATTCAGTAGAGAAAATTCTTGGTGAGTTAATGGAAAACAATGTAGATTAAAACATTTTCTTTTTATTGACAGGTGAAAGTCACAGATGTTTTGCCCAAACAGTTGTGCATGGCTTGTAGAAACAAACTGGATGTATGTTACGACTTTGCAAAAACATGTTTAATTGCAGAAAACAAACTAAAAAGAAGATTACATACACAATCAGCAGATGGCAATTGGAATATACTTTATAATTATGTTAACGAAATTTCCAAAAATATGACAAACGAATATTATTGTTGTCCTTTATGTCAGGAAGGAAATATGATTCCTCAGGAAATTTATAAAACCGAATTAGAAAAGAAACAACTCAATGAAGAAATTGAAACTTTTCTTAACAATAATAATACATATTTATATAATTTAGATGAAGTTGTAGTCAGAGAAACTACTTATAATATTCAGGAATTTAGTGAGAAGGATGATTTACAGAGAGGTAGCACAGAATCGTCTTCTACAAAATGTCGTTTTTGCAACGAGTTCTGCCCAGATTTAGATTCATGTATAACTCACTCAAAATACCATTCAGACGACAATAATTTCCCTTGTATTATATGCAATCAATATTTTAATAATGAAATAGATATTATAAATCATCATGAAAGTCATAAAATATTGAAGAATGTACAATCAGAAATTGATTATGTATCAAATGCGGAAATATGTAAATGTTTAGTTTGTGGTATGATGTTTGAAACAATAGAAAGACTCTCTTTTCATATGCAGTCTCATAATGGAATGAAATCTTTGGTCTGCGAAAGATGTACAGAAGAATTTACAAGCGAAAGTACTTTCTTCGATCACATGAATTTAGTTCATGGTGGAACTGATAATGGAACGGAATCTTTGGTCTGCGAGAGATGTACGGAAGAATTTACAAGTGAAAGTAATTTATTCGATCACATGAATTTAGTTCATGGTGGAACTGATAATGGAATGAAATCTTTGGTCTGCGAAAGTTGTACAGAAGAATTTACAAACGAAAGTACTTTATTCGATCACATGAATTTAGTTCATGGTGGAACTGATAATGGAATGAAATCTTTGGTCTGCGAGGGATGTACAGAAGAATTTACAAACGAAAGTACTTTATTCGATCACATGAATTTAGTTCATGGTGGAACTGATAATGGAATGGAATCTTTGGTCTGCGAGAGATGTACAGAAGAATTTACAAGCAAAAGTAATTTATTCGATCACATGAATTTAGTTCATGGTGGAATTGATAATGGAATGAAATCTTTGGTCTGCGAGAGATGTGCAGAAGAATTTACAAGTGAAAGTAATTTATTCGATCACATGAATTTAGTTCATGGTGGAACTGATAATGGAATGAAATCTTTGGTCTGCGAGGGATGTACAGAAGAATTTACAAGCGAAAGTACTTTATTCGATCACATGAATTTAGTTCATGGTGGAACTGATAATGGAATGGAATCTTTGGTCTGCGAGAGATGTACAGAAGAATTTACAAGCGAAAGTACTTTATTCGATCACATGAATTTAGTTCATGGTGGAACTGATAATGGAATGGAATCTTTGGTCTGCGAGAGATGTACAGAAGAATTTACAAGTGAAAGTACTTTATTCGATCACATGAATTTAGTTCATGGTGGAACTGAAATTTGTAAAAACTGTGATACAACTTTTACGACGAGAACTCTACTTAATTCACACATATGTTGTGTTACGAAACAAGCATTTAAATGTGAAATCTGCGATAAACAATTTGAAGATGTTGTCATATTTAGAAAGCATGCTTATTCGCATAATATAAGAACAAAAACATACCGTTGTAATGATTGCGAAGCTACTTTTACTTCCATTACTAAACTAAATGAACATGTAATTATTTCACATAAAGAGAATACACAGAGTTGTTTGAGATGTATTATTTGCTGTGCTATTTTTGCTAATATTGAGTTTGCTTTGTTACATTTAAATAAACACACTTCTCCTCAATCGATTGACATTAAAAATATTGAAAAAACTGAAGTTACAAAGTTGTTTTGCTGTGAATATTGTGAAACATTGTTTTCAAATATAGATCATCTGCTAAAACATTTTTCTGGACACGACAGACAGATGTATGTATGTTCCTCATGCAACATGTTTTTCCCAGAACGCAACCAAATGAAATTCCATAAAAAATATCACTCACAACAAGAATATCTTAATATGTTTTCCATTCCACTCTTGTTTGTTTGTAAAATCTGCAATAAATGTTTTAATACTTGGAAAGGTCTTCAGATCCATTATCATATTAAACACACTTATTTTAAAAATAATGAAAAGAAAGATAACAAAGGTAGTGAGGTACTGTGTCATCTCTGTGAAGATTGTGGAGAAAGCTTTAAAAAACGGGTTGAATTGAGACGTCACAAGCTAAAAGTGCATCGTCCGCAGAACAGATTCACTTGTGAAGATTGTGGGAAGGTGCTGTTACATTATTCAGGTCTGGTGATACATCGACGTCAACATACCGGAGAGAAACCGTTCATGTGTGACATCTGCGGCAAGAGTTTCCCTCAAGGACCTGCGATGTACACGCACAGAAGAACTCATACCCGTGATTATCCCTACAAGTATGTACCAATATTTTATTCAAATTAGTCTATAGTAATACTGTCATTTTTATATTTGAAGAGAAAAATATATGCTCAGACTGGGGTTTGAACCCAGGACCTTTCGCTTTCTATGCTTAATAAACAAGCCGGCATTTGCATGATCGAGCAATGGTTCGTAGCATTTGGCGCTTGGGAATTAATAGTGTAAAGGTAAAGTAATCCCACTACAGGCCTCAAGAGGCCCTTGGGGTAGTAGGAGGTTAAGGCTCCCACTTTTTCTTGACAATCGGCACTTGATGTCAGCCGGGTTGTCAGCCCTGCGTGACGGCCGCCTTTACCCCAGAACAAGCGTCTGGTACTCATTTCAGTTAGAGGCTGAGTCGACCCCAGGGCCATAGTGCCGCCAGAAGGTTTGGGTCAGTTTAAAAATCCTGACCCCACCGGGACTCGAACCCTCGACCTTCTGGCTTGTAGCGCAGTGCCTTAACCACTACGCTACGGCATGCCCCAATTAATAGTGTATATAAGAGAAAAATTTGCATTTAAATTGGAGGGCTCAGGTAGCTCAGTCGGTAGAGCATTTGCATAGAAGGCAAAAGATCCTGGGGTCAGACACCAGTTTGAGCATATTTTTCTTTTCAAATATAATTTACCCATCATTGAAATGTATGAAATGATAATAATAAAAACACAGAAATAAAGCCGTACTGGCTTTATAATGTAATGTATAATTCCCAATAAAGGTCTTCTTAATAAAGAAGCTGCCATTTGCTTGATCGAGCAACGGTTCGTAGCATTTGGCACTCGGGAATTAACAGTGTATATAAGAGAAAAATTTGCATTTAGATTGGAGTGCTCAGGTAGCTCAGTCAGTAGAGCATTTGCATAGAAAGCAAAAGGTCCTGGGTTCTAACCCCAGTCTGAGCATTATTTTTTCTCTTCAGATATAATTTACCCTTCATTGAGATGTATTAAATGAATAATAAAAACACAGTCATTTTTTCTTAATCTCCTAGCATGTAGTGTTTCCAATGGATTATATTCTATGCTAGTTCCTTTACTTCTTTCCAAGTTAAAACTATCTCTGCAATTTCATCCTTTACAATACTTTTCCTATATTTATTTGGCTTTCTCTTTCTTTTAGTTTCTGAGGATTCCATTCTAATTCCAATTTTTTTAACAGCTTCATTTTCTTTCATTAATACATGTTTTATGCAGTTTCATTTTCTTATTTTCACATCGAAAAATGAAGCTTAACTACTTTATAAAGTTATGTAAATTCTCATTAAAAAAATCTTCTTGAATTTAGAAGCCACTAGATAGCACTGGTAGCAACGGCTATCTGCTTCTGACGATAAAGAGAATTGTATATGATGAAGAAAAATCAGAGTTTGCATCGGTTGCATGGAATAGTGTAATGGTTGGCACACTAGTGTACAGAGGTAGGGGTTTTGGGTTCAAATCCCAATTTAGGTGTTAATTTTCTTTTCAAAATAATAATTTAATTTCTATGTTAATTTTTTTTATTTTACTTGATTTCGAAGGAATGAAGCTATTGAGTTTGTTCTCATGAAAATATTTTTGAAAAATGTTTATACGAGGGTCATACTGAAAGTCGTGAGCAACCCATTGTTAAAATTCAAATTTCAACAATGTAACAAAAACAACTGCAGGATCGTAATCTACAGACTTTATACCACAACATTGCCGTTTTGTGGCATCATAGCTTCTATCATGTGACCACACGCAGTGTTTCCAAAATGGCAGACATCAATGTTTCGTTTCGACAGCGCGCTGTCATTGAATTCCTTGTTAAAGAGGAACAATCTGCTGTTGATATTCACCAAAGACTTCAATATGCTTATGGAGATGCCTGCATGGGTGCCAGTAGTGTTAGGAGATGGGTGAAACATTTTAAAGATGTGAACAAGAGTATCAAAGATGAGCCTCGTAGCGGTCGCCCAGCTCTGCCTCCACGGATTGCAACAAGGAAAGAGTTGATGCACTCATTAGAGACGACAGGCGTATCACAGTGAATGAAATCGCTACAAAACTTGCAGTAGGACACAGTGCAGTGCAAGAAATGATTCACAGCTTAGGTTACCGAAAAGTTAGTGCCCGTTGGGTTCCACGTTTATTGAGTGAAGACCACAAACTTCAGAGAAGAACCATCATCCATAACCTTCTTCAGAGATTTCGAAATGAAGGTGATGATTTTTTGACGAGTATTGTGACAGGTGACGAAAGCTGGTTTCATCGCTACGAGCCTGAAACAAAACGCCAGAGTATGGAATGGCACCACTCGAATTCGCCATCAAAGAAAAAAGCGAAGACAGTGCAATCTGTTGGGAAAGTTATGGGCAGCATCTTCTGGGATGCGCAAGGTTGCATTCTGGTTGAATATCTTGAACCTGGACAAACCATAAATGCTGCCCGCTATATCCAGACACTTGTGAAGCTCCGTCGTGCATTGCATGACAAATGCCCTGGAAGGAAGATCAGGACATTTGGGTGGGAAACTCTTCCACATCCTCCCTATAGTCCCGATTTGGCACCTCCGACTACCATCTTTTCGGTTCTGTGAAGGAGCAGATGAGAGGCCAACGCTACAAGACGCTGGAGGATATTCGGAAAGCAGTGCATCAGTGTCTTCGAGCAGCTGGAACGGACTTCTATCATAAGGGAATTTTGAAGCTTGTAGAATGCTGAACAAAATGTGTGCAAAGAAATGGAGACTGTTGAAAAGTAGCACAAAGGTCTGTAGATTAACATGGTGTACTTGGTTTGTCTAAAATAAATATTATGATTGTTTAAAAAAATGTTGCTCATGACTTTCAGTATGACCCTCGTAAATCTTTACCAATCCTATCTAGTAGATATTGAAATCGACTATAGCCAGAATTTATATATATACATATATGTATATAAGAAAAAATTAATGAACTTTGAAATTCCCGGGGAAAATGATTTGATTTTGAGGTTCTTCAGTCTACCAACAGAGGGAGCAAGAGGTGTCTCTTCAAGATGACATAACAACGGTCGTGAAAGTACTGAGGATGGAACTGAAGAAGGTTTTAACTAGTCTAAGAAGAAGTAGAATATGAGGTGCAGTAATAAAATCTGATTCATTTAATTATTATTAAATAAAAACACTCATAGTGTGACTTGCTAAATACATCAATTGCATGATTTTATTTGTTTTGACAAATGTCATCAATTGCATGATTTTGTTTTGACAGATGTCACCAATTGCATGATTGTATTTGTTTTGACAGATGTCATCAATTGAATGATTGTATTTGTTTTGACAGATGTCATCAATTGCATGATTGTATTTGTTTTGACAGATGTCATTAATTGCATGATTTTATTTGTTTTGACAGATGTGAAATATGTGGACAAACTTTTAATAACAAAGGAGATCTAAATAATCACATACGTTCGAAGCACACGAAGGAACGTCCATTCCATTGCAATGTCTGCAACAAATCATTCCTGACAAGTGGTGTATATTACCAACATAAGCAGCTGCATGCTGGTATTAGAAATTATAAGTGTACATTCTGTGATAGAGCGTTCAGCCGTTGGAATGCCCTTAGTATCCACATAAAATCACACACCGGGGAGAAGCCACATGCATGTCTGGTCTGTGGACGTGGGTTCGCTCAGAAAGGAGACATGAAGAAACACATGAAATCTCAGCATGGAATTGTCAAGTAAGATGTTTTTCTTAATCACAAAATTGATATGAAGTGACATTGTGAGGTATCATTCAGTATTAGAAATTTAGTCATTTTAATAACTAATATGAATCTATTAATGAGTTGGTTATTTTGACTCCCCTCATATTTCTTGATTTTTATGCAGACCTGACGCAAAAGTGATAATACGTAGTCTGCATAAAAATCAAGAAATATGAGTCAAAATAACCAACTCATTAAAACCTTGAATCCGCGCATGGTAACTATACCATGACATTTAAATCACCAGGAAGCCGGCCATGGTATTAATACCTTGCCGTGCAGAACTTCATTCACAATTTTTGTTTTGTTTTGAAACTAGCTGCATTTTCGACAAGATTCTTGCAGTGTTTGACAGCTTAAATCTTGTGAGTTGAATGGATATATGTTAGATGTCTATATTTCACTTCACTAATTTTTACTGGCCTCTGGAAGAAAACCTTCCACTTACAAACACAGCTTATATTTGTACATGAGATATGCATTATACACAGCAGAAACAGATATAAATAATAAACTAAATAAGTTTAATTATATAACAGGAACACTAAAAAGAACTTTGAAAAATAAAGCCAGGAAAGACTCTATAATGAAATTATACAAGACAATGGCAGTGCCTATCATTACTTATGGATCCAAAACATGGACAGTGACAACACCACAATCTGCCAGAATACAAGCTGCTGAAATGAGATTCCTCGGACCAATAGCAGGATATCAAAGAACAGACAAAAAAACACAACACAGAAATAAGACATCAACTAAAAGTAGAGGAATTAAACACAACAATAGAGAAATACAGAACAAACTGGAAAGAACACTTGGCAAGGATGACTGAGAATAGAATACCCAAAGCAGCATACAGCTATTCACCATGAGGAAGAAGAAGTTTGGGAAGACCAAGGAAAAGATGGAAAGAGCAGTAATTTGGAGCCGGAATAGGCTAGTAAATAAGCCTAAACCGTGAAGAAGAAGAAGAAGATAAGCATTAACCATGACCTCCGTTCCCTATTGAAAGATATATGAAACCTGATCATAACAAACATAGTGTGGAATAATTAAATTAAACCTCATAGTGTTCTTTCCCTGTGAAAGTTAAATAAATAAGTGACGACTCAAGTCAAGAGGGAACAAAGATGGCGGACGGACACATAACCTCAACACAGAATTTCAACACAAACTTGGGGGGTTTAAAAAAGGAAACCACCAAGAAACGACATAACACCGGTCGACCAGAGGCTACTGACGATGGAGATAAGCTCCGAAACTGCAGTATAGAAGAAAAAGGATATGAGGTGAGGTAATAAAAACATTAATTTAATTATTAAATTAAACCTCATAGTGTTCTTTCCCTGTGAAAGTTAAATAAATAGTGTGGAATGTCTAACTCAGATTATGTCCCATTCAGTTTCGTTAAGAATATCAGTGTGAGATGAATAAACCCAGACCAAGTTTGAGTTGTATTACACGACCGCATTCAAAACCTTTAACTGACGAAGAAATAAGTGAACTCATAAATGATTCTGATTTTGATGGTTACGAACTTGATGATTTAGAATCAGATAAAGAACAAGATAATATATTACCTGAAACTACTCCTACGACACATACACAAAGTAAAGGACAAGAAAGAAAACGTCAAAATGTAATGAGTGACAAAGATTTAGGCTGGAAAACTCAGCCAAGTGCTAATAATAAACCACAATTTTCTGTAACGCTGGGGCTAAATCCAGATTTACAAATTTTGGAAAATATAGAAACTTATATCGCCTTCGTTGATTTCATAAAGGCTTTTGACAAAGTAGACAGAAATATATTACTACAAATTTTTACTGATGATAACGTTCCACAACAATATATTACTAATATCTTCAACATCTATAAAGATAATGAAATCTCTGTTAAACAAGATGGCAAATTATCTTCTTGGGAAAAGATCAACACTGGAGTAAGACAGGGATGTGGACTTTCACCGGTGCTTTTCATTATATACATGAATAAATTAATAAATGAATGGAGGAAAACACAACGAGGATATATACCCATCAATAGGAACCTCAAACTCGATGCTATTCTTTTTGCAGACGATTTAGCTCTCCTGGCACTTTCCGAAAATGATTTGCAACGATCAATTTATAATTTACAAAAAATAGCTGCCAAATTTAATATGGAAATATCAATTAACAAAACTAAAATTATGGCATTTCATGGGAAGGACCCCATACAAAGTAAAATCTGTCTCCAGAATAACATTTTAGAGAGATCTAATCAATTTAAATATCTTGGATATTATCTCTCTATCTGGGATGAAAAGGATATCCCTGAAAAAGTTACTAGTTATAATAAAAGTTTAGGAATTATTAATCAAGTTATGAAACCATCCCTTGTACAAAAAAACACCAGATTACATTTATATAACACTTTGGCTAGACCAGTGTTGACCTATGGTAGTGAAGCATGGACACTAAAAAAACAACATGAAAGCAGAATAATGGCTTGTGAAATGAGATTCATGCGCAGAACAGCGGGTTACACCAGATGGGATCGGAAAAGGAACACCGATATCTTAAAAGAATTGAAGACTACGCCAATTTTGAAATATATTAAACAGTACCAACTAAATTGGAAACACCATCTTGAAAGAATGAGTTCAAATCGGATCCCCAAAGCTGTTTATAATTATATACCAAGAGGATGAAGACCACTGGGCCGTCCTATGAAACGCTGGAGGGAAAATTTTCTATAGGATTGTAACAGGCCTTGGCCTAATACTTGGAAGGAAGAAGAAGAAGAAGGAAAATAGTACTCCATTAGGAATTTTTTTTTTTAAATTTTGACAATGCTCTATTCACGAAATTTCAAATAGAAACAATTTCAGAAGAAAATTCAAAGTGGTGCACTAAAGCCAAAATCCATTCACTCACAGTGGAAAGACTTATCAATAGGCGAAATAAAAATATTTCTAGCCATAATAATTCATACGTCATTAGTAAAGAAACCAGCAATTCAGGACTACTGGAGTACTTCACCTATTTTACGTACTGATTATGCTCGATCAGTAGGAATGTCTCGTGACAGATTTTTGTCAATTCTAGCCATGTTTCACCTGAATGACAATGAATTACGTATTCCTAGAGGTCAACCTGATTACGACGTTATGTATAAAGTCCAACCACTGTTGAGTTCCCTAACAACAAAATTTCAACAAAGCTACATCCCTGACTAGAATCTTACCGTAGATAAGGCAATATGTGCTTTCCGAGGAAATAGAAAAATCTGCAGTTGCTGCTCATGTTTGGTCTGAAAAACATAATATAAATTCAGACACTAAATTATTAAAACAGTTAGAAAATACAAAAGAGCTGACTGTTTGGGGAAAAAGAATCTATATTCAGAAGAACAAAAAGAGTTATGAATTTTGAAATACCGATGGAACATGACCTCGTTTGAAGGTTCTTTGGCCAACCACAGGAGAGAGCTGACATCTACATCCAGGGTTTACAACATAAATCCAACCAGTCTGGCCATGATACTGAGGATGATTAGAAGCTAATCGAAACATGTTCAAGAACAAATCGACATTAATATTGAGGTAAGATATAACAGACTGAAAATAATTTTGTTAAAACTATGTATTACTAGGATGAATGATGGTCGGTTAAAATGTATATAGAGGCCATTTTATTCAGACTTGCAGTTCTTTTATGAGTCAACATCTTCAGACTCGGAACCCACAACTTAGGGTCGTATGCAAATACATTAGTCTCTACTCAAATTACTTCCAATCACTGGTGAGCTGACTCACCGTGAGCAATTGCTGAGATCGAATTAACGGCTGATTTACCGGTCATGCATGAAAGTTGACGTTTTCGTAATATTGGCAACGAATTACCCAGAATTCTCAGTGATAAAACCACTTCCGTTATTTTTGTCTGCTATAGAGGAACGCATTTATGCTTGCGACCCGCAAATAATACCGTATATGACGTGTGCATCGCGTAATATTACGCCAATTCTCCTGTTCTTCCAGTTGAATTCTTTGGTAGACTATCAAATTCCTCTTCTCTGCATATACCGAAAACATGATCGAAGTCTTCAAGGTCCGACATCTTGGATAAAGCTGCAAAGGTTTCAAACTACATCGGTTCCCTTCGGGATTTTCACGATAAGTTTCTATCTTGAGCTATGATCTTAAGGTACCTCGTCAGGTAGCTTACAATTATTATCACATGAATAGATTTCTGAGTAAACAAAATGTATTTGGATAAAACTTTCTCAGCAGAGAACGCCTTTTACTGTCTAATGCGTTCAAACATTCGACCCTTAAAAGTCCCTCCCAGATGACTTGTCCGTTGGAGATTTTTCCATCCTAAAAATCCATCAACCCGGCCAGGTTTGAACCTGTGACCCTTGGAACTAGAGGCAAGGAACATGACCACTAGACCACTGCGGCCAAGTATGAATAACTGCTTCAATTTCTTGTTCTGAATCACTTGTTCACAGAATTGAATATGTGCAGAGACCAGTTGACTCAACATCTGAAGCTCAGAATCAAGTAAAGCTTCCAGAAGTACCCATTGTGACTCAACAGTTTGGTACCATGAAGTCACTTTAGTCAAAGGTACTAGAATCTATTTTAAATATTAAACATTTGCATGATTGTACAAACATGTTTACTAATTGACTTACGAATATTGTTTAAATACAAAATTCCTCAGTTCTTTTTGTATAACATTATTAACTTTATTTTTAAACTGAGTTGATGTATGAAACATTATAGGCCCTTCTTCTCAGATTATAGAACTGAATTCTCCATTTTTTTAAGTTATCTCTCTAAAATATCATGTTACAATTTTGATTTGTTAGGTTGGTATTGCATTGGTTTAATAGTAGCTTATCATTCCTGCTTACAATTTTGTCTTTTACTAAATTTAAAGGTTCTAAAACAAAACAAAATTGGCTAAACTTTACAACCTGTGATGCGACTTTTTTAATTCCTTCATAAACTCCTGTCAAATTTTATTCTTAGGGTTTCATTTTTCAAATTATTTTCCCACCATTTACAATGATTTTTACATTTTTCCTAACGATTATTTCAATATATTTTTCTATGATATTTAACTACTACATACATAGCATGGCAGCCATATTGATTTTAACGAATATTCTATGCAACAACAAAGACCTGTTCCAGTGCAGCCAACATAGAATATGTGCTAATTAACTGTACACATATATTTCAGAATTTGTAAACTTAATATTTATTTTTGGGCATTGCATTCTTTGACAAGTTAGAATGCATAAATTGCATTAGGTTAGCTTCTAGATCGGTCTTTCACAGGTTAGAGTACTTAATTTTTTAACTTTTCGAGACTATAACTGTCTCATCATCAGAACTTTGTTGGCAACTGGTGTTATGTCGATCGGAAGAAGAAGAGTTTCTTCCGATCGACATAACACCAGTCGCCAACAAAGTTCTGATGATGAGACAGTTATAGTCTCGAAATCGCGATCAACTTAGAAAATATTTATGAGAGGTAAGGAACATTTAATTTCACCATAGAGTACTTAAATTATGTTAGGTTAGCTTTTAGGTTCATTAAATATTGTGTATATGTTGGCTGCATCCCGTGATTCCATAGTGTAAACTGCTTTGCTTTTTGTTGGTGCATGCGCATGGTGTATGGTTGGAACTTTGAAAAATTATTCCGCGACACATGTTGTAAAGTATATCCCAAATTTTTTTGTACAGTTATAAAGAATACTAAGACAAAAATATGGATATTAAAATCAAGAACAAGTTAAACAAATTAAATTCTAATATTTTATTTTAGGAAGTGATATTTTGAGGTTATTTTAATTAAATTATTTTTAGTCTGTTTATCTTACCTCAATATTAATGTTGAATTGTTCTTAAACATGTTTTGATTATATCGTCATCATCAGCATCTTGCCCAGACTGGTTGGATTTATATTAAATTAATGTTGGGAAGTAAACATTATGAGGTATAATCATTAAAATTCATCGGAGAACATTTTGTTAAAACCACTCGCCTCATAGGATTCATGCTTCCATGATACCGCGGTTTCAAACACAGTCGTGTTCATCTTCAGCCATAACTCTGACTGATAAAATTCTTCGGCTGTCAACTGTTCTATTGTCTCCATCTTCGATGCTGCCATCTATGGTTGAATTAATGAACTTCGAAATCAAAGTGATTTCATTAGGGATATCAAAATTCATTGATCTATCTTTATTTTTCTGAATGTATATTTTCTCCCAAACTGTCAATTCCAAAGGCTTCTCGACTTGTTTTAAAAGTTTAGCTTCTCTTCCAATTTTATGATCTTCTAATAAACTATGTGCAGCAATTCATATGAGGTGAGTTGTTTAAACAAAATGTTCTCCGATGAATTTTAATGGTTGGATTTATGTTTCACACCCTGGATGTCGATGTCAGCTCCATCCTGTGGTTGGCCAAATAACTTGGAAAGACGGTTATGCTTCATCGGTATTTCAGAATTCATAACTCTATTTTTGTTCTGAATATAGATTTTTTTTCCCATAATATAAAATCAGACACTAAATTATTAAAACAGTTAGAAAATACAAAAGAGCTGACTATTTGTGTAAAATCTATATTCAGAAGAATAAAAACAGAGTTATGAATTTTGAAATACCGACGGAACATGACCTTGTTTGGAGGTTCTTTGGCCAACTGCAGGATGGAGCTACATCATCGATATCCAGGGTGTGCAACATAAATCCAACCAGTCTAGGCAAGATGCTGATGATTATGATATAATTGAAACATGTTCAAGAACAAATCAACATTAATATTGAGGTAAGATGAACAGACTAAAAATAATTTAATTTAAATTAAATTCTGCAGAAATTGATTTTTAGAACTGTTCAGCTGGAATTTATAGAAGATATAAAATAAGAAACAGTGTAATTAAAAAAATATTAATGTTCAATTGTGGATTTCATAAAAACAAAACAATCAGAGAAGTTGGGACAACAAGAGTTCCTGTAATGCATAATAGCATACATTTCCACAATTGAACCTTTTTTCAATTTCTTTCTGCACCTCATTCTTGTTTGTAATTATTGTTCCTAAATATTTAAATTCAGTCACTTCTTCAAAAATTTTGTCATTTGTCATTAGATGTCCATTTTCATTATAGTAATTTTTTTTTTGTTCAGTGCCACCTGTTTGTCATTTGACATTTCAGGTATTCTCTCCTGGCATTGGCATATTGTAACCCACTTCTGAGGTTGGGGCGCCTGGAAAGTGGGGTTATGCTGCCCCAATGATGAGTGATGACGGTGGATAATGATGCGCCAGGAGAGGCCTTAAACCTAAACTTAATCTAATGAGGTGAATATGATATTGATGATAATGATGGCCAGATGATGTTCGGGGACCGTTTGGGCCTTAAAATATCCTGACATTTCCCTTACAGGTGAGGAAAAAAACCTCACCCAGGAAATTTGTCCCGAGCGGGGATAAAACCCGGGCCCACTACGTGACAAGGCAGCATACTACCTCGAGACCTCAGTGGTGGACTAAAAGTTGCCAGCAGCACGTGGTGTTCCCAAGCAGTCACCCATCCAAGTACTAACCATGCCCAATGTTGCTTGACTGCGGTGATCAGATGAGAACCGGTATTTTCAACCATTATAATATAATGTATTTCTATGTTTGAACATGTATTTATTTTTACGCTTGTTTACTTCCAGCCCCAATTTCTTATCATTACTCATATCGTGGGTGTTGGCTCATAATATATCCTCGCTATCACCTAATAATACTAAATCATCATCATCATCGTCCATTAACAAATTTAGGCCATTTGTTGACCTTTTTCGACCTCAAGGAAAACACCATCCAAAAGTCTTTTGACTGGACGTCCTGGTCTTCTTCTTCCTGCAGGTTGATATCTTAACATTTGTTTGGGTATCCTGTGATCTTCCATTCGATGAACATGTTGCATCCATCTTGACTTATAATCAGAAATTTTGTTTTCTAAAGTTTTCATGTGTAATTCTTCTAAGATGTCTTTATTTTTTATGATATCCATCCATCCATAGTAATTCTGCCTGAGGACATGTCCTTCACTGCAATCATAGCATTTCCATGCTATGCTTGCAACTTTACTAGGGAATTGTAGGTGTGGTAGCTTCCCGTTGCTTTCCACACCGGTGAAGGATGATGATGATGATGATGATAAATGATAATACTAAGTATGATGATGGCCATATGATTTCGGGGACCGTTTGGGCCCTAAAGTTTTCCTGAAATTTATCTTACAGGTGAGGAAAAACCCCGAATAAACCTCACCCAGAAAAACTGCCCCGACTGGGGATCGAACCCGGGCCTGCTGCGTGACAAGGCAGCATGCTACCTCGAGACCACAGCAGTGGACTTTTATGATATAGTAGTGTGTAATACTTAAAACCATTGAGTTGTAGGCCTTTTTCAGCCTTGTAAAATTTGATGGCATGTTCTAGTGCAAAATTGAATAGTAGAGAAGATAAACTTAACCTAATTTGAAATATCGTTTAAAATCTTCTGCAGAAGAAGGGTCTATTATACATATTTTACTTATAAATATTCTTGATTTTGCATGTGTGAATTAAACTTTATTGTTTGATTTTCATTTTTGTCATTTATTTCACATTTTATTTACCTTTTGAACGTCATCTGGAGGTAGCTGGTGGTGTTGGAAATACCTTGGTATGCCATGTCTGAAATTTACTGGTAAGAAATTTGTATAAATGTAAAAGATTGCTAAAAATATCTGTTTTGTTTTCAATGACACATCTAGGCCCATGCCTCCATCCCTTGGGATACCTCGGTCAAAAGACCATACTCCCAAATCCCAGACTTGTCCTCCCTATCTATTTCGCATCCACATTCAAGAGTTCTTGGCCTAAAACCAACACTTCTAGGGAGAAGGTGTTGGAGTTGCAACTTCGGGAAATTGCTGAGCTACATAGTACGTCAGGTCGCTCATTCCTGATGACCCTACAGTTGGTCCACGGGCTCCTTGAGCCTAGCCAGGAGGACTGCTGTCGCAGATCCACCGACCATTCCCCTGTTCTACCTCCAGGGACGTATCCTGTAGCTGTTGTGAGACCGGCTAGGAATGGCACAACAGGCCTGGAAGGTCTTTGGCCTACCAGCTGGCTTCTGGTCTTACATGTGTTAATCACAGAGGTAGACGATCATCCAGCCAGTGTAGAGGTGACATGTGGTTAGCATGTTGGGTCCCCAAGTTATTAAAGCTGTTTTTCTCAACGTGGAGGCGTTACTTATTCTAGCTACCCAAATTCTTCATGATGCTGGGTGGGCACCGGTCCCATATTGGCCGAAATTCCATGAGAAAATTTCTTCCCCCATGGGGGACTCGAAATAGCACAAGTCCCATAGCTCTGTGCCAAGAACTGCTCAATTACAGGATGGGACATTGAAAATATCTGTGAGAAAGGAATATTTGGCAGTCAAAGGGTTAATTTCTGTCCAGTATTTTCATATCATGCTAACTGAGGTGTATTTTTTCAGAATTTGATATCTACATTTTCTTTCTGTTGTAGATATCTTCTATTGCAAAAGTATTAAAAAATTGTCATCTTATAAATATATGACGGCATTAAAATTCATCGGAGAACATTTTGTTTAAACAACTCACCTCATAGGATTCATTCTTCCATGAGACCGCGGTTTCAAACACAGTCGTGTTCATCCTCAGCCATAACTCCGACTGACGAAATTCTTTGGCCATCAACTGTTCTATTGTCGCCATCTATGGTTAAATTTATGAACTTCGAAATCAAAGTAATTTCGTTAGGGATATCAAAATTCATTGATCTATCTTCATTTTTCTGAACGTATATTTTTTCCCAAACTGTCAATTCCAAAGGCTTCTCTACTTGTTTTAAAAGTTTAGCTTCTCTTCCAATTTTATGATGTTCTAATAATAAACTATATGCAACAATTGCAGATTTTTTAAATATTTCTGAAATGTTTTTTTGTCCGAATTTATAATTATAAATATTAAAAATTGTGAAATTGAAAAATCTGCCATTGCTGCACATAGTTTATTAGAACATCATAAAATTGGAAGAGAAGCTAAATTTTTAAAACAAGTAGAGAAGCCTTTGGAATTGATAGTTTGGGAAAAAATATAGATTCAGAAAAATAAAGATAGGTCAATGAATTTTGATATCCCTAACGAAATTACTTTGATTTCAAAGTTCATAAATTCAACCATAGATGGCAGCACTCAAGATGGTGACAGTAGAACAGTTGACAGCTGAAGAATTTCGTCAGTTGAAGTTATGGCTGAGGTGAACACGACCGTGTTTGAAACCGCGGTATCATGGAAGCATGAATCCTATGAGGTGAGTTGTTTAAACAAAATGTTCTCCGATGAATTTTAATGATTATACCTCGTAATGTTTACTTCCCAACATTAATTTAATATATGATGGCATGCATTTTTTTCATCTTCATTACATGTATCCAGCCATAGCTGCTGACCCAAGTCCATTGTATACTTATGCTATAAGTTGTAATGGGGCTGTATTTGAACATGCAGCTTATGTGGGCATTCAAGGTGAGTGTCCACGAGGTTAAAAGAAAGAGATATAGGAAAGACAGAAATTAACCCTTCGGCCTCGAATACTCTAATACCATCAGGGTCGAAGAAAACAAGAGGTCAGGCAAGGGAGGCTTTTCTATTACCAGAAAAGGAAGAAATACCAGTTCAGTTAAAGATAAAGGTAAGGAGCAAAACACAAGTAAATGGAAACAATGCTTTGGTGAGCTTGGACACCTTGTGGTCACCATCCACATATCCCCTAGATTAGGACCCCTGAGGGTATGATGGCATGCATGTTAGTTTTAAATGTAAATGTAAAATATTCAGAATTCTAGTTAGAAAAAATTGTCTAAATTTTACACTGAGGGATAATTCTATTTCTGTATGTCGGAGGTAAAAGACACCACGTCACAAAAATGTAATTTTATAGGAGGGTAAGTTTAATATTATTTTCAGCTTTATCTTCAATGGAACATGGTGTTGTTTTCAACTGCCTTATTTAGCCAATTATTGTCACAGAACATAGTTTTCTATACCATTACAAAATGCACATTATGGACATGGTGTTAACTCAATTTCTGTAAAAAGTGGAAATGGTGTCTTTTACCTCTGACATACAGATTTATTATTTCAGAAGTATTTTTCTTTCTCTCATTTTTTTCTATCATGAAGAGATGTTTTTGATAAACAGGCGATCAAACCTTCTATATTTAAATTAATATTGGGAAGTAAACATTATGAGGTTATATCATTAATAGTGAGTGGAGAACATATTTTTAACGACCCACCTCATGTATTTTCAAATTTCTTTGATACCGACAGTTTCAGACAATATCATGTCTCTCTTCAGTCATGGCTTCCACTGATGAAATTCTGTGGTTGTTGATTTCTCTAAGGACATCACCTCTTGTGCTGCCATCTTTTGTCAGTGTAAACCATGACTGAAGAGGGATAAGATATTGTCTGAAACTGCCGGTATCAAAGAAATTTGAAATTATATGAGGTGAAGGTAAAGTAAAGGTAAAGTGTTCCCACTACAGGCCTCAGGAGGCCCTTGGGGTAGTAGGAGGTTAAGGCTCCCACTTTTTCTTGACAATCGGCACTTGATGTCAGCCGGGTTGTCAGCCCTGCGTGACGGCCGCCTTTACCCCAGAACAAGCGTCTGGTACTCATTTCAGTTAGAGGCTGAGTCGACCCCAGGGCCATAGTGCCGCCAGAAGGTTTTGGGTCAGTTTAAAAATCCTGACCCCAACGGGACTCGAAACCTCGACCTTCCGGCTTGTAGCGCAGAGTCGCTAAAAATATGTTCTCCACTCACCATTAATGTCTCATTAGATTAAGTTTAGGATTAAGGTACTCCTGGTGCATCTTTACCATCATCACCACCTACCATATAGTAGGTGACCCCATCTTCCAGGTGCCCCAACCTTAGTGGGTTACAATATACCAATGTCAGGGAGAGAATACCAGAAATGTCGAAATGAGAAACTAGTGACATTGAATAAAAAGATAAAAATTAGTTATTGTTCCTAGCTATTTGAATTCATCTACTTCTTCAGTTAATCTTGTATATTACAGCAAAACTTGTTCAAAGTAGAATCACATGGGACCAATTATTTTTTCAACATTAGACAACTTTCCGCATTATAAAAAACCACAAAAAATTAACAAATCTTAGATTATAGAGACCCCTCCATGGTATCTTTACCTTGTCGTGGTGGAGTGGCTTGCGTGCTTAAATGATCCTGAGAGCTATGCCGGCGGTAGCATTGCTGCCGATAGGGTTACCCATGTCGAACTGGTCGAAGGTGATAAGCCAGACGAAAAAAGTACCTTGGTCGAAAGAGCGACGATCTTTCACCGTAAAAGTACAACCGTCAAGAAATGCGGACATGGGTTCAACTGGGGTAAAATTTTCCGGAGGTCAAATAGTCCCCCATTTGGATCTCCGGGCGGGGACTACTTCAGGGAACCCATGCCAGAAAGCATTAGCCGAGGATAGGGATGTATGGAGAGCTTATGTCCGCGCGGCCATGAACCTACGGGTCCGATAGTGCCAGTGAGTAAGTAAGTAAGTAGATTATAGAGACACCATATGTCTTTTTAGGGGGCACGCCGTAGCGTAGTGGTTAAGGCACTGAGCTACAAGCCGGAGGGTCGAGGGTTCAAGTCCCGTTGGGGTCAGGATTTTTAAACTGACCCAAACCCTCCGGCGGCACTATGGCCCGGGGTCGACTCAGCCTCTAACGGAAATGAGTACCAGCCGCTTGTTCTGGGGTAAAGGTGGCCGTCACGCAGGGCTGACAACCCGGCTGACAAAGTATCGATTGTCTAGAAAATGTGGGAGCCTTAACCTCCTACTTCCCCAAGGGCCTCTGGGCCTGTTGTGGGATCACTTTACTTTACAGTGCACTGGTTATTTGTAAGGCAGATGTCACACGCCAAATATTTGTTAAATGAACCTGTGTGCAGTGAGGCCGAAAGAAAATTCCAGATACAGGTAGAAACTCTACTTCTCCCAGAGGCAGGAGTCATCGGTCATCACTTGTTGTTGATTCGCCTAATAGGAATTCAATGAAGTGGAAACTATGATGATCTTGAAGAAGATTTTCGGGCTGTAGGCCGTGGTCGTGAGGCTTGTAGTTCCCCGATGTTTCGCCAGAGACTGCGTCTGGCATCCTCAAGGGTTGTCTTGAGACTGACAATTCTTGACGTATGCTCGCTTCAGGTTCTCCAGGATACCGGTGTAATCGCCTTGATCTCTTCTTTAGGAAATGTTAAGTTCAATCAGTTATTTATACTTTTGTGGTAGGCCTAGGAGCATCTAACTTTCTAGGCCAGATAGAACTTTGGCATTTTATATTTCGTCCGTTCCTTTTCGTTGTATGCCCCTAGGCTATTAATAAGAGCATTTTCGCTCAGAGTCGCTTTTTGATATAAGTTTCTTGCCAATTTAGTCATCACTTCCTGAAGGAAGTCAATGTTTAAATCTTCATGAATTTTGGTGATTCTCGTCCTAATTTGATATTCTCCTGCACTTCGTAAACACTTGTTCTGAAGAACCTGAAGCAAGTTTATCTTATCCTTTGATAAGGTCAGCCATGCGGGACAATTCTGTCCGCTGTCTGTCTTATTTATACGTTCACCGCGATGTGTTCGTAAGTTGTATCTGCCTTCAGATTGGTCAGCGTTAGGGACTTCCATTGCTCCAATGAGATTGCTGTTTGATGGTCTAGTCGACTGTACGTTATATCTGTCTTCTGATTGGTCAGCGGTAGGGACTTCCATTGTTCCACTGAGATTGCTGTTTGATAGTCTAGTCGACTGTGCTTGTAGAGGTTTACATTTTGCGTTTTTTTAGAACCGGTATCCATACTTTGTTGGCTTTTAATGATTCTTCTTTTCTGTTGAAACTGTTATTGTGTTTGAATATTTCGATGGCTTCTCGTTGTGGAATCGTTGAAGTGGAAACTGATTTATTATTCTCTCTATCTTTCTGCCTTATAAACGTTTCTTTCATGAATTGTGTAGAAATATCCTTCCGTTTCCGTGTTGGACAGATTCCATGTTATACAAAATAAATCTTCTTGTATCTTGTAGGCCCATGATTCCCTTAACAGAGATGTAGGCGCTCTCCCCCTATAGGGAAGAATTTGAACCATACTAATTTAGTTACACTTGTTTTCGTATAGATGCCATTTGAGTCAGCATTCCGCCTCATACTGACATCTAGGAAACCAAGGTAGTACTAGGACAGGAAAATTCGGTAAATTTTGCTTAGAGGCCTTTTCATTCAGGCTTAAGGATCTTTTACGAGCCTGAAAATCTTCAGACTCGGGACCCACGGCTTAAAGTCCCTCCCGGAGGACTTGCTCCTTGGATTTTCCATCCTAAAAAATCCATCGACCCCGGCCGGGTTTGAACCCACGACCCTCGGGACCAGAGGCAAGGAGCATAACCACTAGTCCACCGCGGCCGATACAAAATAAATACACGTAAAATTACTATTATTTTGCCGGGACCAATAAATTTGTGCACATTGGACAGATTTCCGCATTATTCACGTTCCGGATTAAGCAAGTTTTACTGTATTTTATAACACTAAAGGGCGCTAGATGTTTAGGCTCTCAAAAACACTACAATCATCATCAGCTCTGTTTGATGACTGTCTTTACCTGCAGAACATGTCTTGTTCAATCCTAGAGTCATGGTGGCACCAAAAATTTTAGGCCAATTTAAAAATCTTGACTCCATTGGGACTTGAACAAGGATATCTCCTTAACTAACTATGCTACAGCTTGCCCCGTAGACAACTGCAAACAAATTCTATAATTTAGTAATATTACTATCTCTCCACGGTATCTTGACCTTGTCGTGGTGGAGTGGCTTGCGTGCTTAAATGATCCCAAGAGCTGTGCCGGCGGTAGCATTGCTGCCGATAGGGTTACCCATGCCGGACTGGTCGAAGGTGATAAGCCAGACGAAAAAAGTACCTTGGGCGAAAGAGTGACGATCTTTCACCGTAATAATACAACCGTCAAGAAATGCGGACATTGGTTCAACTGGGGTAAAATTTTCTGAGATCAAATAGTCCCCCATTCGGTTCTCCGGGCGGGGACTACTTCAGGGAACTCATGCCAAAGAACTCTTACTTTAAGGGAGGAAAGGAGATTTCGAGTATTTGAGAATAAAGTTCTTAGGACAATTTTTGGACCAAAGAGAGATGAACAGACAGGTGAATGGAGAAGACTACACAACAGTGAACTACATGGTCTTTATAGGAAGCCAGATATAATGAGAACAGTCAAGTCTCATAGACTGCGATGGGCAGGACATGTGACACAAATGAGGAATTAAAGAGGTGCATGGAAGCTTCTTGTACGAAAACCAGAGGGAAAACGCCCAGTTGGTAGATGAAGAATGATGTGGGAGAATAACATTAACCATGATATGAGGGAATGATTGGAAAATATTAGCTCAGGATAGGGATGTATGGAGAGCTTATATCCGCGCGGCCATGAACCTCCGGGTTCGATAGTACCAGTGAGTTAGTTAGTAATATTATTATCCACAAATAAATTAGTTACTGTTACTGTACTGGGTAGCATTTCATCAAATTTATAAGAACAACAGAGTGGACATTTTCAACACCTCCTGTTAAGGTATGTATGAATTCATTTAAATTAATTTTGTATTCTCATTCTTGTATTATTGTGATTGTGGGAATAGAAACCATCTGTGAGATTTTTATAATATTAAATAACAACCTCCTTAATTTGAAGTTGTTTTAATTAATTTCTAAGTAATGTAGCCATTTAGATTGTAACTGTGAAAACTTTATTTTAGAAAATCAAAGTATAGAACAGGTGTCTAGTTTCAAATATTTGGGCTGTTATGTTGGCTACAATGTGGAAAGAGATATTGACTCCAAAATAAATACATTTCAGACGGTGTGTGGAACAATACAGAGAACATTCAAAAATAAAATTAGAAAAGAAACCAAGATAAAAATGTATAATGTTATGGCGGTTCCCACAATATTGTATGGATGTGAAACTTGGGCTCCAGTGAAAAGACAGGAGGATAGAATACAGACAGTGGAGATGAGGTTCCTAAGACAAGTAAAAGAATGTATAAGACTTGATAGAATAAGAAATGAGGATATAAGAGAAGAATTGAAAGTACAGCCTTTATTGGATAAAGTCACGAATTACAGACAGAAATGGATTGATCATATGGATGGAATGAGTAAGGAGAGATATCCATTGTTAGCAAGAAATTATCAAGTAAGAGGAAGACTGATGTTGGAAGACCTAGAAGACGTTGGGCTGATGCATTATGAAGTCGGAACGGGCAATATCCTAATCCCTGGAGTGGTGATGATGATGATGACTGTGAAAACTAGGTACCAAAAATTATGAAAAAAGTTGCCATATTTACTTGAGTAAAAGTATGAGTTAGAAAATATACAACTCACCTCATATATTTGAAGTTTCTTGAAGACCCAGAGTTTCGGCAATCTATAGGTAAGTACACCGTGCGCGCTGCTCCTGTTAAGGTACGTACGGTACGTACACATATGCGCGCCACGAACACGCGCGCGCTGCTCGTGTTATGATCGTCGAAATTATTAATTTCAACGAACCTCCTGCGATCCATAGGAAACCCACAAACCTTCAGTACACATTTTGCAGAGACAAAGGCCTACACTTGGTCATTCCATGTCTCCTTATTCAATTATTTTATTTTTTCAAAACTATTTATTTTCTTCTGGGATGCTGAGGAATTTTTACCTGTATACCATATTACATTGCCAAATAATTTCAAAACTGCAATCGCTTCAGAAACGTTTTTAACCAATTACTGAAATTTTATTTTGAAAAATATGAAGGAATATTAAATTTTTACTAAAATATGAACATTTCGCCAAAATATTATGAAATATGAAAAAATATGCTGGTCTTGTTTGATTTTATAGATTATAAAATGTAAAGATACTCTATGGAGCAACAAAAATTTTTATAGAATGCAAAAATAGTATCATAATATATTAATTTTAATATCAACATAAGTACAATTTACAAATGTAATACATTACAAAATTATGTATCCATCCATCCATAGTAATTCTGCCCGAAGGCAGGTTCTTTACTGCAATCATAGCATTTGCATACTATGCTTGCAGCTTTACTAGGGAATTGTAGGTGTGGTAGCTTCCCGTGGCTTTCCACACCGGTGAAGAATGATGATGATGATGGCCATACGATTTCGGGGACCGTTTGGGCCTTAACGTTTTCCTGACATTTGTCTTACAGATGAGGAAAAACCCCGATAAAAACCTCACCCAGAAAAACTGCCCCAACCGGGGATCGAACCCTGGCCCACTGCGTGACGAGGCAGCACGCTATCTCGAGACCACAGCGGTGGATAAATTATGTATAGTACCAGTATTATTTTATTCTTTGGCATATTTCTCATTTGAGTGAATTTTTTAAGTAGATTGCTGTCGTTGTTTAAAAGGTCATGAATTTTTTCACAAGAATTTGTTAATTATATTTCACACAACTTTCAAAGTCTCAACACTCAATTGCGATTGTTTTTATGTCCACACTTTATTTACCAAAATATGGTGGTCGAATCAACAATGTAAACTTTGGTAAGCAGTTCTCAACAATGATTTGTTATTAAAGTTCAACATTATAAAATTAACAAAAATAAGAGACTTTTGATGTCCCAACTCCTTTCAAAAAACGTTAAGCTGAAAATATATAAAACTATTATTCTACCAGTTATATTATACTTACTTACTCACTGGCACTATCGAACCCGTAGGTTCATGGCCGCACGGACGTAAGCTCTCCATACATCCCTATCCTGAGCTAATGCTTTCCAATCATTCCCTGTATAATCTACTTCCTTCAAATCATAGTTAATGTTGTTCTCCCACCTCATTCTTGGTCTACCAACTGGGCGTTTTCCTTCTGGCTTTCCTACAAGAAGTTTCCATGCACGTCTTTCATTCCCCATACGTGCAACATGTCCTGCCCATCACAGTCTACGGGACTTAACTGTTCTTATTATATCTGGCTTCCTATAAAGACCATGTAGTTCATTGTTATGTAGTCTTCTCCATTCACCTGTCTGTTCATCTCTCTTTGGTCCAAAAATTTTCCTAAGAACTTTATTCTCAAATACTCGTAATCTCGTTTCCTCCCTTAAAATAAGAGTCCATGTTTCGCACCCATATAATATAACTGGTAGAATAATAGTTTTATATATTTTCAGCTTAACGTTTTTTGAAAGGAGTTGGGACATCAAGAGTCTCTGCAATGCATAATAGCATGCATTTCCAGAATTGAGCCTATGTTTAATTTCTTTGTGCATCTCATTCCTATTTGTGATTATTGTTCCTAGGTATTTGAATTCAGCCAATTCCTCAAAATTTCCCTCATTTGTCATTAGCTGTCCATTTCCATTATATAATGTATTTCTACGTGTGACCATATATTTAGTTTTACTGATATTACCAGTTATATTATATGGGTGCGAAACATGGACTCTTACTTTAAGGGAGGAAAGGAGATTACGAGTATTTGAGAATAAAGTTCTTAGGAAAATTTTTGGACCAAAGAGAGATGAACAGACAGGTGAATGGAGAAGACTACATGGTCTTTATAGGAAGCCAGATATAATAAGAACAGTTAAGTCTCGTAGACTGCGATGGGCAGGACATGTTGCGCGTATGGGGAATGAAAGACGTGCATGGAAACTTCTTGTAGGAAAGCCAGAAGGAAAACGCCCAGTTGGTAGACCAAGAATGAGGTGGGAGAACAACATTAACTATGATTTGAAGGAAGTAGATTATACAGGGAATGATTGGAAAGCATTAGCTCAGGATAGGGATGTGTGGAGAGCTTATGTCCGTGCGGCCATGAACCTACGGGTTCGATAGTGCCAGTGAGTAAGTAAGTAAGTAATATAAAACTCACATCCTGGCGAAATAGCTACATGGGCGCCGAAAACCGTGTATTCCCTTTCCGTTTTCCCGCCGTTCCCTAGCTTGTCGTGCAGTCTTTCCCAAAAATCGGGACTTTTTTTTAAAATGACGCGGGACAAATTGTTAAAAATCGGGACTGTCCAGTCAAAAATCGAGAGTCTGGTCACCTTACACAATACGCTTATTACTGGTATGTGTTTATATATTCTATTGTTTTGTGATACTTCGTACATAACATGAAATGAACGTGTTTAGTACACACGAAAAAAAAAAACATTACATTGAAAAAAATAAATAAACAGGCATGCTGTAACAATATTGTGAAATCATTTTTTTTATTATTTCTTAGAGTACAACATATCGATTAACATCAACGTGCACACTGACCTGACGATCTTACTTTTTACTTACTTTTGAGGGCCTCTCCACTTTTCAGCGGTTACCCTGTATTCCCATTCGCCATTCATCCTCCTCCAGACCTCGGTCGTTCATCAATATATGGATCTCTCCTCTCCAAGTTGTTCTTGGCCTGCCCCGTTTCCTTCTACCAGAAGGTGACCATTCCAAAAGAGTTTTGGACCACCATTCTCCTGACATGGCCATACCACCGAAGAGCTCGGTCTTTCGATCCTTTCCACCATTGTCTCCTCCATATGCATCATCTGCCTCACTTCTTCATTTCTTCTTCTTTCCAACCTGGACACCCTGGCCCATCCATCTCCACTGCCAAGATCTTAGTTTTTTGTCCCTCAACCAAAGTCCAACCCTCAGTACCATAAGTCATTATGCTTTCCACAACAGACTTCAAAATCCTCTTCTTCGTGTGGTTTGACATGGTCCTACTCCACAGTACTCCATTCAACATTTTTATGGTTCTTCGTGCTTGTACTAACCTGCTACCTGACGATCTTCACTGTTTATTGTAACGCCAAACCAACAATACTAAGTTATGTGTCAACAGTACTATTTTACTTTTCTCTCGCCGGTAGAAAGTAAAGTAATTATCTTCTTCCTGCATGTATCCGGAGATATATCCATTTTATCTCCTATTTCCCTCCAGGCATCTCCTTTCAATGATATTTTTAAAATGATCCTTGGGGCCGAAACACTCAAAGACTTCAACGTGTTCATAATTCTTGCGCACGTTTTATTTGTGGTTTTCGCAAATTTGACCATGTTACACCGTCCCTGGAACAATTATCGTGGCTTAAGAGATCGTAGAACTGTCCATTCACTATCCCTTCTCTATAAAATCTTTCACACATCATCGCCTAATTATTTATCACGCCGCTTCATCAGACTATCCGACACACAATCTTGACACTCGATCCATTAGCACATTGTCCTTTATATCCCTCCTCATCACACTGTATATTATTCATTATCTTTTACGGTCTCACTTACCAAAACATGGAATTCCCTTCCGCCCTATGTCAGAGACTGTCAAACTATAACATCCTTCAAAAACAAATTAAAGAATTATTTAATAACAAACTAACTTATACACCTCACTGATAGTATTCTTTTAACAATTAATACATTTAATTATCTATGAAAATAATATTAAGATTAACAAATATTTTCTTTTGTTTTGTTTTAAATATTGCACAAACGTAAAATTAGTTTTCTATATCTCATTATTTTTCTTTGTTTTATATATACATTAGACAGGGACAATTTAATATGTGCTGCTTGTATACATTTTATTATTAGTTTTAGTCTTAATTTGAACTATCATTAACTGGTTGCATTATAGATCGTAATATAATAGATATTATCTTTTTGATAAAATTTTTATTTAGTATTTAATATTAGAGTTCATTGTGATTGTTATATTCTGATGTAACATATGTTTGCCCTGGT
Source organism: Diploptera punctata (assembly GCA_030220185.1). Classification (NCBI taxonomy): domain Eukaryota; kingdom Metazoa; phylum Arthropoda; class Insecta; order Blattodea; family Blaberidae; genus Diploptera; species Diploptera punctata. The sequence continues at coordinate 120,255 of JASPKZ010001620.1, forward strand.
GAGTGGAAGAGAAGGCCACAAGGCCTTAACTCCACCAGGCTAAATAAATAAATCTAAATCTATGTTGAAAAATCAATAAGCTTTAACATGTTTCCCTCTGACCACTCCATACTCAAATAATAATAAGGTGCGCGCCGAAAACAACAAACCTCTCAGGTACCCGTCCAAATCTAAGCAGCGAACCATCAAAGTGTTCGTGGAAAAAACCGACAATGAGTGGATCGTGGTGCGCCGCGCGCTCGCACTTTAAAACCCCGTACAAATCTGACAAACATGAGCGCGCGCAAGTGTGTACGTACCTTTACACGAAGCCACGATAATTGTTCCAGGGACGGTATAACATGGTCAAATTTGCGAATATCACAAATAAAACGTATTAAACATAGGCTCAATTCTGGAAATGCGTGCTATTATGCATTGCAGAGACTCTTGATGTCCCAACTCCTTTCAAAAAACGTTAAGCTGAAAATATATAAAACTATTATTCTACCAGTTATATTATATGGGTGCGAAACTGGACTCTTACTTTAAGGGAGCAAAGGAGATTACGAGTATTTGAGAATAAAGTACTTAGGAACATTTTTGGACCAAAGAGAGATGAACAGACAGGTGAATGGAGAAGACTACATAACAATGAACTACATGGTCTTTATAGGTAGCCAGATATAATAAGAACAGTTAAGTCTCGTAGACTGCGATGGGCAGGACATGTTGCACGTATGGGGAATGAAAGACGTGCATGGAAACTTCTTGTAGGAAAGCCAGAAGGAAAATGCCCAGTTGGTAGACCAAGAATGAGGTGGAAGAACAACATTAACTATGATTTGAAGGAAGTAGATTATACAGGGAATGATTGGAAAGCATTGGCTCCGGATAGGGATGTATGGAGAGTTTATGTCCGCGCGGCCATGAACCTACGGGTTCGATAGTGCCAGTGAGTGAGTAAGTAAGTAAGTACAATGTCAATAGCTTGATTCGTTCGAAATTCGGTAACAAGCCAGTCTTAAGACCGTGTAGGAGTCAAATAAGGAAGTTTGCGTGTCGGATTATACGCAGTGAGTCTGTGGAATACAGAACGCATATAATGTAGGAGGCAGTAATGATACCCAGACACGCTTTCGTTGTTTCAGAAACTACCGGTATGCGTTTTGTTTATTCGGAACTCGTTGAGCGAAGCGAAAATGAAAGGTGAAACAAAATGGCAGCTCTCCGCCCGGATCCAGCCTTTTAATCACGTTTCCCTCAGGCGTTACAATCACAATGATGCACATTAATTTCTCGTTTTCTTCGCTGAGTAATAATGCACAACTTACTTAAAACATTGTACAGGATGTTACTTCAAATAATTATCAGGGCTGGGATTTCTATGAAAATGCAGGTTTATTTTTTACATTAGTTAAAGTTTAAATTTCGTTATATGTTAAAAATTACGATATTTTGAGTGATTTAAAAAACACTTGTTTTTGTTTTTTCATCTATCTACCCGAAGCAGGTCTTTCACTGCAATCATAGCATTTTCATGCTAAGTATAGAATGAATTCTTAATAATTCTACATAACTTAATTAATGTATAATGTTATTGTATTATTATGTAATTGTAATATTATTGTTTTCTTTTTGTTTTTCTTTATACTTACTCACTGGCACTATCGAACCCGTAGGTTCATGGCCGCGCAGGCATAAGCTCTCCATACATCCCTATCCTGTGCGAATGTTTTCCATTCATTGCCTGTATAATCTACTTCCCTCAAATCATAGTTAATGTTATTCTCCCACCTCATTCTTGGTCTACCAACTGGGCGTTTTCCCTCTGGCTTTCCTACAAGAAGCTTCCATGCAAGTCTTTCATTCCCTATACGTGCAACATGTCCTGCCCATCGCAGTCTACGAGACTTAACTGTTCTTATTATATCTGGCTTCCTATAAAGACCATGTAGTTCATTGTTATGTAGTCTTCTCCATTCACCTGTCTGTTCATCTCTCTTTGGTCCAAAAATTTTCCTAAGTACTTTATTCTTCTTTTCCTATATAATGCCAATCGACGTTAAACTATCCCTGGACCGCATTAGAACTAAGACACAAGGTATAGACAATATAAGTATCGACTTTTTAAAGAAAATACTCCATGTCATACTCCCAACTGTAACCCATATATTTAATGCCTCAATCATGACCTCAACTTACCTCGAACTCTGGAAAAAAGCTATAGTCAGACCAATCCCAAAAATTAAATTACCTGTAACACCAAACGACTTTAGACCAATCAGCATCCTCCCAGTCCTATCTAAGGCCTTGGAGCGCATTGTTCATGGACAATTAACTGATTACCTTAACACTCATAACATACTCGACCCACACCAATCAGGTTTTAGGACAGGCCATAGTACGGCAACCGCACTTCTTAAAGTTACCGAAGATGCGCGTGAAGCAATGGACAGTGGCCACATGACAATATTTACACTCTTGGACTTCAGTAAAGCTTTCGACACTGTTGACACTGACATATTAATAGCAAAATTACGCACTCTGAATCTTTCGGACATTGCTGTTAACTGGCTTGGATCCTATCTTCATGGTCGCCAGCAATGTGTATCCAATGCAGAACTTTCCTCATCCTGGCTATCACTGAAGGGTGGCATCCAACAAGGTTCAGTGTTAGGACCACTTTTGTTCTCTATCTATATTAACGATATATCCACTAGACTTACCTATTGTCAACATCACCTATACGCCGACGATTTGCAAATTTACATTCACTCCCATCCTGACGATGTACATGACACACTAGACAAATTAAATAGCGACCTAGACTCAATTTCCCAATGGTCGAAGAAACATGGACTTAATCTAAATGCTGACAAGACACAGTGCATAATTATAGGACATCGGCGAATCCAAAGCATTATAAATTACGAAAATATCCCTACCATTCTCCTAAATGACAAAAACATCCCCTACAACTCAGTAGTAAAAAATCTGGGTATCTATATGGACCAACACCTAGACTGGAAAATCCTGGTGAATAATACCTGCAAGAAAGTGTTCTCAATTCTTCACTCCCTAAATAGTTTTAAAAACTTCCTTCCCACAAAATTAAAACAAATACTTGTACAGACTCTTATAATGCCACACTTCGACTACTGCGACATACTACTGACTAATCTGACAACTGATCTATCTGACAGACTACAGCGTGCTCATAATGCGTGCATTCGATTTATATTCAATCTCCGTCGTTATGACCACGTGTCTCCTTAATTTCAGGCCTCATCTTGGCTATGCCTAAATGACAGAAGAACTTTACATTCACATACCTTACTATTCCAAATTCTGCACACATATTTACCAACTTATTTAACAACACGTTTTCAAAATTTATCGGCTCATCACAATTTAGGAACAAGAGCACAAGACTCTTCTTTACTTTTGATACCACAACACAGAACCTGTCTATACTCTGAATCTTACACAATATCTATGACTAGAGCATGGAACTCACTTCCCAGTCATGTCAGGGGCTGTCAATCGCTATCATTATTTAAATCCAAATTAACTGATATCTTAAGTTCGACACAATGAAAACATTAACTGCATAACAACTATATAGAGCATTCCATTAATAATCATCTAGGAAGCTACTTACTTTATTTGATATCATTTCAATTTTATTATATTCTATGTTTTGTTAGTATTAGCTAGTATTAGATTACATCATCATTGTATTTTGTTTAGTCCGTATTTTAATAATATCATAAAATTGTAATTTGTACGTAATTTTTGTATAATTTTACTATTCGCTGGTTGAGTGGAAGAGAAGGCCTTATGGCCTTAACTCTGCCAGCTAAAATAAATCATTATTATTATTATTATTCTCAAATACTTGTAATCTCCTTTCCTGCCTTAAAGTAAGAGTCCATGTTTCGCATCCATATAATATAACTGGTAGAATAACAGTGTTATACATTTTCAGTTTAACGTTTTTGAAAGGAGTTGGGACATCAAGAGTCTCTGCAATGCATAATAGCATACATTTCCAGAATTGAGCCTATGTATAATTTCTTTGTGCATCTCATTCCTATTTGTGATTACTGTTCCTAGGTATTTGAATTCAGCCACTTCCTCAAAATTTCCCTGATCTATTACCAATTATTACTTTATCGTAACGGACTGTCAACAGCACGTAGGGCTTACTGCCCGTGCGACCCTTATTTGCAAATAATGCTGTAAATATCTTACTTTTTGTCTAATAAAGTGCTACTGCTACTACTATTATGTGAAAAGAAAATCTTAGACACAATGTAATTGAGGTACGTTATATTTAAATACAAATTAAATGGAAAATCTCGAGAAATCCGGACGTAAATTGTCCACGCATTCTTGTTGTTTCTAATTATAGTTTAGGAGCCGAAAAATCGTTAAAATCTCATCACTGCGGCGTAACAGTGTGTGACAAGAAGTGGAGACATCTGTTTAAGTTAAGAAAACAATGTAATTTTCACCTGCGTACATCAATTCAATGGTACCTTTGAGAGACACTAGAAGATGAAGTGTTATTGTAAGAAGATTATAAAAACACAGCTCGTGTCTTTCACTGTCACACAGACCATGAAAATATAAACCAAGTAAAATTACAACCTGTCACGTGACTCAAATTTTCATAAATACGTTTCGCCTATGAATACTAATGTCATTTGTGTGGATACTGGGGCATTGTGAGGTGCACGAGGTGAGTCTATGCAATGTACAATCTACGAAAAACAGGCTATGTTCCACTTATATATTTTCTGTTTTAACCCTTAAATTAAAAATGTGTCTTATTGGATACATTGATTTCATTTATTTAATATTGTTTTTAGATCCATAGAAAAACAAACAAGTAAAAATTATATTTGAAGAGAAAAATTATACGCTCAGACCGGGACTTGAACCCGGGACCCTTGGTTCTATAGACCAAGTGCTCTACCAACTGAGCTACCTGAGCAAGTACCGATCTAAACGCAAACCTTTCTCTATATACATTGTAATTCCCATCCACCAAATAGATTTGGTGGATGGGAATTACAATGTATATAGAGAAAGATTTGCGTTTAGATCGGTACTTGCTCTTGGTGGATGGGAATTACAATGTATATAGAGAAAGGTTTGCGTTTAGATCGGTACTTACTCAGGTAGCTCAGTTGGTAGAGCACTTGGTCTATAGAACCAAGGGTCCCGGGTTCAAGTCCCGGTCTGAGCGTATAATGTTTCTCTTCAAATATGATTTATCCATCATTGAGATGTACGAAATCAATAATAAAAAAAAGTAAAAATTACTTAAATTTATGTCAAATTACGCAATAATGTATAATAATAACACAGTTTAACATGAATTTATTTTTGCGGTCCGGAACATTTAAATAACTGGCACGAGAAAATATTGTATTGACAATTTAAGGGTTAACAATGTTTTTTTTTTTTTTCAAATGCCCCATGTTTGTCTTTCGACATTCCTGGTTTCTCTCGTGGCATGGCGTACTTGTAACCCACTTCTGAGGTTGGAGCGCCTAGAAGGCGGGCTTACGTTGCCCCGATGATATAATGGGTAATGATGATAATGGTGCGCCAGGAGGGTTCCTAATCCTAAGCTTAATCTAAGATGAATATGAATGATGATGATTGCGATGGCCATATGATTTCGGGGACTGTTTGGGCCTTAAAGTTTTCCTGACATTTGTCTTACAGGTGAGGAAAACCCCCGATAAAAACCTCACCCAGAAAAATTATCCCGACCGGGGATGAAACCCGGGCCCGCTGCGTGACAAGGCAGCACACTACCTCAAGACCACAGCGGTGGACTGTTTTAACAATGTTGATACATTTTTCCGGCACCAGTAACAGTGAACAACAAAAAATAAACTTTTTTTTTGTCTCGGAAAGAAAAATATGCGATTCTGATAGTTTTTTTTTTCTCATGAATTCAAATATGATATCGGTTTTTCTCCATCTCGCAAGGTTTCCGAGAGGCAGACATTTATAATTTCAAACACTTTTAATATTTTCTACATTCGTAACTACCCAATATTCGAACATTCGGACTCACCTATAAAGTAAGAAATGACGATTTTCTGCTATATTTCGTCTGTGGAGCATCCCTCTTGATGGTCCAACAATAATTGGCCAGCATATTAGGATTCCATTTGCCTTGATATCTCTTTTCCATAGCTGAAATCTCCTGATGAAAGTGTTCCCCGTTTTATTTTACAACGGACAAATGGACGAAAAAAGTTTATTAAAAAAATAATTATTTAAATCCATTAATTGAAATTGGTCCACCGCTGTGGTCTCGAGGTATCGTGCTGCCTTGTCACGCAGCGGGCCTGGTTTCGATCCCCGGTCGGGGCAGTTTTTTGGATGAGGTTTTTATCGGGGTTTTTTCCTCACCTGTAAGACAAACGTCAGGAAAACTTTAAGGCCCAAACGGTCCCCGAAATCATATGGCCATCATCGCCATTACCATCCTTATCATTATCAATTGATTCTTCAACATAGCCTTCCGCGACTATTGTAAATTTCCAACCTCTAATCGCTTCAATGAAGTAATGCTAGCTTCACAATTTCTTTTCGTAATCTCTTTCGTTCAAAGCTCTGATCTTTCAGGAATCAATAACGATTCCGTTACATTTAGTTGTTCCATATCTTCCATCTTAGCAAAATTTCCATCCATGCCATAACATTTTTTTAACAAATAAATGTTGCCAAAGCAATGATAAACAAAAATTGTTGAATTACAGTAAAATCTCCTTATACGCGAGGGATATGTCCCATAAGTATGCCACGAATACAGAAACCGCGAATATGGAATGGAAATTTGTATGAGTATATAGGGGGATACGTTACGAGGTTCCGAAATAAAATAAAAATTATCATAAGTAATGCCACGAGTGATTTCCAAATTATCGATAAATTCACGACTCTCACAAAGTGAGGAGTGAATTTATCTAGAGAATTTGGAAATCAAGAGTTGCATTTGTTAGGACTATTTAATGAATAAAATTAAGCTGTTTACTCACAAATCATTATTTAAATATAGTTATTTTATAATAATAAATTGGTAAGAGGCACTCGAAAGAGCATTAAGTTTAAGTTTATGATTTGTCTTTTATGAGTTGGTTCAGTGATCCTGTCCATATTCTGCATTGTTTGTAATGGTATCGCTCACACTTTTGGTCGCATATCTTGCATTCACACGAATCACTCGGTTGGTGGAATTTTGTATTTTTGCACATTTTGTGATGATATCCGTGTGTTGCCATGCCTATGATTCTGTGCCTTTGTGGTTGGTTACTTCCAGTCCACTCTCTGTTTACCATGGCATCTGAGGCACAGAAATCTTCGTCGATCTCTTTTTCTCTCTGTTTCTTTTTTTCGATGACTTTCTTATATGGCTCCGTTGCTGGCAGTAGTATCCTTTGCCTCAGGTCCTCTAGGAAGAAGGTTTCTCTGGCTAGCATATAGGCCATTCTGTTTGGTGTGTATTTGCTTGCACCTAATGCCTTTTTGATGAATCTTGGTTTTACTTTTTCTAACCTCTCCAAATCGCTGGTCGATAGTTTCTCCCATATCAGTTCTATCCCGTAGGTGACGATCGGGGTGATCACTGATGCGAATAAATAGTTATTTTAAACAGCTTAATTTTATTCGTTAAATAGTCCTAACAAATGCCACTCTTGATTTCCAAATTCTCTAGATAAATTCACTCCTCACTTTGTGAGAGTCGTGAATTTATCGATAATTTGGAAATCACTCGTGGCATTACTTATGACTATTTAACTCATGCCCCAAATGGGAGTCAATGACCAATCACGTTTCAATGATTTCTGTTTTACAACCAATCAGAGTCGTGTTTCACCAAATATTTATCAGTGTTATAATTACCATATTAAAGAAAGCTCCTCCTTACAATATTGCGTTCCTTTGGCAATAAATAGTATGATCTGGTTGCAGTGATAAACAAAAGAAGCAGTAGAAGCGTACCTATCGTTTCTCATTTGTTTTCAAACATCGCCGTTTACATTAAATATATAAATATTTTAAAATAACTATAGTTAAATAATGATTTGTGAGTAAACAGCTTAATTTTATTCGTTAAATAGTCCTAACAAATGCCACTCTTGATTTCCAAATTCTCTAGATAAATTCACTCCTCACTTCGTGAGTCGTGAATTTATCGATAATTTGGAAATCACTCGTGGCATTACTTATGATAATTTTTATTTTATTTCGGAACCTCGTAACGTATCCCCCTATATACTCATACAAATTTCCATTCCATATTCGCGGTTTCTGTATCCGTGGCATACTTACGGAACATATCCCTCGCGTATAAGGAGATTTTACTGTAATTCAACAATTTTTGTTTATCATTGCTTTGGCGACATTTATTTGTTAGAAAAATGTTATGGCATGGATGGAAATTTTGCTAAGATGGAAGATATGGAACAACTAAATGTAACGGAATCGTTATTGATCCCTGAAAGATCCAGAGCTTTGAACGAAACAGATTACAAAAAAAATGTGAAGCAATATACGGGGTGAATCATAAATATGGCTATACGTTTGATCGCGTTGTGTGATGAAAATATTACCATTACAGGAAATATTAAATTACCGTTGGAAAGATAATTATTCAAATTACAACAATGGAATAAAACAAAACAGTGTAGAACTTACGTCATTAGTCAAAATGGCGTTGAATATGCAACAGCAAATTGCAATTGCTGCATGGGCAATAACGTATGCTAATGATCTTGAGGCCGGAAGACGTGAGTTTAACGTAGCAATGCAGCCGTCGACTGTGGGGAAGTGGAGAAAACGACTGCTGGAAATGGGAAGGATCCAGAAAATCAAACCTCCTGGAAGGCCTCGCATTAGCACGGATGCAGAAACAACGAAGAGAATTTTGGAGGCGTTCGACGCTAGCCCACAAAAATCAACCTGCCAAGCTGCACGTGAGCAGTGATTTGTTTTGTTTTGTTCTATTGTTGTAATTTGAAGGTTTCCCTTTCCAGTGATGACATCATATTTCCTTTAATAATAATATTTTCGTCACAAAATACGATCAAACGTATAGCCATATTTCTGAATCACTTCGTTGAAGCGATTAGGGGGTTGGAAGTTTACAATAGTCGCGGAAGGCTATGTTGAAGAATCAATTGAAAATAAAATTCAGATCTCGAAACAAATAACAATAGGCAATCCACAGGTTAATTTTGTTTAACTCTGTAATAGTAATTTTAGCAGCATTATATAATAGGGACATTTTCACCGCTGTGGTCTCGAGGTAGCGTGCCGCCTTGTCACGCAGGGGGGCCGGATTCGATTCCTGTCGAGACAAATTTCCTGGGTGAGTTTTTTCGGAGATTTTCCTCACCTGTAAGACAAATGTCAGGAAACTTTAAGGCCCAAACGGTCCCCGAACATCATATGACCATCATAATCATTCATATTCGCTTTAGATTAAGTTTAGGATTAAGGACTATCATCGTCCATCATATCTCCACATTCCAGGCGCCCCAACCTCAGAAGCGGGTTACAATTACTCCAATGCCTGGAAAGAACGCCAGGAATACAGAAATGATAACCTGCGACATTAAATAATTTTTTTTTTATTCCCCAGGTTGTCATTTCGACATTTTTGGTGTTCTCTCCATAAATAAAATTCAGATCTCCAAACAAATAACAATAGGCAATACACAGGTTAATTTTGTTGAACTCTGTAATAGTAGTTTTAGCAGCATTATATAATAGGGACAACATTTTCACCGCTGTGGTCTCGAGGTAGCGTGCCGCCTTGTCACGCAGGGGGGCCGGATTCGATTCCTGTCGAGACAAGTTTCCTGAGTAAGTTTTTTCGGACTTTTTCCACACCTGTAAGACAAATGTCTCCGAACATCATATGGCCATCATAATCATTCATATTCGCTTTAGATTAAGTTTAGGATTAAGGACTATCATCGCCCATCATATCATCTCTACATTCCAGGCGCCCCAACCTGAGAAGCGGGTTACAATTACTCCAATGCCTGGAAAGAACGCCAGGAATACCGAAATGATAACCTGCGACATTGAATAAAAAAATATTTTTTTTTTTTTCAAATTCCCCAGGTTGTGTTCTCTCCTGGAATGGCGTACTTATAACCCACTTCTGGGGTTGAGGCGCCTGGAAGGTGGGGTTACGCTGCCCCGATGATATGAGAGTTGATAATGGTAATGATGCGCCAGGAGAGGCCTTGAACTAAATTTAAGCTAATTAGGCGAATATGATATTGATGATAATGATGGCCATATGATGTTCGGGGACCGTTTTGGCCTTAAAGTTTCCTGACATTTATCTTACACCCAGGAAACTTATCCCGACCGGAGATCGAATCCGGGCCCGTTGCGTGACAAGGCAGCACGCTACCTCGAGACCACAGAGGTGGACAAAAAAAATTATTGTAGTGTTTTGTTTTTGTGCAAATAAAAATAATTTGAGTTATTTGAAGATTTTCATTGTTGTCAGAGCGTGGCCTACTGCGATACTTAAACATTCTTGAAGGCGGTTGACCGGGAGACTTAATATTTTAGTTTTTTTTTACATGTAACTTTTCTGTCTACAAAGCTTTATTTAGAACAGTTCTAACATATGGCGCTAGGACATGGACTTTATATATATATCCATAGTAATTCTGCCCGAGGACAGGTCCTTCATGCTATGCTTTGCAGCTTTACTACGGAATTGTAGGTGTGGTAGCTTCCCGTTGCTTTCCACACCGGTAAAGGATGATGATGAAGATGATAATGAAAAGGATGATGATGATTTTGACCATATGATTTCGGGGACCGTTTGGGCCTTAAAGTTTTCCTGACATTTGCCTTATAGGTGAGGAAAAACCCCGATAAAAACTCACCCAGAAAAACTGCCCCGACCGGGGATCGAACCTGGGCCCGCTGCGTGACAAGGCAGCATGCTACCTCGAGACCACAACGGTGGAATATAATATATATATATATATATATATATATATATATCCATAGTAATCCACTGCAATCATAGCATTTTCATGTTATGCTTGCAGCTTTACTAGGGAATTGTAGGTGTGGTAGCTTCCCGTTGCTTTCTACACCGGTGAAGGATGATGATGATGGCCATTTGATTTCGGGGACCTTTTGGGCCTTAAAGTTTTCCTGACATTTCTCTTATAGATGATGAAAACCCCCGATAAAAACCTCATCCAGAAAAACTGCCCCAACCGAGGATCGAACCTCGAGACCACAGCAGTGGAATATATATATATATATATATGTCCACCGCTGTGGTTTCGAGGTAGCGTGCTGCCTTGTCACGTAGCGGGCCTGGGTTCGATCCCCGGTCGTGGCAGTTTTTCTGGGTGAGGTTTTTATCGGGGTTTTTCCTCACTTGTAAGACAAATGTCAGGAAAACTTTAAGGCCCAAACGGTCCCCGAAATCATATGGCCATCATCATCATCCTTCACCGGTGTGGAAAGCAACAGGAAGCTACCACACCTACAATTCTCTAGTAAAGCTGCACGCATGAAAATGCTATGATTGCAGTGAAGGACCTGCCTTCGGGCAGAATTACTATGGATGGATGTTTTATATACAGAAGGCTTCTTGGATCATTATTTGAAAATTCCAAATTCATCATGACAAATAATCCGGATTTTAGTGTAATTTGTCGTCATTATTTTGGTCATATGCAGAACAAGTGACGCTCTATTTATTGCAAGACTTACGTCACATATTGTCATAATAATCACATCTCTTGACTGATATTTTATTTCATGCTTGTTTAAAGACGCTTTAACGTCTAAGCTCATATCGATACTAGCTTCTTTGGTTGTATCCAATGAGTTGGATCTATTTTTAGCGAATTCTGAATAAATAAAGCTATGAGGTTCTCTTAAAAACTATTTTTGAAAATTCTTTAGAAATATCATCGATCCTACTTAGTAGATACCGAAATAGTATATTGCGATACAAGTGAGGTAAGCACTTGTTACTGATCGAGAAAAAGTTTGAAAAAATACTATGCGCTTGCGCCGAGTTTTTTCAATTTTCGAGATCTGTTACGTGCTTACCTCATGTGTATTGCATACTATTTTTTGGTCGATGTGACTAATTGTTATTAAATATAGCAATAAATTAATTAAAATATTGGTTGATGTAAATGACTTCTATGAGAAAGAAACATTTGGTGATCGTTGCTACGTAGCTTTTCATTTGTTTTATTATAAACAAGGATTGTTGGCTGTGGAGACATTTTTATATGTAGTACCGTGATTAGAATCTGTTTGATAATTTTATTATGGAAGGAGTCATGGTAGATGATAGAGAAATTGAAGAAGCCTGGAGAGTGGGATGTTCTGCATTAATTCTGGAAAAATATAAAGAAAGGTACGAGTTAGTGTACAAAACATTAAAAAATATATTTTTATTTTACTTACCGAACGTGTGCTTTTTGAGTTCATATCAGCATTGCGATTTCTTTTGTTTGCATAGCAACCAGGTTAGATATGGGAACGTTGACTTACTTCCAGTAACAACAATATTGGTAAGTATAAGAAATTAGTCGCATCCACCAAAAATGAAGTTAATAATATAACTCTAACTTACTGGCATTGTCGAACCCTTAGGTTCATGGTCGCGCGGACATAAGCTCTCCGCACATCTTTATCCTGAACTAATGTTTTCCAATCATCGCCTGTCTACTTCCCAGAAATAATTGTTAATGTTATTCTCGCAACTCATTCTAGGTCTACCTATAGGGCGCTTTCCAACTGGTTTTCCTACAAGGAGTTTCTATGCCCCTCTTTCTTCTCCCATGGAAACTCGAACCTGCACAAGTCCCGTAGCTCTGAACCAAGGCAAACACGCCGTAAACTTATATATATATATAATTTATAGGGAAATTTTAAGATTAAATACAGATGAACACAGGCGAATGGAGAAGACTACATAAAACAGTGAGCCACATGATATTTATAGGAAACCAAATGTAGAAAGAACAGTTAAGTCTCGTAGATTGCGATGATTTATAATTTACAAAAAATAGGTGCCAAATTTAATATGGAAATATCAATTAACAAAACTAAAATTATGGCATTTCTTGGGAAGGACCCCATACAAAGTAAAATTTGTCTCCAGAATAAAATTTTAGAGAGATCTAATCAATTTAAATATCTTGGATATTATCTCTCTATCTGGGATGAAAAAGATATCCCTGAAAAAATTACTAGTTATAATAAAAGTTTGGAAATTATTAATCAAGTTATGAAACCATCCCTTGTACAAAAAAACACCAGATTACGTTTATATAACACTTTGGCTAGACCAGTGTTGACCTATGGTAGTGAAGCATGGACACGAAAAAGACAACATGAAAGCAGAATAACGGCTTGTGAAATGAGATTCATGCGCAGAACAGCGGGTTACACCAGATGGGATCGGAAAAGGAACACCGATATCTTAAAAGAATTGAAGACTACGCCAATTTTGGAATACATTAAACAGTACCAACTAAATTGGAAACACCATCTTGAAAGAATGAGTTCAAATCGGATCCCCAAAGCTGTTTATAATTATATACCAAGAGGACGAAGATCTATGAAATGCTGGAGGGAAAATTTTCCATAGGATCGTAACAGGCCTTGGCCTAATACTTGGAAGGAAGAAGAAGAAGAAGATTGCGATTAATATGGCATGTGGCACGAATGGGGAATGTAAGAAGACATGGAAACTCCTTGTAGGAAGACAGGCCAAGAATAAGGTGGGAGAATATAGTTAACAATGATTTGAAGAAAGTTGATTATATAGGGATGATTAGAAAACATTAGGTTAGGATAGGAATGTTTGGAGAGCTTATGTCCACGCGGCTATGAACCTACTGGTTCAGTCAGTTATATATATATATATATATATATATATATATATATATATATATATTTTATGTGCGTATTAACGGTATAGCGGCCGATTTTTTATTTCTTCGTAACCTAACTTGGTATATAGCAATCAATTAAGGAAACTAATGTCGAATTCGTTAACCAGAAAAATAGACCATTACGAAGCAAAGATTTTAAAGTCCTCTAGTGCCCGTAATTTTTAATTTTTGCAACAAAACTCGATATATGTAATTTATATAAATAATAAAGATGTTCTAAAAGTTATAAATATGCATATTCGATTATTAGGAGTTAGGTTACCTGAAAGCCATAATTATAAAAATCGCTGTAAGAGACCGCCGTGTTTATTTTCTCTCGGCGTAACTGGATGTATACGATTTAATTGACAGAAGGGAGATATATTCCTTAAACCATCAAAATCATCCTTAAATTCAACTTCTTGAGGAATTTTCTTACAAGGGAACTTACAGGCATTGCATGCCGAAACGTATCTTTAAATTTCCCACAGATAAGCGTTGTGATGTGCCAAGACCGTATAAAAAATATCTGCCACTTTTAACTGCAAGGCACTAAAATCCAGCCCCAAAACCCTCATATGAGCTGTAAGGAAGTAATACAACTCCTGAATTGGTAGATTGTATAACCCATTGGATAATGGCATTTTGGGGAAACGAATATATAAGATCAAAAATCGTAATAGACAACAAACCTCTGGAACAAGTAACAAATTTTAATTATTTGGGTTGTAATTTCACTATAAACACAAAACCTGAAAGAGACATACATACGAAATTGTCGAAATTTCAAATGATATGCGGAATTATACATAAAACATTAAAGAATAAAGCAAGAAGAGATACTAGATTGAAGTTTTATAAAACATTGGCAGTTCTTGCTTTACTTTATGGGAGCGAAACTTGGGTAATGACCAAAAAATTGCAAAGTAGAATACAAAGCGCAGAAATGAACTTCCTTGTAAGAACAAAAGGCTGCACAAGATTGAATCGGATAAAGAATAAAGATATAAGAACAGAGTTAACTATATATCCATTGAATGAGAAAATCAGAGAATATAGAGAGAAATGGTTTACACACGTGGAAAGAATGAATGTAACAAGATTACCAAGAGCAGCATTCAACTACAAGCCAAGAGGTTCAAGGAATGTAGGAAGACCAGTGAAAAGATGGACAGAACAACTGTGAGGCGGTACAGGCAACTTTTGCCTAGCCCGTGAAGTGAAGAAGGAGAAGAAGAAGATAACACTCACTACCTACAGCTCCATGCTGCGTCCCGCCTCACTTCGCTCTGCTTTTACTCGAGCAGGGACATCCATCTGCTTTGTACAGTGGGAAGCAGGGACATCCATCTGCTTTGTACAGTGGGTTGCCATCGCTGGATTCTGGCTTCAGTTTCTGTGCTTTGCAGTTAAAAACGGCTGATTTTTTTTTTTTTTTTTGGTCACAGCTTTGGTAACATCACAACGCTTCCCTGCGACAAATTTCAAGGTCAATTTCGGCAAGTAATGGTTAACAGTTCCCTTGTTAGTTCATTTCAGTTTCTCCTTTTTTATTTTAATGATTGTCAGTATCTTTACTATAACAATTCCAAGCCAAGTTTCAGTTGTATTGAAACAAAGTTGCCTTGTGTATTATTTCGCCGACACAGTCTCAGTCTATTGGGGGAACCGTGGTGCTACTTTTACCCGCCATATGATAGAACTGTCATCAATAGAAATATTGTTTTTATGCAACGTCATGTTTTATGGGAAATAAGACTGAATACAAGGTAAGATGGTACCAACAATTAGTAACTTCCATTTCTTATTTATTTGTGACAAAAAAATTATATATGGGCCTACCTAATCAGACTTCATGCTTTTTCCATGATGTGGATAGATATCCTTTATTTACAATTTCAATTTCTGCTCCATGCTGACTCACCTGTAAATTCTACTGTTATTTTCACCACATCCTCAATGACTAATAAAATATTTTTCACTGAACTAATTGAAAATATTAAAAATAATTTGTTTCTCTCCAATTTGCAAATGCTTTACTTTCTAATGTTTTATTATTATACAGAAATGGCCATGTTAAACAACTAAAATTCCACTGTATTTTGGCATTGCGCATGTCTAAGAATATAACAATGCTAATTTAATCTATTAAAATTGTAATTATAGGCCTATATTTTTAAATTCTACCATATAACTTATAAGACATGTGCTATATAATATAATAATAATAATAATAATAATAATAATAATAATAATAATAATAATAATAATAATACGATTCCGATTGAGGGTCTTTCCACTTTTCAGCGGTTGCCCTTTTACCAGCCGGCTGCTGGCCCTTCACATCCACATGTGTCAATCACAGAGATAGATGATCAACAGCCAGTGTAGGGGTGACATATGGTTAGCATGTCGAGTCCCCCAGCCGTTATAGCTGGTTCCTCAACCTGGAGCCGCTACTTATTGTAGCTATTCAATTGCCTCACGATGCTGGCCGAAATACCATGAGAAAATTTCTTCCCCCATGGAGACTCGAACCAGCGCAAGTCCCGTAGTTCTGCGCCAAGGCTTCCTACCTTAACCGCTCGGCTACGGCGCGGGACATAATAATAATAATAATAATAATAATAATATCATATAAAGAACAACAGACAGAACAACAACAAGAAAACAAGAAAGAACAAAGAAGAACAAGTACAACAACAACAAGAACAGCAAGAACAACAACAACAAGAAAAAGAACAACAACAATAATAATAGCTTTATTTTACCTGGCAGAGTTAAGACCTTAAGGCCTTGTCTACCACTCAACCAGGTTAAAAAAATACAAAAAGTATTCTTACATCTAAATTACAATAAACATAAATATGGTGAAATTAAATGTTTCTTACCTCTCCTCATATAAATCTTCTAAGCTGATCCAGAGGTTCATCGGTCCACCAACAGAGGGAAGAAGAAGAGTTTCTTCCGATCGACATAACATCAGTCACCAAAGAAGTACAGAAGATGAGACCGTTATAGTCTCGAAATCGCGATCTACTTAGAAGATTTATATGAGAAGATGGTAAGAAACATTTAATTTCACCGTAAATTAATAGTGATTAATTCCTATAAAAGTTTAATATAAATATACATTGTACGTCTATAATATAATTATTATTTACAAAATATTTTAATCTAGAGTTACCGATTGAAATATAAAATGTACAAAACAGAAAAGTCAGATAAAAAAAACTATTAATGACACAGAATAAATTTAGTTGTCGAGAAAAATTAATAATTTAACAACATGTATTTGTATAAGCGTGACTTATAAGTGTCAAGTGTGTGGCAACCCCTGATATCTTGAGGAAAGAAATTCCAGTAGCGGGCAGAGGCTACTGTGAAATAATTCTCGTATAAGACTTGAAATCATAATAATAGTCCCCTCGATTGGTTGCTGGCCAAAGTAAGGCAAGACCAGTGATGGGACTGCCATATTATAGCCTCTGGTCAGGCTTTTCTCTGGAGAAGAAAAGAAAATAAAGGAAAGAAGAAATGGAAGAAAGGAAAGACTCCCTAGCCCTCGGATGCCCTAATAGCGTCGGGGTAAAAAAAACAAGAGTTAACCAAGAGAGGTTAGATAGTAAAGTTAAAAGAGTGCAAAACACAAGTAAGTGGAAGAAATGTTTTGCACAGCTTGGGCACCTTGTGGTCGCCATCCACATATCCCCTAGATGAGGATCCCTGAGGGTGTGAAATAATTTATTTTTATTATTTTTCTGTTTTGAGTATTAGAGAGGGAACTACATTTTCTTACATGCTTAAAGGTAAAATCGTTATTCAACCAATGAAAATGCAGTCGTACATCAGCTTTGTTTACATTAATCTGGAACTTAGCTTGGAAGGGGTGTATTACATTGTATTTGTATCTTCTTTGTTTGTGATGTTGCAGCTGTGGTGATGGCTATGCCACCTGTATACGAAGGTTTAGGGTTACTGACAATGTTGTCATTAGTAATATACGTGCGGTCTTCTTACACAAACACCAGGTAAGTGAACTCTTTAACTAACTTACTGGCACTATATAACCCATAGTTTCATTACTAGTAAAATTCACATCAAATTCCGTTGAGGTGAAGTCATGTGATGAAAGTTAAAAATTAAATTGTACCTGTTGGTAGGTGCCGTCGTCCTCAACTTTGTTAAAATATTGTATATAAAATTAACTGGAGCGCTTTCGGAAGTTATCTTCCATCTTCTGCAGGTTGAGCTTCCACTACTCGTTGTTGTGTACGGTGATGTATACTCCAACTGTTTGTAGCAGCAACTGACTTGTTTTTCACGATCTCGTATAATGGGTTTGACTGGGGTGCGTTCTCATTAAGAAGTGAGGTGTTGTTTGTTTCCTTTATAATTTCGAGGTCTTCAAATTTCTTCGCTTCTTAACCTTTACACTGCTACGAACGGGTATATGCGTTGGCAAAGAAAATGCTTGTCGTGCTATGGGCGTGTATATCACTTCTCAACTTCAAACGCCTGCTAGTTATATAATACGTATTGCATTGCTTTCAAACTAAGCAGGCATATACTGCCATCTCCTAAGAACCTAAATAAACTTTTTCCATATTTCTCCCTACATTGAGCAAGGAGGGTTTTAAAGGCTGGAAATATCTCAGCAGTGAAAAGGTTAATGAGAACGCACCCCAGTCAAACCCATTATACGGGATCGTCAAAAACAAGTCAGTTGCTGCTACAAACAGTTGGAGTATACATCTGCGTACACAAAAACAATGAGTAGCGGAAGCTCAACCTGCAGAAGATGGAAGATAACTTCCGAAAGCGCTCCAGTTAATTTTATATACAATATTTTAACAAAGTTGAGGACGACGGCACCTACCAACAGGTACAATTTAATTTTTAACTTTCGCCATAATTTCATGTTTTCCAGTCATCCTGTGTATAATCTACTTATACCTTTGGCATGAAATCGAATGGGAGACTATTTTACTTCTGGAAAATTTTATCCCAGTAGAACCCATGTCCATGTTTCTTGATGGTACTTGTGAAACATTATTTAAATATTTTAGAAAAATTATAATAATTTGTAAACAATAAGATAAAATTTCATTTCATACATCTCAATGATGGATAAATTATATTTTGAAGAGAAAAATTATACACTCAGGCTGGTGCTTGAACCCAAGACGTCTTGCACTCTAGGCAAATGCTCTACCAACTGTGCTACCTGAACAAGTTTTAATCTAAAAGCACATTTTTCTCTTATATATGCTGAATAAACAGTGTATATAACAGACAAATTTGCGCTTAGATTGGAGTTTCTCAGATAGCTCAGTTGGTAGAGCATTTGCCTATAGTGCGAAAGGTCTTGGGTTCAAACCCCAGTCTGAGCATAATTTTTCTCTTCAAATATAATAAGATAAGTACATAGTCTCTCTTTAAACATTTGAATAAAGGAATATCTTAGAAATATGAAAAATGGAGAAGTAGATAAATCTGCAGTAGCTGCACACATTTGGTCAGAAAAACATAAAATTGTAGCCAACACAAGATTATTAAAACAGAAAACACACAAACAAAAACTGATTGTTTGGGAGAAGATCTACATCCAGAAGTACAGAAATAGGATCATGAGTAGATAGCGGATTTTTATGCTCTAAAAGTTAAGATTGCAACATTTCCATTCATAGTGTTCTGCTCAAGAGCAGGTCTTTCACTGCAAACTCAGCATTCTCCACTCTTTCCTTAACTCAGCTTTCCTTTTTGTTTCTGCATACAAACCATTTATTTTAATATTCTCTATCAACTGATGTATTTTTCTGCCTCTCACTTTCTTTCCGTTGACCATTCCTTCCAGGGCATCCTTCAGCAGGCAGTTTCTTCTTAGCCAGTGGCCAATCCAATTTCTTTTCCTCTTCTTTATGAGTTCCAGCATTGTTCTTCTTTCACTCACTTTGTCTAGCACATCTTTATTTATTACTTTGTCTGTCCATTTTATACGTTCCATTCTTCTCCATATCCACATCTCAAAAGCTTCCAGTTCGCTTTTCCTCATTCCATCGTAATGTCCAAGTCTCTGCGCCATACAATGCTACACTCCACACAAAGCACTTCACTAGCCTCTTCCGTAAGATTGCAACATAGTATAACAATAAAATTAATTTAATAAGTTTTATATCCAATCAACTGACTTTTTATAATATAACTTACAAAATCATTTCTCAGTCATTTTTGTGTGGGATCTAGCAATATTACATTTATATTTTACGTCTTACTTTTAAATTAAAAAATAAATAATGTAAATAGAACACTATTTCTTTTTAATTTAAAGGTAAAATGTGTAATATAAATGTAATAATGCTAGATTCCACACAAAAAATTATTAAGAAACATTTTTGTAAGTTGTATTATAAAAAAGATATAAAAAGCTTATTGCATTAATTTTATCGCTATACTATGTTGCAATCTTAACCTTTAGAACATAAAAATCTGCTCCCTAGTAATGAGCTTTGAAATTCCTGGGGAAAAGGTTTTGATTTCTAAGTTCTTGAGTCAACTGAAAGATGGAGTGGGAGTTGACATTCAGGACTAATAATAAAAAATTCAACAGTCTGAACAAGCTGATGATGATAAGCGAGCATATTGAAACATGTTCTCAAGAACACAACAATTTATTAGGTAAGATGTCAAGACTAAAACTAATATTAAAATAGATATTTACCAAATCCTAACCTTCTATCATCTCTTCCTGGATCTTCCTATCCTTCTTGTTCCTGTTAATTGTCGTATAGGAGTTCTATCAATTTCTTCGTCTCAATATGTCCCGACATATCTTACCAAATCTTGAATATACCTATTGGGACTGTTGGTAAATATAATGTGATCTTTGTTACAGCTTCAACAGGCCTGAAAATGTTCATATGCCATTTTTGCAGCCAAAACGTGTGAATAAAGTTTCTGGAGAGAATGGAGAAAAATCAGGAAGAATATTCTATTTCTCTGATAAGGAGAGTGAAATAAAATGTAATTATTATTATTTATTATTGTTATTATTTATTATTATTCTTATTCTTATTATTATTATTATGATTATTATTATTGTTATCATTATTATTATTGTTATACTCAGCAACAAAAAAGAAACTTCTTTTTGTCTCAGAAAGAAAAATATGTGATTCTGATAGTATTTTCTCTCCTGAATTCAAATATGATAACGGTTTTTCTCCATCACGCAAGGTTTCCGAGAGACAGGAATTTATAATTTCAAACGCTTTAATATTTTCTACATTCGTAACTACACAATATTCGAACATTCGGACTCACCTAGAAAGTAAGAAATGACGATTTTCTGCTATATTTTTGCCCGTCGAGCATCCCTCTTGATGGCCCAACAATAATCGACCAGTATATTAGGATTCCATTTGCCTTGATATATTTTTTCCATAGCTGAAATCTCCTGATGAAAGTGTTCCCTGTTATATTTTACAATGGACAAATGGACGAAAAAAGTTTATTAAAAAAACTCAGTTGTCAACGTGAACAGCATTGAGAATGTCACAAATACAGTGACGAAATCTAGATATGCAAGGGAGCTAAGAAGTATGAGGTGAGTCAAGAAACAACTCAACAAAATTAAAATAAACCCGATAGTGTTATTTCGTACCTACATAACTTAATAACGGGCTTCCAATATAAAACCGGACCGGCCTCACGGAGTTTCACCCGGCACGCAGTGCTGTCTCTTCCTCCCGCAATTCACCCTGCCTGCCACCCGTCTTTGAACTGTTTCTTACCTTATAGAAAATGCTGGAAATGTTGTCCTCCCGCAGTTAAACAGGCATTATACCGAGTAAACACATTTAGATTGACACGCTGTAGTTTGAGCACTGTCAAGTTTCTGATTTCATTTTTCTTATGTTGTTCTTCAGTTCTTCCAATGTGTTGTGCTAATTTCGGTAATGATTTTTGTGGTGAACGTTCCAAATTTTCGCCAATTTCGTCTAATTTTTCTTCGGTGAGAACCGTACGCCTTCGCGTGTGTTTCTTATTTTGTACTGAACCAGTGGTCTCAAATTTAGTCACAAGTTCGTGGATTGTCGATCTGGAAGGAGGTAATTGTCCAGGGAAGTTCCGAATAAATTCCTCGCGAACGCGACGAGCTGATTCGTATTTATAATAACATTTACACACATAAATGCGCTGCTCTAATGTCAGCTGACGTCTCATCTTGTCGAACGATAGTAAACTGACTAGTTCAAGGACGAGCGGCTGGCAGAGTGAAATGCGGACGAGGAGAGAGCGCTGCCTGACGGGTGAAACCCCGTGAGGCCGGTCCGGGTTTATATTGGAAGCCCGTACATCTCATTTATTTACATTACAACTGGAACTTAGCTCAAAAGAGGTGTAGACCTGTTGTTCCATGAAGTTTAGTTAATATTAACACAGATTGATATTTTTGCAGGTGGAGTTAGGATTTACCATTCCTTTTATAACAATACCAATCAGACAGAAATATGAAGATGGTAAGAAACCATTGGTAAACATCAACGTAGGCGCCATAACTGCAGGAACCATCTTAACAACTGCAGCATTGATTTTCATTCCAAAGGCATTTTCCGGTTTGGAACCACAAATATCATTTGGTAAAAGTGAGTAAACATATTGTATTATCTTTTAAATTTCATTTATTTATAGATGCTTTACAAATGTCTTACATTTGTATTTATTTTCGTATATTGCTGTATATTTTAGGTGAGAGTGGGGAGAAGTCTGGCTTGCTGTCACGAGTGGACAGAGCATTACTTGATCATGACATAGACCCCAGCGCCTGCACACAAAAACTTGTGTGTTGGCTCGTCCAATCCGCAGCTTCCAAAGTTACAACAGGAAAAGGGAGCAGTGTCGATAAAATCATTGATGGAATATCCAGGTAGTAAAATTTATTTATTACTTCTCATAATAATAATAATAATAATAATAATAATAATAATCACCCTCTAATCTTCTTCTTCTTCTTCCTTCCATGTATTAGGCCAAGGCCTGTTACGATCCTATGGAAAATTTTCCCTTATGGGAAATTCTCGTATAAGACTTGAAAGCATAATAATAGTCCCTTCGATTGGTTGCTGGCCAAAGGAAGGCAATACCAGCAATACTGGCTTTATAAAGTAGTGTTAAATTCCCAATAAATGTCTTCTTAACTAAGAAGTCGCCATTTGCAAAGATAGAAGCAAAGGTTTCAAAGCATTTGGCACGAGGGAATTACAACATATATAAGAGAAAAATTTGCATCTAGATCACAACTCATCTTAGTAACTCAGTTGGTAGAGCATTTGGCCTGGAAAGCCAAGGGTCCTGGGTTCGAGTCTCGGTCTAGGCAAAAAATTTTCTCTTCAAATATAAAGAATACTTCCTTTTCTGCCTCGGCAAATCATTTCCCTCTCTGCATTTCTATCTATCTCTCTTTTGCACTTGCACTTCAGTGTTGTCAACTCAACTGCAACCTTGCATTATTCAGTATTCAAGAGCCATGACACTGGGGGGAAGTTTGACAACATCCCTACTCGATAAGTTACTGTGGCTGCTGTTTGATGTAGTGGGAGGGGAGTGCGGTGAAATGGTGCGAGTATAGACATGTACATTTCTAAGAATGATCTCACCGCTATAGGGGCACAGATCCATTGATCTGAGTATACCTTTGTTGAATGGTAAATATGCATTAATTTATATATTAAATTTGGGAATTTTTAACATTATGAGGTTCAATTAATAATAATTAAATGAATCGTGATTTTTTCTTACCTCATACATCTATGTTTTTTTAAACACAGCACTGCAGTATCGGCGACTGAAAACGTGAAAACAGCTGACGATGACGACAAAGTGTCGCCGATGTATGAGGTGAGAAAACATCACGATTCATTTAATTATTATAAGTATGCATTAACTTTGAATAAAATTTTCTACTGACTAAGTTTGGGGGCACGCCGTAGCGTAGTGGTTAAGGCACTGAGCTACAAGCCGGAGGGTCGAGGGTTCAAGTCCCGTTGGGGTCAGGATTTTTAAACTGACCCAAACCCTCTGGCGGCACTATGGCCCTGGGGTCGACTCAGCCTCTAACGGAAATGAGTACCAGACGCTTGTTCTGGGGTAAAGGCGGCCGTCACGCAGGGCTGACAACCCGGCTGACATAAAGTGCCGATTGTCTAGAAAAAGTGGGAGCCTTAACCTCCTACTACCCCAAGGGCCTCCTGAGGCCTGTTGTGGGATCACTTTTTTAACTGACTAAGTTTATAGTTCTGAAATGTTATGTTTTCACTGTGAAATGCATTGTGTTACAGCAATTCTCTGTTGGAAAGATTTGCACAAGGGACATCTATACTTGAAGCTGTTCACAACGCAAGAAGAGAGCAGAACTGTAGTTCGGTTTACTACAGATGTCCTGTCACTCAAGAAGCTCTGCAGGGGATAGCACACAACTTCATGAGAGGAATTGTATAGTCCATCCCTCATCTACAAGCTCTATTTTTAATTTTAAAATATTTTATTTAAACCCAAGCGGATATTTAACATATTTTTGTCTAACACTCGTCTCTGTCAACTTCTTTTGTTTAAAAAATTAAAATCTTTTGATGTCACTAAAGATTTTGATTTTTCAATTGAAGTTTTCATACTGTATTTTTTACATTCATTCATAAATTTATACGGCAGGCGTTGGAATTATCTTCAGAATCACTAATTAATATTATGTCATCCACATAACATATAGTTGAACTTCTTCTTCTTCTTCCTTCCAAGTATTAGGCCAAGGCCTGTTACGATCCTATAGAAAATTTTCCCTCCAGCGTTTTGATCCTTCCGGGAAATTCTCGTATAAGACTTGAAAGCATAATAATAGTCCCTTCGATTGGTTGCTGGTCAAAGGAAGGCAAGACCAGTGATGGGGCTGCCATCTTATAGTTTCTGGTCAGGCGTTTCTGGAGAAGAAAAGAAAATAAAGGAAAGAAGAAATGGAAGAAAGGAAAGACTCCCTAGCCCTCAAATGCCCTAATAGCGTCGGAGTCGAAAAAAAACAAGAGTTAACCAAGAGAGGTTAGATAGTAAAGTTAAAAGAGTGCAAAACACAAGTAAGTGGAAGAAATGTTTTGCTCAGCTTGGGCACCTTGTGGTCGCCATCCACATATCCCCTAGATGAGGACCCCTGAGGGATACAGTTGAACTTTTATAGGAAATATGGTTGGTATCTAATGTCGAGCACTTGATAATGAAATCATTCACTCTCTTGCACTCCAATATTTAGCAGAAAGGCTGTACAATAAACTAGTTGTAACCGTTTAGTAGTAGGCACCACATGTGGTGGTTACGTCACCCATAGAGAGAAAGTAGGTATAGGAAGGAAGGAGAAATGAACCCCTAGGCCTCGAATACTCTAATACCATCAGGGTCGAAAGAAACAAGAGGTCAGTCAAGGGAGACTGGATAGAAAAGTTGAAAGAGGGAATTGGTATGGGAAGGAGAAGTAATTAAATTTGAAGAGAAAAATTTTCGTCTAGACCGGGACTCGAACCCGGGACCCTTGGCTTTCCGGGCCAAGTGCTCTACCAACTGAGCTACCGAGGCGAGTTACGATCTAGACGCAAATTTTTCTCTTATATACGTTGTAATTCTATTACAACATGCATAAGCATGATTACTAACAGCTGCATCACGAGAAGGTGAGGGATTGGACACTAGGTTACTGTCCAGGTCAGTTCCTTTAAGCCTTCGATGGAAGGAATTAAAGGGTCTCTTCCCTGTTAAAGACAGTAGCCTTTCCGCAGCCTTTATAGGAAATATACAAATAGCTTATTAGAGCAGGGATTAAGTGTAGCGCCAGAAACAGAATAATTAAGGAGCTGCGCTGCACCGCTCGAGCCGGGCTTTAATTGCATTGCGTTCACAATCCAACATCATTATTTCTGTTCTTTTTCCTCGCACGTGCAACTCCGATTACCTCCATTTGTAATTATTACACATTCTATTAACATTTTTCTCATAGTACAAGCTCTTCATTCTAAGATGCAACCCTAGCGCCTGGCATGGACCACGTATGATAATCTCACCAAATAAATCTATAGTCTGTCCGTAGAATCTGTAGAGAAGCTGTTCGAAAAACCTCATCTATACAGGAGGCGGCTATGAGGCCGCGGAAGGAAGTGCAGGAGGGAGAACACATCATGTGACATTACTCATTTCGCTCCTGAGCATCAAGCGAGAAAGATGTCTAATCGGAGAGCTGGAGAATTTCTCGAGAATTTCTTGAGGTTTAATTTAAGATTTTAATTAAAATTCTTTACAGCTCATCTCATATCTAGTCTTCTAATTAAACCAATTTCAAAACCTTGTTGAAGGAGCAGTTCTCCTGAACAACATAACATTGTTTTATTTTAAACTTTTACAGGAATTAATCACTATGAGGTTTAATTTACGGTGAAATCAAATGTTTCTTACCTCTCCTCATATAAATCTTCTAAGTAGATCACAATTTCGAGATCATAACGGTCTCATCTTCAGTACTATATTGGCAACTAATGTTATGTCGATTGGAAGAAACTCTTCTTCTTCCGTCTGTTGGTGGACCGATGAACCTCTGGATCAGGTAGAATTTGCCGGAATTTCAAAGTTCATAAGTTTTCCTTTGTTTTTCTGAATGTGGGATAAACAAAAGGAACACACGGTTTGGGAAAAAATCCACATTCAGAAAAACAAAGGAAAACTTATGAACTTTGAAATTCCCGCAAATTCTGACCTGATCCAGAGGTTCATCAGTCCACCAATAGAGGGAAGAAGAAGAGTTTCTTCCAATCGACATAACATCAGTCGCCAATATAGTACTGAAGATGAGACCGTTACGGTCTCGAAATCGCGATCTACTTAGAAGATTTATATGAGGAGAGGTAAGAAACATTTAATTTCACCATAAATTAAACCTCATGGTGATTAATTCCTATAAAAGTTATATCTAGAATGGTGTTGAACAACAATGAACTAAGAGAATCCCCTTGACCTATTTTTATTTAAATCTTTCTAAATAATGATCCTCATAATTTATCCTGGTAAACTTATTAAAATACATATATATTATTAATTAGAAGAACAAGACCATTTATTAAATTTCTCTCTTCTAAAGAGTGCTACAAAATGATTCAACAACTCCAAAACTACAGAAAAGAATTCAATTGCAATGGATACCTGCACATTGTGGAATTGCTGGAAATGAGACTGCTGATTTTCTTGCCCAATCTAATTCAGAATACTACTAAAAGCTTACCTTTCACATCCATAAAAAGAATAATTAAAAACAAATATAAAATCAAACAAAACCAAGACCTATGTAATAAAGCCAAAGACAAAAAAATGGAATATTTTAGTAAAAAACCAGATATTATTCCAGAAATTCCACGTAAAACTACAGTAGCAAAGTTTAAACTGCTTACAGAACATGACTATTTGGCCAAACATTTATATATAAATAATAGTTTTAAAAAACTAAAACAACACACTTTATTAGAAAACCAAACTAAAAAAATGAAAAATAATTTTGGTTTCCAACATGCTTGGGATAAATAGTTTTACCATCAAAAGCGGGGGTGCTCTTTATCAATTAATATATTTGATATAAACAGATATTGGTAAAAGTAAAGTCTCTAAGAAGAAAATGTAAAAATCATAAAAAGCACCCCACGCTTTTGATGGTAAAATTATTTATCCCAAGCGTGTTGGAAATTAAAATTATTTTTCATTTCTTTAGTTCGGTTTTCTATTAAAGCGTGTTGTTTTAGTTTTTAAAACTATTATTTATTTTTTATTTTTTAGTTTTAATATTTTGCAGAATAAGATAAGAATGTAAATATCTTTAAATTCTATACTATTGTAGTATGAACTGAAAGTAATACTCTTCTAAAAAAAAAAAATTCCCAGCCGGATTTGATCCAGCGACCTATGGATTACAGAAATTATATACCACTAGAGTGTACCGCTCTACCAACTGAGCTCTTACAACGATTGACTAAAAAGTCGAGAAGTCCGCAACCTATTATACCAATTTTCATTTTTTTGATTTTCTGATGATTCTGGCCAGAATTCTAGAAACAAAATATGAAATTATTATATTGTCACGGGTATTTTACAAGTATGCAAAGTTTCAAGTTGATCCAATGATTTTAAGTGGGTGAAAATTGCGTTAAAATATTCAGTTACATAGATACAGGTCAAGCTAATATAAAGCGTGTAAAAATAGGAATGTACATGAATCCAAATTGTCCTCTATGCAACAAAGACGAAGAAATGAACAAAGAACATCTGCAAACCTGTGAAGTATTACCTGTTGGATCCACCATAGAGAAATATTAGAGAGCAAGAACGCTAATGGCTTCGTTGCCAAGGCCCAAAATTTGAAAACAACAACAACATTTCTTTCTTCTAAAATTCAATATCCAAAATCCTGTATATAGTGATCATATCTCCTGGGTTGTTTACATTATGTAATTTGATTATTTTGAAAAGAAAAATGAATACCTGAACCCAAGCTTTGTACGCTAGTGTTCTATCCATTATACTACCCAAGGCTTCCGATACAATTATTACAGTAATTTTAACTCCCATTAAGCAAAGACAATTATATCCAAGAACTCAACTACATTAAGTATATGGCAAAAACCAATGGCTATAATGAAGAATTCATAGATAAGCTCGTAAAAAAACAAAAAAGGAAGAACAACATAACCAACATAACTAAACTAGAAAAAGAATCTGACAACAACAAGAAAACATGGATAACACTTACATACACAGGAAAAGAAACGACAAAATTAGCCAATGCACTAAAGAAAGCCGATAAAAACGTAAAAATAGCATACAGAACCAATAACAAATTAAACAACATAATAAACAATAACATTGAAGAAAATAACATTTTCAACAGCAAAGGAGTTTATAAACTGACATGTAAGGACTGCAACAAATTTTATATAGGAAGGACAAAACAGGAGTTTTAACATCAGATTCAAAGAACATTTTCAAGACTTCATTCACGCAGAAGGTAAATCAAGCTATGCAAAACACGTTATCCATGAAGGACATCGCATGTTAAATATTGAAAACACCCTAACAGTAATGCACAGAGAAAATAATCCAGCGAAGATAAACGTACTCGAAGAGATGGAAATCATGAAAGCAGCTCGCAACGACAGCCTGATAAACGAAAACGAACCCAATACATGCAACCCCCTCTACCAGATCTTCAGTGAAACACCAGTTTTGAATCCTGCCGATGATGGGACAAGTCCCGAAAGCGCTACAGTTAAATGATAATAAAGTTGAGGAGACGGACCTTTCAGGTGAATATTCTATAATTTTATATTAGTAATTTTAAAATTCATTACTTTAGAAGCAACTGAGAAAAATTGACTATTCTATTATTTAAATATTTATTTTAGGGCCACTTTATTTTATTTTGAATCTTTGTTATTTTGTTGATTAAGGAAATAAAGTAAATTCTAAGTACTGTATGCTTTTTTTTTAATTTTCCCAAAGTTTAGGCATAAATCATGTCATTATTATTTGATTATATTTTAAACAGACAACCATGTAAATAACAAAAATATGAGTGAAAAAATCCACCTGGGACTGAACTCAAGACATCCTGATAATATATTATGAGGTATGGAAAGAATATAGTGACATTTGCTGCTATTGTATTCACATCTTAGAGCATTAGTCTAACAGTAATGGAACAAAAATTAGTAAAATATGTTATAACGACATAACAAGAAAAGTAGCAAGTCAACATATGCTTATAATAATAACTAGGGCAAGGATTTTAATGCAGTAAAA
Source organism: Diploptera punctata (assembly GCA_030220185.1). NCBI lineage: Eukaryota > Metazoa > Arthropoda > Insecta > Blattodea > Blaberidae > Diploptera > Diploptera punctata. The sequence continues at coordinate 150,089 of JASPKZ010001620.1, forward strand.
GTTAAGATTGTAATATAGTGTAATTAGAAGTAAGACTTCCGACTGTGTTTTGTCTTGGTTTCACATACAAACAGTTTATGAGGAAGTTCATGGTGTGGCCACTAATGGGAGTAACAGATGAATAGATTACTTATTTTAGGAATTCTCACTATGAGGTATATTCATTAAGGTGAATAGATATTATTGCATTTATATTTGAAGAGAAAATTTTTTGCCTAGACCGAGACTCGAACCTGGGACCTTTGGCTTTCCGGGCCAAATGCTCTACGAACTGAGCTACCGAGGCAAGTTGCGATCTAGATGCAAATTTTCCTCTTATATACGTTGTAATTATAATATTATTGCATTTAGACCATCTTCTAAAATTGGTATGATATTAGATCCCACAATTCGTTTTGAGACTCATAGTGGCCAACCTGAGGAAGTTGACTCTGAAAAGAAAGCCATCTCTTCTTCTTCTTCCTTCCAAGTATTAGGCCATGGCCTGTTACGATCCTATAGAAAATTTTCCCTCCAGCGTTTCATAGGACGGCCCAGTGATCTTCGTCCTCTTGGTATATAATTATAAACAGCTTTGGGGATCCGATTTGAACTCATTCTTTCAAGATGGTGTTTCCAATTTAGTTGGTACTGTTTAATATATTCCAAAATTGGCGTAGTCTTCAATTCTTTTAAGATATTGGTGTTCCTTTTCCGATCCCATCTGGTGTAACCCGCTGTTCTGCGCATGAATCTCATTTCACAAGCCGTTATTCTGCTTTCATGTTTTTTTTTAGTGTCCATTGCTTCACTACCATAGGTCAACACTGATCTAGCCAAAGTGTTATATAAATGTAATCTGGTGTTTTTTTGTACAAGGGATGGTTTCATAACTTGATTAATAATTCCTAAACTTTTATTATAACTAGTAACTTTTTCAGGGATATCCTTTTCATCCCAGATAGAGAGATAATATCCAAGATATTTAAATTGATTAGATCTCTCTAAAATTTTATTCTGGAGGCAGATTTTACTTTGTATGGGGTCCTTCCCATGAAATGCCATAATTTTAGTTTTGTTAATTGATATTTCCATATTAAATTTGGCACCTATTTTTTGTAAATTATAAATTGATCGTTGCAAATCATTTTCGGAAAGTGCCAGAAGAGCTAAATCGTCTGCAAAAAGAATAGCATCGAGTTTGAGGTTCCTATTGATGGGTATATATCCTCGTTGTGTTTTCCTCCATTCATTTATTAATTTAAACCATATATGAGCCAACAATTGACTATTACAAAGATAAATACCAACTAGATAGTATAACTGTCACAGGATTGATGATCGGGGCAAGAGGTACTATACCAGGATTCCTAGCCAAATTTTGGAATTCCTTAGATTTGGACAGGGTGTATCTTTCTAAAATTGCTATCGCTGCCATTAGATGATCAATTTCAATTTTATGAAACCATTTTTACAAAATTTCTAGTTTGAGTATGTATACTTCAATTAGGCCTACAATTTGAATTTTTTTAAATGTATTTACAAAATGCATTTTATACATTCAAAAATTAATTGTCTATATCACTTTGTCCTTGAGGCAATCCTCTAATGAGGAAAGTTGTATATAATAAAAAAAATGAGAAGTTAGACTTCTGACTGTTTTTGTCTTGGTTTCACACAGAAACAACTGAATAGTGTATACTATCTGTGTTGCAATCATAACTGTTAGTGCATTAAAATCTTTGCCCTAATAATAATAATAATAATTATTATTATTATTATTATTATTTATTAATTTTAGCAGGTTTCACAATTTTTCACGTCCTCCCAATTATTCTATTATCATTCTCATCTCTTTGTCATCCCAATCTCCATCGTCCAATTCTTTTCCTCTCATGTAGGTCAAAACACCATCAATCCACATTTTTTGGCCATCATCTTCTTCTTCTACCAAGTGGCACCCATTCTAGTATTCTTCTTGGGAATCTGTCTTCATTCATTCTTTTTACATCACTATACCATTTTAATTCTTTGTCTTTTATGAAATCCACAATTGAAGTTTGAATATTAATCTTTTGTTTATTTACAGTGTTTCTTATTTTACCTCTTTTAGAAATCCTAATAATAATATTAATAATAATCCACAACAGCTATAATAGGCCTATGGCCTGTGCCACCTTGATATTTATCCCATTTGACACACAATACAAATATGTTCGGGCAGCTCTGTCTTAGAATCACAGCATCACATGCATGTTGCTGAGGAAAAGAAGGTGACCTTGAAACAGTGTGAGAAAACTTTTTATGTCCATTAACAGTTATTTTTAGGTAAGTGTATAAATAACAGGAATGGGTTTTAATTCATAGTTAAATATGGGAAATAACATTATGAGGTTCTTAATTCGTAATTTAGATCCATGAATTTCGAGATTCCTGACGAACGTGACCTCATCTCAAAGTTCATCAAATCAACACCAGATGGCAACATTATTGATGGAGATTCCAACGAAAATCCAGTAGTCATAATGTCGGTTGAAAATGAGAGAGATCCTTCTCTCGAAAACTAGTTTCCGTGTTTGAAGAAACATAAAATATGAGGTAAGATGTTAAAAAATGACTCATTAATTTATGGGTTCTAATTATTAATTTTTCAACATTTCAGAGCCATTTACATGTTGAATCAATTACGACTCTATTATAATCTCAAAGTCTCAACTTCAAAAACTAAAATTATGGCTTTTCAGGGCAAAGAGCCAGTTAGAGCAAAAATAGTGATCAATAATGAAATAATAGAACAGATAGCACACTTTAACTATCTTGGTTCAGATATAACATACAGCTACGATTGGGATATACACAATAAATTAAATCAATATCAAATGATACGAAGAACCCTCTGAAAGACTCGAAGAGAAACTCAGTTCAGGTTTTATAAAATTATGGCTGTTCCTGTTCTTTTATATGGATCTGAATCTTGGGTACTTACAAAAAAAGATATCTCACACATTCAAGCCACTGAAATGTAATTTGTAAGATCTGTAAAAGGATGTACACGCATAGATAGTTTACACAATGAATTAATAAGAAATGAACTGGAGATATTTTCAATACTCGATAAACTAGACGAGCACAAATACCAATGGAAAGAACATTTAGACAGAATGGACAATACAAGATTACCCAAAAAGATCAACGCCTACAAACCACATGGAAAAGATCTTTGGGACGGCCAAGGAAACGATGGACTTAAGACCGGAACAGGTCATTGACCTAATCCTGGAAAGGAAGAAGAAGAAGAAGAAGAATTTTTCAGCATTGTTATATACAAGATTACAAATGTAAGTAAACAAAAATGTATGGTGTCTTCCACCTTTTATGGATGCAAAACATGGATTCTTACTTTGAGGAAGGAGAAAAGATTATGAGTATTTGAGAATGGAGTTCGTAGGGAAAATTTTGGACCAGAGAGAGATGAACAGACAGGAGAATGGAGAAGACTTCATAACAGTGAGCTACATGATCTTTATAGGAAACTGGATATAATAAGAACAGTTAAGTCTCGTAGACTGCAATGAGCAGGACATGTGGCACGAATGGGAAATGAAAGAGGGGCATGGAAACTACTTCTGGGAAAATCAGAGAGAAAACTCCCAGTAGGTAGGGCAAGAATGAGGTAGGAGAATAATATTAACCATGATGTGAGAGAAGTAGATTATATAAGATCATCTTCAAGGTATGAGCCTATTGCCTCGTTCTGCTCCCCGCTGCACAGTATGCTACAGGTCATCCTTCTAATGTCATTTTGGTCTTCCTACATTTCTTTGGCCTTCAGGTTTATAATAAAGTATCTGTTTTGATAAACGATTATATTTGGCATTCTTTGCACGTGTTCAAACCATTTATATTTATTTCTGTATATTCTCTTGTTTACATTATATACTTGTAATTCATAAGATAAAAGTTAAAAAATAAAATGTACCTGTTGACAGGTGCTGTCATTTTCAACTTTGTTAAAATGATGTATGTAAAATATTAACTGGAGGCATTTCGGAAGTTAACTTCCATCATCAGCAGGATGAGCTTCTGCTACTCGTTGTTGTTGTTTACGACGATGTAGACTCCAAGTGTCTGTAGCAGCAACGTCTGAATGTATAATTTTTGTCTTCAAATATAAATGAAATACTATTTGGGATGGTATGTTTATTTTAAAATTCTCTCTTCTATTGTTCTAACAAGGGATCAATCATGTTCTCATATTTTAACCTTCCTTGAAATTGTTATGAAAATATCTTCATAAGGTTTTAAAACAAGAGACAAAAAATTATCTGGGAGTTTTAACTGTAACTAACTGACATTGAGTCGACTAGCTCCACAAGCTAGTTGGTCAGCGTTTCTGACTACAGATCATTTAGGTCCCAGGTTCGATTCCCAGTCATTCCATTGGATTTTTTTTCCCTTAAAGGTTGCCAATGGTCTGGAATTTAGGTTAAAATTAGGTTAAGGACTCTCCTGACACTTCATTATAATTTATAACCTATCATATAATTTGGGTAACAAAACTCTGCCCTAACCTAGAAATGGATTACAATTCTTCCAATACCAAGGGAAAAATATCAGAAATGTCATAAAAGACAAACTGGTGGCATTGGACAAAAAAAACCTGAAATTAAGACCTAATTTATTTTTTTAAAAAGTAGTGAAATTTAAATATTATGCTCGGGGAAACCTTACTGCAGGCAAGAATGAGTGGTGGGAGATATCAAGGCAGCCTGCAGGGTTGGCCAAGTGTTACTGCTGAGCTGCCAATCTCGATCTCAGGACCTTGCAGTTGGGAGCTCTCAGCTAATTAACAAATTTCAGCACCTTTTGGGAATTATGAAGATAACTTTATTCAAGAAAGAGAACCCTTGGTCCTCAAGACAATCCTGAGTTGGAATTTCATTACAGGATTCGTTTGATATCATTAATTATAAACATAAGTAATTGGCTCAACTACACATTAGCTTTCCTTTGATTTGCCAGTATATTTTTGTAATACTGTTGCTGTAAGTAGTTCTTCAGTCTTTACTAACATTTTATAAATTAGACCCTATATGACCTAAATGTTGAAGGTGCCTTTTTTAATAGGATAAAAATGAGAGGGAGTATGCTTATCCTAATGCTGCATTAAACCCGCCGCAAGATTAGTTTACTTTTAGGGAATTTTTACGAAGAAAGTTTTTTTATGCAAAATGGTGGCTATTATGTAATTACGGCCATCTAGATCGCACTAGTGCTCTGCTTAGGGATTTTTCTCTCACATAAATGATAATGTGGCTATTCTGGAAATAGGTGACGTATCCAATTTAAGTGGATAGATGGGTTTGTAGCAATTTATATTGAATTTGTTGAAATATTTTTCGTTATATAATAATTCGCATCATAAAACAATACAATTAATGCCTTTTTGCTAAATATCGATTAATTTAACATTAATAATAGAAAACTTTATTTTGATTGTCATCATAGTTCAATGGTAAAAAGTATACAATACTGTAATGTACTCTTTGTATTCGTGTGGGTAAAAAATTTAGAATATTGAATGACAGTATCGTGCATTTTATTAAACTATTACATTATCACGTTACCTAGTGTATAATAATACTGATATTTATGTTCACTTTTGAATTGCCTGGTTATAGAAGTCACGGTAAAAGTTTTCAAAATTGGACGTTATCCATGATCAAATGACAGCAAGAAGACGACGTGGTTTGTCGGAGTCAGAACAGACACCTGTAATTCTTACAAGTGAAAGTATCTTACTCCGGTCAGAATTCCTGGTTACAGAGAGATCCAACAAATTCAACTATTTCATATGCAAGAAATGACTTAGAAAGTGAAACTCAAGATAAGTTACATAATCGACCAGAAAAAGGCAAAACCACAATGACTTCAAGAGACAGAACTACCGAATTTATGAATGCTATTCGTTCGTTACAAGGTCGTCATAATGTCAGAGCAGCAGTGGCAAGAGATCCCAGGAAAGCTAAATATGTACAGAGTTATGCAGAATTTATGATGATAGCAAGGTATGTAACATACAGTCATATAAGATGAGTTTCCTGGGTAAAACTCCCATGGCCAGGCTTTGTTGCCATGAAATATAATTACACATTTTGGAATCTTAAAGATCTGGTTCATTCAATAAGGGTTATTTTATATGTCTCAAGTCTAGTATTTGTCACTCACAATTTTCCATACAACATTCGTATGCCACTGTTGCGCGGTACACTTTTATCATTTGTAATAATGTTTCATACTATTTTAAACATTTTGCAGTGATTCTTTAGACATTTCTTATGATTTTTAAATATCTATATAAATTGCAAATATTGTGAATAAAGTTCTACAGATTTGCAGTGCACATGTGCAAATGCTTAATGTAACTTCTGCTAGAAAGCAGTGAAATTGGTGTTACTAACATTTGCAATTAATTCCAAACCATATTTCAAGAAATTAACTTAATTTTGTTAGGTTCCGATGGGTCAGGTTATTGTACACAAGATGTTTATAGTTTATTAAATAATGTGCATGTAATTTATTTTGTTAGGTTAGGAGAATTGGTCTACATCTATTTATTATAAACATTTGGGAATTTATTGCAAAAGTTGGTAACACTGATTTCACTGCCTTCATACGATGACATTTTGAGCATCTTGCGCATTCGCACTGTGATTCTGTAGAACATTGAAAAATTTGTGGGTAACAAATATTAGACATTTTCCGTAGTAATTTTATACATTTGTATTTATGCCATTTCTCACACTACTTTCAGACGTGGGTATTTCTTGACAGTTTTTCTGGGTGAGGTTTTTATCGGCGCTTTTCCTCACCTGTAAGACAATGTCAGGAAAACTTTAAGGCCCAAACGGTCCCCGAAATCATATGACCATCATCATCATCTTTCACCGGTGTGGAAAGCAACAGGAAGCTATCACATCTACAATTCCCTAGTAAAGCTGCAAAGCATAGCATGAGAATGCTATGATTGCAGTGAAAGACCTACCCTCGGGCAGAATTAGTATGGATGGAATCTTGAATATTCTCCTATTTTCATTTTTCTTTATTATTTTTATTCAAATGTCCTCCAGATTGTCGTTTTGACATTTCTGGTATTCTCTCCTGGCATTGGCTTAATCATCATCAACAACAACAACAAGGATTAGGCTCAATGGCCTGTTCCGATCTCATTATAGGTCGAATTGGTCCTTCCATCTCTTCAATGGTCTTCCCAACGTTCTTCTCCCTTTTGGTTTATAATTATACATTCTTCTTGGTATGCGCTGTTCATTCATTCGTAATACGTGCTGAAGATAAGCATTTTGATAATATTTTATTCTTTCACAGAGATTAAGTATATTAAGTTCTGTTCTTATATCTTTGTTTTTCTTTTTATCAGTCCTTTGGTATCCTGCTATTGCTCTCAACATCTTCATTTCAGCAGCCTCTATTTGTTTACTATCTGCCTTTGTTAATGTCCAGGTTTCACGTCCATAGATACGAGATGGAACTGCCAATACTATGTAAAACTTCAAATAGTTCCTTTTCAGTCTTATTCAATAAAGTGCGTTTAATTGTGCCACATAGATAATTGAATCATTGTATTTTAGTGTATAAATAAATAAATAAAGCCTGATATGTCCCTTTAGGGCAAAGGCCTCCCTGTACAGGGGTTAAGCTCTATTTGAGAGTGTCACCCGGTGAGCTACTCCGTGGTGAGAAGTTGACTTGGATGTAGCACTTGGTTTGTATACACTGTCTGTTCTGTGAATAGTTAATACACAGTTGGCTCTCCATCGTTCTCCAGCTTTCCTGCATCTGGCGACTCTGGACCATTGTGCCCCTGCTCGTTCTTTGAAGATGTCAGCCCATCGTCGTCTTGGTCTTCCGCGCTGTCTCTTGCCTGTGTACGGGTCCCACATGGTTGTTTTTATTGTCCACCTGTCATCCTGTATTCTTGCGACGTGGCCTCCCCACTTCCATTTTTTGCTGATGGCTTGTTGTGCGGGATCAGTTGTTGAGGATATCGCTTGAAGTGTTGTATTCGAGATTCTGTGCTTCAGAGTTATGCCTAAGATTTTCCTCTCCATTTTCCTTTGGCATACTTGGAGTGTGTACTTCAGTTTGGCAGTGTTTATCCAAATTTGTGTCATTAATTATATTATATTATAACACTTATATTAATTATAACACTATTAAAATTGGGGACCCCAAGAAGGTGAAGTTACGTTACCCCGATGATATGATGGGTGATAAATGATAATGAAGTGCCAGGAGAGTTCTTAACCTTTAAATAATGAATTTCTCTGATTGTTTTTATTGAGTGAATGATAACTTTTTGCTTAATTATTATGTAAGCTTTTTATTTTCAGGACAATTGGGAAGAACATTGGTAGCACGTACGCAAAACTGGAAAAATTAACTATATGTAAGTTATATATTTACAAATTTTATACCTGATTTTTTTTCATAAATTTAATATTTATTAGAGGTGTTATAAGACATGTGCCTCAAATGAGGAATGAAAGAGAGGCAGGGAAAACAATCAATGTGAATGCTTATAAAAATAATATAAATTATCAAGTTTGTATACTGTATTATTAATAGAAACAACTCACTAATATTACTTTTTAAAAATTAATAATTTGTTTTTTCATTATTTAATAAAATTAGTTTTAAGATTTGTTAATATATTTACCTAATTCCTTGTACCGGGCTTCCAATATAAACCCGGACCGGCCTCACGGGGTTTCACCCGTCAGACAGCGCTCTCTCCTTGTCCGCATTTCACTCTGCCAGCCGCTCGTCCTTGAACTAGTCAGTTTACTATCGTACGACAAGATGAGACATCAGCTGACATTAGAGTAGCGCATTTATGTGTGTAAATGTTATTATGAATATGAATCAGCTCGTCGCGTTCGTGAGGAATTTATTCGGAACTTCCCTGGACAATTACCTCCTTCCAGATCAACAATCCACGATCTTGTGACTAAATTTGAAGAGAAATCATGTGGGTGGTTTTAACAAGATTCTGCTACTGCTCATACAGCAGAGGAGTCCATGAATAAAATTAGGGAAGTGTTTGAAGATAGAGTGATTAGTAATGGTGTATGGCCCCCTCGCTTCCCAGATCTAACAGTGTGTGATTTTTATTTGTGGGGTAGCCTGAAAGACAAAGTGTACAAAACAAATCCGCACATATTGGAAGAACTGAAGAACAACATAAGAAATGAAATCAGAAACTTGACAGTGCCCGAACTACAGAGTGTCAATCTAAATGTGTTTACTCGGTTAATGCCTGTTTAACTGCGGGAGGACAACATTTCCAGCATTTTCTATAAGGTAAGAAACAGTTCAAGGACGGGTGGCAGGCATGGTGAATTGCGGGAGGAAGAGAAAGCACTGCGTGCCGGGTAAAACTCCGTGAGGCCGGTCCGGTTTTCTATTGGAAGCCCGTTATAATAAGCAATAGATTAAAAATCATCGGAGAACATATTGTTTAAATAACTCACCTCATAGGATTCATGCTTCCATGATATCGCGATTTCAAACATAATCATGTTCATCGTCAGCCTAACGAAATTACATTGATTTCGAAGTTCATAAATTCAACCATAGATAGCAGCACTGAAGATGGCGACAATAGAATAGTTGACGGCCGAAGAATTTCAACAGTCGGAGTTATGGCTGACGATGAACATGATTATGTTTGAAATCGCGATATCATGGAAGCATGAATCCTATGAGGTGAGTTATTTAAACAATATGTTCTCCGATGATTTTTAATGATTATACCTCATAATGTTTACTTCCCAACATTAATTAAATATAAGCAATAGATTATTTCATTATAGTTTATTGCTTTCTTTGTATTTTTTCTTTCTTTTTATGTATAGTAGATTCGAGCTGTTATTCCTTTCTGTATTCATTCTATCATTAATTTAATTTTAATTGTATTTAATTTGATTGTATTATTAGACATTATTTTCATTATTATTCAATTTGACAGATAATTAATTGTTTAGTATGACTATTATTGTAATTTTTTGTATTTATATGTAACATATGTTTGTCCTGGTGAGTGGAAGAGAAGGCCACATGGTCTTAACTCCACCAGGCTAAATAAATATATTCTATTCTATTCGTCCCGCGCTGTAGCCGAGTGGTTAAGGCAAGAAGCCTTTGCGCAGAGCTATGGGACTTGCGCTGGTTCAAGTCTCGATTGGGGAAGAAATTTTCTCATGGTATTTCGGCCAGTATGGGACCGGTGCCCACCCAGCATCGTGAGGCATTTGGGTAGCTACAATAAGTAGCGGCTCCAGGTTGAGAAAACCAGCTATAAGAGCTGGGGGACTCGACATGCTAACCACATGTCACCCCTACACTGGCTGATTATCATCTACCTCTGTGATTGACACATGTGGATGTGAGGCCGGCAACCGGCTGGTAGGCTAAGGGCCTTGTAGGCCTGTCGCGCCAGGAGTTTTTTTTTATCTATTCTATTCTATATTCAAGAAATGCATAATTTATTATATTATTATCTTCAGATGATCTTCATTTACAGTACATTAAAATGTTTAATGAAATAGGCCTTAATTTTCTCCATCTTCATCTTTTCGGCTGATATACAATACTTATCAACTTGTGATCTGATTTCTACTTTCTTTGTAATTATCGAATTAAGTGTTGACAGTAGTAAACCAAGTTGCTTAGTTATATCAACCCTTTTCGTTGAATTTTTCTCCACTTCATCAATTACGTGAAGTTTTTCTTCTAAAGTATGAATTTGTTTACCAGCGATGTCTTTCAAAATCTGATAAAGAATTACTGAGTGTAGAATCAAACGTGTAACAACTTAAAGATTGACTTAGGCTTTCACGGCCGGAGTTACTATGATGATCTTGTAGAAGATTTCCGGGCTGTTGGCCGTGGTCTTGAAGCTTGTAGTTCACCGACTTTTCGCCAGAGACTGCGTCTGGCATCCTCAAGGGTTGTCTTGAGACTGGCAATTTTGTCGACTACCTGCCCTATTTTATACATTTATCCACGACGTGTTCTCTGCGCTAACCAACCAGAAGACAGATACAATTTATGAAGTAACGGACCGTACAGAGAACACGTGGATAAATGTATAAATAGAGCAGGTAGTCGACAAAATTGTCAGTCTCGAGACAACCCTTGAGGATGCCGGGTGCAGTCTCTGGCAAAACGTCGGGGAACTACAAGCCTCAAGATCACGGCCAACAGCCCGGAAATATACAAGAGCAACTTAAAGATTGCTAAAACTGAGGAACGGTCAATTCAGTGAAAGTGTGAACTGGTAGGACATACAACAAGAGTTCTTAAAAATGGAAAGGTTCAGTGATCCTTGAATCGCCTTGCCTAGTCAGATATACGCTGGAAGAGATATCAGAAAAAAATTCTCAAACAAACATAAAAATTCCGATATATTTGAGTTGTATATTTTGACTTACTTCATATTTCTTGATTTTTATGCAGACTAGTCTCATTGCTAACTGTGCGACATTCTCGATGCTTTACAACTGTTTTCTTGTGGTTGTCCTTCCTGCAAATTGATTTGTGTGCCCTCTGTTGGCTGACCGATGAACTTCCAAATCAAATTTTTTTCCCTTTCACCAGGAATAAAATTCATGGTTTTCTTTTTATTCTTGCACATGTAATTTTTTTTTCGCAAATTGTGAGTCACTTAGATTTTTCTAACTGTTTTAATAATTTTGCCTTAGTTTCAATTCTGTGTTTTTCTGACCACGCATATGCAGCTATTGCATATTTTTCTATTTCTCCATTTTTAACATTTCTAAGGTGTTCTTTCAATCTTGTATTTAAATTGTGGAATGCAGGCTTTCACGGTCGGTAATCATAATGTTAAAAGATTCCAGGCTACGTGGTCATGTTCTATAACTGGTTGTTTCTTCCAGACGTTTCTCCCTCGACTGCGGAGGGCATCTTCAGTACCGAGTGCTTCTAGGTGGTGTTACACAGCCAAGTCTACGACAAGGTAACATCACCTAGAAGCACTCGCCACTGAAGATGCCCTCCGCAGTTGAGAGTAATGTCTGGAAGAAGTACCAGCTATAGACCACAGCCACATAGCCTGGAATCTTTTAACATTGTATTTAAATTCCTTTTTATTTTTCCTGTGTATATTTTTTCATAATCTTTTTAATCAATTTGATAAATCCCTGATTTGTTGCCGTCTTCAGTCTTTTCATTTTTGTTGGTTTTGATTAATTTATTCAAACTGTAATCATTTTCGGTGCTCATTTAGGGTCGTATGCAAATACATTAGTCTCTACTCAAATTACTTCCAATCACTGGTGAGCTGACTCACTGTGAGCAATTGCTGAGATCGAATTAACGGCCGACTTACTGGTCATGCATGAAAGTTGACGTTTTTGTAATATTGGCAACGAATTACCCAGAATTCTCAGCGATAAAACCACTTCCGTTATTTTTGTGTGCTATAGAGGAACACATTTACTCTTGCATCCCGCAAATAATACCGTATACGACGACGTCTGCGTCGTGCAATATTACGCCGATTCTCCTGTTCTTCCAGTTGAATTCTTGGTAGACTCTATCAAATTCCTCTTCTCCGCATATACCGAAAACATGATCGAAGTCTTCAAGGTCCGACATCTTGGATAAAGCTGCAAAGGTTTCAAACTACATCGGTTACCTTCGGTTCCCTTTGGGATTGTCACGATAAGTTTCTATCTTGAGCTATGATCTTAAGTTACCTCGTCAGGTAGCTTACAATTATTATCGCATGAATAGATTTCTGAGTAAGCAAAATGTATTTGGATAAAACTTTCTCAGCAGAGAACGCCTTTTACAGTCAAACATCCGACCCTTAATGTTAATTTTGTTGAAATTTTTTTGAAATTTATTAAATACTATAAGGATTCTATGTATATTTCTTTAATTTTATCTATTAATGTTATTTCTAATTAATATTTTGACTTTGTCCAAAACTCTAACAAAATAAAACAATTTATGTGTTTCAGTGGCTAAAAGAAAATCACTATTTAGCGATAGACCAACTGAAATTCAAGAACTGACCTACATTATAAAAGAAGATCTAAATAGTTTAAACCAGCAGATAGCGAGGCTTCAAGAAGTGTCGAGAAGTCAGAGACAATCGCAGCAGAATGGTCGCCATCTGTTGTCACATTCCTCGAGTGTAGTTCTGACATTACAGTCTAAACTAGCTTCAATGTCGTCTGAATTCAAACAAGTTCTGGAAGTTAGGACAGAGGTATATATTAAAACAATTTAAATATAAAATAGATTTTATTTAACTTTCACAAGTAAAAAACACGTCCCGCGCCGTAGCCGAGCTGTTAAGGTAGGAAGCCTTGGCGCAGAGCTACGGGACTTGCGCTGGTTCGAGTCTCCATGGGGGAAGAAATTTTCTCATGGTATTTCGGCCAGTATGGGACCGGTGCCCACCCAGCATCGTGAGGCAATTGGGTAGCTACAATAAGTAGCGGCTCCAGGTTGAGGAACCAGCTGTAACGGCTGGGGGACTCGACATGCTAACCACATGTCACCCCTACACTGGCTGTTGATCATCTACCTCTGTGAATGACACATGTGGATGTGAAGGGCCAGCAGCCGGCTGGTAAAAGGGCAACCGCTGAAAAGTGGAAAGACCCTCAATCGGAAGTAAAAAACACAATGGGGTTTAATTTAGGAATTAAATTAATATTTTTATTACCTCACCTCATATCCTTTATTACTGCAGTTTCAGAGCTTATCTCCATCATCAGTAGCCTCTTGTCGACTGGTGTTATGTCGTTTCTTAAAACAATTAAAGGATATGAGGTGAGGTAATAAAAATATTATTCTTCTTCCTTCCAAGTATTAGGCCAAGGCCTGTTACGATCCTATAGAAAATTTTCCCTCCAGCATTTCATTGGACGGCCCAGTGATCTTCGTCCTCTTGGTATATAATTATAAACAGCTTTGGGGATCCGATTTGAACTCATTCTTTCAAGATGGTGTTTCCAATTTAGTTGGTACTGTTTAATATATTCCAAAATTGGCATTAGTTTGATCCTTCCTGGAAATTCTCGTATAAGACTTAAAAGCATAATAATAGTCCTTTCGATTGGTTGCTGGCCAAAGGAAGGCAAGACCAGTGATGGGGCTGCCATCTTATAGCCTCTGGTCAGGCTTTTCTGGAGAAGAAAAGAAAATAAAGGAAAGAAGAAATGGAAGAAAGGAAAGACTCCCTAGCCCTCGGATGCCCTAATAGCGTTGGGGTCGAAAAAACAAGAGTTAACCAAGATAGGTTAGATAGTAAAGTTAAAAGAGTGCAAAACACAAGTAAGTGGAAGAAATGTTTTCCTCGGCTTGGGCACCTTGTGGTCGCCATCCACATATCCCCTAAATGAGGACCCCTGAGGGTGTGTAGAGATGTCCCAGCCATCAATTCATTTTCATCATCTAGGGATTAAGCCTGTTGGCTCGTTCCGATTTCATGAAAGCTAGAAATGTTAAAATTGTTCAGACCATCTTCTGTGTGGGCGTCCAACATTTTTCCTTCTTTGCAGTTTATAATTTAGCAATAATTTTGGAAATCTTCCTCCTGGCATTCTATCAATATGTTCTTTCCAGTCGTTCCTATATTTAATTATTCGGTCTGTAAGTTTGAAAATATTTAGTTCCTTTCTTATATCTTCATTCCTTGCCATCTTTATTGTTTTAATTATGTCCACATCACCATATAGTTCATATAATTCACCATTATATCTAATTCACCAGTTTCCACTCTCACATATTGGACCAAATATTTTTCTTTCAAATATTGGTTGACCGTTGCTCTGAAGAATTTTTTATATTTTGAACACAAATTCACATATAACCAGGATTTTTTATTTTTGGATTTGGTCCACTTTTGCTCTGAACCCTTCACATGTGTGTTTGTTTATTTCAGAATTTAAAGCACCAGAAGGATCGTAGAGATCAATTTTCACACGGTTCAGTTTCCCCTTCACTTCCTCTGTCGGCCATGTCGGGTCATCACCAAGGTTCTGTGCTGCTCGCTGAAGAACAAGTGTCTGTCGACATGGAACCTACAAGTCCTCTACTTCCTGCTGCTCAGAAACAAGCCATGGTCTATGATGAAACAGTAAGTATCCATTACATTTATCAAAAATATACAGGGCGTCCGAAAAGTCACTAACCATTTCTGGGAACGAGCAGTTTAATTCAAATCAAATGTTTGTAGTATCAAAGAAGACACTGTAATTGGACGAAATCACTGTAGTTTGACATGACTGCCCTCCATATCGAAGCAGAGTTGCCATCTCTCCTCAGCGCAACTAAACACACGCTGCAACATTGCTGGGGTAATTCTACGCACCGATGCCGAAATGCATTCACACAGGTGTTGCAAATCCCTAATCTTGGCCTTGTAAACCTGACTCTTGATGTAACCCCATGCAAAGAAGTCCAAGGGCATTAGATCAGGCGAGCGTGCTGCCCAGGTCCGTAGTGAGCCTCATCCAATCCAGCATCCTGGGAACGGCTGGTTGAGATAATCACACACAATGTGTGCAAAGTGTGGTGGGTTGCCGTCTTGTTGGAACACCACCAGATCCAGAATGTTGTCGGCGAACAATTGGGGCTTCAGGAAGAGCTCAAGCATGTCAGGTACGATGTTGAATCGACTGTTGCTTCAGCAAAAAAGAATGGACCGTAAATGCACTCTTGGATGAGGCCCAACCATACGTTCACCTTTGGAGTGTTACGTTCCAATTCCATGGTGATATTTGGTTGTTCGTCAGCCCATATCCTGCTGTTGTGGCGATTGACGAGCCACAAGTATGAAAGGTAGCCTCATTGAATAGGACGTGTGCCAACAAATCTTCATTGTTTACTGCCTCACTTAAAGTCGTGGTACATGGCCATGTGTGCCGCATAGTCTTCAGGTTCAAGATAATGGAGCACCTGGATTGGTAAGCCTTTTTCTTCAGTACGAAGTGCAAGATTTGCCACACAGTAGATTTTGGGATGTCGTGTTCCCATGAGAGACGATGTACCGGCGCTTTTGGACTGTGCTGGATTGCCTGTCGTATGGTCTGCACAGTTTCCTGTGATGTCAATGGCCGTCCAGAACGTTTCTCGTCACAAACATTCCCAGTTCTCTTGAACTTGTTCACCAAATCTCTTATGATTGTTCTTGTTGGGGCTTATGTTCGGTGCTGTCGGTGAAAACGTTCTTGTACCTCAGCGAAGGGCAGTCCATTGAGTCTCCAACTTACGATGTCTATTCATTGTTGTATGGTCAACATATTTCAGTTTTCCTTTATCCAAAGAAAACATAAATAAATATGTCGTAATGTCATACATAGGCCCACTTTAAAATAAAATATCTAAACATTTTAAAAAGTTGAACTTTAATGTGACATTTAAAACTAATAAAACTTTACAAAATATAATAAAAAACAATAAAACCAAAATAAAAAAAGAAAAATTATCAGGTGTATATAATATTTGAAAAGAAAAATTTTCGCCTAGACCGGGACTCGAACCCGGGACCCTTGGCTTTCCGGGCCAAGTGCTCTACCAACTGAGCTACCGAGGCGAGTTACGATCTAGACGCAAATTTTTCTCTTATGTACGTTGTAATTCCCTCGCGCCAAATGCTTGAAACCATAGCTTCTATCTTTGCAAATGGCGGCTTCTTAGTTAAGAAGACATTTATTGGGAATTTAACACTACTTTATAGCCAGTAGGGCTTCTATTGACGATTTTATTATTAATTTAACACTTCTCATAGAAGGATAAATTATATTTGAAGAGAAAAATTTTCGCCTAGACCGGGACTCGAACCCGGGACCCTTGGCTTTCCGGGCCAAGTGCTCTACCAACTGAGCTACCGAGGCGAGTTACGATCTAGATGCAAATTTTTCTCTCTTGGCCCGGAAAGCCAAGGGTCCCGGGTTCGAGTCCCGGTCTAGGCAAAAATTTTTCTCTTCAAATATAATTTATCCTTCTATGAGAAGTGTTAAATTAATAATAAAAATCGTCAATAGAAGCCCTACTGGCTATAAAGTAGTGTTAAATTCCCAATAAATGTCTTCTTAACTAAGAAGCCGCCATTTGCAAAGATAGAAGCTATGGTTTCAAGCATTTGGCGCGAGGGAATTACAACGTACATAAGAGAAAAATTTGCGTCTAGATCGTAACTCGCCTCGGTAGCTCAGTTGGTAGAGCACTTGGCCCGGAAAGCCAAGGGTCCCGGGTTCGAGTCCCGGTCTAGGCGAAAATTTTTCTCTTCAAATATAATTTATCCTTCTATGAGAAGTGTTAAATTAATAATAAAAATCGTCAAGGTGTATATAAATTGAAGTGTGGCACATGTGACACTGTCTATATAGGACAAACTGGTAGATCTTTTATCTCTCGGATAAAGGAACACATGAGAGCATATAACAGAAATTTAGAATATTGAAAATATGCTAACCACCTATTCCAATTTAATCATTGTTTCGATCCAAATTTTGAAATTTTAGATGTTTGTGATAAGGGTAAGAAGTTAGATCTTTTGGAGGCTGTAGAAAGTAATAAATTTAAAAGTAGTAACAAACAGTTAAATTCTCAACTTGATTTGAATGAATCCCCTTTGTTAAAAAAAAAATTTAAATAAATATTGTTGTATTGTTGCTAAGATCAGTTGGAACACAATTCATAATTTGTTAACATGTCTGAAGAAGGTACAGTGTACCGAAACAGCTGTCACTGAATTATATTATAAATATGAAAATCAAATAAAACTACGTTTTATTTTTATTTAATTAATATTTCAGGTTACCTGCAATAGTGAGTAAAAAATTAGTGTTTTTTCAAATATGGTTAGGGACTTTTCGGACACCCTGTATTTCCATTTACATCTGCCATTACAGTGTTGGGGAGCGGGATTTGATAGCAAGTTTTTCAGACCACCGAAAGATGGAGTAGGAGTCGACATCCAGGGCCTACAGCTTAGAAATCTACAGTCTGGACAAGCTGACGATGAAACATAATTGTTTTGAAACATGTCCTAAAAGATATTTAAAGAGAAAAATTATACGCTCAGACCGGGACTTGAACCCGGGACCCTTGGTTTTCTAGTCCAAGTGCTCTACCATTTGAACTACCTGAGCAAGTACCGATCTAAACGCAAATCTTTCTCTATATACGTTGAAATTCCCGCCCACCAAATGCTTTGAAGCCTTTGCTTCTATCTTTGCAAATGGCGGCTCCTATGTTAAGAAGACATATTTGGGAATTATACATTACATTATAAATGCCAGTACGGCTATTTTCGATGTTTTTATTATTAATTTCATACATCTCAATGATGGATAATTCATATTTAAAGAGAAAAATTATACGCTCAGACTGGGACTTGAACCCGGGACCCTTGGTTTTCTAGTCCAAGTGCTCTACCATTTGAGCTACCTGAGCAAGTACCGATCTAAACGCAAATCTTTCTCTATATACGTTGAAATTCCCGCCCACTAAATGTTTTGAAGCCTTTGCTTCTATCTTTGCAAATGGCGGCTCCTATATTAAGAAGACATATTTGGGAATTATACATTACATTATAAATGCCAGTACGGCTTTTTTCAATGTTTTTATTATTAATTTCATACATCTCAATGATGGATAAATAATATTTAAATATGATTTATCCATCATTGAGATGTATGAAATTAATAATAAAAACATCGAAAATGATTTATCCATCATTGAGATGTATGAAATTAATAATAAAAACATCGAAAATAGCCGTACTGGCATTTATAATGTAATGTATAATTCCCAAATATGTCTTCTTAATATAGGAGCCGCCATTTGCAAAGATAGAAGCAAAGGCTTCAAAGCATTTAGTGGGCGGGAATTTCAACGTATATAGAGAAAGATTTGCGTTTAGATCGGTACTTGCTCAGGTAGCTCAAATGGTAGAGCACTTGGACTAGAAAACCAAGGGTCCCGGGGTCAAGTCCCGGTCTGAGCATATAATTTTTCTCTTTAAATATGATTTATCCATCATTGAGATGTATGAAATTAATAATAAAACATGTCCTAAAAGAACTCAACTTCTATGAGGTATGATGCAACAGACTCACCTTATTTATCAAATATGTGTTGTGTTTTTAGGATAGCTACTTACAGAGTCGAGCTGCCACAATGCAGAACATTGAATCAACTATAGTTGAATTGGGAGGCATATTCCAGCAACTTGCTCACATGGTAAAAGAACAAGAAGAAATTGTCGAGAGGTGAGTTTGTTTACAAGATCATTTTAACATTCTTTTCCAAATTAATGGAATATTTTGACTAGAATGGGAATTTGGGTAGCTACAATAAGTAGCCAGGGCATGCCGTAGCATAGTGGTTAAGGCACTGCGCTACAAGCCAGAAGTTCGAGGGTTCAAGTCCCGATGGGGTCAGGATTTTTAAACTGACCCAAACCTTCTGGCGGCACTATGGCCCTGGGGTCGACTCAGCCTGTAATGGAAATGAGTACCAGATGCTTGTTCTGGGGGTAAAGGCGGCTGTCACGCAGGGCTGACATCAAGTGCCGATTGTCCAGAAAAAATGGGAGCCTTAACCTACTACCCAAAGAGCCTCCTGAGGCCCCCAGTGGGATTATTTTACTTTACAATAAGTATCAGGTCCAAGTTGAGAAAACCAATTATAATGGCTGGGGAACCAGAGGTGTTGACCACATGTCATTACTATATTGGCTGGATGATCATTCACCTCTGTGATTAACACATGTGGATGTGAGACCAGCAGCTGCTCCGAAAAACACTTAATTGAATCAAAAGCCAGTCTAATTAAACAAATAGATAAACAAAAGGAACTCACAGTTTGGGAAAAAATCCACATTCAGAAAAACAAAGGAAAACTTATGAACTTTGAAATTCCCGCAAATTCTGACCTGATCCAGAGATTTATTGGTCCACCAATAGAGCAAAGAAGAAGATTTTCTTCCGATCGACATAACATCAGTCGCCAATATAGTACTGAAGATGAGACAGTTATGGTCTCGAAATCGCGATCTACTTACAAGATTTATATGAGGAGAGGTAGGAAACATTTGATTTTGCCATAAATTAAACCTCATAGTGATTAATTCCTGTAAAAGTTAAAAGTGTCTTTTGTACATTCAAAGTTTCGATAATTCAAATTTTTAAAAATTCCCCCTTGAATTCGAATTAAAAAGTGTCACTGTAACAATTAAAATTTTCAACCCTGCCAGGTATCGAACCCGGGTCTGCTAGTCAGGAAGCAGGCATGCTACCATCTGAGCCAGCTAACTAAACTAACTTCACTAGCTCTATCGAACCTGTAGGTTCATGGCCACTTGAAAATAAGCACTCCATTCTTATATTATCCTAAGCTAATGTTTTCCATTCATCCCTTGTATAATCTACTTCCCTCAAATCATGGTTAATGTTATTCTCCCACCTCATTCTTGGTCTACCAACTGGCATTTTCCCTGTGGTTTTCCTACAAGAAGCTTCCATGCCCCTCTTTCATTTTTCATTCGTGTCACATGTCCTGTTTATCGCAGTCTACAAGACTTAACTGTTTTATTATGTCTGGTTTCCTATAAAGATCGTGTACTCACTGTTATGAAGTGTTCTCCATTTGCCTGTCTGTTCATCTATCTTTGGTCCAAACAAATTTTCCTAAGAACTTTATTCTCAAATACTCGTAATATTTTTTCCTCCCTTAAAGTAAGCATAGTTCACCGCTGTGGTCTCGAGGTAGCGTGCTGCCTTGTCATGCAGCGGGCCCAGGTTCGATTCCCGGTCGGGACAGGCTCCTGGGTTGGTTTTTCTTCACCTGTAAGACAAATGTCAGGAAGCTTAGGGCCCAACGGTCCCAAAAAATCGTCTGGCCATCATCATCCTTCACCGGTGTGGAAAGCAATGGGAAGCTACCACACCTATTTTTCATAGTAATTCTGCCCGAAGGCTGGTCCTTCACTTCAATCATAGCATTTTCATGCTATGCTTGCAGCTTTACTAAGGAATTTTAGGTGTGGTAGCTTCCCGTTGCTTTCCACACCGAAGGATGATGATGATGATAACGATAAGGATTATGATGATGATGATGATGGCCATATGATTTCGGGGACCGTTTGGACCTTAAAGTTTTCCTGGCATTTGTCTTACAGGTGAGGAAAAACCCCGATAAAAAACCTCACCCAGAAAAAGTGCCCCGACCGGGGATCGAACCTGCTACCACACCTATAATTCCCTAGTAAAGCTGCAAAGCATAGCATGAAAATGCTATGATTGCAGTGAAAGATGAATGGATTATTATTGCTGGTATTAATAATACACTCGTGCAAATCATCTGATTAAAAAAATCTACTCTCACTTTTTTCATGTATTTTTATTTATTTTCATTTGATTTGTTTATTGTTACAGAATTGATGCAAACGTAGGTGACGCAGAACTCAATGTGGAGGCAGCTCACAGTCAAATTCTTAAATACTTTCAATCCGTCACTTCAAATCGCTGGCTCATGATCAAGATATTTGCTGTGCTTATATTTTTCTTTTTCTTCTTTATTGTTTTTATGGCATAGTTAAAGTGAAAATTTATAAAATTACAAAAAAAAGTGGATCAGCAGAATTCTACAACATTCTGTAAGTATATCTTATGGTTCTTTGAGACATTTAATTGGACAGTAAAGGGCCTCCGTATTAAAATGTGCATAATTAGAAACCAAAGCTGTTTTTATAAAGAATGGTGCTGTTTGAGGAATTAATTAAAATTTAATTAGAATAACTCTCTGATCTTAGCATATTGTGTACTCAATGAATGAATGAATGAATGAATGAATGAGTGAGTCACTTCTTATCTTATCTTTTTTAAACATGGGAACTTTTTATTTTAAAATACAATAAGTAACATTAAGAGTTTTTTTAATAATTAAAACATTTTGTCTGTTCATTCTTACCTCTTAGAGTCGAATCTATGAATGCATTAGACCGTAAAAGGCATTCTTTGCTGAGAAAGTTATATCCTAATACGATTTTGCTTACTCAAATATCTGTTCATGTGATAATAATTATTGAAATTCGTAAGCTACCTGACGAGGTAACTTAAGAGAGAAACGAATTGTGAGAATCCCAAAGGGAACCGATGGTAACTGATGTAGTTTGAAACCTTGCTGCTTTTCGGACCTTGAAGACTTTGATCATGTTTTCGGTATATGCGGAGAAGAGGAATTTGATGGAGTCTACCAAAGAATTCAACTGGAAGAACAGGAGAATTGGCGTAATATTGCACGACACAGACGTCGTTGTATACGGTATTATTTGCAGGACGCAAGCGTAAATGCGTTCCTCTAGCAGACGAAAATAACAAAAGTGGTTTTATCGCTGAGAATTCTGGGTAATTTCTTGCCAATATTATGAAAACGACGACTTTCATGCATGACCACTTAGTGGGTCGCTAATTCGATCTTTGCACTTGCTCATGGAAAGTCAGCTCACCGGTGATTGGAAGTAATTTGAGTAGAGACTAATGTATTTGCATGCGGCCCTTAGAGTTGTTTTTGTCGAACATATGTTTCAGAGTTTCTTAGTCTGTAATAATCGCTGACGATGGGATTAAGAAGCTCTGAAACATATTTTCGACAAAAACAACTCTAAGAAGTAAGAATGAACAGACAAAATGTTTTAATTATGGGAACTTTTGTTTTCTAGAGGACATCCCTCTCATTTTCAACCTATATTATGAATACTGGATTTTCGTTGGAATCTTCATCTATAATGTTGCCATCTGGTGTTTATTTGATGAACTTTGAGATCAGGTCCTGTTCATCAGGAATTTCAAAATTCATGGATCTAAATTTGTTCTCCCAAACTCTCAATTCTAAAGGTTTTTACCAAATGTTTTAGAAGTTTAGAGTCTTTTTCACTTTTATGACTCTCCAACAAACTATGTGCTGCAATAGCTGATTTTTCAATTTCACCATTTTTAATATTTTTAAAGTGTTCCTTAGTGCGAGTGTCCAAATTAATTTTTGTTTTTACTACGTATACTTTATTGCAATCTCTACAACTAATTTGATAAATTCCAGTTTTTTTACCATTTGGGGTGTTCAATTTCTTATTGGTTATTAATAGATTGCCAAGGCTAAATTTATTTATCGGTGCCAATGTAATATTGAATGTCTCGAATTTTTTTTTAATTTATGTATTTCATGATGATAAGTAATTTTTTGAATTGTTTTCCTTTCTTTGAATCAGATTGCAGGGTGGTGTATTCTTTTAATCTTTTTTGTTGTCTGAATTTCTTTACTTTATTTATAATTATTTCATTTCAAAAAACATTTCCTCTTGAAAACTGCAGTTCCTATATTTGAAGAGAAAAATTTTTGCCTAGACCGAGACTCGAACCTGGGACCTTTGGCTATCTGGGCCAAATGCTCTACCAACTGAGCTACTGAGGCGAGTTGTGATCTAGACGCAAATTTTTCTCTTATATACGTTGTAATTCCCTCGCGCCAAATGCTTTGAAACCTTTGCTTCTATCTTTGCAAATGGCAGCTTCTTAGCTAAGAAGACATTTATTGGGAATTTTAACTAAGAAGCCGCCATTTGCAAAAATGAAACAAAGGTTTCAAAGCATTTGGCGTGAGGAAATTACAACGTATATAAGAGAAAAAGTTGCGTCTAGATTGCAACTCGCCTTGGTAGCTCAGTTAGTACAGCATTTGACCCGGAAAGCCAAAGCTCCTGGGTTCGAGTCTCGGTCTAGGTGAAAATTTTCCTCTTCAAATATAATTATCCTTCAGTGAGAAGTGTTAAATTAATAATAAAAACATCTGCAGTTCCTATGTTTAAAAAAACATAAAATAAGAGGTAAGATAAGATATGACTCATGGTGAAATTAAATGTTTCTTACCTCTCCTCATATAAATCTTCTAAGTAGATCGCGATTTCGAGACCATAACTGTCTTCAGTACTTTCTTGGCGACTGATGTTATGTCGATCGGAAGAAACTCTTCTTCGTCCCTCTGTTGGTGGACCAATGAACCTCTGGATCAGGTCAAAATTTGCAGGAATTTCGAAGTTCATAAGTTTTCCTTTGTTTTTCTGAATGTGAGTTCACGGCTTGGGAAAAGATCCACATTCATGAGGTGAGTCAAGAAACAACTCAACAAAATGTCTTCTTAATAAAGAAGCCGCCCATGATAGAAGCAAAGGTTTCGTAGCATTTGGTGCGTGGGAATTGACTGCGTATATAAGAGAAAAATTTGCGTTTAGGTTGGAACTCGCCCAGATAGCTCATTCAGTAGAGCATTGGCCTTGAAACTCAAAAAGGTCCTGGGTTCGAGTCCCAGTCTGTGCATATAATTTTTCTCTTCAAATATGATTTATCCATCATTAAGACGTATGAAATGAATAATAAAAACATCATTAATTTTTCTTTCTTAGTTTTTTGAATGTGGATTTTTTCCCAAACAGTGAGCTCCTTATGTTTTTCTATTTGTTTTATTAGACTAGCCTTTCTTTCAATTTTATGTTTTTCTGATTGTAATAAAATTTACATAAAGTAATCCCACTACATGCCTCGGGAGGCCCTTGGGGTAGTAGGAGGTTAAGGCTCCCACTTTTTCTAGACAATCGGCACTTGATGTCAGCCCTGCGTGACAGCTGCCTTTACCCCCAGAACAAGCGTCTGGTACTCATTTCCATTAGAGGCTGAGTCGACCCCAGGGCCATAGTGCCGCCAGAAGGTTTTGGTCAGTTTAAAAATTCTGACCCCACTGGAACTTGAACCCTCGACCTTCCGACTTGTAGCGCAGTGCCTTAACCACTACGCTACGGCAAGGAAAACAAAAAGAAATTTGAAACCCAGAACACTTTAGGAATGTCAAAAAAGGCGGAATTGGAAAAATCAGAAGTAGCCGCTCATGCTTGGTCAGAAAAACAAAATTGATGTGAACACAAAATTATTAAAAATGTAAAATACTAAAAAAAAAAAGGATCTACATCCAGAAGAATACAGATAGAATCATAAATTCTGAAATTTCCGGGGAGGGAGATTTGATATGTAAGTTGTTTGGACCATCAGAAGATGGAGTAGGAGTCAATATCTAGGACAGGCATGGGGAGCTGCCGAATGAGGGGTAGTATGACATCTTCCTCATTCCACCTTTCATTGAACTCAACAATTGAACTATTGTCATCTCAGCGTACCCTGCAGTATCAGTGGCGGTGCAACCTTACAACCTAAAACATATGCACTAATTCCTTCCATTCGTATGTATTTCACGTGTATCTGTGCAAACGTTTGAAGGACACGTAGTAGACCGCTGACACTAATTTATCTCTGTCAGGCTGATAGTACTCGTAGAGAGACGTAATATTGAGACAATGGGGCCATCGTTTAATCTGGAGTGTTTTTTTAGATTTGATATGATTTTTCAGCAATCAATTTTGAAATCCAGTAACTAGCACGTACTGAATTCTGTGAATTGTCTCCTATCGTTTTGAAGTGTTTGCAACTTTAGATTATTTAAATATCCCATCCTGTCATCCGCTGTGTAAACAAAACATACAATGTCCCCTATGTCTATTATATTTAATTTATGAATTTGAATTCCATGCATGTTACCTAATGTACTTTAAAAGTATTTATCATTAATATGTCCCTGTGAAGTTATATATTTCTAATCGTGCCTGTGCCTGTCCGTATTGATTTGCATGTGAAGATCTGAAATGTCGTGGGGCATTATAGTGTTTCACATGACGGAACCGCATAGAATACATTAAACAAACAACTTTCGTGCCATTCTGAATGCAAAAATAATCATTTACCCAGTCCGTATTAAAATTATATTGGTGTTTAGATTTTGCCCTGTTCACGCTGGATTGAACGCCACTGACTCTCACTGTGTACCTGCATCTCCAGTGTGGAGATGGGTATTGGCAGGGAGGTTTGTTATGAGCTCTCGGAGCCCAAGCTCCCCATGCCTGATCTAGGATCAATAACTTAAAAATCAACAGTCTGGAGAAGCTGATGATGAAACAGAATTGTTTTGAAACATGTCTTAAAAGAACTCAAGTTTTATGAGGTAAGATGCAACAGACTCACCTTTATTATCTTTTTCTGTTATAGAAACAATCAAGAATCCATTAGAACAGAAGATAAGAGAACAAACATGGAGTGAGAATAATGACCTTGAACTGCCAATTTGAATGGAATCTTTTACTGACTTGTTCACACCAGTAGATCACATTGAAATTAATTCAGTTTTTGCTTATATTGAAATGTCGATTTACACGAGTTATTCCATTATAAAACTGTCATATTTTACCTTCTTTTTCATCTGTTAATACAGTGCCTTCAGTATAAGTTGCAACCTTAAGCACTTGGCAACCAGCCAGCGGGCCAAATGGTCAAAGCACTCAGTTTTCCCGGTCAATGAACTGGTAGGTGGGCAAAGCACGTTCCATTCACATTTTCTCTACCCCTATTTAGTGTATAATAGTTATGTACAAATGTGTTTTCCGAAGTTTTTTTTAACCAACTTGTGAATTTGTGTTCAGTTGTGAAGTTTTATATTTAAATTAATATTGGGAAGTAAACATTATGAGGTTATATCGTTAATAGTGAGTGGAGAACATATTTTTAACGACTCACCTCATATAATTTCAAAGTTCTTTGATACCGGCGGTTTCAGACAATATCTTTGTCCCTCTTCAGTCATGGCTTCCATGAAAGTAAAATTTCACATTAATAGTGAGTGGAGAACATATTTTTAACGACTCACCTCATATAATTTCAAATTTCTTTGATATCAGCGGTTTCAGACAATATCTTGTCCCACTTCAGTCATGGCTTCCATGAAAGTGGAAGAGGGACAAGATACTGTCTAAAACCGCCGGTATCAAAGAATTGAAATTATATGAGGTGAGTCGTTAAAAATATGTTCTCCACTCACTATTAATGTGAAATTTTATAGTTTATCGTGGTGTATATCACTGACGGGATATTTTTACTTTTGACAAATGCAAAGAAGGAATCTTACAAAAGTTGTCGCCGTAAATTTTGCGATCAATTCTCTAATGCAACTGTGCTAAATAAAACCATGATTTCAAATCCTCAAACATTAGAGGAACTTAAAGAAAATATTCAAAGTCTGAACTTCAGCCTTTCAAGACAGGAATTGGATAGCGTGTTTCAAAATATTCTTTGCCTGTTTTGAACATTGTATCAACTGAAGGAGATAATTTTGAAAATCTTTTGGTCGTAAGGTATTCATTCTTCATTACGTGTATCCAGCTATAGTTGATGACACAGATCCATTGCATACTTATACTTTAGAAGAATCCATATCTTAATATATAAAAATTACATGTCACATTGTTTGTCCGCGATGGAATCCTAAACTGCTGAACCGATTTTAATAAAATTTTGCACACTGTGTGCTGTTTGATCCAACTTGAGACGTAGGGAAGTTTATAACTAAATTTATAGTTACATTATTTTTTATTGCAAATTACTTGTTTATTATTTAACAAAGATTTATAATTATCTGTGAGTTCCATACAATTCTAACAGATGGCAGTGTAAGGTAATTGGTTTATTATTTAACAGAGAGAGATCCAGATGGCTGTGCTTTTTGTTGCACCCGCGAATTTCAATTGAATTACAAATATTGATTATTTCATAATTTAAGTGTGTTCAGTGTTTATTTTATTTTCAATATTATTAATTTCGTGTGTAAGTATTAGTTTTAAGTAATCTGGCTGAAAGACAGCAACTTAATTAAAATTTTTAATGTATACCTTAGCCTCAGCAACGCGTGGCTGGGACTTCTAGTTATGTATAAGTTGCAATGGGACTGCAATGATGTGCACACAGCTTATGTGGGCATTTTTTTAGTTCCTTGTTTACCTAAATATGTCAATAACAAGGTTAACCCTTCTCACCTGTCAAGGTGAGTGCCCATGCGGTTTTAAGAATTAGATAAATCCATCTATCCATAGTAATTCTGCCCAAAGGCAGGTCTTTCACTGCAATCATAGCATTTTCATGGTATGCTTTGCAGCTTTACTAGGGAATTATAGATGTGGTAGCTTTCCGTTGCTTTCCACACCGGTAAACGATGATGATGATAAGGATGAAGATGGCTGGATGATTTTCGGGGACCGTTGGGCCCTAAGTTTCCTGACATTTGTCTTACAGGTGAGGAAAAACCTCACCCAGGAGCCTGTCCCAACCGGGAATCGAACCCGCTGCATGACAAGGCAGCACGCTACCTCGAGACCACAGCGATGGACTAGATAAATCAATAGAGAGAAATGAAAGTAGGAAAAGATCTCCTACGCCTGAAATGCTCTAACACCATCAGAGTCAAAAAAACAAGAATTAGCCAAGAGAGGCGCTATATAGGAAAGAGCAAACACAAGTAAGTGGAAGCAATATTTTGCTCAGCTTGGGCACCTTGTGGTCGCCATCCACATATCCCCTAGGTGGGGACCCCTGAGGATTTTTGTCATAAGGTAAGGAGTAAACAGCATAAAAATAAATTTTATTCCATTGCAATCTCTAATAATTTTCACAGCTAGCTTAGATTTATTTGGTGAGATTACTATACGAGATCCGTGTGACGAGCGGTTGTCAGGCTCTAGGGTTGCATCTTAAAATGAAGACCCTGTACTTTACATATCTTAAGATTTTAAAAATTAAAAAAAAAATGTTTTTCTCATATAAATGAACACTTCCTGAACCCCAGTCCAGGCCTAAATTTCTCTCTTCAAATATAATTTGTCATTTGGTGAGAAATGTTAAATTTAAAATAAAAAATCAAAAAAGCTTTACTGGGTTTATATAGTAATATTAAATTCCCATTAAAATTCTTGTTAAGTAAGATGCTCGCTCCTAGATGGTGTGTCAAACAACGGCTCATAACCTTTGGCGCTCTCGGTAATTGTATAAATAAGACAAAAATTTGCGTTTAGATTGGAAGCTTAGGTAGCTCTGTTGGCAAGAGCACTAGTGTATAGAACTAGACACCTTGTGTTTCAACCCCTGTCTAGGCGTAAATTTTTCTCTTCAAATCTTCTTAAAATTTAAAATGTCTTATTTTATGGTAAAATCAAATGTTTCTTACCTGTTATACAAATCTTCTAAGTAGATCGCGATTTCGAGACCATAACGGTCTCATCTTCAGTACTATTTTGATGACTGATGTTATGTCGATCGGAAGAAACTCTTCTTCTTCTTCCCTCTGTTGGTGGACCGATGAACCTCTGGATCATGTCAGAATTTGCAGGAATTTCGAAGTTCATAAGTTCATTGAGATGTATGAAATTAATAATAAAAACATCGATAAAAGCCGTACTGGCATTTATAATGTAATGTAAAATTCCCAAATATGTCTCCTTAATAAAGGAGCCGCCATTTGCAAAAGATAAAGCAAAGGCTTCATAGCATTTGGTGGGCGGGAATTACAACGTATATAGAGAAAAATTTGCGTTTAGATCGGTACTTGATCAGGTAGCTCAGATGGTAGAGCACTTGGTCTAGAGAACCAAGGGTCCCGGGTTCAAGTCCCGGTCTGAGCGTATAATTTTTCTCTTCAAATATGATTTATCCATCATTGAGATGTATGAAATTAATAATAAAAACATTCATAAGTTTTCCTTTGTTTTTCTGTCAAAGAAAAGTTTTTTCAGAAAAACAAAGGAAAACTTATGAACTTCGAAATTTCCGCAAATTCTGACCTGATCCAGAGATTCATCGATTCACCAACAGAGGGAAGAAGAAGAGTTTCTTCCGATCGACATAACATCAGTCACCAAAATAGTACTGAAGATGAGACTGTTATGGTCTCGAAATCGCGATCTACTTAGAAGATTTATATGAGGAGAGGTAAGAAAGATTTGATTTCACCATAAATTAGACCTCATAGTGATTAATTCCTGTAAAAGTTAAAAATGTCTTATTTTCTTCTTCCAACTTAATCCAGTGCTCTTAGTAAGATTTGCGATTTTATAGAGTGTGTTCCATTCCTTTTGATCAGTCCTATCTGCTCTCTTTGGTTCCATTTAATCCATTCTTTTTTAAATATGTTGTGGATTGGCCTGCACCTGGTGGAGGGACTGGCAATCTCTATGTTGCGATGTAGGCTGATAATTTCCTTTTAATATTTCAAGGAAGTAACACTATGAGATTTATTTCAGACTATTTATCTCATAAGCCGATAATTTTGCCTCCTCCTGTTGATAAAATTGCCTCTTTCTATTGATAAAATTGCCTCTTCCTGTTTGTAATGAGAGATATCTCCGCAAATTAACTTCTTTGATAAGGATATCGATTCAGCAACATACGATCGATGTGGTACAGCAAGAAATGCCAAAAGAAAACAACTTTAAAAATTTAAAAAAAAAGTTAGTTCTGTTGCTCTAAAAAACTTATTAAATGTTGTATAATGAATCTGCGTTGTTGCTAATAGTTATTTCTCATACAATCATCTGTTATTGATTTTTCCCAAGCCCAAAGAGATTTAATAGTAAAGATATGCTATTTATAATTATATAGCCGGCTTAGAAATTGTCTCGAAGTAAGATCGGAATACATAACCTCACAAGAATTAAATGAATCGTGATTTCTTCTTACCTCATACTTCTATGTTTTTTTAAACACAGCACTGCAGTATCAGCGACCATTGTCACCATCCTCAGCTGTTTTCACGAATGTCAATTTTTTCTTTTGCCAGTAATTATCCAAACTGCTATCTGGTGTTCTTTTGAAGGAATTATTTTCTAAACTGCCATCTGGTGTTCTTTTGAATGAATCATTTTCTAAACTGCCATCTGTTGTATTTTTGAAGAACTTTGTAATCAAGCTCGGTTCATCTGGAATCTCGAAGTTCATGGTTCTAGTATGGTTTTTTTAATATATATTTTTTCCCAAACAGATGGCAGTTTAGAAAATGATTCATTCAAAAGAACACCAGATGGCAGTTTAGAAAATAATTTCTTCAAAAGAACACCAGATGGCAGTTTGGATAATTACTGGTAAAAGAAAAAATTGACAGTCATAAAAACAGGTGACAATGGTCGCTGATACTGCAGTGCTGTGTTTAAAAAACATAGAAGTATGAGGTAAGAAGAAATCATGATTCATTTAATTCTCGTGAATTGAACCTCATAATGTTAAAAATTCCCAAATTTATTATATAAACATAACCTCACATTTGGTGAATATTAAACATAATTATTTATAGTTTCTGATGTTGTGTTATTCGCTAAATAGTCACTCCAAATCCAATGCGAGGTTGAGTTTTTCATTAGAGAAAATCACTCGCGACTTTGTCGCTCGTGGATGTGAAACATCGTCTCTTACTTTAAGGGAGGAGAAAAGATTGAGTATTTGAGAATAAAGTTCTTGTGAAAATTTTTGGACCAAATAGAGATGAACAGACAGGTGAATGGAGAAGACTACACAACAGTGAGCCACATGATTTTGATAGGAAACCACATATGATAAAAACAGTTAAGTCTCGTAGAGCTGCAATGCACAGGACATGTGAGACAAATGGGGAAATGAAAGGGGAACATGGAAGTTTCTTGTAGGAAAACCAAAAGGAAAACACCTAGTTTGTAGACCAAGAATGAGATGGGAGAATAACATTAACCATGATTTGAAGAATAGTTAATGCTCAGGATAGGGATGTGTAGAGAGCTTATGTCCATGTTGCCATGTTCGATAATGCCAACGAGTTTGTTAGTTACTTATTAACCAAAAACCGACTTGAGATAATCATCTGAAATTAAAATTACGAGGGCGGATCGGAAAGTAACGCACAATAATTTTTTTCTGCCTTGGTATTGCAGCTAGAATGTTGAAATTTCACAGAGATATAGTTTGAAGTTTTCACTACAGATGGTATTTTTTTCTCAGGTGCACCTCTTGCGAGAGAAGCTTGAACTATGCAACAAAGATGGCGCGCATGCTACAGTCGTCTGTAGCTCTGCGCCAAGGCTTCCTACCTTAACCGCTCGGCTACGGCACGGGACAATAATTGATTTTACAATTTTATTAAATTAGAAGCTGCCTTTATTAAGTTATGTAGGTAGGAAAATAACACTATGATTTATTTTAATTCATGTTGAGTTGTTTTTAACTCACCTCATACTTCTTAACTCCCTCAAAGACTCGAGTTTCTTCACTGCATTTGTGACAATATCACAAATGCAGCGAAGAAAACTTGAGTCTGTGAGGGAGTTAAGAAGTATGAGGTGAGTAAAAAACAACTCAACATAAATTAGAAGCTGCCATTCGTGTGTCAAGCAATGTTTTGCAAGCCTTTGGTGCTTTCAGGAATTAAAACATATAAGAGAAAAATTTGCATTTAGATTGGAGTTCTTAGGATAGCTCATTGGCAGAGCATAAGCATTTAAAGCTAAAGGTCCTGGGTTCAAACCCAGTCTAGGCATATATTTTTCTTTTCAACATAATTTGATTTTCAATGAGAAATATTAAATGTATAATAAAAACATTGAAAGAAGCTCTACTGGCTTTATAAAGTAATGTTAAATTCCCATTAACAGTCTTCTTAAATAAGAAACCACTGTCAAAAAAAAATCTAACTCATAATAATTAAAACTAGTTGTCGCCCAGCAGTCGAAATTTGACCACAATTCATTAATGTATTGACTTACACTTTCACAGCTGGAGTTACTAAGATGTTCTTGAAGATTTCCGTGGTCTTAAGGCTTGAAGTTCCCTGACTTTTCGCGAGAGACTGCGTCTGGCATCCTCTTTGATGTCGGTCTCTGGCGAAATGTCGGGGAACTTCAAGACCACAGCCTACAGCCCGGAAATCTTCTTCAAGATCATGATAACAATTCATTCAATTTAAGTTTGTCACAAATATGCATTCATTATGCATTAATTTTCTATTTATTTTAAAAATACGAACGATAGGAAATATGTATAACTGTAGGCTTTCACGGCCGGCGTCTTGATCCCTATTAGGTTCGTCTTCCGGGCATATAGGCCGTGGTCCAGTCGTTCTTCTACTCGACGTTTCGTCTACTGCTGCGGTAGACATCTTCAGGAGATACTGCGTGCTCTCTGTGAACTCCTCAACAGTCGGCTGCAGACTGGCTGGTCGTTGGAAACTCCCTCCCTATTTATAGGCACGCCCCTGGTGGAGAGGCGGTTTTCTGCGCGGTCCGTGTTGCGTGCTGTTTTGTCCAGGCTGTCGCTAGCAGAAGTCATAGGCTTCGTTGTCGTATTGTGCAGTGCCGGGATCCAGATTTTGTTTATCTTCATGGTTTCTTCTTTTTTGTTAAAGGAATTTTTGTGTTTATATATTTCAATGGCTTCTCTGTACAGTCTGGTGTAATAATGTGATGTTTGGGACAGTACCTGTGTTTCTTCGAATCTTATTATATGTTCTTGGTTGCATCAGCAATATACTGCGCCCAGCCAAAGATACAAGAGATCCGTTAAGTACTGCCGGTATATATCGCATCCCTTGCAGTTGTGGACAGGTTTATATCGGCACAACAAAAAGAATGGTTACCACAAGATTGCAAGAACACAAGAGGCATTGCAGACTAAAACAAAAAGAAATCAGCAATATACTGCGCCCAGCCAAAGATACAAGAGATCCGTTAAGTACTGCCGGTATATATCGCATCCCTTGCAGTTGTGGACAGGTTTATATCGGCACAACAAAAAGAATGGTTACCACAAGATTGCAAGAACACAAGAGGCATTGCAGACTAAAACAAAAAGAAAAATCAGCCGTAGCGGAACACTGGATGAACAACCAAGAACATATAATAAGATTCGAAGAAACACAGGTACTGTCCCAAACATCACATTATTACACCAGACTGTACAGAGAAGCCATTGAAATATATAAACACAAAAATTCCTTTAACAAAAAAGAAGAAACCATGAAGATAAACAAAATCTGGATCCCGGCACTGCACAATACGACAACGAAGCCTATGACTTCTGCTAGCGACAGCCTGGACAAAACAGCACGCAACACGGACCGCGCTGAAAACCGCCTCTCCACCAGGGGCGTGCCTATAAATAGGGAGGGAGTTTCCAACGACCAGCCAGTCTGCAGCCGACTGTTGAGGAGTTCACAGAGAGCACGCAGTATCTCCTGAAGATGTCTACCGCAGCAGTAGACGAAACGTCGAGTAGAAGAACGACTGGACCACGGCCTATATGCCCGGAAGACGAACCTAATAGGGATAGGAAATATGTGGTATAGCTTGGTTAAGCTATGATGTTTTTATTATTGATTTAACATTTCTCAATGAAAGATAAATTATATTTGAAGAGAAAAATTTTCGCCTAGACCGGGACTCGAACCCGGGACCCTTGGCTTTCCGGGCCAAGTGCTCTACCAATTGAGCTACCGAGGCGAGTTACGATCTAGACGCAAATTTTTCTCTTATATACGTTGTAATTCCCTATCGCCAAATGCTTTTGAAACCATTGCTTCTATCTTTGCAAATGGCGGCTTCTTAGTTAAGAAGACATTTATTGGGAATTTAACATTACTTTATAAAGCTAGTAAAGCTTCTAATGATGTTTTTATTATTGATTTAACGTAACTCGCCTCGGTAGCTCAGTTGGTAGAGCACTTCGCCCGGAAAGCCAAGGGTCCCGGGTTAGAGTCCCGGTCCAGGCGAAAATTTTTCTCTTCAAATATAATTTGGTTAAGCTATATTTAAAAAAAAAAGTGTCGACATTTGTATACTATTTATATTGTTTAAATTTGCATTTGGCCTATAATTGTGTATATGGGAATATATATCCCTTCTTCTTTTGTCTCTCACTCCGACCCATCAATGTTCTATGTAGAGGCATAATGGAAGTAGGTGCAAATATCTAAATATAAAAAAAAAGTAATGAAATTATTGAAATGAAGATTAGACAGGGTTTAATTAAAATGTAAATAATAAAATGTACTCACTTTTTTTAAAACCACTAATAATAAATACGCGAGAGTAAGTCAATTCACATTGCAACAATGGACTTTCAATATGAACGTAAACAAATGAATGAGTACACAATTGAAAGAGTAATACACATAAATTCCTTAGACATTTTATTTTGTTTAATTTATTTGTAACATCATATACATAAATTTTATTATTCTGCACTCCTTCTCTATATGAACTTTAATTATGCCAAATATCATGCACCTCCATGCGTGCAATGTGCTTAAAAAGGGTACTTTTTTTTTCTTTGCATATTAATATATAGATAAATCTCATAGTGTTACTTCCTTTAAATAAAAAAATAATGATTATACATTATTAAATTAATATTGAGAAGCTAAAGCTATTACTATCATAGAAATAAGTAAATTAATGAACACAATTAAATTATTGTAAATCAATGGTAAAGAGAAAAATTTTTGCATGAACTGGGAATCAAACCCTGAACCTTTAGCTTTCCGTGCTAATGCTCTGCCACTGAGCTAATCCAGGCTTCATTCCCTTGATTTACAATGATTATACATTGTTTGCTGGTGGTGGCATGTATTCCAAAAATTTTCACTGCCTCCTTTAAGAATAGTTCTGTTTATTGATTTTTTGACATGACTTTTAACTTTAGAATAATTATTTGAAGACTGTGGACCATTCAACATTTAGAAATTGTGCAGTTTAAAAGTTAAGTAGGCAATGAAAGTGAGGAGAGATTGTCACTAAAGGCTATTTATGCTAAGTGATGAATGAAAACATTCTGGTGCAGACTCAGGCATTTTACTGAAGCCATGTAGTGTCATTAAAAAAGTATCTTTATTGTTACCAACAATTGAGGAATTTTTATAAAACAAATTCTTTCCTGAAAAGTGTGAGGAAGTTACAGATGTAAAGAAAAAGCTGATATATAGTTCATGGATGTTAACTTTCAGTATGATTGCAGTTTCAGAGTGAATTAAGAAACAATTGACATTAAAAGAAGCATAAATTTTGTTAAAAAACATATTTACATTAATAGACAGAATGAAGAATTCTTTTAACTAAATAAAAAAAAAATTGCTGAGCTGATGTGACAACTTAAGGAAGTAAATTATTTTGTGAAAATGTTATATAAATAATGTTACAATAGCAAGTCTTTAATGTTCTCTTTCACTCCAAGTGATTTATTTACATTAAGACAACTTACGATTTTGAATAGTAAATGTGATTATGGCAAGGAAATGTGAGCGATTCCTAGGAGAAGTTTTAAAATATTTCATTATTTGAACTGTTTTTACAGTTAGTGTTACATATTGTATAAAATTAGAATTGTTTTTATGGTAATTTAATATTTGAAGGAAGTAATATTTTTTATGGTATTTTCGTTTAAAAAAATTTCAAAAGATACGTTATTCCCACATGGAGTTTAATTAAGGGCATTACATTCCCCCCCCCCTTGTAGTTACATTTGCCTAATCTATTGCTAAATACATGATGCTATTTTGTATTATCCTTGTTTGGCATTTTCATACATTCCTAAATCCATTTAATGTAGGATAACCTAGATTTCACCCATCTTTCTTTAGTTTGTCTTAATAATTTTTATATATTTTGGCTTACAAATATTTTTCAGAAAATAGGACCGGTTGAATGCTATTGAACTTTTTTAAAAAAACTTAGGATTTGCACATTGTGCACTTTTTTCATTATGCTTTTGCAAATTTGTCCGATAGATGTCATGTCACACAGAGTCGAAGTTTCTCTATGGTCATGTCAGGTATACTACAGAATATTCCATTTTCTTCTGTTAGATGTCATGTTGACGAGTTAAAATAATAAAATATAGACATATAATTTATACTAAATAAATATTATTTTAGAATTTTTAAGTAAGAATGATGTTTTACGTAAAATTTTAATTCAATATAAATATTCTATGACAGTTCTACAGTTTACTTGAGCATTGTTGCCGGTCTTCCGTCGCCACTATAGGGG
The DNA here is from genome assembly GCA_030220185.1 of Diploptera punctata. Lineage (NCBI taxonomy): Eukaryota > Metazoa > Arthropoda > Insecta > Blattodea > Blaberidae > Diploptera > Diploptera punctata. The sequence goes on from JASPKZ010001620.1 coordinate 187,113, forward strand.
GCCGTGTCTCGTTTTAGAACAACTTTATCAACTAGATCAAAGTTTGTAAGTTTTATTGTAATGAACACAGTGATGTCCTTTATTTATCAGTACATAAGGAGTTTTAAAGTTTAGAAGAGAAGGTGATCCCGAATTATTAATATTTGATAAATCATATTTATAAATTGTCCCAATAACTGCTATTTTCAATAACAGTTATTAGGTACTTTGTTATTGGTTTATACTGTGATAGGCATATGAACTCTTGTACCCAAATGTACTAGAAGTGTGGAAGTACTCTCCAACCCCTCGTCAGTGTAAGTTGCGAATTTTAGTTTTTATAAAGTTGAATATTCAAAACTTTTCTATTTATTTTATAACACAAAATTTTTGTGCCGTTGATACGCTACAGAGACTCTGTCAACTGCTGGTTTCTAGAAGTTCTTTGCGTCATCAACCAATCACCGGTTTATCGAGCTTCAAGCCCGCGCCATCTTCATTTTTGAACAAAGCCAGTTCGTAGCTGCTTTACGAGTTGTTCGTAAGAAAACTACAGAAAATATGAGTACTAAGGAAAATAACTCCGACGTCACTGTAGATAAAGTGACAGAAAACAACGAAAAGTCTGGTGGTGATGCGAAAGCAGAAGTAAAAGGAACGAAAAGGCCAGCAGAGGTGAGTACAAATAACATCCTTGTTATACTCGTGGGCTAGTATTTGGACGCTTACTGTTTGAGGCCAATATGATGTTAATGCATAAGGTTGTAGTGTTTTGTGTGTGTTCATAAGGAAATTATGTATGCATTAAATTACAACGTGCCGAGATGATACTTTAAACTAAACATTTCCGTGTACTTGTTCCAAGTGTTTTATTTTGTTGCCATGTGAATGAAAGCCGGATGGGTGCCTTCGATTTAATTTCTATACGTGTTTATAATAGTCGATGTATAGTGTGGCAATTTCGTATTGAAGTTAATATATTTAGTGCCTGGTCTATTGTAAGCTCATTTGTTTAATTTTAATTTGTGAAAGTAAATAGTCCCGCGCTTTACATTTTTGTGACCCTTGATTGAGGCTAGGCTATCGTGCATTTTGAACGTGGCGGTCTTTTGATTCAAGGGCTTTTGGGTGTAGAGGCTAGGTGAGAATCAATAGTAAATTGAGTTTGGCACCCGGATTGAGGCTACAATGTAAAGTTCTTGGTAAAGTTTAATATTATTAATGCATTTGAAGGGGGTGAACTTTTTGTAATAAAAAAGTAACAGTTTTGAGCAAATTAATAGGTCTTTATTTATATAATTAGAAATACAACATATTGTAGCTAATTTTTTTATGATGCCGGTGAATGTCACACGGCATGACGCTGCTATTGGCCGTTGACCTTCATTCTCCCCTCCCTCACATTTTCCTTTGATATTAATAGTGTAATACGTAGGTATTTGAAGTGTCGCGAATTTACTATTGCTGTTCTTGGGTTTTTTTAATTTTACATTAAAGCAAATTTTATTGTATAATTTTATTGGAGTGCTTTTTTTTTTACCATGGATTAAACTATATTCCATTCCAGAAAGCTTAACATTGTTTCGAAATTATCAATGTTGAGTAAACTTTTAATTTCTCACTTTTTTTTTTGTCTCGCCTACATTGTTTATCATTAACGGCATAAAAGAAGCAGACAATGATAACGCGTGCGGAATGGAGGGTGATGTTAAAACGGGATGGGAATACGCTCTTAGCCAATCACAGAGCAGGTTTGCAGAAAGGGAGGGTCTAAAAATCTAGCCTTGCTAGAGGTTTCTGTAAAACTGTCGTTAGCGAAGTGTATTGCCAGATGCAATATCACTTTCGACCTCTTCCCGCCCTTTCTGTGGTCTGTGACGCCACTTTTTTTTTTAATGGTCTGTTGCGTGATACATCCTACAAAGCGTTCGTTCTGCAAATACTTTATTAATCTGATTTTCTCCATATACAATTTTATATTAACACTAATTATATAGGAATTGGTTTGATGCTAGGAAGGATGCGGTACGATAAATATTCAAACGACTCTCGGAGATATATTTGGCTAGAGTCCATTTTTAAATACCACCATTCACGCACTACGTGCAATACGAAGCCGGTAGTACATAATAAAAAAAGTACTTTTATTACGGCGCACGTGATTTTAATTTCTAGGAATGTTGAATAAGAGTGAAAGTTACAATCAAATATAAAAACATCTTAATATGCGATGTAACCAATTTAATATACGTTATACAAGTATGTGGAAAAATGTAAAAGGTGTTTCAGCGAGAGTGGGACGGAGGCCATGAAAATTGGATATGCACAATGCAGCTGTCGCTGTTCCGATGAATTAGCATTAAATTTTCCCCCAACAACCGTTTGCTTAACCACGAAACTCGAAAATGCGTTTTAATTCCGAGTTTGCTTTGGTATCAAGCAGTGCAGTGTAGTTCAGTTATGAAATACAGTACACATCAACGCGTATTTATATGTGAAACATATTTTAAGGAATCTTCATGGCGTAATTGTCGAAAGAAATTCCATAGAAAATTTCCTGAATTGCTACCTCCTGGCAAAAGTACAATTTATAGATTAGTGACAAAATTTCGTGCAACTGGTTCAGTTTTGGACATAAAACCTAGAAGGGAGAAGACTGTGTTAACAAAAGAAAAACTAGATGATATCAGAACGAGATTAGAAGATAGTTCTTGCAAATCTCTGCGTTGGATAGCACAACAAGCAGGTGTTTCTTTAAGTTCAGTCCAGAGAGCCACAAAACTTCTAAAATTTCGAGACAAAACCTCTGAGTGTCATGAAATATTTTCAGAAGATGCCAGGCTTAATTTGAAGCAGGGGGGAAATATTTCAAACATCTTATGTAAATTTCAGGTAAGACTCGACAATTTTTTTCACAGCAAAATTGTATAGTATTTGGCCAGTTGCCCAAGCGGGGATTCCAGTGCTCAGCATAAATTAAAATAAAAAATGGAAAAAAAAAACCTGTTTCATTGCTGCATTATTTGGATAATTACCTGAGAGATATATGTTGATTTTTTATCAAAAGAATCTTATAAACGGGGAAAAAACTACATTTAAACTTACGTGAAATATTTTCTAAGTCCTATAGAAAAACCGTGCGCATGCGTCAGAGTTTATAGAGCCAGCAGTAACCCACCATCGAACCACATCGATTATCATCCTCAATTACTATCAATATACCAAAGTTCAAAAGTCTTATGCTAGATGGCGGCTTGTTGCTATGAAATTTAAATGACCAATCTTTGCAATAAATCCCCAAATCTATATTTTAAAAAATATAGTAATAACATTAAAATTACCAAACGTTTATTAAAATGGGTGTACACTTATCACTCCCTAACGCTGATCCAACCACCGATAACACAAAACAGCGATAGAAAAATCATAAACCAAGTAATATACTCTGTGGAGAAAATAGCAGCATAATAATATTGTGATTTGCATATTTAAATAAATAATTGAAAATTGTCTAATAATGTTATAAAAATTGTTTGAAAAAGTTTAATATATTATAATGTTATATGGCAGACACGAATTCTTCTAAGTTCCACAGAATCGCAGTGAGCATGTGGAGTTGCTGTAATGGTTAATGTAGCCTCCGGTAGATGGTTCTGCAGTCGGTGTTACCAATTTTGGGAATAACTTCCCAAATGCTAAAAAATGGACGTAAACTAACTTGCCATTTCCTAACCAAAGGAAACAATTTACATGCATATTATTTATTTCCAAATGCTAAAATGGATGTAAAATAACTTCCTATTTCCTAACGTAACAAAACAATTTACATGCGTATTTAATAAACTATACACTAATTTTACGTACGTTAACACTAAATATGGTTTGAAATTATTTTCAAATGGTGGCAACGTTCGAACAACATGGGAAAGTAGCAAGTAATGTATCCACGATCATGTTGTACGTAAATATATAAATATAAAATATTGTAAAGAAAGCTTGAAGATCGTTGCAAAATGTTAAAAACAGTACAAAACGTGTTTACAAGTGTTTAGTGCATCAGTAGCATAAGAATGTAAGTGTAGAATTGTGACCAGCAAATAACGTAACTCACCCAAACATATTAGTAAATGGCTGTGCTTTCCTTCAGGTCCGAAAAATTTTTCAATGTATATCTTATTCCACTGATGCACTAAACACTCTTAAACATTTTGCAACACTTTTTAACACATTTTAAACATCTTCCAATGTTGCAACGAGTTTTTTTTTTTCATATTTATATATTTGCGTAAAACACGGTCGTGCTACATTGCTTACTTCCTACTCTTTGTTATTTTCCCTCCACTTCCTATGTTGTTCCAGCGTTGCCACCACCAACAACCCGAACTTGCTTTTTAAATGTGATTCCACGTTCCCTGGATTTCACCTACGTTAGAGTAATTGATTTGTGTTACAGTAATTGATTTAGGTTTGGTTAGCTTTTAGGTTCCTTGCTTTTTAAAAGTGATTTGATACGTAAAATAAATTATACATTTTTAGACAAGTTCTGGGAATTTTGTGTCAATGTTGGTCATACTGATTTCACATATATATACCGCCAACTGCTGGAGGTTGCATTTATCTACCTGGGATAATTGGAGCACTAGCGCATGCGCACTGCGATTCTATAGAACTTAGAAAAATTTTCTCCGGACCTAAAGGAAAGTATATCCGTTTAATATATTATAATGTTATATGGCAGACACGAATTCTTCTAAGTTCCACAGAATCGCAGTGAGCATGTGGAGTTGCTGTAATGGTTAATGTAGCCTCCGGTAGATGGTTCTGCAGTCGGTGTTATCAATTTTGGGAATAACTTCCCAAATGCTAAAAAATGGACGTAAACTAACTTGCCATTTCCTAACCAAAGGAAACAATTTACATGCATATTATTTATTTCCAAATGCTAAAATGGACGTAAAATAACTTCCTATTTCCTAACGTAACAAAACAATTTACATGCATATTATTTAATAAACTATACACTAATTTTACGTACGCTAACATTAAATATGGTTTGAAATTATTTTCAAATGGTGGCAACGTTCGAACAACATGGGAAAGTAGCAAGTAATGTATCCACGATCATGTTTTACGTAAATATATAAATATAAAATATTGTAAAGAAAGCTTGAAGATCGTTGCAAAATGTTTAAAACAGTACAAAACATGTTTACAAGTGTTTAGTGCGTCAGTAGCATAAGAATGTAAGTGTAGAATTGTGACCAGCAAATAACGTAACTCACCCAAATATATTAGTAAATACAGAAGAGCTATAGTTTACAACAATAAACGAAAAATCAAGCGTAAGTAAAAGTGCAGTTCAGCCTATAATTGCTCTCAAATGAAGTGAGAAGTTGAGCTCAAGCCAACCTACAATTACCATATTTACAATGTTAAATTTGTTGTATTTATTGGTCTATCAAAACAACCAACATATCACAAAAACATGCTAAAAAACAACAAAAATCAACCTATGAAATGTATTAAAAATGACTTGGGCCGAACACATTGACTGAGTTGCAACAATTTTTTGTAGAATTTAATATCTAAAAGCTAACATGACATAAATTGCTCTAACCTGTAAAATTATGTTTTTTATTTACGAGTAAAATGAGTTAAAAACAATTAAATTTCATAGAATTTAATTTGTAAAAGCTAACCTAACAATTAAATTACTCCAACCTGAAAAATTAATAACCTGAGATGGTAAAATACTGACAAACACTCTTAAATACGGACATAAATCTATCTATTCAATTGAGTTGGTGTTTACTTGATGAAAATCCTTCTTCTTCTTCCTTCCAAGTATTAGGCCAAGGCCTGTTACGATCCTATAGAAAATTTCTGGGAAATTCTCGTATAAGACTTGAAAGCATAATAATAGTCCCTTCGATTGGTTGCTGGCCAAAGGAAGGCAAGACCAGTGATGGGGCTGCCATCTTATAGCCTCTGGTCAGGCTTTTCTGGAGAAGAAAAGAAAATAAAGGAAAGAAGAAATGGAAGAAAGGAAAGACTCCCTAGCCCTCGGATGTCCTAATAGCGTCGGGGTCGAAAAAACAAGAGTTGACCAAGCGTCGGGGTCGAAAAAACAAGAGTTGACCAAGAGAGGTTAGATAGTAAGGTTAAAAGAGTGCAAAACACAAGCAAGTGGAAGAAATGTTTTGCTCAGCTTGGGCACCTTGTGGTCGCCATCCACATATCCCCTAGGTGAGGACCCCTGAGGGTATGAAAATCCATATTTATTAATTAAATAAAAATAAAACGTAGTTTTATTAGATTTTCATATTTATTATATAATTCAGTGACAGCTGTTTCGGTACACTGTACCTTATTGTTTCTCATTGTTTCGATCCAAATTTTGAAATTTTACATATTTGTGACAAGGGTAAGAAGTTAGATCTTTTGGAGGCTGTAGAAATTAATAAGTTTAAAAGTAGTAAAAAACTGTTAAATTCTCAACTTGATTTGAATGAATCCCCTTTGTTAAATTAAAAAATTTAAATAAATATTGTTGTATTGTTGCTTAGATCAGTTGGAACACAATTCATAATTTGTTAACATGTCTGAAGAAGGTACAGTGTACCGAAACAGCTGTCACTGAATTATATAATAAATATGAAAATCAAATAAAACTACGTTTTTATTTTTATTTAATTAATAAATCTATCTTATCGAGTTGTATTGTTGAAACCTGTTATTGACAAAAACAAAGGTTTTAAGATAGGCCTTGAGGATTTTTTATTTCTTCTCATGTTTACAAGTAAAATGGGTTGGAAATAATTATTCCTTAGAATTTAAATCTAAAAGCTAACCTAACATAATTATTCTGTAAAATTAATAGAAATGGTTTAATACTGACACAAAAGCTGTTAAATACAGATAAAACATTTATCAACAGAGCAAAATGAGTTTAAAATAATTAAATATTCGTTGCATTAAAACTGTAAACATGTTGGCAATGGACAATAGTGGCAATATTTGTTAACATGTTGGCAATGATGACATCAGCAGTCACTTGTTCTATGATCGAATGCTCAAAGTAGCCGTGATAGTTTGCAGAACACTAGAATAGCTTCTTTCTTTTTTTTTTAATTTATGTTGAGTTGTTTTTGACTCACCTCATACTTCTTAACTCTCTCGCAGACTCGAGTTTCGTCGCTGCATTTTTGACAATTCTCAGTGCTGTACCACGTTCACAACTGACGTCAATGGCCTCCTCTCCTGCAGACTGTGAACATGATACAGATTTGAGAATGTCACAAATGCGGTGAAGAAACTCGAGTTTGCGAGGGAGTTAAGAAGTATGAGGTGAGTCAAAAACAACTGAACATAAATTAAAATAAACCTCATAGTATTATTTCGTACCTACATAACTTAAACTAGAATAGCTGCCCAAGTGTTAACGGTTGCCTCAAGAGGATACGGGCCCAGTCTTATTCTAGCAGGAAAACTGGAAAAAACTGTACAAATAACTCATGTAATGCATTTTTCTAAGTTCTATGGAATAGCACATGCACAAACATTTACGGGATATTTATTTAATGTTTGAAGGAAGTAACACTATGAGGTTTATTTTTAATTAGTATCAGGGTTTTTAGACTCGCCTTATATTTCTTGGAGACTAGTTTCTTCACACTTTTTGGATATTGTCAATGCTTCCCAACTGCTGAATTTGCAGTTGTTGATCCTGTATATTGAGTTCCTTAAATTTATCTGTTTCAGTAATTTGGGCTTAAGTTTCTATTCCGTGTTTTTCTGACCTTACAATGCAGCTATTGCAACTTTTTTTTAAACATTTCTAAGGTGTTCTTTCAGTCTTTTATTCAAGTTCCTTTTTGTTTCTCCTATGTATATTTTTTTCACAATCTTTACAGTCAATTTGATAAATTCCTGATTTGTTGCCTTCATCAATCTTTTCATTTTTGTTGTTTTTAATGAAACTATTCAGGCTGTAATCATATTTTGGTGCTAATTTAATGTTAAATTTGCTGAAAACTTTTTTGAAACTTATTAACTACGGTATGCTAATTTCCTGAATTTTTTTACCAATTTCTTTTCGTTTATCACTTTTTGTTTTTTGAATTTATTTTCTTATGAATCATCTTTTCCTCAAAACCTTTGGCTGATGTTTCCATTAAGCACAGTGAGAAATTTTTACAAGTCCGAGGCAGACACGATGCGCATGCACCAATAGGGTATTTTTTCTATTGATTATTTGAACATATTTTTCTATGATATTTAACTATATACGTAACATGAAGATGTGGCAGCCATATTGGTTTTATGAATATTCTATACAACAACAATGCAGCCAACATAGGTTATATATTCAAAGTTAAAATTGGGAAACACATTATGAGGTTCTTAATTAATAAATTAATGAGTCATTTTAACATCTTACCTCATATTTCATGTTTTATCAAACATGGTAACTATGGTTTTCAAATGATCTTGTCATTCATTATCATATAGGTTATATACTTCAGAATTTGAGAACTTACTATTTATTTTTGGGCATTGCATTCTTTCACAGGTTAGAATGCTTAAATTGTGTCAGGTTAGCTTTTAGGTTTGTTAAATAGCATGTATAATGTTGGCTGCATCACGATATTCCATAGAGTAAACCGCTTTGTGTTTGTTGGTTCGTGCGCGTGGTGTCTGCCTGGGACTTCGAAAAAAAATCTCAGTGCGCTTAATGGAAAGATTATCCAAACATTTCTCTTTTGCTATTTTTAGTATGTTTTTTTCTCTGTATTAAAATTTTTTCTGTTTATGGGAATATTCACAAGTCTGTACGTTAAAACTATTAAAGACTGCCTGTTTATGTGCAATATGGTTGAAACTTGTTGCTTTAATATAATTATCAATGTGTTTCTTTCCTGTTAAATTCAGAATTTATTTTCATAACCCAATAAGTCCATGCAAACACCACGTGCATGCATAAACAGATGAAAGTGGATGCAATTTTTAATCACGATGATAGTATATTTTAATATCAAGTATTTTTAAGCCTAAAAGTTATCGTAATGCAATTACGTATTCTAACCTGTAAAAGTATAAAATAGAATAGCATGTAACGCAATGCACAAAAAGTGTATAAATAGTAAGTTTTGAAATTCTGAAGTATGTTCGCTGCATTTGAGCAAAGAAATAAAATGACTGGAAAAACAATATGGCCACTATACCAAACAGTACAAAAAGTTAACTATTCCATTAAAATTTCAAAACTTAATTAAAAAATAGTTGATGTTTAAAAAAAGGATTAATGCTCAACAATATGTTACCTTTCCCTTAATTTTCCATAGTATATTCTTGTAATACTGCTACTCTTCTGTCTTTACTAACATTTTGAATATTTGAAACATTTTTCCAATGATACTTATAACAATTTTTTACGTATTTATTTATTTATTTGCGAGAAACATGGTGACATTTTTAGACAATATTGCAATAATCACTACCTATTTTCCCCCCTCTTCCAATGTTGCCACCAACAACTCAATTACACTATTTTTGTTAGGTTAGTGTCAGTGTACATCAGATTAGTAAATGATATGCATGTAATTTATTTTGTTAGGTTAGGAAGGGAGAAGTTAGTGTACATCCATTTCTAATAAATGTTTGAAAATTTATTTCAAAGGTTGGTCATACTACACTTGCTGCCATCTAACGACAGTTCTGTAAACTCATGCACATGCATACTGTTATTATGTAGGACTTAGAAAATATATTGGGAAAGGTTAAAATTCTAGAAAATATATTGGGAAAGGTTAAAGTTCTGTTTTTCCTCTGAGCCAATTGGGGTCACACCTATTTGACAGACATGTCCTGTCATTGCTGACAATTTCATAAGCATTTGTGCATCTGCACTGTGATTCGATAAATACTGTAATTTGCATATGTAGATAAATATTTAATAATTGGACGGCTTTTATATAAAAGGAACCATTAAAAACTGATTAAAAGGAACCAAATTAAGTTTTGACAACAGATCATTCGGTATTAACATATAAATTATTACGTAAATATGAAATACATATGTTCAGAATTTATTGAATAGGTATATGTGAGAAACTAATACAACTTTTCAAACTTCTTTTAGCACTACAGCCATTTATGAGCCCTGGCTGCTGTTAAGGCACTCCTCCGTGCATCCCTGTCCAACGTCCTCCGTGCTCAGACCCCGAGCTTTCGGAGGTCCTCCTCTATTCCATCCAGCCATCTCAGCTTCTGTCTTCCTCCATCTGGTCTCAGTAGTGTAAGCTTTCTAGTGGTATTCTCCATTCTCATTATGCGACCCACCCATCTCAGTCTGCCAATTTGGTCTTGTGGTATTAAGTCCCATACTGTGACAATCCATTCACAGATTTGAGTTTGGGAAAGTTTCTTCAATCGTCCACTTGACGTCATTTCTGTAGAAATGCATCTCCATTTGCAGTAGAAACGTCACAGATGTATTGTAACCCATTGGCTTACACAGACAGCTCCCAGCCGGCTGATTAAGTGAAGCCCATTCTTACACAGACGGCTGTGAGCCAGACTGAGCAGCTGTAGCTTCTTCTTACTGTTTCTTTAGTTTTGTCAATAGATTGCATGACATGTTATATACCGTTGGAAAGCTGAGAGAACGATCTATTCACCAGTGTACAACAAAATTGATTTCTCTCGATAGATTATGAGTTATAAGCCATTGTTTTTCAAAGAAGCTAATTTTCTTAAAATTAAATGGTAAATATGGGTGCAACAATGGACGAAAATATTAATAAGCCAATGGGTTCAAGGGGCGGTTAATTGAAATGTTGAGTGGTTTTAACATGCCAGTCATTCCTCCAGGTTACACCTTCTGTTAAATAACCTCAGAAACTGTCTTATTATCAACATGGACCACCAATGTAAGAGTGCACCTGGCCGCCGAAACCACACTGACTTCAACCAATCCATGTACAGTTCGGTCATCTGCCCTTTTTCTTGCACCCTTACCAAAATTCCTGGAGGTAGTTATTCTTTTGGCAAGGCCTTTCTTTTAAAAATAACAAAGGTGGAAGTTTTCGTCCATCAGCAGTGATGCCAAGCATTACAGTGCACCGTTGCTTTTTCTGCTCCTGCTGTTTGCATTTGCACAGTTTTTTTGCCGGCCTTATGCACAGTTGTATCTCCTGGCATGTTGAAGAAAACAGGCATCTCATCAGCATTCCCTATTGCTCCTAGGCCATAATTATGTGTTTTCCTTAAGTTGACATGTTTTTGGAATGCGAGCAGTTTTTCCTGGTACATATTGGGAAGTTTCTGCGCTATTGATATATGCCGCCAATTTACAGGGTCGTGACGTGTCATAAATTGCCTTGCCCAGCCGTAACTTTCCTTAAATTCATGCATGGGATCTCCGTATTCTTGGCTATCTTGAGACCTTTGAACTGTATCATTTTGACAGATACAGAAAATCCGTCTGCCCTTATTTTTCATATGTAATCCAGGAGAACTCTTTCTAACTGTGGATATTTAGCTTTCTTTCTGCGGAAAAATTGATGTGTTTTTTAAAGAGAGAGAGTTCTTTTTTTTTTAAGTCAAACTTTCTTCATGCTGTCCTATTTCTGTATTCTGCTGCATATTGCACCACTTGTAGCTTGAATTTGAATGTATATTTTGCTCGGCACTGACCCATGTTTACACACAGTAAACCGGAATGACAATGAATACCGAACCTACTGACTATACCTTTTACCCATGTGTTAATGACTGAGTCGCATCCTGAATGTACCATTACATAGCTGGGAACAAAAGCTTTGGAATTTACAACATTGCCAGATTTAAAAATTATGTAGGCCTACTTTTGTCTTTTGCACGGACTGTTAGTAAAAATGTGACATTTTTTTCCCCAAAACTTGGGTGCGGCCTATACACATGTAGATATGCATATTCATTATCTTTCTATAAAAGTAACTCTCCCTATCCTTACACTCTTTCCTATTCTGCATAAATGGACTAAATTCAGCCCTTAAATTAGCAAAACTCATACCAGTTATTTAAATGTATTGGACTGGAGTGGAATATCTAATGCATAATCATTCTGTTTTATAATCTAGCATAAATTTTCCATCATATTTACCAAATTTGCATTTATACTTCTTTGTAGCTGTACGGTCCAAAGCGAACCTTGTTTTCCTCACAAAAGCTCTCCATTGTTCTCTTACCTTCAGCTTCCATTTTTCAATTCTACAATTCCAAACTTACAATGGCCTCTATCCATCTATCTTTCCCCTGTTTGTCCTCTCGCATTTTCCTCCCAACATTCTGAGATTCAATAACAATTTTGGAAGTCTTTTATCTTGATATAATTTTACTATTTCTATTATTAGGCTATGGTGGAACCATCCTTATTTGGAAGTTGTTGTGTGGTTTTCTGGACAATGTTTTTTTTATGGATGTAGGAATGTTAATGTTTACCATTTAATCTAGGTCGAGCTGCCCAAAGTTACTAATATTGCAAGCCATGGGTCCTTTTATAGCTGTTTTGGATTAATATTGCTTAAAGCATGTGTTGACTTGTTACTTTTCTAATCATGTCATTATAACATATTTCACAAGTTCTTGTTCCATTACTGTATTTACAAAATGTATTTCATCAATTTCGAAAATTGATTGTCTGTATCACTTTGTCCTTGAGGCAATCCTCTAATGAGGAAAGTTGTATATAATACAAAAATAGTATTATATGCCTGCCCTTTGCATATTTTAATTTTTTAGAATGATACAGGCCTACAAGGACTGGATAGAAAGTGATGGAGGGCCGTATCTGGCCTGGGGGCTGTAGTTTGGGAGACCCTACTACCAGTAGCTGGGGGGCACGCCGTAGCGTAGTGGTTAAGGCACTGCGCTACAAGCCGGAAGGTCGAGGGTTCGAGTCCCGGTGGGGTCAGGATTTTTAAACTGACCCAAACCTTCTGGCGGCACTATGGCCCTGGGGTCAACTCAGCCTCTAACTTAAATGAGTACCAGACGCTTGTTCTGGGGTAAAGGCGGCCGTCACGCAGGGCTGACAACCCGGCTGACATCAAGTGCCGATTGTCAAGAAAAAGTGGGAGCCTTAACCTCCTACTACCCCAAGGGCCTCCTGAGGCCTGTAGTGGGATCACTTTACCTTTACTACCAGTAGCTATGTTAGCTTCTGTATTGCTCTCAAGATCATTTGACTATGCAAGATTACCACTGTGGCAAAGTAGATACACCATCTGGGGGTACTGTTTTATTTTAACTCATATATATATATATATATATATATATATATATATATATATATATACATATATATATATATATATACATATATATATATATATATACATATATATATATATATATACATATACATATATACAGGCTCATCGAAAAAGATTGCAGCAATTATCATAGCTTAGGAACTATTTGAGATATTAAAACGGAGTATTTTTTGTTAAATTCGCCTTTTTCCCCCCCTTACCTTTCTATGTGCTCTGCAAACATCCAGCTGATAGTCAATTTTGGCCCAACAGCGCTGGATCATCGCAGGCGTGATTGTTGCAACAGTATCACTTATCCTTTGCCTTAAATGTTGCATATCTCTGATCGGTTCACAGTACAAAAAGTCCAGTGGTGTCAAGTCAGGGCTTTTAGGAGGCCATTGAATAGGACCGGACCTACCAATCCACCGATCAGGGAACCTTGCATGCAGAGCATCTCAAACTTCTTGGGAAAAGTGTGGGGGGCACCATCTTGTTGAAAGAAGAATGTTAACATTATTTTCTTCTTCAATTTGGTCTACTTGCAGGAAAACATACTGTTCTAGCACATCTAAGTAAACATCTCCTGTGATAGTCTGTTCAATAAAAAAGAAAGGGCCAATGACCTGATAGTGCATCAAACTGCACCACATGTTTACTTTTGTAGAACCTCTGACATACTCACAAATGTCATTGGGTTATTGATATCCCCAATTCTACAATTACGCCGGTTGACGCAATCATTGACATGGAATGTAGCTTCATTTGTGAGGATTAAACATTTTAAAAAACCTTCGTCATTGTCATGGGCGTAGTACAGTCACATCTAAACAAACTCAATGAGTCCCCGATTAGTTTGCAGTTCAAATTATTAATTTATCTCATTTACAACAGGACATACAATTTTTTGAAATTGCTGCAACTTTTTCAATGACCCTGTAGTACATTCCAATTGCTTATTGAAATAAATTTAAAACTGCACAGAGATTATTTTACTCTCTCTGTAAAACATTATCTCTTCCTACAGTTACTGACATAAAACCGTACGTTTAAGTACAAATTATTATTGATAGAAATTTCACATTTTCTGTTAAAGAGGTTGAAACCTATATATAAATGTTTTGAAGAGAAAAAGTAGTGTCCTACCATCTGAAGACTAAAAAAGTTTTTATTTTATTGCATTTGTTATGTCAGTTGCCATAAAATTCACTTATACAGCAAACTCCCAATTATATATGTTAATTGGGACTGAGATATGCACAGAAAATAAAAAAAACACGGATAATCCAATTAAGTTATTCGGCGCCGTGGACGTTGATTAGAAATGTATTATTTACCCACTTTAACACTAATTAAATGCAACAAATATTCATAAAATGTTATATTAAATGTATTTAGGTGCAAGTCGTAATTATTTTATTTTACTCGTAAATAGTAAACACTAGTAACCACCGATGACCACACTACTAACCAGCGATAAACCCACTGCCACAGCATATCCGTGGTTAGAACTGCAACAACAAACTTTCAGGGTCGCATGTTTGGACGCATTAGACAGTAAAATGCCTTCTCTGCTGAGCAAGTTGTATGCTAATACGATTTTGCTTACTCAGAAATCTGTTCATGCGATAATAATTGGTTAAATTTGTAAGCTACCTGCGGAGGTACCTTACATGAGCAACTCAAATTAAAATCCCGAACGGGAACCGATGGTAATCGATGTACTTTGCTGCTTTATCCAACATTTATCCAAGATGTCGGACCTTGAAGACTTCGATCATGTTTTCGGTATACACGGAGAAGAGGAATTTGATAGAGTCTACCAAAGAATTCAACTGGAAGAACAGGAGAATCGGCATAATATTGCGTGTCGCAGACGTGTTTGTATACGGTATTATTTGCGGGATGCAAGCATAAATGCATTCCTCTATAGCAGACGAAAATAACGGAAGTGGTTTTATCGCTGAGAATTCTGGGTAATTCGTTGCCAATATTACGAAAACGTCGACTCTCGTGCATGACCGATAAGTCGGCCGTTAATTCGTTCTCAGCAATTGCTCACGGTGAATCAGCTCACTAGTGATTGGAAGTAATTTGAGTAGAGAGTAATGTTCTAACATACGACCCTCAGTGACTCACAACGGAAATTACCAAAATTGTATTGTATTCTCAGAACATTTGTTGGTACTGTTAAACACATCAGGGTAGGGGGTTGTGAGTGGAGGTTACTCTATTGTGCTAGTTTCTAAGTGCAGTTCACAGTAGCATATTTAAAAATAAAGAATTTTTTCATAAAAATACAGTATTTTTAAAAAATACAGTAAGAAGAATCGTGCATGGATAATCTGCAAACCGGATAATACGCGCACTGATAATCAGGAGTTTGCTGTATGAAAAAATGAAACCAATTTATCTTGCAGGTTTATTACTAAACAGGTTTTACAGTTCATTTTGCAAATTCCTATGTCCAAAAATTGTTTATTTTTGTACTCTTCTCTGTCCCTTTCTTGTGGTCATTTATCCTTCGTGGCATCAGTAATATATCTGAAATCAGAACACGTCATATACAATTTTAGTTTCTGAACATCCTTTCATGATTATATTCTTCTTCTTCTACTACTACAAGGTTTAGGCTATGCAGCCTGTTCCGGCGAAGTTAAAAGTGGAGTCCATCTTCTGCGTGGTCGGCCAACATCGCTTGTTCCTCTGGGATTATACAGGAAGGTTCTTTTTGGTATTCTTTCGTTGTTCATTCTCTTTAAGTGTTCTGTCCATTTATTATTATTTTCGCTGATTTTATCTTCAATTTTATATATATTTAATTCTTCTCGTATAGTTTCATTCCTTATTCTATCCGCTCTTGTGCATCCTTTCACATGATGTAAAAACAGCATTTCCGCAGTCTGTATCCTGCTTTTATCCCTTGATTTCATTATCCAATTTTCACTTCCATACAACAACAAAGGAACAGCCATTGTTTTATATAATTTAAGTTTCGTATCTTTCCTTGTTTTCCGGCCTAAGGTTATTTTTATGGTTCCACAAATAGCCTGAAATTTATTTTCTCTATAAGTTATATCACATCCTAAATATGATATAACTTATAGAGAAAATATTCTTAATTTCATGAAATTAAAAATTAGCAGGATATGCACCTAATTTATGAGTTGAAAATTGGGGGGGGGGAAGACAAGTAAAACACTGGTGTATTGTACTTAGTTGCATGCATTTCTAGTACACTTATATATTTATAGAGTTACAGTGCTTATTTATTATTCTTGTACAGACAAAAAGTGAAGATGCAAAGAAACCAAAAAAGGAGGAAAACGGAGAAGAAGACGAGGAAGTAGAGGATGAAGAAGATGTAGAAGGAGAAGAGGAGGATGAGGAAGAAGAACTGCCCGAAGGAGAGGAGGAGTTAGATGAAGGAGAAGGTATTTATCAGTAATTAAAGAAGAGAATGTAGTTGTAATTGATGGTAACGGGAAAAAAATTATGAATAAGTCATATTTGAAGAGAAAAATTATATGCTCAGACTGGTGCTTGAACCCAGGACCTTTTGTGCTCTAGGCAAATGCTCTACCGACTGAGCTACCTGACCAAGTTCCAATGTAGATGCACATTTTTCTCTTATATACGCTGTTAATTCCCGTGCACCAAATGCTATGAAACCTTCGTTCTGTCCTGCAAATGGTGGCTTTTTTTATTAAGAAGGCATTTATTTGGGAATTTTACATTACATTATAAAGCCAGTATGGCTTCTTTCAGTGTTTTTATTATTCATTTAATATGTTTTCTCCAAATATGATTTATCCATCATTGAGATGTATGAAATGAATAAAAAATTATGCCTGAACCATTGATTACAATTGTTTAGTTGTGTACATTAATTTGCTTATTTCAATCATATAATAGCTTAACTTCTTAATATTAATTTAATAGAGAAATTTATATTTCGACAGAGTTCAATTTTTTTTTTCTCTTACATCATAAGAAAGTTAGTTAAATATGGGAAATAACATTATGAGGTTCTTAATTTGTAAATTGAGTCATTTTTACACGCTTTATATTAGCTTGACCTCTATCTATCTATGTAACAGAATTTTTCAACGCGATTTTCACCCACTTAAAATCATTGGATCGACTTGAAACTGTATATTTGTAGAGGACCCGTGACAGTACAATAATTTCATATTTATTTTCTAAAATCATCCTGACCATAATCATCAGAAATAAAAAAAAGTGTTTTTGTATCAATGTAACGGAATCTTTCAACACGATTTTCACCCACTTAGAAACATTGGATTGACTTGAAACTTTGTATACTTGTAGAGGACCCGTGACAATACAATAATTTCATATTTATTTTCTAAAATCCTGCCATAATCATCAGAAAATCAAAAAAAAAGTGTTTTTGTTTCAATGTAACGGAATCTTTCAACACGATTTTCACCCACTTAGAAACATTGGATCGACTTGAAACTTTGTATACGTATAGAGGACCCGTGACAATACAATAATTTCATTTATTTTCTAAAATCCTGGCCAGAATCATCCGAAAATCAAAAAAATGAAAACTGGTATAATAGGTTGCGGACTTGTCGAGTTTTTAGTCAATCGTTGTAAGAGCTCAGTTGGTAGAGCAGTGAACTCTTAGTGGTATATAATTTCAATAATCCATACGTCGCTGGTTCAAATCCGGCTGGGAGGTTTTCTTTCATAGAAGAGTATTACTTTTAGCTCATACTACAATAGTATCGAATTTAAAGATATTTACATTTTTATCTTATTCTGTAAAATATTAAAACTAAAAAATAAATAATAGTTTTAAAAAAACTAAAAGAACACGCTTTATTAGAAAACTAAAGAATGAAAAATAATTTTAATTTCCAATACACTTGGGATAAAATAAAGTGGTCAACAAAAAAATCATCTCCAACACATATAGAATGAAATTAGAGTTATCAACAAAAAGAATATAATTTTACCATCAAAAGCGTGGGGTGCTTTTTATGATTTTTACATTTTCTTCTTAGAGACTTTACTTTTACCAATATCTGTTCATTATCAAATATATTAATTGATATAGAGCACCCCACGCTTTTGATGGTAAAATTATTTTCTTTTTGTTGATAACTCTAATTTCATTCTATATGTGTTGGAGATGATTTTTTTGTTGACCACTTTATTTTATCCCAAGCATGTTGGAAATTAAAATTATTTTTCATTTTTTAGTTTTCTAATAAAGCGTGTTCTTTTAGTTTTTTTAAAACTATTATTTATTTTACATCTTACCTTATATTTTATATTTCTTTTAAACACGGCAACTAGTTTTCAAGAGAAGGATCTCTCTCATCATCAACCGACATTATGACTACCGGATATTCGTTGGAATCTCCATCAATAGCATTGCCATCTGGTGTTGATTTGATGAACTTTGAGATGGGGTCACGTTCATCAGGAATCTCGAAAATTCATGTATCTAAATTTGTTCTTCTGAATATATATCTTCTCTCAAATTGTCAATTTGGAAAAGCCTTTAGAATGGACAATTTGGGAGAAGATATATTCTGAAGTACAAATTTAGATCCATGAATTTCGAGATTCCTGATGAACGTGGCCTCATCTCAAAGTTCATCAAACCAACACCAGATGGCAACGTTATTGATGGAGATTCCAACGAAAATCCGATAGTCATGATGTCGGTTGATAATGAGAGAGATCCTTCTCTTGAAAACTAGTTCCCATGTTTAAAAGAAACATAAAATATGAGGTAAGATGTAAAAGATGGCTCATTAATTTACGAAGGAAGAGAAATTTATGTTTGGGTAGAGATGCCTGCATAACATAATTTGTTAGTGTGCTCATGCATAAAACTAGAAGCCTTGGGGTCAAATTCTGGTTAAAGCATAAGCATACATTTTTTCCTCTTCAAAAAATAATTATTGGTCAACCTTGAGTGTTTAAATTACATCAATAGAAATAATTCTTAGTAGAAGATGTCAGCGTGTTTGGTAGTAACAGCTATCGTCCTCTGGAAGAATGAGCATTTTATAAGAGGAAAGAAATGTTGACATTATTATCTTAGCTCAAATGATGTAATTGGTATTTTACTGATGAATACAATAGGAGATCCAAGGTTCATGTCCTGATTTGAACGTTGATTTTTCTTTCTTAAATAAAATCAAATCAATCCGGCTTATCTTCTGGTGAAGTTTATGAGTAAGTTAATTTTTTTACTAGTAGAGGTTACCAGTCTCTAGCCAAACCCCTCTTCCTGGAGGGCAAGGGAACTGGAATTTCGGAGTGTTCGTCTCCTAGAGAAGTTGCCTTCACTACGGCTTTGGGGACTTCTCTTCTCCCCACGTAACCCTGTGGACGGGGCCTTACCCAGGTATTACGCACTGGGCGAGTGGGACCTGGAGCTCACAAATGGGCAGGGGTGCCTACTCCCTGGAGTGGACTACCTCTTTCAAGGGTTCCACTCTGGAATCAAGAACACAGAAATAAGACAGGAACTTGAAATATTTGCAATAACTGATCAAATAGATACATATAGACAAAAATGGAAGCAACACATAGACAGAATGAATGTAGATAGATATCCAAAACAAATATCAAAATACAAACATAAAGGCACCCGAGATGTGGGCAGATCTAGAAAGAGATGGGCTGAAGTCGGAGCGGGTCAACAGACCTAATCCATGAATGCAGATGATGATGAAATAACATCAAATTTTTAATGGCATTTTGACTGGTATATGGAACCATTTACCCATCGTGATTGTATATGAATTGTAATGAATGATTCACTGTGTTTATGGAAGGGGCATTTATCTTCCAAACAATACTTCCACTTAAAACTGCCAAATTTGGTATTAAAACATATGAATTGTGTGAGTATAGAGCTGGATATGTATGGTTATTCATTGTTAATGGCCTGGGAATGGAACTTGACACTGTATGTGGACAAAAATACGAACAAAACACCTGCAGTAATTATAAAATTGGTGGAGAACCTTCTGGACTATGGACACACGATTTAGATATTTTTTAAGTTATGTAGATAGGAAATAACAGTATGAGGTTTTTTAATATTGTTTATTTTTTATTATTTCACTCACCTCATACTTCATAATTCATAGCAGACCCTGGGTTTCTTCACATCTTTTGTGACATTCTCAATGCTGCGTCACGTTCACAATTGACGTCCAACGGCCTTCTATCCTGCAGACTGACCTCCGTGCCATCTGGTGGCCGACCGAAGAATTTCCAAATCAGTCCTCTTTCTTTATAACCGGGTATTTCAAAATTCATAGTTGTATTTTCATTCTTGCATATGTAAATTTTTTCCCAAATTGTGAGTTCCTTCGGTTTTTCCAATTGTTTAAGTAATTTTGTTTTGGTTTCTATTCTATGTTTTTCTGCCCAGGCATGTGCAGTTATTGCAGATTTTTCTGTTTCTCCATTTTTAACATTTCTGAGGTGTTCTTTTAATCTTGTATTTAGATTCCTTTTTGTTTTTCCTATGTATATCTTTTCACAATCTTTACAATTAATTTGATAAATTCCCGATTTTTTGCAGTCTTCAATCTTTTCATTTTTGTTGGTTTTTTATTAAATTACCTAAATTAAATAAATGATTACAGCTTAGGTAATTTAATAAAAACCAACAAAAATGAAAAGATTGAAGACTGCAAAAAATCGGGAATTTATCAAATTAATTGTAAAGATTGTGAAAAGATATACATAGGAAAAACAAAAAGGAATCTAAATACAAGATTAAAAGAACACCTCAGAAATGTTAAAAATGGAGAAACAGAAAAATCTGCAATAACTGCACATGCCTGGGCAGAAAAACATAGAATAGAAACCAAAACAAAATTACTTAAACAATTGGAAAAACCGAAGGAACTCACAATTTGGGAAAACATTTACATATGCAAGAATGAAAACACAACTATGCATTTTGAAATACCCGGTGATAAGGAGAGGAGATTGATTTGGAAGTTCGTCAGTCAGCTATCGGATGGTGCAGAGGTCAGTCTGCAGGATAGAAGGCCGTTGGACATCAGTTGTGAACGTAATACAGCATTGAGAATGTCACAAATGAAGTGATGAAACTCGAGTCTGCGTGGGAGTTATGAAGTATGAGGTGAGTCAAGAAACAAATAAACAATATTAAAAACCTCATAGTGTTATTTTCTATCTACATAACTTAACACTATTTAGATATTCAATTTTTATAATTGAACTTGCCCGATTTCTAAAATAAAAAAAACACTATGTTGGCGCTCTCAGAGACAATAGAAAATTTCTTCCAAAATTAGTAAAGGGAAAAATTAAAAAAGATAATATTTTGCACAACGTTCCAATGATGTTACTGTATTAGCATGGAAAGATAAGAAACGGGTGACAATGATCTGAACATGCCACAGCCATGAAATGCATCGGACCACTAACAAAAAGAGAGCCGTGGAAATGAAGCCGGCTGTAGTATGTGATTATGATGTAATTATGGCTGGTGTTGACCTCAAGGATCAAATGTTTCAACCATATTTATTAAAAAGAAAAAGAGGTACCAAATGGTATATAATTTTTTTCAAAAGACTTAAATGTAGCAATTCACAATGCTTTTGTGATCTACAAATAAAAAAGAAAAATATGAAACTGGACTGCTGCTTATTCAAGGACTTGTGGAAAAATATGGACCTGCTATCCTGCAACCAGCATACGGCCGCCCATCAACACAGCCACTCCCCAAAAGGCTGATAGAACATCATTTTCCCGAGAGAATTCCTGTAATGGGTAAGAAAGCAAAACCACAGAAACGGTGTGTTGTGTGTGCCAAAAAAGGTACAAGAAAGGAGTCAATTTATTGGTGCGGTGATTGTGAGAAAGGACTTTGTGCAGTTGGGTGTTTCAAGACGTACCACACGGTTCTGGATTTCTAGATGATAGGAAAATTTCCGTGAACAAAAGATATTTATAATCAAGGTAAGACTAGAAACACAATTTAACTAAATTTTATTCTGATGTTACATTGTAAATTGTCCACCGCTGTGGTCTCGAGGTAGCGTGCTGCCTTGTCACGCAGCAGGCCTGGGTTCAATCCCTGATCGGGGCAGTTTTCTGGGTGAGGTTTTTATCGGGGTTTTTTCCTCACCTGTAAGACAAATGTCAGGAAAACTTTAAGACCCAAACTGTCCCCGAAATCATATCATCATCCTTCACCGATGTGGAAAGCATCGGGAAGCTACCACACCTACACAATTCCCTAGTAAAGCTGCGAGCATATCATGAAAATGCTATGATTGCAGTGAAGGACCTGCCTTCGGGCAGAATTACTATGGATGGATATTGTAAATTAACACATTCCAGAATTGGATATAGTTTAATTTAGAAAGAAAAATTACTGATGGACAAATTATATTTGAAAAGATAAATATATGCCTAGACTGGGATTTGAACCCAGGACCGTCGACCTCACTTGAATATAGCATTGACATAGAGAGTCAGTGGTCCTGGGTTCAAACCCCAGTCTAGGTGTATATTTTTCTTTTCAAATATAATTTGTCCATCATTAAGATGTTTAACCTTTTGACTGCCGAGTTTTCCTTTTGCCAGCTGGGCTGTGGGCGCCAGGTTTTTTAATTTAAAGTACTATGCCATACTATATAATATAAACCTATATAAAGTATATTTAACTATCTACATGCCATGGTAAATTTAATTTAAACTCACTATTTTACATTTATTTGAAGGTTAGGCGGTGTTGCTTCCACTTGTAAAGATCCCAGGTTCGAATTCAGCACGGTGACTTTATTGAAATTTGTTATCACTATCACTAAAACATTTATTCTACTGAATAATTTTGATGGTATCATCACTAAACACTTATAATATTAAATATTGTTGAACATTTTTTGTGGTCCTGGGTTCGAATCAATTCCAGTCAAACAGCTGTTTTATGCCACGTGTTTCGTTTGGCACGACACGCCAACCACTGTCAGTCACACTCTGTTCATTTAGGTCTACATCACTTGCTTTACTATTTACAGGCTTAGATTGTAATAATATTCTCTTAGAAATAGGACTACTATCACATTCGTCAAACGATTAATCATTTGATGAACTGTTACTGTCACTCTCATCTTCTGATAAAACTGACACAATAAACTCACGAATTGTATTTTCGTCAACTTCGAGACATGAATCACTGTATTCACAACACGACCTATCCCTTGCTCAGGTATCTTTTCAACTAAAAATAAAATAAATAAAGAGAAAATCCTGAAATTGCAATATTCCATAGCAAAAAAAAAAGGCCTTGAAACATGAATGTACACCCTCCTTAAGAAAACCGATTTACAACCAGCCTGTACCGTTATTCTGTAAGGGATGTGCAAAGTTTTGCTAAGAAAGGATGTACAAACATAGAACGAACAATAATTTTAGTTTATTGAAGTAAAAATTTCGGGAAAAAATATTTAAAGTAATAAGATTGAAAACCGGAGCCTGCCGGGCGTGGCATACAGCTGTACACACACTTTCACCGGCGCACACCGGGCATGGCGTTCAAAAGGTTAAAAATGAATAATATGAACATTAAAAGAAAAATTACGTTTGAACCCTGGATCTCTGGCTCTGTGTGCAATAACCATTATGCCATTCAAACTTCCTTGGGAACGGTCAAATTTCTTTGCACTTATACAATTCTCATTTCATCCGAAGGCCATTTCATGACTTCTATTCAAAGTATTTTTATTGATAATTTTAAGCAGTAAATCTTCATGTTTTGATGTTATATTTTAAATTAACACTTTCTGCACATTGTTCAATTTTAGAAAGAAAAATTATGTTTATTTATTCAGAATTTAATTTGTACTTGTAAGCCCATGTTTTCCCTTAACAGAGATTTAGGCGCTCTCCCCCTACAGGAAAGAATTCGACCATACTAATTTAGTTACACTTGTTTTCTATAGATGTCACTTGAGTCCGTGGTCAGCATTCCACCTCACACTGACATCTAGGAAACCAAGGTCGTACTAGGACGGGAAAAATTGGTAAATTTTGCTTAGAGGCCTTTTCATTCAGGCTTAAGGATCTTTTACGAGCCTGAAAATATTCAGATTCAGGATCCACGGCTTAAAGTCCCTCCCGGAGGACTTGCTCCTTGGATTTTTCCATCATAAAAAATCCATTGAACTCGGGACCAGAGGCAAGGAGCATAGCCACTAGTCCACTGCGGCCGATTCAGAATTTAATACATATCTAAAATTAATTACTGGTTGGAATGTAGTTTAAAAATACTACCCCACAAGGGTACTGTGTCTTGCACTGTAGCTGAGTGGTTAAGGCAAGATGCCTTGGCACAGAACTAACAGGACTTGTGCTGGTTTGAGTCTCCATGGGCAAGAAATTTTCTCGTAGAATTTCAGCCAGTATGGGACATGTGCCCACCCAGCATCGTGAGGCATTTGGATAGCTACAATAAGTAGGGGCTCCAGGTGGAGAAAACCCACTATAACTGCTGAAGGACTCAATATGTTAACCACGTGTCACCCTTACACTGGCTGGATGATCATCTACCTCTGTGATTAACACATGTGGATGTGAGGCCAGCAACAAGCTGTTTAACAACTTTTACGGTCTAATGCATTCATAGATTCGAGCCTTAATATTCCGGGGTATTTAAAAATACCGCATGAACTGCAGGACGGAATTTAAATCCCAGTCCGTGGTATTAAATGGATGGTAGAGCGCTCATACTAACAAAAAGAATTTTTTACGATAAACTATAAGAGATATAAGTATAAAATAACTTTTATTTAATTCATAAAGGAGTGTATTATGCAATTAAATGTTTAATTTTTACATACAATAGAGAATTTTATTATTAAAAGTTAAAATTTATTTGCGAGGTCTATATTTTTTGGTTTGATTTTATAACGGGTTCAGTTTATGATTTGAAGGTGATTGTACTCTTGCAAGGGGGATTTGATGACGTAGTATTGTAGTTGGAACACGTGTGCCATGAAAAATCTGCTTTGAAAGCATACACATGAGTAGCCTGTCTTGTTGATGACTGAGTTATCAGCACAAACCTTATAACATACAACACTAAGATTCAGTCTTGAATTAGTAACTGTAGACTGAGGTTTGTTTTTTAACATATAAAAAAATGGCTTCACGTATATGGCATCTTGGATTATCAAAATAATATGAGTAGCATATCAGATATTTTTTTAAAAATAAATACTAACAAGATATTTACCATGTTAACTCATAATTTAAATACAAAATTAGGGGTGAAAAAGACACCATGTTTTTTTTTCTCTTATTTTTTATGAATACTTGATCTAAAACAGTCCACCCCTGTGGTCTCGAGGTAGCGTGCTGCCTTGTCACGCAGCGGGCCCGGGTTTAATCCCCGGTCGGGGCAGTTTTTCTGGGTGAGGTTTTTATCGGGGTTTTTCCTCACCTGTAAGACAAATGTCAGGAAAACTTTAAGGTCCAAACAGTCCCCGAAATCATATGGCCAACATCATCATCATCCTTCACCGGTGTGGAAAGCAATGGGAAGCTACCACACCTACAATTCCCTAGTAAAGCTGCAGCATTGCATGAAAATGCTATGATTGCAGTGAAGGACCTGCCTCTGGGCAGAATTACTATGGATGGATGGATCTAAAACACAATAGGTTAGAGCCACAAATAACTTCCCTGCAACATTTTCTGAATTTTTATAATTTTAGGGGGCACACTGTAGCGTAGTGGTTAAGGCACTGTGCTACAAGTCGGAAGGTTGAGGGTTCAAGTCCCGATGGGGGTCAGGATTTTTAAACTGACCAAAATCTTATGGCAGCACTATGGCCCTGGGGTCGACTCAGCCTCTAAAGGAAATGAGTACCAGATGCTTGTTCTGGGTGTAAAGGCGGCCTGTCATGCTGGGCTGACATCAAGTGCCGATTGTCTAGAAAAAGTGGGAGGCTTAACCTCCTACTACCCCAAGGGTCTCCCGAGGCCTGTAGTGGGATTACTTTACTTTTACAAAGAAATAATGTTATCATTGAGAAAATATGTAAAAATTAGGGGTGAAAAGGGCACTTTTTTTTTTGTGAATACTTGATCGGAACACAGTAGGTTAGAGCCACTAATAATTTCTTTACAATATTTTCTGAATTTTTGTAATTTTACGAAGAAATAATGTTATCATTGGACAAATATGTCCACTAAGTCCTTTAGGGCATTACATTTAATGGACAAATATGTCCCTCAAGTCTTCTAAAGGTTAATGTGTTTGTCAATACTTGAAATATTAAAACAAGTTTTGTTATTTTGCAGAAGAGGAAGACGACGAAGGTGAAGGAGAAGGGGAGGACGATGAAGATGATGCATAATGAGTAAAATGTGGAAGAGACTTAAAAATAACTGAGCGAGTGAGTGTTTTCCTGCCTTCCCGGTAAAGCTTGGAACTAAGGAGTGAAATACTTAAAGGAAAAAAAAAGGAATTTGTTCAAATGACGATGGATAGACACTCTCTGATCCTGACAAATAGTTTATATTTTTTTTTAATATTTTTTTTTTGTCCTCTTAATGGCCGTTGCGACAGACGTGTGGTGTGCTGGGCGAAGAGATGTCCTCTTCTTCCCTTTTGAATATATGTGTGTGTGTGCAAACTTATCGAGTGCTGCAAATTAACATTTCCAGCTCACTAACCTTCACTCCCTAACTCCAGGTTTTAACACGGGAAACTCATTAAGTGGGGGGAGGGATGGTTTTTAACATATTCATTCATGGTGTCTATTTAAAATAATTTAAAAATGGACATGGGTCATTTTTTCCCCTTTTTTTTGTTATTATAATTATTATTCTTTTTTCCTATTTCCGTTTTTTAGTAAGGTTCTCCCCCGAGTATGAATTTGTAAGCAGGGAAAGTTGACAAAATAAGTTTCTGGAAAGACAACATCGCACGAATGCTATTGTATTAGAAAAAATGGAAAGAAAACAAATATGACAAACAACCAAATGCTAGGACGGACAATGTGTGTGAATGTTTTTTAAGTTGTGAAAGGAACTGTACTTTATAATAACATTGAGAATTTTGTTCGTCTTCTACAAGGTTATAATTTTTTTTTTTAACGTGTTACTTTTACTTCTGATTTGGTTGTAATTTTTTTCTTTTATGTCAGACTGTAACATAGAATAGCTAATTTTTTATTGTGACAAACAACCCCAATTTTACTGTACAAAGATTTTGAGAAGAAAAAAAAATAGAACACAAAACCTCAACAATGGATGGATTTGACCTCCTAATGCACCTTAAACGTGATCCTCATTTACTCTGCAGTTCACGAGTAAAACATTACGGGCAATAAAAGTTGAGTGAATTGTAAACGTTGATGTATTTCACTAAATGTCTTCTTTGAAGGAAGAAAAAAAGTTTGAGAAAAAATCCCACATTTTACTAGTATGAGGTCTGATTTGTAGATCTGTGTTCAGTGTGTGCATTATTAATATTGTATGACCAATTTCTTAAAAGTAATTTAAAAAAAGAAGTGTTTTGTGAAATAGAATGGTCTTTATTGACCTTTAACAACAAAGTTCTGCTCATTCCAAGCATTTGATAATTCCTGTTTTAAAAAAATGAAAATGGGACAAAAAAAGGTAGTTTTTCAGTTTGGAATATTTTTATGGGAATTTAAGTGAAATCTGTAACAATAGGGAATTTGTAGTGAAAAATTGTAACTACATGGAGTGACTAAAAAGTGGCTAGAAGAAGTTTCAACTTATTGGTTTTTTTTTATTATTTTAAGAGATGAGGATGCTGAATTTTTATTTATATATTTACATGATTAAATTAGCATAAATGTTTTACAAAATTATTTGTAAAAGGGATAAGTTATGATTGGAAAAAAAAGGGGGGAAAATCTACAATTCTGAGAATTGCCTGCAATGAGGAATATATTCCCTTTTTTGTATATGACTTATTAATACTTCGTTATGGGGTCATTCACCCCCCACGCCTCTCTTTGAGAGATTTAAAAACTGGTATTTATTTAAGGTAATTTTTTTTAATATTACGACAACATTAATTTTTCAAGGGTCTAGTTCACGGGTGGATGTGTGAAGAAAATTATCTACATCTGAGTTATATCACTTTACACACCAAGAATCCTAAAATTATGATTATCACGTGATGTTCATTACTAGGACTAGAATTTTTATGATGTAGCATATACTTTCGGTAAGAGTGATATAAGAATTGAATGAATCGTGAATTCTTCTTACCTCATGCATCTATGTTTTTTAAACGAGTGATATGTTTATTAAATATGTATAAATGCTTTTTATACAAAAAACTGTTTGAATTAAAGCACTTTATTAAGTCATTTATGCATATTTGGCCATTTTTATATGACAGCATATATAACATATATGTCATATTTTCACTCTTTTAAGAAGTAAATCGCTTTTATCTTACAATTTCTTTCTTTCGTGTTCATTTGAGTAATTAAATTTCTCAGAATTTTGTTTCTTGTAAAATCTATCTTCCGCTCCTATTTCATTTCAATTCACAGTATGGACTTTTCCTTACATATATACCTAAATATTTATGTATTGTCTCACGACAAGCAAGTAGCTACTGATAATTTTAACACTTCGAGTCCGATGATGGTATTAGTACCACGGCATTTAAATGACACTGAAGCCGGAGAAAATTAAATCCCTCGGCATGCCTGTGCCTGCAGATTTACAGGGGTGTTTTTCTGATTCTGAAGCCAGAGAAAATTAAATCCCTCGACATGCCTATGCCAGCATATTTACAGGGGTGTTTTTCTGGTTCTGAAGCCGGATAAAATTAAATCCCTCGGCATGCCTGTGCCGGCAGATTTACAGGGGTGTTTTTCTGACTGCATTTAAATGACACTGAAGCCGGAGAAAATTAAATCCCTTGGCATGCCTATGCCGGCAGATTTACAGGGGTGTTTTTCTGAACCAGAAATTACACTGAAGCCGGAGAAAATTAATTCCCTTGGCATGCCTGTGCCAGCAGATTTACAGGGGTGTTTTTCTGTTGGCATTTAAATGGCACTGAAGCCGGAGAAAATTAAATCCCTTGGCATGCCTGTGCAGGCAGATTTACAGGGGTGTTATTCTGAACCAGAAATGACACTGAAGCCGGAGAAAATTAAACCCCTCGGCATGCCTGTGCCGGCAGATTTACAGGGTGTTTTACCAGAAAAACACCCCTGTAAATCTGCCAGCACGGGCATGCCGAGGGATTTAATTTTCTCCGGCTTCAGTGTCATTTAAATGGCGTGGTACTAGTACCACTGCAGGACTCAAAGTGTTAATTAAATAAAAACATGCTACAATATCAAATTCCATACTTTAACTCGCTTCTCAATTGCATTTTACTCTTTAATAAATAGTAAATTGTCATAAACTGATTTACTAATTGATTTTACAACCGAAATTATTATATTAGGTTATTTTTCCTATGTTGCAGTGCATATTTTTGTAAATATTAGGTCATAACCGCATTTTTTTGCATATTTCTGTGGTTTTTAGGTCATAAAAATCCTAGCCCTACTCATGACTATTGATCCTACAATATCAATGTTTTCTTTTTCTAATGCAGAAAAAAACCATTCATTCTGGATAGATAACTCATTTTTTCAAGAGATATATCTCTTTACACATCCACCTGAGAATTGAAGGCGGTAAGCCTATTGTGTTCTCTGATGATAGATGTGATATTTAGCTATTATATCTAATCAAACCTTTAACTTTGTAAAAACAAATAAAAATTTAATATAATAAAACCGAATAAGAATTTTGTAGGATCTTAAAACTGATTTGGAAATATACATTTAACCAGTTTTCTCATCTGGAAACGTTTCAGAAATCGTTGTCCCCATTCTCAATTAGATTTTGAGTGTTTGCATTGAGTTTTCTGTGCATTCAGATTACTTTCTTGGTGGTGGGTATTTTTTTTTCTTGTTTATACTTGTCACTTATATTAAATGACAAATCAATATTTTAAGAGAAAAATTTTCGCCTGGACTGTGATTTGAACCCAAGATCCCTGTTTCATTGCTTTATTCATTAAGCTATCTAAATTTTGAGAAAAAAGTTTAAATCAGGAGTGTAGATAGCTTAACCCATTTGCCTCAAAAGACGAACTAGACTTGCCGTCAGTTAAATGACAAGGTACACTCGCTTGACTCTGCTGTTATGTTTTGCAATATGTTGTACATCCCTTGGCTGGGTAATGTTTTGTTAACATTTACAAATAGTAGAGGAATGTGTTTTTGCCTTCACCTTTATTGTGATCCCAAGTACCATTATCTTTTGTTTGTTTTGAATGTCTGAAAATAAGACAATATAATTTACGATAACTTAAATTCAATTTCTGGGAAAATGCATTGACCATTTAAACCTGAAGCGGATGGGTTTAATGGATAAAGCACTGGAACAGAGATCCTGGGTTCAAATCCCAGTTTAGGCAAAAAATCCATTTGGCACTCTGGAATTAACAATATATAAGAGAAAAAATTATGTTTAGATTCGAGTGATCAGTAGCTCAGGTTGGTAGAACATAGAAAGCCAAAGGTCCAGGGTTCAAACCCCAGTCTGAGTGTATATTTTTCTCTTCAAATATAATTTGTTCTGCAGTGAGAAGTATTACACAATTAAAGTATAAAATTACAAAATAATTACCTAAAAGGTCCGTCTCCTGAACTTAAAAGTTATTAATTATCTATAGTGCTTTCGGGACTAGTTCCATCAACAGATAATACTTCTGCTGATGATAAAGCACTTACTTACTTACTCACTGGCACTATCGAACCCATAGGTTCATGGCCGTGTGGACATAAGCTCTCCATACATCCCTATCCTGAGCTAATGTTTTCCAATCATTCCCTGTATAATCTACTTCCCTCAAATCATAGTTATTCTCCCACCTCATTCTTGGTCTACCAACTGGGCGTTTTCCCTCTGGCTTTCCTACAAGAAGTTTCCATGCAAGTCTCATTCCCCATACGTGCAACATATCCTGCCCATCGCAGTCTACGAGACTTAACTGTTCTTATTATATCTGGCTTCCTATAAAGACCATGTAGTTCATTCTTATCTTGATAAGGCACTACAGATGATTAATTTTTTTAAGTTGAGGAGACGGACCTTTTAAGTAACTATTTTATAAAAATAATTAAATTAATCATGATTATTTCATACCTCATACTTCTATATTTCTTTAAATACAGCACTGCAGTATCGGCAATTTCTTATCACCATCATCAGCTGTTTACACGATTGTCAATTTTTTACTTTTGTTAATTATCCAAACTGCCATCTGATGTTCTTTTAAAGAATTATTTTCTAAACTGCCATCTGGTGTTCATTTTAATGAATAATTTTCTAAACTGCCATCTGTTGGATTTTTGAAGAACTTTGTAATCAAGCTAGGTTCATCTGGAATTTCAAAGTTCATAGTTCTAGTATGGTTTTTTTTAACTATAAACTTCAAAATTCCAGACCATTTATCAGGATAGAAACGCTGACATAATTTCAATGCAGACAGTTGGAATATAGTTGAGAAAGGGGAAGATGGTCTCCAGACATTTCCAGGTAAGAAAGCTCATGTTTTTATTATTAATCTAACTCTTCTCACTGAAGGATAAATTATATTTGAAGAGAAAAATTATACGCTCAGACTGGGGTTTTAACTCAGGATCTAGAAAGCCAATGGCCCTGGGTTCAAACCCCAGTCTGGGTGTATAATTTTTCTCTTAAAATATAAGAAAACTTTATGCCTCTTCATTTAGGGAGTCATATCTTGTATAAAAACCTTCATCTATCTCAGTCATTCCATAGTTCCTTCTACATAATTTCTTCCCAGTTTATTTCTCTTCTTTCGGCGTATCCTCTTGATCTCTTCGTGCTTAAACAGAAGTTTAATGTCTTCCAGTGTCTATCTTTATAACATGGGTATCCTATTTTCTGACGTTTTTATTATTAATTTAACACTTTTCACTGAAGGACAAATTATATTTGAAGAGAAAAATTATATGCTTAGACTGGGGTTTGAACCCATGGCCTTTGGCTTGCTAGACCAATGCTCTACCGCTGAGCTATCTGGGCACTCCAATCTAAACACATTTTTCTCTTATCCATTGTTAACTCCCAAATGCTATGAGCCTTTAACATTTCTCACCGAAGGACAAATTATATTTGAAAGGAAAAATTATATTCTCAGACTGGGGTTTGAACTCAGGACCTTTGACTTTCTAGGCCAATGCTCTGTTGCTGAACTACGTGGGCACTCCTATCTAAACACATTTTTCTCTTATACATTGTTAACTCCCAATCGCCGAATTCTACAAGCGTTTGCTTCGATTATGCAAATGATGGCTTTTATTTAAGAAGACATTTTGTTGTAAATTTAAACACTACTTTATAAAGCCAGTAGGGCTTCTTTCGATGTTTTAGTTATTAATTTAACTCTTCTCACTGGAGGACAAATTATATTTCAAGAGAAAAATATACGCTCAGACGGGTTTGAACTCATGAAAAATTGAAAATACCTTATCTCATACTGTTACTTCCCATTGTAATTTTTCTCTTCAAATAAAATTAGTCATTCTGCTATAATATTTGTTTTCCCGTCTATTTCATGAACATGTCTTTGTTCTCATTCTCCAAACATTATTTTCATTTTAACTTTTACAGGGAAAAAACACAGGTTTAATTTAAGAATTAAATTAATGTTTTTTTTACCTCACCTCATATCCTTTTTCTTCTGTACTACAGTTTTGGAGCTTATCTCCATCATCAGTAGCCTCTCGTCGACTGGTGTTAAGTCGTTTCTTGGCGGTTTTCTTCTTCCTTCTATCAGTGGGCCGATGAACCTCTGGATCAGGTCAAAATTAGCGGGAGTTTCGAAATTCATGAGTTTATCTTAATCCACTTCCAAAAAACAAGAATGATAAACTCATGAATTTTGACCTCATCCAGAGGTCCGTCGGTCCACCGATAGAAGGAAGAAGAAACAACATAACACCGGTCGACCAGAGGCTACTGACGATGGAGATAAGCTCCGAAACTGCAGTCTAGAAGAAAAAGGATATGAGGTGAGGTAATAAAAACATTAATTTAATTATTTGCCCAAAAATTCAATTAAGAATCTGATTGGAAGAGTATATTTCCAATTTAGTTTTAATTAATTTTACTTTGTAGTATTCTATAACTTATGGTTGATGGGGTCCATTGATTACTAATACTTTATAATGGCAGGTTTATAATATCTGAAGTAGTTAAAGTTTGCAAGAAATGTCATTGGATATTTTGCTTAACTCATATGATATAAACACAACCTATATTAAATATTTGTAACTAAATACATAAAAAAATAATCCCAAATGGGTATCTGCCTTTTATAAGAAGTTCATTGAAGATCTCCCTGGAATAAGAGAAAATTTATGACATTTAAGAAAAAATTTTATCACCTCACCTTATTTCGTAAATTAATGAGTCGTTTTTTACATCTTACCTCATGTTTCTTTAAACAAGAGAACCATCTCTCTCATTTTCAACCAACATTATGACTTACCGGCTTTTTGTTGGAATCTCCACCAGTAACGTTACTATCTGGTGTTGATTTGATGAACTTTGAGATTAGGTCACATTCATCAGGAATCTCTAAATTCATTGTCAATTTGGGAGAAGATATATATTTAGAAGAACAAATTTTGAGATTCCTGATGAACGTGACCTCATCTTAAAGTTCATCAAATCAACACCAGATGGCAAAATTATTGTTGGAGATTCCAACAAAAAGCCGGTACTCATAATGTCAGTTGAAAATGAGAGAGATGGTTATCTTGAAAACTAGTTCCCGTGTTTAAAGAAATATGAAGTAAGATGTAAAAATGACTCATTAATTTACGAATCAAGAACCTCAATGTTATTTCCCATATTTAACTATCAAGCTCACCTTATATTCAGTCTTTTACTAAACCAGTTTTGGAACCCAGTTAGTTCCATTTTCAGTAATTTCATGACCATTGTTCTGTTAAAATGCTGCATCGTACTCCCTCTGTTGATAGGCAGAAGAAACCTCCAAATCATGTTGCCTGGAATTTCAGAATTCATTAATTTCTGGTTTTTCTTTAATGTGGATTTTTTTTTTTTTTCAAATTGTGAGCTCTTCAGGTTTTTCTGTTTGTTCCATTAATTTAGCATTCTTTCAATTTCACGTTTTTCTACTTCCCCCATTTTTGACATTCCTAAGATGTTCCTTCATTCTTGTTTTCAAATTTCCCATACATTTTATCCCAATCCTTGCATTTGATGTGAAAAATCCTTGATTTATTTTCCCATTTTTGTGGATCTGATTAACCCATTGACTCCGAAGCATGGAATGGTTCCATGGTCATGTTCATCTTTTCATTTAGAGATGGCACTTTTACGTTCCCTGTTGGATACATTTCTCTTAATGCATTTGGCAGCATTGGAGTCAAAACTATTGATTAATGGGGGAAAATTGTAAATATATATTGTACTAAAACATGTCTTTGCGTGACTGTTCATTTTTCCTAAAAAAAAATCCCAGTTCCAAGTGATGTAAAATTGCAAAAAAAAAATTCCAGGCTCAATGTGTTAATTTAATGAGTTTTTATTATTAATTTCATACATCTCGATGGATAAATCATATTTAAAGGGAAAAATTTTACGCTCAGACTTGGGCTCAAACCCAGGCCAATGCTCTACCAACTGAGCTATCCAAGCGAGTTCCGATCTAAATGCAAATTTTTCTCTTATATACGTTGTAGGAAAGTCAGAGGGAAAACGCCCAGTTGGTAGACCAAGAATGAGGTGGGATAACATTAACTATGATTTGAGGGAATGATTGGAAAGCATTACCTCAGGATAGGGGTGTATGGAGAGCTTATTTCCGCGCAGCCATGAACCTACAGGTTCGATAGTGCCAGTGTTAATTCCTGCACACCAAATGCTATGAAATCGTCGTTTCTATCTTTTGCAAATGGTGGCTTCTTTATTAAGAAGACATTTATTTGGGAGTTTTCATATTACAATATAATGCCAGTACGGCTTGTTCCAATATTTTTATTATTTATTTCATACATCTCAATGATGGATAAATCATATTTGAAGAGAAAAATTTTACGCTCGAATCCAGGACCCTTGGCTTTCTGGGCCAAAAGAAAAAAAAAGTTTCTCTTCAAATATGATTTATCCATCATTGAGATGTACTGTATGAAATGAATAATAAAAGCATCAAAATAAGCTGTTCTGGCTTTATAATGTAATATGAAAATTCCCAAATAACTGTCTTGATAATAAAAAAAGCCGACGTTTGCAAAAGATAGAAACGATGGTTTCATAGCATTTGGTGCGCTGGAATTAACGTATATAAGAGAAAAATTTGCATTTAGATCGGAACTCATTCGGATAGCTCAGTCGGTAGAGCATTGCCCTGGAAAACCAAGGATCCTGGGTTCGAACCCTGGTCTGAGTGTAAAAATGTTTCTGTTCAAATATAATTTAATGGGGCTTAAATTGTTTTTTGGTGCCAATCTTGTGTTGAACTTTTTAAATATTTTTATTAACATCAAATCGAAATGAAGGCTAAATTAATAAACAAACAGAAAAACTAAACAGCTCACAATTTGTGAAAAAATCAACATATAAAGAAAAACAAGGAGCAGTTTAATGTGTTTTGATTTGGAGATTCATCTGTCTACCAACAGAGGGAGTAAGAAGCTGTACTTCAGTAATAAGAGACAAGCAAGGTCATGAAATTATTGAAGATGACTCAATAAAGTTCTGATACCAGTCTATTTAGAAGACAGAATATGAGAAGAGGTGATAAAATTGTTGTTAAATTGAATATATACCTCATATAGTGTTAATTCCTACAAAGTACATTCAAAGCTAATTGATGATATACACTTAGTAGAATGCTAAGGACAATAAGTAGTGTTGGTCCCAGCAGATTGATTATTATGGAGCAGATTTTTAGGTTCTAAAAGTGAATGGTTTAAGGAAGTAATATTTTGAGGTTCGTCCACCGCTGTGGTCTCGAGGTAGCATGCTGCCTTGTCACGCAGTGGGCCTGGTCAGGACAGTTTTTCCTCACCTGTAAGACAAATGTCAGGAAAACTTTAAGGCCCAAACGGTCCCTGAAATCATATGGCCATCGCAATCATCATCATTCATATTCATCTTAGATTAAGCTTAGGATTAGGGACTCTCCTGACACACCACTATCATCATCATCATCACTCATATCGGGGCAACGTAACCCTGCCTTCTGGGCACCCCAACCTCAGAAGTGAGTTACAAGTACGCCATGCCAGGAGAGAACACCAGGAATGTCGAAAGACAACCTGGGGCATTTGCAAAAAAAAATATTTTGAGGTACTTTTAATCAAGTTTTTTTGAGACTGGAAACATCTTACCTCAATTACATTTGAAGAGAAAAATGTTTGCGTAGACTGAGACTCGAACCCGAGACCTTTGGCTTTTCGGGCCAAATGCTCTACCAACTGAGTTACTGATGCGAGTTGCGATCTAGATGCAAATTTTTCTCTTTATACCTTGTAATTCCCTCGCGCCAAATGCTTTGAAACCATTACTTCTATCTTTGCATATGGCGGCTTCTTAGTTAAGAAGACATTTATTGGGAATTTAACACTACTTTATAAAGCCAGTAGGGCTTATATTAATAATAAAAACATCTTACCTCAAAAAATTAATGTTGATTTATATGATAACATGTTTGAGAATAAATTAACATTAATTTGAGGTAAGATGTTTCCAATCTCAAAAAAACTTGTCTAAAAGTTATTGTTTTCAAATGCTGGGCCTTGGCAACGAAGCCATTAGCGTTTTTGCTCTCCAATATTTCTCTATGGTGAATCCAACAGGTAATCCTTCACAGACTTGTCTAAAAGTTTAAGATTGTAACATGGTATAGTGATTAAATTAATTTAAAAAGTCTTTATATCCAATCAACTGATCGCTGAAAATGGGGCTCAGAAGCCTTGAAACATATGTTGAACAAAAACAACCATAAGATAAGAATTAAATGTATCGTGATTTCTTCTTACCTCATACTTCTATGTTTTTTAAACACAGCACTGCAGTATCAGTGACCATCACTGTTTTCACGACTCAGCTGAGGATGGTGACGATTGCTGATACTGCAGTGCTGTGTTTAAAAAATCATAGAAGTATGAGGTAAGAAATCACGATTCATTCAATTCTTATGAATTAAACCTCATAATATTAAAAATTCCCAAATTTATTATATAAACAACCATAAGAGTTTGAATACATAGACCAAATATCTTAATTATTGGGAAAGGATTTTGCATACATTTTAAAATTGCATTCGCATAACCTCAGACCTGATCATATACAATTTTATAAATGTTAGAAAAGTCATATCTTGTTTTATGGTATTATGAGTCACTTATGAAAAATTCTTATGCAATATTTTAAATTGAAAAGAAATTGGTACAATTTTATAAATGTTAGAAAAGGCATCCTATATAATTTCAAAGTTAAAATTGGGAAACCCATTATGAGGTTCTTAATTAATAAATTAATGAGTCATTTTAACATCTTACCTCATATTTCATGTTTTATCAAACACGTGTTTGATAAAACATGAAATATGAGGTAAGATGTTAAAATGACTCATTAATTTATTAATCCTATATAATACTAATTCAATACCAATTTCTTTTCAATTTAAAAAATTGCTTAAGAATTTTCCATAAGTGACTCATAATACCATAAAACAAAACAAAAAATATTTAAAATGTTTAATTTTAAGAGAAATATTTTACAAAAAGTAACTATTTTGAACCATTCTACAGTGTGTGCTATCAACATTTTTAAATTGCCTGTTTCTTTTTCTGAAAGGTAGGTGGTTCCTTTCTTTAATTGCATGCAAAAATCAGTTTTATTAGTTTTGTTCTAAATTAATTTAAAATGATTTAATAAAGTGTCCAAAATGCTCATTTACAATCTGGTAGTGGCTAGTCTTGTTGAACATTGTCAATAACATGAATTCTGTAAACAAGACAACAATTACGCTTACTTATTTTAGGAATTCACACTGTGAGGTATATTCATTTAGGTAAAATTTTATCACTCCCCTCACATTTTTCTTCTTTTTTTAAACTAGTTTCAGGGACTTCACACTTCAGTCTCTATCTTCAGTATTTTCGTGACCATTGTTCTGTCGTCTTGAGCTGCCTTTTGCTCCCTCTGTCGATAGACTGAAAAACCCCAAAATTGGACCATTTTCCCCAGGAATTTCAAAGTTCATTAATTTTTGCTTTTATGGCTGTAAATAAAACTAAAATTTGAATGAAAATAAACTTACTGTTTGGGGGGGGGGGGAAACGAAAAATAGACATTAATGAACTTTGAAATTCCTGGGGAAAACGATCTGATATCGAAGTTTTTCCGTCTACGAACAGAGGAAGCAATAGGCAGCCTTCAGAACAACGGTCACAAAATTAATGAAGTGTAAAGTTTTAAAAAAAGAAGAAAAATGTGA
Source organism: Diploptera punctata (assembly GCA_030220185.1). Classification (NCBI taxonomy): domain Eukaryota; kingdom Metazoa; phylum Arthropoda; class Insecta; order Blattodea; family Blaberidae; genus Diploptera; species Diploptera punctata. Next base: position 225,996 of record JASPKZ010001620.1, read on the forward strand.
AGCGAGTGATAAAATTCTACCTAAATAAAACTATTAAGCTGTTCCATAGAAACCAACATAGGAAGAGAATAGCCAGCACATTCCTAGCATATTTTTTGCTTGCAGATCTAACTTGGGTAAGGAATTTGCTGAATCAATGTAACTTGTGCTTACTTCTAGTAAATGCAGCTACCCATGCAATTGGGATTTCTGTCTCTAAAAATGTGTTTTATATTAAATATGTACACAAGTATATATTTAGAATTGTGGAAAATAATGAAAAGGGCATTTCTATTTCAGAATAAAAGACCCTAAGGATCTTAGCAATGTATTACAGTATATATATAATTGGGAATATATTCTCAGGGTATATTAAGATAACTATGTGTAAAAAAAGTTGAAATTCTTAATATTTGCATCAAATTCAATGTCCTCACCCCTTAACCTCTCCAATTTAGTAACATGAGGTAAATACAGTGATATTTAAAACAAAATAAATTTGTAATGAAAGAAAATAGGTGGAGGAAATCATTGCATGCACAATGTAGTATATAATGGGATTGGTTGGTTGGTATCTAATGTCGAGCACTTGATAATGAAAGCATTCCTCGCTCTTGCACTCCAATATTTAGCAGAAAGGCTGGTCTCTTCTACAAAAGCTGGACAACGGAGGGATTGTTTAGGACTATAAAATAATGAATTTTAAAGAAAATTAATTAGCACAATCATGGTGAAATTAAATGTTTCTTACCTCTCCTCATATAAATCTTCTAAGTAGATCGTGATTTCGAGACTACAACGGTCTCATCTTCGGTACCATCTTGGCGACTGATGTTATGTCGATTGGAAGAAACTCTTCTTCTTCCCTCTGTTGATGGACCGATGAACCTCTGGATCAGGTCAAAATTTGCGGGAAATTCGAAGTTCATGTTTTCCTTTGTTTTTTCTGAATGTGAATCTTTTCTCAAACCGTGAGTTCCTTTTGTTTGTCTATTTGTTTAATTAGGGGGCACGCCGTAGCGTAGTGAGTTAAGGCACTGAGCTACAAGCCGGAGAGTTCCGGGTTTCAAGTCCGTTTGAGGTCACCATTTTTAAACTGACCCCCTCTGGCGGCACTATGGCCCTGGGGTCGACTCAGCCTCTAAACGAAATGAGTACCAGATGCTTGTTCTGGGGGTAAAGGCAGCCAACAACCCGGCTGACATAAAGTGCCAATTGTCTAGAAAAAGTGGGAGCCTTAACCTCCTACTACCCCAAGGGCCTCCGGGCCTGTTGTGGGATCACTTTATTTTATTTGTTTAATTAGACTGGCTTTTGATTCAATTAAATGTTTTTCGGACCAAGCATGAGCAGCTACTGCTGACTTCCACTTCTCCATTTTTGATGTTTCTAAGATGTTCTTTCACCTTTGTTTTCAAATTTCTTTTCGTTTTTCCATTATGAACTTCGAAATTCCTGCAAATTTTGACCTGATCCAGAGGTTCATCGGTCCACCAACAGAGGGAAGAAGAAGAGTTTCTTCCAATCGACATAACATCAGTCGCCAAGAAAGTGAAAGTACTGAAGATGAGATAGTTGTCTCGAAATCGCGATCTACTTAGAAGATTTATATGAGGAGAGGTAAGAAACATTTAATTTCACCATAAATTAAGCCTATTAGTGATTAATTCCTATAAAAATTAAATATAAGCACAATCATAATTCACTCCGTATATAAAGTTGGTTGGTATCTAATGTCGAGCACATGATAATGAAATCATTCGCTCTCTTGCACTCCAATGTTTAGCAAGAAGGCTGGTCTCTTCTACAAAAAGTTGGGCATCGGAGGAGAAGGTTTTGTTCCATATCTTATTCATTCTTCGTTACATGTATCCAGTCGTAGTTGACACGAATCCATTGCATACTCATGCTATAAGTTGCAATGGGGCTGCATTTGAACATGCAGTTTATGTGGGCATTTAAGGTGAGTGTCCACGAAGTTAAAAGAAAGAGATGTAGAAAAGGCCAAAATGAACCCTACAGCCTCGAATACTCTAAAAAAAGTCTAAGATCGGGCTGCAAGATTACTACGTTCATTGAGTGTATGAACTAAATCTATTTTTTTTTTCATAAAATTGTGAATGACTGAATACATTTTTGCCGAGGTGCCTATTAAAATTTGGCTGCCAGTATGTTTAATTAATATACAATTAATTTATTCAAAATAATTTGATTAATTTGTTATTAAAATAAATTATAGTCCAGTTTGCAGAAATCGATATATAGTGCTTGAAAAGTTTTGGTTGCCATTGCACACTTGGCTGTAAACCTGCTCGCAGTGGGAAGTAAAACCACTGCCCTTTATATATATACTACATATAATGTATATACAAAAATATATCCAAAAGGTAGTGTTAATATACATTATACGAAACAAATCACAGCATTTTAAATGAATTGAACTTTATTTGAAACAATATAAAACAATAAATATGTACTTGCTCCTATTTTATTACTGATTGGTGTAGCTGCAAGGAGCTTTACAGGCCAAGTTTGCAATGGCAACCAAAACTTTTCAAGCTCTATACATCAATTTCTGCAAACTGGATTATAATTTATTTTAATAACAAGTTAAATTATTTTGAATAAATTAATTAATTATATTTTAATTAAACATACTGGCGGCCGAATTTTAATAGGCAACTTGGCAAAAATGTATTTAGTCATTCATAATTTTATGAAAAAAAATAGATTTTGTTCATACACTCGATGAACGTAGTAATCTTGCAGCCGTATCTTGGACTATAATACCATTAGGGTCGAAGAAAACAAGGTCTGGCAAGGCAGACTGGATAGGAAAGTAAAAAGAGGTATTTAAATTGGAAAAAGAACTTTTAGGTGAATTTGCTATGTAAAATCTGTGCAGGTGTTTATTTAGACAGTCTTGTCCTGTTAGTAGTCTGAATGTTGCCACTGCAGATTTTCTTTGTCCGATTGAGGGTCTTTCCAACTTTTCAGCGGTTGCCCTTTTACCAGCCGGCTGCTGGCCCTTCACATCCACATGTGTCAATCACAGAGGTAGACGATCAACAGCCAGTGTAGGGGTGACATGTGGTTAGCATGTCGAGTCCCCCAGCCGTTATAGCTGGTTCCTCAACCTGGAGCCGCTACTTATTGTAGCTACCCAATTGCCTCACGATGCTGGGTGGGCACCGGTCCCATACTGGCCGAAATACCATGAGAAAATTTCTTCCCCCATGGAGACTCGAACCAGCGCAAGTCCCGTAGCTCTGCGCCAAGGCTTCCCACCTTAACCACTCGGCTACGGCGCGGGACGATTTTCTTTGTAAGTTTGTAAATTTTCAGATTCCTTTCCAGATGTTTTGGTGGTGTATTGATATTATGAAAGGAAACTAAAGTAGAAATTGGGTTAGAGACAATTTTCATAACCTTTTTGGCCACAAATATCAATCATATATATAAAGTTAAGTTTACACAATTGTCACTAATGGCAGCTATCTATATAACAATGGTTTGAGGATATGATAGTTGTTATAGCAACTTTAATTGATACTGGTAAAGAAGTTATGATTTAACGTGTAAAAAGGGTTTCATATACCTCAGATTTTAGTATTAGTTACAGTGTTTTTTTAAGTAAATTTATACGCTCTCACTGATAAATTGATATTTGAAGAGAAAATTTATGTCCAAATTGAGATTTGAACCCACAATCACTAGTTCTACATACTAGTGCATAGTTTGCTATGCTACCTAGACATCGGATCAGATGGAAATTTTTCTTTCTGAAATAATACATTGAACCATCATTCACAATGCAACATGACTGCTTTTTATTCAGGCAGAAATTAATATGATTTAGTATTACTATTATGGCTGTAGGGACTCTGTCGTCCCAAATCCTTTCAAAAAACATTAAACTGAAAATATATAAAACTGTTATTTTCCCAGTTATATTACATGGATGCAAAACATAGTCTGTTACTTAAGGGAGGAAAAAAAAAAAAGTATGAGTATTTGAGAATGGTTCTTACAAACGTACATTGATTTTTCTCCCAGATAAACTTATTATGCAAAGGGCCGTGTCCAAAAAAATATTGTTTGTAACTTCAAGACACTAAAATCCAGTGACAAATCTCTCATTTAAGTTATAGGAAAGTAAAACAACTCCTGTATTGTCAGACTGGATAACCCTCACTACCTATCCATGCCTTGTCACACTTCACTCACTCTTGCTCATGCAGGGACGCACATCTGCTCCGTACAGTGGGTTGCCACTGCTGGATTCTGGCTTCGTTTTCTGTGTCTTGCAGTTAAAAATAGCATGTAATTTTTTGGACTCACCTACGTACATTACAATGCTTATCTGAGAGAAATTTTTAGGTAAATCTCGGTGTGCAATAATGGTTGACAATTCTGTTATGAATAAAATTTTTGAACCAAAGATAGGTGAACAGATAGGCAAATGGAGAAGATTACATAACAGTGAGCTACATGATCTTTATAGGAAACTAGGATATAATAAGATCAGGTCCCTTTAGGTGCCATGTCGTGAGCTGATTAGATCAGCTCTGGTGCTCCTGTCTATTACCTGCCAGACAATATACTTAAACTACTTGCAAAGCCGATCACATCGGCGGATGCAATTTAAATCTCTGAAATAATGATTTTACCAGTGGCATGCAGAGGGTTACGTCTCATAGACTGCGATTGACAGAACATATGGGGAATGAAAGATGGGCATGGAAACTTCGTAAAAAAACCAGAGGGAAAACACTAGTTGGTAGATCAAGAATGAGGTGGAAGAATAACATTAACCATGAGTTGAAGGAGGTAGATTGTACAGAAGATGATTGAAAAACAGCTTAGGATAGGGATGTATGGAGAGGTTATGTATGTGTGGTCATGAACCTACCAATGAGTTAGAGATGGTTATTATTAGGGAGTGGATTTTTATGTAATAGAAGATAAGATTGCAATATAGATAGTATACTTTATTCAACTGTTTGTGTTTGAAACAAGATAAAAGACAGTCAGAAGTGTACCTTCTCATTATTAGGGCAAGGCATTTAATGACCTATAAAAAATGCATTTATGACCTAAAAAATGACAAATAAAAAATGACGAATAAAAAGTTAAGAATTACCAAAAAAATACTATTTATTAGATTAAGTACTCACTTGATTACTGAATTACATAAAATTTAACTTAACATCAAAATATTAAAAGAAAATTATTTAAAAAATGCATATTAGGGTACCTTTTATTGCAGAAAATCCATTTCAGTGCACTTTTACAACAATTTTAAATTGCAGTTAACAATCAAAATAGGGGTAAAAGCTAGCATGAGCTCTAAGAAATTGAATAAAATTCCTATAAGTGGGCAAGTTCATTATGCACATACCTTGAAAAATAGGGGTAGTAGTTAGCAAAACAACTACTTAATTCCAAGAAATTGTATTGACAAGGAAAAATACTGAATTATAATAAAAAATCTCAAATTAAATACAAATAATTACACAGCCTTCCGGAAAAGTGTAAAAAGTTGCCAAAAAAATGACCTATCTCTAAAAAAGTTAAGAAAATGCAAAAAAAAAAATGCCCTAATGAATTGCTTTTATTTAATCCATTTTCTAATGCCATACATTACATATATGCAAGCAGTGTTTCAACCTTCATAAGAAAAGATGCAAAATCATTAATTGCCTTGCCCTACTCATTATACTATTCAACTGTTTGTTTGTGAAACCAAAACAAAAGACAGTCATAAGCCTAAATTCTCATTATATTATGTTGCAATCTTAACTTTTAGTAAATAAAAATCTGCTCTCTAATTACTATAAACTAATTCTGAAATAAATTCAAGTTGTGCTGTAAACAAACTTGCTTATGGTATTACTTAGTTTGTTGGGGGAACCGTGGTGCTACTTTTACCTTCCATATGACATTGTGATGGAACTGTCATCCATAGAAACATTGTTCTTAGGCAACATCACATTTTAGAGAAAATAAGACCGAATACAAGTAAGATGGTACCAATAATTAGGAACTTCCATTTATTTATCACAAAAATTTATATATGGGCCTACCTAATCAGACATTTATGTTTTTTCTATGATGTCAGTAGATATCATTTACAATTTCATTACAAGCAGAATATATGCTCTATGCTGCCTCACCTGTGAATCCTGCTGTTATTTTCACCACATCCTCAGTGACTAATATAGGATCACTAAAGTGTTTGAAAACATTCAAAATAATTTCTCTCCACTTTTCAAATGGTTTAATTTTCAATGTTTTAAGAAATTCTATATAAAGTGGCCATTTTGAAACAATAGAAATCCAATACATTCTACATTGTGCATGCATAAGAATATATATAATGCATATTTAATCCATTAAAATTATAATTATATATTTTAAGATTCTCCCATATAACATACAGACACGTGCTAGATATATATATATATATATAAATTTATTTTCTTTATTTCAAGTGTTAGAGTGGGAACTACATTTTCTTACATGCTTAAAGGTAAAACTATTATATTACCAATGAAAATGCAGTCATACATCTGGTTAAGAATTAAATTAATGTTTTTATTACCTCACCTCATATACTTTTTCTTCTATACTGCAGTTTCGGAGCTTATCTCCATCTTCAGTAGTCTCTGGTCGACCGGTGTTATGTCGTTTTTTGACAGTTTTCTTCTTACTTCTGTCGGTGGACCGATGAGCCTCTGGATCAGGTCAAAATTTGTGGGAGTTTCGAAAAACAAGAAAGATAAACTCATGAATTTTGAAACTCCCGCAAATTTTGACCTGATCCAGAGGTTCATCGGTCCACCGATAGAAGTAAGAAGAAAACCGCCAAGAAATGACATAACACCGGTCAACCAGAGGCTACTGAAGATGGAGATGAGCTCTGAAACTGCAGTCTAGAAGAAAAAGGATATGAGGTGAGGTAATAAAAACATTAATTTAATTCTTAAATAAAACCTCATAGTGTTCTTTTGCTGTGAAAGTTAAATATACACATCTGGTTGTTTACATTAGAGCTGGAATTTAGCTCGGAAGAGGTATAGCTCTAACACTAATATTGCGATATTTTTCTAAGTTAATTTATACACTCACACTAAATGATAGATTAATTTTTGAAGAGAAAAATTTTATCCCAAACTGAAATTTGAATCCACATGATGTTGAATAGAGTGAGCCAGTTAGAGTAGGTTCTACATGACTCACATAATTAACCACAGAGAGACGGACTGAGAGTCGCTCTTCACGAAAAGCTTGGCCTAAGTTCAGTTTAAGGCTTCTCCAGGTGCATCATCACCTCTTACAAGTACAGCATTCCAGAAATATCATAATGACAACCTTGTGGCATTGATTAAGAAAAATATATTTTGTGAAACAAAGCCATTTTAACAATGATGGAAATTTTTGTGTTTCAGTTCTCTATCAAATTGTTTATTTTTACCACAGAATTTAATTAATTGTGCCAAGTTGTCAGTTCAATTAAGAGGGAGAAGTTATATAGTATCCTGCTGGAGTTCGGCATTCCTAAAAAGTTAGTTAGACTTATACGAATGTGTCTAAATGGCACAAAGAGTAGGGTGCGTGTAGGCAAACAGTTTTCGGACACTTTTGAAATCCAGAATGGGTTAAAGCAAGGAGATGCACTATCTCCTCTACTATTTAATTTTGTACTAGAGCATGCCATTAAATCTTTAGAGAATAAAGAAGGCTTACAACTCAATGGTATTAATAAGCTGTTAGTTTATGCTGATGACGTAGTACTACTGGCCGATAGCGAGGAGATACTAAAGGACAACACGTACACAGTATTGAGTAACACTAAGAAATTAGGACTGGAAGTAAATATCAATAAAACCAAATATATGGTCACACGTAGAGATTCATTGTATAATGGAAATGGACAGCTAATGACAAATGAGGGAAATTTTGAGGAAGTGGCTGAATTCAAATACCTAGGAACAATAATCACAAATAGGAATGAGATGCACAAAGAAATTAAACATAGGCTCAATTCTGGAAATGCGTGCTATTATACATTGCAGAGACTCTTGATGTCCCAACTCCTTTCAAAAAATGTTAAACTGAAAATATATAAAACTATTATTCTACCAGTTATATTATATGGGTGTGAAACATGGACTCTTACTTTAAGGGAGGAAAGGAGATTACAAGTATTTGAGAATAAAGTACTTAGGAAAATTTTTGGACCAAAGAGAGATGAACAGAGAGGTGAATGGAGAAGACTACATAACATTGAACTACATGGTCTTTATAGGAAGCCAGATATAATAAGAACAGTTAAGTCTCGTAGACTGCGATGGGCAGGACATGTTGCACATATTGGGAATGAAAGACTTGCATGGAAGCTTCTTGTAGGAAAGCCAGAAGGAAAATGCCCAGTTGGTAGACCAAGAATGAGGTGGGAGAATAACATTAACTATGATTTGAGGAAAGTAGATTATACAGGGAGTCATTGGAAATCATTAGCTCAGGATAGGGATGCATGGAGAGCTTATGTCCGCGCTGCCATGAACCTACGGGTTCGATAGTGCCAGTGAGTAAGTAAGTAAGAGTAAGTGCCAAGTTGTCAGAATGTTCAGTCAAACTATGATAATGATTTTTCTTTTTCTCAATCAGGCTGTGTGATGTATCACACTCCATATGTGTGCGTACATGTGTACATGCTGCGAAATGTGGCACTTTGCAGAACAGTATTAAACCGTCACTTGAGAATATTTCCATAGCAAATTCTTTCACGAAATTGGTTAGTTTGTCTTTTACTGTTGTCCACATACACTTGTCGCACCACTTTGTCTTTGAAGAATCTGTATGTGAATGAGGACTACAGAACTGAATTCAGTGTAACCAACATCAAAATAATAATGCCAGTCACTTAAAGGTTTCAGCATCAGGTGTAAGACAGAGAAAGAAAGCTTGAGCCTTCTACCCTCTCTGTCACTCAGCCATGTTTGTGGCGGAAGCAATGCTGTATTATAGAACTTTCTCCAAGCCTTAGAGCCAGAGCATAATACAATAGAATATAGCTTAGGTCTATTTCGCTTAAAGGCAATGCATGATGTGGAAAAATACAATATTTGCCTAATGGGAGTGCATTGAGGGGGAAACCATCTACCTGCTAGGTTATTGACACCCTTATCCTAAAATATTCCAAGAAAATTTACAAAAAGAACACTTGAAAATTTCTATGAAATGATATGTGTCGTGTCCATTTCTATTGATTACATTGAAATACTAAGTTAATTTCAAGAAAAAAATGGCAAATAGGCATTATAAGCTGAAAAAGGCTTTTATAGGCAAAATTAACATTATGGAAAATAACTCTAGGGTCGTTGGTATGAACTTATATGAAGTCACTTTTATAATACCTATAATAAATAACTATAGGCATTTTCCCTAACATCCAGTCTGTAGTAATTACCTCACTTTATGAATATTACAAACTGTACAGTGGAATTAACAGAACTTTGGACTTCTGACAGTTTAAAATTGAAAAATTATGAGCCTATTAGCAATGCATTCAATTTTGACAACAGTCAGTCATTGCATTACTACTACTCATCTTGCCACAAAATGCAGAATATTTTCAAACATTGCAAAGTTTTCCAGAATACAAGTACATGATTTTGTTCATTGGGGTTTGTTTTCATTTTTATTGCAAATTTTTGTATTAATTTATGTTGGTACTTTTAGGCTTGTAATTTCGTGTAATCAACGGTAAAGAGAAAAATGTATGCCTAAAACAGGAATTGAACCCTGAACCTTCAGCTTTACATGCTGATGCTCAGACCACAGAGCCATTCAGACTTTCTTTCCATTCAAGCATAAATCCCCCCCTTTTTTCCCACACGGACATATGCTCTCCATACATCCCTATCTTAAGCCAAAGTTTTCTATCCCTGTATAATATTTCTTCATCATATCATGGTTAATGTTATTCTCCCACCCCATTCTTGGCCTAGCTACTGGACAGTTACATTCTGGTTTTTCTAAAAACAATTTGCCCCTCTTTTATTCCCCATTTGTGCGACATGTCCTGTCCATTGTAGTCTATGAGACTTAACTGATATTATTAGGTCTGGTTTCCCATAAAGAGATATTCTAATAATTAAACTAAGAAATTTGTTCAATTCCCCATATTTCTTTTTTATTTCTTGAACAGTAAGCCATTTAATAATTTCAAGCGTACCGCTATTGTGGCGCTAAAGTCGAGATGTGACGTTTATGCCGATTCGATGCATTGCAACTGATAATTAAATGTCGAGATTAAACTACCTGAAAATAATTTATTAAGCAAGTTTAATAGCTTTATTTGTCATGGCTTTGTGTTTATTTGCTCAGTACTCTAGTGACAACGCAATACTTTATGTGTAGAAAATGCAACTGGGGGGAAAATAACGAATTTAACATAATTATTCGGTTCAGTGTTGCCAGAATTCGGTATATTGGATATGTGATATTCTATGGCATATAATATTTATGTATACCTACTACAGCGAACCTACTTAAAATTAATTTTTATTTGGCTGTCAGATGTTATTGTTTAGTTTTCTTAATTCTTAATAGTTAGCGCTGTTTTGATTCACCAAAGAGTGTGTGTCTTGTAGTTTGACGTGTTTTCTCTGATCTGAGTGGTGGTTTGCGCATGAAATATTTGTTACAGATATTAATATTTGTTATGTATGTGAAATATCAGACTTTTTTTCTTTATAGTAAAACATGACATTGAATGTTAAAAGTATATATTCGTAATTTCAAATAAGATCATGTTTAGCAAGAAATTACATGCGGACGTCAAAAAGTCAACCCAGAAAATACAAGATTTGAAGAAAGATTCTGCTACTCGTCTTAAACATCTAAAGATAATTTTAGGTAATTTTGATTATATCTAGAATTAAAATGAGACGTTTATTTTATAGATTTGTTGTTTTGGATTTGAGATACATTTGCTGACATACAGTTTAAAAGTTGGCCGATTTTGAATGTATTGCTGGAGCCATGATTTATCTAATTGACATTTTAACCTAACCTGACCCCACAGAAGACTGAAGTGTCCGAATTCAAAACTGGGGATGCCAGTGAGATTATTTTAAATTTTATATCTAGGCCCTAATTACAGAATTTGCAATTTAGCATAAATATTCCTCATTTTTTGAGATTGTTTATTTTTGTTTGTGAGGAATACAACTTAAAATTGTAGTTCTAGGCAGTGCTTGAGGTGGGATGAAAAGGGAACCAGGATGGTGTTACCTTAATGAGCTTAAAGGTTTGCACTGTAATAATGATCTGGTTGAAATACTTATTGGTTGTGTATAGTATTATTCTATATTATACTTATAAACATGTATTCTTGCTTATTTACTTTGACAAATGAACATAGATTTTTTTGACATAACTATAGTTTGAGACTCACAATGCTCTACCATACAACATTCATATGACACTGCTACACCATGTATTCTTCCCGTTCCAATTAACATTTCATACTGTTTGAACATTTTGTATCATCATCATCAACCGCTATCATGACAGCTGCTGCCGTCTTCCGGATAACAAACACCAAACAATATGAGGTGAGTGATAAAAAATTCTACCTTAACCATTCCTCTCTATCCATCCATTGTTCTTCCTCCAATCCTCTGATAACACTAGTCTACAAAAATGAACTTTTTTGACAAGAATAAAAATAATATATTCTGTATTTCTCATGCTGAATTCAAATATCATTTCACTTTTTCCTGATCAGGCAGGTGTTTTGTATGATATTTATTTGAATTTTTTATAATACTACTCATTCTGACTTAACTAGAATGTAGTAGATAGTGCTGTTCGGGCATATTTTGCGTCTGAAACCTCTCTCTTCTTGGTCCAACAGTAGTCAGCCAGCATATTAGAACTCCACTTGCCTTGGTACCGGTACCTGTTTTCCGTTGTAGAAATTTGCTGATGATAATGCTCACCGTGCTCATCGCTGACAGCCTCAAGAATTTCTGGGATAAAGTTTAAGTGAGAGTCCAAGAAGTGAATTTTTAAATACTGGTACATGTTGCTTTATTAGCATCCAGAAGATCATCCACTAGGCCACGATAGTTTTCTGCTTTATGGTTTCTAAGGAAATTGCAACATATATTTTTGAAACATTGCCAGGCTGTTTTTTCCAGTGGATTTAGCAGTCCTCAGAATGTTCATCAGCCATTTGTGGTCCTATAAAAATTCCTTCTTTCAGTTTAGCCTCACTGATTTTGGGAAAATTTTCGATTTCAAGTACAAGAATCCTTCAGAAAGTTTATCCATAACTTTGACAAAATTCTTCATTACTCCTAATTTAATATGCAACGGAGGTAAATATTTTTTTTTCAGAATTAACTAAAGGGACATGTGACACATTTTTCTGGCCAGGGATAAGAGATTCACATTTAGGCCATGATTTTCTAACGTAGTGAAACCGACACATCACAATGCCAGATTAACATAAATGAACCTGAGCAGTCTTGTCTTTTGATGCTTCAGCATGACATTATATATATAATTTCCTTGAATATAACTTGAATAAAATCGCTAAATATAGAGTACAGGTTCCAATGAAAGGTCAAAGAGAATGCTAAAATAAGATTTTAAAAAGTAGCTGTCACAAAAAACTGTGCCTGATAGAAAAATTCTGACTCCATTTCTGATTTCAGCATGAAAAAATGCATTAGATTTACTAATCAGATTTCTTGTGAAGAAAACCTTGTCGACCAGTGTAATCATAGCTCCTTGCACACCTATCCAGGTTTTCTTTGGTCTTCCTTTCTTCCTCCTTTCCAATGGGATCCATTCCATAATAAGTTTAGGCAATCTTTGCTCTGGCATTCTTTTGACATGGCCATACCACTGTAAACTTTTCTTTTCTATAATGTCTATGATGTCCTGTTCCTCTTGTATAGGCCTACTCATAATTTCCCTTATTTCTTTATTTCGTATTCTATCCATTCTATAGGGGCACGCCGTAGTGCAGTGGTTAAGGCACTGAGCTACAAACCGGAGGGTCGAGGGTTCAAGTCCCGTTGGGGTCAGGATTTTTAAACTTACCCAAACCCTCTGGCGGCACTATGGCCCTGGGGTCGACTCAGCCTCTAACGGAAATGAGTACCAGACGCTTGTTCTGCAGGTAAAGGCGGCCGTCACGCAGGGCTGACAACCCGGCTGACATAAAGTGCCGATTGTCCAGAAAAAGTGGGAGCCTTAACCTCCTACTACCCGAAGGGCCTCCGGGCCTGTTGTGGGATAACTTTACTTTACTTTATCCATTCTATATTTTCCAGCTGATCTTCTTAAAACTTCCATTTCTATACTTAAAATTCTTTTCATTTCTCTGGTAGGAATTTGCCAATCTTCAGCACATTTCGTCACAATTATTAAAAAAAGTTGACAATTCTTAATTATTTATATATGTTTTCAAAACCTCTCAATGATTTTTTCTAATTTCTACAGAACGATAATGCCCATGCACGATGCTTTCTCAATAGATAGCAGGACCATCTGTGCTCCTGGTATGACCAATCTTCACAATAAGAAATTGTACTACCCATTTGTTACTGATTAATATGTAGGCCTAAGTGATTTACTATAAAATGACAATTAAGTGTTCATCCCATTCTTAAAAACATGTTGGGGAATTTATTGCAAATGTTGGTCATACTAGTTGAACAGATAGTCCTGCCTTCTATCGAGGAAGTTCATATACCTTGAGTTTTGTAGAACTTAGAAAAATTTTGGTGAGACTGGGGTCGATAGATTTTTAGGAACAAGTGGAAAAATTGCACTTAAACTAGCGTGAAATATTTTCAGAGTCCTATAGAACAACAGTGCGCATGCGCCAGAGTTTATGGAGCCAGCAATAACCCACAATTGGACCACATATTGATTAACATCCTCGATTACTATTTGTCGCTATGAAATTTAAATGACCAATATTTGCAATAAATCCCCAAATCTATGTTAAAACAATATATTAATAACATTAAAATTACCAAATGTTTATTAAAAATGGGGTACACTTACTTATCACTCCCTAACGCTGATCCAACCAGTGATAACCCAAAACAGCGATAGAAAAATCATAGACTAAGTAATATACTCTGTGGAGAAAATAGCAGTTAGCATCACAATATAGTCTAACAGTGTCATAATATTGTGATTTGCATATTTAAATAATAATCATCATCATCATCATGAACAAATTCGTTTTAGGCCATATGGCCTGTACGGTAAACCTAGCGAAGATGGTCTTGATCTTTCCACCGATGTTTTGGTCTTCCTTGATCCCTATGTCCAGTTGGGGTATATTGGAATGCCAATTTTGGAAGTCTATTTCTTGCCATTCTCCTCAGATGATTTTTCCATTCTTGTTGGTATCTTTGTATATCTTCATTTAAACTTGTTACTCCAAGTTTTCCTCTGATAATAGTGTTCCTTTGGTGCGTATTTAAATAAATACTTCAAAATTGTCTAATAATGTTATAAAAACTGTTTGAAAAAGTTTAAAATATTTAATAATGTTAGTAAATACAGAAGAAGAGCTATAGTTTACAACAATATAACTGAAAAATCAAGTGCTAGTAGAAGTGCGGTTGAGCTGAACAAGTTCTCCAGGAGGAATTTTAAGATGTGCGTCCCGAGTTTGAAGATTTTCAGGTTCATAAAAGAACCTCAAGCCTGATTAAAGAGGTCATTAAGCAAAATTTATCGGCCTTCATCATTCTAGTAATATCTTAGTTGCTTGCTAGATATCTCATTGGATCAGTATGTTGACAGCATATCATTCATGACATATTTGGGAAATAATTGTAGCTAAATTAACTTGGTGTAGTAACTGCTAACAAAGGAGAGGCTAAGGCCCAACATTGTGCTGTTACGCCATTGTAGATAGATGTAATTATTCACATGCTGCAACGATAAATTATGTTTTTATTTAATAAATTAATGAGTCATTTTTACATCTTACGTAGCGTAGTGGTTAAGGCACTGAGCTACAAGCCAGAGGGTCGAG
This sequence comes from Diploptera punctata, assembly GCA_030220185.1. NCBI lineage: Eukaryota > Metazoa > Arthropoda > Insecta > Blattodea > Blaberidae > Diploptera > Diploptera punctata. Next base: position 241,060 of record JASPKZ010001620.1, read on the forward strand.
GGTTCAAGTCCCGTTGGGGTCAGGATTTTTAAAATGACCCAAACCCTCTGGCGGCACTATGGCCCTGGGGTCGACTCAGCCTCTAACAAAAATGAGTACCAGACGCTTGTTCTGGGGGTAAAGGCGGCCGTCATGCAGGGCTGACAACCCGGCTGACATAAAGTGCCGATTGTCTAGAAAAAGTGGGAGCCTTAACCTCCTACTACCCCAAGGGCCTCCGGGTCTGTTGTGGGATCACTTTACACTTTTACCTCATATTTCATGTTTAATCAACACCAGATGGCAACGTTATAGAGGGAGATTCCAACGAAGATCCGATAGTCATAATAGTGGTTGAAAATGAATGACAAGATCATTTGAAAACTATAGTTACCGTGTTAAATTAAACATGAAATATGAGGTAAGATGTAAAAATGACTCATTAATTTATTAATTAAGAACCTCATAATGTGTTTCCCATTTTTAACTTTGAATATGTTTTTATTATTGATTTCGTACATCTCAATGATGGATAAATCATATTTGAAGAGAAAAATTATACGCTCAGACCGGGACTTGAACCCGGGACCCTTGGTTCTCTAGACCAAGTGCTCTACCAACTGAGCTACCTGAGCAAGTACCGATCTAAACGCAAGTCTTTCTCTATATACATTGTAATTATACAGCGTATAATTTTTCTCTTCAAATATGATTTATCCATCATTGAGATGTACGAAATCAATAATAAAAACATGGAAAAAGCCGTACTGGCTGTAATGTTTAATTCCCAAATATGTCTTCTTAATAAAGGAGCTGCCATTTGCAAGATAGAAGCATGGCTTCATAGCATTTGGTGGACGGGAGTTACAATGTATATAGAGAAAGATTTACGTTTAGATCAGTACTTGCTCAGGTAGCTCAGTTGGTAGAGCACTTGGTCTAGAGAACCAAGGGTCCCTGGTTCAAGTCCTGGTCTGAGCGTATAATTTTTCTCTTCAAATATGATAAATTATGTGTTTTTCCATTTTTTTATTTGAATTTTGTAGGTGGTACCATGGCCTTTGATCCGAGGTTTGATCCTTAGGACTGCAAGCAATGTATAAGATACACCTTGAAGTGGGTTGCTAGCCCGTTTTCATGGTGGGTTTGTTGTTCAGGTTTCCTCCCTAGGCCGATTGCCTTCACCCAGTTCCAGAGCCCAGCCTGCCCCGTTTTATTTCAGAGTTGTCTCTCCTAGATGGGTTGTCTTGCAGGACTAACGAACCCCATCCGCCCGTTTGTCAATCTACAAGGCAGTAGATGTAGAGTTGCCTCTTCCGTCAGGTACACCGTACCGAAGGACTCCTTCTCTGCTGTATCTTCTGTTGAGGTCTTCACCATAACCCGGGCAATGGGCCCTCACAAGGTACTATCAGCTGGGCAAGCTGAACCAAGTTTTTTTACGAGGTGTTACTCCTCCCCCTCACCCTTTTTCAACCTGGTTTGGAAATAAACAGGATGAAAATCATACTAATTTTGATTAAGAAGAAGAAGAAGGTACCGTGGTATAGATTCCTCCACAATTTTGTTCGGTCAGAAGAAAATTTGGAAGTGTTTTGAAGTCAAAATCATGTTTAAAGCAATTCCTTTTTAGCGCAGAAGTAAGGGAATACTTTATAGGAAAAATCACTATGAGGTTTAATTTAAGATTTAAACTATAATTCTTTATACCTCTTGCTTCTGCCACATACTGTATTGCAAGGTCAAGTGCACTTATACTGTATCAATTGTACCTTATATTCAACTTTTGTTCTTTCTTTCTCTTGTAGAAAATGTGGAAGCAGAAGAAGCTAAAACAATTTTTGAGTCAAACTTCAGTCACATCTACTACATATTGTACGACACATTCGTTACGGCAGAGTTGAACCTGAAACAAAGAGGTACTGTACCCTTGTTTATATTTTAAATTAATATAACATGTTTAATCAACATCGTACCTTCAGTCGTTATCATAATTAGGATGGTCTTGTGCTAAGTCATCAATATTAATGCATACAGGGTATTTAAAAATATATGTTTTCCAATTGAACTGTTTTTCTGCATCTCATTTCTGTTTGTAATTGTTGTTCCTATGTATTTGAATTCAGCTCTTATTCAAAATTTCTCTCATTTGTCATTAATTGTCCATTTCCATGAGATGGGAGAATAATTTAATCAAAATTAAAGTGGGAAGTAACACTATGGGAATTGAGTTGGAGTTTGACTGAAGATGAAGGTAAAATGACCTTTGAAACCGGTATCGTGAAAACACTGGAATTTATGAAGTGAGATATAAAAACATTTTCTTCAACTCATTATAAAATGGGAGAATAACTTTAACCATAAATTAGGAGGAGGAAAATTAAACAGGGAATGATTGAAAAACGTTAGTTCAATATAGGGATACATGAAGATTTTATATATAATATGAGTTAGATATGTACTGCTCACCTCATATTTGTTGCTTTTTTTCTTTTTTGAAAACTCTGAGTTTCAATGCCTTGATTTGCAACGATCAATTTATAATTTACAAAAAATAGCTGTCAAATTTGATATGGAAATATCAATTAACAAAACTAAAATTATGGCATTTCATGGGAAGGACCCCATAAAGTAAAGTCTGTCTCCAGAATAAAATTTTAGAGAGATCTAATCAATTTAAATATCTTGGATATTATCTCTCTATCTGGGATGAAAAGGATATCCCTGAAAAAATTACTAGTTATAATAAAAGTTTAGGAATTATTAATCAAGTTATGAAATCATCTCTTGTACAAAAAACACCAGATTACGTTTATATAACACTTTGGCTAGACCAGTGTTGACCTATGGTAGTGAAGCATGGACACTAAAAAGACAACATGAAAGCAGAATAACGGCTTGTGAAATGAGATTCATGCGCAGAACAGCGGGTTAGAACAGATGGGAGCGGAAAAGGAACACCGATATCTTAAAAGAATTGAAGACTACGCCAATTTTGGAATATATTAAACAGTATCAACTAATTAAGTTATGTAGATAGGAAATAACACTATGAGGTTTTTTAATATTGTTTATTTTTTATTATTTCACTTACCTCATACTTCATAACTCCTAGCAAACCCAGGGTATCGTCACATCATTTGTGACATTCTCAATGCTGTGTCAACGTTGTGAACGTGACGCAGCATTGAGAATGTCACAATTGATGTGACGAAACCCTGGGTTTGCTATGAATTATGAAGTATGAGGTGAGTGAAATAATAAAAAATAAACAATAGTACCAACTAAATTGGAAACACCATCTTGAAAGAATGAGTTCAAATCGGATCCCCAAAGCTGTTTATAATTATATACCAAGAGGATGAAGATCACTGGGTCGTCCTAAGAAACGCTGGAGGGAAAATTTTCTATAGGATCGTAACAGGCCTTGGCCTAATGCTTGGAAGGAAGAAGAAGAAAGAAGGTATCATTGTCAATTCTTTCTAACATTTGTCAGGCTAAATAAATATTAATTATAATGGATTAATGTCCCGCACCATAGCCAAGTGGTTAAGGCAAGAAGCCTTGGCTCACAGTTACAGGACCTATGCTGGTTTAAGTCTCCATGGGGGAAGAAATTTTCTCATGGGATTTCGGCCAGTATGGGACTGGTGCCCACCCAGCATAGTGAGGCATTTGGGAAGCTACAATAAATAGCGACTCCAGGTTGAGAAGACCAGCTATAATGGCTGGGGGACCCAACATGCTGACCACATGTCACCCCTACACTGGCTAGATGATCATCTACCTCTGTGACTAACACATGTGGGTGTGAGGCCAGCAGCCGGCTGGTAGGCCAAGGACTTTCTAGACCTGTCGTGCTTGGAGTTTTGAAGAGACATTAAAAATGAAATTGTAAATTTCATGTAGTACTCGTACATACAACAATTGGGGCATACCGTATCGTAGTGGTTAAGGCACTGTGCTACAAACTGGAAAGTCGAAGGTTTTTAGTCCCAGTGGGGTCAGGATTTTTAAACTGATCCAAACCTTCAGCCAGCACTATGGCCCTGGGGTTGACTCAGCCTCTAACGGAAATGAGTACCAGACACTTTCTGGGGGTAAAGGCGGCCGTCACGCAGGGCTGACAACTCGGCTGACATCAAGTGCCGATTGTCTAGAAAAAGTGGGAGCCTTAACCTCCTACTACCCCAAGGGCCTCCTGAGGTCTGTAGTGGGATCACTTTACTTTTTTAATACAACAATTTATATGATAAACATAATAATAGTAATGGGGCACGCCGTAGCATAGTGGTTAAGGCACTGAGCTACAAGCCGGAGGGGCGAGGGTTCAAGTCCCTTGGGGTCAGGATTTTTAAACTGACCGAAACCCTCTGGCGGCACTATGGCCCTGGGGTCGACTCAGCCTCTAACGGAAGTGAGTACCAGACGCTTGTTCTGGGGGTAAAGGCGGCCGTCACGCAGGGCTGACAACCCAGCTGACATAAAGTGCCGATTGTCTAGAAAAAGTGGGAGTCTTAACCTCCTACTACCCCAAGGGCCTCCTGAGGCCTGTTGTGGGATCACTTTACTTTAATTATAGTAATAATAATAATAATAATAACAGTAGTAACATAATAAATTGAATGGAAAACACCAATTAATACATGTCAGCCTTTGAAATAATTGTTGGCGCACAGGTAATTTTCAAGTCCCAGAACGAAGCCACTGCGCATGACCAGAGGGTTGTTTAGTTCAAAAGTATGCAAATATTTGAGAAACTAAAATCCGTTCTGTTTCATTGTGTGTCGTGCAATGGAAAATAATTTTGCATATACAAGGGCGGATTGGAAAGTAACGCACAATAATTTTTTTCTGCCTTGGTATTGCAGCTAGAATGTTGAAATTTCACAGATATATAGTTTGAAGTTTTCACTACAGATGGTATTTTTTTCTCAGGCGCACCTCTTGCGAGAGAAGCTTGAACTATGCAACAAAGATGGCGCGCATGCTACAGTCGTCCACCTGTGAGGAACAGAGAAGTGTTGTTCGATTTTTGTGGGCCAAAGGGCATAAACCCAGTGAAATTCACAGGGACATGCGTGGCGTGTATGGGGATGATTGTATGGACCGTAGCAATGTCTTCCGTAAAGTTAGTGCTCGCTGGGTGCCTAAGAACCTGACAGACGACCACAAGGACCAGCGAATGATGGCAAGCTTGGACCACTTAACGCGATACACCGCACAAGGACATGACTTTCTGGAAGGAATCGTCACAGGTGATAAGTCGTGGGCGTACCACTACACGCCCGAAACAAAGCAGGCATCAGCAGTGCGCAGATGGCTACACTCCAACCAAACGGACTTCTACGAACAGGGCATATTGAAACTGGTAACACGATGAGAAAAATGTGTTGAGAAAGTTGGTGACTATGTCGAAAAGTAGGTAAAAGATGTAAGTTCATTTGTGATTTTTTTCCTTATTAAACTTTTAAAAAAAAATTATTGTGCGTTACTTTCCGATCCGATCCGTCCCTCACAGGTGGACGACTGTAGCATGCACGCCATCTTTGTTGCATAGTTCAAGCTTCTCTCGCAAGAGGTGCACCTGAGAAAAAAATACCATCTATAGTGAAAACTTCAAACTATATCTCTGTGAAATTTCAACATTCTAGTTGCAATACCAAGGCAGACTAAAATTATTGTGCGTTACTTTCCGATCCGCCCTCGTATAAGTAGTGCAATAAATGCTGTAAATAAAACAAAGCAAAAAAAAAAAACAAAACAAAGAAAATTAATTGACATAAGGACGAAAGAGAAAAAGAAAGCATGACAGTGGGATCGAACCGCGACCTCTTGCATGGGAAATAGAAGTTTCCTCCACGAGACCACAACCGTGCCCTGCTAGAAACTGTCTGTATGAAGTGATGCAATACTCCACTTACTTGTGTAATTAAATTATATATTAACTTGTCTTAACACATTGGTGACGGGCCACGGAGATCTCCGTGTTTAAATGGCCAGCACTAGACGACGGGTCACGGAGATTTCCGTATTTACGTTTTCTATGGTTTTTCAGACTCTTCGCTTTTGAAGAAGCATGCAATTTTGTTTTTTCTCATTGTGAAATAAACTTTAGTTGTTTTTGTACCCTCTCTTCTCTTTTATGAAATTGCCAACTTTACAGAAAGAGTTGTTTACAATTTTAAGACAGATGGATGGCGAAATATGGAATTTTAGTGCCGATAGTTAGGCGATTACGGGACACATATGTAACCTGTAAATATGTGTTGCAGGGGGGAAAAAATTAGAAGAAACACTATTTTGCGTTCTGGAGCCGAATTTATATCTGTGGATCATGTCTACCAGGATAATTATTATAACAGTGTGGCTATAGCTGAAAATTTGCTCGCAAGAAATACGAAAGTTTGTGGAACAATAAGGATTAACAGAGGGCATCCAAAATCATTTGTGGAAGCAGGAAATTAACTCAAACCAGGAGAATGTGTATTTTGTAGTAAGGGGGACCTTTTGCTACAAACATCGAAAGATAAAAGAGACGTAAGAATGGTTAGCACATTGCATCAGGCAACATGAGAGTGGGAGGGGTAAAGTTGTAAAAATTCCCTATTGAATTCTTCAAAATAACAAGTATGTGAAGGGTGTAGACAGGGCTGACCAGTACCTATCATATTACTCCATCCTTAGAAAAACAGTGAAATGAAGCAAGAAAGTTGTATTGTGGCTTGTGAATTGTGCACTCTTTAATGCTTTTTGGGTCTATAAATTTCAAAATCCTAACAACAATATGTCAAACAGAAGTTTTTTGCTTGAAACAGCCTCTTGTTTGGCAGTCGTGAAATTAGGAACAGATGACAGGGAAGAAGAGGAAAGATAGAGTGAAAAGGACACCATGTCAAGACCCACCAAGAAGGCTGAGACATGAAGAAACATAAATTAACACCAACTGTGTCTGAAAAAAAGAAAACCTTCCAAACCTTGCCGCATTTGTAGTGAACACAAGAAAAGAAACTCAATATATGCTCTTTTGCCCTGTGCCTTTACATAAAGGGAAATGTTTCTAACGCTATCATACCCTCAATTTCTACTATAAGGTCTGGTGAGAACACTAATAAAGATTTACTTATGCATTATTGTTATTGACTGTAAATATATTGATGCAAAAATCACACTGTGCTAGCGCGGTTTAAAATTTAAAAGTCCACACTACTGACAGAAATGTCCGGTCTAGCAGTGGTGGGTGGAACGCACAGCTGTCGGTCACCAATGTCTTAATTTAAATTAATCAGATGCATTTTACATCAGTAGTGGAAATAAACAATCTTGTTATGCCTTGTGTTTTTTAAACAAAGTAACGAGATTTTACAATCGTTATTCATTATATATATATATATATATATATATATGAGCTGTTTACTTTAATTAATTAATTAATTTCCCTATATACTTAAATTTAATGATATAACGTAGCCTGATAACATGTAGGCATTATAAAAAATAACGATGTTATTAAAAAATCCTGACCAGGATCGAACCTGGGCCTGCATCGTCGCAAGAAAGCATCTTACCGACTGCTCTACTGAAGCGAACGATACAAATATTGCATCAGAAGTAAGTGCTAATTTACTGTTGATTGGTTTAAGAGATCATTACTTGCTTTCTGTCGTCTGATAACTCTCTTAACTTAGAAATTCGATTAATAAATTTATTTGTTGAAATTCTTTCAATAACGATTGGTATAAATCTATGATTGGCATAAATCTATGATTGGCCCCTTACTACGCCGCCGGATTTGACCTCAAAGGAGACAGCAAATGTAACAACTTACTAGTGTGAAACGCTCTTAAAAACTTTTAACTTTCCACCATCAAGAGTTGAGCCATAATTTTTTTCAAAGGCTGTATGTTACATGAGGTACTGATCAAGCCAAAATTAGAGCAAATATAAATTTAGATTTCTTTTATATGATTCTAATGTTTGGCAGCCACCGATTTCCTGCGGTAAGGAATTCTAGTTGTGAGAAGTGGAGATAGCATATGATGTGGAGTGAAGGGATGTCCTATGTTGCGGTATATTAAGCAAAAGATTATGTTGTGATCTTGCGTTTAAGTTATGATTGGAAGATAGCTACTGGAAACGAAGGGTTAAATAATTAAGGTTTGAAATATTTAGAATCCTATATTAAGAGAACTAGACAGTGTAATTTACTTCTATCTCTAAGATGTAGCCATGACAATTTGTGGGAAAAAAAGAGAAATTTGATCATATTTTCGGACATTAAATATGAATCTGATTTACATATTATGAACACGTTGCAGTTTGTCCGACAGTCCGTCACTTATATCAGTTAGTAGAACGTTGCAATAGTCAAAATGTGACATCACTAAGGTTTGAATTAAGATTCTTCTAAGAGCTGTAGGAAGAAAGTTTTTGAGATGCTTTATAGGGAATGTCAGTAAAATGTCGGAATAATCAAAATGCGGCATCACTAAGGCTTGAATTAAAATTCTTTTAAGAGCTGTAGGAAGAAAGTTTTTGAGATGCTTTATAGGGAATGTCAGTAAAATGTCGAAATAATCAAAATGAAGAAAGTTTTTGAGATGCTTTATAGGGAATGTCAGTAAAATGTCGGAATAATCAAAATGCGGCATCACTAAGGCTTGAATTAAAATTCTTTTAAGAGCTGTAGGAAGAAAGTTTTTGAGATGCTTTATAGGGAATGTCAGTAAAATGTCGAAATAATCAAAATGAAGAAAGTTTTTGAGATGCTTTATAGGGAATGTCAGTAAAATGTCGGAATAATCAAAATGCGGCATCACTAAGGCTTGAATTAAAATTCTTTTAAGAGCTGTAGGAAGAAAGTTTTTGAGATGCTTTAGGGAATGTCAGTAAAATGTTGAAATAATCAAAATGCAGCATCACTAAGGCTTGAATTAAAATTCTTTTAAGAGCTGTAGGAAGAAAGTTTTTAAGACGCTTTAGGGAATGTCAGTAAAATGTTGCAATAATCAAAATGCGGCATCACTAAGGCTTGAATTAAAATTCTTTTAAGAGCTGTAGGAAGAAAGTTTTTAAGACGCTTTAGGGAATGTCAGTAAAATGTTGCAATAATCAAAATGCGGCATCACTAAGGCTTGAATTAAAATTCTTTTAACAGCTGTAGGAAGAAAGTTTTTGAGACGCTTTAGGGAATGTCAGTAAAATGTTGAAATAATCAAAATGCAGCATCACTAAGGCTTCAATTAAAATTCTTTTAAGAGCTGTAGGAAGAAAGTTTTTGAGACGCTTTAGGGAATGTCAGTAAAATGTTGCAATAATCAAAATGCGGCATCACTAAGGCTTGAATTAAAATTCTTTTAAGAGCTGTAGGAAGAAAGTTTTTAAGACGCTTTAGGGAATGTCAGTAAAATGTTGCAATAATCAAAATGCGGCATCACTAAGGCTTGAATTAAAATTCTTTTAAGAGCTGTAGGAAGAAAGTCAAAATGCGGCATCACTAAGGCTTGAATTAAAATTCTTTTAAGACCTGTAGGAAGAAAGTTTTTGAGATGCTTTATAGGGAATGTCAGTAAAATGTCGCAATAATAAAAATGCGGCATCACTAAGGCTTAAATTAAAATTCTTTTAAGAGCTGTAGGAAGAAAGTTTTTGAGATGCTTTAGGGAATGTCAGTAAAATGTCGAAATAATCAAAATGCGGCATCACTAAGGCTTGAATTAAAATTCTTTTAAGAGCTGTAGGAAGAAAGTTTTTGAGATGCTTTATGGAATGTCAGTAAGACGTCGCAATAGTCAAAATGCGGCATCACTAAGGTTTGAATTAAGATTCTTTTATTGCTGTAGGAAGAAAGTTTTTAAGACGCTTTAGGGAATGTCAGTAAAACGTCACAATAATCAAAATGCAGCATCACTAAGTTTTGGGCTAAAATTCTTTTAAGAGCTGTAGGAAGAAAGTTCTTGAGACACTTCATGGAATGTCATTTAAACGTCGCAATAATCGAAATGCGGCATCACTAAGGTTTGGACTAAAATTCTTTAAAGAGCTGTAGGAAGAAAGTTCTTGAGATGCTTTACGAAATGTCATTAAAACGTCGCAATAATCAAAATGCGGCATCACTAAGGTTTGGACTAAAATTCTTTTAAGAGCTGTAGGAAGAAAGTTTTTGAGATGCTTTAGGGAATGTCAGTAAAACGTCGCAATAATCTAAATGCGGCATCACTAAGGTTTGAATTAAAATTCTTTTAAGAGCTGTAGGAAGAAAGTTTTAAGATGCTTTAGGGAATGTCAGTAAAACGTCGCAATAGTCAAAATGCGGCATCACTAAGGTGTGGATTAAAATTCTTTTAAGAGCTGTAGGAAGAAAGTTTTTGAGATGCTTTAGGGAATGTCATTAAAACGTCGCAATAGTCAAAATGCGGCATCACTAAAGTTTGAATTAAGATTCTTTTAAGAGCTGTAGGAAGAAAGTTTTTGAGATGCTTAAGGGAATGTCAGTAAAACATGGCAATAATCAAAATGCAGCATCACTAAGGTTTGAATTAAGATTCTTTTAAGAGCTGTAGGAAGAAAGTTTTTGAGATGCTTTAGGGAATGTCAGTAAAATGTCGAAATAATCAAAATGCGGCATCACTAAGGCTTGAATTAAAATTCTTTTAAGATCTGTAGGAAGAAAGTTTTTGAGATGCTTTATGGAATGTCAGTAAGACGTCGCAATAGTCAAAATGCGGCATCACTAAGGTTTGAATTAAAATTCTTTTAAGAGCTGTAGGAAGAAAGTTTTTGAGACGCTTTAGGGAATGTCAGTTAGTAAAATGCCGCAATAATCAAAATGCAGCATCACTAAGGTTTTGGACTAAGAGCTGAGAGAAGAAAGTTCTTGAGACGCTTTAGGGAATGCATTATGAAGATAGCATTAGCTGGTTTGTTATGTTGTAAAAAATCTGTTTTTCTGTATTAATACTTGTGTTATTGTGACTGTATGTTAAACATTTGTTAAATCTCTGTGTTAAAGTGTTACTGTTCAAAAAATCCTAATGCTTTTCTGTCATAGTTTGACCATAATGTTGTTATCAGTGATCTTGAAGTAGATATATGTGTTAATAAATTACAAAAGGAAGTAACATTATGAGGTTCTTCTTAATAAATAAGGTGAATCCAAAGTCATTTTACCTCATAACTTGTGTTTTGTATGAACTAGTTTCGGTATATCATGTATACCATCGTCAGCTTTTCCATACTGTTGAAATCATGTTATACCATCATCATCCATACCATTGAATTTTGCCACCGCTGTGGTCTCGAGGTAGCATGCTGCCTTGTCACACAGCGGGCCTGGGTTCGATCCCTGGTCGGGACAGTTTTTCTGGGCGAGGTTTTTATCGGTGTTTTTCTTCACCTGTAAGACAAATGTCAGGAAAACTTTAAGGCCCAAAAAAATTATCAAGGAAGCAGAAAATAAAAATATGTTAAATGAGAACACACCCAACAACCAAAGCCCTCTGTATGAAATATACGAACAATTTCAGTAACATAAGAATTCCTGAGGATGAAGCATGTCTTTGAAAGACCTTGAATTTTAATGGTATGACAAAGTTTATAACAGAAGTTATGGTTGAGGATGACTGTTTTATAAGGTACAAACAATTTTTATAATTGAAATACTTGTTCTAGCTATTCAAATTCCTTACAATGCTGGGTGGGCACTGGTACCATAGTGTCTTACAATATAATGCAAAATAGGAAACTTAAATCCCGCGCCGTAGCCGAGCGGTTAAGGTAGGAAGCCTTGGCGCAGAGCTACGGGACTTGCGCTGGTTCGAGTCTCCATGGGGGAAGAAATTTTCTCATGGTATTTCGGCCAGTATGGGACCGGTGCCCACCCAGCATCGTGAGGCAATTGGGTAGCTACAATAAGTAGCGGCTCCAGGTTGAGGAACCAGCTATAACGGCTGGGGGACTCGACATGCTAACCACATGTCACCCCTACACTGGCTGTTGATCATCTACCTCTGTGATTGACACATGCGGATGTGAAGGGCCAGCAGCCGGCTGGTGAAAGGGCAACCGCTGAAAAGTGGAAAGACCCTCAATCGGAATCGGAAACTTAAACTCTCTATCTACTGCTTGTTTGACGGACTTGTAAAGAAATAATGGATTCATCATCATAATGGACAATGGCTATACAAAACTATTAGTATTTTCTTTAATAACTTCTGTATACATTCTTTAAGTGTTGGCTCTTTAACATTCTACATCTGTTAATCATTTCATGTTAATACATGTCTATTAATTTAGGGATAGTCATCAAATTTCTTGTCTACAACACTTCTATGACTTTACCATACCTGTCTCTGGATCCAAGATTTACAGATTTGTACCCAACCATGGTAATGTATGTTTTTAGTGTAAAAGTCCTGAATATGGCCTTGCTTGTAAGGAAATAAAGCCATAGGGGGGATTGTCGGGAAAAAAACACAATGCCATAACTTTATAAAATCTCCAAAAACCAAAAAAATTGCAGTGAGTGTGCCAGTATGTAACACTGGAGATCTTCGTTTCAAACAAAAAATGTACTATCTACCTTCCCTCTTTAAATTTCTTCCATATAAGTGGATACCATACTTGCCTTCGATTCTGAGTTTTGTCGATTCAATCCAAGCCAAAATTGATTGATTTGTAAAGGCAAATTCATAGTATGTCTTTTTTGGAAGAAAAGTAAAACCAGAGGTTCCATATGGTAAACCTAAATGAATCTCAAACCTGAAAAGAAATCTAATTGTCAATCCTTTTATGCCCAGATTTGAATTCCAATGCTAATTATTTCAGTTTTTCTAGAGCATTAAATAAAATATAGTAAAACTTAAGGTTATGTAGGTAGGAAATAACACTATGAGGTTTATTTTAATTTTGTTGAATTGTTTTTTGACTCACCTCATACTTCTTAACTCCATCGCAGGCCGGATTTCTTCACTGTATTCTCAATGCTGTATCATGTTCACAGTTGTGAATGTCACAAATACAGTGAAGAAATCTGGATCTGCGAGGGAGTTACAAAATATGAGGTGAGTTAAGAAACAACTCAACAAAATTAAAACAGTAAAACTTGTTTAATCCAGAATGTGAATAATGCGGAAATCTGTCCAATGTGAAGAAACTTATCGGTCCTGGCGAAGTAATAGTAATTTTACGTGTATTTATGTTGTATAAAACGGAATCTGGCCAACATGAAAACGGAAGGATGTTTCTACACAATTCATGATTTTTTTATAAAGCGGAAAGACAGAGAACTAAAGTAGTTTCCACTTAATTGAATTCCCATTAGAAAAAAAAAAAACAATAAGGAATGATTACTGCCGCTGGGTGAAGTAGAGATTCTACCTGTACCTGAAATTTTATTTCGGCCTCACTGCACACCTGTTATGCAGATAACTGTCTTACAAATAACCATTTCACTGTAAAATCTTAAATTAGTTTAAGTTCTGAGACCGATCTTTCACAGGTAGCATTCTGAATTTACAGAATAAAGATGGCTAAAACATATGTATCATTCTCATTAAATGAAAAAGTGAAAGTGATTGAAGATAAATCTAAAAATTTCTGGACCAATGCTGTTGTCAAATACCTAGGGAATAACGATTTCATTGCATCTTCAGGTTGACAGGACAGTTTTAGTAACGATACAATGTAGTGTGGAATGAAATTTGTGGGGAATCAAAGGATGTGGACAAAAGTGTAGTTAGTGAGCCGAAACCAAAACTGCATACTTTAACTTCAGGATACGCGCCTTAGAGACATTTTTAAAGCTGACGAAATGGGACTGTTTTTGGTACTCTATAATCTAAGATTACTAATAAGTTTTAGTTTTTCTATAATGCAGAATTTTGTCTAATGTGGAAAAAAAATTGGTCCCATGCGATTCCGCTTTGAGCAAGTTTTACTGTACTATTAATGAGTGAGTAAATTATCTTACCTCATTCTTCATGTTTTTTAAACACGGGAACTGCAGTTATAGATGAAGATTCAAACGAAAATCCAGTAAGAATTAAATGAATCGTGATTTCTTCTTACCTCATACGTCTATTTTTAATTTTTATTTTTATTTATTTTTTTAAACACAGCTCTGCAGTATCAGCGACCATCGTCACCATCCTCAGCTGTTTTCATGGCTCAATTTTTTCTTTTGCCGGTAATTATCCAAATTGCCATCTGGTGTTCTTTTGAAGGAATTATTTTCTAAACTGCCATCTGTTGTATTTTTGAAGAACTTTGTAATGAAGCTCGGTTCGTCTGGAATCTCGAAGTTCATGGCTCTAGTATGGTTTTTTTGAATATATATTTTTTTCCCAAACTGTTAAATCCAAAGGTTTGGATAGATGTTTCAAAAGTTTTGCTTCTTTTTCAATTCTATGATGCTCTAATAAACTATGTGCTGCTATAGCTGTTTTTTTTCAATTTCTCCGTTCTTTATGTTTCTGAAGTATTCTTTTTTACGAGTTTCCAAGTTCCTTTTTGTTTTTCATATATATATATATATATATATTGCAATCAATTTGATAAATTGCAAAGATTGCAACAGGATATATATAGGAAAAACAAAAAGGAACTTGGAAACACGTAAAAAAGAACACTTCAGAAACATAAAAAACGGAGAAATTGAAAAAAACAGCTATAGCAGCACATAGTTTATTAGAGCATCATAGAATTGAAAAAGAAGCAAAACTTTTGAAACATCTATCCAAACCTTTGGATTTAACAGTTTGGGAAAAAATATATATTAAAAAAAACCATACTAGAACCATGAACTTCGAGATTCCAGATGAACCAAGCTTGATTACAAAGTTCTTCAAAAATACAAAAAGATGGCAGTTTAGAAAATAATTCCTTCAAAAGAACACCAGATAGCAATTTGGATAATTAGCGGCAAAAGAAAAAATTTACAGTTGTGAAAACAGTTGAGGATGGTGACGATGGCCACTGATACTGCAGTGCTGTGTTTAAAAAAAAACATAGAAGTATGAGGTAAGAAGAAATAACGATTCATTTAATTCTTATGAGTTAAACCTCATAATGTTAAAAATTCCCAAATTTATTATGAAAATCCAGTAGTCTTGATATCAGCTGAGGATGAGAGGGACGTCTCTTGAAAACTGCAATTCTCGTGTTTAAAAAAAAACATGAAATATGAGGTAAGATAAGAATTGACTAATTCATTAATTGGAGAACCTCATAATGTTATTTCCCATAATTAACTTATGAAAATAAATTACTACCAATCTATATTTTACATTTTAATTCACTCATGTCCTGTATAAATTCCTCTCTTCAACTACCTGGTCTACAAAAGGGGATGGTGTTTTTGGAAAAGGGTTCACTGATTATCTTTGTTTTTCTCACGTTAAAATAAAAAAGAATTAGAAATGAAAGAATTTCTTACATAATGTTGTTTTTGTTTGCAGAGCTGTCATTCCATCTCGGTAAGTAAGACCTTGTTTTTACAACAGTTCTGCATGTTCCAGATGATAGAATAATTCCATAGCATACTCTGGGTTCTGGGTTCCTTTAATATAAGTTGCAATTACTTGCTCCAATGTTTATCATCATTAAAAAGCTTTATTTTCTAGCAGGACTTAGGGCATTCAGAAAACATTCCATCAAGTCCATTCTCCTCTTTCATATTTCCCCTACCTGCTGTATTTATTTTAAATTTCATTCTTATTTATAGTTGCTTTAACATCTAATGTCATGTTGCATGTGGACTCTTTGCTTGTATCCAGTAATCTTTGGAATTGTATTGTTGTGTTTGTCTTGTTTTGTTTAGAATACTGATTTAATTTAATTTTATTATGGTTGGTTGGTATCTAATGTCGAGCACTTGATAATGAAATCATTCGCTCTCTTGCACTCCAATATTTAGCAGAAAGGCTGGTCTCTTCTACAAAAGCTGGACAACGGAGGAGATGGTTTCTTTCCATATCTTCATTTAAATTGCAAAAAGGGCATTTAGGTGAATTAAATTATATTATTAAACTAGCTAAACCTGTCCAAGGTTCACTGTGGCTCAATCTGATATGAAATGAGTGGGAAAGTAAATAAAAGTATTCTAGCGAACCTACTCCATGGAAGCCATGACTGAGGAGGGACAAGATATTGTCTGAAACTGCCAATATCAAAGAAATTTGAAATTATATGAGGTGAGTCATTAAAAATATGTTCTCCACTCACTATTAATGATATAACCTCATAATGTTTACTTCCCAATATTAATTTAAATAAAACATCATTTTGTTGGCTACAATGGTCCAGTGGTCATTTTCCTTGCCTCTGGTCTCGAGGGTCGCGGATTCAAACCTGGCCAGGTTCAAGTGGTTTTTTAGGATGGAAAAATCCAAAGGACAAGTTTTCTGGGAGGGACTTTATTTGTATATAATTACCCCATGACTCTTACATGCAATTTCTATTTGTTGAATGTCCAATTTGGGCTCTAAGTAAAAACCATCGTAAATAAGGTGAATCTGGTACATCTTACCTCTTAATTTTTGTGTTTCATTTGACGTGTTTTTCGATGTGCTGTGTCTACCATTGTCAGCTTGTCCAGACTGTTGTCAGCACCTGATGTCAACTCCCACTCTATCTTCTGATTGACTGAAGAACTTGTAAATCAAACCTAGGGGAAATTAAAAAAAAAATCATTTGTATTTGTAAAAAAAAATATAGTTTTTGGTATAATTATATGATTTTTTAAAGTAATAGAAATTCTCTTGTGCTCTCTTTGATTCCTGTTGTTATAAAGTAGTAATTTTTCCTTGTACAGCTATTTATTATGCAAGTCTGACCTTGAAACATTTCAAAATTTGATTGTGATCATCATCATCATCATCATCATCATAATTGGCTCGACAGCCCCATGTGGGCCTTGGCTGCCTTCAGAAGCTTATGCCAGACTTCCCTGTTCTGCACTTCATTCTTCCAGTTTTTTATTTTTAAAATTTTAATGTCTTGAATTATACCATCCTCCCATCTTAATTTAGGTCTTCCAACTTTTCTGGCCAATAGTGGTTGTTCATTGTAAATTCTTTTTGTAATCCTTTTGTTGTCCATGCGAATAATGTGTCCAGCCCAGGCCAATCTATTAACTTTAACAAAATTCAAAATATCTGGCTGATTGTACAATTTATACAATTCATTATTGTATCTCTTTCTCCATGCATTATTTTCTTTCACGGCACCAAAAATGGATTCGGTATCTTCCTTTCAAAACGTCCTAATAATTCCTCATCAGATTTCAACATGGTCCAAGTTTCTGATGCGTAAGTTAACACTGGTCTAAGGAGAACTTTATACGTGAGTATTTTTGTCTTTCTAGATATAAACTGAGATGTAAACTTGACTGTGATAGTAAGATAAATTACAACTCTTTTTATCCTGTAAAGTATACAAATTAAACAGATTTGCATTTTCTAATAGTGAGTGGAGAACATATTTTAACGACTCACCTCATACATTTTCAAATTTCTTTGATACCACTGAGTGGAAGTCATGACTGAAGTGGGACAAGATAGTTTGAAACCGTTGGTATCAAAGAAATTTGAAAATGTATGAGGTGAGTCGTTAAAAATATGTTCTCCACTCACTATTAATGAAATAACCTTATAATAAGTTATGCAGGTAGGAAATAACACTATGAGGTTTATTTTAATTCTGTTTAGTTGTTTCTTGACTCACCTCATACTTCTTAACTCCCGTGCATATCTAGATTTTGTCACTGTTTTATGACATTCTCAATGCTGTTCACGTTCACAACTGACATCCAACTGCCTCCTTTCCTGCAGACTGATCTCCGCGCCATCTGATGGCTGACTGACGAACTTCCAAATCAATCCCTTCTCCTTATCACCGGGCATTTCAAAATTCATAGTTGTGTTTTTATTCTTGCATATGTACATTTTTTCCCAAATTGTGAGTTCCTTCGGTTTTTCCAATTGTTTAAGTAATTTTGTTTTGGTTTCTATTTTATGTTTTTCTGACCAGGCATGTGCAGCTATTGCAGATTTTTCTGTTTCTCCATTTTTAACATTTCTGAGGTGTTCCTTTAATCTTGTTTTTAGATTCCTTTTTGTTTTCCTTATGTATATCCTTTCACAATCTTTACAATTAATTTGATAAATTCCCGATTTTTTACAGTCCAATTTTCTTTCACTAAAGTAAAAGTGTAAACTAAAGTGATCCCACAACAGACCCGGAGGCCCTTGGGGTAGTAGGAGGTTAGGGCTCCCACTTTTTCTAGACAATCGGCACTTTATGTCAGCCGGGTTGTCAGCCCTGCGTGACAGCCGCCTTTACCCCCAGAACAAGCATCTGGTACTCATTTCCGTTAGAGGCTGAGTCGACCCCAGGGCCATAGTGCCGCCAGAGGGTTTGGGTCAGTTTAAAAATCCTGACCCCAACGGGACTTGAACCCTCGACCCTCCGGCTTGTAGCTCAGTGCCTTAACCACTACGCTATGGCGTGCCAAATCTCCATTTTGTTCTTTTTAGGTTAAGATTTTTTGTTTTAAGATTTGATAATTAGTGATTACCACAACCCATATTGGTGATTGAGGACTTTGAAAGGTTGATATATGCATGTAACCTTTGACCTTGGGTTTAATATGTTATGGCATGTCTGGGTTATAAGTCCATGTATGCATGCTCTTGGCTGAGAATCAAATTGATTGGATTATGTATTGCAGAATTAATATTTTCACAAATAATCAAGCACTTTGCATGCCTATGTTTTTAAAAGTCGAGAGGGTGCAGTAACTAAAATAAGTATTCAGTATGCAATCTCCGCAGCGATACTTGGTTCCTGGATATTAAAATTGATGATAAAGTTTTAGTACCAGCTACATTGTTTTAATATTACGAGGGTGACTCAAATATAAACCGGAATTATTGTTTACAATTTTATTGAATTAACAAAAAAATACAAAACCACCATCTCATTTTTCTACATAGTCTCCTGCATTTCCAACACACTTTTGCCATCGAGTTGGCAACTTTTTGATGCCATCCTTGAAGAATGAGGGATGACGTGTAGTCAGCCAGTTGCGCACGAACTCCTCTACTGCTGCATTGTCACCAAACCGCCTTCCTCCCAGGTCTTCTTTCAGTGGCCCAAACAAATGGTAGATGTTCCAGAGGTGTCCAGTGCATTTTCGTCAGTTTTTTTGTTCCTGGCTGAGGAGCCGAGGAACCCACCTGGAAGACAATTTTCAGAATTTGAGTCCATCACCGATGATGGCTTGAACACTTCCGAAGCTTATTCCAACGTGTGAAACAATTTCAGAAATTGTTACGTGCCGATCCTCCTCAATAAGGTCCCATACAGCACGAATGTTGTCTGCAGTGATGCTTGTTCATTGCCATCTTTGATGGGGCTCATTTTTCACTGAATCCCGGCCTGCTAACATTTTTTTGCGCCAATCATACACCTGCGTCTTCGAACGGGTTACTTCCCCGAACTGCGCATGGAGCCTTCTCAAAATTTCAGAAGGTTTAGTGCCTTCTTTCGCCAAAAACTTAATAATAATGCATTGCACAACAGACGTGTGTACCTCTTGCTTGCTCATGGCGTGCTGAAGCAAGCGGCCGCTCTTCGGAGTGTGACACATCAAGATCCCTACTCCAGACACCCCCACCAACTTCCCCTCCAAACCGCAACCTTTGCAGTTTGCTACCAGAGCCTCCAGATACAAATTCCGGTTTATATTTGATCCACCCTCGTATCACAGTATTATGATGTTATTTTTTCTAAATTAACATTTTTCAGAATTGGATATAGTTTTATTTTAGAAAGAAAAATTACATTCGAACTGGCAGTCAAACTCCAGATCTCTGACACTGTATGTCAGTGCAATAATCGTTACGCCATTCAAACTTCCGATAGGAACATCAAATTGGGTTGATATTGCTGGATACTAGCTTCAATTTCTGTGTCTTGCAGTTAAAAATGGCAGATGATTTTTTGGACGCATTCTTGGTACATGACAATGTTTCTTTGGGAGAAATTTCAAGGTAGATTTTGTCATGCAATGGTTGACAGTTCCCTTGTTACATAAAAAAAAATTCAATGACAGTTTTTGCAAATAAAGTATATATCACTCCTAGAGTAATGAGATCATAACTAAAAAAAAATACCATTTTAGGCACATTTTTTAAATTGAAGATTTTGACTAAACCAATTGTAAGAGTCATAACTAACAATAGGCTCTATCAAACCAGACTAATGGACATAAGTCATCTGTATCATGAGCTAATGTTTTCCAATCATTCCCTGTATAATCTATTTTCCTTAAATTCTCTCACCTCATTCTTGGTCTACCTTCTGGGCACTTTTCCTTCTGGTTTTTCTACAAGGAGTTTCCATGTTCCTCTTTCATTTCCCATTTGTACTTGCCCATTGCAATCTTCGAGATTTTACTGTTCTTATTATGTCTAGTTTTCCATAAAGATCATGTAGCTCACAGTTATGTAATCTTTCCATTTGCTGTATGTTCATCTCTCTTTTTGGTCCAAAACATTTCATAAGAAGATCTTGAAGAAGATTTCCGAGCTGTTGGCCGTGGTCTTGAGGCTTGAAGTTCCCCGACGTTTTGCCAGAGACTGCGTCTGCGTTGTCTCAAGACAACCCTTGAGGATGCCAGACGCAGTCTCTGGCGAAACGTCGGGGAACTTCAAGCCTCAAGATCACGGCCTACAGCTCGGAAATCTTCTTCAAGATCATCATAGCAACTCTGGCCGTAAAGCCTAAGTCAATACATTTCATAAGAACTTTATTTCTCCTCCCTTAAAGTAAGAATCCATATATTGCATCTATATAATATAACTGGGAGAATAACAGTTTTATATATTTTCAGTTTAATGTTTCTTAAGAGAAGTTGGGATGACATGAGTCCCTGCAATGCATAATAGCATCCATTTCCAGAATTGTGCCTATGTTTCATTTCTTTGTGCATCTCATTCCTATTTGTAATTATTGTTCCTAGGTATTTGAATTCTCCTTCATGGTAGCTTTACATTGTTGTGGTGGAGTGGCTTGCTTGCTTAAACGATCCCGAGAGCTATGCTGGCGGTAGCACTTCCACTGATAGGGTTACCCACGCTGGACTGGTCGAAGGTGATAAGCCAGACAAAAAAAGTACCTTGGTCGAAAGAGTGATAACCTTTCACCGTAAAAAATACAACCCTCAAGAAATGCGGACATGGGTTCAACTGGGGTAAAATTTTCTGGAGAGTCAAATAGTCCCCCATTCGGTTTTCCGGGCGGGGACTACTTCAGGAACCCATGCCAAAGGCATGAATGGGGGATGAAAGATGTGCATGGAAGCTTCTCATAGGAAAACCAGAGGAAAAATGCCCAGATGGTAGACCAAGAATGAGGTGGGAGAATAACATTTACCATGATTTGAAGGAAGTCGATTATATAGGGAATGTTGGAAAACTTTGGCTCATGATAGGGGTGTATGGAGAGCTTATGTCTGCATGGCCATGAACCTATGGGTTTGATAGTGCCAGTGAGTGAGTTAGTTAGTTAGGTAGATATTTTAATTCATTCATGCCTTCAAAATTTCCCTCATTTGTCATTAGCTGTCCATTTCCATTATAAAATGTATTTATACTTATGTATTTAGTTTTATTGATGTTTACTTCCAACTCTAATTTAATAGTTTTACTCAATAAAATGTACATATTGGACCGTTTGATTTTTATAGTAATGAAGTAGCTAGCTAACCAACTGGCACTATCAAACCCGGAGGGTCTATGGTCACATATATATAAGCTCTCTGTACATCCCTATCCTAAGCTAATATTTTCCTATCATTAGCTGTGTAATTCACCTGCCTCAAATCAAGATTAATGTTATTCTCCCACCTCATTGTTGGCCTATCTACTGAGTTACTTTTGCTAAAAAAAAATTGTTGCCACTCTTGCGTTAACCATTCATGCCACATGTCATACATTGTCTATGAGACTTAAATCTGGTTTCCTATGAAGATCATGTAGCTCACTGTTATATCTACATCAGTTAGGAAAAACCGGGTAAGTCAACTTTTTTAAGTTATGTAGATAGGAAAAGATATACATAGGAAAAACAAAAAGGAATCTAAATACAAGATTAAAAGAACACCTCAGAAATGTTAAAAATGGAGAAACCGAAAAATCTGCAATAGCTGCACATGCCTGGTCAGAAAAACATAGAATAGAAACCAAAACAAAATTACTTAAACAATTGGAAAAACCGAAGGAACTCACAATTTGGGAAAAAATTTACATATGCAAGAATGAAAATACAACTATGAATTTTGAAATACCCGGTTATAAAGAAAGAGGACTGATTTGGAAATTCTTCGGTCGGCCACCAGATGGCGTGGAGGTCAGTCTGCAGGATAGAAGGCCGTTGGACGTCAGTTGTGAACGTGACGCAGCATTGGCAATGTCACAAAAGATGTGAAGAAACCCAGGGTCTGCTATGAATTATGAAGTATGAGGTGAGTGAAATATTAAAAATAAACAATAAGTCAACTTCTGTTCAAAAATGAGTTATTAACATCTCCCGATAGCTTTTGGTCCGATGCACGTTCGGTAAAAATGGGTGAGTCATCAAGCGAATAGTGACGGTGTTATTAAGCATCGAATTTTTGATGTACGTAATCTTTGATGTAAGTCATTGAATTAGTTTTTGCTCTCCTGTAAAAAATCACTTTGAAGACTTACATGGTTTTTCCTAACTGATGTAGATATAGTCTTCTCCATTTGCCTGTCTGTTCATCTCTCTTTGGTCCAAACATTTTTCTAATAACTTCATTCTAAAATGCTCATAAAGTAGCATGTGTAAAAGTATAAAAGTGTTGAATTAAACACCTGATTTATTATGAGGGATTCAGAGCAAAAGTGGACTGAATCCAAAAATAGAAAATCCTAATTT
The DNA here is from genome assembly GCA_030220185.1 of Diploptera punctata. Taxonomy (NCBI): domain Eukaryota; kingdom Metazoa; phylum Arthropoda; class Insecta; order Blattodea; family Blaberidae; genus Diploptera; species Diploptera punctata. The sequence goes on from JASPKZ010001620.1 coordinate 264,001, forward strand.
TATGTGAATTTGGGTTGAAAATGTCAATAATTATTCAGAGCAATGGTGAACTAAGTATTGTATTTGTTCTTTTTCATTGTAAAAAAAATGTTAAATTCTTCATCTGGAATTAAATATATTACTTTATCTGTATATAATTAGGGACAAATGCCATATTCGAGACATAACCAAATTTATTATAGATAGACGAAAATATTGGAAGGGTCATATAGAAAGAATGGAAGAAAACCAGCTTGCAAAAAGAGCTAAAGAAGATAGACCAATGGACAGGAGAAGAACAAGAGGAAGACCTGCCAAGAGATGAATAGACAGTGAATGCACATCCAGTACGCCTTCCTCCGAGGAGTGATTTTGGAAATAAACACGATGAAAATCCTACAAATTAAGTTTAAGAAGAAGAAGATGACTTTATCTGTACTTCAGTTTTTCTCAAAAGAGTTAAATATAGACTTGGTCCACTTTTGCTCTGAATCCCTCATATATTACTTCATCATCATTATGAACAAATTCGTTTTATGCCATGTGGCCTGTACGGTAAACCTAGCGAAGATGGTCTTGATCTTTCCACCGATGTTTTGGTCTTCCTTGGTCCCTATGTCCAGTTGGGGTATGTTGGAATGCCAATTTTGGAAGTCTGTTTCTCGCCATTCTCCTCAGATGATTTTTCCATTCTTGTTGGTATCTTTGTATATCTTCATTTAAACTTGTTACTCCAAGTTTTCCTCTGATAATAGTGTTCCTTTGGTGATCCAGTCTATTAACTCCTAACAAGGATCTCAAAGTTGCAACATGGAATGTGAGAGGAATAACACATAAAGAAGAAGAGTTAGAAGTAGAGTTAGACAAAAGAAAAATTGACATTGCCATTATTTCGGAAACGAAAAAGAACAAAGGATCAGAATATATTACTTTAAAGTTTAAAATCAAACAAAACCAAGACCTATGTAATAAAGCCAAAGACAAAAAATGGAATATTTTAGTAAAGAAGCCAGATATTATTCCAGAATTTCCACGTAAAACTACAGTAGCAACATTTAGACTGCTTACAGAACATGACTATTTGGCCAAACATTTATATAAAATAGGAATCTACACGAATCCAAATTGTCCTCTATGCAATAAAGACGAAGAAATGAATGAAGAACACCTACAAAGCTGTGAAGTATTACCTGTTGGATCCACAATAGAGAAATATTGGAGAGCAAGAACGCTAATGGCTTCGGTGCCAAGGCCCAGCATTTGAAAACAACAAGTTTAAAATTGTTCTCTTGAAAAAAGTTCTTGTTTTTTGGATATGGCCTTATTATTCCAGTGTGTGATATATCAAAAGTAAATGAAATAATGATAGAAATAATTTGTAGCATTTGTCTTCAGGGAACGTAACTAGTTTGAAATGCGATCTTGGAAATAAAGACATGCGAACTATAGAGGGATTGTTTGTTTCTTTTGTAAGCTAAAATTGATGTATTATGTTTGATGTTTTTATTTACAGTTCACAAGGCGCATAGAGAAGAGTTAGAATGTGCTCTGCAGATTCTAGAGAAAGTGTTGATTTACCTGCCAGAGCTGCTGTCGAGGAGATGGCAGTGCCACAGTCTTACTCGGGTCATGACAAAACTTCTACATCCTGGCAATTCCTGGAAGTTGCGCAGAGAAGCTATCAGGTAATTACTCAATCAGACAGAACAGCAACAACAACTGAAGAGTAAAATTAAAAAAACAATTCCCATATTACCATAATTGTATGAATAATTGTTTTTTTTTCTCCTGACGCAACAGGCCTAGAAGACCTTTAGCCTACCAGTCACATCCACATGTGTCAATCACAGAGGTAGATGATCATCCATCCAGTGTAGGGGTGACATGTGGTCAGCATGTCGAGTTCCCCAGCTGTTATAGTTGGTTTTCTCAACCTGCAGCCGCTACTTATTGTAGCTATCCAAATGCCTCAAGATGCTGGGTAGGCACCGGTCCCATATTGGCTGAAATACCATGAGAAAATGTCTTCCCCGTGGAGACTAGAACCAGCGCAAGTCCTGTAGCTCTGCGCCAAGGATTCCTGCCTTAACTACTCGGCTACGGCACAGGACATGAATAATTGTAATAACCTGAAATGTACATAGATTATATTTAAATAAAGAAAAGCCTGACGTCTGGTTTTGGCCTTCCCAATATAGAATCATCTGAAAGCCAAACTTGGTAAGATCCTGTGTGATCGACTATTCCGATTGAGGTTTTAAGCGGTTTCCTTCAATCCAAGAGCAAATGCTGGAATAGAACCCCAAAAGATCTGCTTCCGACTTCACTCTGCTAATTAACTTCAAGTTTAAATTAAAAATTTAAACCAGGAATAATGTATTTTACAGGAACCTGGGGTTCTACCTATGAAGGAGAATCAAAATGGATCGCTCACAACACTTAAGTGATGGCTGCAGAGCTTTCCTTCTATCTATCTATTTCCCGCTTCAATAGAGATTCTCCTGTCAACATTCCCCATCGGGAAAATTTGATTCAAACCAGCACATGTCCATAACTTCGTGGCATTGCATGAAGTTTTAGATCAGTCGGCTGTGGCGCAGGACAAGAAGTGCTATAAGTTCTTTTCTCAAAGAAACAGACATGGTTCTTTACATCTCATCTCATATTCTATCTATCTATCTATAATGGCATAGCCCATTGTTGAGCCAAAGCCTCTCCTTTATAAGAAGTTAATTTTTAGTTCCTTATTTGCTTGCAGATGTCATGGATGGCATGTGCTCAACACACTGACCCAATGAGACATCTAACATGCAACTATGGTATTACTAGGACGTTGATGGTCGGTAAATTTTGCTTAGAGGCCTCTTCATTCAGGCTTAAGGATCTTTTACAATGGTGAACCGATGAACCTCTGGATCCGGTCAAAATTTGCGGGAGTTTCGAAATTCACAGCATTGTGAGGAATTTGGGTAGCTACAATACTTAGCTGCTCCAGAATAAGAAAATCAGATATACTGGCTGGAGACCTGACATATTAAAATAAATAAATAAAAAAATATTATTAAAATTCATCGGAGAACATATTAATAAATTAATGAGTAATTTTAACATCTTACCTCATATTTCATGTTTTATCAAACACGGTAACTATAGTTTTCAAATGATATTGTCATTCATTTTCAACCGCCATTATGACTACCGGATATTCGTTGGAATCTCCCTCTATAACGTTGCCATCTGGTGTTGATTTGACGAACTTCGAGATATCGTTGCCATCTGGTATTGATTTGATGAACTTTGAGATGAGGTCACGTTCATCCGGAATGTCGAAATTCATAGATTTAAATTTGTTCTTCTGTATAAATATTTTCTCCCAAACTGTCAAATCCAAAGGTTTTTCCAAATGTTTTAGAAGTTTAGCTTCTTTTTCAATTCTATGACCTTCCAACAAACTATGTGCTGCAATAGCTGATTTTTCAATTTCACCATTTTTAATATTTCTAAAGTGTTCCTTTGTGCGAGTGTCCAAATTTCTTTTTGTTTTTCCTATGTATACTTTATTGCAATCTCGACAATCAATTTGATAAATTCTTTTTCAATTCTATGACCTTCCAACAAACTATGTGCTGCAATAGCTGATTTTTCAATTTCACCATTTTTAATATTTCTAAAGTGTTCCTTTGTGCGAGTGTCCAAATTTCTTTTTGTTTTTCCTATGTATACTTTATTGCAATCTCGATAATCAATTTGATAAAATTTATCAAATTGATTGTCGAGATTGCAATAAAGTATACATAGGAAAAACAAAAAGAAATTATTTATCAAATTGATTGTCGAGATTGCAATAAAGTATACATAGGAAAAACAAAAAGACAACTATTCTATTGTCGCCATCTTTAGTGCTGCAATCTATGGTTGAATTTATGAACTTCAAAATCAATGTAATTTTGTTAGGGATATCAAAATTCATTGATATATTTTTGTTTTTCTGAATGTATATTTTTTTCCCAAACTGTCAATTCCAAAGGTTTCTCTACTTGTTTTAAAAGTTTAGCTTCTCTTCCAATTTTATGATGTTCTAATAAACTGTGTGCAGCAATTGCAGATTTTTCAATTTCACAATTTTTAATATTTCTGAAATGTTCTTTTGTCCGAATTTCCAAATTCCTTTTTGTTTTTCCTATGTAAACTTTATTGCATGAATTCTATGAGGTGAGTTGTTTAAACAATATGTTCTCTGATGAATTTTAATGATTATACCTCATAATGTTTACTTCCCAACATTAATTTAATATAAAAAAATATTAATTATTGACATTTAGATTATTTTATATAGTTTCAAAAATATGTATGAATTAAATGTTTTTGTGAAATGGAATTGTTTCTTATAAATTTCAGTCTCTTGTTTGTTTTGATTGTATTGTGATTTAATAACAACATTTCAATTTGTAGGTATTTTATTTTATGGTATCAAGCGTTAGGTGACAATGCTCCTGATGACATCCATGCTATATTCGCAACACTGGTGCCAGGGTTTCCATCACCATTTCCAGGTCTTGGTCTCACTACGGTGAATAGAACTTCAGCATCAATTTTTCACGATACAGCTCAAGGTAATTTTACAATAGAGCAGAACTCATAAGTAGAGACCGGATGTTAGGGAAAATGCCTACAGTTATTTATTATAGATATTGTGAAAGTGACTTCGTATAAGTTCATATCGATGACCCTAGAATTATATTTGAAAAGAAAAATATACGCCTAGACTGGGGTTTAAACCCAGGACCTTTGACTCTCTATGTCAATGCTCTATCCAAGTGAGCTACCTTGGCCTCCTTGGATAGAGCATTGACATAGAGAATCAAAGGTCCTGGGTTCAAACCCCAGTCTAGGCGTATATTTTTCTTTTGAAATATAATTTATCCATCATTACAATGTTTAAAAACGAATAATATGACCCTATAATTGTATATTCATGAAGTTTATTTTGCCTATATATGCCTATTTCGGCTTACAATGCCTACAAATGCCTATTTGCCATTTTCTCTAAATTAACTTAGTATTTCAATTTAATTAATTGAAATGGACAAACTTCATGACACATATCACTGCATAGAAACCTTTAATTGACTGACAATATTATTTTTGATGTTGGTAACACTGAATTCAGTCTGTAGTCCTCGTTCACAGACAGATGCTTCAAAGACGAAGTGGTGCGACAAGTGTATGTGGCTTATTTTTTATTTATTTATTTATTTTTACCTTTAGAAAAGTTGTTTTACGTTGCCTAAAGAATGGACAACAGTAAACAGTAAGACGACGTGACCAATTTTGCGAAAGAATGGTGCGGAAATATTCTCAAGTGACGGTTCAATATTGTTTTGCAAAGTGTGTAAAATTTCAGTGAATTGCGCGAGAAAATGTCATGTTTCGCAGCACATACACACTGCAAAACATAAGTATGCTCTTCGTAAAAAGGCAAAACAAGTTTCAAAATCATCTCTGATATCTTCGTATGCTATTGATAGCATATGTTTATATTCTGTACATAAGGCTATATAATTTATTTTTATATATTAAATTTGGGAATTTTTAACATTATGAGGTTCAATTCATAAGAATTAAATGAATTGTGATTTTTTCTTACCACATACTTCTATGTTTTTTAAACACAGAACTGCAGTATCGGCGACCCATTGTCACCATCGTCAGCTGTTTTCACGACTGTCAATTTTTTCTTTTGCCAGTAATTATCCAAACTGCCATCTGGTGTTCTTTTGAAGGAATTATTTTCTAAACTGCCATGATTCATTCAAAAGAACACAAGATGGCAGTTTAGAAAATAATTCCTTCAAAAGAACACCAGATGGCAGTTTGGATAATTACTGGCAAAAGAAAAAATTGACAGTCGTGAAAACAGCTGACGATGGTGACAATGGGTCGCCGATACTGCAGTGCTGTGTTTAAAAAAACATAGAAGTATGAGGTAAGAAAAAATCACAATTTATTTAATTCCATAAAATTTATGTTGTAGTCCATTTTTAAGAGCCTATTTTGAATTTTTAGTGCATTTATTAATGATTTTTAGTGCCTTTTTGCCTGCCTATTTTGAACTTTTTAAGTGCCTAACATCCGGACTCTACTCATAAGTACTACTATGAGTGATTTCCAATTTGTCTAGAGGATTTGGTAATCAAGAGTGGCATTTGTTAGGACAATTTCATCATCATCAATGCAAGTATTAGGCCATATGACCTGTTACAGTCTCAAAGAGGAATTTTCCATCCAGTGCTTTTTTGAACGTTCCAGCAATCTTTTGCCTTCGTGGCAGCAATGAAGCACGACTTTTGGAATTCTATGAGATGCCATTTGTTGAAGATGGGCTTTCCAGTTATTCTGGTAGTCTTGTATATGGTGGAGATTGGGTGGACTATTTAACGAATAAAATTGAGCTGTTTACTCACATTTCATTATTTAAATATAGTTATTTTAAAATATTTAATGTAAACGGTGATGTTTGAACCCAGGAACTTTAGCTTTAAACGCTAATGCTTTGCCGCTGAGCTCTCCTAAGCAAACCTTTGGCAGCCTTGGATAACTCAGTGGTAGAGCATTAGCATATGTAGCTAAAGGTCCTAGCTTCAAACCCCAGTCTAGGCATATATTTTCCGTAAGTTATGTAGGTAGGAAATGACACTATGAGGTTTATTTTAATTTTGTTTAGTTGTTTCTTGATTCACCCCATACGACTTAACTCCCACGCAGACTTTAGTTTCTTCACTGCATTTGTGACATTCTCAATGCTGTATTACATTCACAACTGACATCCAGCAGCCTCCTCTCCAGGACATCAATTGTGAACGTAATACAGCATTGAGAATGTCACAAATGCAGTGAAGAAACTCGAGTCTGCTTGGGAGTTAAGAAGTATGACGTGAGTCAAGAAACAACTAAACAAAATTAAAATATATTTTTCTCTTCAAATATAATTTGACCTTCAATGAGAAATGTTAAATTTATAATAAAATCATCATATAAAAATAATGTTAAAATCTCACTAAAAATTCTTGTTGAATAAAAAGCTGCTAGAATGGTGTAGAACGAAGGTTCTCGACTTCAAATGCAAGGGATTGTATAAGTAAGTGCCTATATAATGGATAAAGCACTGGAACAGAGATCCTGGCATCCTGGGTTCAAATCCCAGTTAAGGGGAAAAATTTACTCTTAAAAATATTAATTTGTCTTTTTTAATTTTGTTTAGTTGTTTCTTGACTCACCTCATACTTCTTAACTCCCTTGCATATCTAGATTTCGTCACTGTATTTGTGACATTCTCAATGCTGTTCACGTTCACAACTGACGTTCAATGGTCTCCAAAGGGAACAGCATTGAGAATGTCACAAATACAGTGACGGAATCTAGATATGCAAGGGAGTTAAGAAATATGAGGTGAGTCAAGAAACAACTAAACAAAATTAAAATAAACCTCATAGTGTTATTTCCTACCTACATAACATCTTAATATTAATTTGTCTTTTAATATAAGTGACAAATTTAAATAAAAACATTGAAAAAATTATTATTAATATTATTATTATTATTATTATTATTTTTATTATATTTTTTTTATTAATTTATATAATTGAAGATCTCGGGGGTAAATAATAATAGCCCACATTTATAAAGTTTAGATTTATGAGTATTTTATTTTCAATATTTACTTACTATTAAAGGTTGTTATAAAATTGAGCCTGCATTATGCTGCCATCTCCCAGTAGACTTATACACTACACGAAGGAAGTGAAAATTGCGTTTGCACCAAAAACATAGAAAACGTAAAAAAATGTGGAATATCATTATTTACTCCCGAGTTCTTCTATTATTACCTCATACTCTCACTTGATGGCAAATTTATTGCTAATATAAATATGTTTTAATAACAATTGTGTATTTTTAAATAAGACGTTTGAATTACTGTGCTAGGTCCAGTAAGTGCAGTTGAAATTCAGCCGTTACTACCGCCCCAGAGTGGGGAGAAGCAACCAGAAGATGCAATGAGGTTTTTCCTTGATGCCTTGTTAGAATTTATTGTTTCTCAGGTAAGCTGTCTTTCAAATATTCTTAAAATTACAACTTACCTCATATTTAGTCTTTTTTTAAGGACCGATTTCAGGAGAAACTAATATTTCTCCATCATCAGTTTGTGCTCAACTGTTGTTTTGTCATTGGTGATTCCGTATTTCCTCCTCTGTCTGTTGGTAGACCAATGAACCTCCAAATCAAATTAGATTCCTCAGGAATTTCAAAATTCATTAATTGCTCCTTTTTAAAGATAGACCAGTCTTGAAAAGAAGACTAAATATGTGATGAGATTTAATTTTAAATCCAAGGAGCAAATCTTCCAGGAGGGATTTTAAGCTATGGGTCCTGTGTCTAAAGGTTTTCAGCCTTGTAAAAGAACCTTAAGCCTGAATAAAGAGGCCTCTAAGCAAAATGCACTGTCCTTCATCATTTTAGTAATACCTTAGTCGACTACTAGATATCTTATTGGGTCAGTATGTTGAACACATACCATTCATGACATCTTTAGGGAAACAAGTGTAACCAATTAATAAATTGAGTTAGATTTTACGATTCGCCTCATAATTGTAGTTTTAAAGGTTTTTCTCCGTTTTTAAAGTTTTATTTTCTAATATTTTTTGTTGATTGTTATTTTGGTTGTTTCTGATCACTTTTCTGATAAATTTTGGTACTTTTCCCAATTTTAGACATCTATTAATAATTTTAAAATACAATAGGAAGTAACATTAAAAGGTTTGTTTAATAATTAAAACATTTTGTCTGTTCATTCTTACTTCTTAGAGTTGTTTTTCTGTAATCGCTGATGATGGGGCTAAGAAGCTCTCAAAGATATGTTCGACAAAAACAACTCTAAGAGGTAAGAATGAACAGACCAGATGTTTTAATTATATAATAATAAGTTTAATGTCAGCAGCTTTTTTGTTCCTTTTTTCTTTTTGTCTTAAAACTCTTTTAATGTCTTCTTTGATTAAGAATTAAATGAATCGTGATTATTTTTTACCTCATACTTCTATATTCCTTTAAACACAGCACTGCAGTATCGGCAACCCCTTGTCACCATCGTCAGCTGTTTTCACGACTGTCAATTTTTTCTTTTGCCTGTAATTATCCAAACTGCCATCTGATGTTCTTTTGAAGGAATTATTTTCTAAACTGCCATCTGTTGTATTTTTTAAGAACTTTGTAATCAAGCTCGGTTCATCTGGAATCTCGAAGTTCATGGTTCTAGTATGGTTTTTTTGAATATATATTTTTTCCCAAACTGTTAAATCTAAAGGTTTAGATAGATATTTCAAAAGTTTTGCTTCTTTTTCAATCCTATGATGCTCTAATATTTTCAATTTCTCCATTCTTTATGTTTCTGAAGTGTTCTTTTTTACGAGTTTCCAAATTCCTTTTTGTTTTTCCTATATATATCCTGTTACAATCTTTGCAATCAATTTGATAAATTCCAGATTTTTTTGTTGTCTGGAGTGTTAAATTTATTATTAGTTAACAGAAGATTACCCAGGCTGAATTTGTTAATTGGAGCCAATGTTATATTACATTTTCTGAAAATTTTTTGAAACTTATTATGAATTTCAGGATGGTAAGTAAATTTCTTGAATTTTATATCTTTCTTCTTTGATTTCTGAAAAAGTTGTTAAATTCATGTATTGGGTCATGTATTTTTGATACCACCATCTTGTTAACCATTATTCAAAAGTTATCAACTACTTATGCTGTTTTTTGTCTTCCTATGACTTGAGTAGTCAAAATTTTTCATTTTTTTATTTTTCATTAATATTAATAAAAAAGCATAAATAAATTAACTTGGTCTAATAATTCCTAACAAAGGAGAGACTAAGACCCAAGATTGGGCTGTTATGCTATTGTAGATAGATAGAGATATATGGAGAGCTTATGTCCTTCCGGCCATGAACCTCCTGGCTCAATAATGCCAGTGAGTTGGTCAATTAGTTACTTCTATAAATTTTGAGAATAAGGTAAGGTTTAGTTGAGTTATATTTGAAGAGAAAAATTTTTGCCTAGACCGGGACTCGAACCTGGGACCCTTGGCTTTCCGGGCCAAGTGCTCTACCAACTGAGCTACCGAGGCGAGTTACGATCTAGACGCAAATTTTTCTCTTATATACGTTGTAATTCCCTATCGCCAAATGCTTTTGAAACCATTGCTTCCATCTTTGCAAATGGCAGCTTCTTAGTTAAGAAGACATTTATTGGGAATTTAACATTACTTTATAAAGCTAGTAAAGCTTTAGTTGAGTTGACGATTTTATTATTAATTTAACACTTCTCACTGAAGGATAAATTTTTCTCTTCAAATATGTTGTTGTATTCAAATGCTGGGCCTTGGCACCGAAGCCATTAGCGTTCTTGCTCTCCAATATTTCTCTATGGTGGATCCAACAGGTAATACTTCACAGGTTTGTAGATGTTCTTCATTCATTTCTTCGTCTTTATTGCATAGAGGACAATTTGGATTCGTGTAGATTCCTATTTTATATAAATGTTTGGCCAAATAGTCATGTTCTGTAAGCAGTCTAAATTTTGCTACTGTAGTTTTACGTGGAACTTCTCTTCAAATATAATTTTGTTGAGTTGTTTCTTGACTCATCTCACACTTCTTAATCTCTCGCAATCCGGATTTCGTCACTCTATTTGTGACATTCTCAAAGCTGTTCACGTTCACAACTTGTTCACAGTTGTGAACGTGAACAGCATTGAGAATGTCACAAATAGAGTGACGAAATCTGGATTGTGAGGGAGTTAAGAAGTATGAGGTGAGTCAAGAAACAACTCAACTAAATTGAAATAAACCTCATAGTGTTATTTCCTACCTACATAACTTAATAAGGTAAGGTTGTTTGTTTATTACAGATAACGAGGATAGAGTGGCATGACAGATTATGCAAACAACACAAGTGCTTCATGTTCCTGTTCGACAAGTTCAAACAGTATTATCTGCCTCACATCTTCCCGCACTTCTCCTTCGCAACAAGCCTTTACAAACCAGTATTAGGTATGTATAACTCTCATATTTGAAGAGAAAAATTATATGCTCAGACCGGATCTTGAACCTGGGACCCATGGTTCTCTAGACCAAGTGCTCTACCATCTGAGCTACCTGAGCAAGTACCGATCTAAATGCAAATCTTTCTCTATATACGTTGTAATTCCCGCCCATCAAATGCTATGAAGCCTTTGCTTCTATCTTTGCAAATGGCAGCTCCTTCATCAAGAAGACATATTTGGGAATTATACATTACATTATAAATGCCAATATGGCTCTTTTTGATGTTTTTATTATTAATTTCATACATCTCAATGATGTCTGAGTGTATAATTTTTCTCTTCAAATATGATTTATCCATCATTGAGATGTATGAAATTAATAATAAAAACGTGTATAGCTCTCATTAATTATTAATGAGATGGTCATTTTGACTCCCCTCACATTTCTTTATTTTTATGCAGGCCAGGTTTCGTCGCTTTTGCACAACATTGTCGATGCATTACAACTTCTACTCCAGTTTCCTTTCACTCTATCAAAAGAATTATCTCAAATAAATATATCAATAAACTTAGAGAAGAATACACCACCAAAACATCTGGAAAGGATTGGGAAAATCTACAAACTTATGACATTACTACATTACAAAGAAAATCTGCAGTATAAACACCTACACAGACTTGGCATAGCAGATTCACCTAAATGCCCTTTTTGCAATTTAAATGAAGATATGGAAAGAAACCATCTCCTCCGTTGTCCAGCTTTTGTAGAAGAGACCAGCCTTTCTGCTAAATATTGGAGTGCAAGAGAGCGAATGATTTCATTATCAAGTGCTCAACATTAGATACCAACCAACCAACTGTTATTTTGCAGTTGTCCATCCTGTGGTTGATTTCTGTTCCCTCTGCTGGCTGAGTGATGAACTTCCAAATCAATATTTTTTCTATTTCTCCGGGAATTTCAAAATTCTTGTATAATATATATATATATATATATATATATATATAGGAAATAAAATTTTGAGGTTTCTTTTAACCATGGATTTTGAAATTCCCGGAGAAAAGAAAAAAAAATTGATTTGGAAATTCATCGGTCAGTCAGCAGAGGGAGCAGAAATTAACTTACAGGATGGACAACTGCAAAACAACAGTTGGAGTGCATCGACAATGTTGTGCAAAAGTGACAAAACCTGGTCTGCATAGAAATCTAGAAATATGAGGTGAGTCAAAATAATCAACTGATAATAATTAAAAGAAACCTCATAGTGTTATTTTCTACATATATTAAATAAATGTATAGCTGTATCAACTTTTATAAGATTCATGATGTGTTCCGTTGAGGTATTATTCAAAATTAATATAAAAAATTATGGAATATTCACCTGAAAGGTCCGTCTCCTCAACTTAATTAATTATTTAACTGTAGCGCTTTCGGGACTTGTCCCATCATCGGCAGGATTCAAAACTGGTGTTTGACTGAATATCTGGTAGAGGGGGTTACACGTATTGGGTTCGACAACCTGATCAACGAAAACGAACCCAATACGTGTAACCCTCTGTACCAGATCTTCAGTGAAACACCAGTTTTGAATCCTGCCGATAATGGGACAAGTCCCGAAAGCGCTACAGTTAAATAATTAATTAAGTTGAGGAGACGGACCTTTCAGGTGAATATTCCATAATTTTTTTATATTAATTTTGTATAGCTGTAGTTTAAAAAATATATTGCTCATTAGAAAAGAAACTCTTTTTACTTAATAAATAGGGTCTGTGTAGTATCTTACTTCATAAAAGTTGAGTTCTTTTAGGACATGTTTAAAAATAGTTCTGTTTTATCTTCAGTTTGTCCAGACTGTTGATTTTAATTTGTCGGCCCTGGATACCGATTCTTACTCCATCTATTGGTAGTTCAAAAAACTTGCAATCAAATCTCTCTTGCCGGGAATTTCAAAATTCATTATTCTATTCCTGTTCTTCTGGATGTATTCTTACCTACATTCCTGGTCTATTTTCCCTCTAGTTTTCCTACAGGAAGTTTCCATGCCCCTCTATCATTCACTATTTGTGCCACATGAAAGTTTGAAATTCAGCAATAAAAAAAATATTTTGGACAATCTTTTACAAATTAATTGTTAAGTTGGGTGAAACATTTCAATTCATCTTATCCACACCTAAGCTATGTACTATTGCAGAGCTTGTATATACGAGGGCGGATCGGAAAGTAATGCACAATAATTTTTTTTTAAAAAGTTTAATAGTAAAAAAAAGGAAAAAAATCACAAATGAACTTACATCTTTTACCTACTTTTCGACATAGTCACCAACTTTCTCAACACATTTTTCCCATCGTGTTACCAGTTTCAATATGCCCTGTTCGTAGAAGTCCGTTTGGTTGGAGTGTAACCATCATCTTTACTGGGGAACCAGCATGTTTCCACTCCATTGATGCCTGCTTTGTTTCGGGTGTGTAGTGGTACGCCCACGACTCATCACCTGTGACGATTCCTTCCAGAAAGTCATGTCCTTGTGCGGTGTACCGTGTTAAGTGGTCCAAGGTTGCCATCATTCGCTGGCCCTTGTGGTCGTGTCAGGTTCTTAGGCACCCAGCGAGCACTAACTTTACGGAATTTCAAATTTTCATGAACAATATCGTACACCGCACCATAGGAAATGTTGAACTTCTGCGATAAGGCTCGCAGTTGCACACGCCGGTCGTTCAGAATTGCCGCCTCAATGTCTCTGACATTCTGCGGGATTGCTGCTGTTGTCGGCCGGCTGGAGCGTCGCGAATCACTAAGGTTCACGCGTCCCTCTTGGAAGAATGTGCACCACCTGGAGACATTGCTACGGTCCATACAATCATCCCCATACACGCCACGCATGTCCCTGTGAATTTCACTGGGTTTATGCCCTTTGGCCCACAAAAATCGAACAACACTTCTCTGTTCCTCACAGGTGGACGACTGTAGCATGCGCGCCATCTTTGTTGCATAGTTCAAGCTTCTCTCGCAAGAGGTGCACCTGAGAAAAAAATACCATCTGTAGTGAAAACTTCAAACTATATCTCTGTGAAATTTCAACATTCTAGCTGCAATACCAAGGCAGAAAAAAATTATTGTGTGTTACTTTCCGATCCGCCCTCGTAGTTTACTCAGGAAAAATGACCAATCAACTCTTCAAGTAGTGTAACTATGCAATGGAATCATGTCATCAGCTATGGCTGGAAACCTGTAGGGCCGCATGCAAATACATTAGTCTCGGGTGAGTTGAGTTTTCCGTGAGAACGTGCAAAGTTTGAATTAGCGAGTTGCCGACTGGTCATGCATGAAAGTAGTTTTTTTCGTAATATTGGCAACAAATTACCCTGAATTCTCAGCGATGAAACTACTTCTGTTATTTTCATCTGCTAGAGGAACACGTTTATGCTTGCATCCCACAAATAATACCGTATACGACGACGTCTGCATCGTGCGATATTATGCCGATTCTCCTGTTCTTCCTGTTGAATTCTTTGGTAGACTCTATCAAATTCCTCTTCTTCACATATACCAAAAACATGATCGAAGTCTTCAAGGTCCAACATCTTGGATAAAGCAGCAAGGTACGCAGCAAGGTTTTAAAGTACATTGTTGCCATCGGGTTGTTCATGATTCATTCTCTGCAAAGTCACCTCGCCAGGTAGCTTAGGAATTTTGACAATTATCGCATGAACAGATTTTTGAGTACGCAAAAAGTCTTTGCATGCAACTTTCTCAGCAAAGAACGACTTTTACGGTCTAATGCGTTCATAGATAGACCCGTAATGAAGAATGAATGAATTAAGTTAAATTTATTATATACAACTTTCCTCATTAGAGGATTGCCTCAAGGACAAAGTGATACAGACAATTATTTTTTTTGAAATTGATGAAATACATTTTTAAAGATCTTGAGATAATTCTTTTTGGCTTTGTAGTGGCAGTATACCTGTGTAGTATACCTTAGTATACCTGTGTAGTATACCTGTGTAGTATACCTGTGTAGTATACCTGGGTAGTATACCTGTGTAGTGTACCTGGATACCTGTGTAGTATACCTGTGTAGTATACCTGGGTAGTATACCTGTGTAGTATACCTGGGTAGTATACCTGGGTAGTATACCTGTGTAGTATACCTGTGTGTAGTATACCTGTGCACCTGTGTAGTATACCTGTGTAGTATACCTGGGTAGTATACCTGGGTAGTATACCTGTGTAGTATACCTGTGTGTAGTATACCTGTGTAGTATACCTGGATACCTGTGTAGTATACCTGTGTAGTATACCTTAGTATACCTGGGTAGTATACCTGTGTAATATACCTGTGTAGTATACCTTAGTATACCTGGGTAGTATAGTAGTATACCTGTGTAGTATACCTGTGTAGTATCTGGGTAGTATACCTGTGTAATATACCTGTGTAGTATACCTTAGTATACCTGTGTAGTATACCTGTGTAGTACCTGGGTAGTATACCTGTGTGTAGTATACCTTAGTATACCTGGGTAGTATACCTGTGTAGTATACCTGTGTATGACTTGTGCATGAATAAATATGGTATACACATGTAAATTAAAGTGTTTCTAACTTTTCACTTTCTCTTTGAAAATTTTGTTCTAATTAACATGCATTATTTTTGCAAAACTCTTGTGTAATGAGTAGGATTCTATAATGTGAATAAATGAAATTTATTGAATATGTTCTATGGTTGTTTCAGATCTCCCAGCTCTCCGGAAATCAGCTTCAGGAACTGGAGAAACTCCAGAAACTCGGAGAAGACAGGACCCGTTTGTTATTTGTAGAGTTGTTGTTATTAAATGGGTTGCTACGTTTACGCACATAACAAAGAAAGGAGAAGCGCTCTTCATGCACACACAGTCCAACAGGTAATGTCTCTTTAATTATATTTAAATTGATATTGGGAAGTAAACATTATGAGGTTATATCATTAATAGTGAGTGGAGAACATATTTTTAACGACTCACCTCATATAATTTCAAATTTCTTTGATACCGGTGGTTTCAGACAATATCTTGTCCCTCTTCAGTCATGGCTTCCACTGATGAAATTCTCTGGTTGTTGATTTCTCTAAGGACATCACCTCTTGTGCTGCCATCTTTGGTTGGGGTTATAAACTTTGTAATTAAATTTTTATCTACCGGAATATTGAAGTTCATAGATCAATATTTATTCTTCTGAATGAATATCTTTTCCCAAATTATTAATTCCAACGGTTTATCCAATTTTTTCAAAAGTTTTGCCTCTTTTTTCAATTTTATGATGTTCTAGCAAACTATGTGCAGCAATTGCTGATTTTTCAATTTCACAATTTTTAATATTTCTAAAATGTTCTTTAGTGCGTGTTTCCAAATTCCTTTTTGTTTTTCCTATGTATACTTTGCTACAATCATTACAATTTATTTGATAAATTCCAGATTTCTTACTGTCTGGAATGTTGATTTTTTATTGGTACTTAGAAGTTTTTCCAGACTAAATTTATTTATTGGTGCCAAAGCAATGTTGTGTTTGTTAAACATTTTTTGAAATTTCCTATGTTAAGTTTAACTTAACAAGAGATGATGTCTTTAGAGAAATCAACAACCAGAGAATTTCATCAGTGGAAGCCATGACTGAAGAGGGACAAGATATTGTCTGAAACCGCCGGTATCAAATAAATTTGAAATTATATGAGATGAGTCGTTAAAAATATGTTCTCCACTCACTATTAGTGTCTCTTTAAAATTAATAGAGATTTGTGCACCACAGTCGAGATTGATCCCAACATCTCCAACTTTATGCGCTGGTGATCAATTTACTGTAATTATTGTTGTCATTATTCAATACAGTGGTTGCTATCAATTTGAACAGGTGGGGAGGTACAGTAATTTCTTTGCAGGATTTTTAAACAAGAGAAGCAAACTGTTCTAATGTGATATAAAATTCTTTCCACCTCACCTCATATCCTGTTTTCTAAATAGACCGGTTTCGTAACCTTAGTGGTTACATCTTTAGTATTTACATGACCAGTGTTCTGTTTCCACCGTTGTGGTCTCGAGGTAGCATGCTGCCTTGTCACGCAGCGGGCCCGGGTTCGATCCCCGGTCAGGGCAGTTTTTCTGGGTGAGGTTTTTATCGGTGATTTTCCTTACCTGTAAGACAAATGTCAGGAAAACTTCAAGGCCCAAACGGTCCCCGAATTCATATGGCCATCATCATCATCATCCTTATCATTATCATCTTCATCTTCATCATCATCATCATCCTTCACCAGTGTGGAAAGCAACGGGAAGCTACCACACCTACAATTCCCTAGTAAAGCTGCAAGCATAGCATGAAAATGCTATGATTGCAATGAAGGATCTGCCTTCGGGCAGAATTACTATGGATGGTATCTAGTTTATTTTTTATTATGTTTAAACTTTCATTTATTGGAATGTTAGTGTATAGGTTCTTTATGTCAAATGACACCATTTCCGTATTCTTTTTACTTCTATATTTGTAAGTTGGGTCCACCGCTGTGGTCTCGGAGTAGCGTGCTGCCTTGTCATGCATCGGGCCCCGGTCGGGGCAGTTTTTCTGGGTGAGGTTTTTTCAGGGTTTTTCTTCACCTGTAAGACAAATGTCAGGAAAACTTTAAGGCCCAAACGGTCCCCGAAATCATATGGCCATCATCATCATCCTTATCATCATCATCCTTCACCGATGTGGAAGGCAACGGGAAGCTACCACACCCACAATTCCCTAGTAAAGCTGCAAAGCATATTTATATATTAAATTTGGGAATTTTTAACATTATGAGGTTCAATTAATAATAATTAAATGAATCGTGATTTTTTCTTACCTAATACATCTATGTTTTTTTAAACACAGCACTGTAGTATCGGCGACACTTTGTCGTCATCGTCAGCTGTTTTCATGACTGTCAATTTTTTCTCTCCTTTTTGCCGGTAATTATCCAGACTGCCATCTGGTGTTCTTTTAAAGGAATTCCTCTTCAAACTGCCATCTGTTATTATTTTGAATGATTCATTCTGGATAATTACCGGCAAAAAAGGAGAGAAAAAATTGACAGTCGTGAAAACAGCTGACGATGACGACAAAGTGTCGCCGATACTGCAGTGCTGTGTTTAAAAAAACATAGATGTATGAGGTAAGAAAAAATCACGATTCATTTAATTATTATTACTGCAAAGCATAGCATGAAAATGCTATGATTGCAGTGAAGGACCTGCCCTCGGGTAGAATTACTATGGATGGATATGATACCACCGGGAAATTAAAATTACATGGATATATAGAAAATTTGAGTTGTGAGAGGTTGATTTATGGACTGTAGTTTGGTGTGATAATTGAAACAGCTGTGAAGGTAAATTTACTGTGTTGCAGTAGTGTGACACCTAGCGAAGATACCGACCACTCCCCTGGGACTGAGCTGCATCGTGTGAGTGTAAGTCAGGCCGGATCTAACCATGATGCAGTGTCGCCAGCCTCAGATTCTAATCATTCCTCCGTCTTCTCGCAGTCTGAAGGTGGAAATCATTCCGTCAGGTACTTTTACATTATTTGTGTGTGTTTGTTATGCAAATTTGTTTTTATGATATAAGTGACACAGTAATCCCAATTATTGGGTCCTCAGAATCACAGTGCAGCTTAGTTGCAATGACTGCAATAATGTACCGGTATATATAGGAAAGACTAAGGGTCATATGCAAATACATTAGTCTCTACTCAAATTACTTCCAATCACTGGTGAGCTGAGATCGAATTAACAGCCGCCTTAACCAGTCATGCATGAATGTTGACGTTTTCGTAATATTTGCAACGAATTACCCAGAATTCTCAGCGATAAAACCACTTCCGTTATTTTCGTCTGCTATAGAGGAATGCATTTACGCTTGCATCCTGCAAATAATACCGTATACAAACGCGTCTGCAACGTGCAATATTACGCCGATTCTCCTGTTCTTCCAGTTGAATTCTTTGGTAGACTCTATCAAATTCCTCTTCTCTGCATATACCGAAAACATGATCGAAATCTTCAAGGTCCGACATCTTGGATAAGTTTCAAACTACATCGGTTACCATCGGTTCCCTTCGGGATTTTCACATAAGTTTATATCTTGAGCTACGATCTTAAGGTACCTTGTCAGGTAGCTTACAATTATTAACGCGTGAATTTCTGAGTAAGAAAAATGTGTTTGAATAAAATTTTATCAGCAGAGAAAGCCTTTTACTGTCTAATGCGTTCAAACATTCAACCTTAAAAGGAATTTAGACACTAGTACAAAAGAAAATTTTAGGAATATAAAAAAATGGTGAAATTAAAAAAAAAATTGGCAATTGCAGTTCATAGTTTGCTAATCAGACTTTCATGCTTTTTCCATGATGTTGATAGGTATCTTTTATTTATCGATACAATTTCATTATGAGCAAAATTTATGCTCCATGCTGACTCACCTGTAAATTCTGATGTTATTTTCACGACATCCTCAATGGCTAATGTGGAATATTTTTTGCTAAACAAATGAAATTCCAACGTATTCTGCACTGCAAATGCGTAAGAATAGAACAATGCTTATTTGATCTATTAAAATTGTAATTATATATTTTAAGAACCTCCCATATACCTATATAGTCATGTGCTAGATAATATATATTTTTAATCAATTGAGTTGGTGTTTATTTGATGAAAATCCATATTTATTTATTTATTTATGTATCTTTTGGCAACGGAAACGGATTTTATATGAAGGGCAGCAAGAATTTCAAGAAGAGAAAAAATTAGGAACTCAGTTATAAGGGAGAAAATAAGGACTGACGGCACTATTTTAGATTATATTAAAACTCAGCAATTAAGATGGTACGGAGATGTCCAGCGAATGGAAGAGGATCGACTACCAAAATCTGTTTTGGAATGGAAACCTGAGGGCAGACGAGGCACAGGAAGACCTAAAACCTCCTGGAGCCAGGGAACATGTTTATACATGAAGGAGAAACATCTACAACCAGGAGATTGGATGGACCGACAAAATTGGCTATTAGGAATCGGACGATGTCAAAGACATTAATCAACCGATGATCTATCTATTTATTTATTTAGCAGGTTTCACAATGTTCCTCAACATGTTGCTGCGACCAATTAATCTATTGTCATTCTCCTCCACATCTCTTTGTCATTCCAATCTACATCGTCCAATCCTTATTCTCTCACGCTGATCGTAATACCCTCAATCCATGTTATTTTTCGCCATCTTCTTGTTCTACCAAGTAGCACCCATTCTAGTATTCTTCTTGAGAATCTGTCTTATGTCATTCTTTTTTACATGACCATTTTATTATGTTTATTTTCTTTATTCCGAGTGTTAGAGAGTGAACTACATTTTTCTTACATGCTTAAAGATACAACTATTATTTGACCAATGAAAATGCAGTCATACATCTGATTTGTTTACATTACAACTGGAACTTAGTTCAGAATAGTATAGTTATACCGTTTTACTAATAATGTAAAAGTCTTGTATACCCGACTTTGTAGAACAGGTAGTTACAATTTCAAATTTTACCAGAATTTTTATTTGTAACTAATAATATATTACACCATACTTTTGTGGATTAGGCCCCAAGTTTTCATTAAAAATCAAAGAGATTTCCACCTCACCCTTCTCACAACATGTACATTTTTAGGTTAAAGAAGGTTGGCTACATTTTATGTAAATTGGATGTGTATGTTTTCAGTGAGGATCCGAACGCATCAGCTGTGCATTTAGTACGTGAAGTGCTGTACGGTAGTCGAGATAATGTAAACTTTGTGCACGAAGTTTACAGACAAGCATTTCTTCTTAACTTCACACATTCACCGGCCATTCGCAAAGCCATCACAGTTTACAAGGACTGGATACAAATGAATGTAAGTACAATTAATTATTCTAGAGTTTGAACTGTTATAGGAAATATCACTGTGACGTATAATTTAAAATAAATTCTTTTCACCTCACCTCATATCCCTGTCAAATACGATGTTGCCTAAGAACAATGTTTCATTCTTTTTTTTTAATGTTACTTCCTATTGTATTTTAAAATGTTTCATTCATTGACAGTTCCGTATACAATTCAGTCATATGGTGGTTAAAAATATCACCACGGCTTCATCAATAGACAGAGTTGGCAGAGTAGTACCTTTTGCAAGTTTGTTTACAGTACAATTGGAACTTAACGTGGAATTAGTATATGTAAAGAGTGTATTTATAATTTGTGTTGAATTGTTTTTGACTCACCTCATACTTAACTTCCTTGCAGACTTGAGTTTCTTCACTGCATTTGTGACATTCTCATTGCTGTGTCACGTTCACAACTGACGTCCAATGGCCTCCTCTCCTGCAGACCGACCTCCGCGCCATCTGATGACTGACGGATGAACTTCAAAATCAATCCCCTCTCCTTCCATCCATAGTAATTCTGCCCGAAGGCAGGTCCTTCGCTGCAATCATAGCATTTCCATGCTATGCTTGCTAGCTTTACTAGGGAATTGTGTAGGTGTGGTAGCTTCCCGTTGCTTTCCACACTGGTGAAGGATGATGGTGATGATGATAATGATAAGGATGATGATGATGGCCATATGATTTCGGGGACCGTTTGGGCCTTAAAGTTTTTCTGACATTTGTCTTACAGGTGAGGAAAAACCCCGATAAAAACCTCGCCCAGAAAAACTGCCCCGACCGGGGATTGAACCCGGGCCCGCTGCGTGACAAGGCAGCACGCTACCTCAAGACCCCCTCTCCTTATCACTGGGTATTTCAAAATTCATAGTTAGGATTTTATTCTTGCATATGTGAAATATGAATTTTGAAATCCCGGTGATAAGGAGAGGGGATTGATTTGGAAGTTTGTCGGTCAGCCATCAGATGACGCGGAGGTCAGTCTGCAGGAGAGGAGGCTGTTGGACGTCAATTGTGAACGTGATACAGCATTGAGAATGTCACAAATGCAGTGAAGAAACTTGAGTCTGTGAGGGAGTTAAGTATGAGGTGAGTCAAAAACAACTCAACATAATTGTTTATTTTTCCTTTCACTCACCTCATACTTCATAACTCCTCGCAGACCTAGGTTTCGTCACATCATTTGTAACAATCTCAATGCTGTGTCATGTTCACAACTGACGTCCAACGGCTTTCTATCCTGCAGACTGACCTCCGCGCCATCTGATGGCTGACCGACGAACTTCCAAATCAATCCCCTCTCCTTATAACCGGGTATTTCAAAATTCATTGTAGTGTTTTCATTCTTGCAAATGTAAATTTTTTCCCAAATTGTGAGGTCCTTCAGTTTTTCCAAATGTTTAAGTAATTTTGTTTTGGTATCTATTCTATGTGTTTCTGACCAGGCATGGGCAGCTATTGCAGATTTTTCCGTTTCTGCATTTTTAACATTTCTGAGGTGTTCCTTTAATCTTGTATTTAGATTCCTTTTTGGAAATCTGCAATAGCTGCACATGCCTGGTCAGAAACACATAGAATAGATACCAAAACAAAATTGCTTAAACATTTGGAAAAACCGAAGGAACTCACAATTTGGGAAAATATTTACATTTGCAAGAATGAAAACACTACTATAAATTTTGAAATACCCGGTTATAAGGAGAGGGGATTGATTTGGAAGTTCGTCGGTCTGCCATCAGATGGTGCAGAGGTCAGTCTGCAGGATAGAAGACTGTTGGACGTCAGTTGTGAACATGACTCAGCATTGAGAATGTCACAAATGATGTGACGAAACCTAGGTCTGCAAGGAGTTATGAAGTATGAGGTGAGTGAAAGAAAAAATAAACAATATTAAAAAACCTCGTAGTGTTATTTCCTACTACATAACTTAACTCAACATAAATTTAAAATATTGCTAAATAAGACTGTAACTAATTTTTCCTCCACCATTTCTCACCAGATATTTTTATTTCTTTGTTTTTTGAATCGTGTATTTTGTTAACAGGTTCCAGAATTACCACCATTCATGTTGGAGCCCCTTGAAAGCCA
This sequence comes from Diploptera punctata, assembly GCA_030220185.1. Lineage (NCBI taxonomy): Eukaryota > Metazoa > Arthropoda > Insecta > Blattodea > Blaberidae > Diploptera > Diploptera punctata. The sequence continues at coordinate 287,114 of JASPKZ010001620.1, forward strand.
CAGGGATGAGCAGTACCGTAGTATGACACCGTCATATGATAATTCTTCTGTCGAGGTTTGTTTTCTCATCTCTATATACAGTTAAACTAATTGCAGTGGAATTAATGAATCATTGCATCCTGACAGTTCAGCATTTGAGAGTTGTGGGTCAGTGACACAAAATTTTTATATATTAAGATATATGAGAGAATCTAATGAAGTGGTGATAAATAATTAGGTAATGATGTGTGTAATATTTTATCAACGAGATATGCAACAGTGTGCAACTGCTATAGATACTTTTATTTCCCCATAACATTATAATTTTGTATCTTGTTCCAGGGAAGTGAGATATCTGATTCAGGCCGTATCACTCGTCTGAGAAATGATTCTTACCTTGGAGCTATCCACAGAGAAAACCTGCTTGTGCGAGCTGGACTTCAGGTTTGTATGAAATTTAAGTTTCTTATCTCGCTGGATTATCTCTCATATTTATCTTCCTCCTCCATGGCATGACAGGCCTGGAAGACCCTTTGTCTATCAACTGATTGCTAATAAAATGTTAAAATTAATACATGATATATCAGTCATCCTCAACTAAAATGAATTTCTGCTTAGAAACCTTCGTCAAGAAGTTAAAACCATATAGTCCTGACGATTTTATTATTAATTTAACACTTCTCATAGAAGGATAAATTATATTTGAAGAGAAAAATTTTCGCCTAGACCGGGACTCGAACCCGCAAAGATAGAAGCTATGGTTTCAAGCATTTGGCGCGAGGGAAATACAACGTACATAAGAGAAAAATTTGCGTCTAGATCGTAACTCGCCTCGGTAGCTCAGTTGGTAGAGCACTTGGCCCGGAAAGCCAAGGGTCCCGGGTTCGAGTCCCGGTCTAGGCGAAAATTTTTCTCTTCAAATACCATATAGTCCTTTTAGAAATTAAAATTTCTATAAAATGTCTTCTTAATTGAGAAGCCGGCATTCACTTGTCGAGCAATGGTTTACAAGTCTTTGGCACTCTCGACAATTGAAATGTATAAGAGGAAAATTTGTCTTCATGTAATAAAAGTTGGAAATTTTTTTCATTATGAGGTTTTCTTAATAAGAATCAAATGAATTGTGAATTCTTCTTACCTCATACATCTACGTTTTTTAACACAGATATCGGGAAACATATCATTTCCATCTTTAACTGTTTTCATGACTCTAAGAAATTAAGAAAACCTCATAATGTAAAAATTCACAAATTTATTATATTAATTGTGCTACTGGAATGTGGAATTATAAAAGAGAACAATTTGTATCAATGCAGAGATTGCCTAAGTGGCTCAAGTACATAAAGCCGGAAAAATCCCAGTATAGCCAGAAATTTTTCTCTTAACTACTAAGGTATTAAATTAAATTATTTTTAGTCTATTAATTAAATAAAAATAAAACGTAGTTTTATTTGATTTTCATATTTATTATATAATTCAGTGACAGCTGTTTCGGTACACTGAATTATATCCATCCATAGTAATTCTGCCCGAAGGCAGGTCCTTCACTGCAATCATAGCATTTCATGCTATGCTTGCAGCTTTACTAGAGAATTGTATAGGTGTGGTAGCTTCCCGTTGCTTTCCACACCGGTGGAGGATGACAATGATAATGATGATGATGAAGATGATGGCCATATGATTTCGGGGACCGTTTGGGCCTTAAAGTTTTCCTGACATTTGTCTTACAGGTGAGGAAAAACCCCGATAAAAACCTCACCCAGAAAAACTGCCCCAACCGGGGATCGAACCCGGGCCTGCTGCGTGACAAGGCAACATGCTACCTCGAGACTACAGCGGTGGACACTGCATTATATAATAAATGTGAAAATCAAATAAAACTACGTTTTATTTTTATTTAATTAATAGATATGAATTTTTATCAAGTAAACACCAACTCAATTGATTATTTTTAGTCTGTTCATCTTACCTCAATATTAATGTTGATTTGTTCTTGAACACACAACAAATATTAAAAATGGGGAAATAGAAAAATCTGTAGTTGCTGCTCATGTTTGGTCTGAAAAACATAATATAAATTCAGACACTAAATTATTAAAACAGTTAGAAAATACAAAAGAGCTGACTATTTGGGAAAAAATCTATATTCAGAAGAACAAAAACAGAGTTATGAATTTTGAAATACCGACGGAGCGTGACCGTGTTTGGAGGTTCTTCGGCCAACCACAGGATGGAGCTGACATCGACATCCAGGGTGTGCAACATAAATCTAACCAGTCTGGGCAAGGTGCTGACGATGATTATGATATAATCGAAACATGTTCAAGAACAAATCAACATTAATATTGAGGTAAGATGAACAGACTAAAAATAATTTAATTAAAATAACCTCAAAATATTACTTCCTAAAATAAAATATTAATTACAACTAAGGTTAAGTTATGTAGATAGGAATAACATTCGTTGGACATCAGTTGAGAATAATAATTAAATGAATCGTGATGTTTTCCTACCTCATACATCCATGTTTCTTTTAACACAGCACTGCAGTATCGGCGACACTTTGTCATCATCGTCAGCTGTTTTCACGACTGTCAATTTTTTCTCCTTTTTGCCGGTAATTATCTAGACTGCCATCTGGTGTTCTTTTGAAGGAATTCCTCTTCAAACTGCCATCTTTTGAAGGAATTCCTTCAAAAGAACACCAGATGGCAGTCTAGATAATTACCGGCAAAAAGGAGAAAAAATTGACAGTCGTGAAAACAGCTGACGATGACGACAAAGTGTCACCGATACTGCAGTGCTGTGTTAAAAGAAACATGGATGTATGAGGTAGGAAAACATCACGATTCATTTAATTATTATTAATTGAACCTCATAATGTTAAAAATTCCCAAATTTAATATATAAATCAGTTGAGAACTTTATACAGCATTGAGAATGTCACAAATGAAGTGACAAAACTCGAGTCTGCTTGGGAGTTATGAAGTATGAGGTGAGTGAAGAAACAAACAATACAACTAAGGTATTACTTGGATGGGGAAGGCTGGCTGACTGATTAAATTTTGCTCAGAGGCTCTAATTTAGGCTTGAGTTTTTTTTACAGGCCCAAAAATCTATAGACTCTGGACACATTCTTAAAAGTTCCTCTCAGATGACTCGTCCCTTGGATTTTTCCATCCTAAAAATGCATCAATCTTGCCCAGGTTTAAATGTGTGACCTTCAGAACCAGATGCAAAGAACTTAGCCCTTAGATCACTGAGGACGATATTATGAGTAGTTATGGTAATTTTGTTACAGAATGTACTGCAGGTTTTCATAACGCATGCAGCAAATGTTTTTATGTTGGAAGTGAATCCAGAGTATCCTTTGCTCCTCGAGGAACAAGTGGACACCTGTAAACGCGTCCTTAACATCTACAGATACATGGTGATGCACACCCGCATGGAGGCAAGAACTTGGTAAGCCACATCTTGTTATTTTAAGGGGGATGATGGGTGAAATTTCTATTTTCTACATTTTTTGAGCTAGAGACTTAATTTTTTGTACAAACATTCACTGCATGATGCATAATGATGTGTTTAAGTTTCATTCTTGTGAGACATTTATTTTATGAGTTATTAAATATTATATTTAAAAAATTGCATATATTATAATTAAATGGGTTCCACAATTTTTTAGTAAAATGTCTGATTTTTTTACAAGACCCCTAAAATATTTAGAAAACATTGTGCATTAGAATTCTTATAATGTGAATACAAATGGAGAAAAAAATAATGTTGTACCTCATGCATGGAATTACAAAAAAAAATTAATAATTGCATACATTTTATTTTTTTATATTGACTTAGGCTTTCACGGCCGGAGTTACTATAATGATCTTGCAGAAGACTTCCTCAAGACCACGGCCAACAGCCCGGAAATCTTCTGCAAGATCATTTAATTTTTTATTTCTTAAAATATTAGTTCAATCATGAAACCCATGCACTACTTTGTTATCCATTGTTTTTAGGGCATGCAGTAAAAATTTGAACCTTCTAGGACAAAATTTCTGAATTCCATTCAATTTTGAATGTACAAAAATGCAGTGGAAATAAAAGTGTGGAAAAACAAGTTTAAAGATTTGCAAGCAGGTGGTATTTCATACATCTCAATGATGGATAAATCATATTTAAAGAGAAAAATTATACGCTCAGACCGGGACTTGAACCCGGGACCCTTGGTTTTCTAGTCCAAGTGCTCTACCATTTGAGCTACCTGAGCAAGTACCGATCTAAACGCAAATCTTTCTCTATATACGTTGAAATTCCCGCCCCAAATGCTTTGAAGCCTTTGCTTCTATCTTTGCAAATGGCGGCTCCTATATTAAGAAGACATATTTGGGAATTATACATTACATTATAAATGCCAGTACGGCTATTTTCGATGTTTTTTATTATTAATTTCATACATCTCAATGATGGATAAATCATTTAACTGGCGCAGCCTTTTAACTCTGACGTAATTTCGGGCACTTAGAAGTGCCATAGGCCTCTGAAACTTTGCCAACATACACATTTAGAGTACAGGCTATTTTGTAGTACAAAAACAAAAAAAATGCCAATTTTGATCTCATGGTCAATTTTTCACCCATCACCCCCTTAAGTAAATTTACAAAAGAGTAGGATGGTTAGCATCTAAATGTTGAGTAGTTAGTTATGTATTTTTTTTTTATTCTTAATATCAGTGTGTTTATCACTGCCTTAGTAACTATAAAATCAGTTTAAGTAAAATTTTATCACCTCACTTCATTACTTATTTTAGGAATTCTCGCTATGAGGTATATTCATTAAGGTAGAAATTTTTATCACTCACGTCATATTGTTCCTCTTATTTGACTATAAACTAGTTTTGGAACATAGTTTCTGTTCCATCCTCAGTATTGTCATGACCATTGTTCTGTCGTCTTGAAGAGCCATCCTTCGCTTCTTTCATTGGCTGACTGAAAAACCTCGAAACCAGCTCATTCTCACCGGGAATTTCGAAGTTCATCAATGTCTTCCCAAACAGTGTTCTTTTGGTTTTTCTATTTGTTTTAATAATTGAGCTTCTTTTTCGATGAGATCTTTTTTAAGACCATGCATGGGCAGCCACTGCAGATTTTCTACTTTCCTTTTCTTGACATTCCTGAGATGTTCTTTCACTCTAGTTTTCAAATTTGTCTTAGTTTTTCCTATGTAGAATTTCTCACATTCTTCACATTTAATCTGACAAATCCCTGATTTGTTTTCTCCTTTTTATTAGAAATGGAAAAATAAAAAGAACACTTAATCAACATAGCCATGAAAAATGGTTTTGCTGAAAGAATGATACTCAAGAAAATACACAAGTTCAAAAGACAAAAATTTATTAATCAAAGCACTCTTCTAAAAGGAAAAGAAGAAAATGTAAAATTCAGAAAATTCACATATCATCCTTTAAAACACCACAAGTTTAAAAAAAATGTTTAAAGATTTCAACATAAGGTTAGCACCCAAAAATGACTACAGCATCAGTAGATTGATTAGACCTAATAAAAATAAGAAAATAAAAGAAGAAAACAAATCAGGGATTTATCAGATTAAATGTGAAGAATGTGAGAAATTCTACGTAGGAAAAACTAAGAGAAATTTGAAAACTAGAGTGAAAGAACATCTCAGGAATGTCAAGAAAAGGGAAAGTAGAAAAATCTGCAGTGGTTGCCCATGCATGGTCTGAAAAGATCTTACCGAGAACGAAGCTAAATTATTAAAACAAATAGAAAAACCAAAAGAACTTACTGTTTGGGAAAAGATCTACATTCAAAAGAGCAAAAAGAAGAAATTGATGAACTTTGAAATTCCTGGGGAGAATGACCTGGTTTCGAGGTTTTTCAGTCAGGCAATGGAAGGGGTGAAGGACGGCTCTTCAAGACGACAGAACAATGGTCATGATGATACTGATGATGGAGCAGAAACTATGTTCCAAAACTAGTTTATAGTTAAAAGAGTAGAATAATATGAGGTGAGTGATAAAAAATTCTATCTAAATGAATGTACGAGGGTGAATCAAATATAAACCGGAATTATTGTTTACAATTTCATTGAATTAACCAAAAAATACAAAACCACCATTTCAATTTTCTACATAGTCTCCTGCATTTCCAACACACTTTTGCCATCGAGTTGGCAATTTTTTGATGCCGTCCTTGAAGAATGAGGGATGACGTGTAGTCAGCCAGTTGCACACGAACTCCTCTACCGCTGCATTGTCACCAAACTGCCTTCCTCCCAGATCTTCTTTCAGTGGCCCAAACAAATGGTAGTCACAGGGTGACAACTCTGGACTGTAAGGAGGATGTTCCAGAGGTGTCCAATGCATTTTCGTCAGTTTTTTTTGTGTCAACCGAGCAGTGTGTGGCCTTGCATTGTCATGCAGCACAATCACATTTCGGATCGGTTTCCGGCAGCGCTTGTTGCGATATGCTGCTTTCCGAAGCTTATTCGAACGTGTGAAACAATTTCAGAAATTGTTCGTTGCCGTCTTTGGTGGGGCTCATTTTCCACTGAATCCCGGCCCGCTAAAATTTTTTTGCGCCAATCATACACCTGTGTCTTCGAAAGGGTTGCTTCCCCGAAATGCGCATGGAGGCTTCTCAGAACTTCAGAAGGTTTAATGCCTTCTTTCACCAAAAACTTAATAATGCATTGCGCAACAGACGTGTGTACCTCTTGCTCGCTCATGGCATACTGAAGCAAGCGGCCGCTCTTCGGAGTGCGACACATCAAGATCCCTACTCCACACACCCCCACCAACTTCCCCTCCAAACCGCAACCTTTGCAGTTCGCTACCAGATCCTCCAGATACAAATTCCGGTTTATATTTGATCCACCCTCGTACCTCATAGTGTGAATTCCTAAAATAAGTAATTAATTATGTTTTTATTATTGATTTAACATTTCTCAATGAAAGATAAATTATATTTGAAGAGAAAAATTTTTGCCTAGACCGAGACTTGAACCCGGGACCTTTGGCTTGCCAGGCCAAATGCTCTACCAACTGAGCTACCGAGGCGAGTTATGATTTAGGCCCAAATTTTTCTCTTATATACGTTGTAATTCCCTCTCACCAAATGCTTTTGAAACCATTGCTTCTATCTTTGCAAATGGCAGCTTCTTAGTTAAGAAGACATTTATTGGGAATTTAACACTACTTTATAAAGCCAGTAAGGCTTCTAATGATGTTTTTATTATTGATTTAACATTTCTCAATGAAAGATAAATTATATTTGAAGAGAAAAATTTTCGCCTAGACCGAGACTCGAACCCGGGACCTTTGGCTTGCCGGGCAAAATGCTCTACCAACTGAGCTACTGAGGTGAGTTACAATTTAGATGCAAATTTTTCTCTTATATACGTTTTAATTCCCTCTCGCCAAATGCTTTTGAAACCATTGCTTCTATCTTTGCAAATGGCGGCTTCTTAGTTAAGAAGACATTTATTGGGAATTTAACATTACTTTATAAAGCTAGTAAGGATTCTAATGATGTTTTTATTATTGATTTAACATTTCTCGGTCTAGGCGAAAATTTTTCTCTTCAAATATAAGTAATTAATTAAGTTATGTAGATAGGAAGGTCAGTCTGCAGGATAGAAGGCCGTTGGACGTCAGTTGTGAACGTGACGCTGCATTGAGAATGTCACAAAAGATGTGAAGAAACCCAGGGTCTGCTATGAATTATGAAGTATGAGGTGAGTGAAATAATAAAAAATAAACAATATAAGTAATTAATGTTTATATTTGTTTACAGGGAGCAGCTGCTGCTGGTTTTGCTGCAGATAACGTCTCTTATTTTAAGTAAAACTCCACCTAAACGCAAAGAAGAAACTTTGGGTGGAAAACTGGCTCCAGCAATATTTCAGGTATGCTTTCTCTTGCAGATCATGTAGAAATATATTTTTAAGCTTTAGGAATGTGTATTGGAATTAACATTTAAATAAGATTTTTTAATACCAATGCTTCTTCTTCTTCTTCTTCTTCCGAATGCAGTATTGGGTGATGATGCCCGTTCTGCGACTACAAAAACTGATCCTTCCATCGGTTGAAGGGTCTTCCGAGGTCTCTTTTGCCATTAGGGTTGAGGTGGTAAATCATCTTTGGTAAACGGGAATTTGACATTCTCTGGACGTGTTGGAACCATTTAATCTGATAATTTTGTATATGTTCAACCATTTCCATACTATTCCACTGCATCCTTATCTCATCACTTTTCATTCTATCCCTTAATGTTACTCCAGTTAGTGATCGGAGGAATCTCATTTGTGAACTATTAATGCGGGATTTATCTTTTGCTCGAAGTGTCCAGCATTCACTTCCGTATAGTAGAGCAGGTTTGGCTATGGCATTATGAAATCTCAATTGGATTTCTTTCCTCATTTGTTTTCCAAAATTTCTCCTAATTATACCATTTAATCTGTATATTTTTCTAAATTTGTTTCCACATCTTTTTGATTATGAAACTGCTATTTTGAAAATATAAATATTTTATTTGCATGGGTACCCAGTCATGCTAGTATTGCAGGCAATGAACAAGCTGATGTGGCACCTAAATCAGCCATTCTTAAGCCAATAGCAATCAAAATAAAAATGGTTTTCATAAAATTGGGAAAATTTTGTATAGGATCGTAACAGGCATTGGCCTAATACTTGGAAGGAAGAAGAAGAAGATATCGTAGTAACAGCTTTAGCTTCTCAATATTAATTAAATCAATAATGATATAACTATAAATTATATTTGAAGAGAAAAATGTTCGCCTAGACCGAGACTCGAACCCAGGACGTTTGGCTTGTCGGGCCAAATGCTCTACCAACTGAGCTACCGAGGCGAGTTACGATCTAGACACAAATTTTTCTCTTATATACGTTGTAATGATATAATTGTATGGAATCCCTTCATGTCTTCTTAATGTAGAAACCATTCATTGTGTATTTGTGAATGATGATTCATTGCATTAGTTTGATCCTTCCGGGAACCTCAAACTCGATGCTATTCTTTTTGCAGACGATTTAGCTCTCCTGGCACTTTCCGAAAATGATTTGCAACGATCAATTTATAATTTACAAAAAATAGCTGCCAAATTTAATATGGAAATATCAATTAACAAAACTAAAATTATGGCATTTCATGGGAAGGACCCCAAAAGTAAAATCTGTCTCCAGAATAAAATTTTAGAGAGATCTAATCAATTTAAATATCTTGGATATTATCTCTCTATCTGGGATGAAAAGGATATCCCTGAAAAAATTACTAGTTATAATAAAAGTTTAGGAATTATTAATCAAGTTATGAAACCATCCCTTGTACAAAAAAACACCAGATTACGTTTATATAACACTTTGGCTAGACCAGTGTTGACCTATGGTAGTGAAGCATGGACACTAAGAAAACAACATGAAAGCAGAATAACGGCTTGTGAAATGAGATTCATGCGCAGAACAGCAGGTTACACCAGATGGGATCGGAAAAGGAACACCGATATCTTAAAAGAATTGAAGACTACGCCAATTTTGGAATATATTAAACAGTACCAACTAAATTGGAAACACCATCTTGAAAGAATGAGTTCAAATCGGATCCCCAAAGCTGTTTATAATTATATACCAAGAGGACGAAGATCACTGGGCCGTCCTATGAAACGCTGGAGGGAAAATTTTCTATAGGATCGTAACAGGCCTTGGCCTAATACTTGGAAGGAAGAAGAAGAAGATGATTCATTGCATTGAATATGGGACCAAGTGAGTAAAGTAATGCAAAATATTGTTATTAATTATGTAATTTGTTGTTTGTGTTTCAGACTCTAATTGTGACGTGGATCAAGGCTAATTTAAACGTTATAATTTCTCCAGATCTGTGGGATCAGTTTTTACATGTTCTCTCTTCTCTGACGCAGTGGGAAGAGCTCATCAGGGAGTGGGCAGTAAGTAGTTCCTAATTAAGGTGGTGTTTACAAAACCAGATGTGTCAGGAAAGTCCAAACTACAGTCCATGGGCTGGATACGGCTCCTGTAGGCCTGTAACATTCTATTAAATTAAAATATGTTAAGGGTAGGCCTGTAATATTAGTTAATCAGTAATGGAACAATAAGTTGTGAAATATGTTATAATGACATAACAAGAAAAATAGCAAATCAACACAATTTTTATATTTGAAGAGAAAAATTTACGCCCAGACCGGGACTCGAACCCGGGACCCTTGGCTTTCCGGGCCAAGTGCTCTACCAACTGAGCTACCGAGGCGAGTTACGATCTAGACGCAAATTTTTCTCTTATGTACGTTGTAATTCCCTCGTGCCAAATGCTTGAAACCATAGCTTCTATCTTTGCAAATGGCGGCTTCTTAGTTAAGAAGACATTTATTGGGAATTTAACACTACTTTATAGCCAGTAGGGCTTCTATTGACGATTTTATTATTAATTTAACACTTCTCATTGAAGGATAAATTATATTTGAAGGGAATTACAACGTACATAAGAGAAAAATTTGCATCTAGATCGTAACTCGCCTCGGTAGCTCAGTTGGTAGAGCACTTGGCCCGGAAAGCCAAGGGTCCCGGGTTCGAGTCCCGATCTAGGCGAAAATTTTTCTCTTCAAATATAATTTATCCTTCAATGAGAAGTGTTAAATTAATAATAAAATCGTCAATAGAAGCCCTACTGGCTATAAAGTAGTGTTAAATTCCCAATAAATGTCTTCTTAACTAAGAAGCCGCCATTTGCAAAGATAGAAGCTATGGTTTCAAGCATTTGGCGCGAGGGAATTACAACGTACATAAGAGAAAAATTTGCATCTAGATCGTAACTCGCCTCGGTAGCTCAGTTGGTAGAGCACTTGGCCCGGAAAGCCAAGGGTCCCGGGTTCGAGTCCCGGTCTAGGCGAAAATTTTTCTCTTCAAATATAATTTATCCTTCAATGAGAAGTGTTAAATTAATAATAAAATCGACAATTTTTATATTATACTTGAAGAGAAAAATTATACGCTCAGACTGGGGCTTGTACCCAGGACCTTTCACACTCTAGGCAAATGCTCTATTGAGTGAGCTATCTGAGCAAGCTCCAATCTAAATGCAAATTTTTCTCTTATATACGCTGTTAATTCCCCCACACCAAATGCTATGAAACCTTTGCTTCTATCTTGCATCATTGGGATGTCATCATCATCATCCATGCAAGTATTAGACCATGTGGCCTATTACGGTCTCAAAGAGGAATTTTCCATCCAGCGCTTTTTTGGTGTCGTATCCTTATTCTCGCAAAGGTCGTCAACAGGTTGATCTGTCTGATTCATCCGAGGCTTGGTTTGAGACTTGAAAGCAAATGTAAATTTTTTTGCCCAATGAGTTCTTGGCCCAGAGGGGTATTATTGTGGTGTTGCCACTAATGTAGCATTTCCTCTACATTAAGGTGATGTGGTTATACCGCCAGTACTCGGTCCTCAGAGCCTCATTTGTAATAGCAGGTTGCACCACGAGCAGGTTGAGGATCAGATTTGGATAGGAGAGGTGATGAAATGCACGTCACTATCCCTTGCAACCCCATTGAGATGTATGAAATGAATAATAAAAGCATTGGCATATTTATATTATTATTATTATTATTATTATTATTATTATTATTATTGGGGGCACGCCGTAGCGTAGTGGTTAAGGCACTGAGCTACAAGCCGGAGAGTCGAGGGTTCAAGTCCCGTTGGGGTCAGGATTTTTAAACTGACCCAAACCCTCTGGCGGCACTATGGCCCTGGGATCGACTCAGCCTCTAACGGAAATGAGTACCAGACGCTTGTTCTGGGGGTAAAGGCGGCCGTCACGCAGGGCTGACAACCCGGCTGACATAAAGTGCCGATTGTCTAGAAAAAGTGGGAGCCCTAACCTCCTACTACCCCAAGGGCCTCCGGGTCTGTTGTGGGATCACTTTACTTTACTTTTACTTTACTTTATTATTATTATTATTATTAATAATAATAATAATAATAATAGCAGTAACAACAATAACCAATAAAATGGTGATGTAAAAAAATGACAGAAGGCAGATCCCCAATTAGAATACTAATTAATGAATTCTGAAATTCCCGGGGAAATTGATTTGATTGGGAGGTTCATCGGTCCACCAACAGATGTAGTAAGAAACAGAAATCCTGGACGACAGAACATCGGTCATGTAACCACTAAGGTTATGAAACCTGTCTAATTAGAAGACAGGATATGAGATGAGTGAAAAGATTTTTATTTTAATTTTTAAATTAAACTTCATAGTAATATTTCCTATAATAGTTCTTTTTCTTCCTTTGGCTCTACAGTCCACTAATAACCTTGGCCTCCTCCATAGCAACTGTCCATTCTTCTCTATTACTAGCTTTTTGTCTCCACTTTTCACCTTCAGTTGTCTTAAGTCTTCCTGAACCTTACCTAACCATCTTCCTTCCTGTTTCCCTTCTAAAATCTTTCTTGCACCTCTTCCTTGCTCCATCCGCAACACATGTCTTACCCATTCCAGTCTCTTTCTTCTAATATCTCCTACCAGATCTAAATTCCTATATAATTCTTTCAATTCCTGGTTTGTTCTAATTCTCCATATATCTTGTTCCAGTCTGCTCCATATTCATCGTTAAATATGGGAAATAACATTATGAGGTTCTTAATTCGTAAATTAATGAGTCATTTTTTAACATCTTACCTCATATTTTGTTTCTTTAAACACGGGAACTAGTTTTCAAGAGAAGGATCTCTCCCATTTTCAACCGACGTTATGACTACCGGATTTTTGTTGGAAACGTTGGAATCTCCATCAATAACGTTGCCATCTGGTGTTGATCATCTCAAAGTTCATCAAATCAACACCAGATGGCAAAGTTATTGATGGAGATTCCAACGTTTCCAACGAAAATCCGGTAGTCATAATGTCGGTTGAAAATGAGAGAGATCCTTCTCTTAAAAACTAGTTCCCGTGTTTACAGAAACATAAACTATGAAGTAAGATGTTAAATATGACTCATTAATTTACGTACTGCTTCATATATCTTCCTTAATATTTTTCTTTCCCATGTATTTAATATGCATTTATCGTTTTCTCTTAATGTCCATGTTTCACTTCCAAATATAACTGTTGGTTTTAATATTGTTTTATTTAATAAATTAATGAGTCATTTTAACATCTTACCTCATATTTCATGTTTTTCAAACACGGTAACTATAGTTTTCAAATGATCTTGTCATTCATTTTCAACCGCCATTATGACTACCGGATATTCGTTGGAATCTCCCTCTATAACGTTGCCATCTGGTGTTGATTTGACAAACTTCGAGATATCGTTGCCATCTGGTGTTGATTCGATGAACTTCGAGATGAGGTCACGTTCATCCGGAATGTCGAAATTCATAGATTTAAATTTTTCTTCACGTAATTCATTTTTTGTGGTAATTAGAGAACCCAGGTATTTAATACTATCAACTCTCTCAAATTTCTGACCATCTAGGACTATATATGAGATTGAATTTACTTCTACTCTTGATATTCTCATATATTTAGTTTTATCCTCATTTATGACCTATAATAGTTCATTCAAAACATTCATTTATCTTATCTCTCATGTTTCATTTTGTAACATTCCACCTTTCTACCATTGGCTAGTCGTCAGCATTTCTGAGCACCGTTCATGAGGTTCCAGGTTCGATTCCTGGTCAAACCATAGTAATTTTTCCTTAAAGGGAATCATCCTTGTGGTTGCCATTGTTTGGAATTTAGATTATGTTTAGGTTAAGAACTCTCCTGGCGCTACATTATCATTTATCACCCATCATATCATCGGGGTAATGTAACTCTGTCTTCTAGGTGCCCCAACTTCAGAAGTGGGTTAGAATTAAGCCAATGCCAGAAGATATACCAGAAATAAGAATTAAATGAATCATCATTTCTTCTTACCTCATATTTCTATGTTTTTTTTAAAACACAGCACTGCAGTATCAGCGACCATCGTCACCATCCTCAGCTGTTTTCACGACTGTCAATTTTTTCTTTTGCCAGTAATTATCCAAACTGCCATCTGGTGTTCTTTTGAAGGAATTATTTTCTAAACTGCCATCTGGTGTTCTTTTGAAGGAATCATTTTCTAAACTGCCATCTGTTGTATTTTTGAAGAACCTGATTACAAAGTTCTTAAAAAATACAACAGATAGCAGTTTAGAAAATGATTCCTTGAAAAGGACACCAGATGGCAGGTTGGATAATTACCGGCAAAAGAAAAAATTGACAGTCGTGAAAACAGAAGTAACATTTGAAATATTATGAATTTAAGATTGGTTTAATAATTATTAATAATTAAATTAATGTTTTTATTACCTCACCTCATATCTTTTTTCTTCTATACTGCAGTTTCGGAGCTTATCTCCATCGTCAGTAGCCTCTGGTCGACCGGTGTTATGTCGTTTCTTGGCGGAAACGACATAACACCGGTCGACCAGAGGCTACTGACGATGGAGATAAGCTCCGAAACTGCAGTATAGAAGAAAAAAGATATGAGGTGAGGTAATAAAAACATTAATTTAATTATTAAATTAAACCTCATAGTGTTCTTTCCCTGTGAAAGTTAAATAATTAAGATTGGTTATTAATTTAAGTATGTTCAAATTTTACTTAAAATATTTCAACTTTTTTTTTTACTTTAAAATCTTTAAATCCCGTCGCTGATACTGCAGTGCTGTGTTTTAAAAAAACATAGAAGTATGAGGTAAGAAGAAATCACTATTCATTTAATTCTTATGAATTAAACCTCATAATGTTAAAAATTCCCAAATTTATTATATAAAAATATACCAGAAATGTCGAAATGACAACCTGTGCATTGAATAAAAAAAACTTTAAGATGTTTGATTATTTACTGCATCCACAAAAACTATAAAAGTACTGAAAATCCATAGTTGTTAATTCAAACAACAAAACCATGTTTTTATAATCATTTCTGTGGCTTTTCTTTTGTTGTTATAATTGTGGAAACAATAAACATTATGAAACCATGGTAATAGTTTGAACTTTGTTTCTTGCAATTGACTTATAAGTTAGTGAAATGATGGAATTGTTTTCAGAAAACTCTTGAAACACTGACTCGAGTGTTGGCAAGACATGTGTACAACCTGGACTTGACTGATCTGCCACTGGACAGGATGACGGAGCAGAAGACAAAGAAACGAAGAGGTGGGAAACAGCAGAGTGGTCCAGGGGACCAAGTGCAGGGCAACTTAAGCAGTAATGGCCGGAGAGGAAGTGAAATATTGTCTCATGGCAAACTGTCACTACAGTCTCACTACCTTGTGCAGCCTGAGGACGGCTCTATCACTGCTGGTGAGCATTTTCTTATTCCATCTTTACCTTCATTTGTTTTCATAGCAACTTTTTTTTTCATATTTGAAGAGAAAATTATATTAAGTTATGTAGATAAAAATAAATAAATACAAAGAACAAAAAATCATTAATGAAAGTACTCTTCAGACAGATAAAATATAGGCAAAAAATTCAAGAAGTTCACATACCATCCTTTAGTATTTGACAAGTTTCAAAAAATTTTCAACAAATTCAACATTAAATTAGCACCGAAAAATGATTACAGCTTAGGTAATTTAATAAAAACCAACAAAAATGAAAAGATTGAAGACTGCAAAAAATCGGGAATTTATCAAATTAATTGTAAAGATTGTGAAAAGATATACATAGGAAAAACAAAAAGAAATCTAAATACAAGATTAAAAGAACACGTCAGAAATGTTAAAATTGAAAAACCGAAAAATCTGCAATGTCTGGTCAGAAAAACATAGAATAGAAACCAAAACAAAATTACTTAAACAATTGGAAAAACCGAAGGAACTCACAATTTGGGAAAAAATTTACATATGCAAGAATGAAAATACAACTATGAATTTTGAAATACCCGGTGATAAGGAGAGAGGACTGATTTGGAAATTCTTCGGTCGGCCACCAGATGGCGCGGAGGTCAGTCTGCAGGATAGAAGGCCGTTGGACGTCAGTTGTAAACATGATACAGCATTGAGAATGTCACAAATGATGTGAAGAAACCCTGGGTCTGCTATGAATTATGAAGTATGAGGTGAGTGAAAAAATAAAAAAATAAACAATAGAAAATTATATTATATTATTTTTGGTCTGGACATCTTACCTCAATATTAATGTTGATTTGTTCTTGGACATGTTTCAAAACAATTCTCTGTTTTATCTTCAGCTTTCCCAGACTGGTTTTATTTATGTTGCATTATGTTGCACCACCTGGATGTCGATGTCAGCTCCATCCTGTGGTTGGCCAAAGAACCTCCAAACAAGGTCACCCTCCATCGGAATATCAAAATTCATAACTCTGTTTCTGTTCTTCTGAATATAAATTTTTTCCCAAATAGTCAGCTCGTTTGTATTTTCTAACTGTTTTAATAATTTAGTGTCTGAATTTATATTATGTTTTTCAGACCAAACATGAGCAGCAACTGCAGATTTTTCAATTTCTCCATTTTTAATATTTCTTATGTGTTCTAATTTTTAGGTTTCTTTTTGTTTTCCCTATATATATCTTTTCACAACCCATGCATTCAATTTGATATATTCCTGACTTTTTATTTTTATCAGTTTTTTCATTTTTGTTGGTTTTTATTAGTTTATTTAAACTGTAGTTATTTTTTGGTGCTAATTTAATATTATACTTCTCAAATATATTTTGAAATTTATTATGTACCCAGGGGTGATATGTGAATTTCCTATATTTTTTCATAGGTGGTTCTTCTTTTTCAAGATTACTTCTGTTTATCATTTTTTGTTTTTTATACTTTTCTATCCTTTTTTGTACCATTTTTTCATCAAACCCATTTTCTCTTGCTACTTTGATTATGTGTTTTTTCTCATGTTTGAAATCTTCTTCGTTTAAGGGTAAGTTTACCAATCTATGAGTTAAACTATTAAATGCTGCTAATTTATGTCCAATTGGATTGAACCCTGTTGATTTTATAAAATTTTCCGTATGAGTTTCTTTCCTATGAATCCTGAATTCAATTTTTCTTTTTTCTTCGTTTCTGACCAATTTAAGATCCAAAAAAGGTATTTGTTTATTGTCTTCTATTTCTTTGGTGAATTTAATGTTTGTACTCTGTAAATTTAATAGTTTTAGGGAATCTTCTACATGTTTTTCTTTAACAATACAAATTATATGCTCAGACTGGGGCTTGAACCCAGGACCTTTGGCTTTCTAGGCCAATACTCTACCGACCGAGCTGCCTGAGCAAGTTCCAATCTAGATGCAAATTTTTCTCTTATATACGTTGTTAATTCCCATGCACCAAATCTATGAAACCTTTGCTTCTATCTTGCAAATGGCATCTTCTTTATTAAGAAGTACGGCTTCTTTTGTTGTCTTTATTATTCATTACATACATAGTTTTTGTCCTGGTTTCAAACCCCAGTCTGAACATATAATTTTTCTCTTCAAATATAATTTATCCTTCAGTGAGAAGTGTTAAATTAATAATAAAAACATAGAAAGAAGCCCCACTGGCTTTATAAAGTAGTGTTTAAATTCCCAATAAATGTCTTCTTAAATAAGAAGCCGCCATTTGCGTGATTGAGCAAATGCTCATAGCATTCGGTGCTCGGGAATTAACAGTGTATAAGAGAAAAAATTGCATTTAGATTGGAGTTTCTCAGGTAGCTCAGTGGTAAAGCATTGGCCTAGAAAGCCAAAGGCCCTGGGTTCAAATCCCAGTGTGAGCATATAATTTTTCTCTTCAAATATAAAAAAAAATGAAAATATTGATACCATTATCATCTCAGCCACTGCCACACCTATGTAGCACAGATTGAATATAACTTAAAATAATTTGTGTTTGATTTCACTTAGAAATGGCATCTTTACGTCTTCATGGAAGTCCAAAGAAACACAGAGACAGTCCTGATGAGACTACACAGCAGTTCCACCTTCTGCGAAGTATGAGTGAAAGCAACTTATCATGTGGGAGGAGCTTGTCCACCAGAAGAAGAACAACACGTTCTCCGAGACATCATAATAATGCATTTGTAATTCCAGGTACAGTAGCTTCTATTCAGTTTATCTCTAGTCTTCTTCTTCTTCTTTCCAAGTATTAGGCCAAGGCCTGTTATGATCCTATAGAACATTTTCCCTCCAGCGTTTCATAGGACGGCCCAGTGATCTTCGTCCTCTTGGTATATAATTATAAACAGCTTTGGGGATCCGATTTGGACTCATTCTTTCTCTAGTCTATGATACATTTATTGTTAAATTTAAAAAAAAAATCAGAATTTTATTAAAATTAATGTTGGGAAGTAAACATTAAGAAAAACTGCAAAAAAAGGTTATACAAAACACTCATTAGACCAGTAGTTACATATGCTTGTGAAACTTGGGTCCTAAAAGAAACAATAAAACAGAAATGACTAATTTTTTAAAGGAAAATTTTTAAGAAGAATATTTGGACCAAATAGAGGAACTGATAACTGTTGGAGAATCAAAACAAATAACGAACTAAACAAATTAATCAAAAATCAGAACATAGTAAACCATATAAGAATTGGTTGGCTTGGACATTTGATAAAAATGGATGATCAGAGACTGGTCAAAAAATTCTACAAATGGAAACCTATAGGAGGCAGAGCTGTAGGAAGACCCGATCTGATTGGAGGATGACACAATGAACGATCTAAGGAAAATGAAAGTGACTAATTTGAATATGGCAAGAGACAGATTGGCATGGAGGAGGATTGTTCAGAAGGCCAAAACTTTCACTTTTGAAGTTGCCGTGCCTTAAGATGATGAAGTAAACATTAAGAGGTAGCTCACTCGGCAGAGCATTCACCTAAAGTCAGAAAGGTCCTGGGTTCAAGCCCCAGTCAAAGTGTATAATTTTTCTCTTCAAATATTATGAGGTAATAATAATTTAAATTTATCGGAGAAAATTTATGAGGTGAGTTTTCAAAAAAATGTTTTCTGATGAGTTTAAATAAATCGGAATGCCTGTTAGCTTAGTGGATTGAATACTGGTGTACAGAACCAGAGACAATGGGTTCAAATTCCTATTCAGGCATATATTTTTCTCTTGAAATAAAATTTGTCATTCAGTTAGAAGTGTTAAATTTAATATTTAATTAATAATGAGTTGGTTATTTTGACTCACCTCATATTTCTTGTTATTTCTTTTAATTTTAAACATCTTTTAATTTCCATCTTAGTTCCCAAAAAATTGACGTTAAATTCTTGCATTTTTGATACTGCTATCTTGTTAACAGTTGTTCATACAGTTCGTTTATTTGTTTTCCTTACGACTTGAATAGTCAATTTTATTTAATCTATGAAGGAAATTGCACCTTAAAGGAAAATCAATTGAATATGGATTAATAATAAATAATTCTGAAACAAAATACTTAAAATGTACAACAAGAAATTAAAAAATAAGTAATTTGAACATCAATGATACAAATATAGAAAAAGTAAAATTATAAAAAAAAATCTTGGTTCAACTGTAAACGGAAAAAACTATATAGAGGAAGGAATTGGTGAAAGAATTTCTTTGGGCAATAAAGCTTACTATGCAAATAGAATACTATTCAAAAGTAAACTTGTCTCCAGCTTAATTAAAGTTAAACTGTATAATACAGTAATAAGAGACCGATTGTAACTTATGGCTGTGGGTACTGAAGGAGTCTGATAAACAAAAACTATTAATCTTTGAAATGAAGATCTTACGGAGAATTTTTGGACCAATTAGAGAAAGCGATGGCACATGGCGTATATGAATGAACTCTGAATTAAATTATATTATTTTTAGTCTGTTCATCTTACCTCAATATTAATGTTGGTTTGTTCTTGGACATGTTTCAAAACAATTCTGTTTTATCGTCAGCTTGTCCAGACTGGAATTAAATACTCTAATACGAAATAAAAATGTAATAAACCACATTAAAGCTCAAAGACTGCGCTGGTTTGGACATATAAATAGAATGCAGGAAGACAAACTTGTAAGAACAATATACAATTGAAAACCAATGTGCACCAGAACAGTTGGACGCCCAAAAAAACGAATGGCAGGATGATGTTATAAAAGATATCAATACTAGTAAAATTCATATCAAATTACGTTGAGATGAAGTCATATGACGAAAGTTAAAAATTAAATTGTATCTGGTACAAACAGTTGGAGTACACATCACCGTTAAGTTATGTATATACGAAATAACACTATGAGGTTTTTTAGTATTGTTTATTTTTTATTATTTCACTCACCTCATACTTCATAACTCTTCGCAAACCTAGGTTTCATCACACCATTTGTGACATTCCTGCAGGATAGAAGGCCGTTGGACGTCAGTTGTGAACGTGACACAGCATTGAGAATGTCACAAATGGTGTGATGAAACCTAGGTCTGCAAGAAGTTATGAAGTATGAGGTGAGTGAAATAATAAAAAATAAACAACAATACATCACCGTACACAACAAGTAGCGGAAACTCAACCTGCAGAAGATGGAAGATAACTTCCGAAAGCGCTCCAGTTAATTTTACATATAATATTTTAACAAAGTTGAGGACGACGGCACCTACCAACAGGCACAATTTAACTTTTAACTTTCATTATAAAAGATATATTGGAGATGGAAATTGGCCAGTCTGTATCCAAGATAGATCCATGTGGAGAAAAATTTTTGAGGAGGCCAAAACTTCAATGAGGTTGTAGTCGCCTACTAAAGAAGAGAAGGAAATAACACTTTATTTTAATTATTGATGCGTTGGTTATTTTGACTCACTAATAATTAAAATAAACCCTATAGTGTTATTTTCTACATATATTAAATTTAATTAATATTGAAGTTTAAATATATTGGTAAAATTATTTTGTGTTTTTCCAGTTCTGCCAGTGTCAGTTGAACAGGAAGTAGCTCGTATACTCACGAATCCTGAGTCAAAACCAGTGTCTTACCAGCACAACAGATTGTCGAAGAAATCACGTTCAATGGATTCTCTACGAGGGACACGTTCAGGAACACCAATTCAGTATTCAGAGTCCGAGGGGCCGACGCGATCCCCGTCTCCTGCTGCATCGAGTGGTGTGGAGAGCAATTCCATCAAAGACTCGCCGATGCAGATAGACATGCTAAGTGGGGGGGATGGAACCAGCCTAGACCTGCCTGACGGAGGCAGTTTGGAGCGGAGATCGGTGATGGCAGGAGGTTCTGTTAGAGGATGGTTACCAGATGTGGCTGTGGTGCTGTGGAGACGCATGCTCGGTGCACTCGGCGACGTGAACCAGCTCTCTGATCCAACACTTCACAGCCATGTGTTCGAGTACCTTGTGGATCTCTACGACACGCTGGCCAAGGTATATAATGCAGATTAATAGGATTAAAATGATCCATCCATAGTAATTCTGCCCAAAGGCAGGTCCTTCACTGCAATCATAGCATTTTCATACTATGCTTGCAGCTTTACTAGGGAATTGTGTAGGTGTGGTAGCTTCCCGTTGCTTTCCACACTGGTGAAGGATAACGATGATGATGATAATGATAAGGATAAGGATGATGATAATGGTGGCCATATGATTTCAGGGACCGTTTGGGTCTTAAAGTTTTCCTGACATTTGTCTTACAGGTGAGGAAAAACCCCGATAAAAACCTCACCCAGAAAAACTGCCCCGACCGGGGATCGAACCCGGGCCCGCTGCGTGACAAGGCAGCATGCTACCTCGAGACCACAGCGGTATTAAATTAATGTTGGAGGTAAACATTATGAGATATAATCATTGAAATTCATCAGAGAACATTTTGTTTAAACAACTCACCTCATAAATTTTGTGTTTTTCACGAAACCACAGTTTCAAATGTAAATATGTACATAATCAGCTACAACTCTGACTGTTAGAGTTGTAGCTGAAGATGGATGTGATTACATTTGAAACTGCAGTTTCGTGAAAAACACAAAATTTATGAGGTGAGTTGTTTAAACAAAATGTTCTCTGATGAATTTCAATGACAGACATCGGACAGAATTGCCAGTCTCAAGACAACCCTTGAGGATGCCAGACGCAGTCTCTGGTGAAACGTCGGGGAACTACAAGCCTCACGACCACGGCCTACAGCCCGAAAATCTTCTTCAAGATCATCATTATATCTCATAACGTTTACTTCCCAACATTAATTTAATACTGCTGTGGTCTCGAGGTAGCTTTCTGCCTTGTCACGCAGCGGGCCCAGGTTCGATCCCTAGTCGGGACAGTTTTTCTGGGTGAATTTTTATCGGGGCTTTTCCTCACCTGTAAGACAAATGTCAGGAAAACTTTAAGGCCCAAACGGTCCCCGAAATCATATGGCCATCATCATCATCATCCTTATCATTATCATCATCACAAATTGAAAATGAAAACAAATCAGGAATTTATCACATCAAATGCAGGGATTGTGACAAAATTTATATTGGAAAAATGAAAAATTTGAAAACAAGGGTGAAAGAACATCTTAGAAATGTCAAAAATAGAGAAGTGGAAAAGTCAGCAGTAGCTGCTCATGCTTGGTCCGAAAAACATTTAATTGAATCAAAGGCCAGTCTAATTAAACAAATAGACAAACAAAAGGAACTCACGGTTTGGGAAAACATCCACATTCAGAAAACAAAGGAAAACTTATGAACTTCGAAATTCCCGCAAATTTTGACCTGATCCAGATGTTCATCGGTCCACCAACAGAGGGAAGAAGAAGAGTTTCTTCTCGATCGACATAACATCAGTCGCCAAGATTGTACTGAAGATGAGACCGTTATGATCTCGAAATTGCGATCTACTTAGAAGATTTATATGAGGAGAGGTAAGAAACATTTAATTTCACCTATTAATTAAACCTCATTGTGATTAATTCCTATAAAAGTTAAACAAAGTAAATTATGTTATTTATTTATGTTTCAGATCCGGCTGAACCAGGGTGTGTCTGGAGATAACCAAGTTACTCCCACCCCTCCAGATCTTATCCCTCCTCTCAGCATCATCGCTCCTTGGTGCTTCAAGGTTTGTATCACCACTGTTATCTTCAAGAACAATTTTCATTATATTTATGATTAAATAATAAATTCTACAAAATGCATGAACATTTTTTAGTATCACAAACATTATTAAAATTCATCGGAGAACATTTTGTTTAAACAACTCACCTCATAGGATTCATGCTTCCATGGTACCGCAGTTTCAAACACAGTCATGTTCATTCTCAGCCATAACTTCGAGTTGGAACTTGCTCCAGTAGCTCAGTCGGTAGAGCACTTGGTCTAGAAAACCAAAGGTCCTGGGTTCGAGCCCCAGTCTGAGCGTATAATTTTTCTCTTCAAATATGATTTATCCATCATTGAGATGTATGAAATGAATAATAAAAACATAGAAGAATATATGCCTAGACTGGGGTTTTAACCTAGGACCTTTGGCTCTCTATGCCAATGCTCTAACCAACTGAGCTACCTAGGCCTCCAACCTAAATGCAAATTTTTCTCTTATACATAGTTAATTCCCGAGCATCAAATGCCACATGCCTTTGCTCGATTACGCAGATGGTGACTTCTATTTAAGAAGACTTAATTGGGAATTTAAACACTACTTTATAAAGCCAGTAGGGCTTCTTCTGATGTTCCTATTATTAATTTAACACTTCTCACTGAAGGATAAAATATATTCGAGGAAAACTCCTACTGGCTTTATAAAGTAGTGTTTATATTTCCAACTAAAAGTCCTCTTATATAAAAGTCACCATTTGCACAATCAAGCAACGGTTTGTAGACATTTGACTCTCGGAATTAACTATGTATTGGAGAAAAATTTGCATTTAGACTGGAAGATTAGGTAGCTCAGTTGGTTAGAGCATTGGCATAGAGAGCCAAAGGTCCTGGGTTCAAATCCCAGTCTAGGCATATATTTTTCTCTTGAAATATAATTTTCCTTAAGCAGGAAGCATAAGTGAACGATAAAAAACATCAATGAGTATAATGTTATATTTGAAGAGAAAAATTTTCGCCTAGACCGAGACTCGAACCCGGGACCTTTGGCTTGCCGGGCCAAATGCTCTACCAACTGAGCTACCGAGGCGAGTTATGATATAGATGCAAATTTTTCTCTTATATATGTTGTAATTCCCTCGCCAAATGCATTTGAAACCATTGCTTCTATCTTTGCAAATGGCGGCTTCTTAGTTAAGAAGACATTTATTGGGAATTTAACATTACTTTATAAAGCTAGTAAGGCTTCTAATGATGTTTTTATTATTGATTTAACATTTCTCACTGAAAGATGAATTATATTTGAAGAGAAAAATTTTCGCCTAGACCGAGACTCGAACCCGGGACCTTTGGCTTGCCGGGCTAAATGTTTCTCTTCAAATAATAATTCACCTTTCAGTGAGAAATGTTAAATCAATAATAAAAACATCATGAGTATAATGTTATTTTGCAGGCTCTAGCACTTTCCAATAAGTACCAGAAGGGGAAACTGAGTGCTTACAGACTACTGTGTACCATGAGCATGAACCCACAGGACATAGAACTGTCTCGAGATCACCTGCCACAGTTCTACAAAGTTCTGCATCACGGTTTAACTGGAAAAGAGCAGGTAGACACCACTGACATATTTTTTCTTTCACTTATAGTGTAAGTTGTTTTATTGATGGCACTACTGACTAAACTCCACAGCACGACAAGCCTAGAAGGCCCTTGGCCTGTCAGGCGGCTGCTGGTCTCACATCCACATGTGTTAATCACAGAAGTAAACTATCATCTAGCCAGTGTTGGGGTGACATGTATTTCTCCACCAAGTAGTCTGCGCTTGTGGAAGATATGTTAACTAACATGCTGTCTTTCTCTTTCTCTCCCTTACTATGTTGCCACTTCCTGTCCTCTGTGTATGTTCTTTGTCTGGCACGTAGAGAGCTGACAAATACTATGGATTTGAATGGTCCATCGTTCTACGCAGTCATTGGCAAAATGACTAATTCGACAACCCTGTTACTATTGGGGTTACGTGTAGGAATGGGCTGTGCCTTCTCATTACACATTGCCACTTGTGATTTATTGTGAGGCTGGTAACGGAGAGACGAAAAATATTATGAATTTAAATGATCCGACTGCTTGAGCGTTCAGTCCTTAAATTACTAATATGACAACCATGTTAAGATCTTTCACACATGTTTAGGGATTCTCTGCCCACATTTAAAATTGAACCATTTCAGTATGTGATCGGAAGTACAGTCTTCTCTTACATCCCTTCCACAGATTCAGTAGTTTGATGACACTAGCACTAAAACTCTTCCCCTCTGCCCGTGCGCTGTTAACTTGGATATGTAATAGTCAGCATATCGGGTTCCCCAGCCATTATAACTGATTTCCTCAACCTGGAACCAATACTTATTGTAGCTACCCAAATTCCTCACAATGCTAGTGGGCACCAGTCCTATACTGGCCAAAATTCTATGAGAAAATTTCTTCCTCCATAGGGACTCGAACCAGCACAAGATATGTAGCTTTGCGCAAAGGTATCTTGCTTTAACCACTAACTTGAACAGGATGTCACTACTGATTCCCTATTTGATTGTGGAAAACATTTTCAGCATCCACCATTGATTTGTTAAATTCATTGTATGCTGCTAAAATTCTATATTTATTTTTTTTGTCTTGTTTCACATTTCATACAAGATTTTTCATACTTGAAATGAGTAACCTGTGGAAGACGTGCTTTGTTTTGATGACGACTATTTAACTCGTGCCTCAAATGAGAGTCAATGACCAATCACATTTCAATGATTTTTTATTTACAACCAATCACAGTCATGTTTTGCCTAGAATTTACCAACTAAAGTTTATCATAATAAGGAAAGCACCTCCTTTTTAACATTCTGAATAGGTCATATTTTGCAGTGACTGACTCTCTAAGAAATATGGCTACCAGATTGTATATATAGTGCATGAATGTCAACATATACCGCATGCAGGAGTTAATATAAAAACATTTGTAGCAATTCATTATACCACCAAAACAAGAAACCACTATCTACATAACTTAAGAAACCACTGTTTGCACTTTCTTAAATGTATTTTTTCCCAGGTAATAACATTCCAGAAAAATATAATTGACATATTTACATCATAGGACATCAAATTAATTAATACCTATAACGTTGGTTATAAATTTCTGCACTAGGGTGCATTCTTACAACATTGCAATCCTTTGGCAATAAATTATATTATGATCCGGTTGCAGTGATGAACAAAAGAAGCAAATGAAGTGTACCAATCGTTTCTCATTTGTTTTCAAACATCGCCGTTTACATTAAATATATAAATATTTTAAAATAACTATAGTTAAATAATGAATTGTGAGTAAACAGCTTAATATTATTCGTTAAATAGTCCTAACAAATGCCACTCTTGATTTCCAAACTTTGTGAGTCATGAATTTATCAATAATTTGGAAATCACTCGTGGCATTACTTATGAGAATTAAATGTTGTTGTTGACAGGCTGTGATTAACACCATTATTCAGTTCTCCAGACCACGTTTCTTTTCACTCATGTTACCTGGCTACTCACTGCTGCAGTGTGACTTTATACATGCGGTCAGCAAACTGCTGTCTTCCTCAGAAGTTCAGGTAAGTCAGTGCTTGGTAATTCTATATAGTCCTCTATTCAGTCACTTATCCATCCATCCTCATCAGTCAATCCATCCACCCATTTATCTGCCCATCCATCCTTCCAACCATCCATCCATTCAACCATCCATCCATCCATCCATTGATTCATTGACCTATCTAACAATCAATCCATCCACCTGCCCATCCACCCACCCATCCATCCATCCACCCACCCACCCATCCATCCATCCACCTGCTAATCCATCTGCCCATCCATCCATCCATCCACCTGCCCATCCATCTATCCACCTGCCCATCCATCAATCCACCTGCCCATCCATCAATCCACCTGCCCATCCATTCATCCACCTGCCCATCCATCCATCCATCCATCCACCTGCCCATCCATCCATCAACCAGCCCATCCATCCATCCACCTCCCCCTCCATCCACCCATCCATCCATCTGACCATCCATCCATCCATCCATCCATCTGCCCATCCATCCATCCACTTGCCCATTCATCCACCATCCATCCATCTGCCCATCCATCCATCCATCCATCTACCTGCCCATCCATCCACTTGCCCATTCATCCACCATCCATCCATCTGCCCATCCATCCATCCACCTGCCCATCCATCCATTCATCTGCCCATCTATCCATCAACCAGCCCATCCATCCATCCGTCCATCCATTCATCCACCTGCCCATCCATCCATACATCTGCCCATCTATCCATCAACCAGCCCATCCATCAACCAGCCCATCCATCAACCATCCCATCCATCAACCAGCCCATCCATCCACCCATCCATCTGCCCATCCATCCACCTACCTGCCCATCCATCCATCTGCCCATCCATCCATCACCTGCCCATCCATCCTCCGCCCATCTATCCATCAACCAGCCCATCCATCAACCAGCCCATCCAACAACCAGCCCATCCATCAACCATCCCATCCATCAACCAGCCCATCCATCCATCCACCCACCCATCTGCCCATCCATCCACCTGCCCATCCATCCATCAACCAGCCCATCCATCAACCATCCCATCCATCAACCAGTCCATCCATCTGCCCACCCATCTGCCCATCCATCCACCTGCCCATCCATCCATCCACTTGCCCATTCATCCACCATCCATTCATCCACCATCCATCCATCTGCACATCCATCCACCTGCCCATCCATCCACCTGCCCATCCATCCACCTGCCCATCCATCCACCTGCCCATCCATCCATCCACCTGCCCATCCATCCATCCACCTGCCCATCCATCCATCCACCTGCCCATCCATCCATCTGACCATCTATCCATCAACCAGCCCATCCATCAACCAGTCCATCCATCAACCAGCCCATCCATCCATCCATCCACCCATCTGCCCATCCTTCCATCTGCCCATCCATCCACCCATCTGCCCATCCATCCACCCATCTGCCCATCCTTCCATCTGCCCATCCATCCATCCATCCATCTGCCCATCCATCCGTCCATCCGTCCACCTGCCCATCCATCCATCTATCCATCCATCGATCCTTGCACCTGGCCATCCATCCATCCATCTGCCCATCTATCCATCAACCAGCCCATCCATCAACCTTCCCATCCATCAACCAGCCCATCCATCACCATCCATCTACCCATCCATCCACCCATCTGCCCATCCATCCATCCATCTACTTGCCCATCCATCCATCCATCTGCCCATCTATCCATCAACCAGCCCATCCATCAACCAGCCCATCCATCAACCAACCCATCCATCAACCAGCCCATCCATCCATCCATCCATCTGCCCATCCATCCATCTGCCCATCCTTCCATCTGCCCATCCATCCATCTGCCCATCCATCCATCTGCCCATCCATTCATCCATCCATCCACCTGCCCATCCATCCTTCCATCCACCATTCCATCTACCAGCCCATCCTTCCATCCATCTGCCCATCCATCCACCCACCCATCCATCCACCCACCCATCCATCCACCCACCCATCCACCCACCCATCCATCCACCCACCCATCCATCCACACACCCATCCATCCATTCATCCATCCACACGCCTTCTATCCACCCACCCACCCACCCATCCATCCATCGGCCCAGCCATCCATGCGCCCATCCATCCAATCACCCCATCCATCCACCCAGCCATTAATGCGCCCATCCATCCAATCATCCATCCATCCATCCATCCATCCATAAATCCATTCACCTGCCCATCCATCCATCCACCAATCCATCTACATGCCCATCCAAACATGTGCCCATCCATCCACATGCCCATCCAAACATGTGCCCATCCATCCACAAGCCCATCCATCTGCCCATCCATCCATCCATCCATCCATCCATCCATCCATCCATCCATCCATCCATCCATCCATCCATGTTCTCATCCATCCACATGCCCATCCATCCATCCACGTGCCCATCCATCCATCCACATGCCCATCCATCCATCCATGTGCCCATCTGCCCATTCATCCACACATCCATCCATCCATCCATGTACCCATCCAACCATCTGCCCATCCATCCATTCATGTGCCCATCTGTCCATCCATCCATCCGTTTGCCCACCCATCCATCCACCAGCCCATCCTTCCATCCACCATTCCCATCCACCAGCCCATCCTTCCATCCATCTGCCCATCCATCCACCCACCCATCCATCCACCCACCCACCCATCCATCCACACACCCATCCACACACCCATCCATCCATTCATCCATCCACACGCCCTTCTATCCACCCACCCACCCACCCACCCACCCACCCACCCATCCATCCATTCATTCACCTCGTCCGTCCACCCACCCATCCATCCACGCGCACATGCAACCACGCACCATTCCATCCACGCGCCCTTCCATCCACGCGCCAATGCAACCACACACGCTTCCATCCATGTGCCCAACCATCCACGTGCCAATCCATCCACACGCACATCAATCCATCTGCCCATTCATCCATGCGCCCGTCATCCATCTGCCCATTCATCCATACGCCCATCCATTCACACACCCATCCATCCATGCGCCCCATACGCCCACCCAACCACATGCCCACCCAACCACACGCCCATCCATCTATCTGCCCATCAGTCCACCTACCCATCCATCCATCCGTCGTTGTGCCCATCCATCCATCCGTCGTTGTGCCCATCCATCCATCCATCCATCCATCCATCCATACATCCATCCATCCATCCGTCGTTGTGCCCATCCATCCATCCATCCATCCATCCACACACCCATCCATCCATGTGACCATCCATCCATGTGACCATCCATCCACCCGCCTATTCAACCATCCATCCATCCACCTGCCTATTCAACCATCCATCCACCTTCCTATCCAGCCACCCACCTACACCTCCATCCACGCGCCTATAAATTCCCCACGCACGCGTGCCCCACGCTAGCGTCCCCCACGACCGCGTCCCCCACGACCGCGTCCCTCGCCCGCGCCCCCTCGCCCGCGCCCCCTCGCCCGCGCCCCCTCGCCCGCGCCACCTCGCCCGCGCCCCGCGTACCCTCGCCGCGTCCCCCTCCGCCGCGTCCTCCTCGCCCGCGTCCTCCTCGCCCGCGTCCTCCTCGCCCGCGTCCTCCTCGCCCGCGTCCTCCTCGCCCGCGTCCTCCTCGCCCGCGTCCTCCTCGCCCGCGTCCTCCTCGCCCGCGTCCTCCTCGCCCGCGTCCTCCTCGCCCGCGTCCTCTCGCCCGCGTCCTCCTCGCCCGCGTCCTACTCGCCCGCGTCCTACTCGCCCGCGTCCTACTCGCCCGCGTCCTACTCGCCCGCGTCCTACTCGCCCGCGTCCCCTTCGCCCGCGTCCCCCACGCCAGCGTCCCTCTCGCCCACTTCCCCCTCCGCCGCGTCCCCCTCGCCCGCGTCCTCCTCGATAGCGTCATCCTTGCCCGCGTCCTACTCGCCCGCGTCCCGCACGACCGCGTCCCCCGCGCCAGCGTCCCCAAACCCGGCGTCCCCCACGACCTCGTCCCACACGCCCACGTACCCGTACGCCCTTGTCCCCCAACGCCCGCGTCCCCCAACGCCCGCGTCCCCCACGGCCCCGCCCCCCACCCCCTGGTCACCCAACGCCCGCGTCCCCAATGCCCGCGTCCTCAACGCCCGCTTCCCCAGCGCCTGCGTCCCCAACGCCCGCGTCCCCCTTCGCCCGCGTCCCCCTTCGCACGCGTCCCCGACGCCCGCGTCCCCCAACGCCCGCGTCCCCAACGCCCTAGTCCACCAAAGCCCGCGTCCCCCAACGCCCGCGTCCCCCAACGCCCGCGTCCCCCACGGCCCCGCCCCCCACCCCCTGGTCACCCAACGCCCGCGTCCCCAATGCCCGCGTCCTCAACGCCCGCTTCCCAGCGCCTGCGTCCCCAACGCCCGCGTCCCCCTTCGCCCGCGTCCCCCTTCGCCCGCGTCCCCCTTCGCCCGCGTCCCCCTTCGCACGCGTCCCCCGACGCCCGCGTCCCCCAACGACCGCGTTCCCCAACGCCCGCGTTCCCCAACGCCCGCGTTCCCCAACGCCCGCGTTCCCCAACGCCCGCGTCCCCCAACGCCCGCGTCCCCCTACGCCCGCGTCCCCCTACGCCCGCGTCCCCAACGACCGCGTCCTCCAACGACCGCGTCACCCACGCCCGCGTCACCCACGCCCGCGTCCCCCACGCCCGCGTCACCTAACCCCATGTCTCCAATGCCCGCGTCCCCCAAAGCCCGCGTCCACCAACGCCCGCGTCACCTAACCCCTGTCTCCCAATGCCCGCGTCCCCCAACGCCCGCGCCACCCTTCGCCCGAGTCCCCCAACGCCCGCGTCCCCAACGCTCGCGTCCCCCAACGCCCGCGTCCCCAACGCCCGCGTCCTCCAACGCCCGCGTCCCCCAACGCCCGCGTCCCCCAACGCCCGCGTCCACCAACGCCCGCGTCCACCAACGCCCGCGTCCACCAACGCCCGCGTCCACCAACGCCCGCGTCCCCCAACGCTTGCGTCCCCCAACGCCCGCGTCGCCCAACGCCCCCTACCCATGCGTTTCCCACGCGTGCGCCCTCCCGCGCCCCACCCCCAACGCCCGCATGTCCGCGTCCCGCACGTCCGCGTCCCGCACGTCCGCGTCCCGCACGTCCGCGTCCCGCACGTCCGCGTCCCGCACGTCCGCGTCCCGCACGTCCGCGTCCCACACGCCCGCGTCCCCCAACGACCGCGTCACCCACGCCCGCGTCCCCCACGCCCGCATTCGCAAAGCCCACATCCGCAACACCGCGTCACCCACGCCCGCATATCCAACGCCCGCGTCCCCCTCGCCCGCGTCCCCAACGCCCGCGGGCCCAACGCCCGCGTCCCGCACGCCCGCGTCCCGTTCGCCCGCGTCCCACACGCCCGCGTCCCACACGCCCGCGTACACCACGCCCGCCTACCCCACGCCCGCCTACCCCACGCCCGCTCCCCACGCCCGCCTCCCCACGCCCCGCCTACCCCACGCCCCGCCTACCCCACGCCCGCCTACCCCACGCCCGCCTACCCCACGCCCGCCTTCCCCACGCCCGCCTACACCACGTCCGCGCCCCCCCACGCAGGGCCCCCCACGCCCGCCTACCCCACGCCCGCCTTCCCCACGCTCGCCTACACCACGTCCACGCCCCCCACGCCCGCCTACCCCACGCCCGCCTTCCCCACGCTCGCTTACCCCACGCCCGCCTACACCACGTCCGCGCCCCCCACGCCCGCCTACCCCACGCCCGCCTTCCCCACGCCCGCCTTCCCCACGCCCGCCTACCCCACGCCCGC
Source organism: Diploptera punctata (assembly GCA_030220185.1). NCBI lineage: Eukaryota > Metazoa > Arthropoda > Insecta > Blattodea > Blaberidae > Diploptera > Diploptera punctata. The sequence goes on from JASPKZ010001620.1 coordinate 319,602, forward strand.
CTACACCACGTCCGCGCCTCCCACGCCCGCCTACACCACGTCCGCGCCTCCCACGCCCGCCTACACCACGTCCGCGCCTCCCACGCCCGCCTACACCACGTCCGCGCCTCCCACGCCCGCGTCCCCCACGCCCTTGTCCCTCACGCCCGCGTACCCCACGCCCGCGTACTCCTCGCCCGCGTACCCCACGCCCGCGTACCCCACGCCCGCATACCCCACGCCCGCGTACGCCACGCCCGCGTACCCCACGCCCGCGTCCCTCACGCCTGTCGATCCAATAATATATCTGTCTATTTATCTACCTATCGCTCGATACATATATTCAATCATCTTTCCTTTCATGTATCCACGCATTAATCCGTAATTGTGTATCTTAGCCATCTGTTTCTCTTCTAATCCATTCGTACACATATCTGTCCAATCATTGATCCACTCATATATACATACATACATGTAGATTAGAATTATCTGTTCATTTATTCAATATTTGTTTCCTTAATTTTTAGTGTTATCCTCAAGTACAGGTTTTCTATCATCTCCATCATATCATTTATCTCACTATTTTCTTTTCCCTCAATCACTTTCCCCATTCACCATTCCTTCCAGAGTATTCTGCAGCAGGCAGTTTCTCTTAGTCAGTAGCCCAAAAAATGTTCCTACATTATTCTTTTGCTCTTTCATAGTACAACTTCATTTCACGGCCTCCCAGTTCTCCATGTGCTCATTCACTCGAGATCTCTACACCATACAATTCCTCACTCCATACTAAACAATTCATTGGTCTCTTAATTCTTCTGCAGAAAGTTGTTTTTCCCGTGCTATCCTCTATTTACCTGTTTTGTTTAATTGCAGGCGCCTCGGACAGAAGCTGTGTCTATCCTGGGCATTCTACTCTGTCTACCAAACACGTACACAGATATGCCAGCCTTCCACCCGGAGGGCAATAACTTCACCTTGATTCCGTATTCAGATGCAAAGGTATACATTAGTTTTATTCATATTTTAAAGTACTCGATTTGTCTTCTTCAGTGTGAATTTTATATTCATGCAACACAAAGACAATTTTATATCATTATAGAACCAATATGTTATGTTCAAGAACCTGGCATAAAACTCAGATATATTTAAATTAATGTTGGGATTCAAACATTATGAGGATATATCATTAATAGTGAGTGGAGAACATATTTTCATCTACTCACCTCATACAATTTCAAATTTCTTTGATACCGACGGTTTCAGACAATATCTTGTCATGACTGAAGAGGAACGAGATGTTGTCTGAAACCGTCGGTATCAAAGAAATTTGAAATGTATGAGGGTGAGTAGTTAAAAATATCTTCTCCACTCACTATTAACTTGGATATATAATTTAATTTTTTTTTTCAGGATCATATTTTAAATGTACTTCTGAAATGTGGTAAAAATGAACCTGCAGGATTGGCTCGTTGCATTGCTTTATCGAGTCTGGGAATTTACTTGTATCAGGAGCTCACTCATGAAATTTTTCATCCCAAGCTGAAGGAAGCCATGAATGTCCTCCTGCTGGCACTTACTGTAAGTATTATAATCCACTCAATCTATCTTTGATCTTTGTATATTAACCCATTTAAATCGGATGACGAGCTGAGGTCGCATGACGTTCTTAAGCACTAAAATCGTATGACGACCTGTGGTCGCGCAGTGCAGAGATCGAAAAAACGCATTTTAAATTTATTTTGCTGCTCATAGATATCTGTTACATACACTTTTTCTTCTTCTACACATCCACAAGAATGCTATTTCATCCCCTCCATGCCATTTAGAAATTTCCGGAACGAGTTTTACCCTCAGAAAAAAAAAATGTCAGTAGTAACAAAAATGACGCCAAGGAAAGTTAAGGGTATTGACAGTGATAGAATTAGGAAATTATTAGAGTGTGAATTAGGCAGTGATTCAGAAGTTTCTGATATATTTAGGGTCGTATGTTAGAACATTACTCTCTACTCAAATTACTTCCAATCACTAGTGAGCTGATTCACCGTGAGCAATTGCTGAGAACGAATTAACGGCCGACTTAACGGTCATGCACGAGAGTCGACGTTTTCGTAATATTGGCAACGAATTACCCAGAATTCTCAGCGATAAAACCACTTCCGTTATTTTCGTCTGCTATAGAGGAATGCATTTATGCTTGCATCCCGCAAATAATACCGTATACAAACACGTCTGCGACACGCAATATTACGCCGATTCTCCTGTTCTTCCAGTTGAATTCTTTGGTAGACTCTATCAAATTCCTCTTTCTCCGTGTATACCGAAAACATGATCGAAGTCTTCAAGGTCCGACATCTTGGATAAATGTTGGATAAAAGCAGCAAAGTACATCGATTACCATCGGTTCCCGTTCGGTTCCCTTCGGGATTTTAATTTGAGTTGCTCATGTAAGGTACCTCCGCAGGTAGCTTACAAATTTAACCAATTATTATCGCATGAACAGATTTCTGAGTAAGCAAAATCGTATTAGCATACAACTTGCTCAGCAGAGAAGGCATTTTACTGTCTAATGCGTCCAAACATGCGACCCTTAGTGATGAGAGAAGTATTGATGAATCTATAAGTGATTCGGAAGCAACTTCTGCTGAAGAAGAGAGCGGTGAGAGTGAGTGATAATGAACTTATTGTCCCGCCACCTGCAAAAAAACAAAGCCATATCATGCCAAGTGATTGGAAGTGGGTGAAATCTGAGAATAATCCTGTTGTATATCAGTTTAATGGTTTTTATTTTTAAATCCATTTTTACTTACTGAAGGTAATATTAAGTTGCTGTGTTACGTTTAAATGCCATCCAGTAGGTAACAATCCAGAAAAATATAATTGTCATATTTACATCATACGACATCAGAAATTAATTAATATACAGATTGATGCGTTTTATTTTTTCTCCACTAGAAAGCATTCTATCAATATTGCATCCCTTTGGCATAAATAGTATGATCTGGTTGCAGTGATAAACAAAAGAAGCAGATGAAGCGTACCTATCGCTTTCATTTGTTTCAAACATCGCCGTTTACATTAAATATATAAATATTTTAAAATAACTATAGTTAAATAATGATTTGTGGGTAAAGAGCTTAATTTTATTCGTTAAATAGTCCTAACAAATGCCACTCTTGATTTCCAAATTCTCTAGATAAATTGGAAATCACTCGTGGCATTACTTATGAATAATTTTTTAATTGCAGTTTAATAATACTACCGTCGGACAAGTTTCCTCTGACATCTTGCGGCTGTTATGTGATCATGCAAGTCATCTGTTAGAACACTACTCGGATATCCCACCAAGAATCATTGAGGTGAGTCCTTGTTCTTTGTTTTAGAAGTATACTTACATTAATAAATGTTTGTCTTTTGAAATGTTTGTTTATTTTTTCTAAGAGGAAGAAAACTAAATATAATATTAAAGAAATTCACATATAATTTGTTTTTAAAATTTTAACATTAGATTGGCACTGAAAACATTTCAACACCATTAGATCCATTAAGTCCACCGCTGTGGTCTCGAGGTAGCGTGATGCCTTGTCACACAGCAGGCCCGGGTTCGATCCCCGGTTGGGGCAGTTTTTCTGGGTGAGATTTTTAGCGGGGTTTTTCCTCACCTGTAAGACAAATGTCAGGAAAACTTTAAGGCCCAAACGGTCCCCGAAATCATATGGCCATCATCATCATCCTTCACCGGTGTGGGAAAGCAACGGGAAGCTACCACATCTACAATTCCCTAGTAAAGCTGCAAGCATAGCATGAAAATGCTATAACTGCCTTCGGGCAGAATTACTATGGATGGATGGATGGAGATCCAATAAAAATGAGAGAATTGTAGAAGAAAATAAATCAGGGATACATCAGATTAGATGTGGGGATTGTGATAAAATCTACATAGGGAAAACAAAGATATTTTTAAAAACAGAATGAGTACAAAAATCTGCAGTAGCTGCCCACGCTTGGCCGCAAAAACATCAAATTGAAAGAAAGGCTAAATTAATAAAACAAAAAATCAAGAGAGCTCATGTCCCATGCCATAGCCGAGTGGTTAAGGCAAGTTACCTTGGCGCAGAGCTACAGAACTTGCGTTGGTTCGAGTCCCCATGGAGGTAGAAATTTTCTCATGGAATTTCGGCCAGTATGGGACCGGTGCCCACCCAGTATCATGAGGCATTTGTGTAGCTACAATAAGTAGCGACTCCAGGTTGAGAAGACCAGCTATAACGACTGGGGTACCCAACATGTTGACCACATGTCACCCCTACACTAGCTAAATGATCGTCTACCTCTGTGATTAACACATGTGGACGTGAGGCCAGCTGGTAGGCCAAGGGCCTTCTAGGAGTAACTATAATATGAAAGAGCTCATGGTTTGGGAAAATATCCACATTAAACAAAGGCCAAGTGGCATGTGAGAGATTATACTAAGAATAAGAAAGAAATAGGGAAAAGTGCCACTTGCTATCTATCAGTGACGTGTTTGTTTACTTGTTTGTCCAAAGGTGTTAGCAATGACGCTGTCTCGTTTGATGCCATCGAGCAGCAAATCAACGTCAGAGCGAGACAAACACTTGCTAACGTCGCTGATGTTTTGTCTTGGCGAATGGTGCATGAGGATCCCCATTAACTTACTGTTGACAGCACATAATGGCTCATGTCTTCTGCTCACTGTCTTTAAGGTAATGTTATAATGATTTTTTGTTCTTATATTTAGTTTAACATGTTCCAGTCCTGTACAAATTTATTTTTTGAGGAGAAAAATTAATGTCTGCACCGGAAATCAAACTGTGCACCTCCGACTCTGTATATCGGCATGCAGTCCATTAACACCATTCAAGACACACTAAATACATTAACATCATCATCCATGCAAGTATTAGGCAGTGTGGCCTGTTACGGTCTCAAAGAGGATATGATGAAAGTTAAAAATTAAATTTTACCTGTTGGTAGGTTCCGTCGTCCTCAACTTTGTTAAAATATTGTATATAAAATTAACTGGAGCGCTTTCAGACGTTATCTTCCATCTTCTGCAAGTTGAGTTTCTGCTACTTGTTGTTGTGTACGGTGATGTTTACTCCAACTGTTTGTAGCAGCAACTGACTTGTTTTTGACGATCTCGTATAATGGGTTTGACTGGGTGTGTTCTCATTAAGAAGTGAGGTGTTGTTTGTTTCCTTTATAATTTCGAGGTCTTCAAATATATTTATCCTAGCTGGAGTGTTTTCTTGGTGGATTATCATGAGAGTGTTTTCAACGCAGGTCATCGAATGAACACAATTGAAAATACTCTCACGATAATCCACTGAGAAAACATTCCAGCTAGGATAAATATATTTGAAGACCTCCAAATTATAAAGGAAACAAACAACACATCACTTCTTAATGAGAATGCACCCCAGCCAAACCCATTATATGAGATCGTCAAAAACAAGTCAGTTGCTGCTGCAAACAGTTGGAGTATACATCACCGTACACAACAACAAATAATAACGGAAACTCAACCTGCAGAAGATGGAAGATAACTTCCGAAAGCGCTCCAGTTAATTTTATATACAATATTTTAACAAAGTTGAGGACGACGGAACCTACCAACAGGAAAAATTTAATTTTAACTTTCATCATATGACTTCACCTCAACAGAATTTGGTATGAATTTTACTAGTATTGATCTCAAAGAGGAGTTTTCCATCCAGTGCTTTTTTTGGACGTCCCAGCGATCTTTTGCCTTGGGGGCAGTAACGAAGCATGTCTTTTGGAATTCTATGAGACAGCATTCGTTGAAGATGGGCTTTCCAGTTGTTCTGGTAGTTTTGTATATGGTGAAGAATGGGTTCTACATCCAACTCTTTCATAATTTCCTCATTTCTTTTTATGGTTCCACTTTATATAGCCTGCTGTACGGCGTATAAATCACATCTCATTTGCTGTTTTTCGGCTTTCATCTCTTCTTTGTATTGTCCATGCTTCACTACCATACCTTAACCCATTGGCTTACACAGATGGCTCCCAGCCGGCTGATCAAGTGAAGACCATTCTTACACAGACGGCTGTGAGCCGGTTGAGCAGCTGTAGCTTCTTCTTAGTGTTTCTTTAGTTTTGTCAATAGATGGCATAGTTATATACTGTTGGAAAGCTGAGAGAACGATCTATTCAATGGTGTACAACATACTTGATTTCTCTCGATAAATCGCGAGTTATAAGTTATTGTTTTTCAGTTATGCTAATTTTCTTAAAATTAAATCGTAAATATGGGTGCAACTATGGAGGAAATATTAATATTAAAGCAATGATATTTGAAGAGAAAAATTATACGCTCAGACCGGGACTTGAACCCGGGACCCTTGGTATGTAGAGAAAGATTTGCGTTTAGATCGGTACTTGCTCAGGTAGCTCAGTTGGTAGAGCACTTGGTCTAGATAACCAAGGGTCCCGGGTTCAAGTCCCGGTCTGAGCGTATAATTTTTCTCTTCAAATATGATTTATCCATCATTGAGATGTACGAAATCAATAATAAAAAAATTAAAGCAATGGGTTAATACTGATCTTGCGAAAACCTTATAAAGCCATAATCTTGTGTTCTTCTGTACTAAAGATTAACATATTTTTCCTTATGTACAATTCTCTTATGTCTGAAGGCAGATAGCTAGAAGACTGAATACGAGGAGAGGTATGAAGCATTTTAATTTAATCATAAATAAATATTTTCTTGATGTTTTTATTATTAATTTAATACTTCTCACTGAAGGACAAATTATATTTGAAGAGAAAATATATACACTCAGACTGGAGTTTGAACCCCAGGACCTTTGGCTTTCTAGGCCAATTTTCTTCCCCTAAGCTACCTGAGCACTCCAGTCTAAACGCAAATTTTTCCCTTGTACATTGTTAATTCCCGATCACTGAATGCTACGAGCCTTTACTCGATTATTGCATAATTTGCATTTAGATTGGGGTGCTCAGGTAACTGAGGGGAAGAGCATTGGCCTAGAAAGCTAAAGGCCCTGGGTTTAAACCCCATTCTGAGCATATTTCTTTTTAAATATAAATATTTCCACATTAAATTTATTGGAAATAAAGTAAATGTTTGAATCTGTTTCAGGTGTTGAATCAGTTGTTTATCGGGAGAAGAACAGACAATGAAAGTACAACTGGTGATTTATCACGTGCAGAATTTAATCAGCAGGATTTTGATCCTAATATCATGGTGGATGATCTAAAAGAAGGAATAACACCTCCAATTAGCCGAAGATCTTCCACAATGGCACAAGATTGCAACAGTCAGCATTGTAACACTTCAGTACAGTTAGCTGCTAGAATGGTGAGCAATTGTTATTTTTAAATTAAAATTATGAATACAAAACTTTACTCATAATTTTGTTGACATAAAATTATAATATAACAAATTATTTTAAAATACAATAGGAAGTAACACATTAAGAGGTTTTATTTAAATTAATATTGGGAAGTAAACATTATGAGGTTATATCATTAATAATGAATGGAGAACATATTTTAATCGACTCACCTCATACATTTTCAAACTTCTTTGATACCGACAGTTTCGGACAATATCATGTCCTTCATCAGTCATGGCGTCCATTGATGAAATTCCGTGATTGTTGATTTCTTTAGTGACATCACCTCTTGTGCTGCCATCTTTCGTTGGGATTATAAACTTTGTAATTAAATTTTTATCCACCGGAATATCGAAATTCATAGATCGATATTTATTCTTCTGAATGAATATCATTTCCCAAATTGTCAATTCCAACGGTTTATCCAACTGTTTTAAAAGTTTCGCTTCTTTTTCAATTTTATGCACATAGTTTACTAGAACATCATAAAATTGAAAAAGAAGCGAAACTTTTAAAACAGTTGGATAAACCGTTGGAATTGACAATTTGGGAAATGATATTCATTCAGAAGAATAAATATCGATCTATGAATTTCGATATTCCGGTGGATAAAAATTTAATTACAAAGTTTATAATCCCAACGAAAGATGGCAGCACAAGAGGTGATGTCACTAAAGAAATCAACAATCACGGAATTTCATCAATGGACGCCATGACTGATGAAGGACATGATATTGTCCGAAACTGTCGGTATCAAAGAAGTTTGAAAATGTATGAGGTGAGTCGATTAAAATATGTCCTCCATTCATTATTAATTAAGAGGTTTGTTTAATAATTAAAACATTTTGTCTGTTCATTCTTAGCTCTTAGAGTTGTTTTTGTCGAACATATGTTTCAACTAAAGAACACATAAGGAATGAAAAAAAAAGGAGAAGTAGAATAATCGGCAGTGGCTGCTCATGTTTGGTCAGAAAAACACAAAATAGATGTAAACACAAAATTATTAAAACAGAAAACAAAAATGAACTCACCACATGGGAAAAAATCTATATACAGAAGAACAAGGAAAGAATTATGAACTTTGGAATTCCCGCAGAAAGGAAACTCATTAGTAAATTCATTGGACCAGAGGCAAAGAGAGCAGAGAATCAAGAATCAGGGTCGGCAACATGAGAAAATTCAGTCTGTAATCTGCTGATGATGGGGCTAAGAAGCTCTGAAACGTATGTGTTTGACAAAAACAACTGTAAGAGGTAAGGTACATCAACTATATGTAGACTTCAAAAAAGCATATGATTCAATTAAGAGGGAGAAGTTATATAGTATCCTGCTGGAGTTCGGAATTCCTAAAAAGTTAGTTAGACTTATACGAATGTGTCTAAATGGCTCAAAGAGTAGGGTGCGTGTAGGCAAACAGTTTTCTTTCGGACACTTTTGAAATCCAGAATGGGTTGAAGCAAGGAGATGCACTATCTCCTCTACTATTTAATTTTGTACTAGAGCATGCCATTAAATCTTTAGAGAATGAGGAAGGCTTACAACTGAATGGTATTAATAAGCTGTTAGTTTATGCTGATGATGTAGTACTACTGGCCGATAGCGAGGAGATACTAAAGGCCAACACGCACACACTATTGAATAACACTAAGAAATTGGGACTGGAAGTAAATATCAGTAAAACTAAATATATGGTCACACGTAGAAATTCAGTATATAATGGAAATGGACAGCTAATGACAAATGAGGGAAATTTTGAGGAAGTGACTGAATTCAAATACCTAGGAACAATAATCACAAATAGGAATGAGATGCACAAAGAAATTAAACATAGGCTCAATTCTGGAAATGCATGCTATTATGCATTGCAGAGACTTTTGATGTCCCAACTCCTTTCAAAAAACGTTAAGCTGAAAATATATCTTCTTCTTCTTCTTCCTTCCAAGTATTAGGCCAAGGCCTGTTACGATCCTATAGAAAATTCCTGGGAAATTCTCGTATAAGACTTGAAAGCATAATAATAGTCCCTTCGATTGGTTGCTGGCCAAAGGAAGGCAAGACCAGTGATGGGGATGCCATCTTATAGCCTCTGGTCAGGCTTTTCTGGAGAAGAAAAGAAAATAAAGGAAACATGAAATGGAAGAAAGGAAAGACACCCTAGCCCTCGGATGCCCTAATAGCGTCGGGGTTGAAATAACAAGAGTTAACCAAGAGGGGTTAGATAGTAAAGTTAAAAGAGTGCAAAACACAAGTAAGTGGAAGAAATGTTTTGCACAGCTTGGGCACCTTGTGGTCGCCATCCACATATCCCCTAGATGAGGACCCCTGAGGGGGCTGAAAATATATAAAACTATTATTCTACCAGTTATATTATATGGGTGCGAAACATGGACTCTTACTTTAAGGGAGGAAAGGAGATTATGAGTATTTGAGAATAAAGTTCTTAGGAAAATTTTTGGACCAAAGAGAGATGAACAGACAGGTGAATGGAGAAGACTACATAACAATGAACTACATGGTCTTTATAGGAAGCCAGATATAATAAGAACAATTAAGTCTCGTAGACTGCGATGGGCAGGACATGTTGCACGAATGGGGAATGCAAGACGTGCATGGAAGCTTCTTGTAGGAAAGCCAGAGGGAAAACGCCCAGTTGGTAGACCAAGAATGAGGTGGGAGAACAACATTAACTATGATTTGAGGGAAGTAGATTATACAGGGAATGATTGGAAAGCATTAGCAAGCATTAGCTCAGGATAGGGATGTATGGAGAGCTTATGTCCGCGCGGCCATGAACCTGCGGGTTCGATAGTGCCAGTGAGTAAGTAAGTAAGTAAGAGGTAAGAATGAACGGACAAAATGTTTTAATTATATAACTAATTAACTCATTGGTGTTATCAGACCTCTATTCTGAGATAATATTTTCCAAACATCTCCTGTATAAGATTTAAATTAAAATGTTTTATATATTTAACTTTCACAGGGAAAGAATACTATGAGATTTAATTTAACAATTAAATTAATGTTTTTATTACCTCACCTCATATCCTTTTTTTCTAACTGCAGTTTCGGAGCTTATCTCCACCTTCAGTAGCCTCTGGTCGACCAGTGGTTATGTCGTTTCTTGGCGGTTTTCTTCTTACTTCTGAGCGAAACATTAATTTAATTATATTTGAAGAGAAAAATTTTCGCCCAGACCGAGACTCGAACCCGGGACCCTTGGCTTTCCGGGCCAAGTGCTGTACCAACTAAGCTACCGAGGCGAGTTACGATTAGATGCAAATTTGCGGGTTCGATTTGCATCTAGATCGTAACTCGCCTCGGTAGCTCAGTTGGTAGAGCACTTGGCTCGGAAAGCCAAGGGTCCCGGGTTCAAGTCTCGGTCTAGGCGAAAATTTTCTCTTCAAATATAATTTATCTTTCAGTGAGAAATGTTAAATGAATAATAAAAACATCATTAGAAGCCTTACTAGCTTTATAAAGTAATGTTAAATTCCCAATAAATGTCTTCTTAACTAAGAAGCCGCCATTTGCAAAGATAGAAGCAATGGTTTCAAAAGCATTTGGCGAGAGGGAATTACAACATATATAAGAGAAAAATTTGCATCTAAATCGTAACTTGCCTCGGTAGCTCAGTTGGTAGAGCACTTGGCTCGGAAAGCCAAGGGTCCCGGGTTCGAGTCTCGGTCTAGGCGAAAATTTTTCTCTTCAAATATAATTTATCTTTCAGTGAGAAATGTTAAATCAATAATAAAAACATCATTAATTTAATTCTTAAAATGTTTTATACCTCACCTCATATCCAGTCTTAATTATACTGGTTTCAATGCTTAGGCAGCTTCATCTTGAGTAATTTCTTGTTGACAGAAAGATGAAGGTACCTAAGCTTGTCAACAAGAAATTACTGAAGATGAAGTTGCCTAAGCTTGAAACCGGTTTATAATTAGAAGACTGGATATGAGGTGAGGTATAAAACATTTAAATTTAAATCTTAAATTAATCCTCATAGTATGAAATCTATAACGGAAACTTTTAAGGCCATATCCATAGCAGCAGAATGTATCAGACTCAAAATTTATGCAGATCTCCAATAGACCTGTAGCTAAAGAAATGGGCAAATATAAATTTCGAATTGTACATGAATTTAAATATTAATAAGGAAATACGGAGCAGGATTCTGCAAGCCAACAGATGCTGTTATGCACTTAAAGACCATTCAAATCACACATTCTAATATTTGAAGAGAAAAATTTTCGCCCAGACCGGGACTCGAACCCGGGACCCTTGGCTTTCCGGGCCAAGTGCTCTACCAGCTGAGCTACCAAGGCGAGTTACGATCTACACGCAAATTTTTCTCTTATGTACGTTGTAATTCCCTCGCGCCAAATGCTTGAAACCATAGCTAATTTTTCTCTTCAAATATAATTTATCCTTCAATGAGAAGTGTTAAATCAATAATAAAATCACACATTCTAAGTCTGGATGCAAAACTAAAAATCTACAAAACCATACTGAGACCAGTTGCTATTTATGACAGTGAATGCTGGACACTTAGCAGAGAGAATGGAGAAAGACTGAGAATCATTTAAAGGAAAATCCTGAGGAAGATCCTGGTACTTATAAAGATTGTGGAGTATGGCGGATAAGATATAACAATGAAATCTGTAACTTGTACGATGATGACCCAGATATTGTCAATGTTAATAAAATTGTAAGACTGAGATGGGTGGGTCATATAATGAGAATGGAGGAGGAGAATACCACTAGAAAGCTTACACTACTGAGACCAGATGGAGGAAGAAGAAGAGGAAGACCGAAGCTGAGATGGATGGATGGAGTATAGGAGGACCTCCAAAAGCTCGCATGAATAGTCAGCCTCGGCAGCATTTCCATAGCAACTGAGATAGGTTGGGGTACATGACTGTTTTGATCATCAGTCTGGACTAGTTCTGTAGTGTCGCATTAATGTGTTCCATACATATGTTTTCCTGCATCCTATACCGACTTGATCAAATTAAAAGTATTAAGACACTGGTGAGATTTACTGTTTTTTTCAGGTGTGATGATGCATCTTGTAAACCATCTTGGACATTTTCCAATGGGTATTGGAGCTGCTCGGTTATCATCAATGGTTGTGGAGCATGACGATGTGTCGGGACTTTCTTCAGATGAGCTCAGTGCTGAAGTCTTCTCGGCTCCAAATGTACAGGTTAGAAAATATATACTGCACCACTATTAAGAAATGGTTAGATTAAGTTATGTAGATAGGAAATAACACTATGAGGTTCTTTAATATTGTTTATTTTTTACTATTTCACTCACCTCATACTTCATAATTCATAGCAGACCCTGGGTTTCTTCACATAATTTGTGACATTGTCAATGCTGCGTCACGTTCACAACTGACGTCCAACGGCCTTCTATCCTGCAGACTGACCTCCGCGCCATCTGGTGGCCGACCGAAGAATTTCCAAATCAGTCCTCTTTCTTTATAAAACACCTCAGAATATTAAAAAGGAGAAAAGAAACTGAAAAATCTGCAATAGCTGCACATGCCTGGTCAGAAAAACATAGAATAGAAACCAAAACAAAATTACTTAAACAATTGGAAAAACCGAAGGAACTCACAATTTGGGAAAAAATTTACATATGCAAGAATGAAAATACAACTATGAATTTTGAAATACCCGGTTATAAAGAAAGAGGACTGATTTGGAAATTCTTCGGTCGGCCACCAAATGGCGCGGAGGTCAGTCTGCAGGATAGAAGGCCGTTGGACGTCAGTTGTGAACGTGACGCAGCATTGACAATGTCACAAATTATGTGAAGAAACCCAGGGTCTGCTATGAATTATGAAGTATGAGGTGAGTGAAATAATAAAAAATAAACAAATGGTTAGATTGTTATGACTCACCTCATAATTGTATATTTCTTGAAGACTATAGTTTTAATATGTTAAGTATCATTATAAATTCTTTCTAACTACTGAATTGGCATTCAGTGATACTGTATGTTGATTCCTGCTCCCTCTGTTGGCTAACTAATAAACTTCCAAATTAAATTTTTTTTTTCCGGGAATTTCAAAATTCATGATTTTCCTTTATTATTGTGGATGTGAATTTTCTCCCATTTAGGTGAGTTTTGCTTAAGAATTAAATTAATGTTTTTATTACCTCACCTCATATCCTTTTTCTTCTATACTGCAGGTTTCGGAGCTTACCTCCATCATCAGTAGCCTCTGGTCGACCGGTGTTATGTCGTTTCTTGGCGGTTTTCTTCTTCCTTCTGTCGGTAGACCAATGAACCTTTGGATCAGGTCAAAATTTCATGAATTTCGAAACTCTTGCAAATTTTGACCTTATCCAGAGGTTCATTGGTCCACCGATAGAAGTAAGAAGAAAACCACCAAGAACGACATAACATGCGTCGACCAGAGGCTACCGTTGACGGAGATAAGCTCCAAAACTGCAGTATAGAAGAAAAAGGACATGAGGTGAGGTAATAAAAACATTAATTTAATTCTTAAATTAAACCTCATAGTGTTCTTTCCCTGTGAAAGTTAAATAAATAAGGGTTTTGCTTACTTTGTTTGCAGCTATTTGTTCTTAGCAACAATTTGCTGGTATCGCTGGTAGAATTGCCAGCGCTTGAGGTACCAGGAGGTGGCGTGACGGCTGGAATGAGGACAGCTCCTTCACAAGTGCGTGTTATTCTAAGAGACCTGAGTGGGAAGGCATCGTGGGATGCTTCTATATTGTACTGCAGTCCAGAGGATTCATCTTGCTCCTGTGAGAGCATTGGTGTGTTTAATTTTAAATTTAAAATGAATTAAAATAAAATTAAGTTATGTAGGTGGCGGTCACGCAGGGCTGACAACCCGGCTGACATCAAGTGCCGATTGTCCAGAAAAAGTGGGAGCCTTAACCTCCTACTACCCGAAGGGCCTCCTGAGGCCTGTTGTGGGATTACTTTACTTAGGTAGGAAATAACACTATGAGGTTTATTTTAATTTTGTTTAGTTGTTTCTTGACTCACCTCATACTTTTTAACTCCATTGCATATCTAGATTTCGTCACTGTATTTGTGACATTCTCAATGCTGTTCACGTGAATGTGTACAGTTCATTAATTTTTTCCCCATGTTTTCCCTCTGGCTCTTGCAATGTTTTCTTTCAGGTTTTCCATTTGGAATACTTTCTTGATTTCTTCGATCTTTCTGTGGAGATTTTTGCGGTGGGTTTTTATCTGTATTTTGATACCCCTTTTGGCAAGTCCATCAGCTATTTCATTGCCAACTATTCCAATGTGTGAGGGTATCCACTGGAAGGCTATTAATTTGTTCTGGTTGTTGAGGTATTTCAGAAGTTTAAGGCATTCCAAGATGCTTTCATTTTCTGGTGTTTGGTTGGAGGTTATTGCTTGTATAGCAGCCTTCGAGTCTGCCAGAATATCAGCTTTTGTAAACATTTTTGTTTGGAATAGGAGGTTCTGGAGTGCTACTTCTATGGCTTTTACTTCACCATCGAAGGCTGTATTGTTTGTGCCTACTGGTTAAACAGATGAGAGTAGATTCCTGCACCAGCATTTTCACTCTTGGTTTTGGAGCCATCTGTGAAGACTCTTAGCCACTCTGGTTCTGGGAACTTTTACTTACAGTTTCTAAGGTCATTTCTTTGGCTATTGATGGGTTTGTATCATTTTTCTTTATTATTTCGTCTATTGAGAGGGTTCCATTGTACAGTTGGTAATCTAATGGGCCTGGTATTTGAGGTGTTGGTTCAGTTTTGGCATCTAATTTATGTTTTTTATTCTCCTAATATTATTTCTCATAATTAATGACTCTAGTGTGTATTTATGGAGAGGGAATATTGATTGAGGTGTAGAAGTGGCTTGTAATATAATGTGTTTCTTCACTACAGATGCAGACAATGAGAACCAAAGAGAGAGGAGGTCCCAGAGTGCAACGGCTAAAATGGAGGGAGGCAATGTTGACATCAGGTTTTGTCGGGGGTGAACTACACAGTTGCCCACCTCAACACACAATGCGGCATCGAGCAGCGGACGTGCTTCCCACTTGTGATAATGGTGCGGAGGACATGGACAATCTAGACGATGTAAATATAGCCTAAAAATTAATTCTTAATTTCATAAATAATTAATAATTGTAATTGTAAATAACACCAGGAAACTGGGGCTGGAAGTCAGTATCATCATCATCTTCCTTATATGCTCTGAGAGGAATCCATTCAGGTCTACAAAAAATTGCCAACTCTCTCTTTCTTGGCAGTCCTATTGATCTTTTACATTTGGTTTATTTATTTATTTATTTATAAACAGGTTTACAATGTCAGAAAATATCTTCCTCTGCCCAAAGCTTTTTAAATTTTTATCTTCTTTCGGCTGGGAGTGGGAAAAACGGTATTTGCATAAACTTATATGTGTCTATATTTGAAGAGAAAAATTTTCGCCTAGACCGAGACTCGAATCCGGGACCTTTGGCTTGCCGGGCCAAATGCTCTACCAACTGAGCTACCGAGGCGAGTTGCGATCTAGACGCAAATTTTTCTCTTATATACGTTGTAATTCCCTCTCACCAAATACTTTTGAAACCATTGTTTCTATCTTTGCAAATTTCATTGAGAAATGTTAAATCAATAATAAAAACATCATTAGAAGCCTTACTAGCTTTATAAAGTAATGTTAAATTCCCAATAAATGTCTTCTTAACTAATAAGCCGCCATTTGCAAAGATAGAAACAATGGTTTCAAAAGCATTTGGTGAGAGGGAATTACAACATATATAAGAGAAAAATTTGCGTCTAGATCGCAACTCGCCTCGGTAGCTCAGTTGGTAGAGCATTTGGCCCGGCAAGCCAAAGGTCCCGGGTTCGAGTCTCGGTCTAGGCAAAAATTTTTCTCTTCAAATATAATTTATCTTTCATTGAGAAATGTTAAATTAATAATAAAAACATCATTATATGTGTCTATTATGTTATGTAGGTAAGAAATAACACTATGAGGTTTATTTTAATTTATGTTGAGTTGTTTTTGACTCACCTTATACTTCTTAACTCCCTCGCAGACTCGAGTTTCTTCACTGCATTTGTGACATTCTCAATGCTGTATCACATTGAGTTGTGAACATGATACAGCATTGAGAATGTCACAAATGCAGTGACGAAACTCGAATCTGCGAAGGAGTTAAGAAGTATGAGGTGAGTCAAAAACAACTCAACACAAATTAAACTAAATTATATATGCCTGTTATTCCTTGACTGGCTGCAATTTTTGTTTCATCAAAATGTAACAAGAGCTCATGTCTTGTCTCCATTTTTACTATTGATCTAATCAGTTCCATATATTTTCTTTTTAAGGTAATGCTCTGTAAAAATGCAAAATTTTATTTTCAGTTGCTTCAGTACCTGGGTTATACAAGTCCTGAGTGTTTGGAAAGTTTGGACACCCCTCGTAACATTCCAAGTGCTCCGCCTCCACCCCTGACACGTGAGGTAGAGGAGGACACCATAACAACAGTATTGAACCAACGCAACGCAGAGCAGGAGTACTTACACCGCCATACAACAGATATGTAAGTTAAATTAAATTTGAAGAGAAAAATTTTCGCCTAGACCGGGACTCGAACCCGGGACCCTTGGCTTTCCGGGCCAAGTGCTCTACCAACTGAGCTACCGAGGTGAGTTACGATCTAGACGCAAATTTTTCTCTTATATACGTTGTAATTCCCTATCGCCAAATGCTTTTGAAACCATTGTTTCTATCTTTGCAAATGGCGGCTTCTTAGTTAAGAAGACATTTATTGGGAATTTAACATTACTTTATAAAGCTAGTAAGGCTTCTAATGATGTTTTTATTATTGATTTAACATTTCTCAATGAAAGATAAATTAAATTTGAAGAGAAAAATTTTCGCCTAGACTGGGACTCAAACCCGGGACCCTTGGCTTTCTGGGGCAAGTGCTCTACCAACTGAGCTACCGAGGCGAGTTACGATCTAGACACAAATTTTTCTCTTATATACGTTGTAATTCCCTATCGCCAAATGCTTTTGAAACCATTGTTTCTATCTTTGCAAATGGCGGCTTCTTAGTTAAGAAGACATTTATTGGGAATTTAACATTACTTTATAAAGCTAGTAAGGCTTCTAACGATGTTTTTATTATTGATTTAACATTTCTCAATGAAAGATAAATTATATTTGAAGAGAAAAATTTTTAAGATATGTAAGTGTCTAGGATTCTACTGCCACCGCTGAATAGGGAGAAGATTCCTATGACATGCCATATTTTTTAAAAGTTTTGTTTTGAGTTAAAGTATAAAAATAATCTTGATGTGATATAATTTTACTTAAATAAAAATCCATTGTATTTATCTCACATTTATTTTGAGTTTCGAGTAAGTAAATTACATTATTCAAAGTTTAGAAATATTAAAAATGGTGAAATTGAAAAATCAGCTATTGCAGCACATAGTTTGTTGGAAGGTCATAGAATTGAAAAAGAAGCTAAACTTCTAAAACATTTGGAAAAACCTTTGGACTTGACAGTTTGGGAGAAAATATTTATACAGAAGAACAAATTTAAATCTATGAATTTCGACATTCCGGATGAACGTGACCTCATCTCGAAGTTCATCAAATCAATACCAGATGGCAACGATATTTCAAAGTTCGTCAAATCAACACCAGATGGCAACGTTATAGAGGGAGATTCCAACGAATATCCGGTAGTCATAATGGCGGTTGAAAATGAATGACAAGATCATTTGAAAACTATAGTTACCATGTTTGATAAAACATGAAATATGAGGTAAGATGTTAAAATGACTCATTAATTTATTAAGTAAATTACATATTTAAATTTTAATACTTACGAATGTTATGTAAAAAAATTGTATTGAAAATACTTCTTGAATTAGAAGCCATCGGACGGTATTGGTAGCATTGGCTATCTGCCTCGGACATTTAGAGAATTGTATATAAAGAAAGAAAAAATTAATAGTTGCATTGGGAGACCTGGACAGAGTGATAGATAGCACGCTAGCATATAAAGCTATAGATCTTGGATTTAAATCCTGGTTCAGGCACTAATTTTCCTTTTCAAAATAATAATTGCCCAATATTGGCAAATATTTCATTTAATGTTTTTATCATACATCTTAATGATTTATCCATCATTGAGATGTATGAAATGAACAATAAAAACATTGAAAGAAGTCTTACTGGCTTTATAATGTAATGTAAAATTCCCAAATAAATGTCTTCTTAATAAAGAAGCTGCCATTTGCAAAGATAGAAGCAAAGGTTTCAAAGCATTTGGTGCAAGGGAATTAACAGCGTATATAAGAGAAAAATTTGCATTTAGATTGGAACTTGCTCAGGTAGCTCAGTCGGTGGAGTATTGTTCTAGAAAATCAAAGGTCCTGGGTTCAAGCCCCAGTCTGAGCATATAATTTTTCTCTTCATTTATGATTAAAATTTAAATATAACATCGAAAAGTTCAGCTTTATTAAATACTAGCTAATACTCGGCGTGCAGTGCTACTCCTAAATAATATTAATGTGTTTTTACTACGAGCCATGCACTGTATTGCTTGCACGGGAATCTGCTTATCCCAATCTTCTTGGCATCAATGAAAGACAAAAATGGTTATTGTGAGTTATCCGTAAAAGATAAACATATGCTGTCGTGGACTTTTTGTAGAGTTTTTTGAGATACTCAATTCTGTGTACATTAATTTGGTGTATTTGTTATGGTTTAGGCAGCATAAGCCTTTTAAGCTTCAAAATAGGGACTTTATTTCACGTTTTTCACTACAAAGGGTGATTTTTAGGGGTGAAGGGGTTGAGTATCACAACTCTCTTATAGCCTATGTTCATCCCCGGAATCTCCTGAACATTTTTCAAAAAGCCCCATCACAATCGGATCAACGGGAATCTGCTTATCATGATCTTCTTGGCATCAATGAAAGACAAAAATGGTTATTCTGAGTTATCCGTAAAAGATGAACATATGCTGTCACGGACTTTTTTGTAGAGTGTTTTGAGATATTTAATTCTGTGTACATTAATTTGTTGTATTTGCCATGGTTTACGTAGCATAAGCCATTTAAGCGTCAAAATAGGGACTTTATTTCACGTTTTCCACTACAAAGGGCGATTTTTAAGGGTGTAGGAACTGAGTATCACAACTCTCTTATAGCCAATGTTCATCCCTGGAATCTCCTGAACATTTTGCAAAAAAACCCATCACAATCGGATCAACGGTATGGCTGCGCATAAAGTACGAACAAACAAACATACAAACAAAAACATTCATTTTTATATATTAGATATGTAGGAAATGACGCTATGAGGTTTCTTTTAATTATTAATGAATTGAATATTTAGACTCACCTCATATTTCTTAATTTTTATGCAGACTAGTTTCATCGCTTCTGTGCGACATTCTCGATGCATTACAAGATAGGCTTTACTGCTAGAAAATTGCATAAAATTCTTATTAAAAATACTTCTTGAATAGTAGCCATCAGATGGCATTGGTAGCATTGTCTATCTGCCTTGAACATTTAGAGAACTGTATATGAAGAAAGAAAAATTTTGGGAGCCCTGGATAGTTTAGTTGCTGGCTGAGGATATAGGTGATTACTTTGAAACCAGTCCAAGGAAAAGAAAACATAATACGAGGTGAAATGTAAAGAACTGATATAATATCTGTATGTTTCAGGATGGTTACAGAGAGCATGACACCACTTACCCACGGATATCCACAAGCTCCATTCCATCACTGCCGCCTGCTGTTCTCACAGTTTAGGACTCGCTGGCTGGGAGCTCAGGTCACAACTGCATTTGTTATCCAAGAACGAGAAGCTGCTACGTGAACTGCGGAATTTGGACACTCAGGTAGATGGTTTTGTTTATAAATTATAACAGAAAGTAACATTATGAGGTTCTGCTTAATAAATAAGGCGAGTCTGTTGCATCTTACCTCATAACTTATGTTCTTTTTATATAATACATTTGGGAATTTTTAACATTGAGGTTTAATCCATAGTCCTGCGCCGTAGCCGAGCGGTTAAGGTAGGAAGCCTTGGCGCAGAGCTACGGGACTTGCGCTGGTTCGAGTCTCCATGGGGGAAGAAATTTTCTCATAGTATTTCGGCCAGTATGGGACCGGTGCCCACCCAGCATCGTGAGGCAATTGGGTAGTTACAATAAGTAGCGGCTCCAGGTTGAGGAACCAGCTATAACGGCTGGGGGACTCGACATGCTAACCACATGTCACCCCTACACTGGCTGTTGATCATCTACCTCTGTGATTGACACATGTGGATGTGAAGGGCCAGCAGCCGGCTGGTAAAAAAGGGGAACCGCTGAAAAGTGGAAAGACCCTCAATCGGTTTAATCCATAAGAATTAAATGAATCGTGATTTCTTCTTATCTCATACTTCTATGTTTTTTTAAACGCAACACTGCAGTATCAGTGACCATTGTCACCATCCTCAGCTGTTTTCACGACTGTCAATTTTTTCTTTTGCCGGTAATTATCCAAACTGCCATCTGGTGTTATTTTGAAGGAATTATTTTCTAAACTGCCATCTGGTGTTCTTTTGAAGGCATCATTTTCTAAACTGCCATCTGTTGTATTTTTGAAGAACTTTGTAATCAAGCTTGGTTCGTCTGGAATCTCGAAGTTCATGGTTCTAGTATGGTTTTTTTGAATATATATTTTTTCCCAAACTGTTAAATCCAAAGGTTTGGATAGATGTTTAAAAAGTTTTGCTTCTTTTTCAATCCTATGATGCTCTAATAAACTATGTGCTGCTATAGCTGATTTTTCAATTTCTCCATTCTTTATGTTCTTCAAAAATACAACAGATGGCAGTTTAGAAAATGATGCCTTCAAAAAAACACCAGATGGCAGTTTAGAAAATAATTCCTTCAAAAGAACACCAGATGTCAGTTTGGATAATTACCAGCAAAAGAAAAAATTGACAGTCGTGAAAACACTGAGGATGGTGACAATGGTCGCTGATACTGCAGTGCTGTGTTTAAAGAAACATAAAAGTATGAGGTAAGAAGAAATCAAGATTCATTTAATTCTTATTGTTATGTTCTGTTTGAACATGTTTTGATGTGCCATGCATACCATCATCAGCTTGTGCAGACCGTTGAATTTTATGTTGTTGGTCCTGGATGTCGACTCCCACTCCGTCTTTTGGCTGACTGAAGAACTTGTAAATCAATTTTTTTTTATAAAACTTAAACTATTTATTAGAAACTTGTACAAAGGTGCACTTTATAAATATTAAAAATGGTGATATCCCTCAGGGGTCCTCATCTAGGGGATATGTGGATGGCGACCACAAGGTGCCCAAGATGAGCAAAACATTGCTTCCACTTACTTGTGTTTTGCTCCTTACTTTTATCTTTAACCGATCTGGTATTTCTACTCTTTTAACTTTACTATCTAACCTCTCTTGGTTAACTCTTGTTTTTTTGACCCCAATGCTATTAAGGCATCCGAGGGCTAGGGAGTCTTTCCTTTCTTCCATTTCTTCTTTCCGTTATTTTCTTTTCTTCTCCAGAAAGCTGACCAGAGGCTATAAGATGGCAGCCCCATCACTGGTTTTGCCTTCCTTTGGCCAGCAACCAATTGAAGGGACTATTATTATGCTTTCAAATCTTATACGAGAATTTCCCAGAAGGACGCTGGAGGGAAAATTTTCTATAGGATCTTAACAGGCCTTGGCCTAATACTTGGAAGGAGGGGGAAGAAGAAGAAGAAAAAATGGTGAAATTGAAAAATCTACAATTACATCTCATAGTTTGCCAGAGAATCACAAAATTGGAAGAGAAACTAAATTTTTAAAATATTTAGAGAAATAAGAATAAAATGATTCGTGAATTCTTCTCACCTCATACTTCTATGTTTTTTTAAACACAGCACTGCAGTATCAGCGACCATCGTCACCAACCTCTTGAGTTGTGAAAACAGCTGAGGGTGGTGACGATGGTCGCTGATACTGCAGTGCTGTGTTTAAAAAAACAGAAGTATGAGGTAAGAAGAATTCACAATTTATTTTATTCTTATTAATAAAACCTCATAATGTTAAAAACATAGAAGTATGAGGTAAGAAGTATTCACGATTCATTTAATTCTTATTAATAAAACCTCAATGTTAAAAATTCCCAAATTTATTATATTATATTTAGAGAAACCTTTGGAATTAACAGATTGGAAAAATATATACAATCAGAAGAATATATATATATAGCCATGAATTCTGAAATTCTCGAGAGAATAATTTTATCTCCAAGTTCATTAAATCGATACCAAATGGTCTTAATAGCAAAATTTCAACAGTTGGAGTTTGGCTGAAGATGGAAGTAAAATTTACTTTTGAAACCGGTATCTTGAAAACATGCAATTTTATGAGGTGGGATATTAAAAACATTTTCTCCAACTCATTTATATTTTTCAACATGTTAAAATAGAACACAACAATGTATTAGGTAAGATGATACCGGATTCACCTGATTTATGTTTCTATTAACCATTGAGTACAAAGATAGGTTACCTTATGGTGATTGCAGTATTTCTTTGATCATCTATCTGCTATTTCTTTGTCATGTGCACCACAGTGGGCTAGAATCCATTGCAGAATTATAGTTTGATTTAATGCAGTAAGCATCTTAAGGCAATTTCGGATAATCCTTGTTTTTTTTTGATAAATGTACATGCAGACAAAGACTTTATGACTGAAATAGCTGTTAGAGAATCTGTCAGCATGTTCAGCCTTTTGTAATTCCTTTATTCTATTTATAGTTGTTATGGAAACAGTATGACAATGGCCATTGTTTTACATTGTTCCTGCAATTGATTGTTTATGTTTGTGCAGATGAATGAATAATATTCCAAAGTTTGTAATAGTGTTGATGTTTTTATTATTAATTTCATACATCTCAATGATGGATAAATCATATTTGAAGAGAAAAATTATACGCTTAGACCAGGACTTGAACCTGGGACCCTTGGTTCTCTAGTCCAAGTGCTCCACCACCTGAGCTACCTGAGCAAGTACCGATCTAAACACAAATTTTTCTCTATATACGTTGTAATTCCTGCCCACCAAATGCTATGAAGCCTTTGCTTCTATCTTTGCAAATGGCTGCTCCTTTATTAAGAAGACATATTTGGGAATTATACATTACATTGGGGGCACTCTGTAGCATAGTGGTTAAGGCACTGAGCTACAAGCCGGAGGGTCGAGGGTTCAAGTCCCGTTGGGGTCAGGATTTTTAAACTGACCCAAACCCTCTGGCGGCACTATGGCCCTGGGGTCGACTCAGCCTCTAATGAAAATGAGTACCAGACACTGTTCTGGGGGTAAAGGCGGCCATCACGCAGGGCAGACAACCCGGCTGACATAAAGTGCCGATTGTCTAGAAAAAGTGGGAGCCTTAACCTCCTACTACCCCAAGGGCCTCCGGGCCTGTTGTGGGATCACTTTACTTTACATTACATTATAAAAGCCAGTATGGCTTTTTTCGATGTTTTTATTATTAATTTCATACACAATGATGGATAAAACATATTTGAAGAGAAAAATTATACGCTCAGACTGGGACTTGAACCCGGGACCCTTGGTTCTCTAGTCCAAGTGCTCTACCACCTGAGCTACCTGAGCAAGTACCGATCTAAATGCAATTTTTTCTCAATATACGTTGTAATTCCTGCCCACCAAATGCTATGAAGCCTTTGCTTCTATCTTTGCAAATGGCTGCTCCTTTATTAAGAAGACATATTTGGGAATTATACATTACATTAAGGTAGAATATTTTTATCACTCACCTCATATGTAATACATTACATTATAAATGCCAGTACGGCTTTTTTGGTGGGCGGGAATTACAATGTATATAAAGATAAATTTGCATTTAGATTGGTACTTGCTCAGGTAGTAGAGCATTTGAACTAGAGAACCAAAGGTCCCGGGTTCAAGTCCCGGTCTGAGCGTATAATTTTTCTCTTCAAATATGGTTATAATAGTGTTGTTTATTTTTTATTTCACTCACCTTATACTTCATAACTCCTAGCATACCCAGGGTTTCGTCACATCCTTTGTGACATTCTCAATGCTGTGTCACGTTCACAACTGACGTCCGGCTGCCTTCTATCCTGCCACATAACTTAATATAATAGTGTTGTTTGAAATAAGAATTTTTACACTAATATGTTTATTGTATATGTTTCAGAGATGTCGAGAAACCCACAAAATTGCAGTTATTTATGTAGCTGAGGGTCAGGAAGACAAGAATTCCATTTTGTCGAATACTTGCGGCAGTCAGGCTTACGAAGAATTCATTGCAGGATTAGCTTGGGAGGTGAGTTTCATTATACACAGTAAAAAGGTAAAATGGTCCCACTGAAGGTCCTACAAGGGAACTGTCAACCATTGCAAGCCGAAACCTACCTTGAAATTTCTTCCAGAGTAGTGTTGTGATGTTCCAAGTCCGTGTACAAAAATGTATCTGCTGTTTTTAACTGCAAGGCACAGAAACCGAAGCCTGAATCCTGCAATGGCAACACACTTTACAGAGCAGATAGATTCCATGCATGAGTAAGGCTCGAATCTATGAACACATTAGACCGTAAAGTCGTTCTCTGCCTGTACTCTGCTGAGAAAGTTGTATCCAAATACGTTTTTGAGTACTCAAAAATCTGTTCATGCGATAATAATCGTTGAAATTCCTAAGCTACCTGGCGAGGTGACTTAGGAGAGAAACAAATCGTGAGAATCCCGATGGTAACCGATGTACTTTGAAACCTTGCTGCTTTATTCAAGATGTCGGACCTTGATGACTTCGATCTTGTTTTCGGTATACGCGGAGAAGAGGAATTTGATAGAGTCTACCAAAGAATTCAACTGGAAGAACAGGAGAATCGGCATAATATTGCGCGATGCAGACGTATATGGTATTATTTGCGGGACACAAGCATAAATACGTTCCTCTAGCAGACGAAAATAATGGAAGTGGTTTTATCGCTGTGAATTCTGGGTATTTTCTTGCCAATATTACGAAAACGACGACTTTCATGCATGACCAGTTAGTGGGTAGCTCATTCGATCTTTGCAATTGCTCACGGTGAGTCAGCTCACCAGTGATTGGAAGTAATTTGAGTAGAGACTAATGTATTTGCATGCGGCCCTAAGAGTGGAGTGAAGTGAGGCAGGACGTGGCGTGGATGGCAGGTAGTAGGAGTTATGCAATCTACCATTTCAGGTGTTCTGTTACTCCCTATAGTTTAAACGAGAAATTTGGCACTGGGTTTTAGTGTGTTGCAGTTAAGAAGGCAGATACATTTTTTGAACACAGTCTTGGTACATCACAACTCTTCTCTGGAAGAAATTTCAAGGTAGGTTTCGTCATGCAGTTGTTGACAGTTCCCTTTTTACACGCTTTATATTAGCTTGACCTGTATCTACCTACCTATCTATCTATGTAACGGAATCTTTCAACGCGATTTTCACCCACTTAAAATCATGGGATCGACTTGAAACTTTGTATACTTGTAGAGGACCCGTGACAATACAATAATTTCATATTTATTTTCTAAAATCCTGGCCATAATCATCAGAAAATCAAAAAAAGTGTTTTTGTATAAATGTAACGGAATCTTTCAATGCGATTTTTATCCACTTAGAAACATTGGATCGACTTGAAACTTTGTATACTTGTAGAGGACCCGTGACAATACAATAATTTCATATTTATTTTCTAAAATCCTGGCCATAATCATCAGAAAATCAAAAAAAGTGTTTTTGTATAAATGTAACGGAATCTTTCAACGCGATTTTCATCCACTTAGAAACATTGGATCGACTTGAAACTTTGTATACTTGTAGAGGACCCGTGACAATACAATAATTTCATATTTATTTTCTAAAATCCTGGCCATAATCATCAGAAAATCAAAAAAAGTGTTTTTGTATAAATGTAACGGAATCTTTCAACGCGATTTTCATCCACTTAGAAACATTGGATCGACTTGAAACTTTGTATACTTGTAGAGGACCCATGACAATGCAATAATTTCATATTTATTTTCTAAAATCCTGTCCATAATCATCATAAAATCAAAAAACGTGTTTTTGTATCAATGTAACGGAATTTTTCAATGCAATTTTCACCCACTTAGAAATATTGGATCGACTTGAAACTTTGTATACGTGTAGAGGACCCGTGACAATACAATAATTTCATATTTTGTTTAAAAAATCGTGGCCAGAATCTACCGAAAATCAAAAAAATGAAAACTGGTATAATAGGTTGCGGACTTGTCGAGTTTTTAGTCAATCGTTGTAAGAGCTCAGTTGGCAGAGCAGTGAACTCTTAGTGGTGTATAATTTCAGTAATCCATATGTTGCTGGTTCAAATCCGGCTGGGAGGGTTTTTTTTATAGAACAGTATTATTTTTAGGTCATACTACAATAGTATCGAATTTAAAGATATTTACATTTTTATCTTATTCTGTAAAATATTAAAACTAAAAAATAAAAAATAAATAATAGTTTTAAAAAACTAAAAGAACACGCTTTATTAGAAAACTAAAAAATGAAAAATAATTTAATTTCCAGTACGCTTGGGATAAAATAAAGTGGTCAACAAAAAAATCATCTCCAACACATATAGAATAAAATTAGAGTTATCAACAAAAAGAAAATAATTTTACCATCAAAAGCTTGGGGTGATTTAATGATTTTTACATTTTCTTCTTAGAGAGCTTACTTTTACCAATATCTGTTTATTATCAAATATATTATTTGATATAGAGCACTCCACGCTTTTGATGCTAAAATTATTTTCTTTTTGTTGATAACTCTAATTTTATTCTATATGTGTTGGAGATGATTTTTTTGTTGACCACTTTATTTTATCCCAAGCGTATTGGAAATTAAAATTATTTTTCATTTTTTAGTTTTCTAATAAAGCGTGTTCTTTTAGTTTTTTAAAACTATTATTTATTAGAAGGCCCTTTTGGATGGTAGGAGGTTTCCACCTTTCTAGACAGTCGGCACAAGATGTCAGTCCTACATGAAGGACACCTTACCCATCAGAACGTATGTCTGGTACTCATTTCCATTAGAGGCTGAGTCAACCCCAGGGGCATGATGCTGGCAGAACTGTTAGGCCAGTTTAAAAATCCTGACCTTATCAGGACTATGTCTATACCCATACTTTCCCTTGTGGGACAAGGGTGCTCTCTTGCAGAAGTTACTTATCCAAGGTAATTTAGTTATGTTTTTTTATCAAAATTACAGTAAAAAGTAACGCTATGAAGTAATTTACAATTTATAATTGAGTTGGATAAAATGCTTTTACATCTCACCTCATAAAGTTTCATGTTTTCATGATACGGATTTCAAAGGCCTTTGCCTTCATCATCAGTCAAAATCCAGCTGTTGAAGTTTTGCCATTACCACCATCTTCTATACTGACATCTGGTGTCGATTTTATGAACTTAGAGATTAAATTTTGCTCTATAGAAACTTCAAAACCCTCAGGGGTCCCCATCTAGGGGATATGTGGATGGCGACCACAAGGTGCCCAAGCTGAGCAAAACATTGCTTCCACTTACTTGGGTTTTGCTCCTTACTTTTATCTTTAACCAATCTGGTATTTCTTCCACTTACTTATACCAGACTCTTTTAACTTTACTATCTAACTTTTCTTGGTTAACTCTTGTTTTTTCGACCCCAACGCTATTAGGGCATCCGAAGGCTAGGAAGTCTTTCCTTTCTTGCATTTCTTCTTTCCTTTAATTTTCTTTTCTTCTCCAGAGAAGCCTGACCAGAGGCTGTAAGATGGCAGCCCCGTCACTGGTCTTGCCTTCCTTTGGCCAGCAACCAATTGAAGGGACTATTATTATGCTTTCAAATCTTATATGAGAATTTCCCGGATGGATCACGCTGGAGGGAAAATTTTCTATAGGATCGTAACAGGCCTTGGCCTAATACTTGGAAGGAAGAAGAAGAAGAAACTTCAAAATACTCTTATGTTTTTTCAAACATTTTTTTTACCACTTTATGAGTCATAATATTGGATGAAGGTAGGAGGGACTCTTGAAAAGTGCAGTTCCCGTGTTTGAAAAAACATGAGGTAAGATAAGAAGTGGCTCATTCATTCTTATTTACAGGTAGAATTGGAGTCGCACAACGGGTTTCTGGGAGGTTTGCAGCGGAACAAGAGCACCGGGGAAACTGCTCCGTACTACGCTACTTCTTTTCTGGAATCAATATTTCATGTAGCTACAAGAATGCCTTCGTCCAGCCAGGAGTCTCTGTTACAGAAAGTAATTATATATATATATTTTATTAATTTAATTCTTATAATTATACATTACTTAAAATATATTCTTCTGCTTCTTCACCTATACCTCTTCTGGGCTAAGTTCCAGTTGTAATGTAAACAAACCATTTGTATGACTGCATTTTCATTGGTTGAATAATGATTTTACCTTTAAGCGTATAAGAAAATGCAGTTTACTCTCTCATCATCTGGTATCATGGCAGCTACCGCCGTCTTCCGGAAACCAAATGACATTCCTCTCTGTCCATCCATTGATCAACCTCCAATCCTCTGATATTTATAACTGTTTGTACCCCTTCTATCCAAGTTTTCTTTGGTCTTCCTCCTTTCCATTGAGATCAATTGCATAACAATTTTAGGCAATCTTTGCTCTGCCATTCTTTTGACGTGGTCATACCACTGTAATCTTTTCTTTTCTATAATGTAGTTTACTCTCTAATACTTAAAATAAAGAAAATAAAAATAATAAAAACATATATTATCTATAAGGTTTTTCATGTTTAGAAAATATTATTGTTCTTATGGGAATGCTGTTGACAGAAAAGGAAATATAATTATCTCCAAGTTTTGTTGAAAGAGGGTGGTTCATTGACATCTCCGTTAGCTGCTGTTCCAGTAATTTAGTTCACCCCCTAACTTTATTAAATATGTGGGTGATAATTGCACGTTCCATAATGGTACTTTTTTCATAAATCCGGTGTACACCTTCTTGGCAAAGTTGTAAGTGCTATTTAACTAAATTATTTATTTCAAAAGAATTAACAAATAAATCAATAATTAAAAATGTACAGCAAACTCCCGATTATCCGTGTAAATTGGGACCGAGATATGCATGGAAAATAAAAAAATATGGATAATCCAATTAAGTTATTTGGCACCGTGGAAGTTGATCAAAAATGTATTTACCCACTTTAACACAACTTAAATGCAACAAATATTCATAAAATGTTATATTAAATGTATTTAGGTGCAAGTCGTAATTATCATTATTTTATTTTACTCGTAAATATGAAAAAAAAAAGTGGGATTATTTACGGGTCATGACCACTCTGGTTATGACAGTTATTCAAAATGGCCACTGTAACCAGCGACAACTACACTAGTAACCACCGATGTCCACACTTATAACCAGTGATGAAAAATAATCACCGAAGACCACACTACTAACCAGCGATAAACCCACTACCACAGCATATCCGTGGTCTCAATCTGTATCAACAAACTTTCACTGACTCCACAACGGAAATTTCCGAAATTATATTGTATTCTCAGAATGTTGGTTGATACTGTTAAACGTGTCAGGGGAGGGGGTTGTGAGTGAAGGTTACTGTATTGTGCTAGTTTCTAAGTGCAGTCCACAGTAGCATGTTTAAAAATAAAGAATTTGTTCATAACAATACAAAATACAGTATATTTGAAGAGAAAAATTTTTGCCTAGACCGAGACTCGAACCCGGGACCTTTGGCTTGCCGGGCCAAATGCTCTACCAACTGAGCTACCGAGGCGAGTTATGATTTAGACGCAAATTTTTCTCTTATATACGTTGTAATTCCCTATCACCAAATGCTTTTGAAACCATTGTTTCTATCTTTGCAAATGGGGCTTCTTTGTTAAGAAGACATTTATTGGGAATTTAACATTACTTTATAAAGCTAGTAAGGCTTCTAATGATGTTTTTATTATTAATTTAACATTTCTCAATGAAAGATAAATTATATTTGAAGAGAAAAATTTATCTTTCATTGAGAAATGTTAAATTAATAATAAAAACATCAACAAAATACAGTATTTAAAAAATGCAGTAAAAAGAGTCATGCCTGGATAATCTGCAAACCGGATAATATGCGCACGGATAATCGGGAGTTTGCTGTACAGACAAAACTCCTAATTATTAAACAAACCTCTTAATTAAGTTATGTAGATAGGAAATAACACTATGAGGTTTTTTAATATTGTTTATTTTTTATTATTTTACTCACCTCATACTTCATATATGAAGTATGAGGTGAGTGAAATAATAAAAAATAAACAAAACCTCTTAATTAAATTAAAAGATTCTTACCTCTCCTCACATTATTCTGTTAAGTAGATCGCGATTTCAGGCCTATAGCAGGCCCATCTTCAGTACACTTGTTGACCGGTGTTATCATAACACCGGTCAACAACAGTGTACTGAAGATGGGCCTGCTATAGGCCTGAAATCGCGATCTACTTAACAGAATAATGTGAGGAGAGGTAAGAATCTTTTAATTTAATATTGAATTGAACCTCACAGTGATAATTCCTATATAAAAAAAAGGTTAAAACCTCTTAATGTTACTTCCTATTGTATTTTAGAATAAATCAATCTCACATAAAAGGACACGTTTACTAGAAAAATTGCTCCATAAGAACAGTACTATTTTCTAGACATGAAAAACCCTGTAGCACATGTCTATATAAGTTATATGGGAGAAGACATAAACTATGAGGTAAGATAAGAAATGACTCATTCATTCATTGTATATGGGAGAATCTTAAAATACATAATTACATAGTTAAATAAGGGAAATAACATTATGAAGTTCTTAATTCGTACACGAATGAGAAATTTTTTAACATCTTACCTCATATTTTGTTTCTTCAAACACGGGAAATAGTTTTCGAGAGAGATCCTTCTCTCGAAAACTAGTTCCCGTGTTTGAAGAAACGTAAAATATGAGGTAAGATGTTAAAAAATGACTCATTAATTTACATAATTACAATTTAAATAGATTAAATAAGCATTATTTTATTCTTATGCACATGCAATCCAGAATACGTTGGGATTTCATTTGTTTCAAAATGGCCATTTTCTGTAGAATTTCTTGAAACATTCTTCCATTTTCTCATTTTTGTTGGATTTTATTATTCTGTTGAGACTAATCATTTTTCAGTGTCAATTTTATTTTGAAATTGGTTAGGAGAATTATTTATGTAGTTTTGGCTTAGGAAGGCTGTTACACCTAAGAAGAAGAATAAAAATGCCAGTAAATTCAAGTTACAACTTCCCTGAAAAATCACTGATGCTCTCATAGTGTGATATATTAGATGTTTGGAAGATTGAAACTCTTGAAAGCAAATTATAACTGGAAAGCCCATCTTCAACGAATGCCGTCTCATAGAATTCCAAAAGCCATACTTCGCTACTGCCCCCAAGGGAGAAGATCGCTGGAACGTCCAAAAAAGCGCTGGATGGAAAATTCCTCTTTAAGACCGTAACAGGCTACACGGCCTAATACTTGCATGGGTGATGATGATGATGATGGAAGATTGAAAACCAATCTCATCCAGATTGTCAGTACTGGTATTTTAATAAAGATGTATTGCTTTTTTTTTTTAGACACGACATCTGGGGAATGATGAGGTACACATAGTGTGGTCAGAACATTCTAGAGATTATCGACGTGGCATCATTCCGACAGAGTTCTGTGATGTACTTATTGTTATTTATCCTTTGCCACAAAAGTTGTACAGAATTCAGATTTCTCGCAAACCAGAGGTATGTATATTTATCTCCTTAATACATTTCAGAGTCAGTATAAACATTTCACCTTATTATGAGGGTGGATCAAATATAAACCGGAATTTGTATCTGGAGGCTCTGATAGCAAACTGTAAAGGTTGCGGTTTGGAGGGGAAGTTGGTGGGGGTGTCTGGAGTAGGGATCTTGATGTGTCGCACTCCGAAGAGTGGCCGCTTGCTTCAGTACACCATGAGCGAGCAAGAGGTACACACGTCTGTTGCGCAATGCATTAAGTTTTTGGCGAAAGAAGGCACTAAACCTTCTGAAATTTTGAGAAGGCTCCATGCGCAGTTCGGGGAAGCAACTGTTTCGAAGACACAGGTGTATGATAGGCGCAAAAAATTTTAGCGGGCCGGGATTCAGTGGAAAATGAGCCACCAAAAACGGCAACGAACAAGCATCACTGCAGACAACATTCGTGCTGTACGGGACCTTATTGAGGAGGATCGGCACGTAACAATTTCTGAAATTGCTTCACACGTTGGAATAAGCTTCTGAAAGCAGCATATTGCAACAAGTGCCACCGGAAACCGATCCGAAATGTGATTGTGCTGCATGACAATGCAAGGCCACATACTGCTCGAAAATGCATTGGACACCTCTGGAACATCCTCCTTACAGTCCAGATTTGTCACCCTGTGACTACCATTTGTTTGGGCCACTGGAAGAAGATCTGGGAGGAAGGCGGTTTGGTGACAATGCAGTGGTAGAGGAGCTCGTGCACAACTGGCTGACTACACGTCATCCCTCATTCTTCAAGGACGGCATCAAAAAGTTGCCGACTCGATGGCAAAAGTGTGTTGGAAATGCAGGAGACTATGTAGAAAAATGAGGAGGTGGTTTTGTATTTTTTTGTTAATTCAATAAAATTGTAAACAATAATTCCGGTTTATATTTGATTCACCCTCATAATAACTAATAAATAATGAGCTTTATAAATCTCACCTGATTTTCAAGCACAGAACTGCAGTTTCTGGAGGCATACCTCCCATCTTCAGCCATCTTTACGTAAATATTCATTATTTATGAGTTATTAACTTGAAAACCTCATAATGTTATTTCCCATAATTAATTTATTATACTATGAGGTATATTTGAAGAGGAAAAATTTCACCCAGACCGAAACTTGAACCTGGGACCTTTGGCTTTCTAGGCCAATGCTCTACCATCTGAGCTATCGGGGCGAGTTCTGATCTAGATGCAAATTTTTCTCTTATCATAGCATTTGGTGCTGGGAATTAGAAAGTATATAAGAAAAAAAATTTGCATCTAGTTCAGAACTCGCCCCGATAGCTCAGATGGTAGAGCATTGGCCTAGAAAGCCAAAGCTCCCAGGTTCGAGTCTTGATCTGGGTGAAAATTTTTCTCTTCAAATATAATTTATTCTTCAGTAAAGTAAGTAAAGTGATCCCACTACAGGCCATAGGAGACCTTGGGGTAGTAGGAGGTTAAGGCTCCCACTTTTTCTAGACAATCGACACTTGCTGCGTGACAGCCGGCTTTACCCCCAGAACAAGTTATTGGTACTTATTTCCATTAGAGGATGAGTCGACCATAGGGCCATGGTGCCACCAGATGGTTTGGGTCAGTTTAAAAATCCTGACCCCACTGGGACTTGAACCCTCGGCCTTCCAATTTGTAGCGCACTGCCTTAACCACACTACGCTATGGCGTGCCCCCTATCCTTCAGTGAGAAGTGTTAAATTAATAATAAAAACATCAATACTATGAGGTATTATTTATTTAAGTAAAATTTTATTACCTTACTTCATATTCTTCTTCTTCATCAGACTGATGATGGAACCAAAGAAGGATCTGAAACTGGTCTAAGAAGATGAAGATTATGAGGTGAAGTGATAAAATTTTCAATATTATTATTAATTTCATAAATCTCAATGATGGATAAATCATGTTTGAAGAGAAAAATTATATGCTCAAACTGGGGCTTGAACCCAGGACCTTTGGCTTTCTAGGCCAATACTCTACCAACTTAGTTACCTGAGCAAGTTTCAATATGAATAATAGTAACATCGAAAGAAGCCGTACTGGCTTTATAATGTAATGTAATAAAGAAGCCGTCATTTGCAAGATAGAAGCAAAGGTTTCATAGCATTTGGTGCGCGGAAATTAACAGCGTATATAAGAGAAGAATTTGCTTTTAGATTGGAACTTGCTCAGGTAGATCAGTCGGTAGAGTATTGGCCTAGAAAGCCAAAGGTCCTGGGTTCAAACCCCAGTCTGAGCGTATAATTTTTCTCTTCAAATATGATTTCTCTATCATTGAGATGTATGAAATGAATAATAAAAACATTGTTAAAATGCTACCTAAACAATGAACCATTATTCACAAAATTTGTGAATTTTAATTATTTAATACACCTTGATTATATTTTGTATTAAATGTATACATTTGGTATAAAGATGTGGAACCAATTAACATTAAAATAGGTTGAATGGTTTATTTGTAACTCTGAAGATGGTTGTATATTTCAATACTTTTGTATGTTAATGTTTTTAGTGTATAATGCTATTGTGTTATTATTTAATTGTAATATTAATGTGTTTTCTTTATGTAATTGTAATGTTAATGTTTTTAGTGTATAATGCTATTGTGTTATTATTTAATTGTAATATTATTATTGTGTTTTCTTTATGTAATTGTCATGTTATTGCTGTTTTTGTTGTTTATTTTTCTTTACACTAGTACCAATTATTACTTTATTGTAACGGACTGTCAACAGCACGTACGACTTACTGCCCGTGCGACCCATATTTGTAAATAATATTGTAAATATCTTACTTTTTGTCTAATAAAGTCCTACTACTACTACTTTTGTAATTTTGATTTTAGGTGCCGTATTTTGGCCCATTATTTAACGAGTCGGTTGTAGATGAAAAAGCATTGCCAGGTCTGGTGCGGGCATCGGCCATCAGTGCATCACGAGCAAAGAGGAGCATGCTTCCATTGTACCAGAATTAGTAAGTTTTAAAGATGACACAAAAATTCATCTACCATATTTTTTTAATATCGTTATTTCACTTAAATACGGAGGGTTGTTTCCGATCTCTGATAACGATTTGCCAAGTAGATTGTGATGTTGGAGTGTAAGTCATCACAACAGGAGCGTGCGAGATGATCAAACCAGTCAGTGTGCTGCTTCTGTTACACTCGCATGCATGTTGCTCTCATAATGCCTAAGCAGATAGACCCATTTTGGGAAGGGTACATTACTGCCCTTTCTGACACTAATTATAGTTATTCCGCGATTATTGAGGCTTGCAAAAATGTAATTTTATGGTGTCAAAGTGTGGAATTAGCTCAGTGCTTAATAAAAAGGGAAAGGGTCGCTTGGGATTAATTCCAAAAGTAAAAAAAACCGGGAAAATCCACGACCTGCTACTACCTGCACCCCAAATGTAATCAGAAAGGTCAAGGCCCTTATCTCTGGTGGTAACCCTGCAACACAAAGGGTGATTGTGAACAGATTGGGAATATCCTTTAAAACTGTAAACACCACAGTAAACAAAGATTTAAACATGGAGAAGCGCCACAAAAGCAGGGTTCATAAATTGTTGCCACGTCACATTGCCGAATGCCGCACCAACAGTAGGAAACTATGAAAAGCACCTGGCAGGAGAAAAATGGAAATTTTTGGTCACACTTGATGAAGCATATGTTTATCTAGGAGACTGCAACAAACCCCGGGCAATTTACTATAGAGAAAGGGGTGAAAAAAAATTTCAAAAGTGGTATACCAAATGCAGAGAAAGTTTCTCCAATGGATTTACGGTCAT
Organism: Diploptera punctata; assembly: GCA_030220185.1. NCBI lineage: Eukaryota > Metazoa > Arthropoda > Insecta > Blattodea > Blaberidae > Diploptera > Diploptera punctata. The sequence goes on from JASPKZ010001620.1 coordinate 355,702, forward strand.
CGCGGGATAATGCTACAATGAAAAACTGACGGCTCTTCAAGACGACAGAACAACGGTCGTGAAAATTCTGAAGATGGAACTGAAGTGTAAAGTTCCAAAACTAGTTTAAAAAAAATTAGAAAAATATGAGGTGAGTGATAAAAGCTTACCTAAATGAATATACCTCATAGTGTGAATTCCTAAAAAGAGTAAAATAACATCGTTTTCACAAGACCACAGTTTTACATATTTTGCTGCCTTTAATAAATAAAAATATTAAAAACAACAGAGGGTTACCACTTCAAAGTTAAAATTGGGAGGGTTACCACTCCCATCTGTTAACAATGTTGATAGCAGTAAGATATTATTTCAGATAGGTAGCAGGCATGTTTCTTACATCATAATAAAAATACTATATTACAATAATATTGTGGTAGCCTAATTTTAAAAAAAGAACACTGTAAGGCAAATTTATAACAGTTATAACTAGGGACTGAATTTTATGTAATATTATTCGTTTTTAAACATCTTAATGATGGACAAATTATATTTGAAAAGAAAAATATATGCCTAGACTGGGGTTTGAACCCAGGACCTTTGACTCTCTATGTCAATGCTCTTCCATCTGAGCTACCTAGGCCTCCAATCTAGGCAAGAGAAAAATACGCGTTTAGATTGGAGGCCTAGGTAGCTCAGATGGAAGAGCATTGACATAGAGAGTCAAAGGTCCTGGGTTCAAACCCCAGTGTAGGCATATATTTTTCTTTTTAAGTATAACTGAATTTTATGTTCTAAAAGTTAAGGTTGCAAGTGCCCCAGGTTGTCTTTCGACATTCCTGGTGTTATCTTCTGGCATGGCATACTTGTAACCCATTTCTGAGGTTGGGGCACCTAGAAGGCAGGGTTACGTTGCCCCGATGATATGATGGATAATGATGATGATAATGATGATAGTAGTGTGCCAGGAGTGTCCCTAATCCTAATCTAAGATGAATATGAATGATGATGATTGCGATGGTGATGGCGATATGATTTCGGGGACTGTTTTCCTGACATTTGTCTTACAGGTGAGGAAAAATCCCGATAAAAACCTCACCCAGAGAAACTGTCCTGACCGAGACCACAGAGGTGGACTAGGTTGCAACATAGTATAGTGATAAAATTGCTTGCTTTCCTACTGCATGGACGGAGGTCATTTTAACATTTTAATATTCCTAGAACACTGATTTGTATAAACGATCATAAGTTTTTTAAATATCGATGGATTTGAACGAAATTTTTACTTGTTAGCTCAGAAATAAATGAGAAATTTAATACATACCGTATGGAGTTCAGTAGCCTTTATAAACTATTAAAAAAATTTTTGAAATCTGAATTTCTCTCTCATGATACACATTTTTACTAAATAATTTGATTTGCTCACATTGGACATCCCTGTTTCTTTCTGTGAGACACTAAATATATTGTGTGGCATAGTGCTGATTCATCTGTAACTTATATATACAAAAGCAGCTGACATAACCAAAATCAGAATGAATATTTAGAAGAGTGAACTCAAGCTCAATCTTGTGTCAAAGCACTAGCAATGTTTATACTTAGAATCTGAATTATTGCTTGGATTCGTTATAAAAATTCTACAGCAGTTATTTACAACTACACAGACCATAAAAATAATTTTCTCTTATTTTAGTACTATTAATTTTAGAAATAAAAAATCACATAACCTTAGTAGTTGAGCTTGGTGTGATACAGCTCGAAACACTCTTCAATACACAGACCTACATCACATTCCTGGCAGCAATAAACAGATGTCTTTCTTTTCCCATGTTTAGTACAAACAACACACCTCCTTTGAGGTTTCAATTTATCACTTTAGGGGTAATTTTTCTGATGAAGTGTCTTTTAGGTTACGACTGGCCATAATTACGTATATAACGCACAACACCGCGCCTCAGACTGATTCCTTGTAAGTAACATCTATTTGAAAGAGGCAAAATAAATCAGGTATTCCCCTAAACAGGTCGATTTATATATCAATTGATAGCTTGTATATCATTTTATCGACCTGAAAAATTAGATTGTGTATAAGTTTATTAGAAGCCCTGCAGAAAGCAGCACAAAGCTAGGTCTGTGTGCCATCGAGTGTTGAAGTAAGAAACTACTTCAACCTCAATACCACATGCACAAAATGTGATCACAGCTGATTCATACACTTAGAAAGAAAGCTAAGATCTTAGGCTTCAAAATTATATTGTTCATACGCAAATATAAGAATATACAGCAGTAAAAAAAACAAATGAAAAGGTCGCGCGCATTTAGAGAAAATTACGATTACTTCAATCTCATCTGATTTTTAAAAAAATAATATGAAATTAAATTTTAAACAAATATTATTTTTATTCATGTGTCCTGAAAGCTCATAATTTCTACGTTAAACACAAATAAATTACATATTTGTAGCTTCAAAAATGTACGATCCAGAACAAAAAGAAAACACGCCTGCATAGGTCTATGCCACGTATAGATGTCGGCAATAAGTGAAGAAGAGAGGGTCTATACCACGTATGGATGTCGGCGCTGACGGGTTAATAAGTTTTTGTATCCAATCAGCTGAATTTTTTTTATAATATAACTTACAAAAGCATTTCTCAATATTTTTTTGTGTAAGATCTAGCAATATTACATTTATATTACACATCTTACTTTTAAATTAAAAAGAAATAATGTTATATTTACAGGTATGAGATCATTTGATAGTTCCTTTGTAAGTTATTAAGGAACTATTATGTGTGTTCTAGTTATGAAGAGCGAGCGAGGTCTCTTGATGTAGTGGTTCAGAATCATAAAGATTCAACTACATTTGAAGAATTTGCAGCACAGATTTATTCTCCGATGCAGACTGTGTCTCCTTTCTGCTCAGGACCTGTCCACTCTTCAGGTATGTTATGAGATTGTGGTCATCACTGAGCGGTGAGTTTGTGTGACATAAACATGTTAGAAATGTGCAAGCTCTCTTGACCTGAAATATATTAAATGTGATAAAATTCAAAGTTAAAATTGGGAAACACATAATGAGGTTCTTATTAATAAATTAATGAGTCATTTTAACATCTTACCTCATATTTCATCATGTTTTTTGTTTTTCAAACACGGTAAGATAGAGTTTTTCAAATGATCTTGTCATTCATTTTCAATCGGCCATTGATGACTACCGTATATTCGTTGGAAAATCTCCCTCTATAACGTTGCCATCTGATGTTGATTTGACGACCTTCGAGATATCGTTGTGTGCCATCTGGTGTTGATTCGATGAACTTCGCGATGAGGTCATGTTGCATTTTCCGGAAAAGTCCTAAATTTCATCATAGATTTAAATTTTTGTTCTTTCTGTATAAGTGGAAAAATCAGCTATGGCAAATTTGGCGCATCATAGTTTGTTGGAAGGTCATAGAATTGAAAAGAAGCTAGAAACTTCTAAAACTTTGGAAAAAACCTTTTGGATTTGACAGTTTGGGAGAAAATATTTATACAAGAAGAACAAATTTAAATCTATGAATTTCGACTTTCCGGTATGAACGTGACCTCATCTTGAAGTTCATCGAATCAACACTCAGATGGGCAACGTTATAGAGGGAGATTCCAACGAATATCCGGTATTCATAATGGCGGTTGAAAATGAATGACAAGATCATTTGAAAACTATAGTTGGCCGTGTTTGAAAAACCTGAAATACGAGGTAAGATTTTAAAAATGACTCATTAATTTATTAGTGATAAAATTGTGTTTGTTGGCATCATAACAGCCCTGACATTAAAAACCCAATGACCTAAGGGGAAAACAGGGGACATCTTCCTTGAACCAACTTAGATAACTTTTAGCAGGCTCGTCCATGATGCGGGGATGGACCCGACTCTTGTAAGTTTCTGGGGTCTAATGACGCGCAGTAAAATGTTCGGGTAATAACGCTTTAACCCTTGTCCAAGGTTACGGACGAAGACCACAATGGCAGCAAAGGCAAGAAGGAAAATATTTCAACTCGGTGGAGCTGGCAGAGGAGGAAAATATTTCAACTCTGTGGAACTGGCATAAGTGGGAACTCTTTCTCCAGAGTTTAAAAGGAGCCCATACTCGGGGTGACAGGAGTGAAAACAGCTGATGATGGTGATAAGAAATTGCCGATACTGCAGTGCTGTATTTAAAGAAATATAGAAGTATGAGGTATGAAATAATCACAATTAATTTAATTCTTATGAATTTGAACCTCATAATGTTAAAATTCCCAAATTTAATAAATAAACAACATAAATATGGAATGACATCACCTTACAACATGCCCGCCTGCAGTCACACACAGAAGTAGAACTCTACAATTTTGAATTGCAGTTAACAATCAGAATAAGGGTACAAGCTAGCTTAAGCTCTAAGAAATTGAATAAAATTCCTAGAAATGGGCAAGATCATTATGCACATACCTTGAAAAATAGGAGTAGTAGTTAGCAAAATAACTACTTAATTCCAAGAAATTGTATTGACAAGGAAAAATACTGAATTATAATAAAAATCTTAAATCAAATACAAATAATGTTACAGCCTTCCGGAAAAGTGTAAAAAATGCTCAAAATGACCTAAAAATTGCCAAAAAATGACCTATCCCTAAAAAAGTTAAGAAAGTGCAAAAAAATGCAGTAACGAATTGCTTTTATTTAATCCGTTCTTTAATGCCATACTATTTCATATATGCAAGCAATGTTTCAACCTTCATAAGAAAAAGATGCAAAATCATTAATTGTCTTGCCCTAGTTATCTGTTTATTTACTGTTTGTTATTTTATTACTTTTTTTGTAGGTTGATGGTCTTATGACCACAATACCAGCCATTAGATAAATAAATAAATATATTTGGGTAAATATGGTATATTGCTTCGATTTCACTATCAGTGCTTGTGGTATTTTTATCTACTTTTCAATAAAAAGGAGAAGTCTTGCCAAATATTTAACTTTTACAGGAATTAATCACTATGAAGTTTAATTTATGGTAAAATCAAATGTTTTCTACCTCTCCTCATACAAATGTTCTTAATAGATGGCGATTTTGAGACCATAACGGTCTCATCTTCAGTACTAATTTGGCAACTGATGTTACGTCGATCAGAAGAAACTCTTCTTCTTCCTTCTGTTGGTGGACCAATGAACCTCTGGGTCAGGTCAGAATTTGCAGGAATTTCGAAGTTTATAAATTTTCCTTTATTTTTCTGAATGTGGATTTTTTCCCAAACCGTGAATTCCATTTGTTTATCTATTTGTTTAATTAGACTGGCTTTTGATTCAATGAAATGTCTAATTAAACAAATAGACAAACAAAAGGAACTCACAGTTTGGGAAAAAAATCCACATTCAGAAAAACAAAGGAAAACTTATGAACTTCGAAATTCCTGCAAATTCTGACCTGATCCAGAGGTTCATCGGTCCACCAACAGAGGGAAGAAGAAGAGTTTCTTCTGATCGACATAACATCAGTCACCAAAATAGTACTGAAGATGAGACCGTTACGGTCTCGAAATCGCGATCTACTTAGAAGATTTGTATGAGGAGAGGTAGGAAACATTTGATTTTACCATAAAGTCTTGGCAAGTTCAACCTGTTCTTCAGTTTCTTTAAACTTATCTGTGAGGGAACCAACTGTTTATGTGTGTGTGTCCAGTCTATTGGAGGATATTGTTGTTTCTGTTGTTGTAAGGGCTTTGCTTCAGAGGGATACGTGTGCTTCTTACTAACATATGTATTTATACTTGAACAATATATCTGTATAGCGCTGCATGATGGAAGGTAATTCAGTTATTAACTAAACAAACAGTGATCATTTGTTTATTTAACTTTCACAGGAAAAAAACACTATGAGGTTTAATTTAAGAATTAAATTAATGTTTTTATTACCTCACCTCATATCCTTTTTCTTCTAGACTGCAGTTTTGGACCTTATCTCCATCATCAGTAGCCTCTTTGTCGACCGGTGTTATGTCGTTTATTTTTTCTTTCACTCACCTCATACTTCATAACTCCTCGCAGACCCAGGTTTCATCACATCATTTGTGACATTCTCAATGCTGTGTCATGTTCACAACTAACGTCCAGTGGCCTTTTATCCTGCAGACTGACCTCCGTGCCATCTGATGGCTGACCGACGAACTTCCAAATCAATTCCCTCTCCTTATAACCGGGTATTTCAAAATTTCAAAATAGCCAAGAAACGACATAACACCTGTCAACGAGAGGCTACTGACGATGGAGATACAGCTTCAAAACTGCAGTCTAGAAGAAAAATTATATGAGGTGAGGTAATAAAAACATTAATTTAATTCTTTTGTTAATGTTTGTATCGTCGTTTGAATTGTGTAATTGGACAGTACACTCATACAGACAACAAGAGGTGCAGGGTTCAAATCCTGATTCAAATATGAATTTTTCTTAATTAAATTAGATTCTATCCAGGATTGGAATACGTTGATTTAAATAAAAACATCAAAAATTTTTATTAGTTGTATTACTTCGCTGTAGCTTAAATGAGAACTTGCAATCCTTGGGACTAGAGGCAAGGAATATAACAACTGGACCACCGCAGCTGACACTACTCCAACATGATTGACATTTAAATCGTTTCCCTGTGTCATAATCTAAGAGTTTGGTATTTTAGACGAAGAGCGAGGTGAGTTTATGTGGTGTGGTGTTTTGTTGTTGGCAGGGATGTCATTCAGCTCGCGTAGTTCTGAGCCAAGCTGTACAACTGTGTCCAGCTCGACTCTAGCTGCTGCGTTGCTGGATTCCCATCACCATAGGCTAAGTTATCGCAGCAGCAACCCCACTGCTCAAGAGAACCACATGCGCGGTGCGTACCATCACTAGAGAAGCAGTTTCCTACACATTAATATTTAATTTTAGGGAGTTATATTTTGAGGTTATTTTAATTATACTATTTTTGGTCTGGACATCTTACCTCAATATTAATGTTGATTTGTTCTTGAACATGTTTCAAAACAATTCTGTTTTATCGTCAGCTTTTCCAGACTGGTTTTATTTATGTTGCATTATGTTGCACAACCTGGATTTCGATGTCAGCTCCATCCTGTGGTTGGCCAAAGAACCTCCAAACAAGGTCACGCTCCATCGGTATATCAAAATTCATAACTCTGTTTTTGTTCTTCTGAATAAAGATTTTTTCTCAAATAGTCAGCTCTTTTGTATTTTCTAACTGTTTTAATAATTTAGTGTCTGAATTTATATTATGTTTTTCAGACCAAACATGATGAAGATAAACTAATAAAAACCAACAAAAATGAAAGAAACTGATAAAAATAAAAAGTCAGGAATATATCAAATTGAATGCATGGGTTGTGAAAAGATATATATAGGGAAAACAAAAAGAAACCTAAAAATTAGAACCAAAGAACACATAAGAAATATTAAAAATGGGGAAATAGAAAAATCTGCAGTTGCTGCTCATGTTTGGTCTGAAAAACATAATATAAATTCAGACACTAAATTATTAAAACAGTTAGAAAATACAAAAGAACTGACTATTTGGGAAAAAATTTATATTCAGAAGAACAAAAACAGAGTTATGAATTTTGATATTCCGATGGAGCGTGACCTTGTTTGGAGGTTCTTTGGCCAACCACAGGATGGAGCTGACATCGACATCCAGGTTGTGCAACATAAATAAAACCAGTCTGGACAAGCTGACAATAATACAGAATTGATTTGAAACATGTTCAAGAACAAATCAACATTAATATTGAGGTAAGATGTTCAGACTAAAAATGGTATAATTCCTACACATTGCCTGATTTAACTAGATAAAATGAGTTAGATACACACTTTTCACCTTGTGTTTGTAGCTTTTCTGAAGACTCAAGTGTCAATGCCTTAGGCATCATTGTCAGTTCTTTCTAACTGTTGAAACGGCAGTTGGTGATCCTATATATTGATTTCTGCTCCCTCTGTTGGCTGACCGAACTTCCAAATCAAAATTTTTTTCTCTGGAAATTTCAAAGTTCATTTCTTTTTTTTTTCTTTTTATTTTATGGATGTAAATTTTCTCCCAAATTGTGAGTTATTTAGATTTATCTGTTTCAATAATTTCAATTTATAATTAATAAATTTGACATTTGTTTCGATTCTGTGTTTTTCTGGCCATGCATGTGTAGCTATTGCAGATTTTACTATTTCTCCATTTTTTTTTTACATTTCTAAGGTGTTCTTTCAGTCTTGTATTCAAGTTCCTTTTTGTTTTTCCTATGTATATTTTTTCACAGTGTTTGCAATTAATTTGACTATTTAACTCATGCCCCAAATGGAAGTCAATGACCAATCATATTTCAATTATTTTTTATTTACAACCAATCACAGCCGTGTTTCGCCTAAAATTTACCAACTAAAGTTTATCATAATAAAGAAAGCACCTCCTTTTTAACATTCTGAATAGGTCATAGCATTATTTTGCAGTGACTGACTCTCTAAGAAATACGGCTACCAGATTGTATATATAGTGCATGAATGTCAACAAATAGCGCATGCGGGAGTTTATATAAAAACATTTGTAGCAATTGATTATACCACTAAAAAAAGAAACCACTGTTTGCACTTTCTTAAATGTATTATTTCCCAGGTAATAACATTCCAGAAAAATATAATTGTCATATTTACATCATACGACATCAGAAATGAATTAATATACAGTTTGATGTTGTTTCATTTTTTCTCTCCACTAGAGTGCATTCTTACAATATTGCGTTCCTTTGGCAATAAATACTATTATGATCTGGTTGCAGTGATCGAACAAAAGAAGCAAATGAAACGTACCAATCGTTTCTCATTTGTTTTCAAACATCGCCGTTTACATTAAATAAATAAATATTTTAAAGTAACTATATTTAAATAATGATTTGTGAGTAAACAGCTTAATTTTATTCGTTAAATAGTCCTAACAAATGTCACTCTTGATTTCCAAATTCTCTAGATAAATTGGAATCACTCGTGACATTACTTATGATAAATTCTTGATTTTTTGTCTTCATCAATCTTTTCATTTTTGTTGGTTTTAATTAATCTATTATAAATAAAATTATTATAGTCTTAATATATTAATCCTACTCCTGCTTAATATTTCTGACTTGCTTGTTTGTGCAGTAAAATAATTGTTTATTGTGAAAATGCTTGCTTGTGAATATAACCTGACCTGAATGTTACTACTGATTGAAAAAAGTAGAACTCTTCTGTCTCATCTCACAATGCATGTGCATTGCAGGTACAGGCATGAAGAAGATAATGTGAACAAGTGATCTAGCAGTAATCAATGGTAAAGAGAAGAATTTTTGCCTGAACCGGGAATCGAACCCCAGATCTTCAGGATTTGATTCCCAGTTCAGGCAAAAAAAATTCTTATATATATATATATTTTTTTTTTCAAATGCCCCAGATTTGTCTTTTGACATTCCTGGTTTCTCTCCTGGCATGGCGTACTTGTAACCGACTTCTGAGGTTGGGGCACCTGGAAGGCGGGGTTACGTTGCCCTGATGATATGGGTGGTGATAATGGTGCGCCAGGAGAGTCCCTAATCCTAAGCTTAACCTAAGATGAATATGAATGATGATGATTGTGATGGCCATATGATTTCGGGGACCATTTGGGCCTTAAAGTTTTCCTGACATTTGTCTTACAGGTGAGGAAAAATCCCGATAAAAACCTCACCCAGAAAAACTGTCCCGACCGCAGATCGAACCCGGGCCCGCTGCGTGACAAAGCAGCACGCTACCCCGAGACCACAGCAGTGGGGAATTTTTAACATTATGAGGTTCAATTCATAAGAATTAAATGAATCGTGATTTCTTCTTACCTCATGCTTCTATGTTTTTTAAACACAGCACTGCAGTATCAGCGACCCATTGTCACCATCCTCAGCTGTTTTCAACAGACGAATCAAGTCATGGGAATAAATCACGATTGCTCAAGGACGACAAAATTCAAGAGTCGTGAAAGCAGCTGAGGATGGTGACAATGGGTCGCTGATACTGAAGTTCTGTGTTTAGAAAAAAAAACATAGAAGTATGAGGTAAGAAGAAATCACGATTCATTTAATTCCTAAAAAATGTTCTCTTTACCATTGATTATATTAGTTTAGTTGTGTATATCAATTTACTTACAGCAAACTTCTGATTATCCATGTACATATTATCCGGTTTGCAGATTATCCGGGCATGACTCTTTTTACTGTATTTTTTAAAAATACTGTATTTTGTATTGTTATGAAAGAATTCTTTATTTTTAAACGTGCTACTGTGAACTGCACTTAGAAACTAGCACAATAGAGTAACCTTCACTCACAACCCCCTCCCCTGACACGTTTAACAGTACCAACCAACATTCTGACAATACTATGCAATTTTGGAAATTTCTATTGCGTGAGTCAGTGAAAGTTTGTTGTTACAGATTAAAACCACAGATATGCTGTGTCAATGGGTTAATCGCTGGTTAGTAGTGTGGTCATCGGTGATTTGTCATCGCTCGTTATAAGTGTGGATATCGGTGGTTACTAGTGTAGTTGTCGCTGGTTACGGCAACCATTTTGAATACCTCGTAACTAGAGTGGTCATGACCCAGAAATAGTCCCACTTTTTTTTTTATATTTACGAGTAAAATAAAATAATGATAATTATGACTCACACCTAAATAAAAAAAAATATATATCTATATTTATATAATAACTTATTGTACTTGTGCAAAATTTTCGATTTTTTTCGAAAATTTTGTGCATTTTTTCGAATTTTCGAGTGCATAACATTTTATGAATATTTGTTGCATTTAACTTGTGTTAAAGTGGGTAAATACATTTTTGATCAACTTCCACGGCACTGAATAACTTAATATAACAATTTTCCGTGCATATCTCGATCCCAATTAACACGGATAATCGGGAGTTTGTTGTATTTCAATCATAGTAATAGTTTTATCTTCTTAATATTAATTTAATATCTAAACACTGCAAACGCACATGCTCACTCTATTCTTAGTCTTACTCATTGCGTGAATTTCTGAACCGAACGCCAAACTACGACCTCAGTTTTCTAATTTTTTTATTGTTTCCATAACATCTATAAAAATGACTGAAAATTCACAGAAATTGTTATAAAACTGTAATTCTGACATTTGTTTTTGTAATTTACAGCCGTAGATTTTCAGTTTTTATGGTTGTTATGGAAACAATGAAAAATCGGAAAACCGCAGTCATGGTTTAGACTTCGGTTGAGAAATCCACCCATTGTCTCTGAACCTTACTTCAGTTGTGGGCTGCATAGTGCATTGTTTGATTGTATGCTTGTGACACTTGAAGCACTGTGTGGTGTTTTGTTTTTTCTTTGTATAACTGTACATGTGCTATTCATCCATTCAATCAACTTCCCTCAAGATCTAACAATGAAAGATGACATTAGTGGTTTTACATACGAGGGTGAATCAAATATAAACCGGAATTATTGTTTACAATTTTATTGAATTAACAAAAAATACAAAACCTCCACCTCATTTTTCTACATAGTCTCGTGCATTTCCAACACACTTTTGCCATTGAGTTGGCAACTTTTTGATGCCGTCCTTGAAGAATGAGGGATGACTTGTAGTCAGCCAGTTGTGCATGAACTCCTCTACCGCTGCATTGTCACCAAACCGCCTTCCTCCCAGGTCTTCTTTCAGTGGCCCAAACAAATGGTAGTCACAGGGTGACAAATCTGGACTGTAAGGAGGATGTTCCAGAGGTGTCCAACATTTTCGTCAGTTTTTCGTCAAATGTTTTTGTTCCTGGCTGAGAAGCCGAGGAACCCACCTGGCAGACAATTTTCGGAATTTGAGTTCATCACTGATGATGGCTTGAACACTTCCGAAGCTTATTCCAACATGTGAAGCAATTTCAGAAATTGTTGCGCGCCGATCCTCCTCAATAAGGTCCCGTACAGCACGAATGTTGTCTGCAGTGATGCTTGTTCGTTGCCATCTTTGGTGGGGCTCATTTTCCACTGAATCCCGGCCTGCTAAAATTTTTTTGCGCCAATCATACACCTGCGTCTTCGAAAGGGTTGCATCCCCGAACTGCGCATGGAGCCTTCTCAAAATTTCAGAAGGTTTAGTGCCTTCTTTTGCCAATAACTTAAGAATAATAATGCATTGCGCAACAGACATGTACCTCTTGCTCGCTCATGGCGTACAGAAGCAAGCGACTGCTCTTCGGAGTACGACACATCAAGATCCCTACTCCAGACACCCCCACCAACTTCCCCTCCAAACCGCAACCTTTGCAGTTTGCTACCAGAGCCTCCAGATATAAATTTCGGTTTATATTTGATCCACCCTCGTACAATAACGACCTCAAGGCAAGCATTAATCAGATTCCAGTCAAGTTATATTGCTGGTGCAGTTGTGAGCCATTTTGTTTCTTTTCATTTATTTTAGTCTTCAGAGCCAGTTGGATTTATGCTTGGCTTATATTGAGACCTATTGTTTATGTTGAGACATGTTAAGTTTCAAGACAAACAGAACAACGGTCGTCAAAATACTGATGATGGAAGCGAATTAGGTTTTGAAACTAGTCTAAGAAGTAGAATATGAGGTGAGTGATAAGAATTTACTTAAAAAAAATTTAAGTTTTATTTACAGTAAAACCTGTCTTAGCCGGAACCTCTATAAGAAGGAAACCTGTAGAACGGTACTATTTTATATGTATACCAGTTGAAAAAGTGCTAAATTTTTTGAGGAAATGGTTAAGTTCCCTAAATATTAAAAATGAAATATTAGAGGAATATATAACTCTTACTAAGCTATGTGTCAGTAATTCTTATTTTACCTATAATGGAAAATTTTACCAACAGGTTTCGGGTTTGTCAATGGGCAATCCGCTCTCACCATTTTTAGCTGATTTGTTTATGAGTTACTTGGAGTGTCAAATCACTAAAGCATACCCATGGATGTTTAAGACTTGGTTCAGATATGTGGATGATATTTTCGCAATAATAAATTCTAAAGATATTGAAGATGCTCTTAAATTATTGAACCTTCAGGATGAATCAGTAAAGTTTACCGTTGAATTAGAAAAAAGAAAACAAAATTCCTTTTTTGGATTTATGTATAATTAGGAATGATCAAACACTGAAAATTGAATTTGATATATTTAGAAAAGGAACTCATACAGATAATTACATTAAATCATCAGGCTTCAATCACATTGCTCATAAGCATGCAATATTCAATAGCTTAATTTACAGATTGACAAATGTACCATTAAACGAAGAAAATTTCAACAAAGAGTTTAAACATATCTTAAACACTGCTAGATTAAATGGTTTTGATAAAGAATTAATTATAAATAAGTTGAAGAAATTCAAACACAAAAAAAGACTTAATGAATATACTACTCTACAAAATTGCAAAGAAAAGAAAAAAATAAAAGAAAATTACTTACCATCCTGAAATGCATAGGAAATTTCAAAAAATTTTTGACAAATACAACATTTCTTTGGCACCAATAAATAAATTTAGTCTGGGTAATCTTCTAAGTACCAATAAAAAAGTCAAAGTTCCAGACAGTAAGAAATCTGGAATTTATCAAATAAATTATGAAGATTGCAATAAACTTTATATAGGAAAAACAAAAAGGAATTTGGAAATTCGGACAAAAGAACATTTCAGAAATATTAAAAATTGTGAAATTGAAAAATCTGCAATTGCTGCACATAGTTTATTGGAACATCATAAAATTGGAAGAGAAGCTAAACTTTTAAAACAAGTAGAGAAACCTTTGGAATTGACAGTTTGGGAAAAAATATACATTCAGAAAAACAAAAATAGATCAATGAATTTTGATATCCCTAACGAAATTACATTGATTTCGAAGTTCATAAATTCAACCATAGATGGCAGCACTGAAGATGGCGACAATAGAATAGTTGACGGCCGAAGAATTTCGTCAGTCGGAGTTATGGCTGATGAACATGACTATGTTTGAAATCGCGATATCATGGAAGCATGAATCCTATGAGGTGAGTTGTTTAAACAATATGTTCTCCGATGAATTTTAATGGGAATTATTAATTTAGGTAAATAATAATAATTATATGCATCATTTAAATATATTTCCCCTTAGAACAGTTGGTAATATTCTCTATATATATATGTGTGTGTGTGTGTGTGTGTGATGTATGAATGAAAAGGGACCACTTGATGACTTTAGTTTCTGTAATGATTACAAAAAACAACGTGATAGTGTTGTGATATTGTATGCATAAACTACAAATAAAAACATTAAACCCAAGATGGTGGAATAATTGTGTGTTGATTTCAGGAACGGATGGAATTCGAGTGTGGTTCTCAACCAACGAATCATCTTCGTCTGATGCCGGGTTGCATGGGATATCTCCTCGTCCACTGAAGAAACTGTCTTTTAAAACAACGGCACGTAGGTCTTTAACAAATAAATCAGAATCGATATCGCTAACTCCTCCCGACAGTCCGACAAGCCGGAAATCAAAATAGCATCACGTTCCAACACGTCTCTGAGAGTTTTTAATTTATCTAATTCACAAAGACAGTAGGGTTTTACTATAATCACTTGGACAGAGAATGTTGGCAACACATTATCCTGCAGGTTGTTTTGGTACTTATGTAAACACGAGTTGTTTCTGACTACATGCAAGCAAAGTCTTGTAGTGTCAAGGTCACACAACACTTCATTAGACATGGCCCACTTGATGACACATCCTTGTTTTAACATAGAATTGATAGGAATTCACACTATGAGGTATTTTATCAAATACATTATTATTTAATCAATTGAGTTGGTATTTACTTGATGAAAATCCATATTTATTAATTAAATAAAAATAAAACTTAGTTTTATTTGATTTTCATATTTATTATATAATTCAGTGACAGCTGTTTCGGTACACTGTACCTTCTTCACACATGTTAACAAATTATGAATTGTGTTATTATAGTACATATCAACTGATCTAAGCAACAATACAACAATAATTTATTTAAATTTAACAAAGGTGATTCATTTAAATCAAGTTGAGAATTTAACAGTTTGTTACTACTTTTCAGTTTATTAATATATAAATAAATAAATAAATAAATTGAAAAGTAGTAATAAACTGTTAAATTCTCAACTTGATTTGAATGAATCACCTTTGTTAAATTAAAAAAAAATAAATAAATTATTGTTGTATTGTTGCTTAGATCAGTTGATATGTACTATAATAACACAATTCATAATTTGTTAACGTGTCTGAAGAAGGTACAGTGTACCGAAACAGCTGTCACTGAATTATATCTTAATAAATATGAAAATCAAATAAAACTAAGTTTTATTTTTATTTAATTAATGGACATTATTATTGTCTGAATCAGGTATTGAACCCTGGACCTCCGACTGTATGTCGGCATGCAGCCCAGTATACCATTCGAGACATGGTATAAATATACAATTCTCTTATGTCAGAAGGAAGATATCTAGAGCTATTAACATCATCAAACAACTTCTATTCAAAGTATTTCTCTTCTCATATCCAGTCTTCTTCTTCTGTCCAGCGCCGTAGCCGAGCAGTTAAGGTAGGAAGCCTTGGCGCAGAGCTACGGGACTTGCGCTGGTTTGAGTCTCCATGGGGGAAGAAATTTTCTCATGATATTTCGGCCAGTATGGGACCGGTGCCCACCCAGCATCGTGAGGCAATTGGGTAGCTACAATAAGTAGCGGCTCCAGGTTGAGGAACCAGCTATAACGGCTGGGGGACTCGACATGCTAACCACATGTCACCCCTACACTGGCTGTTGATCATCTACCTCTGTGATTGACACATGTGGATGTGAAGGGCCAGCAGCCGGCTGGTAAAAGGGCAACCGCTGAAAAGTGGAAAGACCCTCAATCAGATCGGATATCCAGTCTTCTAATTACAAGCTGTTCTCCTGAACAACATAACATTGGTCGAGATATTACTGAAGATGAAACCACCTTGGTTTTGAAACCGGTTTAATTGGAAGATGGGACATGAGGTGAGGTATACAGAATTTTAATTTAAATGTTAAAAAATCAAAAATTTCTTTCTTTTAGTCATTTGATGACATTAATAGCTGAAGCTATCTACCTTTGGGGACATAAGAAAATTGTATAAGTGGAAGAAATGTCAGCGTTTCTACTGTGTCTCGAATGGTGTAAAGGACCAGATGCTGATGTAGAGTCAATGGTCTGGTGTTCGATTCCCAGTAAAGACAATTTTTCTTTTAAAAAAGATTAATTTGTCCAGGACTGCAACATGTTAAATTAAATATAACATCTAATTTAATCAATTGTTTGCTGTAACCTCACCTTATATTATCTCTCTTTCTTACAAGGGAACTATCAACCATTGCATGAAATTTCTCTCATAGAAACGTTGTGATGCTTGATCATGCAAATGGCAGCTTCTTATTTAAGAAGATATATATATTGGGAATTTCAACATTAGTTTATAAAGCCAGTAGAGCTGCTTTCAATTTTCTATTATTAATGTAATACTTCTCACTGAAGGATAAATTATATTTGAAGAGCGGAGCATATAATTTTTCTCTTCAAATATAGGACTATTCAGAAAGAAGGAACAGACTTCAAACATTTATTTCTTCCAAACTACAAAAAATAGAAACACAATTCGAATGCTCCTGGAAAGAGAAAAGTTTGAAGTTCTGATCATGGCTGCATTGGCGCTGTTGGATTGGAAGAGGAGGAGCAGAAGATCATCTTCATCACCGGTGGCCTCCCACATCACCAGACCTAACCCCGTGTGATTTTTATCTGTAAGGTTACGTAAAAGACCGTATTTTTACCCCTCTATGCCTGACACTCTTGAAAATCTGTGACAAATTGTTTATGCTCTGAATTCGATAACTAGAGAAATGAGCCACCATTTTGATATTTGTCATGTGACACATGATGCTCATATTGAATGCATAAAATAGTGAAATTTGAACTTTTCTCTTTCCAGGAATGTTGGAATTTATATTTTTTGTAGTTTGGAAGAAATAACTGTTCGAAGTCTATTCCTTCTTTCTGAATAGCCCTGTTTAATTTGTCCTTCAGTGAGAAGTATTAAATTAATAATAAAAACGTAATTAGATATAATTATCTAAAGAAGATTTCTGGGCTGTAGGCCATGGTCTTCAGGCTTGAAGTTCCCCGATGTTTCACCAGAGACTGTTTCTGGCATCCTCAAGGGTTGTCTTGAGACTGGCAACTTTGTCCACTGTCTGTCCTACTTATACTGTATACCATGATGTGTTTTCTGCACTGTCCGTTCCTTTGTAAGTTATATCTGCCTTTTTATTGGTCAGCGGTAGAGACTTCCATTACTCCAATGAGGTTGCTGTTTGATGGTCTAGTTTCAATAGAAAAGAAGAATCATTAAGGGTCGTATGCAAATACATTAGTCTCTACTCAAATTACTTCCAATCACTGGTGAGCTGACTCACCGTGAGCAATTGCTGAGATAGAATTAACGGCCGACTTACCGGTCATGCATGATAGTTGACGTTTTTGTAATATTGGCAACGAATTACCCAGAATTCTCAGCGATAAAACCACTTCCGTTATTTTCGTCTGCTATAGAGGAATGCATTTACGCTTGCGTCCCGCAAATAATACCGTATACAACGACGTCTGCATCGCGCAATATTACGCCGATTCTCCTGTTCTTCCAGTTGAATTCTTTGGTAGACTCTATCAAATTCCTCTTCTCCGCGTATACCGAAAACATGATCGAAGTCTTCAAGGTCCGACATCTTGGATAAAGCTGCAAAGGTTTCAAACTACATCGGTTACCATCGGTTCCCTTCGGGATTTTCAAGATAAGTTTCTATCTTGAGCTATGATCTTAAGGTACCTCGTCAGGTAGCTTACAATTATTATCGTATGAATAGATTTCTGAGTAAGCAAAATGTATTTGGATAAAACTTGCTCAGCAGAGAACGCCTTTTACTGTCTAATGCATTCAAACATTCTACCCTAAAAGTCAACAAAGTATAGATACCGGTTCTAAAAAACGCAGAATGCAAACCTCTACAAGAACAGTCTACTAATCCATCAAACAGCAATCTCATTGGAGCAATGGAAGTCCCTACCGCTGACCAATCAGAAGGTAGATATAACTTACGAAGGAATTGACAGCACAGAAAACACATTGCGGTGAATGGTATAAATAGGACAGACAGTGGATAAAATTACCAGTCTCAAGACAACCCTTGAGAATGCCAGAAACAGTCCCTGGCGAAACGTCGGGGAACTTCAAGCCTCAAGACCATGGCCTACAGCCCGGAAATCTTCTACAAGATCATCATAGCAACTCCGGCCGTGAAAGCCTAAGTCAATACATAATTAGACATGTTGGCAACAAGTGATAACTATCAATATATGTAATAACTATAGTGGAGGAGGACTAAGTTGGCATGATTTCTGCTATCCTTGTCTAGAGAACTGTTCTTCCACCCTTTGCAAAACACAATGGGCTACCCTTGTAAAATTACTTAGGAATGCTAGAAAAAGTCCACCCCCCCCCCACTTCTGTCCAGTCAGTGGCGACTGGTTCAGGGTGCTCTGTTAAAAGTGACTGCAGAGTGTGTGAACACACTGGAAATATTGAAGGGTCATATTGGCAGGTAGACGGTTTAATGGACGAAATTAGTGATCGGTTTGAAATAAATTTAGACGATACCGACGACGATGAAAATGAAGACATAGAAACTTGGCAGGAAGAATGTTTAGAAGAAGGGAATGTCACCACTGATCTATGTTCACTACAGGGAGTGTCTGCCCTACCGCTGTCACCGTGAAGAGATATGTGTATGAGTGAGAAAGAAGATGGTGACTACTCTCTTTCTCTTTCTAAAATATTCTAGACAAGTTAGCCCTCATGGACCATAGTTGCCCTTTTCAAGATACATCAATACTATTGTAGTTGAGCGAGTCATTGTTTCTTCATCCTCAGAACTGCTTACCATTCACTTAACCGCTAGCAAAATTTAGCTCTGAACTGCCATCCAATAAAGCTCATATTTTTATTTCAATGTGACCATTTTACTCAATGTTATGATTTGTAAATAATATCTAAATGTTGAGGGAAAAAAATTTTAAACTAGATGGACTTGCTACTATTGGGAGCAGCAGAAGTATTTATAGTAAACAGAAAAATATCTGATTTATCAGATTAACTGTGAAGAATGTGACAAATTCTACATAGGAAAAACTAAGAGAAATTTGAAAACAAGAGTGAAAGAACATCTCAGGAATGTCAAGAAAGGGAAAGTAGAAAAAATCTGCATTGGCTGCCCATGCATGGTCTGAAAAACATCTTATTGAGAAAGAAGCTAAATTATTAAAACAAATAGAAAAACCAAAAGAGCTTACTGTTTGGAAAAAGATCTACATTCAAAAGAGCAAAAAGAAGAAATTGATGAACTTTAAAATTTCCGGGGAGAATGACCTGGTTTTGAGGTTTCTCAGTCTGCCAATGGAAGGAGCGAAGGACAGCTCTTCAAGACGACAGAACAACGGTCGTGACAATACTGAGGATGGAACAGAAACTATGTTCCGAAACTAGTTTATAGTCAAATAAGAACAATATGAGGTGAGTAAAATAAAAAATTCTACCTAAATGAAAAATATCTGACTCAATTGGGAATCAAACTCCAAACCTTCAGCTTTCTGTGCTGATGCTCTGACTGCTAAGCCATCAGACATTCATACCCATTCACTTAAAAATCTTCCTCTTATCCTTTTTTTTAATCCTAACTCTAAAATGGTGAAACTTAACCATATTTGAAGAGAAAAATTATATGCTCAGACCAGGGCTTGAACCCGGGACCTTTGGTTTTCTAGACCAAGTGCTCTATCAACTGAGCTACCAGAGCAAGTACTGATCATTTGGTAGAGCACTTGGTCTAGAAAACCAAAGGTCCCAGGTTCAAGCCCCGGTCTGAGCATATAATTTTTCTCTTCAAATATGATTTATCCATCATTGAGATGTATGAAATGAATAATAAAAACATCGGTGAAATTTAATTTACATTGCATGTGGGCATCTTTTAATTCTAGAAGATACTATGGGATTTAATTTTTGTACAACTAAAAGCTATTTCATACATTTCTACCATTCATACAAAATCCTTCCTCTTATCCTCTCTTTATTCCCTAATTCCAAAGCGATGAAACTTCATTCACATTGCATATGGGCAGCTTCTAATTCCAGAAGACATTATGGGATTTACATAAAGCTAAAAGGTATTACTATGATAGAAATAAATTATTATATAGCTGAAGTGTGTTTTATTTAGGAAGTAATATTTTAGGTTCTTTTAATTATTTTATTTTGAGTCTGTTTATCTTACCTCAATATTAATGTTGAATTGTTCTTGAACATGTTTCGATTGGATCCCAATTCAGGTTTACGACATAAATCCGACCAGTCCAGGCAAGATGCTGAAGATGATTGGGATCCAATCGAAACATGTTCAAGAACAATTCAACATTAATATTGAGGTAAGATAAACAGAGTCAAAATATTAAATTAATGTTGGGAAATAAACATTATGAGGTATAATCATTAAAATTCATCAGAGAACATTTTGTTTAAACAACTACTTCCATGATACCATGGTTTCAAACACAGTCATGTTCATCCTCAAATGCAAAGAAAAGAAAAAATGCAAGAAAATTACTTACCATCGTGAAATGCATAGAAAATTTCAAAAAAAATTTTGACAAATACAACATTTCTTTGGCACCAATAAATAAATTTAGTCTGGGTAATCTTCTAAGTACCAATAAAAAAGTCAATGTCGCAGACAGTAAGAAATCTGGAATTTATCAAATAAGTTGTGAAGATTGGAATAAAGTTTATATAGGGAAAACAAAAAGGAATTTAGAAACTCATACGAAAGAACATTTAAGAAATATTAAAAATTGTGAAATTGAAAAATCTGCAATTGCTGCACATAGTTTATTAGAACATCATAAAATTGGAAGAGAAGCTAAACTTTTAAAACAAGTAGAGAAGGCTTTGGAATTAACAGTTTGGGAGAAAATATACATTCAGAAAAATAAAGATAGATCAATGAATTTTGATATCCCTAACGAAATTACATTGATTTCAAAGTTCATAAATTCAACCATAGATGGCAGCACTGAAGATGGTGACAATAGAACAGTTGACAGCCGAAGAATTTCATCAGTCGCAGTTATGGCTGAGGTGAAGACGACTGTGTTTGAAACCGCGGTGACATGGAAGCATGAATCCTATGAGGTGAGTTGTTTAAACAAAATGTTCTCTATGTTCTTATTATTAATTTCATACATCTCAATGATGGATAAATCATATTTGAAGAGAAAAATTATACGCTCAGACCGGGACTTGAACCTGGGACCCTTGGTTTTCTAGTCCAAGTGCTCTACCATTTGAGCTACCTGAGCAAGTACCGATCTAAACGCAAATTTTTATCTATATACGTTGTAATTCCCGCCCACCAAATGCTCAAATGGTAGAGCACTTGGACTAGAAAACCAAGGGTCCCGGGTTCAAGTCCCGGTCTGAGCGTATAATTTTTCTCTTCAAATATGATTTATCCATCATTGACATGTATGAAATTAATAATAAGAACATCGAAAAACGCCGTACTGGCATTTATAATGTAATGTATAATTCCCAAATATGTCTTCTTAATATAGGAGCCGCCATTTGCAAAGATAGAAGCAAAGGCTTCAAAGCATTTGGTGGGCGGGAATTACAACGTATATAGAGAAAAATTTGCGTTTAGATCGGTACTTGCTCAGGTAGCTCAAATGGTAGAGCACTTGGACTAGAAAATAAAGGGTCCCGGGTTCAAGTCCCGGTCTGAGCATATAATTTTTCTCTTCAAATATAAAATGTTCTCTGTTGAATTTTAAAAGACTCAAAATAAAATAGCTAAAATATATTTTAATTAATATTCGATGGAAGTGATACTGAGGTTCATTTTAATTAATAAATTGAGTTAGATTTGATAATTCACCTCATAATCGTAGAGTCGTTTAAAAACATGTACGTATCATTCTGAGTTAGATGGAATTGAGAATAATACATAGATGTATCAAAACTAGTCTTCAAGAAATCTACAATTTTGAAGTATTCTCTTGTGGATTGGTTTTGTTTTACAAAAAGTGATCCAATTACAGATTTAATATTTAATTTTAGGAAGTTATATTTTGAGGTTATTTTAATTATATTATTTTTGGTCTGGACATCTTACCTCAATATTAATGTTGATTTGTTCTTGGACATGTTTCAAAACAATTCTGTTTTATCGTCTGGGAAAGCTGACGATAAAACAGAATTGTTTTGAAACATGTCCAAGAACAAATCAACATTAATATTGAGGTAAGATGTCCAGACCAAAAATAATATAATTACAGATTTAAATTGGACTGGCCCTTTGTCTCAAACAAATAGTAATTAGAGAATATTTTTGGAATTAAAGACTGCAGTATTTTTAAGTAATTCTTTCCTGATATTTCATTGCATTTATAGGGAACATGTTCAGGCACCTCAAAATTTAATAAGTTTATTTTTAATCTCACCACACCTTGTCTAAAACTCACAAGTCGCAATTGTCCCTGCAGATCCCTGAAGAAGTAATGATAGACTTTAATATCCCCCCTACTTTGAAGAAGTAAATTGCTGTCCCAAGTTGTGGTGACATTTTGAAGCAGTAATTCTCTTCATGCCCGATGTTGTAGTAACATTTAGAAGAAGGATTGGTGTCCCAAAAAGAATTACTGGGTCAGGTTGGGTTTTATTTTCGGTAGAGCCGGATTCTCTTCTTAGGGTCGGTAGTTGGTACACAGGATAGGAAAACACTTTAAAATCACTGAAAACTGTTTCTTGTAGAAATAATTGTACATTTATTCACTTATTAATTTCCCAGCAGATTAAGTAAATGTAGGTGGAATTATTCTTCACCGTCAATTAAAATTAAATTATTTACTTTTCTGGAATCAATTATTCTTGTATTAAATATTACATTTTATCTTGAGAACTCTTCTTGCTTCTATCTTTGTTGAAAGTTATATGCAGAATGACTAGTGTAATTCTTTTATAATTTTAAAGAACATTATTACATCACATGATGTTAAGTTTAAATTCTATTGGTTAATAGTCCATTAAATATAAGGTTTAAATTTGATTTGTTAAATCAAAAAGTTAATTGTTTTAACATCCAATCAGAGTTTAGTTTACTTTCATTTAAAAATATGAAATAAAGCAGGTGTTCTTATTACAGTTATAACAGAAAGCTTTATAATTCTGACAACAATGACTTAAAACAATTTTAAAAGCACACTACACTACACTACTACGTATTGAAAATTGTGTCACTTTCAAACATTTGTTTCCCTTTTATATCCGCCAGGAAGACATCCATTTCTAATGGAAGCTTCCCTGACCAATGAGAATCGTTCAATCGTGCACAGCAATTTCGGCCACTTTAGGGATTTCTGACCCTCTTTAGCCCTTGTGATTAATTTTTATTCGTCGTTGGTAATTGATGATATTTCTTCTACGAACTTTAATTGTTCGTCATTGATTTTTAATAATATATATATCCATCCTCTGCCAACGATAACTAGCCGTAGTCCGGTGTTAAAGGTCCAGCGGTAGGGCATTTCAATCCTGCTATCAGTTTCTGCGTGAATTTATTAATTTTTCTATAATATTCTTATGCACACTGAGACATACGACAAGACATGACGCACCATCTCTAGCTTTGGAAGTAAAAATTTAATGGTTTGAATTAATGTACATCAGAGGTATTTTAATCACATATAAATGTATCTGTGCTATTGTGATTTCTATTGTTATTGCAATTTTTATTTTTTATTTTTTAAAAGCATTATTTACAAATACTGTTATATAGTACAATTTCTTTAATTGTTACTGAGACATTTTTATTCAACAATGAATTATTTAGATGTTTTTCTTTATTTAAGTTATATTTCTTTTTCTTCCTTCCAAGTATTAGGCCAAGGCCTGTTACGATCCTATAGAAAATTTTCCCTCCAGCGTTTCATAGGACGGCCCAGTGATCTTCGTCCTCTTGGTATATAATTATAAACAGCTTTGGGGATCCGATTTGAACTCATTCTTTCAAGATGGTGTTTCCAATTTAGTTGTTACTGTTTAATATATTCCAAATTTGGTGTAGTCTTCAATTCTTTTAAGATATCGGTGTTCCTTTTCCGATCCCATCTGGTGTAGCCCGCTGTTCTGCGCATGAATCTCATTCCACAAGCCGTTATTCTGCTTTCATGTTGTCTTTTTAGTGTCCATGCTTCACTACCATAGGTCAACACTGGTCTAGCCAAAGTGTTATATAAACGTAATCTGGTGTTTTTTTGTACAAGGGATGGTTTCATAACTTGATTAATAATTCCTAAACTTTTATTATAACTAGTAACTTTTTCAGGGATATCCTTTTCATCCCAGATAGTGAGATAATATCCAAGATATTTAAATTGATTAGATCTCTCTAAAATTTTATTCTGGAGACAGATTTTACTTTGTATGGGGTCCTTCCCATGAAATGTCATAATTTTAGTTTTGTTAATTGATATTTCCATATTAAATTTGGCACCTATTTTTTGTAAATTATAAATTGATCGTTGCAGATCATTTTCGGAAAGTGCCAGAAGAGCTAAATCGTCTGCAAAAAGAATAGCATCGAGTTTGAGGTTCCTATTGATGGGTATATATCCTCGTGTTTTCCTCCATTCATTTATTAATTTATTCATGTATATAATGAAAAGCACCGGTGAAAGTCCACATCCCTGTCTTACTCCAGTGTTGATCTTTTCCCAAGAAGATAATTTGCCATCTTGTTTAACAGAGATTTCATTATCTTTATAGATGTTTAAGTTATATTTAAATATTAAAAGAATTTTAAAATACAAAATTATTAACTTTCACTTTCATATTTATTATGATATTAAAATTCTGCTATAACTTGCTGAGTGTTGTGTGAAATTTGTAACGTGTGATTTTTGTAATTGGTTTCTCTGCAGGATAATACTGTTGCCTACAACCTGAGTGTCCAGTTGTCTTAAAAATTCAATCATGAATAGAGTATTAATTTTAAAATGGTATTGGTAAGTGGAAAAATCCAGGGAAATAGTTTTAGTGTTTTTATACTTGTGAAGAAGGTAAACATGTAAATATTCTCACTGATTCTGTGTGTTTATATGAAGTTGTGTTAACACAACAGTACTGATATCACTTAAAAGGTGCGTAAAACATAACCGTATTTAAATCATTAAACACTTCGAGTGGTAGAAATAGTTATTTATTACACTAGTGTGTAAAGTATCACTTCCATAGTTCATTGCATACCATAACCTAATTTTGTGAAATTTTTCATGTTTTTATTTAAATTAGTCACTTATTTTAAAGGACAAATTAATATTTTAAGAGAAAATGTTTATAATTAATTGAGTTTCGTAAACTACTATAGTCCAGCCACAAAGTCTCCAGCTCTGACATTTAGGTTATATGAGGGGTAAAGGGAGAAACTCGCCCTCTACTGCCAATAAGGAAATAGTTGAAATGAGAGTGAATGCCACAACCAATCACTGCTCTTCACGCCGCTATTACGGTTTGAAATTGCTGCTATGTTGTCGGCTGTATTTCTGCTAACTGCGTGCCTTCAGTGGTACATAAAGCGGCCCCTCCCACTGAATATCTATATCAGCAACACTGTCGTGAAAACGTCGGAGCCAAAGACTAGGCGGCTGGACTATACTTATGTTAAATTAATGTTGGGAAGTAAACATTATGAGGTATAATAATTGAAATTCATCGGTGAACATTTTTTTGACAACTCGCCTCATAAATTTCGTCTGAAACTGCAGTATCATGAAAAACGTGCTGAAGATGGACGTGATATCGTCTGAAACTGCAGTATTGCGAAAAACATTAAATTTATGAGGCGAGTTTCTAAAAATGTTCTCCGATGAATTTCAAAAACTCTTTTTATGTCTCACCTCATAAAATTCTGTGTTTTCATGATACCAGTTTCAAAGGTCTTTCCCTTCATCTTCAGTCAAACTCCCAACTGTTGGAAATTTTGACATTACCACTATCTTCCAAACTGCCATCTGGTGCTGATTTTATGAACTTGGAGATTAAACTTTTTTAAGTGTTCTGCTCTAGGGTATGTCCTTCACTGCAATCATAGCATTTTCAAGCTATGCAGTTTTACTAGGGAATTATAGGTGTGGTAGCTTTTCATTGCTTTCCACACCGGGGATGATGATGATGGCCAGATGATGTTCAAGAACCATTTTGGCCTTAAAGCTTCCTAACATTTGTCTTACAGGTGAGGAAATACCTCACCCAGGAAGCTTGTCCCGACTGGGAATCGAACCCGAGCCCTCTGCGTGACAAGGCAGCACGCTACCTGGAGACCACAGCAGTGGAAGATCTGTTATTTGTAGTGTATATTTAGGAACTTGACGATATGCAATGAATTATGGTTGTAGAGAAGGTTGTTTTATAATATCATAACATAAGCACAGATTCAACATTTTAGTAAACTGAAAGTCCACTATCGTATTGAGTACCAGTTTTGTGTGACTAAGGGCCGCATGCAAATACATTAGTCTCTTAAGTTATGTAGATAGGAAATAACACTATGAGGTTTTTTAATATTGTTTATTTTTTATTTCACTCACCTCATACTTCATAACTCCTAGCACACCCAGGGTTTCGTCACATCCTTTGTGACATTCTCAATGCTGTGTCATGTTCACAACTGACGTCTGGCTGCCTTCTATCCTGCAGACCATTGAGGATGTGGTGAAAATAATAGCAGAATTAATAGATGAGTCATCATGGAGCATAAATTCTAGTCGTAATGAAATTGTTTTGTTAAAAAAGGATATCAATTGACATCATGGAAAAAGCATAAATAAGAATCAAATGAATCATGAATTCTTCTTACCTCATATATTAATGAAACCTCATAACCTTAAAATTCCCAAATTTATTATATTAAAGTCCACTGCTGTGGTCTCGAGGTAGCGTGCTGCCTTGTCACGCAGCGGGCCCAGGTTCGATCCCCGGTCGGGGCAGTTTTTCTGGGTGAGGTTTTTATCGGGGTTTTTCGTCACCTGTAAGACAAATGTCAGGAAAACTTTAAGGCCCAAACGGTCCCCGAAATCATATGGCCATCATCATCACCATCATCCTTATCATTACCATTATCATCATCATCCTTCACAGGTGTGGAAAGCAACAGGAAGCTACCACAGCTACACAATTCCCTAGTAAAGCTGCAAGCATAACATGAAAATGCTATGATTGCAGTGAAGGACCTGCATTCGGGCAGAATTACTATGGATGGATTATATTAAAAAGAAGTATGAAGTTTTTATTATTGATTTAACATTTCTCAATGAAAGATAAATTATATTTGAAGAGAAAAATTTTCGCCTAGACCGGGACTCGAACCCGGGACCCTTGGCTTTCTGGGCCAAGTGCTCTACCAACTGAGCTACCGAGGCGAGTTACGATCTAGACGCAAATTTTTCTCTTATATACGTTGTAATTCCCTATTGCCAAATGCTTTTTGAAGCCATTGCTTCTATCTTTGCAAATGGCGGCTTCTTAGTTAAGAAGACATTTATTGGGAATTTAACATTACTTTATAAAGCTAGTAAGGCTTCTAATGATGTTTTTATTATTGATTTAACATTTCTCAATGAAAGATAAATTATATTTGAAGATTAGGTTTGTCCATCCATCCAATGGCTGATTGGCTCAAATTCGAGCTTTGGCCTCACCTCAAAAAATAATTTCATATTGTCATGCTCTTCCGGGGGGTCGGCCTCAGCTGACTTTCTTCTTAATAAACACAACAAATGTTCACATAAAATGTTAAATCTCATTTTATTAGCTTCACAAAATTCCACTGATTCCTCTTAAACAAATTGCTACCAATTACGTTTCTGGATTTACAATTTAATTATCACCTTCATTAACAAACTCCATGGTACAACAGGCCTAGAAGGCCCTTGGCTTACCAGCCGACTACGGGTCTCACATTCACATCTGTTAATCACAGAGGTAGACAATCATCCAGGGATGACATGTGGTCAGCCATTATAGCTGGTTTTCTTAACCTGGAGCTGCTAATTATTTTAGCTACCCAAATTCCTCACAATGCCGGGAGGACATCGGTCCCATACTGACCAAAATTCCATGAGAAGATTTGTTGCCCTGTGGGGACTTGAACCAGCACAAGTCCCATCGCCCTGCACCAAGGCATCTTGCCTTAACCACTCAGCTACGGCGCAGAACTAGCAATTTCATTCATCACAATTTATTCACTTTTTGAGTTCACTGTACTGTCTAACAGCTCGTACACAAGTAACTAACTCCAACCCTTGCAACTATATATATATGAATATGAAAGTTTTCTTGGGTTTTCTGCATCTTGGATTCAAGTTCGGCCTCTGGCCACTAATTCCGACGTTTCGGCATGATCCCACATGCCATTATCAAGGAATGATAAGTTCGAGTCACAGGTTTAGGTCTTATATAATAAAATACATAGAGTTTTTGCTGTGGTCCGTTTCCGAAGACGTACACCCATCCAAGGTTTAATTCTTATGTTGTTAAATACCTTCAGTTTTCAGTGTGGTCCGTTTCCGAAGACGTACCCTATCCAAGGTTTAGTTCTTATGTTATTATATACCTTCAGTTTTCAATGTGGTCCGTTTCGGATCATGTGGGATCATGCCGAAACGTCGGAATCAGTGGCCAGAGGCCGAACTTGAATCCAAGACGCGGAAAACCCAAGAAAACTTTCATATTCATACTTATATCCGCGAAAATCTGCAATATAACATATATATATACTAGAAGTCCCGGCCACGTGTTGCTGTGGCTAAGGTATACGTTAAAATTTTAAATTAAGTTGCTGTCTTTCAGCCAGATTACTTAAAACTAATACTTACACACGAAATTAATAATATTGAATATAAAATAAACACTGAACACACTTAAATTATGAAATAATCAATATTTGTAATTCAATTGAAATTCGCAGATGCAACAAAAAGCACATCCATCTGGATCTCTCTGTTAAATAATAAACCAATTACCTTACCAAATTACCTTACACCGCCATCTGTTAGAATCGTATGAAACTCACAGATAATTATAACTCTTTGTTAAATAATAAACAAATAATTTGCAATAAGAAAATAATAAAAGTAAAGTAAAGTAGTCCCACTACAGGCCTCAGGAGGCCCTTGGGGTAGCAGGAGGTTAAGGCTCCCACTTTTTCTAGATAATCGGCACTTGATGTCAGCCCTGCGTGACGGCCGCCTTTACCCCAGAACAAGCGTCTGGTACTCATTTCCGTTAGAGGCTGAGTCGACCCCAGGGCCATAGTGCCGCCAGAAGGTTTTGGTCGGTTTAAAAATCCTGACCCCACCGGGACTTGAACCGTCAACCTTCCGGCTTGTAGCTCAGCGCCTTAACCACTATGCTACGGCGTGCGCGACTATAAATTTAGTTATAAACTACCCTAAGTCTCAAGTTGGATCAAACTGCACACAGTGTGCAAAATTTTATTAAAATCGGTTCAGTAGTTTAGGATTCCATCGCGGACAAACAACGTGACACAAAATTTTTATATATTAAGATAAACAACATATAGCTGAGACTTTTCCAGACTGGAAGTTTCCGAATTTGAACCTTCCAGACATGGAAGGATGGATGAATAATTATGTATCAAACTTTCTGTGCGGGTATTTCTACTCGCGAGGCAACAGCTTGTGAATCTTTTTCTACCAACAATGCGAGATTCCTACTCTCGTCGCCCACCTCCACAAAATTTGATAGCTACTGCAACAATGTGTCACCATATAGAGATGACTGTGTTTAAAACAGGACTAGTGTTTTTATTATTCATTTCATACATCTCGATGATGGATAAATCATATTTAAAGAGAAAAAAGTGTGTTTGTTATGGTATTATAAACAAAGATATTAATTAATACCGACTAGATAATTGTTAATTTTTCATGGCTGTTGTTTATTAGACATGATTTGTACTAATAAAATGCAAACTTAAAAAAATATAATATAATATAAAGAGTGTTTCTATACAAAATCAAAATAAAGTTATAAGGTAGAAATTCCAGTGCAGAGAACTAGTACAACTTGTCAACCTGTATATAAAAACAAGCCAACATTCAACATTAGAAATTTGCATAACACTCTTCAACTTCGTACATTGAAATATGTTATTTATTTTGTTGTATTAATTTAAATTTTAACATTTGTAATGATGGACAATTATTATTTTAAAAAGAAAAAAATTAATGCCTGATTTGCAATTTGAACCCGAAACTTCTAGCTAACTTAACTTAGTCGTGAATTTGCTTAATTAATTAATCTGCATTTGAGAATTAAGTTCTTAGTAACATTTTTGGATCAAAGAGGGATGAACAGACACAAGTAAATGGAGAAAACTACATAACAATGAGCTATGTGATCTTTGTAACAAACTTATATAATAAGAACAGTTAAGTCTCATAGACTGTGATGGGCAGGACATGTGGCACAATGGAGAATGAAAGAAGGGCATACAAACTTTTTTAGAAACATCACCCAGTTGGTAGAGCAAGAAAGAGATGGGATAACAACATTAACCAGTGGCGTGCAGCGGTCAGAGCAAATACCCCAGCAGTAAGACGAAATATAATATATAAAAACTTAAGGTAGAATATTTTTTATCACTCACCTCATATTGTTCTTCTTATTTGATTATAAACTAGTTTCGGAACATTGTTTCTGTTCC
Source organism: Diploptera punctata (assembly GCA_030220185.1). Taxonomy (NCBI): domain Eukaryota; kingdom Metazoa; phylum Arthropoda; class Insecta; order Blattodea; family Blaberidae; genus Diploptera; species Diploptera punctata. Next base: position 386,638 of record JASPKZ010001620.1, read on the forward strand.
ATCCTCAGTATCGTCACGTTGTTCTGTCGTCTCTGAGGGAGAGAAGGACAGCTCTTCAAGACAACAGAACAACGGTCGTGATGATACTGAGGATGGAACAGAAACTATGTTCCAAAACTAGTTTATAGTCAAATAAGAAGAACAATATAAGGTGAGCGATAAAAAATATTCTACCTTAATGAATATACCTCATAGTGAGAATTCCTAAAATAAGTAAATATAAAAACTTACTTACTTTCTCACTGGCACTATCGAACCCGTAGGTTCATGGCTGCGACAACATAAGCTGTCCATACGTCGCTATCCTGAGCTAATGATTTCCAATCATTTTCTGTATAATCTACTTCCCTCAAATCATAGTTAATGATATAAAAACTTACTGCCTTGTATTTTTTTTTGTTAGATCCGGTAAATCTGGAGTTGGCCTACCTTGTTGTATAAGGTAGTTTTTCTCGTTGAAAGGTCTACATGAAAATGATCTACTATGTAAATTATAAATTATAGTCACTTACATTCATTTTTACATCCACTGCTGTGGTCTCGGGGTAGCGTGCTGCCTTGTCACGCAGCGGGCCTGGGTTCGATCCCCAGTCGGGACAGTTTTTCTGGGTGAGGTTTTTATCGGGGTTTTTCCTCACCTGTAAGACAAATGTCAGGAAAACTTTTAAGGCCCAAACGGTCCCCAAAATCATATGGTCATCGCAATCATCATTCATATCCATCTTAGGTTAAGCTTAGGATTAGGGACTTTCCTGGCGCACCATTATCATCACCCATCATATCATCGGGAGCAACGTAACCCTGCCTTCCAGGCGCCCCAACCTCAGAAGTGGGTTACAAGTACGCCATGCCAGGAGAGAAACCAGGAATGTCAAAAGACAAACCTGGGGTATTTGAAAAAAAAAGAAACATTCATTTTTACTAAGTTGACAAATCATATTTATCAGTAACACTTTTAAACGTATTAATAACACATTTGAACGAACTCAATGTCAATATTAAATTAATTTGTTGTTATTCAGATATATAATATAAATAAAGCTTTTAAATTAACGGATTGCTGTAACTGACAAAACGTAGTGCATAATTTTATTTTATTTTTTTTTGTGTGTTTTGCAAAAATACAACTAACATAAATAGTGAGTGGAGAACATATTTTTAATGACTCACCTCATATAATTTCAAATTTCTTTGATACCGACAGTTTCAGACAATATCTTGTCCCTCTTCAGTCATGACTTCCACTGATATAAATTAAATATTATAAATTAAAAAAAAGTATTATTTCTAAAAATTCTATTAATGAAGAATTGGTGCTTTCCAAATCAGCCAATCATGAATGTTTCATGAATCAATAAGTCAAAAGGTCATTTGACCTTGTGTACACTTCGAGTTGTGATGTTTCTGGGTTCAGCTAGGTGGTGTTCAATAAAAAATTGATAGAATAAGACACAAACTTCGTCTAGTGGGTTATCGCTGGACTTAGCAAATTAATTTACTGGGTTATCGATTAATTCATCTGCAGTGAAATAGCTGGTGTTGGTGGGGATAACATACAGGAAACACTCTATGTGTTCCTCTCCGGAGATAATGTGAATATGGCGGGAATTCTGATTTTTTATGTTATTGCATAATTGATTTGAATGAAATTTGACACATATTATATTTTATTTTAATAAAAAATTATTAATATACTAATTACCCCAGCAGTGCTGGAGTAGCTGGGGTTGAATGCACGCCACTGATATTAACCATGATTTGATGGAAATAAATTATACTGGAGATGATCGGAAAATATTAACTCAGGACATGGATGTATAGGCAGCTTATGTTCGTATGGCTATGAACCTTTGGGCTCGATAATGCGAATAGTTAAAAGTTTTTGCATATTGCATAGGACACAGACAGCATAAAACAAGGTAGGCCTAATTTTAAGATAGCACAGTTAACACTATCACAATAATAAGAAGAAGGATAGAATACAGACGGCGGAGATGAGGTTCCTAAGACAAGTAAAAGGATGTACAAGACTTGATAGAATAAGAAATGAGGATATAAGAGAAGAATTGAAAGTACAGCCTTTATTGGATAAAGTCACGAATTACAGACAGAAATGGATTGATCACATGGATGGAATGAGTGAGGAGAGGTATCCATTGAGCAAGAAATTATCAAGCAAGAGGAAGACGTGATGTTGGAAGACCTAGAAGACGTTGGGCTGATGCATTATGAAGTCGGAACGGGCAATTGCCTAATCCCTAGAGTGATGATGATAAGAAATGTTCGCCCTAATGGACATTGATTGTTCTTTAGTCTTTGCTGTAGCCATTCAGCGATTTTGTGTTTCTTGGACATTTCAGTATATGATATCGGTTGCACTGACCGCCACACAATTCACACACGCACTTCTCACTAGGTTCGTGATATTTCTTGATTCTGCACACCTTATGATGAAAGCCGTGGTGTTACAACATGTCTTAGCTCTTGGTTGGTTTTCGTCCAGTTTCTGTCCAGCACAGCTCCTGAGGTGTAGAAATCAGCACCTATCATTCTCTGTTTTTCTCTCCTGTTGTTTAAAAGTTCTTGGTAAGGGCTAGTATCATTCTCAGTTGTAGATCTTCTATGTAGTTTGTTTCCTTTGTGAGTTCATAGATGAGTCGTGAGGGTGCAGTTTTCCCCACTCTCAGTGCTGTTTTTAGAAAGCGGACTTTCACATTTTCTATCTTCCTAAGGTCGCTGAGAGTCAGATTTTCCCATATCAGATCTATTCCATAAGTTATAATCGGCGAAATCGTGGTTTCGAATAGAATCATAGCTGTTTTTCTCTCAAGTTGTGGAAGAGATTTAAACAAATTCTTTGTATCAAAAAACCAGAGACTTGTACCATCATGGGATAACACTATCACAATGGAATCAGGCTTTCAGTTACCAAATTACAACTCATTTTTCTAAAGCTGTTTAATTCTCATGTAAGTCAGTTTTACAGATTTTTTTTGTCATATAAAATTTATTAAAAAATAAGATTAAATTATTTTTAATCTGTTCATCTTACCTCGATATTAATGTTGATTTGCTCTTGAACATGTTTTGATTATATCACAATCATCTTGGGCAAGATGCTGACAATGATTATGATATAATCAAAACATAATAATAATAATAATAATGCTTTATTTTAGCTAGCACAGTTAAGGCCATAAGGCCTTCTCTTCCACTCAACCAGCGAATAGTAAAATTATACAAAAAATTACATACATATTACAATTTTAAGATGTTATTAAAATACAGACTAAACAAAATACAAAGATGATGTGATCTAATATTAGCTAATACTAACAAAAACATAGAATATAATAAAATTTAAATTATGTAAAATAAAGTAAGTAGCTTCCTAGATGATTATTAATGGAATGCTGTATATAGTTGTTATGCAGTTAATGTTTTCATTGTGTCGAACTTAAGATATCAGTTAATTTGGATTTAAATAATGATAGCGATTGACAGTCCCTGACATGACTGGGAAGTGAGTTCCATGCTCTAGTCATAGATATTGTGTAAGATTCAGAGTATAGACATGTCCTGTGCTGTGGTATCAAAAGTAAAGAAGAGTCTTGTGATCTTGTTCCTAAATTGTGATGAGCCGATAAATTTTGAAAACGTGTTGTTCAAGAACAGATCAACATTAATATTGAGGTAAGATGAACAGACTAAAAATAATTTAATTAAAATAACCTCAAAATATCACTTCCTAAAATAAAATATTAAAAAATAAGATGTTTCAGTTTACAAAGTTTGAGGATGTTGTGCAACTTTCTAATGCGTATGTTCACTTGTAAAATTAAAAAAAAAGTACTTTTTTCTTGAGTGTCTAATCATGTATTTTGGGTAAAATATTTAATCTTTTTATTTAAATAAAGAGGGCATCCAATGCCAACAATCCTTTATTTCATGTAAATTAATCTTATTGTGCATGTTTGTGCAGGTCCACCATGCTAGTTCAAGCATGTCTGATTCCTGACTAGAAGATCCAGGTTTGATACCCAGTGGAGTTTCAAATTGTATTGTAAAGTTTTCAATATTATAAATTTTAATTGTAACATTTTCAATCTTGTGGCTAGAAGAGTTAATGGAGTACAATTTTTGGCTAAACTTTACATGTGACATACTTTTTAAATTATTTCGTAAACTCCTGTCAAATTTTATTCTTAGGGTTTCATTTTTCAAATTATTTCTCACCATTTACTGTGAATTTTACAGGTTTTCTAATGATTATTTGAATATGTCTTTTCACGGTAATGAACTACACGAAGATGTTGCAGCCATATTGATTTTAACGAATATTCTGTGTTCCAGTGCAGCCAACATAGAGTCTGTACTAATTAACTTACATTAAATAAAATCAGCATGCATTCTTTCACAGCTTACAGTACTTAAATTGGGATAAGTTAGTTTTTAGGTTGGTCTTAGAGTACTTAAATTGCGTTAAGTTAGCTTTTAGGTTGGCCCATTACAGATTAGAGTACTTAAATTAAATTAGGTTAGCTTTTAGGTTCATCTTTCACAGGTTAGAGTACTTAAATTGCATTAGGTTAGTTTTTTACAGGTTAGAATTCTTAAATTGCGAAAGTTAGCTTAGCTTATGTTGGTATTTCACAGGTTAGAGTACTTGAATTTAACTAGATTAGCTTTTAGGTTGGTATTTCACAGGTTAGAGCACTTAAATTGCGTTAAGTTAGCTTTTAGGTTGGTCCTTTACAGGTTAGAGGACTTAAATTGCATTAGGTTAGCTTTTAGGTTGGTCTTTTACAGGTTAGAGTACCTAAATTGTGTTAGGTTAGCTTTTAGGTTGGTCTTTCACAGGTTAGAGTACTTAAATTGCATTAAGTTAGCTTTTAGGTTGGTCTTTCACAAGTTAGAGTACTTAAATTGCAATAGGTTAGCTTTTAGGTTCATTGGCAATGCGAATTCAAATATCTTGTATATGTATTCACGTAGACTTTCACGGCCGGAGTTGCTATGATGATCTTGAAGAAGATTTTCGGGCTGTAGACCGTGGTCGTGAGGCTTGTAGTTCCCCGACGTTTCGCCAGAGAACTACAAGCCTCGCGACCACGGCCTACAGCCCGAAAATCTTCTTAAGGTCATCATATCTTGTATATGTTGGCTGCATTCCGTGATTCCATAGTGTAAACCACTTCGCATCTGTTGGTGCATGCACATGGTGTATGGTTGGAACTAAAAAAAAAATCTTGTCACATGTTGTAAAGTATTTCCAATTTTTAATCTCTTTGGGAGAAGAAATTTATTTCTTGGAATTTTGGGTAGCATGGGACCAGTGCTCACCCGGCATAGTGAGGAATAAGTAGTTGTTCCAGGTTAGAAAAACCAGTTTTAACGGGTGGGGGACCCGACTTGCTGACCATATGTCACTCCTATATTGGCTTCATGATCATCACCTCTGTGATAAACACATGTTGGTGTGAGGTCAGCAGCTGGCTGTTAGGCTAAGGGCCTTCCAGACTTGTGCTATGGAATTTTTAGTTTAATTTATATTAGCACTATATAAATTCCCAGCTAAATTCTAGTTGTACTGTAAACAAACCTGCATATAGTATTACTCCTGAACTCCATCTATCGAGGAAACTGTGGCTACTTTTAACCACCATTTGACTGAACACCGGCGCAGAAAATTTTATCGGACTCTTTCAATTATTCCTGGAGTCTGTCTTACGATACTGGCAGTTAGGACCCTACCAAGCAGTTCCTCGTTAGTTTCTACCGAGTCTTCGTAGACCAACGATTTCAAGTATCCTGAAAAAAATCTTGAGTGATATCCGGAGAATGCGGTGTCTATAAGACAGGACCTCCCTTTCCATTCCAATGATTAGGGATTATATGATCATATATCCACTTTGGTCCAAAAGGTAACACCCTATATATATTATAAATAAATGCGCCCTTAATTAACACTCAAAAGTGTAATATAATTACAATAATAGTTATAATATATCACAAACCAGCTAATAGTCGCCCAGCGCAGCTACGAATAAATACATTATTTTTTGCACGATAGTCCATTCTGTCGTACCTACAGGAATGGCGGCACGATTCAAAGTTCAATTTCCTCGATTTCGGGGTTGCCAACCTATATATAACTATACTGTATAAATACCAACTAGATAGTATAACTGTCACAGGATTGATGAACGGGGCAAGAGGTACTATATCAGGATTCTTAGCCAAATTTTGGAATTCCTTAGATTTGGACAGGGTGCATCTTTCTAAAATTGCCATCGCTGCCATTAGAGGATCAATTTCCGATTGAGGGTCTTTCCACTTTTCAGCGGTTGCCCTTTTACCAGCCGGCTGCTGGCCCTTCACATCCACATGTGTCAATCACAAAGGTAGATGATCAACAGCCAGTGTAGGGGTGACATGTGGTTAGCATGTCGAGTCCCCCAGCCGTTATAGCTGGTTCCTCAACCTGGAGCCGCTACTTATTGTAGCTACCCAATTGCCTCACGATGCTGGGTGGGCACCGGTCCCATACTGGCCGAAATACCATGAGAAAATTTCTTCCCCCATGGAGACTCGAACCAGCGCAAGTCCCGTAGCTCTGCGCCAAGGCTTCCTACCTTAACCGCTCGGCTACAGCGCGGGACAATTTCAATTTTAAGAAACCATATTTACAAAATTTCTACTTTATAGTATGTATATTTCAATTAGGCCTACAATTTGAATGTTTTTAAAATGTATTTCATCAATTCCAAAAATTAATTGTCTGTATCACTTTGTCCTTGAGGCAATCCTCTAATGAGGAAAGTTGTATATAATAAAATACAAATTACCTACCTAGGGCGGGAATTAAAACCACTGTCTATATGTATACAATGTATATACAAAAATATATTCAAATGGCAGTGTTCAAATACATTATATGAAACAAATCACTGCATTTTAAATGAACTGAACTGTATTTCGTCATTTTGATTACTATCATTCATAATTGCCGCCATTTTATGCCTGATTGATGTCAGGCCTGTTGTAGTCTCGACTAAATTATTTTCGGTATTTAGTCAGTTGTTTATAATGAACGCAAATATTTCCAACAAAAATGTTACCGCTATTATTTATTATTCTGAAAACACCATCGTGCAAAAAAGATGTGCAACACACGTTTGTGAAGTGTTTTACATAATCTCGGAAATTAAAAATCTGGCTATCGCTCGATTTTTAATAATTTCCTTTCACTTCTGTAAAAACCACTTCCCAACCTTGCATTGTAATAGGCTTACTTACTCACTGGCACTATCGAACCCGTAGGCTCATGGCCGCGCGGACATAAGCTCTCCATATATCCCTATCCTTAGCTAATGTTTTCCAATCATTCCCTGTATAATCTACTTCCCTAAAATCATAGTTAATCTTATTTTCCCCACCTCGTTCTTGGTCTATCAACTGGGTGTTTTTCCTCTGGCTTTCCTATAAGAAGCTTCCATGCACGTCTTTCATTCCCCATACGCGCAACATGTCCTGCCCATCGCAGTCTACGAGACTTAACTGTTCTTATTATATCTGGCTTTCTATAAAGACCATGTAGTTCATTGTTATGTAGTCTTCTCCATTCACCTGTCCATCTCTCTTTGGTCCAAACATTTTCCTAAGTACTTTATTCTCAAATACTCGTAATCTCCTTTCCTCCCTTAAAGTAAGAGTCCATGTTTCGCATCCATATAATATAACTGGTAGAATAATAGTTTTATATATTTTCAGTTTAACGTTTTTTGAAAGGAGTTGGGACGTCAAGAGTCTCTGCAATGCGTAATAGCACGCATTTCCAGAATTGAGCCTATGTTTAATTTCTTTGTGCATCTCATTCTTATTTGTGATTATTGTTCCTAGGTATTTGAATTCAGCCACTTCCTCAAAATCGCATTGTAATATTCTTCTTCTTCGTCAGGCTCTACGACTTCCAGTGGAATGTCTTGGCCTTCTCAACTAGTTTACGCCATTTCTTCCTATCTTGTGCAGTAGATTTCAAATCAAAAATCCCCATCTCTCTTAAATCTTCAATTACGTCATCTTCCCATCGATCTTTAGGTCTTCCTCTTGGTCTTGTTCCCTGTGGCTTCCAATTTAAAATATCATTCGGCAATCTTCCTTTTGACATTCTTAGTGTATGTCCAAACATTACAATCTTTTGGATTTGATGAAACTAACTATATTTTCTTTATTATTCTTGAGGTATAATTCGTTATTCCTTCTTAACGTCCAAGTTCCATTTTCCTTTACTGGACCTAGCACTCTTCTAAATATTTTCCTCTCAAACGTTAATAGTCTTAATTTATCTGCTTCTTTTAGTACCCAGGTTTCAGCTCCATAACATATGATTGGTCTTATTATTGCTGTATATAATTTGAATTTAACATTTTTTTATATTAATTTGCTTTTGAATATATCGAAATTAGCAAAATATGCTTTATTCCCTTGCGATTCTTGTTTTGATCTCTTCTTCAACAGTATTATTATCGTTTAGTATTGTGCCTAGGTACTTAAAGGAGTTAATTTGATCAATACAGTCACTATTTATAGTTAGTTCAGTAAAATTTGTTTTATTTCTCATACATCTTAAATATTTTGTTTTATTACCTTTTTTATTTTATTTTTAGCTAATTATTAAATAATTAGGGGTCTGTGATGTTTTCTTTCTTAAGTAGTAACTAAGGTGTACTAGTTGATTATAATTTTGGTAGAAACATCTCTCTTGTTTTCAATCTGCTTCTCTTCATCTGATTATAAAACATATATCTGGCCCCCTGTTTCATTATAATAGGACATCACTGCTCTATAGATACTGAGTCTTGTCAATTCCAGAATATTGAATAAAAAAAGAAGTACGATTGCGAAATCAGCTGTGAAACAAATAGTTAACGTAGGTCTATCGAGATAGTATGTATTATATGGACAGGATATGATATGATGGCTTGACAGACTGACCTACTGGTCACGTGGTGTTCTTTATAAGGTAGAAATAATGCATTTCATTTTTGTTGCAATAGAAGCCGGTTTACTGTATGTGAGACGAGACTCAGACATCCGCTTGTGCTGTGTTACGTCAGCCCAATGCAAACAAATAAATCGAGTGTCTTTTGGAAACGTCATATACAGGGTGTGTCGTCCTTTTCCAGTCATCGGGGACGTCTCCAGAATAAAAAAAAAAAATGTCCATACAACATATAGGATCAAAACTTGACAGTTTTCTCAGAAAAAAAAAGTTTGTATTTTTCTGCGATGTACTGCTTGTGTAGTTAGAAAAAAATACGAAAACAATTGCATCGTTTGGTGTACCTACCAAGGTGTTCCTTGTCCCTAGGGTTGCTAGGAGTCGATGATGTTTTTGAGATGGAGAAATGCAACGGACAAGATCTCCGGGAGGGATTTTAAACCACGGTCCCGAGTCTGAAGATTTTGGATTGTAAAAGGACCTTAAGCCTAAAAAAGAGGCTTCTAAACAAAATTTACTGACCTTCGTCTACTTTAGTTGCCTACTAGATGTCTCATTGGGTCGGTGTGTGGATATTTTACTGTTCATGACATTAGTGGGGAAATAAGCGTACCTAAATTAACTTGTATAGAAAATCTTAATAAAAGAGAGGCTATGGTTACACTCAGAAGCTCGTAAAATCAATAAGTAAGTTAGTATATGTCGAATTTGTTTCCGAAAAAAAATATAGCCGCTAGAGCGATAATGGGCGGACACACACACACACACATATATATATACACACATTCGTAGTAATTCTGCCCGAGGGCAGGTCTTTCACTGCAATCATAGCATTTTCATGCTATGCTTTGCAGCTTTACTAGAGAATTGTAGGTGTGGTAGCTTCTCGTTGCTTTCCACACCGGTAAAGGATGATGATGGCGGCGATATGATTTCGGGGACCGTTTGGGCCTTAAAGTTTCCCTGACATTTGTCTTACAGGTCCTCACCTGTAAACCGCTAAAAACCTCACCCAGAAAAACTGCCCCACCGGGGATCGAACCCGGGCCTGCTGCGTGACAAGACAGCACCTCGAGACTACAGCGGTGGACTTTATATATATATAAAGTCCACCGCTGTGGTCTCGATGTAGCGTGCTGTCTTGTCACGCAGCTGACCCGGGATCGATCCCCGGTCGGGGCAGTTTTTCTGGGTGAGGTTTTTAGCGGGGTTTTTCCTCAGCTGTAAGACAAATGTCAGGTAAACTTTAAGGCCCAAACGGTCCCCGAAATCATATGGCCATCATCCTTATCATTATCATCAACATCATCATCCTTCACCGGTGTGGAAATCAACAGGAAGCTACCACATCTACAATTCCTAGTAAAGCTGCAAGCATAGCATGAAAATGCTATGATTGCAGTGAAGGACCTGCCTTCGGGCAGAATTACTATGGATGGATATATATACAGGGCAAGTCAAAATGTTGTGCAGGTTTTCAGAAATTTATTTTGAGAAATGTAATGAACATATAATATCGTGAGACATATTGTATGAAAGGTAAACTCTCAAAGTTTAGTTGTCCACTTCTAAAGTTCCGCGTTCACCCGCAAGATGTCAACAGCAGAGCAGTAAAGGAAAATGGCGTTGACTGGGATCGAAGTCTTTCTGTGTGCTTGATTACCATGTAAACAACTCTGTGACTAGTGTTCAACGACATTTCCGTACCAGATACGATAAAGACCCGCCGGATGGGAGATCCATTCGTAAGTGGTACACACAATTTAGGGATTCAGGCTGTATCTGTAAACGAAAATCGACTGGCCGTCCGTCGACGAGTGAAGAGACAGTCGAACGCGTTCGCACATGCTTCGTGCGGAGTCCACAGAAATCCACCTACCGGGGAGCGACAGAACTTCAACTACCACAAAAAACTGTATGGCGGATTCTCCGGAAACGTTTACAGATGAAACCCTACCACTTGCAACTGGTTCAAGCCTTAAAACCCGCCGATTATGCTTTGCGAGCGTCCTTCTGTGTTGATTTTCTCGCATTAATGGAAGAGAATGAGTTCCATGAGAGGGTAGTTTACAGTGATGAAGCGACTTTCCACCTTTCAGGAAAAGTGAATAGACACAATGTAAGGATTTGGGGAACTGGTAACCCCCATGCAACTCTGGAACATCAACGCGATTCTCCGAAAGTGAATGTCTTTTGTGCCATTTCCCATGCAAAGGTTTATGGGCCCTTTTTCTTTCATGAACGTACTGTGAACGGACATGTTTTCCTTGATATGCTACAACAATGGCTCCTTCCGCAGCTTGAAGCGGATAGTCCAGATTTCATTCTGCAGTTGGATGGTGCCCCTCCACATTACCATGGCAGTGTTCGAGACCATTTGAATACGGCTTTACCACAACGCTGGATAGGCCGTGCATCTCAGGGTGATCAACAACTCATTCATTGGCCACCTCGTTCACCAGATCTAACCCCGTGTGATTTCTTCATGTGGGGTCTTGTAAAGGATCATGTTTACGTACCACCACTTCCAACAACACTGCATGAACTGCGTGCCCGCATCACAGCAGCCATTGCTGATATCGACCGCGGACTGCTACAGAAAGTTTGGCAGGAGATTGAATATCGGCTTGACATCTGTCGTGTAACAAAAGGCGCTCACATAGAACATCTGTGAATATTAAAAAAAAAACTTTGAGAGTTTACCTTTCATACAATATGTCTCACAATATTATATGTTCATTACATTTCACATAATAAATTTCTGAAAACCTGCACAACATTTTGACTTGCCCTGTATATGAGTACAGCGTAGCGTAGTTGCTTAAGGCAATACGCTACAAACCAGAGAGTGTGTTCGATTTCCAGTGGAATCAGAATTTTAAACTGACCCAAACCTTCTGGCGGCACTATAACCCTGATATCGACTCAGCCTCTAACGTAAATGCGTACTTATTCTTGAGTGTATGATATTAAAATATGCGGAGCTAAGTATTTTCCAAAACTCAGCGACTGTTACAAGTGGTGATTTACTTGTAATCCGAAATTAAAAACAATTGATTCTAGCAACTGTCATATTTAGTTCGTCGCAATATACAGTAAAATCTCCTTATTCGCGGGGGATATGTTCCATAAATATGGAATGGTAATTTGTATGGGAGGTACGTGGGGGCACGCCGCAGCATAGTGGTTAAGGCACTGCGCTACAAGCCGGAAGGTCGAGGTTCGAGTCCCGGTGGGGTCAGGATTTTTAAACTAACCCAAACCCTCTGGCGGCACTACGGCCCTGGAGTCGATTCAGCCTCTAAAGGAAATGAGTACCAGACGCTTGTTCTGGAGGTAAAGGCGGCCGTCACGCAGGGCTGACATCAAGTGCCGATTGTCGAGAAAAAGCGGGAGCCTTAATCTCCTACTATCAAAGGAATGAAGAATTGGTTTTGTGTATTTCTTCTGACTAATCCTTATCGACGACCTCAGAACAAGCATACTCTTACCCAGCACCAGCGCATCTGAGAAGCTGCTAGCAACATTGAATAGGAAAAGAGAAGAAATACATCCAGAATTCTACAGCACCGGGGCCATTGTGGACCGTGTGTGGACAGAAGAAAATTTCGAAATGAGACACGTCATCACTAGGTTGGCAGTCCATGGATTCCACCACCTGATATGCAACAACAAAATTCCATGAAGCAAATATAGACTGTAAATGTATGCTATGGGGGAAAAACATGTGACCGATATCACATTGAGCTATGCACAAAAAGAACAAAGACAATTTGTGAATATGCAAAAATGTGAATTAAAAATATATCTTACTTTAATCCTGGCTATTTGGCTGCAATCAAATTATTATTATTAACCTACTACTACCCCAAGGGCTTCCTGAGTCCTGTAGTGGGATCACTTTGCCATATAGGGGATACGCTCCAAGGTTAGAATAAAAATTATCAAACTAAAATCAGTTAATGAGAAATGTTGAAAAATTTCTATTAATTATTACTGTCAGGCTTAGGCAAGGACTTAAAGAACTTAGCAATTGTTTCCTGTTTTGCCGCTTTTAAAAGGTTTTTCAGTTAAGATTGATATTCAGCTGTGAATTCTGCAATATAATTCTTTATTTTATCTTCGGATTTCTTTAACATTGAAGCAGCGTGATATAGATGCAAACGACTCGTCAACTGTCAAGCATTTCTATTTTTACTCTAAGCGGCAACACTACTTTTTTCCGCTTCGGAACTAATTTCCATTCCTTTTACTCGACATTATAAATTGGCAACAAAGCAGAAGATACGGGTGTTATTTAATCAAAATTATTGTAACGGATGACAAGTTGAAACAATAAAACGCCGATCGTGGTGAGGGCGGCATTTATCAACGGACATAGCGGCACGTGAAATACTGCGGCGGTGGCTTTTAACAACGAACTTTAGGCTTAGTGCCAATAAGGTTTGTTTTACTTTGATATTCATTTGTCCATTTGGTTTGAATTACTCTTTGTAAAAGCTGCCTTGGCACGTGCTTGCAGTAAAAACGTTGCCAGTGGGTTAATAAAGAATACTAGGCCTTCTAATATACCGACTGTATCCGCGAATGAAGACATTTTTGGCCGCGAATACAGGAACTTTGTAGTAATTTTTTAACCCGCGAATGAGAAGCTTTTGCAGTATATCCATCCATCCATAGTAATTATGCCCGAGGGCAGGTCTTTCAGTGCAATCATAGCATTTGCATGCTATGCTTTGCAGCTTTACTGGGGAATTGTAGGTGTGGTAGCTTCCCGTTGCTTTCCACACCGGTGAAGGATGATGATGACCATATGATTTCGGGGACCGTTTGGGCCTTAAAGTTTTCCTGACATTTGTCTTACAGGTGAGGAAAAACCCCGATAAAAACCTCACCCAGAAAAACCGTCCCGATCGGGGATCGAACCCGGGCCCGCTGCGTGACAAGGCAGCACGATACCTCGAGACCACAGTGGTGGAATATATATACATATATATATTCATTCATAGTAATTCTGCCCGAAGGCAGGTCCTTCAATGCAATCATAGCATTTTCTTGCTATGCTTGCAGCTTTACTAGGGAATTGTAGGTGTGGTAGCTTCCCGTTGCTTTCCACACCGGTGAAGGATGATGATGACCATATGATTTCGGGGACCGTTTGGGCCTTAAAGTTTTCCTGACATTTGTCTTACAGGTGAGGAAAAACCCCGATGAAAACCTCACCCAGAAAAACTGTCCCGACCGGGGATCGAACCCGGGCCCGCTGCGTGACAAGACAGCACGCTACCTCGAGACCACAGCGGTGGACTACTGTATATCATAAAATTTAATTAACTCTAATTGTTTCTTACTCATTCAACTAAAAATTTAATTTATTTAGCCGGGTATTAGCTAGTTACATTATAAAGTTTTAATAGTGTCTGTTTGTGTACGTTGTGTTTTAATGTTCTTTTTTTTTGTCCGTCGCTGTGGCGTAGTCGGTAGAGTCCCTACCTTCAATTCCGGCGGGGTAGGGGATTTTAAAATCTCCACCTTGGGTCTGGGTGTGTGTCCAGTCTTGTGTTTATATGTGTGAATAAGATAAAATGGTTAACAAAGGCAAAACGAAAAAAGAAAGAACAGTGTAAACGAAAGAAAACGAGAAAGAAAGAAATTTAAAAAAAATTATGTATTTCCACAAAACATCTAAATCTGTTTAGTTTCATTTGGACGTCTTCAGATTTTCTGTATCCTACATTATATCTCAGGTATTTAAATTCATTTATTTGTTCAATGAAACAGAAACAAAGATATTTAATTGTTACATCGCAAGGAAACTGTTTCCTTGAATTTTGTTCACTCGTTGATCTACGAACATCGGAACAAGAAACCAGCACGAAGCGAGTGGTTCACTGGGACAAACTTGAAACATGCCACAGAGACGTCAATTTACTTTACTTATATTTTTATGTGTGTTTAGCTGTATTCCTAAATTCAAAACAATAAATTATTCAAATTATATTAATACAAGCAAATATCTTACATATAAATTTAAAATACGTAATAAAATCAATGCCAGATACTGAGCTCGGTACGGCTGGAAGTAAACATCAGTGAAACTAAATAGGTTTTATAATGTCCGTCGCCATGGCGTAGTCGGTAGAGTCCCTACCTTCCACTCCGGCGACCCGGGTTCGATTCCTGGCGGGGTAGGGGATTTTAAATCTCCACCCTGGGTCTGGGTGTGTGTGTCCTGTCCTTGTGTCTATGTGAGGATAAAATAAAGTTAAAACAGGTAAAACAAAAAGGAAAAAAAAATAAAACAAAAAGGAAAAACAGTATTACAAAAAGAAAAAATGATCACACACAGAAATACATTATATAATAGAAATGTACAGTTAATAACAAATGAGGGAAATTTTGAAGAAGTGGATGAATTCTAGAACCAGGAACAATAATTACAAACAGGAATGAGTTACAAAAATAAATTAAACATAGGCTCAATTCTGTATGCATTACAAGCACTCTTGTCGTCCCAAATCCTTTAAAAAAATGTTAAACTGAAAATATGTAAAACTATTATTCTACCAGTTATATTATATGGATGCGAAACATGGACTCTTACTATAAAGGAGGAGAAAAGATTACGAATATTTGAGAATAAAGTTCTCAGGAAAATTTATGGATCAAAGAGAGATGAACAGACAGGTGAATGGAGAAGACTACATAACAGTGAGCTAGATATAATAAGAACAGTTATGTCTCGTAGACTGCGATGGGCAAAACACGTTGCACGAATGGGGAATAAAAGAGGGGCATGAAAGCTTTCTGTAGGAAAGCCAGAAGAAAAGAGCCCAATAGTCAGGCCAAGAATGAGGTGGGAGAATAATATCAACAATGATTTGAGGGAAGTAGATTATACAGGGAATGATTGGAAAACATTAGCTCAGGATTGGGATATCTGGTGAGATTATGTCTTCACGGGATAGTTAGTGCCAGCAATTTAGAAGCTCGGTGGTCTAGGGATTAACTTCCATGCCTGTGGTCTCGAAGGTCGCAGGATTAAATCAGGTAAAGGTATATATGGATTTGGGGGGGGGGTCGGAACTTCAGAAATGCCCGTTCCCTGAAGTACGAAAGAAAGAAAAATTCGTCATGACTAATAAGTACATATGTGCAATAGAAACTATTTAACTCATGCCCCTAAATGGGAGTCAATGACCAATCACGTTTCAATGATTTTTTATTTACGACCAATCACAGTCGTGTTTCGCCTAGAATTTACAACTGAAGTTTATCATAATAAAGAAAGCACCTCCTTTTTGACATTCTGAATAGGTCACAGCATTATTTTGCAGTGACTGACTCTCTAAGAAATACGGCTACCAGATTGTATATATATTGCGTTCCTTTGGCTATAAATAATATGATCTGGTTGCAGTGACGAACAAAAGAAGCAAATGAAGCGTACCAATCGTTTCTCATTTGTTTTCAAACATCGCCGTTTACATTAAATATATAAATATTTTAAAATAACTGTATTTAAATGATTTGTGAGTAAACAGCTTAATTTTATTCGTTAAATAGTCCTAACAAATGCCACTCTTGATTTCCAAATTCTCTAGATAAATTCACTCCTCACTTTGTGAGAGTCGTGAATTTATCGATAATTTGAAAATCACTCGTGGCATTACTTATGATAATGTGTAATACATTTTTATCACTAAGAAGATCCTGTTTTTTTTTAAATACAGTGAGATCAGTTTAGTAGTGGGAGGCAGACGCGGAGTTTGTGCTGTGCGATAACGAAGGCTTACAAGTGCAGGCACGGGACTTGAAATGTGCGCTGACTCAGCAGTTTACGTGTTCACGGCCACAGTCAGATAGTGTACCTCGAGTAGATAAGGTGCTTCATCGCTTTTCCTTGTGTACTGAATGACGTGTGTACAAGTTATTTCAATTGTAAAATTTGTATCTAATAAAACATAAGTGTAAAGTGAATCACGTGTGAATGAGTGTAAACTGTATAATAGCTAATAATTTTTCTACTGAACAACGTGTATTTATTTATGAACAATGTTTATTAACCCACTGAAGACACGTTTAACCCTTAATTTCGTAATGTATCCTTTTGGATACATCAGTTGGTTTAGTTAATTTAATATTTTAATTAAATCAGAAGAAAAACAAAAATAAACAACTTAAATGTGTGTATAATTATACAATATACCTAATAATAACAGTTACACAAGATTCCGTTTTCACTGCGGTCCGCCACATTCAAATATCTAACAGAAGAAATCTGTGTTTTGCCAATTTAAGGGTTAAAGCGCCTGATACGTTCACTGGAAACCCATTTAAATCACCCCAGCGCTACTCTGGCTGCACTAGGTATTAAATCAGAATACCCAGACCATGCCTACTGCGTCCTACAACTTATGAATTTCAGATAGTTTGTTTACTCCTGTTGTTTCTTGTAGTATTTTGTACTTTTATGAATAGCAAAGGAATGTGGCCTGCCTACAACCCTCTTTTGTATATTCCAAGTCGTACCGTTTTATTACGATTAGAAAGTTTGAACTGAACGTAAGCCAGTCTACCTTGAAATTTCATAAGAGATTCATCAACTGAAATGTCTTCATTTGGAACACACAAGGACAGAAATGTTACATTCAAATACTCCACACCAGGTCTAATTTTGTAAATTCTCTAATTACGGATTCATTATCTTTGAAGTGAAGAAACATCGAAATTAGGAATAAACTTTTGAAGGGCATAGTCATGCTGTAAATGGGCATTTATAAAATTGCTGTATTGTTCAAGAACCTTTTTATGTTAGGTTTTCTAACTTGACTTGATGCATAGTGCAAAATAGGGCATCACTTCATGGGGGTGCTTCTAAAAAAAGTTAAATTTACACACATGATATTTGAAAAAAAACATGAAACTACATATATATTTAGTAATAAATACCTAAAAAATATATTATTGTATACATTTTATCTATAATAAACTCTACAATATACTAGGCCTCCATACATGCTTTATATAAACCTGCAAAAAAATTTTACAGATGGCGAACAGAAAATTTTAATCAATAAAGATAGAACCAACTTCTTATATTGGAAGGTTTTAGCACAATAACGAGTGTAGGTCGTGGTTGAGCTGTTTGGACTTTCTACCTGCTCACGAGGGAGACTCATTAAAAGTATCTAATGAGTTAACTCAGTCTGCCAGCCAAGTACGAAGATATTTTGAAACACGATTCCCGGGTGTAAAAATTCCATCACGTTCAACAGTCCATAATATGTACAACAAATTTTATAAAGAGATGTCAAAACATGTATGGACAACGAAGGCTTCAATAAAGTTTGTAAAATAGTTACGAAAATGTGTGTGGTTGTATCACCGCGATCCTACGCTGTCCGTCCCCCGCCGCGAGTGCGTCAGCAGTGTATAGTGAAATCCCCGCATATACCTTCCACTACTAAACTGATCTCACTGTATATCGTAACTGGTTCATTTCCGGACCCAAGTTTACTAGAACTTTTATGCTTGTCTTTACTTTTTTTCTCATTCCTACATTTTGCACCAGTACTTTAGAAACATCCTGTATGCTATAGCGGAGTTTTATTGAAAAGTGCCCGAAATAAAGATAAGTTCAAATAAACCTGTCAGTTGCACTTTCTTGAGGCAGACACACGGCACAAATCACATATAAAAACACTGCAATTGCCTCAAAATAAACTGTTAATTATTCGTATAATTTTCTTGCAAAGGAATTCCATGGTAAAATAAGTTGATATTTGTTCGAACCGTAATTTTTAACTTTGGAATGACCTTGAAATATTATATATAGAGGACCTTTAAATGGTTCAACAGGTTGTTTATAGTGTGAAAATATTGGATCTGTTGTCAAAGAAGACGATGTTGTTATTGTATTTGAATTTGGCGACTCTGTTGTTTCAATGTTCCATTTTTCTGACAAGTTATTCGAGAATAAATAAGTATTGTCGTCAGATTTTGTGTTGTTTACGTAGAATTCTGTTGTTGATTGGTCCAGATTATCAACAATTTGAGGGAAATTTGACGTTTTTTCGTCATTTTCATCGCCGTTGAACACAAATTTGAATGGAGACTTCCAACTGTTACTGGATTTCTCATCGCCAGATATATTTCCATCTTCCCACAGTGTTGAAGATTTTTGTGGTGGTGCATTAGATTTATTAGAATTTTGGACGTATAATGGTTGGTGTATTTGCGATACAATGATGAATGAACTAGGGATTTGAAGAGGAGGTGGGACTAGAAAAGTATATGGAAGTTTAGGTTCTTCGATATCATGATTTTGTAGATCAGAATAAAATGAAGATTCTTCAAAATGAGACATATTTTCACGACTTTCAAATGGCTCATATACATTTTTATAATCTTCTTTCGTTCGATCCCTGTCATACACTGAATTATTCTTAAAAGGTCTTTGTTTCTGTTGAGTTTTGTATTGATAATTTGGAACATATCGGATCCTTTGCTTGTTCGGATGATAGGAAAAGCTTGGCGGTCTTCTGTAATAGTAATTTGGGTAGTATTGATAATTATTTCGATATAAGATTGAAGGATATTTAGGTCCATTTGTGAGTTTTTGGAAGTAAGATTCGTAGACGCTTCCGGACGGTGCAGTGAAGTCGTACGCTGGTCTGCGATGAACTTGCGGATTGCTGGGTGTCGGTGCAGGTGTTTCAGAAGCTCTGGATGATGGACCTAGCCAGTAGTACACCGTTTCCAGTGCTGGAGGTACGTAGTCGTAAGTCGGGTCGTTTTTGAGTGGATCTCCATGATCAAGAGGAATCCATTCGTCATACACCATGCGCGGAGGTAAAATATACTTGGATTCTTTCATTTCTGAAACAAAATAACTATGTTAAAATGATCTGAGCGTTCTTTGCTTTATTGCTGAGCTTCCGCTTTGGATTTCCAATCAACCCCTTGTGGCAATATACTTTCTTATACCTGACATCGGCATGTTTGGGGTCTATGTCGACACGGTGGGAGTAGAGTGCATGTAGGCAAGCAGTTTACTGATTCTTTTGAATTAGTTAAAGCAAAGAGATGCACTATCTTTTCTACTATTCAATGTTGTACAAGAGCATGCCATCAAATCTTTAGAGAACGATAAAGACTTATAACTTAATGGTATTAATAAGCTGTTAGTTTATGCTGATGATATAGTATTATTAGGCGATAGGGAGGAGATACTAAGGGCCAACACCCATACTCTATTGAGTAACATAAGGAATTGGGACTGGAAGTAAAATCAATAAAACTAAATATATGTTCATACATAGAAATACATTATATAATGGAAATGGACAGTTAATGACAAATGAAGTAGATTTTGAAAAAAAAAAGTGGCAAAATTCAAATATCTAAGAACAGTAATTACAAATAGGAATGAGGTGCACAAAGAAATTAAACATTGGCTCGATTCTGGTAATGCGTGCTATTATGTATTACAGGGACCTTTACAGTCCCAACTCCTCTAAAAAAAAAGTTAAACTGAAAATATATAAAACTGTCACTCTCCCAGTTATAAGGATGCTAAACATGAACTCTTACTTTAAGGGAGGAGAAAAGATTACGTGTATTTGAGAATAAAGCTCTCAGGAATATTTTTGGACCAAAGAGAGGTGTACAGGCAGACAAATGGAGAAGATTACATAACAGGAGCTACATGATTTTTATACGAAAGTAGATACAGTAAAGAACAGTTAAGGCTCGTAGACTGCGCTGGGCAGGACATGTGGCACGAATGAGGGATGAAGGAGGAGCTTGGAGACTCCTTGTAAGAAAACCATAGGGAAAGCGCCCAGTAAGTTGGCCAACAAATGAGGTGGGAGAATAACATTAACCATGATTTTAGGGAGGTAAATTATACAGGAAATTATTGTACAACATTAGCTAAGGATAGGGATGTATGGAGAGCTTATGTTCGCGGCTATGAACCTATGAGTTCGATAGTGCCACAGATTTAGAGTTAGTTAGCTATATAACAAAGAAATTTAATTAAAGAGAGCTCTGGAATGGAATCCCGGAAGACCAAAAATTACATGACGCAATCAGTAAGAACAGAAATTGAACGAGAGAAAGCTGAAATGTAATCAAGAATCTATAATCCAAGATCCGGCTGCAAGATTAATACGTTCATCAAATGTATGAACAAAATCAAATTTTTTCATAAAATTGTGAATTACTGAATACATTTTTGCCGAGTTGGCTATTAAAATTCGGCCGCCAGTATGTTTAATTAAAATATAATTAATTTACTTATTTGAAATAATTTGATTCACTTGTTATTAAAATAAATTATAATCCAGTTCGCAGAAATCGATGTATAGAGCTTGAAAAGTTTTGGTTGCCATTGCACACTTGGCCGTAAACCTCCTCGCGGCTACAGCAGGCTGTGACACCAATCAGTAATAAAATGGCGATAAGTACGTATTTATTGTTTTATATTGTTTCAAATAAAGTTCAGTTCATTTAAAATGCTGTGATTTGTTCCGTATAATGTATATTAACACTACCTTTTGGATATATTTTTGTATATACATTGTACGTAGCATACATAAAGAGCAGTGATTTTACTTCTCGCTGCGAAGGAACAATATAAAACAATAAATACGTACTTACCGCCATTTTATTACTGATTGGTGTCACAGCCTGCTGGTAGCCGCGAGGAGGTTTACGGCCAAGTGTGCAATGGCAACCAAAACTTTTCAAGCTCTATACATCGATTTCTGCGGACTGGATTATAATTTATTTTAACAACAAGTGAATCAAATTTCGAATAAATAAATAAATAAATAAATAATATTTTAATTAAACATACTGGCGGCCGAATTTTAATTGGCAACTCGGCAAAAATATATTCAGTCATTCACAATTTTATGAAAAAAAATAGATTTTGTTCATACACTAGATGAATGTAGTAATCTTGCAGCCGGATCTTGGACTACTAGGAAATAGCAGAGTCCAGAGTGGCGTTATCATGCTTCCAACAGGAGTGACAGGAAGTACATAAGTAACTAACTCATTGGTACTATCGAACCCAGAAGTTCATGGTCTCGCGGACACAACCTCTCCATACATCCATATCCTGAGCTAATGTTTTCAATAATTTCTGTATAATATACTTCCCTAAAATCGTGTCATTCTCCCAATTCATTCTTACCTTATCTACTGGATGCTTTTCCTTTGATTTTCCTAGAGATCCATACTCATATTTTATAAGATAAAAGTTAAAAATTAAAATGTACCTGTTGGTAGGTGCCGTCGTCCTCAACTTTGTTAAAATATTGTATATAAAATTAACTGGAGCGCTTTCGGAAGTTAACTTCCATCATCAGCAGGTTGAGCTTCTGCTACTCGTTGTTGTTGTTTACGATGATGTATACTCCCAACTGTTTGTAGCAGCAACTGACTTGTTTTTGACGATCTCGTATAATGGGTTTGACTGGGGTGCGTTTTCATTAAGAAGTGAGGTGTTGTTTGTTTCCTTTAGAATTTCGAGGTCTTCAAATATATTTATCCTAGCTGGAATGTTTTCTCGGTGGATTATCGTGAGAGTATTTTCAATTGTGTTCATTCGATGACCTGCGTTAATGAGATGTTTAGCATAGTTTGATTTATCACCCGCGCGTATGAAATCTTTTAGGTGTTCTTTATATCTTGTATCGAAATTCCTGCTTGTCCTGCCAATATAAAATGTATTACAATCTTTACATGTTAGTTTGTAGACTCCCTTGTTGTTGAATTTGCTGTGTTCTTCTATGCCATGTTGTTTAATTTGTTTCCTGTTTTATAAGCTATGTTAATATTTTTATTTATTTTTTTCAAAGTTCTGGCTAGTTTTGTGGTTTCATTTCCTGTGTATGCTAATGTTACCCATGTTTTATTATTATCAGATTCTCTTTCAAGTTTTGTTATATTGTATTCACGTAGACTTTCACGGCCGGAGTTGCTATGATGATCTTGATGAAGATTTTCGGGCTGTTGGCCGTGGTCGTGAGGCTTGTAGTTCCCCGACGTTTTGCCAGAGACTGCGCTTGGCATCCTCAAGGGTTTACTTCGTGAGGCTTGTAGTTCCCCGACGTTTCGCCAGAGACTGCGCTTGGCATCCTCAAGGGTTTACTTCGTGAGGCTTGTAGTTCCCCGACGTTTCGCCAAAGACTGCGTTTGGCATCCTCAAGGGTTTACTTCGTGAGGCTTGTAGTTCCCCGACGTCGTTTCGCCAAAGACTGCGTCTGGCATCCTCAAGGGTTTACTTCGTGAGGCTTGTAGTTCACCGACGTTTCGCCAAAGACTGCGTCTGGCATCCTCAAGGGTTTACTTCGTGAGGCTTGTAGTTCCCCGACGTTTCGCCAGATACTGCGCTTGGCATCCTCAAGGGTTTACTTCGTGAGGCTTGTAGTTCCCCGACGTTTCGCCAAAGACTGCGTTTGGCATCCTCAAGGGTTTACTTCGTGAGGCTTGTAGTTCCCCGACGTCGTTCCGCCAAAGACTGCGTCTGGCATCCTCAAGGGTTTACTTCGTGAGGCTTGTAGTTCCCCGACGTCGTTTCGCCAAAGACTGCGTCTGGCATCCTCAAGGGTTTACTTCGTGAGGCTTGTAGTTCCCCGACGTTTCGCCAAAGACTGCGTCTGGCATCCTCAAGGGTTTACTTCGTGAGGCTTGTAGTTCCCCGACGTTTCGCCAAAGACTGCGTCTGGCATCCTCAAGGGTTTACTTCGTGAGGCTTGTAGTTCCCCGACGTTTCGCCAAAGACTGCGTCTGGCATCCTCAAGGGTTTACTTCTTGAGGCTTGTAGTTCCCCGACGTTTCGCCAAAGACTGCGTCTGGCATCCTCAAGGGTTTACTTCGTGAGGCTTTTAGTTCCCCGACGTTTCGCCAAAGACTGCGTCTGGCATCCTCAAGGGTTTACTTTGTGAGGCTTTTAGTTCCCCGACGTTTCGCCAAAGACTGCGTCTGTCATCCTCAAGGGTTGTCTTGAGGATGCCAGACGCAGTCTTTGGCGAAACGTCGGGGAACTACAAGCCTCACGACCACGGCCAACAACCCGAAAATTTTGTTATATTGTTTACGTATTCTTTTTGTTTCTTTATAAGCTTATCAATGATTTGTATGTTGAAACCGTTGCTTTTCGTCATGTTTTTAATATATTGTAATTCTTTGTTATAATTTGTTTTGTTCAAGGGTAATTTTAGCATTCTGTTGATTAAACTATTAAATGTGCTGATTTTATGTTGGTATGGCTGTCTAGACGTGTTATTAATGGTGAGCATATTATTTGTAGATTTGCAGAAAATACTTATTTCAAGTTTCTTCATTTCTATGTTTTTCGTTATGGTAAGGTCTAGATAGTTTATTTTATTATTAAGTTCTATCTCCTCCGTAAATTTTATTTTATGATGCATATTGTTTAGTTCGTCCACCGCTGTGGTCTCGGGGTAGCGTGCTGCCTTGTCACGCATCGGACCCGGGTTCGATCCCCGGTCGGGACAGTTTTTCTGGGTGAGGCTTTTATCGGGGTTTTTCCTCACCTGTAAGACAATTGTCAGGAAAACTTTAAGGCCCAAATAGTCCCTGAAATCATATGACCATCGCAATCATCATTCATATTCATCTTAGGTTAAGCTTAGGATTAGGGACTCTCCTGGCGCACCATTATCATCATCATCATCATCATCATCCATCATATCATCGGGGTAATGTAACCCCGCCTTCCAGGCGCCCCAACCTCAGAAGTGGGTTACAAGTACGCCATGCCAGGAGAGAAACCAGGAATGTCGAAAGACAAACGTGGGGCATTTAAAAAATATATATATATTGTTTAGTTCTAGCAAAATTTCCCTTTCTTTTCTGTTCTCATTTTCATAAATAATCATGACGTCATCCACATATATTGTAATTAGCTTTATATTAAAATTGTTTATTAAATTTTCTTGTAAACGTATTTCAGCCGTTATCCTGATGTGGGAGCTCCCATCGGGATTCCATCTTCTTTTTCATATATTTGGTTATTAAATTGGAAATAATTTTGCTTCATTATAGTATTTGTTTGTCACGCAGCGGGCCCGGGTTCGATCCCCGGTCGGGGCAGTTTTTCTGGGTGAGGTTTTTATCGGGGGTTTTCCTCACCTGTAAGACAAATGTCAGGAAAATTTTAGGGCCCAAATGATCCCCGAAATCATATGGCCATCATCATCCTTCACCGGTGTGGAAAGCAACGGGAAGCTACCACACCTACAATTCCCTAGTAAAGCTGCAAGCATAGCATGAAAATGCTATGATTGCAGTGAAGGACCTTCCCTCGGGCAGAATTACTATGGATGGATGGATAGTATTTGTTACCGTATATAGTTCATTTATGTATTCTGTACTTAAGTTACTGTTTTCTAGTTTATTTTTTATTTTGTTTAAAGTTTCATTTATTGGAATGTTAGTGTATAGGCTTTATGTCAAATGACACTATTTCCGTATTCTTGTTTATTCCTATATTTGTAAGTTTATCTGCTAAATCTTATGTGTATTTTTTTATTGTGTATTTATCTTCTAATTTCATGTCTTTTTTTTTAAAGTTTTTGTGCAATTAATTTGGAAATTCTTTTAGTTGTGGGCGTTTATGCAGTTGACTACTGGCAGCATTGGGTTATTGTTTTTATGTATTTTATTCCTCATTCGTGCAACATGACCTGCCCATCGCTGTCTACGAGACTTAAATGTTCTTATTATATCTGGCTTCCTATAAAGACCTTGTAGCTCATTGTTATGTAGTCTTCTCCATTCACCTGTCTGTTCATCTCTCTTTGGTCCAAACATTTTCCTAAGTACTTTATTCTCAAATGTTTGTAATATCCTTTCCTCCCTTAAAGTAAGAATCCATGTTTCGCATCCATATAATATAACTGGTAGAATAATAGTTTTATATATTTTCAGTTTAACGTTTTTTGAAAGAAGTTGGGACGTCAAGAGTCTCTGCAATGCATAATAGCACGCATTTCCAGAATTGAGCCTTTGTTTAATTTCTTCGTGCATCTCATTCCTATTTGTGATTATTGTTCCTAGGTATTTGAATTCAGCCACTTCCTCAAAATTTCCCTCGTTTGTCATTAGCTGTCCATTTCCATTATACAGTGTGATTACAAAGTCCCAGTACATTTTAAAGAAATCGCTTACATATCGTATTTCTGTTACAGTCATACGAAAGATACAAATATGTTCACCATTGAAGAGCGGATAGAGATTGTTGTTGCGGTCGTACGAAGAAGTTAGAGACTGATTCCAAAGGAAACCTTCACGGGAGACGTGCATCTTGATATGTTGCAACTTTTCTTACAGCCACAGTTACAGCAAGATGGTATCATTGATACAGTGGTTTTACAACAAGATGGAGCACCACCATACTTTGCTCTGGCTATACGCGGGTATCTCAATGACAGGTTTCCCAAAAGGTGGATTGGAAGGGCATCTCCTCGTATCTGGGCACCTCGTTCGCCAGACCTCGCACCCCTGGACTTTTTTGCTTGGGGGTTCATCAAGCAACAGGTGTACAGAACCAAGTTTCCTAATCTGCAAGTGCTGAAAGAACGCATACGCCAAGCGAGTGAAATGATTACAGAGGATATGTTGGTGCATGTTTTCCGGGCGACGGTGCGTCGTTGGGAAACATGTTTTGAGACTGATTGACGTCATGTTGAACACTACCTTGATAGTAGAAACTACCTTATAATTTTTGTTTTATTTGCGCTACGTTATCCACAAAATGTACTGGGACTTTATAATCACACTGTATAATGTATTTCTATGCGTGACCATATATTTAGTTTTATTGATATTTACTTCCAGTCCTAATTTCTTAGTGTTACTCAACAGTGTGTGTGTGTGTGTGTGTGTGTGTGTGTGTTGTCCTTTAGTATCTTCTCGCTATCGGCCAATAGTACTCCAACTACTACCACAACAAATATTTCCCTCTCCCTCTTGTAAACTATGTATTGAAAACTCACAAAACTATCTCCACTTACAGAACAAGATTAGAACTGAATTCTCACAAAGCTCTGAAAAAGTGAGTTGAAATTACCAATGTTCAGGTGAATAGAAATATCTATGGGGTCACCAAGACCCCACCATCAGGTTCCATGGTTAAAATCCTCTCCTGATGAGCGTAAAGCGCGTGTGGTGTGGGGAACGTAAAATGCTTGCAAAGGGAAATGAAGTCAGAGATATAATATAAGGATATTGAGAGACTCACCGTGCTCATTGTCCATGGTAGTGAGTGATGTGGTGAAGCACGTCAGGTAGATGACAACAACGACCCCGACGTCACGCCTCATCTCCTGAAATTACAGTGGCGGCTAGTATCAAAACAGGTCCGCTTAAAGGTGTCGTGCATTTTTCTAAAGAAATTTGTTGGATTATATATCACGTATCAGTCTAAATAAATTGAATAAAAATATTGTAGCTGTATGTGAAGATTTACATCAGGAATGTTCAAGTTTCAGTTGTGGGTTTCGTAAAAAAATAAACAATTAACCTTTTCACTGCTGAGATATTTCCAGCCTTTAAAACCCTCCTTGCTCAATGCAGGGAGAAATATGGAAAAAGTTTATTTAGGTTCCTAGGAGATGGCAGTATATGCCTGCTTAGTTTGAAAGCAATGCAATACGTATTATATAACTAGCAGGCGTTTGGAGTTGAGAATGGATATACACACCCATAGCACAGCAAGCATTTTCTTTGCAACGGATATACCCGTTCGTAGCAGTGTAAAGGTTAAAATGGTATAATTATGTAAAAATGATTACAGAAGGCAGATCCCCAGGATGAATACTAGAATGGGTGCCACTTGATAGAAGAAGACGGTAAAAAATATCGTGGATTGATGGTGTTTTGAGCAACATGAGGGAAAAAAAAGGATTGGACGATGTAGATTGGAATGGCAGAGAGATGTGGAGGAAGATGTTGTGAAACATTGTGAAACCTGATATATACAGGGTGTTTGATAAAGGATGGCGCAAACATAAATGGTTGAAAGTACACGATAATAGAAGCAACAATGTCCCAATAAACATGGGTCCGCGAACGAGCCGTTTGCGAGATAATTACGAATATATGGTTACAAGCCGCCACTGACTTCATTGTAAACATCGTCATAGTTAGTAGAAATTTATTTGAATTTAGACTTTACTATTAATTTTTCATCTCATTTAGTTCACATGTCACAGTTTACTTCACTTATGGGTTACCTGTTAAAGGAGACGTTAAAGTGTCTTCCTTGCATCTGGATGCAATACTGAGCTCGTCTCTGCAATGAATGTCGAATTCTTTCGAAAACCCCTGGATCATTTCTGAATTTTTGACAAGCATGTACAACTCTCTGCTCCAGTTCTTCAATCGTGTTAACGGGTGTGCTGTACACTTCGCTTTTGAGGTGACCCCAGACATAAAAATCCAAAGGATATAGATCAGGTGATCTTGGAGGCCAAGGTACAGATCCGCCTCGACCTATCCATCTTTGACCGTATCTGCGCGTTGGATGACGTCTCACAGCAGCAGCAAAATGTGCCGGAGCTCCATCATGCATGTACCACAAACTCCGACGTTGATGAAGGGAAACATCCTCAAGCAATCCTGGAAGATGACGCCGCAGAAACCTAACGTACCTCCGTCCATTAAGTTTTCGTGGAAGAATGTGTGGCCCAATAAGATAATCACCTAGTACGATGTTACAAACAATGTTGTCAGTGGCGGCTTGTAACCATACATTCGTAATTATCTCGCAAACAGCTCGTTTGCGGACCCATGTTTATTGGGACATTGTTGCTTCTATTATCATGTACTTTCAACCATTTAAGTTTGCGCCATCCTTTATGAAACACCCTGTATATATATATATATATATATATATCCATCCATAGTAATTCTGCTCGAAGGCAGGTCCTTCACTATAATCATAGCATTTTCATGCTATGCTTGCAGCTTTACTAGGGAATTGTAGGCGAGGTAGCTTCCCGTTGATTTCCACACTGGTGAAGGATGATGATAATGATAAGGATGGCCATATGATTTCGGGGACCGTTTCGGTCTTAAAGTTTTCCTGACATTTGTCTTACAGGTGTGGAAAAACCCCGATAAAAACCTCACCCAGAAAAACTGCCCCGACCGGGGATCGAACTCGGGCCCGCTGCGTGTCAACGCAGCACGCTACCTCGAGACCACAGCGGTGGACGATATTAAAATAATAAATGTATAATCTTTATAGGCTTTATACAAATTCAACATGCGTATGTTTGTGGCCGAAAAACTCGGGAAGTAGTCGATCGATTTACTTGAAATTATGACACAACGTTATATTCGAATACGCACGTGTTTTTATAGTAAAAATTATTCTCTAAAACCATTAGGTGTAGGAGTTCACCTAAACGAATTTAAAAATCCCTCTGGCGGTCGAAATTTTCGATGTTTCAAAACGAAACTCAGTATTGAAACCTGGTTGAGTGGCAGACAAGGCTTTAAGGCCTTAACTCTGCCAGGTAAAATAAGCTATTATTATTATTATTATTATTATTATTATTATTATTATTATTATTATTATTATTATTATTATTATTATTATTATTATTATTATTATTATCATTATTATTATTATTATTATCATTATTATTATTATTATCATTATTATTATTATTATTATTATTATTATCATCATTATCATTATAATAATAATAATTATTATTTATTATTATTATTATTATCATTATTATTATTATCATCATCATTATCATTATAATTATAATAATAATAATTATTATTATTATTATCATAATTAATCATTATAATAATAATTATTATTATTTATTATTATTATTATTATTATTATTATTATTATTATTATTATTATTATTATTATTATTATTATTAACCGAAATCCGATCATTAGAAGTGGGGATTTACCTGATATCGGAAATTAAAAATTGGCTCTGGCAGCAGCCATGTTTGGTTCATCGCAATGTATACCATACAATTTAATTAACCCGTAATTTACTTTTCCAACTTATTCAACTAAAAATAAAAACACATATTTAGTTATTTAAGCGCAGAGGCGCATGCCGGATATTCGCTAGATCATCGTTTCCCAACCATTGGTTCGCGAACCCCCGGTTCCCAAATTATTTCAAGGCGTTCGCCAAAACTTTTCCGTAATGGCGGATTTCGAAGTAAGGCCTATTATTCTTTCCTTCATTTCTGCGGCATTGTCATAATAATAATAATAATAATAATAATAATAATAATAATAATAATAATAATAATAATTTTATTGCGAATGAGCCCATGTAGGACTACTCAAAGTACTTAGAGGCGTTTCCTTTGAGCCCAAATTTCTTTCATTCTTTTGCTATGAGCTTGTTTTCTATCATCTGTCCAAGTTGTTCCAGTTTTTTTCTTCGGTTTGTCCTCTTGGTCAACTTGCCACTTATTCACCTTAATTCTAAATATAGGCCCTATCTCTGTTTGGGATATCTTCTTTAGTAATTCCTGCGAATTTTAAGTCCTTTTTGACTTCATAGTATCCACTGGAGCTTTACTTCTGTTTTCGTAGAATTCCATTATCTGTTTTGTAAGCCTATTTGAGTTCATTCGTTTAATATGGCCATACAATTTTAACCTTCGTTTTCTGTTATATTATTATTATTATTATTATTATTATTATTATTATTATTATTATATTATTATTATATTATTATTATTTATTTATTTATTATTGGATTCGCAATCCCTTCGAAGAGTCAACAATTTTAGAATCCACATTAAGCGTAAATGAAAAAGAGCAGCTTCTCGGTATGTCCATTAGTTTTTAGTTACAGAAAACTTACAAATTTTTGCCATTACTTGGTTCGAGTTTAAGTTTAAAGGAGTTCCCAGTGTTAGCGAAAAAAAAAACATAACGGCTTTATTATCCTTTTCATCCACATATTTGTGCGAAAAGTTGTTTCATTTATATGCCTATTTAAAAAATAAATACAGAAACAGACTTTGTGCTGAAAGTGATTTGAGACTTTATTTAACTTCTGTGGTTCCTGACTTCAAAGCTCTGTGCTATGGAAAGCAGGCGCAATCTTCTCACAGCATTCCAAGGAAGAAGTGAGTAATTGCAATGAAAACTTGTATTTATTATTGAAACTATTCAGGGGAAAACATTATTTGATAAAATACACAACACAGAAATTAGGGACAAATGCCATATTCAAAACATAACCAAATTTATTATAGATAGACGAAAATATTGGAAGGGTCATATAGAAAGAATGAAAGAAAACCGGCTTGCAAAAAGAGCTAAAGAAGATAGACCAATGGAGGGAGAAGGACAAGAGGAAGACCAGCCAAGAGATGGATAGACAGTGAATGCACATCCAATACGTCTTCCTCCGAGGAGTGATTTTAAAAATAAACAAGATGAAAATCCTAGAAATTAAGTTTAAGAAGAGGAAGATTATTGCAACTAGGTCTACACGTATAACTTCTAAGACGTAACTAGAGTAAAGTAAAGTAAAGTTATCCCACAGCAGGCCCGGAGGCCCTTGGGGTAGTAGGAGGTTAAGGCTCCCAGACCGTCTTTACCCGCATAACAAGCGTCTGGTACTCATTTCCGTTAGAGGCTGAGTCGACCCCAGGGCCATTGTATTAAGGATTAAATTAATTTAAGGTTATTAAACTTTTTTCTTGGAATTCAATTTTATGCATGTCTACTTATGTATTTTTAAAAGTGAGCGGTTCAGATCGTTGTGGAAGAGGTTCGCGAGTTGAAAAAAAGGTTGGGAACCACTGCGCTAGATTATTATAAAACATAACAAATGCGTTCGGAAGCAACGAATATCATATCAACTTCAGAAAAAAAACACACACACGAACAATGGGTTTGTGAAAATCGAGTAAGAAAAATGATTCTACTCATGTCCGGCATAATACCAGGTCGAGAGATGAACACACATTGTTGAAGGTCTGTGGTATAACACGATACCAGCTGATAAGGGCTGTACCACATCGCAGAGCGAACTAGATAAAACGATAGAGATGAGCATGAATTGGATCTCTGGCAGGGTAAAACGAGAGAAACCCTGAGAAAAACTTGCCCTGGCTCTGATTCGTCCACCAAGACACCCACATGGAGTGACAGAGACGCGAACTCCGGTCCCAGGCGTGGAGGACAAACGACTAACCACTTGCGCTTCGAAGCCAAGAAGCGTAAATCAACTTTTATAAGTGGAACACGAGTATTAACCGGAGATATAAATTGTGCGTGTACAATTATTTTTTAATTCTATTAGTGGAATAATGTCATTTAACAGGCTGCATAGCCTAAACATTGTAGTAGAAGAAGAAGAACTAAATATGTTGTAATGTTTGTGAAAAATAATATATGTAACGCATCTTCCGTCAATCCTTTTTAAAGAAATCTATCGGTGTAGTTATTAGTTATATATTCCAGCTTTTGTACAAATATTTTGACAAAAAATTACAGTATTAACGTAGTTTTCATAAAATAATTTATTTGTAATCAAAATATTTTGTTGAAAAATTTAATTTTATAACACCGCCCTAGTATTAATTAAATACGTATTCTTCATTTGACCCAGAAAAAAGATCATAGGACTCCATCTACATTTGTCACTACTCAAACAGAATAGCCAACTTTTCATAAGTAATGCCACGAGTGATTTCAAAATTATCGATAAATTCACGACTCACGAAGTGAGGAGTGAATTTATCTAGAGAATCTGAAATCAAGAGTGGCATTTGTTAGGACTATTTAACGAATAAAATTAAGCTGTTTACTCACAAATCATTATTTAACTGTAGTTATTTTAAAATATTTATATATCTAATGTAAACGGCGATGTTTGAAAACAAATGAGAAACGATAGGTACGCTTCATCTGCTTCTTTTGTTTATCACTGCAACTAGATCATACTATTTCAGAATATTAAAAAGGAGGAGCTTTCTTTAATATGGTAATTATAACACTGATAAATATTTCGTGAAACACGACTCTGATTGGTTGTAAAACAGAAATCATTGAAACATGATTGGTCATTGACTCCCATTTGGGGCATGAGTTAAATAGTCTTTATAATACGCCAGATTATCCAATAAACTGTAAACAAATCTTGTGTACATAAACTTTCCAATTTTGTCACCCTAACTTGTCCATTTTCTCACCTAAAGAAATAAAATTAGTACAGGTGCACTCGTGACATAGAATAGCCAAAATTATAATTTATAACATTTTTAAAAATAGCTTTCGTAAAATTAATTTTTGAGTAAAAATATTTTGTAACGCAAATAGAAGACAGTGTGGAATAAAAATGCATAAAATGCGTTAAAAAATAATTTATATATGTATAATTGTATATGTGCAGAAAAGTAGCAGTCAGATAAATATTGATAATTTAATAAAGGCATAAAAATTATAAAAAGAAGTAAGCAACAATGCGACTATCAGAAATTTACCTAGTTTACTTATAAACGTCTACTTACCACAGCCACTGAATACAGCCTGAGGTAACAACTGAATGTCTATGTGCGTACTGTGACATACTCCTGAATGACGTATTATCCTTGTTTTCTTCAACTTGTCCAGGTCTTCAAAATAATTCGTCCACAACAAAAAGTCAATCAAGAAGTTCACTATCTTCCCTCTCATACACTGGCTCTTATGTTTAAATCTGTTATTGTTAATTAATTGCTAAGATACGAAGCATGAAATGTGCTATATTATTCTCTAGGGCATTAAGAACTTGTATTATAAGAATAAATAAAGAATACATTTTATTTACAAATAAATGTTATATACAGTATTGACACCCGAATGAGCAAGTGCTGGTGCTCGGGAGCAGTTCAGTTACATGAATAATCTAAATAGAATATATAGCCTACATTTAAAGTTAGGGACCAGTTTCATTTTTACACGCTTTATATTAACTTGACCTGTATCTATCTATGTAACTGAATCTTTTAACGCGATTTTCGCCCACTTAAAATCATTCGATCGACTTGAAACTTTGTGTACTTGTAAAGGACCCGTGACAATACAATAATTTCATATTTTGTTTCTAAAATCCTGGCCAGAATCATCAGGGAAAAAAAATGAAAACTGGTATAATAGGTTACGGACTTGTCGAGTTTTTAGTCAATCGTTGTAACAGCTCAGATGGTAGAGCAGTGCACTGTAATGGTATATAATTTCAGTAATCTATAGGTCGCTGGTTCGAATCCGGCCGGGAGTTTTTTTTAGAAGAGTATTACTTTTAGCTCATACTACAATAGTAGCCTATCGAATTTAAAGATATTTACATTTTTATCGTATTCTCTAAAATATTAAAACTAAAAAATAAAAAATAAATAATAGTTTTAAAAAACTAAAAAAACACGCTTTATTAGAAAACCGAACTAAAAAATTGAAAAATAATTTTAATTTCCAACACGCTTGGGATAAATAATTTTACCATCAAAAGCGTGGGGTGCTTTTTTATGATTTTTACGTTTTCTTCTTAGAGAGCTTACTTTTACCAATATCTGTTTATTATCAAATATATTAATTGATATAGAGCACCCCACGCTTTTGATGGTAAAATTATTTATCCCAAGCCTGTTAGAAATTAAAATTATTTTTCAATTTTTTAGTTCGGTTTTCTAATAAAGCGTGTTTTTTTTTTAGTTTTTTAAAACTATTATTTATTACATAAATTATGACAAATACAAATAAAAAATAATAATGCATTGGTAATAAGACTTATTCTAACAAAAGAATGGAATGGAGAATGCTATGCTTGCAGCTTTACTAGGGAATTGTAGGTGTGGTAGCTTCCCGTTGCTTTGCACACCGGTGAAGGATGATGAAGATGATAATGGTAAGGATGATGATGATGATAATGATAAGGATGATGATGATAGTGATAAGGATGATGATGATGATGGCCATATGATTTCGGGGACCGTTTGGGCCTTAAAGTTTTCCTGACATTTGTCTTACAGGTGAGGAAAAACGCCGATAAAACCTCACCCAGAAAAACCGCCCCGACCGGGGATTATCATTATTATTACAATGTCGCAGAAATGAAGCAAAAATTAATAGGCTTTACGGAAAAGTTTTGGCGAACCCCTTGAAATATTTTGCGAACTCCCTGGGGGTTCGCGAACCACTGGTTGGGAAACTATGATGTATACCCCAGCCGCCATATCTCCTGTTCTGAAGTTTAGTTTATACGAGGGTAAAGGGAGAATTCGCCCTCTACTGCCAATAAGGAAATGGTTGTTGTGAGAGTAGATGTCTGCCACAACCAATCACTGCTCTTGACGCAGCTATAGCGTGCTAGTAAGGTTTGAAATTGCTGAGATGTTGTCAGGTGTATTTCTGTTTACCGCATACATAAAGCGGCCACTCCCACTGAATATCCATATCGACAACACTGTCCTGAAAACGTCAGGGCCGGAGAATCACTGGCAGCAGTATAAACAATCTAAATCATAAAACATTGTATGCACTACTAGCATTACTTGATATTTCCTCGGGCCGGTGGTGTAATCATCAACATCATAGACGCTTTGGAAGACCGAAAAAACGATGGGAGGATGGTATTAAGAAAAATGTTGCAAACCTACTTAAGTGTTGCAACTGGAGGCTTGCTGCGCAAAATAGAAATGATTGGAGGCAGAAGTTAAGGGAGGCCAAAGCTCGAATTTGAGCCCATCAGCCATTGGATGGATGGATGCTTCATCGTCAGGAATTCTTATGGTATTGTTTAGAATTATTTGTATATTTTAAAAATATTTCATCCTCAGGAATTCTTATGGTATTGTTTTAAATTATTAGTTTATTTTAAAAATAACAGGAATTTTTATGGTATTGTTTTAAATTATTTGTATACTTTAAAAATACCGTAAGAATTCCTGAGGATGATGCATGTCTTCGAAAAGCTTTGAAATTTAATAGTATGATAATGTTTACAACAGATATTATAGTTGAAGATGACTTTTTCATAAGATATAACAATTTTTATAATTGAAATAATTTTAACCTCAACGGTGATCAAACATGAATATTAAAAAGTATAATTTATAAATTACTAAGACGTACAATAATTATTCCGATTGATTGAGGGTCTTTCCACTTTTCAGCGGTTGCCCTTTTACCAGCCGGCTGCTGGCCCTTCACATCCACATGTGTCAATCACAGAGGTAGATGATCAACAGCCAGTGTAGGGGTGACATGTGGTTAGCATGTCGAGTCCCCCAGCCGTTATAGGTGGTTCCTCAACCTAGAGCCGCTACTTATTGTAGCTACCCAATTGCCTCACGATGCTGGGTGGGCACCGGTCCCATACTGGCCGAAATATCATGAGAAAATTTCTTCCCCCATGGAGACTCGAACCACAATAATTATAATAATTCTATTTTAAGAAGAGTAAAGTTCGAAAAACCATTGGACAACAGAGAATTAATAGAGACTATTTAACTCATGCCCCAAATGGGAATCAATGACCAATCACATTTCAATGTTTTTGATTTACAACCAATCACAGTCGTGTTTCGCCTAAAATTTACCAACTAAAGTTTATCATAATAAAGAAAGCACCTCCTTTTTAACATTCTGAATAGGCCATAGCATTATTTTGCAGTGACTGACCCAGTAAGAAATACGGCTACCAGATTGTATATATAGTGCATCAATGTCAGCAGAAAGCGCATGCGATAGATACTATAAAAAACATCTGTAACAATTGATTATATCACAAAAAAAAACGCTGATTGCACTTTCTTAAACGATTTATTTTCCAAGAAATGACGTTACAGAAAAATATAATTGACATATTTACATCATAGGACATCAGATTAATTAATACCCTATAACGTTGAACGTTGGTTATAAATTTCTCCACTAGGGTGCACTCTTACAATATTGCGATCCTTTGCAATAAATCATATTATGATCTGGTTGCAGTGATGAACAAAGGAAGGAAATGAATCGTTTCTCATTTGTTTTCAAACATCGCCGTTTACATTAAATATATAAATATTTTAAAATAACTATAGTTAAATAATGATTTGTGAGTAAACAGCTTAATTTTATTCGTTAAATGGTCCTAACAATGAAGATTACTTGAGTGAGCTACATGATCTAGGAAACCAGATGTAATAAGAATAGTTAAGTATCTTACACTGAAATGGACATGGCATGTGGCACGAAAAGGAGTAAAAGAGGGACATGAAAATTTCTAGTAGGAAAACAAGAGGGCAAACGCCAATAGGTAGACCAAGAATGAGATGGGAGAATAACATTAACCGTCATTTGAGGGTGGTGAACTGTGTATAGGGAATGTTTGGAAAACATTAGCTTACGGTTCGAGTCCCAGTGGGGGTTAGGATTTTTAAACATGACCCAAACCTTCTAGCTGCAACATG
This sequence comes from Diploptera punctata, assembly GCA_030220185.1. Taxonomy (NCBI): domain Eukaryota; kingdom Metazoa; phylum Arthropoda; class Insecta; order Blattodea; family Blaberidae; genus Diploptera; species Diploptera punctata. Next base: position 424,133 of record JASPKZ010001620.1, read on the forward strand.
GCCCTAGTGTCTACTCATCCTCTAACTGAAATGAGTACCAGATACCAGACACTTGTTCTGGGAGTAAAGGCTGGCGTTACGCAGGATGTTGAGAGAGAGAGAGAGGAGTAGAGAGAGAGAGAGAGAGAAGAAGAAGAGAGCAGAGAGAAAGAGAAGAGAGAGAGAAAGAGAGAGAAGAGAAAAGAGAGAGAGAGAGAAAGAGAAGAGAAAGCTCTCGCTCTCCCGCTCTCGCTCCTCACCCTCTCTCGCCCTCTCCTTCTCTCTCCTCGCCACCTCTCTCCACCCTCTCTCTCTCCGCCTCTCCCTTCTCTCCTCCTCTACTCCTCACCCCTCTCCTCCTCTCCTCCTCTCTCATCTCCCCTCTCCTCTCTAACTCTCACTCCTCTCTCTCGCTCTCTCCTCCCTCTCTCTCTCCTCTCCTCCCCTACTCCTCTCTCTCTCACCTCCTACTCCCTCTCTCCTCTCCCCTCTCTCTCTCCCCTCTCCTCCCTCTCGCCTCGCCCCTCTCTACTCGCCTCGCCCTCCTCTCTCTCTCGCCCCCCTCGCCTCAGCTCTCATCGCTCACGCTCTCTCGCTCTCGCTCTCTCATCTTATAGAGATCTCGAGCGGCAACCCCGATTTCCTTGAGAGATCGGTACAGATACAAAGACATAACCCTTGAGGCTGATATAAAATTCGTCAATTTTATAAAGAAATTGGCTGCTGTATCTCTCATAACTTAACACTATGGCGAGTCAAACCTATAGGGCTCTTACCTTATCAGCCGGCTGCTGGCATCAAACCCACATGTGTCATTTACAGAGGGCGCGACAATCATCTAGCCACTATAGGGGTATCGTGTGGGACCGTATCGGGTTCCCTAGCGGTAGTAGCATGTTTCTCAATCTGGATCTGCTAATTATTGTAGTTTCAAATTCCTCATGATGCTGGGTGGACACCGGTCCCAACTTGGCCTAATTTCCATGAGAGAATTTATTTTTCCATGAAGATTCGAACCAGCTCAAGTCCCGTACCTATGCGCCAACGCATGATGTCTTAAACCTCTCGCCTACGGTCCGGAACTTAATGCATATTTATGAATATTAAACATTACATTTTTTCCTGGCCAGCCTCGTGGTCTTGTGGTCAGATCTTCTAACTACCGTTCTTGAGGTAACAGGTTCAAATCCCGGGTAGATAATAGAAATGTTTCATTAAATGGAATTATTCCTGTGTTAGCTTATGTCTCGGTATTAGGTTAAGTTCAAGTACTCTCCTGGTAGTTCATTATCCTTTATCGTATCATCGGAATAACATAACTCCGCCTTCCGGAGCCCCGACCTCGGAAGCTGGTTATAATTCTGTCAATGCTAGTAGAGAAAGCCAGAAATATCGTAAGGCAACCTAGTGAAAAAATATGTTTTATTTCAACTGAAGAATAAATTAGATGTAAATAAGTTCAATTCCATGTAATTTTGAAAGTTTATCATTTGATCTTTGTTTGTATCAGAAGAATAGGTCATGTCTATTGTTGTAATGCGTTTGAGATCTAATGAAAAATAGCAGGGTCACGTGGATTTTGTTTTCACCTACTTCATTTTTTAGTTGAAAGGAGTAAAGTGATATATGCAGGTGAGACCGGAACTACTATTAAAAATATGTAAGCGTATTTAAGATTAACTTTAGTTTTTATGTTTTACTTATATTTTGTTATTGGTAATTATTTTTTCTTTCATGTTAATATTTGGTTTGAAGCAGTGTAAATAAAATAATAAAATGCATCGATTCAAATAAATCGTAAGTTTGTATATCCATTTTAGTTCTGTTTAATTTAATGCATCGAGTACAAGACCCCAAACAAATTGAATTTGCCGCTCTATAGTAACAGTACTCCATTCCGCGCCATCTGAACATCGTGACCATAACTATGTAGGTATCTTAATTTCAGATTTTACAGATTTCGACATACCATGAAACATCTCGTATTGTTTAGTCTATGATGTTGGAAAGTGGGGAAAGCCTATTTAAACTAAATAATTATGGTTGTTGGTGCGTTTCCAGTGGCAAAGTTAGGGGCTTTGCTTATGAAACAAGTCAGCAAACCAATTGCAAATTTGTTAATAAGAAGAGCTAAAAATTATCCATTTTTTAGGACATATATATGTATGCCACCCGCCCAATGTAAGTATCGAAATTATAGGTTATGTAGGTCTATTCTGAAACAACAACATAATTAGAAGTGACAAATTTATTCGCCCATGAATAACTAATTGATTTGAAAATGCAATTTGTGTATTGAAAAATGGATAATGTAGAGTTATGTCAAAGTTAGTTTTTCATAATGTAAAGAAAATGTTCGCGAACTTTTTTTTTTTCATATTTCATTTTAGTGAATGATTATTTACCTTGATTTGAAGGCTATAAAGCCAATTTAAACATTAAGCATCGATGTTGACCTTTTAAGATCAAAAGGAGACATAACTGTTCATTCAAATTAACTTAGAAAACTAACAAAAATATATTATTTTAACCTTGAACTATCCAGCGATTTTCTGGTAATAAATGTGGGTTGGTGTCAGATTTAAAATAGTTGAACTTTTAGGTTTTGGCTATTTAGCACAAATGGGTATAAATGAATAACAGTATATATACATATTACAATGGGCCTAAGGCTATACACTATTTTAATTCTTATTGGACATCTTCCATGTTTGATTACATTTTTTTCCCCTTCTATTATAACAGTTCAAGTACAGCTGACTGTGCCTGAATGAACAAAAAGCAAAATAATGAGGATAAATAATGCAATTGCAGTTCAAATGTGCAGAAATAAAGTAGGTAGACAAATTTCAGTATTTAAAAAGCATATCAGAATAAAAAAAAGAGGAGTAACAGAGGGAGATATTCAAGATAGAATTAGAATATCAGAAACTGTATTCTCACAATTATCACTCATATGGAGTTCTAAACAAATCACACTATATAGAATTATTAAGACTGTTTAATAGCAATGTGAAAAATATATTCTTACATGGGTGTGACACTCGGAAAGCCACAATTTTGCATTTTATAAAAAGTGGAAATGTATATAAACAGTTCCTAAGATTTATTTTGAGAATGTGATGGCCAAAAGCCATTTTAAACGAGGAATTATGGAAGATAACATCACAAAATGAAATCTAAAAGGAGATTAAATATTGTACATAGAAATGGATTTGTCACACTCTCAGAAGAGAACTAGACAGTGTGCCAAAAAAAAAAAAACTGCACTTAAATTTACCTGATATATTTTTGAAGTCCTATAAGGACAACAGTGCACATGCGCCAGAGTTTATGGAGCCAGCGATAACCCACCATCAAACCACATATAGATTATTATTGATATCATACTAAAGGTGATACAGCTTATGCTAGATGGCAGCACGTTGCTATGAATTTAAATGACAAATCTTTGCAATAAATCTCCAAAACTATGTTAAAGAAATATATTAATAATATTAAAATTACCAAACGTTTATTAAAATGGGTGTACAACACTTACTTATCACTTCCTAACACCGTTCCACCCAGCGATTAAAAAGTCACAGATTAAGTATTATACTCTGTGGAGAAAATAGCAGTTAGCATTACAATATTGTGTAACAGTGTCATAATATTGTGATTTGCATATTTAAATAAATACTTGAAAATTGTCTAAAAATGTTATAAAAATTGTTTGAAAAAGTTTAAAATATTAAATAATGTTAGTAAATACAGAAGAAGAGCTATAGTTTACAACAATATAACTGAAAAATCAAGTGCTAGTAGAAGTGCAGTTCAGCCGAGGTCTGGAATGGAATCCACAGGGATTGCCTAGGAAAAGAGAAAGACCAAAAATTACATGCCGCATACAATAATAACAGAAATTGAATAACAAAATGTCACTAGAAACCAAAAGTTCAGCCCATATTCTCAGCAGGTAAACTTAATGAAGCTAATTATGAGTAAGTAGGACTGACAATTGCATAAATTTTCCGTAATGTTTTCATAAATTAAACATGTAATCTGTTGTATACAATTGACTTCCTGTAGAATTTATTGCTTTGTGATGTTAGCCTGCCATCAAAGTTCTACGAGAATTCATATTGCAGCAAACTCCTGATATCCGTGTTAATTGGGACCGAGATATGCACAGAAAATCGATAAACACGGATAATCCAATTAAGTTATTCGGTGCCGTGGAAGTTGATCAGAAATTTATTTTCCCACTTTAACACAACTTAAATGCAACAAATGTCCTGTGTTGTAGCCGAGTGGTTAAGGCAAGATGCCTTGGTTCAGAGCTACGGGACTTGCGCTGCCATAGAGGAAGAAATTTTCTCATGGAATTTCAGCCAGTATGGGAAAACCAGGTATAACGGCTGGGGGGATTTGACATGCTGACCACATGTCATCCCTACACTGGCTAGATGATCATCTACCTCTGTGAATAACACATGTGGATGTGAAGCCAGCAGCCTTCTAGGCCCGTCGCGCTTGGAGTTGTAAGTGCAACAAATATTCATAAAATGTTATATTAAATGTATTTAGGTGCGATTCATAATTATCATTATTTTATTTTACTCGTAAATATGAAAAAAAGTGGGACTATTTCCTGTCATGACCACTATGGTTACAACAATTATTCAAAATGGCCATCGTAACCAGCGAAAACTACACTAGTAACCACTGATAGCCACATTATTAACCATCATTAAACCCACTACCACAGCTATCTGTGGTTTCGATCTGTAACAACAAACTTTCAGTGACTCGCGCAATGGAAATTTCCGAAATTGTATTGTATTCTCAGAATGTTGGTTGATACTGTTAAATGCGTCAGGGAGGGGGTTGTGAGTGAAGGTTACTCTATTGTGATAGTTTCTAAGTGCAGTTCACAGTAGCACGTTATTGGTCATTGACTCCCATTTGAGGCATGAGTTAAATAGTCAGTAATAATTTTGATTTTTAATTAAAAATTTGGAGTAGGGTGCTGGAATGTGTACTCTGTCTTTTGAGCCAATAAAAAAATTCAAAATGTTTTCATGGTTCTTTCTGTATAAAACAGAAAATAAATCCTCCTTCAATTAGAAAAAAATGTAAATTTGATGTCGTTGTTGCCCTATTTTCACATATTCCTTTGTTGTTACAGTTTACAATTGGTGCGAAGTGCAAGCAAAGATGTGGATAATGAATTTGGGAAAACCAGTAAGCGTTCCTCAATTAAACGAGCAGATGGCAATCGAATTAGGAGCTAATTTAATTGGTGAAACATTGATATTTGTAATGGCTGCAGGAATACTTTTTATGGAGTACAGCAGACAAGCCCGTAAAGAAAGAGGAAAGGAAGAATCGAGAAGAGACGAGATTCAAAGGCTAAACATGATACTGGAGGACTTGTATTTCCAGAGCGAGAAGCAGGATGCACAGATCCGTGAACTCATGAGATCCGTCAACGAACTTCAAGGAAACGTTATACACAAGCCGTGGGTTGGACGACCTCCTAAGTCTCCTCCTCCACCTCCTCCATCGCAGATGCCAACGCATCAGCCTCGTGAATTAATTCCTGTGCCAGAAATAGATGTTGATAAGAAATCAGAACCAAAGAATCCTGGTTCAACCTTAGATAAAATTGTAATATCCAATAAAATTGGTCATAGTGGTATTATTATGAAAGCTTTGGACTATTTTGAATTTGAAGTCAGGAGGAAACCGATCCACATTGCGGATTCATAGTCTTGATCTCTTAAGTTTATGTAGTATGTAAATAATGTACCAATATACCAGTCGTCTTTTACTTAGCTTAATATTTAAGGTCGGTATTTAAGAACCAAGCTCTCTAGGCCAGCGGTTCCTAACCTTTTTCGACTCGCGAACCCCTTCCACAATGATCTGGGTTTGGTGAACATTCATACAGTAGACTTGCATAAAATTTAATTCCAAGCAAATGATTTAATAACCTTAAATTCATTTTTAATTTTGTTGAGTTGTTTCTTGACTCACCTCATACTTCGTAACTCCCTCGCAGATCCAGATTTCATCACTGTATTTGTGACATTCTTAATGCTGTTCACGTTCACAACTGACGTCCAATGGTCTCCTCTCCTGCAGACAGTTGTGAAAGTGAACAGCATTCGTCACAAATGGTGACGAAATCTGGATCTGCGAGGGAGTTAAGAAGTATGAGGTGAGTCAAGAAACAACTCAACAAAATTAAAATAAACCTCATAGTGTTATTTCCTACCTACATAACTTAATAAATCTTAAATTAACATAACCCTTAACGGTTAAAACCTAAAGTTACTCCAGTTACGGTTTAAAAGTTACACAACGTATAGGCCTAGTTGTAGCGAAATGAAATGCATTCTAATGTTGTTACATAACTGTAAATCAGGCATTTGCGGTAAATATTAATTTATTGTGGAAATAATGTGATAAATTCCTGATCTTACACATATGTAACAAGGGGCATTATAGGGTTAATTTAATTTTAAAATATTATTATTACGAGGGCGGATCGGAAAGTAACGCACAATAATTTTTTTCTGCCTTGGTATTGCAGCTAGAATGTTGAAATTTCACAGAGATATAGTTTGAAGTTTTCACTACAGATGGTATTTTTTTCTCAGGTGCACCTCTTGCGAGAGAAGCTTGAACTATGCAATAAAGATGGCGTGCATGCTACAGTCGTCCACCTGTGAGGAACAGAGAAGTGTTGTTCGATTTTTGTGGGCCAAAGGGCATAAACCCAGTGAAATTCACAGGGACATGCGTGGCGTGTATGGGGATGATTGTATGGACCGTAGCAATGTCTTCCGTAAAGTTAGTGCTCGCTGGGTGCCTAAGAACCTGACAGACGACCACAAGGTCCAGCGAATGATGGCAAGCTTGGACCACTTAACGCGGTACACCGCACAAGGACATGACTTTCTGGAAGGAATCGTCACAGGTGATGAGTCGTGGGCGTACCACTACACGCCCGAAACAAAGCAGGCATCAGCAGTGCGCAGATGGCTACACTCCAACCAAACGGACTTCTACGAACAGGGCATATTGAAACTGGTAACACGATGGGAAAAATGTGTTGACAAAGTTGGTGACTATGTCGAAAAGTAGGTAAAATGTGTAAGTTCATTTGTGATTTTTTTCCTTTTTTTTACTATTAAACTTTTTAAAAAAAATTATTGTGCGTTACTTTCCGATCCGATCCTTCCCTCACAGGTGGACGACTGTAGCATGCGCGCCATCTTTGTTGCATAGTTCAAGCTTCTCTCGCAAGAGGTGCACCTGAGAAAAAAATACCATCTGTAGCGAAAACTTCAAACTATATCTCTGTGAAATTTCAACATTCTAGCTGCAATACCAAGGCAGAAAAAAATTATTGTGCGTTACTTTCCGATCCGCCCTCGTATTAGAATGCCGCCGAAATGAAGGAAACAATAATAGACTTATTCTCGAAACATGTTATTATGGAAAAGTGTTGGCGAATCCCTTGAAATATTTTGCGTGAACCACAGGTTTGGAAATGATGCTCTAGGTTATCATCTCTATCTTCTGAAAGCTGAGGTTCTCATCTTTCAATTGCTCTTGGTAATTTTTAAAAATAAATATCTTGTTAGTTCACCGCTGTGGTCTCGAGGTAGCATGCTGCCTTGTCACGCAGCGGGCCCGGGTTCAATCTCCGGTCAGGGCAGTTTTTCTGGGTGAGGTTTTTATCGGGGTTTTTCCTCACCTTGAGACAAATGTCAGGAAAACTTTAAGGCCCAAACGGTCCCCAAAATCATATGGCCATCATCACCACCATCATCATCATCATCATCCTTCACCGGTGTGGAAAGCAACGGGAAGCTACCACACCTACAATTCCCTAATAAAGCTGCAAGCATAGCATGAAAATGCTATGGTTGCAGTGAAGGACCTGCCTTTGGCCAGAATTACTATGGATGGATATCTTGTTAGCACATGATGTTGAATAGGGTGAGCCAGTTAGAGTAGGTTCTGCATGACCCATATAATTAATCACGGAGAGACGGGCTAGAGTCGCTCTTTGCAGAAAGTTTGGTTCTTGAATACCGGCCTAAGAAATGAATTAATATAGAGACATTCACAAAAAACATTTGAACTTTGATAATTGTAATGCATATGTCAGTGAACTATTCATTTACTTAATAGTTCATTTTAGTAAACAAAATACCAGGATCTTCCGAACTAAGTTCCATTTGTAATGTAAACAAACCAGATGTGTGACTGTATTTTCATTGGTCGAATAATTGTTTTACCTTTAAGCACGTAAGAAAATGTAGTTCACTCTGTTAATATTTTATCATCATCATCAACATTATCAACAACAACAAGGATTAAGCCCAATGGCCTGTTCCGATCTCATTGTAGGTTGAATTGGTCCTTATTTCTTGCTGTGGTCGTATCCTGAAATCCAATCCAGCATTTGCTTTGAGATGAATCAGTAATAATAAATGTCCCCTGACCGCATTACGAGCGCTGTGCAGGGTAAGGATAATGACAGGGCTGAGCATCTATCCATGCTCCTCTAAGTATTAACCCCTTTAGAGAGGGTTGCTGTTTCTGCCCCTTGAGCCGTTGTGATGATCGCCTGGTATCACGTAGACCGTTGCAGACTTCTTGGTCGATGTCAACCTTCTGGCAGACGTCTCCCACGTTGCGGACTATTCTTAGTTTCCTCTCACCTCTAACCAATCGGCAAGTTAGCAAAACTAAACTTCCCTGATTTGGTTGTCTGGTTAACATTTTAAATAAAGAAAATAAAAGTAATTAAAATATACACCGTGTTCATAAACTCTTTCCAACATTTACAACTTGCTATAAGACAAAAACTATAAAAGCTTGAGTTGTGTGGTTTGTGGCAGATGAAAGACAAACTCTCAAAGTTTGTACAGCAATGTCAGTGTACTTCCACATATTCACCTCTTGTTACCTGTAAAACATTTAATATAGTGGATATGGTACAATGTGTGTATAATAATAATAATATATAATAATAATAATAACAAATGTGCACTCAGGTTGAGCATTAGTGGTGGTTTAGTCTTTAGTGTAGTCTGTAATAGTTTTTGTTCTTTTCGCACATGTTATGATGTGGTATTTCCTACATCTTTGTCCACACAACACACACCTGCATTCTTCGGTTGGCTCGTGGAACTTCTTGTTTATAAACACCTTGTTATGAAATCCATGCACTGCGATAACTTAAACAAGAACGTGGCAAAGAATAATGAACCCCAACAGAATAAGGAAATAAACATACTACTATGGAACATAGAGGGAATAAGAAACGCACTACCCTACATACCAAAGAAGACAATAGACAATACGGACGTCATGATACTCACAGAGACCTTCCTTACCGAAGACATAGAATTACAAGGTTACTACGCCATACATGCACTAGCAACCCCGACGGAGGGAAGACCAGCAGGGGGAGTCACATGTTTCATAAAAGGGAGAACAGGAGATATTGAAGGAATTACCAAGGAGGAAAACATGATCATAGTACAAACCTCCACAGTAACAATAATACAATGTGTGTATCAGTACAATATCATGGTACCATAAAACATTGCACTTTCTCCTGGTTTGACGTCATAGATTATACCTAAAACAAACAAAAAAAAGATGATCTTGAAGAATATTTTCAGGCTGTAGGCCATGGTCGTGAGGCTTGTAGTTCCCAGATGTTTTGCCAGAGACTGCGTCTGGCATCCTCAAGGGTTCCCGTGGTCGTGAGGCTTGTAGTTCCCCGACGTTTTGCCAGAGACTTGTAGTTCCCTGACGTTTTGCCTGAGACTGCATCTGGCATCCTCGAGGGTTGTCTTGAGACTCTCTTGAGGATGCCAGATGCAGTCTCTGGTGAAACTTCGGGGAACTACAAGCCTCATGACCACGGTCTACAGCTCGTAAATCTTCTGTGCGGGCGGTCAAAACTCCTCGCTACCATCTGTACTGGATCGTCTTTTGTTTCTGTTGCTTCTATTAGCGTAGATCTGATTACCTCCAAGGTTGTTAATCACAAAGCTACTTGCCCCGGGCCCATAGGAGGCAAGGATTGATTCATCTTTCTTTCCTAAGCATTTTAGCATAACTCAATAATAGTTCTCAAAACAACAGAGTGACTTAAAATAAGTGTTTTCACTATAATTATTAATCAGGAAAGCTAGACAGAAAAAATAAAGGGAGCTGGAATGATCTCCTAAATGAATGCGTTTTCGTACAGGAATCTAAACAGCTACGTGCACATAAATCAGTTTGAACATTAACTATAAAAATGATATTTAATGTAAACAAGAAGTCTGAAGTAAAAACATAACCAAGATAAACATTTGATCATTCAAAGAAATATAAATAAATAAATGATAATACTTTTACAGGACAAAAAACCACATCATACCACATACCACACTCATGCTAGAGTCCAAGCCAGGGTGGCTTCTTCCCTGGTCTTCAGGACCAACATAAACTCTGCCACTTCGCGGCTCCAGACGACCTTGTCCACTTAAAAGTCCGATCCCATCCCGGAATGGATAGATGAATGAATGAATGATAACCTTCTCGCTGTGCATAACATATTTGAAGGTTCCAAGGTAGAGGGGAGATGCGCCGTAGGAACAGCGCACCAGGAGAGGTAAAGAAGGAGAGTGGGGGTAGATGCATAGAGAAAGGAATATTGGCATAGTTCATGAATCTTACAGTCTAGGGAGGATAACGACGCTGCAGTAATGAGCCGAAAAACGCACTTTCGGTTCACTTCTTCAAGATCATCATAGCGACTCCGGCTGTGAAAGTATGTCAATACAAAAAAAAAAAACATTGAGAGTTTGTCATTCATCTGCCAAAAACCACACAACTCTAACCTTTATACTTTTCATCTTATCGGAAGTTGTAATGTTGGAGAGATTTTATGGACATAGTATATATTATCTAGCACATGTCTATATAAGTTATATGGGAGAATCTTAAAATATATAATTACAATTTTAATACATTAAATAAGCATTGTTTATTCTTATGTGTGCGCAATGTAGAATATATTGGAATTTTCGTTATTTCAAAATGGCTGTGTCTGTATAGTTATAAAACAATGGAAAGGAAAACATTTGAAAAGCGGAGAGAAACAAATTATTTAAAATATTTTCAAATACTTTATTGAAAAATATCCTACTTTAGTCATTGATTATGCAGTGAAAATAATGTATTAAATTAATAATAAAAACATCAATAGAACCCCTTCTGGCTTTTAAAAGTAATGTTTAAATTCCCGATAAAGTGTTCTTAATCAAGAAGCTGCCATTTGCAAAGATGAAGCCACAGCTTGAAGCATGTTGTGTGCGGGAATTACAATGTATATAAGAGAAAAATTTGCATCTAGATTGGAACTTGCCCCGGTTGCTTAGTTGGAAAAGCATTGGTACGGTAAACCAAAGGTCCGGTCTGGGCAAACATTTTTCTCTTCAAATTAAATGTATGCTTCAATGAGATGTGTTAAATTAATAATAAAAAAAATCAGTGAAAATAAAGTTGGAATTTACAGGTGAGTCAGCATGGAACATGAATTCTGCTCGTAAAGAAATTGTACGAGGGCGGATCGGAAAGTAACGCACAATAATTTTTTTCTGCCTTGGTATTGCAGCTAGAATGTTGAAATTTCACAGATATATAGTTTGAAGTTTTCACTAAAGATGGTATTTTTTTCTCAGGTGCACCTCTTGCGAGAGAAGCTTGAACTATGCAACAAAGATGGCGCGCATGCTACAGTCGTCCACCTGTGAGGGACGGATCTGATCGGAAAGTAACGCACAATAATTTTTTTTTAAAAAGTTTAATAGTAAAAAAAAGGGAAAAAAATCACAAATGAACTTACATCTTTTACCTACTTTTCGACATAGTCACCAACTTTCTCAACACATTTTTCCCATCGTGTTACCAGTTTCAATATGCCCTGTTCGTAGAAGTCCGTTTGGTTGGAGTGTAGCCATCTGCGCACTGCTGATGCCTGCTTTGTTTCGGCGTGTAGTGGTACGCCCACGACTCATCACCTGTGACGATTCCTTCCAGAAAGTAATGTCCTTGTGCGGTGTACCGCGTTAAGTGGTCCAAGCTTGCCATTCGCTGGCCCTTGTGGTCGTCTGTCAGGTTCTTAGGCACCCAGCGAGCACTAACTTTATGGAATTTCAAATTTTCATGAACAATATCGTACACCGCACTATAGGAAATGTTTGGCCCACAAAAATCGAACAACACTTCTCTGTTCCTCACAGGTGGACGACTGTAGCATGCGCGCCATCTTTGTTGCATAGTTCAAGCTTCTCTCGCAAGAGGTGCACCTGAGAAAAAAATACCATCTGTAGTGAAAACTTCAAACTATATCTCTGTGAAATTTCAACATTCTAGCTGCAATACCAAGGCAGAAAAAAATTATTGTGCGTTACTTTCCGATCCGCCCTCGTATATATGGATATCGTGGAAAAAATGTAAACATCTTATTAGGTAGACCCATATATAATTTTTGTCATACATTTTTAAAGAACGGAAATTCCTAATTATTGGTACCATCTTTCCTTACATTCAGTTTATCTTAATATATAAAAATTTCGTGCCACATTGTTTGTTCGCGATGGAATCCTAAACTACTGAACTGATTTTAATAAAATTTTGCCCACTGTGTGCAGTTTGATCCAACTTGAGACTTAGGGTAGTTTATAACTAAATTTATAGTCGCATTATTTTTTATTGCAAATTATTTGTTTATTAAGTTATGTAGATAGGAAATAACACTATGAGGTTCTTTAATATTGTTTATTTTTTATTATTTCACTCACCTCATACTTCATAAATCATAGCAGACCCTGGGTTTCTTCACGTAATTTGTGACATTGTCAATGCTGCGTCACGTTCACAACTGACGTCCAATGGCCTTCTATCCTGTAGACTGACCTCCGCGCCATCTGGTGGCCGACCGAAGAATTTCCAAATCAGTCCTCTTTCTTTATAACCGGGCATTTCAAAATTCATAGTTGTATTTTCATTCTTGCATATGTAAATTTTTTCCCAAATTGTGAGTTCCTTCGGTTTTTCCAATTGTTTAAGTAATTTTGTTTTGGTTTCTATTCTATGTTTTTTTCTGACCAGGCATGTGCAGCTATTGCAGATTTTTCGGTTTCTCCATTTTTAACATTTCTGCCATTAAACTGTTAAATATTCAAAATAAAACAATCAAATTTACAATGGAAATAGAAAATAATCATGAAATACCATTTTTAGACCTTAAATTGATTAGGAATGAAGAAAAAAAGAAAATAGAATTTGGAATCTACAGAAAAGAAACTCACATCGACAATTATATAAAAGCTACTGGATTTAACCATTTTTCACACAAACAGGCAGTATTTAATAGTTTAACACACAGACTTGTGAATGTCCCCATGAGCAAAGAAAATTACAATAAAGAGAAAGAACACATCATACAAATTGCTAAGGATAATGGTTTTCACAAGAAAATGATACACAAGAAAATAAATAAATTCAAAGAACAAAAGTCATCAATGAAAGTACTCTTCAGACAGATAAAAATATAGGCAAAAAAATTCAAGAAGTTCACATACCATCCTTTGGTATTTGACAAGTTTCAAAAAATTTTCAACAAATTCAACATTAAATTAGCACCGAAAAATGATTACAGCTTAGGTAATTTAATAAAAACCAACAAAAATGAAAAAATTGAAGACTGCAAAAAATCGGGAATTTATCAAATTAATTGTAAAGATTGTGAAAAGATATACATAGGAAAAACAAAAAGGAATCTAAATACAAGATTAAAAGAACACCTCAGAAATGTTAAAAATGGAGAAACCGAAAAATCTGCAATAGCTGCACATGCCTGGTCAGAAAAACATAGAATAGAAACCAAAACAAAAATTACTTAAACAATTGGAAAAACCGAAGGAATTTGGGAAAAAATTTACATATGCAAGAATGAAAATACAACTATGAATTTTGAAATACCCGGTTATAAAGAAAGAGGACTGATTTGGAAATTCTTCGGTCGGCCACCAGATGGCGCGGAGGTCAGTCTGCAGGATAGAAGGCCGTTTGGACGTCAGTTGTGAACGTGATGCAGCATTGACAATGTCACAAATTACGTGAAGAAACCCAGGGTCTGCTATGATTTATGAAGTATGAGGTGAGTGAAATAATAAAAAATAAACAATATTTGTTTATTATTTAACAAAGAGTTATAATTATCTGTGAGTTCCATACGATTCTAACAGATGGTGTAAGGTAATTTGGTAAGGTAATTGGTTTATTATTTAACAAAGAGAGATCCAGGTGGCTGTGTTTTTTGTTGCAACCACGAATTTCAATTGAATTACAAATTTTTTAAATTCATCGGAGAACATATTGTTTAAACAACTCACCTCATAGGATTCATGCTTCCATGATATCGCGATTTCAAACATAGTCATGTTCATCGTCAGCCATAACTCCGACTCAATGATGAACATGACTATGTTTGAAATCGCGATATCATGGAAGCATGAATCCTATGAGGTGAGTTGTTTAAACAATATGTTCTCCGATGAATTTTAATGATTATACCTCATAATGTTTACTTCCCAACATTAATTTAATATGAATTACAAATATTGATTATTTCATAATTTAAGTGTGTTCAGTGTTTATTTTATTTTCAATATTATTAATTTCGTGTGTAAGTATTAGTTTTAAGTAATCTGGCTGAAAGACAGCAACTTAATTTAAATTTTTAACGTATACCTTAGCCACAGCAACGCGTGGCCGGGACTTCTAGTTTCTATAAAATACGATGTTGCCTAAGAACAATGTTTCTATCGATGGCAGTTCCATACACATTTCAGTTATATGGCGGGTAAAAATAGTACATGGTTCCCTCAATAGATGGAGTCGGCAATATATTACCTTATACAAATTTGTTTACAGTACAACTGGAACTTAGTTCAGAATTGCTATAAGAAACCTTGGACAGCATAATAGTCAGTGTGCTGATGTATAAAGCTAGAGGTCTTGCGTTCAATTCCTGGTATAAGCAAAAAATATTCTCTTCAAGAAATTATTTATCTTTCAGTTCGAGTGTATAAATTTACATATAACTTTACAGCTATAACAGTACAGCAAACTCCCGTTTATCCATATTAATTGTGACTGAGATATGCACAGAAAATCGAAAACACGGATGATCCAATTAAGTTATTTGGCGCCGTGGAAGTTGATCAGAAATGTATTTACCCACTTTAACACTACTTAAATGTAACAAATATTTATAAAATGTTATATTAAATGTATTTAGGTGCGAGTCGTAATTATCATTATTTTATTTTACTCGTAAGTATGAAAAAAAAAAGAAAGTGGGACTATTTCCTCTCATGGCGACTCTGGTTACAGCAGTTATTCAAAATGGCCGTCGTAGCCAGTGACAACTACACTGGTAACCACCGATGTCCACACTTATAACCAGCAATAACCACACTAGTAACCACCGATGACCACACTACTAACCAGCGATAAACCCATTGCCACAGCATATCTGTGGTTTCAATCTGTAACAACATACTGTCAGTGACTCACACAACAGAAATTTCCAAAATTGTATTGTATGCGCCGTAGCCGAGCGGTTAAGGTAGGAAGCCTTGGCGCAGAGCTACGGGACTTGCGCTGGTTCGAGTCTCCATGGGGGAAGAAATTTTCTCATGGCATTTCGGCCAGTATGGGACCGGTGTCCACCCAGCATCGTGAGGCAATTGGGTAGCTACAACAAGTAGCGGCTCCAGGTTGAGGAACCAGCTATAACGGCTGGGGGACTCGACATGCTAACCACATGTCACCCCTACACTGGCTGTTGATCATCTACCTCTGTGATTGACACATGTGGATGTGAAGGGTCAGCAGCCGGCTGGTAAAAGGGCAACCGCTGAAAAGTGGAAAGACCCTCAATCGGAATCGGTATTGTATACTCAGAATGTTGGTTGGTACCGTTAAACGTGTCAGGGTAGGGGGTTGTGAGTGAAGGTTACTCTATTGTGATAGTTTCTAAGTGCAGTTCACAGTAGCACGTTTAAAAATAAAAAAAATTGTCATAAGAATATTAAATAAAGTGATAACGTGATCCCACTACAGGACTCGGGAGACCCTTGGGATAGTAGGAGGTTAAGGCTCCCACTTTTTCTAGACAATCAGCACTTCATGTCAGCCCTGCGTGACGGCCGGCATTACCTCCAAGAACAAGAGTCTGGTACTCATTTCCATTAGAGGCTGAGTCGACCCCAGGGCCATAGTGCCGCTAGAAGGTTTGGGTCAATTTAAAAATCCTGACCTTTCGGCCTGTAGTGCAGTGCCTTAACCACTACGCTACCACAGTATTTAAAAAAAAAGCAGTAAAAAGAGTCATGCCCGGATAATCTGCAAACTGGATAATACACGCACGGATAATCGGGAGTTTGCTGTAGTATTAATAACCCCACCATATAGTCTTCTTGAAGTAGAAGTGAGATAAATTGAATTGTGAACGAAATTTCATGCTGTGGAGGAATGGGGTTATCATAAGAGGGAAAAACATTTTTGTTTGATCTTGGAAGCTTATTTTCTTGATAGCTCAATGGTCAGAGCACTTGGATACAGAACCACAGACATCGGATTCATGTCTTGATTCAGGCATACATTTTTCTATTTGAAGAGCATTTGGCCTGGCAAGCCAAAGGTCCCCGGTTCGAGTCTCGGTCTAGGCAAATATTTTTCTCTTCAAAAAAAAATATGCTTAGACTGGTGTTTGAACTTGTATGGTAATGTTCTACTGGCTGAGCTATCCCAAGCACTCCAATCTAAATGTAAATTTTTCTCTTATAAGTAACTAACTCACTGGTACTATCGAACCCATAGGTTCATGGCCATGCAGACATAAGCTCTCCATATATCCCTATCCTGAGCTGTTTTCCAATCATTCCCTGTATAATGTACTTCCCTCAAATCATAGTTAATGTTATTCTTCCACCTCATTCTTGGTCTACCAACTGGGTGTTTTACCTCCGACTTTCCTACAAGAAGCTTCCATGCACGTCTTTCATTCCCCACACGTGCAACATGTCCTGCCCATTGCAGTCTACGAGACTTAACTGTTCTTATTATATCTGGCTTCATATAAAGACCATGTAGTTCACTGTTATGCAGTCTTCTCCATTCACCTGTCTGTTCATCTCTCTTTGGTCCAAAAATTTTCCTAAGAACTTTATTCTCAAATACTTGTAATCTCCTTTCCTCCCTTAAGTAAGAGTCCGTGTTTCGCACCCATATAATATAACTGGTAGAATAATAGTTTTATATATATTCATAAGTAATGCCACGAGTGATTTCCAAATTATCGATAAATTCACGACTCACGAAGTGAGGAGTGAATTTATCTAGAGAATTTGGAAATCAAGAGTGGCATTTGTTAGGGCTATTTAACGAATAAAATTAAACTGTTTACTCACAAATCATTATTTAACTATAGTTATTTTAAAATATTTATATATTTAATGTAAACGGCGATGTTTGAAAACAAATGAGAAACGATAGGTACGCTTCTACTGCTTCTTTTGTTTATCACTGCAACCAGATCATACTATTTATTGCCAACGGAACGCAATATTGTAAGGAGGAGCTTTCTTTAATATGGTAATTATAACACTGATAAATATTTGATGAAACACGACTCTGATTGGTTGTAAAACAGAAATCATTGAAACGTGATTGGCCATTGACTCCCATTTGGGGCATGAGTTAAATAGTCAGTTTAACGTTTTTTGAAGAGAGTTGGGACGACAAGAGTCTCTGTAAATACATTATTAATTCCAGAGAGCACCAAATGCTACGAACTGTTGCAAGATCATGTTAACATTACAATTAAAATGTTATTTTATAATGTTAAATGTAATGTTAAAATTCCCATTAAAAATTCTTCTTAAATAAGAAGCCATCATTTGCATGATTCAAGCAATGGTTAGTAGCAGTTGGCGGTCTTGGGAATTAATGTGTAAGAGAAAAATTTGCATTTATATTGGAGTGCACTCAGTGGTTAGAGGATTGGCATATAAAGCCAAAGGTTCTGGGTTAAAACCCCAGTTTAAGCGTATATTTTTCTTTTTTTAATCATTTTATACATCTCATTAATGGATAAATTATATTTGAAGAGAAAAATTATAGACCTTTTGCACACTTGGCAAATGTTCTACCAAATGAGTTATCTGAGCAACTCTAAAATAATGCAAATTTTTCTCTTATATATAATTATATATAATTCCCACACACCAATTGCTATGAAACCTTTGCTTCTATATTGCAAATGGGGCTTCTTTATTAAGAAGACATTTATTTGGGAATTTTACATTATATTATAAAGTGAATATGGCTTCTTCCAATGTTTTTATTATTCATTTAATACATCTCAATGGTAGATAAATTATATTTGAACAGAAAAATTATACGCTCAGACTGGGGTTTTGCATTTAGATTGGAGTTGCTCTGATAGGTCACTTGGTAGAGCATTTGCCTAGTGTGTGAAAGGTCCTGGGTTCAGGCCCCAGTCTGAGCATATAATTTTTCTCTTCAAATATAATAATATATTTTTCTCTTCAAATATAATTTGTCCTTTAGTGATAAGTGTTAAATTTATAACAAAAAACATATATTTTTCTTAAATTAATGAGTTTTTTTAACATCTTACCTCATATTTTATGTTTGAAGAAACATAAAATATGAGGTAAGATGTTAAAAAATGACTCCTTAATTTACGAATTAAGAACCTCATAATGTTATTTCCCATATTTAACTATTAATATATTTTTCTGTTCAAATAAAATTTATCTTCCGATGAGATGTGAAAAATTTAGTATGTAAGATTGAATAACAGTATAGTTTAACTAAAAAAATACTCCCCATTGTGCAATAGGCCTAGAAGGCCCTTGGCCTACCAGACATTTGCTGGCCTCACATCCATATGTGTTAATCACAGAGGTGGATGATCAAGCCGGTGTAGGGATGGCACTTGGTCAGCATGTCGGGTTGTCCACCTGTTATAGCTGGTTTTCTCAATGCAGATCCACTACTTATTGTAGCTTCCAAAATTCCTCTTCATGCTATGTAGGCACTTGTCCGATACTGGCTGAAATTCCATGAGAAAAATTCTTCGACTATAGGGACTTGAACCAGTGCACCAAGGCATTGATGGCTTAGAGTTCTCGGCCATGGTGCAGGGAGACAATACAGTTTAGTTCTAGAAAATTCCTTTGTTTAATATTTTCACTGAGCTAAAAATGTATACGGTTAATGGAAATAGACCAAGTTAAACAAACTACTTGGATAAGATCCTGTGTATAATTTTTATAGGTTATTGTGTGATAAGTGAAATTTGTAATATATTTAAAAATGAGTGTTTTTTAGTAACTGTATTATTGAAATAATGAAAAATAAAGTACATTTTGTTTTGAAACTTACATAGAGTGAAGTATTTTGTAAGAGGTGTATTTTTTTCCCTTATTGTTAAGATGTTAGAGAGATCCTTTGATTTTCAGCATTAAAATATCCAGTCAGGAGTGTGACAAATTTTTATTTGTGGAAAATAATTAACAAATATATATCATACAATTGTTAAAAGCATCATTACTTATGGAGCAGAACTCTGCCCATTAACAACAAAAACAAATAAGTATCTTTTGGCAGCGGGAATGGATTTTATACGAAGGGCAGCAAGAATTTCAAGAAGAGAAAAAATTAGGAACTCAGTTATAAGGGAGAAAATGAAGATTGAAGACACTATTTTAGATTATATTAAAACTCAGCAATTAAGATGGTACGGACATATCCAGCGAATGGAAGAGGATCGACTACCAAAATCTGTTTTGGAATGGAAACCTGAGGGAAGACGAGGCAGAGGAAGACCTAAAACCTCCTGGAGTCAGGGAATATGTTTATACATGAAGGAGAAACATCTACAACCAGGAGATTGAATGGACCGACAAAATTGGCTATTAGGAATCGGACGATGTCAAAGACATTAATCAACCGATGATCTATCTAATGAACAATGTAAATTTATTGAACAAAGCATATATAGGGTGCTCTAAAATTCCCCTTGCACTCTTTTAGGACTTGTAGAGGGGACTGAGTTGATAATGTTTAGAAGTGGAAACCATGTCCGGAAACTTACCGGTTCCATGCTACAGCCATTTGAAAACATGTTTTTAATGTGACAACTTTTACAAGTAATTTATTATGAGGTGTGACACCGTACATCACTTGTTTTAAAATTCAACTCATTACTAACCAAAGAGATACAATATTCAACTTTTATAAGATTCATGCTGTGTTCCGTTGAGGTATTATTCAAAATTAAAATATAAAATTATGGAATATTCACCTGAAAGGTCCGTCTCCTCAACTTAATTAATTATTTAACTGTAGCGTTTTCGGGACTTGTCCCAACATTGGCAGGATTCAAAACAGTTATATTTTAATTTTGACATACAATATGCAACTATTAATATACTTCCATAAAAGTCGAGGAAAGTTTATTCATGTTATACAATATCGTCATTAAAGTGTATTTTACGATTTGTTGAACTTGTGTTTTGTGTTTTTATAGTGTGTTTTGTGTTTTGATAGTGTGTTTTGTGTTTTGATAGTGTGTTTTGTGTTTTGATAGTGTGTTTTGTGTTTTGATAGTGTGTTTTGTATTTTGATAGTGTGTTTTGTGTTTTTATAGTGTGTTTTGTGTTTTTATAGTGTTTTGTGTTTTGATAGTGTTTTGTGTTTTATAGTGTTTTGTGTTTTATAGTGTCTTGTGTTTTGATAGTGTGTTTTGTGTTTTGAAAGTGTGTGTTGTGTTTTGATAGTGTGTTTTGTGTTTTTATAGTGTGCTTTGTGTTTTGATAGTGTGTTTTGTGTTTTTATAGTGTGCTTTGTGTTTTGATAGTGTGTTTTGTGTTTTTATAGTGTGTTTTGTGTTTTGATAGTGTTTTGTTAGAATATAAAGTGTAGGTTTTGTTGCCTAAAAACTACCAACTGAAGCACCACTGATTGTTATAATAGTAGATAAAAACTATTTTTTTACACGATAGTGCAATTTTGTCGTACTTACAGCAATGTCGACCGTGATTGAAAGTTCAGCTTCCTACATTTCGGAGTTGCCAACCTAAATGAATATACTGTAATATTACATATTACAAACCTCGTGTGGGAAGTAAAACTACTGTCCTTTATGTATACTATGAACAATGTATATACTTACTTACTTACTTACTCACTGGCACTATTGAACCCGTAGGTTCATGGCCGCACGGACATAAGCTCTCCATACATCCCTATCCTGAGCTAATGCTTTCCAATCATTCCCTGTATAATCTACTTCCCTCAAATCATAGTTAATGTTATTCTCCCACCTCATTCTTGGTCTACCAACTGGGCGTTTTCCTTCTGGCTTTCCTACAAGAAGTTTCCATGCACGTCTTTCATTCCCCATACGTGCAACATGTCCTGCCCATCGCAGTCTACGGGACTTAACTGTTCTTATTATATCCGGCTTCCTATAAAGACCATGTAGTTCATTGTTATGTAGTCTTCTCCATTCACCTGTCTGTTCATCTCTCTTTGGTCCAAAAATTTTCCTAAGAACTTTATTCTCAAATACTCGTAATCTCCTTTCCTCCCTTAAAGTAAGAGTCCATGTTTCGCACCCATATAATATAACTGGTAGAATAATAGTTTTATATATTTTCAGCTTAACGTTTTTTGAAAGGAGTTGGGACATCAAAAGTCTCTGCAATGCATAATAGCATGCATTTCCAGAATTGAGCCTATGTTTAATTTCTTTGTGCATCTCATTCCTATTTGTGATTATTGTTCCTAGGTATTTGAATTCAGCCAATTCCTCAAATTTCCCTCATTTGTCATTAGCTGTCCATTTCCATTATATAATGTATTTCTACGTGTGACCATATATTTAGTTTTACTGATATTTACTTCCAGTCCTAATTTCTTAGTGTTACTCAATAGTGTGTGCGTGTTGGCCTTTAGTATCTCCTCGCTATCGGCCAGTAGTACCACATCATCAGCATAAACTAACAGCTTATTAATACCATTCAGTTGTAGGCCTTCCTCATTCTCTAAAGATTTAATGGCATGCTCTAGTACAAAATTAAATAGTAGAGGAGATAGTGCATCTCCTTGCTTCAAGCCATTCTGGATTTCAAAAGTGTCTGAAAACTGTTTGCCTACACGCACCCTACTCTTTGAGCCATTTAGACACATTCGTATAAGTCTAACTAACTTTTTAGGAATTCCGAACTCCAGCAGGATACTATATAACTTCTCCCTCTTAATTGAATCATATGCTTTTTTGAAGTCTACATATAGTTGATGTGCAGTACCATTATATTCCCATTTCTTTTCTAAAATCTGTCTTATACTAAAAATCTGATCTGTTGTAGACCTGTTTCTTCTAAACAATGAACAATGTATATACAAAAATATATCCAAAAGGTAGTGTTAATATATTTTATACGAAACAAATCACTGCATTTTAAATGAACTAAACTTTATTTGAAACAATATAAAATAATAAATGCGTACTTGTCATTTTATGACTGATTGGTGTCACGGCCTTACGTAATCTCAACTAATAAACATTGCCCACACTGTTAACGTTAGTCAGTTATCTATCCATAGTAATTCTGCCGGAAGGCAGGTCCTTCACTGCAATCATAGCTTTTTTCATGTTATGCTTGCAGCTTTACTAGGGAATTGTAGGTGTGGTAGCACAGCGGTGGACAGTTTCTACTATATATATATATACTCGTAGACTAGCTAATTCCCGATGTACGTTGCTACGCCTGAATAGGCCTAAATGAAATATTAAATTGTATGGTATACGCTGAGTTGAATCAGATATGGCGGTTGCTAGTCAGTTTTTAATTTTGGATAATATGTACCTTTTTTTATTTTAATAGGATATACTGAGTTTCGTTGTGAAACATCGAAAAATGTAACTGCTAGAGTGATTTTTAAATGTTCACTTCAGCTGAACTCCTACACCTAATGGGTTTAGAGGGTCCAATTGTGAATCTAAACCATCCAGGGACCCAATCAGACACAAAAAAATAATAATCATCAAAATCGAACCAGTCGTTTAGGAGGAGTTCAGTGACAAAAACACGTATAGAAGAATTATAGATACGATGTTACCAGATTTAGAAATACATTATATTGTTGAAATTGCAATTATAAAAAAACAGGGAAGTTTTAAAGAAGTGGCTGGATTCAAATACCTAGGAACAATAATTACATACAAGAATGAGGTGAAAAAATAATTTAAATAAGCTGAACTCTGGAAACGCGTGTTATTATGCATTACAGGGACCCTTGTCATCCCCACTTCTCTATCTATCTATCTTCGGGTTTTTACAGCTGCTGCCGTCTTCCCGTGCCATACCTCCAAAGCCTACGATCTTGGGCATCTTCGATGCTTAGCCCTCTAGCTTGCATTAATGTCTTCATGTTTTCCTTCCATGTTAACCTTGGTCTTCCTCTTTTCTTCTTTCTGTTTGGGTGCCATTCATATAGTTGCTTTGGCCATCGCTCTTCTTCCATTCTTAAAACATGTCCTAACCACTTTAATTCCTTCTCCTCAATTCTTTCAATTATGCTTTCTTCTGCTTCCATTATGTTTCTAATTTCCTTATTTGTGACATGTTCTAATTTAGACTTTCTGGCACTTCTCCATAAATAATCCATTTCTAGAGCTATTAGTCTATTCTTGTAGTACTTATTGATTGTCCATACCTCACTTCCGTACATTGCAACACGTTTTACCAATATATTTTTTTGTGTCATCCCCACTTCTCTAAAAAAACATTAAACTCAAAATTATGAAACTATTACGTACGGTATTCATTCTGTTATACAGGGTGTTTCGAAATTCAATGCTCAAACTGCTAGGTATGATGCAGAAGGCAAAAACAAATATATTTTGTTAAATAACCATGTGTCGGAAATTCGTACGTATTGAGTACTGAGCATGCGAAGGTAGTACGAGAGTGGAGGAGATATTAAATGAGCAATTATTTTTACAAATCCATTACACTAAATACTGTACTTGATTTGAAGTGTGCAGTGCGTTGTGATGCCATACTTCGACACTGAGTAAGTAAACAGCACTAGTAACGGACTAAGCATCAACATGGAACGCTACTCATGGAGAGAACTGCGAGACATGCACTTTGTCTATGGTGCGGCTGAGGGTAATAGTCGGCAAGCCCAGAGAATGTACCGCGAACGTTACCCTGCACGAAGATGTCCGGATTATCGTACATTTACTTCAATCCACGATCGACTAGGGAATACTGGCACATTGGTGGTAAGCAGGCCTAATGCAGGCAGACCACGTACTGTTCGTACACCTAACTTTGACGAAAACGTGCTGTTACGCATTAAACGCAATCCAGAGACAAGTACACGAGCAATTGCTTCTGAGCTCGGTGTTCACCATAGTTTTCTATGGAGAGTGTTGCATGAACAGCAACTTCATCCTTTTCATCCTATGAGAGAGCAGGCCATGGGACCAGATGACTACCCACATCGTCTTCAATTTGTACGCTGGTTTCTGCAACAAACTAATGAAGACCCTCTGTTTCCTGAAGTTGTGATGTTTTCAGATGAGGCTCAATTTACTAGAGATGGTATGTACAATTCACACAACTCTCATGTATGGTCGGATGACAATCCGCGTACTACAGTTTTGAGGGGTCATCAGAGAAGATTTGCTGTAAACATTTGGGCCGGTATCGTAGGAGACTACTTGCTTGGGCCCTACATGTTGCCTCCTCGACTCAGGTGGCCAATGTACAGACTGTTCTTAGAAGTTCACCTGCCGACTTTACTGGAGGATGTACCTCTCCATATCAGGAGGAGGATGTGGTTTCAACATGATGGGGCCCCATCTCACTTTGCAGACCCAGTGCGTGCCGCAATAAACAACACTTTTGGGAATAGGTGGATCGGCCGGGTGGACCTGTAAATTGGCCTGCAAGATCCCCGGACCTCACTCCATTGGATTTCTTTCTCTGGGGCTACATGAAGACCCAAGTATACTCTTCCCCTGTTGAATCTGAGATGGAGCCCGTTAGCAAGAATTCTTGCAGCGGCAACAAACTTACAGAACACGCCACACATTTTCCAGCGGACAAGGGACACTCTACTACGTCGGTACCGACCGACTCTGCAACGAGGTAAATGGTGCTCATTTCGAACATTTATTGTAAACGTTGGTCAGGGCATTAAAGTAATGTAATCATGTAACATTGTTTTATTTGAATTACACCCAATTACATCCTTACTTCCTTACTCAATGTTGAAAAGCATGACGTCACAACATTTACGTACTTCAAATCATTTAGTGTAACGGTTTAAAATAAATTGTTTGTTTTGTATCTCCTTCTGCACTCCCGTATTACTTTCGCATGCTCCGTACTCAATACGTACGAATTTCCGACACATGGTTATTTAACAAAATATATTTGTTTTTGCCTTCTGCATCATACCTAGCAGTTTGAGCATTGAATTTCGAAACACCCTGTATTACTATAAATGGATGCGAAAAATCTCTCTTATTTTAAGATTACGAATATTTGAGAATGAAGTTCTCTGAAAGGAAAATGTGCAATAAGAACAAAAATAATGATAAACAATATAATTATAGACCAAGTTCAGAATTTTAATTATTTGGGTTGTCATTTAGGCAATGACAGAAATTTAGATAAACACACTAAAATACAACGATTCAATTATCTATGTGGCACAATAAACGCACTTTATTGAATAAGACTAGAAAATAAATTATTTTGAAGTTTTACAAAGTATTGGCAGTTCCATCAAATATCTATCTATGGATGTGAAACCTGGACATTAACAAAGGCAGATAGTAAACAAATAGAGGCTGCTGAAATGAAGATGTTGAGAGCAATAGCAGGATACCAAAGGACCGATAAAAAGAAAAACGAAGATATAAGAACAGAACTTAATATATTTAATCTCTGTGAAAGAATAAAATATTATCAAAATGCTTATCTTCAGCACGTATTACGAATGAATGAACAGCGCATACCAAGAAGAATGTATAATTATAAACCAAAAGGGAGAAGAATGTTGGAGAGACCATTGAAGAGATGGAAGGATCAATTCGACCATAATCCTTGTTGTTGATATTGAAGTTCTTAGGAACATTTTTTTTTTTGGATCGAAGAGACAGGCGATGGGATAAGGCACCAGTGACCTATATCATCTTTTTGGGAAACCAGACGTATTAAAAACAGTCAAGTCTTGTAAACAACGATGGACAGACGAGGAATAAATTTGAGACAAGGATTCTTCTTGTATGAAAACGAGAAGGAAAGCGCCCAAAAATAGGCCAAGAATGAGGTGGGAGAAAAATATTAAACATTATTTCAGGGAGATAAATTATATAGAGCAGTGCCACACAAACTTATTTGTATCACGGGCCAAATGGAAGAAAACTGAATGTGACGCGGGCCGAAGGCCCTATTATTGCTGTTGTGGATTTTGATTTATTTATCTATTTAGCAGGTTTCACATCTTCCTGAGCCCAATTAATCTACTTCTCATTTTCATCCACATTTCTATGTCATTCCAATATCCACCATCCAATCATTTTTCTCTCATCCTGCTCAAATTACTATCAATGCACGTCATTTTTTGCCGTCCTATTTTTTTTTACCAAGTGGCACCCATTCAGTATTCTTCTTCTTGAGAATCTATCTTCTGTCATTCTTGTTACGTGACCATACGATTGTATTGTTTATTATTATTATTATTATTATTATTATTATTATTATTATTATTATTATTATTATTATTATTATTGTCATAAGAGAAAAAATGTATATTGGTTATTCAATAGTAGATTATATACGGAATAAGCAATTAAATTGGTATGGGCACGTACGACGAATGCAAGAAGAAAGATTACCCAGGAAAACATTGGAATGGTGTCCACCTGGAAGAAGGAGGAGAGGAAGACCTCGAAAATCGTGGATGCAGGAAATAAGAACTGGAATGAGAGCAAGAGGACTGGAGGACATGGGTTGGATGGAGAGAGACGAGTGAAGAAGAAAAATAAAACTTTAGGCGCAGAAAGATGTGTAAACATTAAAATTCTGCATATAAATAAATAAATAAAAATTATTATTATTATTATATTATATTATATTATATTATATTATATTATATTATATATTATAAGCGTATGTTGATTTGCTACTTTTCTTGTTATGTCGTAATAACATATTTTACAAGTTCTTGTTCCATTACTGATGGACTAATATTATAGGCATATTCTTAGCATATTTTAATTTATCATAATGGTACAGGGCTACAGGGGCCGGATAGAAAGTGATGGAGGGCCGTAGTTTGGTTGGCCCTGATATAGAGAATGACTGGAAAACATTAGTTCAGGATATGGATGCATGGAGAGCATATTTCCGCTCGGCCATGAACCACTGGGTTCGCTAGTGCCAATTAGTTATACCATCAAGCCATGGTCTCGAAATAATTTAATAAATATAGATACATGCAAAGTAAACTATGCTGGACATTTTGTGACAAGTATCTCATTATGTAGTGTCCTAACATGACAAAATATGCTTTGGAATTTAGAAAAGATATCATCATGACATTATCTGTCTCACCTTTCTCCATTGTTAATAAATTTATACAAAACGAAACTTAGCCTAGAAGGATAAAGTGGTATAACTATTTTTCATTTTCAATAATTTCTAAGAATTGAAACAAAAATAGTGGTTAAAGGTGCCTGTATTCACTGTTCCCTGCCGGACAAAACCAATCACTTAGTTTTACAAGGACAATAGAAAGAGCGACAGATTATTTATCAAGCAATATAATTCTATTGTACTAATATATACCGCAGGCAACAAATAAACGGAAGTTTCCACTCCTAATATTCCTCCATGAACATAGAGCTTGAGCTGGTACTTAACTGTTCCAATATCTCGTTGTTCTCTCAGTTGGTTTTGCGCGCAGCAAGTATTACGATGTCTGGTGAAAAACAATCTCCGGGGCCGTTCATTAAATTGTTGCAGGACAACTCGCGTGCTAAACCAATTAAATTTGACCACAAAAAACGCAAAGAAAGAAGAGAGCGTTATGTGCTTGTTTTATATACTGGAGGCACCATAGGCATGGCCAGAGATGAAAGTAATGGTGAGTGCATATTAATATAGCTACTAAAAATATAAAGGTAATCTATTTTTAAGTTATTTGAACTTTTAGAACTACTTTATGTGTGCGTGACAATTTTTACATGTCTACTTATGTTGTCTCGGATTTAGTGGATCCGTATTCGATCCTCGGGTGGGATAAGGCTTCCTGTTAGATTTTTCCGAGTTTTTCTTCGTCTGTAAGACAAATTTTGTTAAAAATTAGAGCTTAAATAGTTATTATAATCAGACATACCACTAGCTGTTTCATCTTTTTAGTTTTTACTCTTCTTATATGAAGGACTGCCCTTCTCAAAAAAGAGTTAAAAAATAAACTTACCGAATATTTTCTTATGCTATAAAATATATAACCAAGTTCTAGGTATATTTGTATTATCCCTTTTTATTTTGTGCTATTATCAAGGGAATAATTTAATCAAATTCTAGGTTATTATTATTATTTTATTATGTATTTTATTATTATTACTTTTATTATTATTATTATTATTATTATTATTATTATTATTATTATTATTATGTCTGTATCACTTTGTCCTTGAGACAATGCTCTAATGAGGAAATTTGTATATAATAATAATAATAATAATAATAATAATAATAATAATAATAATAATAATAATAATAATAATAATAATAATAATAATAATATAATAAAACGAAATAATAATAATAAAAGTCTCATTATTATATTATTATTATTATTATTATTATTATTATTATTACGTTTTATTATTAGTGAAGAAAGAAATTAAACTTACGGTTCAATTCTGGAAATGCATATTTGTTATGCATTACAGAGACTTCTCTCAAAAAAAAAAAAAAATTAAACCCAAAATATATATAGAGTTAACTATTTTTCTCCCAGTTATATTATATGGATGAGAAACATGGATTCTTACTTCAAGCGAGGAGAAAATATTACAAGTATTTGAAAATAAAGTTCTTAGGAAAATTTTTGGACCAAAGAGAGATGAACAGACGGGTCAATGACCTGCAGACAGGGGAATGAAGAAGACTTCATAATAGAGAGCTACATGATTTTTATGAGAAACCAGATATAATAAGATCAGTTAAGTCTCGTAGACTGCGATTGACAGGATTGCACGAATGGGGAAGGAAAGAGGGGCATGAAAAGTTTTATTCTGACTTGTCTGTTAATTCTGTTTTTATTTTCACATCTTCAGTGGCTAATGTAGGATATTTTTTATGAACTGTGTAAAATCATTCAAAATAATTTGTTTCTCTCAGCTTTTGAAATAATTTCTTTTCCAATGTTTTGAGAAATTCTATAGAAAGCGGCCATTTTTAAACTTATATAGACATGTGCTAGGTAATATATTATTTTATTGTTTTTATTTATTTTATTTCGGGTATTAGAGAGCACTACATTTTCTTACACGCTTAAAGATAAACGCATTATTCAACCAATGAAAATGCACTCACACATCTGGTTTGTTTACATTACAACTGGAACTTGTTTCGGAAGAGGTATAGCGAAGCAACCATGTCTCACAGCAGGACGACAAGGATCAATCATCATTATGTTTTGTGAAAATTTTAAAAATAATGTTTGGAAAGTCCCTGCAAGAGACACACGCTGTAATCATAACATCTCTGCGACTGTCACATATTATTTGCATTGCGTCATAAAATTATACCACAAATGAAGAATAAATAAACACTATTGTGCTTGCAACAGGAACATAAAAGGGAGAGATTATTGAGAAAAATGTATTTATGTTCAAGGTTTTACATCAAACACTGCATTAGTCTTACATCTTTATATATATATATATATATATATATATATATATATGCCGTAGCGTAGTGGTTAAGGCACTGAGCTACAAGCCGGAGGGTCGAGATTTTTAAACTGACCCAAACCCTCTGGCGGCACCATGACCCTGGGGTCGACTCAGCCTCTAACGGAAATGAGTACCAGACGCTTGTTCTGGGGGTAAAGGCGGCCGTCACGCAGGGCTGACAACCCGGCTGACATAAAGTGCCGATTGTCTAGAAAAAGTGGGAGCCTTAACCTCCTACTACCCCAAGGGCCTCCGGGTCTGTTGTGGGATCACTTTACTTTACTTATATATATATATATATATATATATATATATAATCCACCGCTGTGGTCTCGAGGTAGCGTGCTGCCTTATCACGCAGCGGGCCCGGGTTCGATCCCCGGTCGGGGCAGTTTTTCTGGGTGAGGTTTTTTATCGGGGTTTTTCCTCACCTGTAAGACAAATGTCAGGAAAACTTTAAGGCCCAAACGGTCCCCAAAATCATATGATCATCATCCTTATCATTATCATCCTTACCATTATCATCATCATCATCCTTCACCGGTGTGGAAAGCAACGGGAAGCTACCACACCTACACAATTCCCTAGCAAAGCTGCAAGCATAGCATGAAAATGCTATGATTGCAGTGAAGGACCTGCCTTCGGGCAGAATTACTATGGATATATATATATAAAATTCTTCTGTACCTGTGTATGTCATTGAACTCCTTCTAAACGATTGGACCAATTTTGATGAAATGTTTTGTCTGTGTTTGGGTGGGTCCCTGGATGGTTTAGATTAACAATTGGACCCTCTAAAACAATTAGGTGTAGGAGTCTACCTGAAGTGAAAATTTAAAAATCGCTCTAGCGGTCACAATTTTCGATGTTCACAACGAAACTCAGTATATCCTATTTAAATAAATCGAGATAGGCACTGTCCAAAAATGAGCGAAGTCCGACAATTAGAAGTGGAGGTTTATCTGAAATCCGAAATTAAAAAATGCCTAAACGACTGGACCGATTTTTATTAATTTTTTTGTGTATTTTAATGGGTCCCTCGGTGGTTTAGATTCACAATTGGACTCTCTAAAACCATTAGGCATAGGAGTTCAGCTAAAGTGAACATTTAAAAATCGCTCTACCGGTCACAATTTTCGATGTTTGACCACGAAACTCAGCATATCCTATTAAGATAAACCGAGGTAGGTTTTATCAAAAAATGAACGAAATCCGACAATTAGAAGTGGAGGTTTAGCTGAAATCCGAAATTAAAAATCGACTAGCAACAGTCATGTTTGGTTCGTCTCAGCGTATATCATACAATTTAATGAACATTTAATATTTAATTTATTTAGGCGTAGCAAAGCACGACGAGTATTAGCTAATTTTATGAAAGATCTGTCTTGCTGATTTATTTAATTTTAGAAGAAAATATGTCCACCTACAGAGACAGATGGCTACAACATGTATCCCGAATGTCACCAACTAGGATCCCTAATGCAGTTTTTGGTATCACCCACGAGGAGGACCTAGAAAAAAAAAACTCATCTACAAATGAATCAGGCATTTCGAAAAGGGATCATCTACAGCTGATAAATTTTACATGATAAATTTTATGTCTTCAGACATAAAAATAAAAAAAAATAGTACGTTACGATGCGAGGTTGGGAAGTGGTTTTTACAGAAGCGAGGAAAATCACTCGGTTTTTAATTTCAGAGATTCTGTAAAACACTTCACAAACGAGCGTTGTACATTATTTTTTTGCGCGGTGATGTTTACAAAAGTAATATAGTGGAATAAAAACAACATTGTTTGAAATATTTGCGTTCATTATAAACAATTGACTAACGTTAACAGTGTGGTCAATGTTTATTAGTTGAAACTACAGGAGGCCGTGACACCAATCAGTTATAAAATGGCGACAAGTAGCCTACGTATTTATTGTTTTATATTGTTTCAAACGAAGTTCAGTTCATTTAAAATGCAGTGATTTGTTTCGTATAATGTACTACCTTTTGGATATTTTTTGTATATACATTGTACGTAGTATAGAGTTTTAGATTAGATTTATTTAGCCTGGTGGAGTTAAGACCATGTGGCCTTCTCTTCCACTCACCAGGACAAACATATATTACATCAGAATATAACAATCTCAATTAACTCTAATATTAAATACTAAATAAAAATTTGATCAAAAAGATAATATCTACTATATTACGATCTATAATGCAACCAGTTAATGTTAGTTAAAATTAAGACTAAAACTAATAATAAAATGTATACAAGCAAGACATATTAAATTGTCCCTGTCTAATGTATATAAAAAACAAGAAAAATAATGAGATATAGAAAACTAATTTTACGATTATACAATGTTTAAAACATCGTCTACCGCTGTGGTCTCGGGGTAGCGTGCTGCCTTGTCACGCAGCGGGCCCGGGTTCGATCCCCGGTCGGGACAGTTTTTCTGGGTGAGGTTTTTATCGGGGTTTTTCCTCACCTGTAAGACAATGTCAGGAAAACTTTAAGGCCCAAACGGTCCCCGAAATCATATGGCCATCGCAATCATCATTCATATTCATCTTAGGTTAAGCTTAGGATTAGGGACTCTCCTGGCGCATCATTATCATCACCCATCATATCATCGGGGCAACGTAACCCCGCCTTCCTGGCGCCCCAACCTCAGAAGTGGGTTACAAGTACGTCATGCCAGGAGAGAAACCAGGAATGTCGAAACACAAACCTGGGGCATTTGAAAAAAAAAATGTTTAAAACAAAACAAATGAAATTATTTGTTATGCTTAATATTATTTTTATAAATAATTTAATTTAGTTGTTAAAATAATACTATCAGTGAGGTGTATAAGTTAGTTTGCTATTAAATAATTCTTTAGTTTGTTTTTGAAGGATGTTATAGTTTGACAGTCTCTGACATAGGGCGGAAGGGAATTCCATGTCTTGGTAAGTGAGACCGTAAAAGATAATACAGTATGATGAGGAGGGATATACAGTGGTTTTACTTCCCACACACGTGTTTGTAATATGTAATATTACAGTACAGTTATTTAGGTTGGCAACTTTGAAATATAGGAAGTTGAACATTCAATCATGGTCTCCATTGCTGTAAGTACGACAAAACACACCATCGCGCAAAAATAGAAATTAACTGAGTCATTATGCATCAACAACATCTGTTGATTAAAATTACGTAACTTAATAATGTGTTGGTTCCTATACATTAACTGCTATCCCAGATAAGTTACAGCAAACCTCTTAAAAATAAATTAACCTCTCAGATTTATTGTTTCCCCACTAATATCAATGCGAGATTGATTTTAAATAATGAAGTCATTAAGCTGTCAGTTTATCGTAAGTCTTCTATAATGACAAAACTCTTAACTGAAATATTTATCAAATGTTTACAACACATGTCATAATGAATAAATTGTGAGATATCTGTAGATAAAAGAATGAAATTAATTTTATTTGACTATTTAACTCATGCCACAAATGGGAGTCAATGACCAATCATATTTCTATGATTTTTTATTTACAACCAATCACAATCGTGTTTCGCCTAGAATTTACCAAATAAAGTTGATCATTTTTATGATTTTTACATGTTCTTCTTAGAGACTTTACTTTTACCAATATCTGTTTTGTTATCATAAGTAATGCCACGAGTGATTTCCAAATTATCGATAAATTCACGACTCACGAAATGAGGAGTGAATTTATCTAGAGAATTTGGAAATCAAGAGTGGCATTTGTTAGGACTATTTAACGAATAAAATTAAGCTGTTTACTCACAAATCATTATTTAAATATAGTTATTTTAAAATATTTATATATTTAATGTAAACGGCGATGTTTGAAAACAAATGAGAAACGATAGGTACGCTTCTACCGCTTCTTTTGTTTATCACTGCAACCAGATCATACTATTTATTGCCAAAGGAACGCAATATTGTAAGGAGGAGCTTTCTTTAATATGGTAATTATAACACTGATAAATATTTGGTGAAACACGACTCTGATTGGTTGTAAAACAGAAATCATTGAAACGTGATTGGTCATTGACTCCCATTTGGGGCATGAGTTAAATAGTCAAATATATTAATTGATATAAAGCACCCCACGCTTTTGATGGTAAAATTATTTTCTTTTTGTAGATAACTCTAGTTTTATTCTATATGTGTTGGAGATGATTTTTTGTTGACCACTTTAAATTTAACCCAAGAGTGTTGGAAATTAAAATTATTTTTCATTTTTTAGTACGGTTTTCTAATAAAGCGTGCTGTTTTAGTTTTTTTAAAACTATTATTTATTAATATTCTGAACAGGCCAGAGCATTATTTTGCAGTGACTGACTCTCCAAAAAACACATTGAATACAGCAAATAATGAACAGATTCCTTCGAACTACACATTTGATAATTGTGTGTTCAATAATTGTGTTTTTAAATAATGATTTTACTGAGTTGTTTACTAAAAAAATTAATTAATAACCTGTAATGTTGGTTATAATATACAGTCTGATGTGTTTAATTTTTTCTCCAGTAGGGTGCGATCTTATTTGGGAATAAATAATATGGTCAAGTTGCAGTGAATAAACAACCACACATTTCCGATTATTTTTCAAACATCGCTGTTTACATTAAATATATAAATATTTTAAAATACCGGTAACTATATTTAAATAGTGATTTGTGAGTAAAGAGCTTAATTTTATTCGTTAAATAGTCCTAACACCCCTCAGGGGTCCTCATCTAGGGGATATGTGGATGGCGACCACAAGGTGCCCAAGCTGTGCAAAACATTTCTTCCACTTACTTGTGTTTTGCACTCTTTTAACTTTACTATCTAACCTCTCTTGGTTAACTCTTGTTTTTTCGACCCCAATGCTATTAGGGCATCCGAGGACTAGGGAGTCTTTCCTTTCTTCCATTTCTTATTTCCTTTTATTTTCTTTTCTTCTCCAGAAAAGCCTGGCCAGAGGCTATAAGATGGCAGCCCCATCACTGGGTCTTGCCTTCCTTTGGCCAGCAACCAATCGAAGGGACTATTATTATGCTTTCAAGTCTTATACGAGAATTTCCCTCAAACGCTGGAGGGAAATTTTTTCTATAGGATCGTAACAGGCCTTGGCCTAATACTTGGAAGGAAGAAGAAGAAGAAGAAGAAGAAGAAGAAGAAGAGAAGGAGAAGAAGAAGAAGAAAGAAGAAGAAGATAGTCCTAACAAATGTCACCCTTGATTTTTAAATTCTCTAAATATATTGGATATCACTCATGAAAATTAACTCTATAACTATACCTTTACATCCAACATCTCACTATTTCCTCATCCTACCTTGTTTCAGCCACTCGACTCTGGAATTCCCTCCCCTCTTACACGAAGGACTGCCCGACTTAAAAAAAAACCCACTAAACATTTCCTTAGACGATATAATAACCATGGCGTAGGTATATTTTTATTATTCTTTTATATTTTGCATTTTCTTTATCAAGCCAATTATCTAATCAAATTATATGCTATTATAATTATTGTTTTAATATTTTTTTTGTTCTTTCTTTGTCAACTGTATTGTGTAGCCTATGTCTATTATGTATTATTAACACATTCAGTACCAGGCACTGAGCAGGGGATTTAAACCCACAGGCCAGTCATTTAAATACCCCAGCTACCCTTTTCGTGACACTTCAGAAAATGGACCATTATTCACAAACTATTAGTCCTAGATAATTCAAATTTAGTATATACCTAAAGGAGATATCCTAGTAGGATTAGATGGTGAAATAACTTGGGTGATTGACATCACATGGTATCGGCGTATCAATTTCAGGAAGTGGAAGTTCATCTTCACTTTCACTTTGTGAATCTTCTAATTCAGGAATCAGTTCATCACCTGAATCATCATTATACAAAATATTCACTAATTCTTCTTCAGTGAGATATTTTTCTTTCGCCATGGTTTCACTCACACACAAACAACAGCGCGATAACGAGAAACATATACGACTGCATTGGAGCCTGGAGTCAAGTTTGGATGAACGAATTCCATGTGTTGTTTGTTTTAAAAATAAAAGGGAATTCACCAAGGTTAAACGTGTCAAACGGGAATATAAAATGTACATTTACATGCCATCTATGATCTCCAAGACATACTAAGCCAACACAATATTTAGGCGCCGAATATAAACGCGGTTTGTTCGCGCCCGTTCTAAAACGAGTTAACTGACCGATGGCCGCATACACGATAGTCTCTTTAAACGCCTTAACTGGTTTACGGTACTGAATGTGATAATCAAGTTGTAATATAATTCATAATTGTTAATATATGCACAATATAGGCCTAACCTGTTGAAGTGGAACAGAAGACCTTATGGTGGTAACTGAATCAGGTAAAATAAATAAACCGTTTAAACCATTATATAGGCTAATCCACCTCCCATAAATCAGGGCTAATGTTATTCTATCACTTTATTATTGGCCTAACTACTGGCACTTTCTAACAATACATTTTCAGACCCCTCTTTCATTCCCTGTCCGTTCTACATGTCCTGGCTCAATCGCAGTGTAAGAGAAGTGACTGTTCTTATTATATCTGGTTTCCTATAAACATTATGTAGCTCACTGTTATGTAAGTCTTCTCCATTCGCCGTCTGTTCATTTCTCTTTGGTCCAAACATTTTCCCTAAGAACTTTATTATTATTATAATTATTTATTATTATTATTATTATTATTATTATTATTATTACTAACTTACTTACTTACTTACTTACTTAACTTACTTACTTACTTACTTACTTTACTTACTCACTCACTGGCACTATCGAACCCGTAGGTTAATGGCCGCGCGGACATAAGCTCTTCATACATCCCTATCCAGAGCTAATGCTTTCCAATCATTCCCTGTATAATCTACTTCCCTCAAATCATAGTTAATGTTATTCTCCCACCTCATTCTTGGTCTACCAACTGGACGTTTTCCTTCTGGCTTTTCCTACAAGAAGCTTCCATGCACGTCTTTCATCCCCCATACGTGCAACATGTCCTGCCCATCGCAGTCTCCGAGACTTAACTGTTATTTATATCTGGCTTCCTATAAAGACCATGTAATTCACTGTTGTGTAGTCTTCTCCATTCACCTGTCCTGTTCATCTCTCTTTGGTCCAAAAATCTTCCTAAGTACTTTATTCTCAAATACTTGTAATCTCCTTTCCTCCCTTAAAGTAAGAGTCCATGTTTCGCACCCATATAATATAACTGGTAGAATAATAGTTTTTGTATATTTTCAGTTTAACGTTTTTTGAAAGGAGTTGGGACACCAAAATGTCTCTGCAATGCATAATAGCACGCATTTCCAGAATTGAGCCGATGTTTAATTTCTTTGTGTATCTCATTCCTATTTGTGATTATTGTTCCTAGGTATTTGAAATTCAGCCACTTCCTCAAAATTTCCCTCATTATTATTATTATTATTATTATTATTATTATTATTATTTTATTATTATTATTATTATTATTATTATTATTATTCCTTCCAAGTATTAGGCCAAGGCCTGTTACGATCCTATAGACAATTTTCCCTCCAGCGTTTTCAATAGGACGGCCCAAGAGATCTTCGTCCTCTTGGAATATAATTATAAACAGCTTTGGGGATCTGATTTGAACTCATTCTTTCAAGATGGTGTTTTCCAACTTAATTGGTAACTAGAACTTTATTCTTACAATCAAAATAAATGAATTGTCGCACCCAAAACTTTAGAACTCCGGATCAAGGCCTTTGCGTAAATCTGAGTATCAGTAAGAATGCTGTGTGTGTTAATTTGCAACCTATGTGCCGGTTCAAACAATGTTGGAGAAATAAATCAGGCGCATCCCGTTCATGCACGACCAGGAGCACGCCCGAAACTGCGCTCAAACTCCGAGGACAGAAAAAGAGACCTGGCCTTCCCGTAAGTATGTATACCTAATTTTTAACATGGAACTTGGTACCACGAAATACAAAAAAATATTGCTATTATGTAATGCTTTAATTGGCAAAACACTAATTTTTTCGTGCCGGTTCACTTTAATGTGGCGGACCGCACTCAAAACAAAATCACACATGAACTGTTATGAATTAGGTTTAGTGTGTAATTTGACACACATTTAACTTATTATTACTCGTTCCTTTTCTTTTGTTTCATTAATAATGTTTTTTTTGTATTTGTAAGCCTATGTTTTCCCTTTACAGAGATTTAGGCGCTCTCCCCCTACAGGGAAGAATTTGAACCATACTAATTTAGTTACACTTGTTTTCATATAGATGTTATTTTTGAGTGGTACGTGGTCAGCGTTCCGCCTCATACTGACATCTAGGAAACCAAGATAGTACTAGGACGGGGAAATTAGGTAAATTTTGCTTAGAGGCCTTTTCATTCAGGCTTAAGGGTTTTTTACGAGCCTGAAAATCTTCAGACTCGGGACCCACAGCTTAAAGTCCCTCCCGGAGGACTAGCTCCTTCGATTTTCCCGCCCTAAAAAATCCATCGACCCCGGCCGGGTTTGAACCCGCGACTCTCGGGACCAGAGGCAAGGAGCATAACCACTAGTCCATCGCGGCCGATTTTAATGATGTATATAAAAATGCTTGTTTGTTTGTTTGTTCGTACTTTATGCGCGGCCATACCGTTGTGATGTAGTTTCTTGCAAAATGTTCAGGAGATTCCCGGGATGAACATAGGCTATAAGAGAGTTGTGATACTTAACTCCTACTCCCTTAAAATCGCCCTTTGCAGTGGAAAACGTGAAAAAAGTTGCTCTTTGGACGCTTAAATGGCTTACGCTGCCTAAACCATAAGAAATACACAAAATTAATGTACACCGAATTGAATATCTCAAAAAATCTCTACAAAAAAGTCTGTGGCAGCATATGTTTATCTCTTACGGATAACTCACAATAACCATGTTTGTCTTTCATTGATGCCAAGAAGATCGAGACAAGTACGTAGATTCCTGTGCAAGCATAGCAGCATGGCGGGTTTCTTTTACGGATAACTCACAATAACGAATTTTGTCTTTTATCTCATTTATGCCAAGGAGATCGAGATAAGTAGATTCCCGGGCAACACCGGGTAATCAGCACGGGAATCTTAAAATAATTACGATATACATTTATAATTATTTTTCATTTTACTTATTCAACTAATCA
Source organism: Diploptera punctata (assembly GCA_030220185.1). Lineage (NCBI taxonomy): Eukaryota > Metazoa > Arthropoda > Insecta > Blattodea > Blaberidae > Diploptera > Diploptera punctata. The sequence goes on from JASPKZ010001620.1 coordinate 463,459, forward strand.
TAAGAAGTACATTAATTTTTGTCTTTCAGCTCATTTATGCCAAGAAGATCGGGATGAGTAGATTCTCGGGCAACGCCGGGTAAACAGCGCGCGGTATCTAAAAATAATTACGATATAAAATTTTCCTCCCTTATTTAACCAAACATAAAACACATTAATTTTCGTATTTCAGCTCATTTATGTCAAGAAGATCAAAATTTACAATTATTGATAATTGCAAATTAGATATAGGCCTATTCCAACTTAAATTTCACCCCCCTTAAAAATAAAACTGTACAAAGATTATAAAACCAACTGGAGCCTTAATAAATTTTAATCCTATCATAATAATAATAATAATAATAATAATAATAATAATAATAATAATAATAATACTTTATTTATTCTGGCAGAGTTAAGGCCATAAGGCCCTCTCTTCCACTCAACCAGCACAAATACAAATAAATATTCGACAAATAGGCTATAGATATACACTATACGAATTATAAACAGTTAAAGATACAATTAAGTGTAGGCAATGTAAATGTCATGCACAAACAACATTTTATAGGGTAATAACAATAATGATACGATATATAATAATAATAATAATGATAATAATAATAATAATATAAATATGATACATTATACGGGAAACGCCCATTAAATATATATATCTTACACTGGATAATAATGAATTCGATTTTAGAGCAAATATAATTTTAGATTTCTTTTAAAAGATGCCAATGTCCGGCAGCCCCTTATTTTCTTGTGGTAGGGAATTCCAGTTGCGTGAAGTGGAGATGGTATATGACATGGAGTGATGTGATGTCCTATGTTTGCATCTATATTATGGAAACATTTTAACATTGCCGGTTAATCAGCACGGGATATCTAAAAATATAATTTATAATTATTTTTCCTTACACTTATTCAACTAAACATAAAATCACATTAATTTTAATTTATTTAGGCTTAGCAGCGCACGCCGGGTATTAGCTAGTATTAAATAAATCGAACCAATTGGTGTATCCTACAGAATACATTGTCAATTAAAGGATTATACGTGTTTATAAATGGACCGTGTTCTGCAAAAAGGAACCAAGCCAAAATATAACTGAACTGAGAAAAATGCATTTAAAGTCAACACTAAAAAAATCCATATTAAATTCCGTTGAGGCGGTGGTCATAAAGTAAAATATTAAAATATATACCTTTGACAGGTGCCGTAGTCCTTTCGGAAGTCGTCTTCCATCACCAGCAGAAGAAATGTGTGCTACTATACCCGATCCGCCGATTCTCTGACTCTGAAGTTTACGTTAATACGAGGGGTAAAGGGAGAACTCGCCCTCTACTGCCAATAAGAAAATGGTTGTAGTGGGAGTGAATATTTGCCACAACCAAGCACTGCTCATGACGAAGCTATAGCGCGCTAGTAAGGTTTGAAATTGCTGAGATTTGTCCAGCCGTATGCCTGCTAACCGCATACATAATGTGGCCACTCCCACTGAATATCCATATCGGGCACCACTGTGGTGAAAACGTCAACTCCGGAGAATCAGTGGCGGCTCTAACTGCACTTCTACTAGCGTGTTGAATTTTCAGTTATATTGTTGTAAACTGTAGCTCTTATTCTGTATTTACTAACATTATTAAATATTTTAACTTTTTCAAACAATTTTTATAACTTTATTAAACAATTTTTATAACTTTATTAAACAATTTTGAAGTATTATTATTTAAATATGCAAATCACAATAGTATGACACTGTTAGACAATATTGTGATGCTAACTGCTATTTTCTCCACAGAGAGAGTATATTACCTAGTCTATGATTTTTCTATCGCTGTTTCGGGTTTTCGCTGGTTGGATCAGCGAAAGGGAGTGATAAGTAAGTGTACACCCATTTTTAAATAAACTTTAGGCAATTTTAATATTATTAATATATTTTCTAACATTGATTTGGGGATTTATTGCAAATATTGGTCATTTTTAAATTGCATAGCAACGGATAGTAATCGAGGATGATAATCGATATATGGTTCGATTGTAGGTTATAGCTGGCTATATAAATTCTGACGCATGCGCAGTGTTGTTCTATGGGACTTAGAACATATTTCACGCTAGTTTAAGTGCAGTTTTTTTCCTCAGTGGCTGCAGTATAACTGTTGTTGTTATGCGACTTTTGGGCTTAGATGTTCTTAAGGCGTCCCTCGGTAGCAACACAGTTGGCAACACTGCCACTCTGCCATGACAAGATAAGGATATCATCGCAGGAATTTCTGGATGTTACTTTTTAAAAGGTGTTGTTGGTTGTTCTGTTTTGCAGAGAGTTACCTGACAAGTCTCAAATCTTTTATCACATTGAAGAATATTCGCCGCTTCTAGATTCCAGCAACAGTGGTGTAGAAAACTGGATCCGAATTGGTGTCGACATCAGAGTAAGTCATTATCATTTTATTATAAGTAATGTCACGAGTTTCGTGACTCGTTAATTTATTTAGAGGATTTGGAAATCAAGAGTGGCATTTGTTAGGACTATTTAACGAATAAAATTAAGCTGTTTACTCACAAATCATTATTTAAATATGGCTGTTTTAAAATGTTTATATATTTAATGTAAACGGCGATGAAAACTAATGAGAAATGTTTGGTTATGCTTCATTTGCTCATCACTGCAACCAGATCATATTATTTATTGCCAAAGGAGCGCAAAATTGTAAGAATGCACCCTAGTGGAGAAAAAATGAAACACATCAAATTGTACATTATAACCGACATTCCATCCATCCATAAGTAATTCTGCCCGAGGGCAGGTCTTTCACTGCAGTCATAGCATTTTCAGGCTATGCTTGCAGCTTTACTAGAGAATTGTAGGTGTGGTAGCTTCCCGTTGCTTTCTACACCGGTGAAGGATGATGATGATGATAATGATAAGGATGATGATGATGGCCATATGATTTCGGGGACCATTTGGTCCTTAAAGTTTTCCTGACATTTGTCTTACAGGTGAGGAAAAACCCCGATAAAAACCTCACCCAGAAAAACTACCCCAAAGGGGATCGAACCGGGGCCCGCTGCGTGACAAGGCAGCATGCTACCTCGAGACCACAGCGGTGGACATAATCAACATTATAGGTTATCAATTAATATTTTTAAGTAATAACCCAGTAAAATCATTATTTTGTTTTGTAAGCCTATGTTTTCCCTTTACAGAGATTTAGGCGCTCTCCCCCTACAGGGAAGAATTTGAGTCATACTAATTTAGTTACACTTGTTTTCGTATAGATGTAATTTTGAGTGGTACGTGGTCAGGGTTCCGCCTCATACTGACATCTAGGAAACCAAGGTAGTACTAGGACGGGAAAATTCGGTAAATTTTGCTTAGAGGCCTTTTCATTCAGGCATAAGGATTTTTTACGAGCCTGAAAATCTTCAGACTCGGGACCCACGGCTTAATGTCCCTCCCGGAGGACTTGCTCCTTGGATTTTTCGTCTTAAAAAACCCATCGACCCCGGCCGGGTTTGAACCCGCGACCCTTGGGACCAGAGGCAAGGAGCATAACCACTAGTCCACCGCGGCCGACCAAATTATTATTTAAAAACACAATTATCAAATGTGTAGGTCGAAGGAATCTGTTCATTATTTGCTATATTCAACGTATTTGTTAAAGAGTATGAAAGACCATGAAAGCTTCTTGTAGGAAAACCATAGAGAAAACTGCCAGATGGTAGACAAATAAAGAGGTGGGAGAATTACATTAACCATGATTTGAGTGAAGTAGATTCTACAAGGGATGATTGGATAATATTACCTCAGGATATTGATGTATGGAAAACTCATGTCTGCGCGGCCATGAACCTAAGGGTTCGTTAGTACCAGTGAGTTGGTTCGTTACCTAGATGTCTAATTATTCTAGTTAATCACATACCTTCATCTCATCTCATCCCTCAACCTAGTATAACCGCGGACACGAATAGAGGGTTTACTTTTGCGACAGTATTTTACCTTTTGGTATCCATCCATAGTAATTTTGCCCGAAGGCAGGTCCTTCACTATAATCATAGCATTTTCATGCTATGCTTGCAGCTTTCCACACCGGTGAAGGATGATGATAATTATGATGATGGTAATGATAAGGATGATTATGATGGTCATATGATTTCGGGGATCGTTTTGGGCCTTAAAGTTTTCCTGACATTTGTCTTATAGGTGAGGAAAAACCCCGATAAAAACCTCACCCAGAAAAACTGTCCCGACCGGGGATCGAACCCGGGCCCGTTGTGTGACAAGGCAGCACGCTACCTCGAGACCACAGCGGTGGACTGTTGTTACAAATTACAGATTTGCCGTGGGTTGGTAACCCTTTAAATAATGGGCGAGTACGATCCATATGGCGTGGGACATGTAAAAGTACCGATAAAAAATCAATATGGCTGTGGTAATTGTTTATAAATGTGAATTGAATACAGATGCAAGAAGTTTGTGTCTATATTATAAAAATTATCAATTAACATAGGCTTTCTAGATTTTTAATTATCGAATTGAATATAGAGTTTTTTAACATTAATTGTGGAGGAATTATCAGGCTAAATTTCGTAATTTTGTGAATTTACTATCATTTAATAATGATTAAAAAGGTGAGCAAAATGTTAAGCATTTTTTATTCCACTTATACGTTTTAACAACTAAAGCCATATCACGTCAGTTTTTAATTGATACCATGAAATTGTGGAGAATATTCACCTTCCAGCTGTTTTTTTAAATTATTTTGCGTAAACAATCACGGAATTGTATTAAAATTAATGTTGGGAAGTAAACATTATGAGGTTATATCATTAATAGTGAGTGGAGAACATGTTTTTAATAACTCACCTCATACAATTTCAAATTTATTTGATTTAAGACCATTGGTTTCGAATGAATTTTTCATTTGAAACCAAGTTTCATCTTCAGTTTATTTCATGACTCCATGAAAATAAACTGAAGATGAACGAAACATTCATTCGAAACGAATGGTCTTAAATCAAATAAATTTGAAATTGTATGAGGTGAATTATTAAAAATATGTTCTCCACTCAATATTAATCACGGAATTGTTTTTATGTATGTTCATCTGTCTACTTTTATTGCATTTTTAAATATGGTTTCCTCGAAATTATTAAATATCAGGCGAACATTTACAGTAAAACATTGAAAACCCATTATTAAAAGCTAATCTAAAACATTTCACACTAACAATTTACGTTACATTAGTTTTAAATGTTGGTTATTGTTTAATTTTTATAAGAAAAATCACTATGAGGTTTAATTTAAGATTTAAATTATTATTTGTACCTCGCCGCGGTGGACTAGTGGTTATGCTCCTTGCCTCTGGTCCCAAGGATCGCGGCCGGGGTCGATGGATTTTTTTACGACGGAAAAATTCAAGGAGCAAGTCCTCCGGGAGGGACTTTAAGTCGTGGGTCCCGAGTCTGAAGATTTTCAGGCTCGAAAAATATCCTTAAGCCTGAATGAAAAGGCCTCTAAGCAAAATTTACCGAATTTTCCCGTCCTAGTACTACCTTGGGCGGGGCACGCCGTAGCGTAGTGGTTAAGGCACTGAGCTACAAGCCGGAGGGTCGAGAGTTCAAGTCCCGTTGGGGTCAGGATTTTTAAACTGACCCAAACCCTCTGGCGGCACTATGGCCCTGGGGTCGACTCAGCCTCTAACGGAAATGAGTACCAGACGCTTGTTCTGGGGGTAAAGGCGGCCGTCACGCAGGGCTGACAACCCGGCTGACATAAGTTGCCGATTGTCTAGAAAATGTGGGAGCCTTAACCTCCTACTACCCCCAAGGGCCTCCTGAGGCCTGTTGTGGGATCACTTTACTTAGTACTACCTTGGGGGGGGGGCACGCCGTAGCGTAGTGGTTAAGGCACTGAGCTACAAGCCGGAGGGTCGAGGGTTCAAGTCCCGTTGGGGTCAGGATTTTTAAACTGACCCAAACCCTCTGGCGACACTATGGCCCTGGGGTCGACTCAGCCTCTAACGGAAATGAGTACCAGACACTTGTTCTGGGGTAAAGGCGGCCGTCACGCAGGGCTGACAACCCGGTTGGCATAAAGTGTCGATTGTCTAGAAAAAGTGGGAGCCTTAAACCTCCTACGTTACCCCACCATGGGCCACTAGCTGGGCTATTGTGGGCCCCCACACTTTTAGTAACTACCTTGGTTTCCTAGATGTCAGTATGAGGCGGAACGCTAACCACGTACCACTTCAAAATGACCTCTATACGAAAACAAGTGTAACTAAATTAGTATGGTTTCAAATTCTTCCCGGTAGCGGGAGGAGACGCCTAAATCTCTGTAAGGGAAAAACATAGGCTTACAATAAAAACCTCACCTCATATCCATTCTTCTAATTATGCTGGTTTCAAAACCCACTACTCCACTGATTAATATGTGCAGGCGGAAAATATAGTAACGTAACATGCTGTCCTTCTCTTTCTCTTCCTTACTATGTTGCCACTTTCCTGTCCTCTGTATATGTCCTTTGTCTGGCAGGTAGAGAGATGGACAAATACTATAGATTTTAATGGTCCGTCCTTCTAAGCGGTCTATGGCCCAAAATACTAATTTGTACAACTCTGTTACATATACTATTAGGGTTACTTGTATACTTTACATCAAAAGTTAAGAAATCTTCGTTACCTCACACCACTACCTCAAGTCGGCTATTAGCGATTCTTTTCACTAGGAAGCCAGATATAATTAGAACAGTTAAGTTTTGTAGACAGCGATGGGCAGAAACATGTGGCTCGAATCGGGAATGAGAGACGTGCATGGAAGCTTCTTGTAGGAAAACTAGAGGGAAAACGCCCAGTTGGTAGGACCAAGAAAGAGGTGGGAGAATAACATTAACTATGATTTGAGGGAAGTAGATTATACAGGGAATGATTGGAAAACATTAGCTCAGGATAGGCATGTATGGAGAGCTTATGTCCGCGCGGCCATGAACCTACGGGTTCGATAGTGCCAGTGAGTTAGAGTTAGTTATAAAAACAATCAAATTCATACTTGCCGCCTCCTTTTATGCCCCCCCCCTGATTGGTGTCACGGCCTACAGTTATTAACTAAATTACTTGCGGCATTTACCGTAGGCATATATACATTGGCCAGACTGTTAACGTTAGTCAGTTGTTTAAAATGAACGCAAAGATTTCCAACATATATGTTATTATTTACTATTAGTTATTATTTTGACAACCTCAACATGCAAAAAATAATGTACAACACGTTTGTGAATTGTTTTACAGGCATCTGGAAAATTAAAAACATACGCTGGTCGATCGACTTTTTCAATCAATTTCTCGCCTTATGTAAAACCACTTCGCAACCCCGCATTGTAATCGGTAAATACTCTTCATGATTAAAATTAAAATAAGTAAAAATTATACCTTCATAGGGAAGATCCGTCTGTCCTAGACTTACAAAATATGTTATCTTTATAGGCCTTTCAGAACATCCGTTCCATCTTCAGCAGGTCCAGTCTTCGCTACAACATCCAGTATGATGGTTGATGCTGCTGGTCCTAATGTGGTGTTGTGCTGCTGAAGATGGAACGGATGTTCTGAAAGGCCTACAGGCATAAAAAATACATATTTTATAAGTTGAGGACCTAATGTGGTGTTGTCGTGCTGCTGAAGATGGAACGGATGTTCTGAAAGGCCTACAGGCATAAAGAATACATATTTTATAAGTTGAGGACCTAATGTGGTGTTGTCGTGCTGCTGAAGATGGAACGGATGTTCTGAAAGGCCTACAGGCATAAAGAATACATATTTTATAAGTTGAGGACCTAATGTGGTGTTGTCGTGCTGCTGAAGATGGAACGGATGTTCTGAAAGGCCTACAGGCATAAAGAATACATATTTTATAAGTTGAGGACCTAATGTGGTGTTGTCGTGCTGCTGAAGATGGAACGGATGTTCTGAAAGGCCTACAGGCATAAGAATACATATTTTATAAGTTGAGGACGACGGATTTTACCTAAGAAGATATATTTTAACTTATTTTATTTTATGACTCTCCACCTCAACGGTTTTAACAATGAATTTTATTAGTATTACTTCATGCTTGTTTATAAAGGTGGGGATTATGAAAAATGAACGAAATATAGGAGGTTGTGTCTGCGGATTACAAGTGAAATCCTTAATAAAAGAAAAACGAGTCCTTGTCATCTACACAGGAGGAACAATTGGAATGAAAGCTAATGAAGACGATGTATGTTATTCAGTGTAAAGATTTTCTATGAATACCACAATCGTTTTTCAATACTATTTAACTCATGCCTCGAGTGGGAGTCAATGACCAATCACATTTCAATGAATTTTGTTTTACAACCAATCACAGTCGTGTTTCGCCTAGAATTTACCAACTATAGTTTATCATAATAAAGAAAGCACCTCCTTTTTAACATTCTAAATAGGCAATTTTGCAGTGACTGACTCTCTAGGAAATACGGCTACCAGATTGTATATACACCGTGATTCAAAATTGACTTTACAACTTTACAAGCTTATAGAAATTTATTTAGAAGACCTACAGAATTGGTTTTAATGTCATATGATAGCACAACTCATCAAGTTTTCACCGACATAGTTTTATAGTACCTAGTTCTCTCACCGCGTGCGCTAACGTAGTTCATATAAAAATGGCTGCTTTCACAAGTGCCGAGCGGCTCGTTGTGTGTTTTTGTTCGAAGAAACTAAATCTGCGACAATTGTTCAGCGTAGATTTCGTACCCAGTATGGTAAGGATCCTCCTAGCAGGCCAACAATTTATTCTTGGCACCAAACATTTGTTAGGACTGGCTGTTCTGTTAGTCATTCCAAGCATACTGGCCGTCCACGTACGGCTGAAGCTGTGGTTGAACAAGTGAGGGATAGCTTTGCTCGGAGCCCTAGGAAATCAACGAGGCGTGCGTCATGTGAGACTGGCATTTCACAACCGACCATTTGGTGCATACTACGGAGACGTTTGCACTTGAAACCAGACCGATTTTCGATGGTGCAACACATTACTGATAATGATAAGATGGTTCGACGTGATTTCTGTGCAGAAATGCTTGGTCGGATTGAGGAAGATGAAACGTATTTGAACCACGTAATCTTCAGCGACGAGTCTACATTCCACGTCAGTGGCAAAGTAAATACCAATAACTGCAGGATCTGGGGCTCCGAACCTCCACATCTCCATCTGCAACACGTACGTGACAGCCCGAAAGTGAATGTGTTTTGTGCCCTAAGTAAAACTAAAGTGTACGGCCCCTTCTTTTTCCAAGAAAAAACTATCAACGGTACGATTTATCTGGATAAGCTAGGAGGATCCTTAACCATACTTGGGTACGAAATTCTAATGCTGAACAATTGTCGCAGATTTAGTTTCTTCGAACAAAACACACAACGACAAACGCTCCCGCTCGGCACCTGTGCACAGCAGGCCATTTTGATATGTAAATATGAACTACGTTAGCGCACGCGGTGAGAGAACTAGGTACTATAAAACTATGTCGGTGAAAACTTGATGAGTTGTGCTATCATATGACATTAAAACCAATTCTGTAGGTCTTCTAAATAAATTTCTATAAGCTTGTAAAGTTGTAAAGTCAATTTTGAATCACTCTGTATAGTGCATGGATGTCAGCAGAAAGCGCATACGAGAGATAATATAAAAACATTTGTAATTGGTTATACCACAAAAAAAAACACTGTTTGCACCTTCTTAAACGAATTATTTTCCAGTAAATGACGTTGCAGAAAAATATAATTGACATATTTACATCATAGGATATCAAATGAATTAATACCTATAACGTTGGTTATACATTTCTCCACTAAGGTGCATTCTTACAACATTGCGATCTCTCTATGATTGCGATCCTTTGGCAATAAATAATATTATGACCCGGTTGCAGTGATGAACAAAAGAAGCAAATGAAGCGTACCAATCGTTTCTCATTTGTTTTCAAACATCACCGTTTACATTAAGAATATAAATATTTTAAAATAACTATATTTAAATAATGATTTGTGAGTAAACAGCTTAATTTTATTCGTTAAATAGTCCTAACAAATGCCACTCGTGATTTCCAAATTATCGATAAATTCACGACTCACGAAGTAAATTTATCGATAATTTGGAAATCACTCATGGCATTACTTATGAGAATTTGGAAATCAAGAGTGGCATTTGTTAGGACTATTTAACGAATAAAATCAAGCTGTTTACTCACAAATCATTATTTAACTATAGTTATTTTAAAATATTTATATATTTAATGTAAACGGCGATGTTTGAAAACAAATGAGAAACGATAGGTATGCTTCATTTGCTTCCTTTGTTCATCACTGCAACCAGGTCATATTATTTATTGCCAAAATATCGCAATATTGTAAGAATGCACCCTAGTGGAGAAATTTATAATCAACATCATAGGTATTAATTAATTTCTGATGTTCTATGATGTAAATATAATCAATTGTTACAAATGATTTTATATTATTTCCCGCATGCACTATGAGCTGACATTCATGCACTATATATACAACTGGTAGCCGTATTTCTTATGGAGCCTGTCACTGCAAAATAAAGCTATGACCTATTCAGAATGTTATAAAAGGGGGTGCTCTCTTTAATATGATAAACTGAAGTTGATAAATTCGAGGCGAAACACGATGTGATTGGTTGTAAATACAAAATCATTGAAATGTGATTGGTCATTGGCTCCCATTTGGGGCACGAGTTAAATAGTCAGTGTAAAGATTTCCTACGAACACCACAATCGCTTTTCAATGATTATTATTTTTGTACCAATTCCGAGGTAAGTTTCCAATTGCATTCAAACAAACTTGCCTAAGGTATTATTCGCCGACATTAGTCTATTGGGGGAACCGTGGTGCTATTTTTACCCGCCTTATGACTGAATTTGTGTACGATAGAAACAATGTTCTTAGGCAACATCGTATTTTACGGGAAATAAGACTAAATACAAGGTAAGGTAGCATCAGTAATTAGAAACTTTAAGGCTGCCCGCTCTTAAAGCGACCCTCATCGAAACAAAACCATGTGACCTGCTCGCTTTTCATTGGTTATGGACACCCACACAGTACCAGAGAAGAAAGTGGACAAGTTTCGCGTACATGCCATACGCGGCGCTAGTGTAGAACAACTAACGACACCTAATTTTTTTCTGGTACTAATATGAAATTCAGCACCGCCTGGTGGTAAAATTATGAATTATAATTATATGACGCCATCTGGTGAATAATCATGAAATTTAAATTTTATAGGAATAAATAACGTATTAATTAATCTTAAATTGTGGAATTATTTATACCCAGCCTCTCAGACCTAATGATTTTCTTTATTTTTAACAGAAGGGAAGAATGGAAATAAATAAAACATGTTAATTTATTTTCGTTTATTAAGATAAAAAAAACATGCATTATGAGCTCTTTTAATAAATATGTACAATTGACCTACCCACTTATTCTCACATACATATTTTTATACAACACTTATTAAAGAACCTTAGCCATGTCGTACATCTGAAGTCCATTATAAAGTCACATTTTTAAAATGTTCATTAGAAATGGCTATACACTAGCATCACTCTTCCTAACCTAACAAATCTTCTAGTAGGTTTATCTTTGAAAATAGATTCACATTAAAACGTAAACTAGCTTGAATTTACTTACAAATTAGAGTAAGATGAAATCTAAGTAATGATTTTAACTTTCGATAATATATAATTTTTACAGTACCGTTTATATAGAACGAAAGGTTAGCAGTTAAAAATTTAAGTTTACAAAATGGCTAATTTCCCATAATCCCTCTATGCTAGTGAACACGCCGTGTGCCTTGCATTTGTTTTATTTAGTTACATATTCTGTTACTACGAAACAGCGCTACCACTGTAGTTTGCTCATTGTAGTTCATCGTAAAAGACCGAAAATTTTTAGATGTCACTGTAGTGAGTTTTCCCTCTATTCGAAGTTTCTCTATGATGGACACCGACGTACGTTGTAGAAGCAATAAGTACGCGAAAAAGTATTTACTTTCATTACATTGAAAATGTGTCCTCTGAATATACTTGTGAATGAAAATAATATTCAAAACATAAAAAAATATTCTTAAATATAATTACAACTTAAAATAGTTTATTACATATGGGTGATGCATTTGAGTCATGCTTCAGTCGATTGTCATGAAACAAAATGGCTGAAAGTGTCGAGTCTTCTGTTGCTGTGTCGTCATCTCTCTATCAAAAGTGACAGTAATTGTGGCTCGAGACACTTCCAAATGGAACCTTCCCGAAAGGGGATTAGAGACTCGTAGAGATCTCTGGAATGAGGGCCCAGACATTTCGATTGTCTGCCCGGGTCTTTCGACTCACGACTTGCAAATTTATTCTTACCAATGCGAGACCAATATTCTCGCGTTCGCCCGCGAAATTCAAACGTCGTTATTATGATGCGTCACAATATATTGTCCAGGATTTTAGTCTCTATATCTGACGTCATCTTGTTGAAAAGCGACTGAAATATACTCCTTAAAATGACCTCTCACGGGCATATAGTCAAAAACACTTATTTGTAAAATTAGACTTAAAATTTAATATAATTTGTCGTTGTTTAGTTCTGGCTCCTGTACCGAATGCGTTGGAAAAATTTTTAAGGGAACTTCCATATTTCAATGAGAAGGGAATACCAACATCTTAGTTCTGAAGATGAAAGCAAATATCTGGTTTATCCGTGAGTATTTTATAATTTTGCTGAGATATTATATGCTTTAATAATAATATATATAGTTATTTACGTTACAAGGATTGAAAGTGAGTTTTTTATATGGGAATACGAATTCATAAAACATTTCTAATTTTTTGCAATGCTATAATTACAAAGAAATAAACTTTATCTCAGTCAAAACATAAATTTATTGTGTCGACGTTTCAATCTCCTTATGTGAGATCATTTTCATAAACAAACATGTCTTGAAAATGATCTCACACAACAGGAGATTGAAACGTCTACACAATAATTTATGTTTTGACTGAGATAAAGTTTATTTCTTTGTAATTATAATATTGATTACTCTCAGTGAAAAATAATTTTAAAAAAGTATTTTTGCAATGTGTCGGTCACGGTGGAATAGTGGTTCCTGGTCTCTAGTTCCGAGGGTCGCGAGTTCAAACCCGGCCGGTGTCGAAAGATTATTTAGGACGGAAAAATCCAAGGAGCAAGTCCTCCGGGAGGGACTTTAAGCCCAGGGTCCCGAGTCTGAAGATTTTCAGGCTCGTAAAAGATCCTTACGCCTGAATAAATAGGTCTCTAAGCAAAATTTACCGACACCAACGTCCTTGTATACCTAGTTGCCTGTTAGATGTTTCATTGGGTCGGTGTGTTGACCGCAATGCAATCCATGACATCTATGAGCAAATAAGGTAACTAAACATTAACTTGGTCTAGTAAGTGCTTACAAAGGAGAGGCTATGCCTCAACAATGGGCTATGCCGTTATAGATACTGCTCGGGACCCAGCTCCGTGTGTCTGAAAGGAATTTGCTGTTTCAGCTGTTAGTACTGTGAGAAGCAGAAAAGTGTACCTCCTCCCACTCTCCACACTTCCCCCCGCAAACACACAGAGCTTGGTCTCGAGCTGTAGATAGATAGGTCTCCATAGTTTTATTTTAGCGAATTCCAAAGAAATGTAACTACTGAGATGGTTCTAATTGAATTTAAACAAATCTTCATCAGCCCTACCTATCATTACCATAATTATAATTTCCTGCACTACAACCTGATCGAATCTTGACCTGTTTATTTATGTCTTCTCATTAGTTTCTAACAATAGCTTTAGTGCACTCCGAAATTGTTAACTATACTCTGTCCAGCCTAAGAAACACACTTGTGGAAAATCAATGGGCGGGTAATCCACGAAGCACATGACTGCTGCAGTTAATAAACTTACAGTGGTCAACAAAAAAATCATCTCCAACGCATCTAGAATAAAACTAGAGTTATCTACAAAAAAAAAGTTTACCATCAAAAGCGTGGGGTGCTTTTTATGGTTTTTTTTACGTTTTCTTCTTAGAGACTTTACTTATACCAATATCTGTTTATCATCAAATATATTAATTTATATAGAGTATCCCACGCTTTTGATGGTACATTTTTTTGTAGATAACTCTAGTTTTATTCTATATGTGTTAGAGATGATTTTTTTGTCAACCACTTTAATTTTATCCCAAATGTGTTGGAAATTAAAATTATTTTTCATTTTTTTTTAGTTCGGTTTTCTAATAAACCGTGTTGTTTATAGTTTTTTAAACTATTATTTATTTTTATTTATTTCTATACACTGTTAGCTTAGTGCAATATGTTTAGCACGGAAGAACGGTTTGCCATTGTTTGTGCAAGGGTATGCGGATTGTCATATGAAGAAACTAAAGATGAATTTACCCATAAATTCCGCAAACCAGCCCCAACAAAGACACACATTCGTCTGCTTGCAAACAAATTTAAGCATATTAGTCATTCAAAATATCTCTACAGGCGGAAGAATTACGAAGCTCTGTTTGTTGCTACAACGTGACGTCATATAAGGCAGTATACACTGTCGGCGTCTCACGTCCCATTCCCCTCTGCACTCAAAGATAGCAGTGTCACGTGTTCTCTTCCTGAATAAACACGATTGCAGTGCCCTCCGTTAACAACTGCGCTTACTCCTTAAACGGGTATACCGGCAGTGCGTGTGATGAGGCACGTCATGGACGACCACGCGTATCAGCAGAAACAGTGCACAGATTCAAATTGCCAGTGATAGTCCGAACGCATCAACTCGACGCCTCAGTAAGGAGTTGAATGCCGCTCGCAATATACGTAGTGTGGAAGATTCTATGTTTCACTCTACGAAATCGTCCTTAACACGTCTGCTTGATTTACGGAATCGTATCACAGCAAGTTTTTTACGATTTAAATGTCTAAGGTGTACATTTCATTTCACAGCTAAAAGATGGATGTTTTCACCTAGATGGCGGTCATGTAAGAAAGGCAGTTGAAAATGTGCAAAACTTCAAAATAACATTGATTTTTCATTAACTGCTTTCCTTCATTGAAATGGACTTTAGAGGCAACCCTATATTTTACTCTTAATATTTTAAAATCCCAGAGAGACATATGAATAACACTGTATTAAAACGAAATTTGTAAAATTGAAAAGAGAGTGTTGCAGTCTACTAGTGGATGGCATGATCAATATTTAAGTTTGTTCACAGAGCCTCGGAAGAAAATTGCTACATATTGTATGAAATAATTGAATATAGTCCTTTATTGGATTCTTCTAATATGGGTCTTGAAGATTGGATTAAAATTTCTTATGATGTAAAGGTTAGACTAATTTAAAGGTTATATTATTTTTATTGTTGTTATTGTTGCCACGCCTAAATAAATTGAATATTAAAGATTAATTAAAATATATGGTATACATTGAGACGAACCAAACATGGTTGCTTGTCAGTTTTTAATTCGGATTTCAGGCAAAATTCCTTTTCTTGTTGTCAGATTTTGCTAATTTTTGAATAACGCTTTCCTCGGTTTATTTTAATAGGAAATACTGAGTTTCCCGCCCTGACCTAACCGAATTTAACATAACCTAAGCTAACTTGACATATTCTAACCTAACCTAACATAACCTAACCTAAAATAACCTAATCGAAGCAAACCTAATCTAGCTTAACCTAATCGAACCTAACCTAATCTACCTTAACCTAATCGAACCTAACCTAATCTACCTTAACCTAATCGAACCTAACCTAATCTACCTTAACCTAATCGAACCTAACCTAATCTAACCAAACGGATGGAAACTAACCTAACATACCCTACTCAAACTTAACCTCAATTGATCACTTAAACACTGGAACAATTGAACACTTGAATCCCCCTGGAAACCCCACACAAAAACCCTGAAAAACTTGGAAACCCGAACACCTAGAACAAACACAAACGTAACATCACTTTCAATGGCATGAACTAACCGAGCCGAACGAAACGAACCACACCAAATCTAACCCAAACCTAACCTAACTGAACCTAACTGAACCGAACCACCTAACCGAACCTAACCTCACCTAACCTAAAACCTAACCTAAACCGAACCAAACCGAACGTAACCTAACTGTAACCTAACCCCAACCCGAACCGGACCCAGATCACCTGACCACTATTCCAACAAACCTAACCTAATCTGGACCCATGACCACCTGGACACCCTTTCGAAACCTTTTTCGAAAACTCTTCGTAAACTTTTCTCACAATGATGATCTTGAAGATTTGCGGGGCTGTAGGCCCGATCATCGTAGCAAGCTCCGGGCCGTGAAAGTGTACGTGATATTTTTTCGAACATGTTTTTCTCCAATCACTTTTTTCGAACATTTTTCCAACATTTTTCGACCATTTTTCCACATTTTTTCCAACATTTTTCCAACACTTTTCCAACACTTGTCCAACATTTTTCCAACATTTTTCCAACATTTTTCCAACATTTTTCCAACATTTTTTTCCAACATTTTCCAAACATTTTTTTCCAACATTTTTCCAACATTTTTCCA
Organism: Diploptera punctata; assembly: GCA_030220185.1. Taxonomy (NCBI): domain Eukaryota; kingdom Metazoa; phylum Arthropoda; class Insecta; order Blattodea; family Blaberidae; genus Diploptera; species Diploptera punctata. The sequence goes on from JASPKZ010001620.1 coordinate 480,093, forward strand.
ACACTTTTCCAACATTTTTCCAACATTTTTTCCACCTTTTTTCCAACATTTTTCCAACACTTTTCCAACTTTTTTCCCAACATTTTTCCCAACATTTTCCAAAAATTTCTCCCAACATTTTTTCCCAACATGTTTCCCAACAGTTTTCCCAACATTTTTTCCCAACTTTTTTCATTCCCACATTTTTCCAACATTTTCCCAACATTTTTTCCTTCCCAACATTTTTCCCCAACATTTTTTCCCCCATTTTTTCCCACCTTTTCCCAACTTTTCCCCAAACCATTTTCCCAACATTTTTCCCAAACCATTTTTCCAAACCATTTTTCCCAAACCATTTTTCCAAACCATTTTCCCAAACCATTTTTCCAAACCATTTTTCCAACCATTTTTCCCAACATTTTCCCCAACATTTTCCCAACATTTTCCCCAACATTTTCCCCAACATTTTCCCCAACATTTTCCCCAACATTTTCCCAACATTTTTCCCAACATTTTTCCCAACATTTTTCCCCAACATTTTTCCCCAACATTTTTCCCCAACATTTTTTCCCAACATTTTTTCCCAACACTTTTTCCCAACACTTTTTCCCAACACTTTTTCCGAACACTTTTTCCGAACACTTTTTCCGAACACTTTTTCCGAACACTTTTTCCGAACACTTTTTCCGAACACTTTTTCCGAACACTTTTTCCGAACACTTTTTCCGAACACTTTTTCCGAACACTTTTTCCGAACACTTTTTTCCGAACACTTTTTCCGAACACTTTTTCCGAACACTTTTTCCGAACACTTTTTCCGAACACTTTTTCCGAACACTTTTTCCGAACACTTTTTCCGAACACTTTTTCCGAACACTTTTTCCGAACACTTTTTTCCGAACACTTTTTCCGAACACTTTTTCCGAACACTTTTTCCGAACACTTTTTTCGAACACTTTTTCCGAACACTTTTTCCGAACACTTTTTTCGAACACTTTTTTCGAACACTTTTTTCGAACACTTTTTTCGAACACTTTTTTCGAACACTTTTTTCGAACACTTTTTTCGAACACTTTTTTCGAACACTTTTTTCGAACCACTTTTTCGAAACACTTTTTTCGAAACACTTTTTTCGAAACACTTTTTTCGAAACACTTTTTTCGAAACACTTTTTTCGAAACACTTTTTTCGAAACACTTTTTTCGAACACTTTTTTCGAACACTTTTTTCGAACACTTTTTTCGAACACTTTTTTCGAACACTTTTTTCGAACACCTTTTTTTCGAACACACTTTTTTCGAACACTTTTTTCGAACACTTTTTTCGAACACTTTTTTCGAACACTTTTTTCGAACACTTTTTTCGAACACTTTTTTCGAACACTTTTTTCGAACACTTTTTTCGAACACTTTTTTCGAACACTTTTTTCGAACACTTTTTTCGAACACTTTTTTCGAACACTTTTTTCGAACACTTTTTTCGAACACTTTTTTCGAACACTTTTTTCGAACACTTTTTTCGAACACTTTTTTCGAACACTTTTTTCGAACACTTTTTTCGAACACTTTTTTCGAACACCTTTTTTCGAACACTTTTTTCGAACACTTTTTTCGAACACTTTTTTCGAACACTTTTTTTCGAACACTTTTTTCGAACACTTTTTTCGAACACTTTTTTCGAAACACTTTTTTCGAACACTTTTTTCGAACACTTTTTTCGAACACTTTTTTCGAACACTTTTTTCGGACCACTTTTTTCGGACACTTTTTTCGGACACTTTTTTCGGACACTTTTTTCGGACACTTTTTTCGGACACTTTTTTCGGACACTTTTTTCGGACACTTTTTTCGGACACTTTTTTCGGACACTTTTTTCGGACACTTTTTTCGGACAATTTTTTCGGACACTTTTTTCGGACACTTTTTTCGAACACTTTTTTCGAACACTTTTTTCGAACACTTTTTTCGAACACTTTTTTCGAACACTTTTTTCGAACACTTTTTTCGAACACTTTTTTCGAACACTTTTTTCGAACACTTTTTTCGAACACTTTTTTCGAACACTTTTTTCGAACACTTTTTTCGAACACTTTTTTCGAACACTTTTTTCGAACACTTTTTTCGAACACTTTTTTCGAACAAACACCGTATGATCACCTTAAACCCCCAGAAACACCCGGAAACCTGAACCGCGAACCACCTTAAACCCCCAGAAACACCCGGAAACCTGAACCGCGAACCCATACCAACGCAACCCCACATCACCTCAAAGAACAGAAACTAACCTAACCTGTGATGATCTTGGAGAAGATTTTCGGGCTGTAGGCTGTTGTCGTGAGGCTTGTAGTTCCCCGACGTTTCGCCAGAGACGGCGTCTGGCATCCTCAAGGGTTGTCTGGCTATAGGCCGCGGTAGTGAGGCTTGTAGTTCCCCGACGTTTCGCCAGACGCAGTCTCTGGCGAAACGTCGGGGAACTACAAGCCTCACGACCACGGCATACAGCCCGAAAATCTTCCTCAAGATCATCATAGCAACTCCGGCCGTGAATGTCTACGTCAATACATTAACCTAACTTAATCTAACGTAACCTCACTTGAACACCTAGGCTAAACATCTGGTTTGTTTACAATGCAACTGGAAGTATAAAATATGTAGACACACTCTCGTGTGATGGATTTAAATCATGTGTCAGAGAAAATGTAAATGCACAAAACTTTAAAACAGGACATCCTAAATATTTTTAAGCTCGAATGGATAGCTCCTACCAATATAGCTCAATAATTGAACACAAAGTAAGGGAGGAGGATAATGAACAAGTAGTGTAGAAAAGCTGAGATTATGTAGACTGATTTCTGGTTTTGAATTCCCCACGTAGAATATTAATGTGCGTGTGTTTTTGTGTATTTCTAATGTCACCCGCACTGCACTTCACATGTTTCGGGTTTCTTCGCTAAACAGATAGATGACATTAAGGGGAGATTAAAAGCTGTATTCCGACAATGTTAAAATGTAAAACTTTGAGACTCTCAGAAACTATTTGAGATTTTTTGCACTATTCAGATCTTCTTGTATCTTGTAAGCCCATGTTTCCCTTAACAGAGATTTAGGCGCTCTACAGGGAAGAATTTGAACCATACTAATTTAGTTACACTTGTTTTCGTATAGATGTCAGCGTTCCGCCTCATACTGACATCTAGGAAACCAAGGTAATACTAGGACGGGAAAATTCGGTAAATTTTGTTTAGATGCCTTTTCATTCAGGCTTAAGGATCTTTTCCGAGCCTGAAAATCTTCAGACTCGGGATCCACGGCTTAAAGTCCCTCCCGGTGGACTTGGTCCTTGAATTTTTCCATCCTAAAAATCCATCGACCGCGGCCGGGTTTGAACCCGACTCTCGGGACCAGAGGCAAGGAGCCTAACCACTAGTCCACCGCGGCCGATTATGATATTCAGATAAATGTTTAATAAGTTTACTGAAGCACTTTTGAGTTACATTTCTTCTTACTTTTGGAAATATAATATATAATTTTTTAACCTCATTTTTTTTAAATTTTTACAAGTTTTCAATTAAAAACAATCATTGTAAGAGCACCAAAGTGGTTCCATATCAACAGATGTAAGTACTGTACATGCTCAACAATTTTCATACATTTAACTCTTATAGTTTCTGAGAAAACTGGTATTTTATAGGCCTATGAAAATGTTAGTTTATCGAAAAAACCTGTTTATGTAAGACGTTCGTTGTGTTAAATTAATGATGCAGCCTTACTTTTAAAAATTTATTAAAAATACTTAAAATGAGCATATATCAATAATATTATATCATATTTGAAGAGAAAAATGTTCGCCTAGACCAGGACTCGAACCCGGGACCCTTGGCTTTCCGGGCCAAGTGCTCTACCAACTGAGCTAACCGAGGCGAGTTACGATCTAGACGCAAATTTTTCTCTTATGTACGTTGTAATTCCCTCGCGCCAAATGCTTGAAACCATAGCTTCTATCTTTGCAAATGGCGGCTTCTTAGTTAAGAATACATTTATTGGGAATTTAACACTACTTTATAGCCAGTAGGGCTTCTATTGACGATTTTTATTATTAATTTAACACTTCTCATTGAAGGATAAATTATATTTGAAGAGAAAAGATAGAAGCTATGGTTTCAAGCATTTGGCGCGAGGGAATTACAACGTACATAAGAGAAAAATTTGCGTCTAGATCGTAACTCGCCTCGGTAGCTCAGTTGGTAGAGCACTTGGCCCGGAAAGCCAAGGGTCCCGGGTTCGAGTCCCGGTCTAGGCGAAAATTTTTCTCTTCAAATATAATTTATCCTTCTATGAGAAGTGTTAAATTAATAATAAAAATCGTCAATATTATATCAATTTGTGCAGAATATTTCCAACTATTTTCTTCTTCTTCCTTCCAAGTATTAGGCCAAGGCCTGTTACGATCCTATAGAAAATTTTCCCTCAGAGGTCCTCATCTAGGGGATATGTGGATGGCGACCACAAGGTGTCCAAGCTGAGCAAAACATTTCTTCCACTTACTTGTGTTTTGCACTCTTTTAACTTTACTATCTAACCTTTCTTGGTTAACTCTTGTTTTTTCGACCCCGACGCTATTAGGGCATCCGAGGGCTAGGGAGTCTTTCCTTTCTTCCATTTCTTCTTTTCTTTATTTTATTTTCTTCTCCAGAAAAGCCTGACCAGAGACTTATAAGATGGCAGCCCCATCACTGGTCTTGCCTTCCTTTGGCCAGCAACCAATTGAAGGGACTATTATTATGCTTTCAAGTCTTATACGAGCATTTCAAACTATTTAAAAGTACAAAAGACCAAATTTGAGAATTTTTTTACTAAAATCACGTTTTAATCTCCCAATATTAATTTCTTTTTTTCATTTTCAATTTACACATCACTTCGGCAGATTAATTTACGTATATGCTGTATTTTTGTATTGTATACAGAGAGGAGCAGGATGAGTGTATGTTTTTGTTGAACTTTTTAGGAAATATCACTAAGAGGTTTAATTTAAGATTTAAATTAAAATTCTTTATAACTCTACTCATATCCAGACTTCTGATTAAACCGGTTTCAAAACCTAGGTGGTTTCATCTTCAGTAATATCTTGATTATACATTTTTTGTGCGTTTTTTATCGTATTTACAGCAATGACAACCATGATTGAAAGTTCAAATACCTACATTTCGGGGTTCAACCTCTATAACTATACTGTAATATTACATATTACAAACCACGTGTGGGAAGTAAAACCACTGCCCTCTATGTATACTGCATACAATATGTAAACAAAAATATATCCAAAAGGTAGTGTTAATATGCATTATACGAAACAAATCACTGCATTTTAAATGAACTGAACTTCATAAAAACATATAAAACAATACATACGTACTTGCCCCCATTTTATGACTGACTGATGTCACGGCCTGATGTAGTCTCAACTAAACATTTGCCAGACTGTTAACGTTAGTCAGTTGTTTATAATGAACGCAAATATTTCCAACAAAGATGTTATTATTTTGCTATTATTTATTATTTTGTACACACCATCGCGCAGAAAATAATGTACAACACACCGTTTGTGAAGTGTTTTATAGAATTTTGGAAATTAAAAACCGAGTGACAGCGATGGTTTTCAAACATTTTCCTTTGCTTCTGTTAAACCACTTCCCAACCTCGCATCGTAATATACTATTGTTTCTAAGTGCAACTACCATTATTTGATTCCACGAGCCGCCACTGCTTGTAAGTAATAATATAATAATTATGTGTTATTTTCAGAATAATTATGAAGCTTATGATGGGTTTGTGATTCTCCATGGAACAGACACACTGGCTTACACTGCATCAGCACTGTCCTTCATGTTTGAAAACATTGGTAAAACTGTGATTGTTACAGGATCCCAGGTAAGTTATTACCAGATAAACAATGTTTTATTAACAAGGGAACTGTCAACCATTACATGCCGAAACCTATCTTGAAATTTCTCTCAGAGAAGCGTTGATGTACCAAGACGGTCCAAAAAAATAGCTTCTTCTTCTTCCTTCCAAGTATTAGGCCAAGGCCTCTTACGATCCTATAGAAAATGTTCCCTCCAGCGTTTCATAGGACGGCCCAGTGATCTTCGTCCTCTTGGTATATAATTATAAACAGCTTTGGGGATCCGATTTGAACTCATTCTTTCAAGATGGTGTTTCCAATTTAGTTGGTACTGTTTAATATATTCCAAAATTGGCGTAGTCTTCAATTCTTTTAAGATATCGGTGTTCCTTTTCCGATCCCATCTGGTGTAACCCGCTGTTCTGCGCATAAATCTCATTTCACAAGCCGTTATTCTGCTTTCATGTTGTTTTTTTTAGTGTCCATGCTTCACTACCATAGGTCAACACTGGTCTAGCCAAAGTGTTATATAAACGTAATCTGGTGTTTTTTTTTTGTACAAGGGATGGTTTCATAACTTGATTAATAATTCCTAAACTTTTGTTATAACTAGTAACTTTTTCAGGGATATCCTTTTCATCCCAGATAGAGAGATAATATCCAAGATATTTAAATTGATTAGATCTCTCTAAAATTTTATTCTGGAGACAGATTTTACTTTGTATGGGGTCCTTCCCATGAAATGCCATAATTTTAGTTTTGTTAATTGATATTTCCATATTAACTTTACTATCTAACCTCTCTTGGTTAACTCTTGTTTTTTTTCGACCCCGACGCTATTAGGGCATCCGACGGCTAGGGAGTCTTTCCTTTCTTCCATTTCTTCTTTCCTTTATTTTCTTTTCTTCTCCAGAAAAGCCTGACCAGAGGCTATAAGATGGCAGCCCCATCACTGGTCTTGCCTTCCTTTGGCCGGCAACCAATCGAAGGGACTATTATTATGCTTTCAAGTCTTATACGAGAATTTCCCGGAAGGATCAAACTAATGACGACCAAAGCATGAAAAAGAAATAGCTTCCCTTTTTAACTGCAAGACACTAAACTCTGATGCCAAATCTCTCATTTAAAATACACGCAAGTAATGTAACTACAGATTTGGTAAATTGGTAAGCCTTCACTATAGTCCAGTTCTGGTAACTGTAGCCATCTTGGTGAATGCTAATGCGCGTGAAAACAGGAATATTGCCAAGTGGGGGAGGGAAGTAGTAGTCATGCAAGAAACATTTTCTTAATAATAATAATAATAATAATAATAATAATGATAATGATAATGATAATGATAATGATAATGATAATGATAATGATGAAGACGACGATGATGATAAACCAGAGTGCCTCCATGGAGCAGAAAAATTAATTTTGAACAGAAAAAAAGATGTCGAAAATATAGTGAAAAAAATAATGCAAAATTATAAGAAAAGTTCTAGGTTCACAAGTCATAGGTAAAGCATTTAGACTGAGAAGTAAAAAGGAATAAACATATATACAGACATTCATAGTGATATTAGATAACGAAGGTTACAATTTTATGGCCATATTAAACGAATGAACTCAAATAGGCTTACAAAACAGATAATGGAATTCTACAAAAACATAAGTAAAGCTCCAGTGGATTGATGAAGTCAAAAAGGACTTAAATTTGGCAGGAATTACTAAAGAAGATATCTCAAACAGAGATATATTTGGAATTAAGGTGAATAAGTGGCAAGTTGACCAAGAGGACAAACCGAAGAAAAAAACTGGAACAACTTGGACAGATGATAGAAAACAAGCTAATAGCAAAGGAATGAAAGAAATTTGGGCTCAAAGGAAACGCCTCTAAGTACTTTGCGTAGACCTACTTGGGCTCATCCGCAATCAAAAAATAATAATAATAAAATAAATTGTTATGAAAACAATAATATTCTACAATGAACAATCCAAACATATGAGAAAACATAAATTTTCACTAACTAGAACTAGTAGATAAAAAAATCAAGGTGTAGTAACTATTATGTTTTTCAAAACTGAGTGTAGTTGCTGGCAGTATCTGTAACTCGTCCTCCACTCTTACAGCACCCTTCAACATAGACCCGTCAAATACAGCTACAGACTTACGAAGGGAGGATCCGAGTCAGGTATAGCCGATTTCACTGAAACTTTGTGAGTACAAGCAAGTTATTTGAATATTTAACTTGAATGGACCATAGGAAGCTGTAAAACCTCCTCCAAAGATTTTGAGTCAAAGTAGATGGATTATTTTTCAATGATTTTCTAGTTGACAGTATAGCATAATGGTCAAGCGCACTGTCTGGTTATCTGCTGGCTGGGATCGATTCTCGATGCCATAAATATTTGTATTACTTTTTTATTCCTCACAATATCTTCTTCTTCTTCTACTACAAGGTTTAGGCTATGCATCCTGTTCCGGCGAAGTTAAAAGTGGAGTCCATCTTCTACGTGGTCGGCCAACATCTTTTGTTCCTCTGGGATTATACAGGAAGGTTCTTTTTGGTGTTCTTTCGTTGTTCATTCTCATTAAGTGTTCTGTCCATTTCTTATTATTTTCGCTGATTTTATCTTCAATTTTATATATATTTAATTCTTCTCGTATAGTTTCATTCCTTATTCTATCCGCTCTTGTGCATCCTTTCACATTACGTAACAATAGCATTTCCGCAGTCTGTATCCTGCTTTTATCCCTTGATTTCATTATCCAATTTTTACTTCCATACAGCAAAGGAACAGCCATTGTTTTATATAATTTAAGTTTCGTATCTTTCCTTGTTTTCCGACCTAAGGTTCTTTTTATGGTTCCATTCCACAAATAGCCTGAAATTTATTTACTTCTTCTTCTTCCTTCCAAGTATTAGGCCAAGGCCTGTTACGATCCTATAGAAAATTTTCCCTCCGGGAAATTCTCATATAAGACTTGAAAGCATAATAATAGTCCCTTCGATTGGTTGCTGGCCAAAGGAAGACAAGACCAGTGATGGGGCTGCCATCTTATAGCCTCTGGTCAGGCTTTTCTGGAGAAGAAAAGAAAATACAGGAAAGAAGAAATGGAAGAAAGGAAAGACTCCCTAGCTTCATTTTCTATATCTTTATTTTCTCTATAAGTTATATCCTCACAATATTAAGCTATTAATTATGGATTTAAAATGTATTTAATAATTCATTTACATGTTATTAAAAATCCATCCATCCATAGTAATTCTGCCCCAAGGCAGGTCCTACACTGTAATCATAGCATTTTCATGCTATGCTTGCAAAGCTTTACTAGGGAACTGTAGGTGTGGTAGCTTCCCGTTGCTTTCCACACCGGTGAAGGATAATGATGATAATGATAAGGATGGTGATGATGATGGCCATATGATTTCGTGGACCGTTTGGACCTTAAAGTTTTCCTGACATTTGTCTTACAGGTGAGGAAAAATCCCGATAAAAACCTCACACAGAAAAACTGCCCCGACCGAAGGATCGAACCCAGGCCCGCTGCCAAGGCAGCACGCTACCTCGAGACCACAGCGGTGGACACTTGTTAAAAAATATACATTTTATTAATCTTTTTTGCTGTAATAAACTCTTTCAGATTCCAGTTTTTGAATCGAGAAGTGATGGACGAGACAATATCTTGGGATCGCTCGTTCTTGCAGCAAACTTCATTATACCAGAAGTAACAGTGTTTTTTCAGCAGAAATTATACAGAGGCAACAGAACCATCAAGATGAGCACTGATGCTTTCCATGCGTTTGACTCTCCAAACTTGTTACCACTTGCTAAGTTTGGAATTAATATAGAAGGTAACAATAATCTAATATATAAAAATGAATGTTTGTTTGTTCGTACTTTATGCGCGGCCATACCGTTGATCCGATTGTGATGGGGCTTTTGCAAAATGTTCAGGAGATTCCCGGGATGAACATAGGCTATAAGAGAGTTGTGATACTCAACTCCTACATCCTTAAAAATCACCCTTTGTAGTGGAAAACGAGAAAAAAATAGCTCTTTGGATGCCTAAATGGCTTACGCTGCCTAAACCATAACAAATACACAACATTAATATACACAGAATTGGTTGTCTCAAAAAGCTCTACAAAAAAGTCCGTGACAGCATATGTTTATCTCTTACGGATAACTTACAATAACCATTTTTGTCCTTCATTGATGGAAAGAAGATCCAGACAAGTACGTAGATTCCTGTGCAAGCATAGCAGCACATGGCGGGTATTATTTTACGGATAAATCACAATAACGAATTTTGTCTTTTAGCTCATTTATGCCAAGAAGATCGAGATAAGTAGATTCCCAGGCAACATCGGGTAATCAGCACGGGGAATCTTAAAATAATTAAGATATACATTTATAATTATTTTTCTTTATACTTTTTCAACAAATCATAAGAAGAACATTAATTTTCGTATTTGAGCTCATTTATGTCAAGAAGATCGGGATAAGTAGATTCCCGAGCAACGCCGGATAATCAGCACGGGGTATCTAAAAAATATAAATTTATAATTATTTTTCCTTATTCAACTAAAAGCACATTAATTTTCATTTATTTAGGCGTAGCAGCGCATGCCGGCTATTAGCTAGTATTCAATATGTCTGTCTATTGAGTAACACTAAGGAATTGAGATTGGAAGTAAATATCAATAAAACTAATTATATGGTCAAACATAGAAATACATTGGAATGCAGGCTTTCTTCACGGCCGGTAATCATGGTAGTAAAAGATTCCGGGCTATGTGGCCGTGGTCTATAACTGGCGTTTCTTCCAGACGTTTCTCCCTCAACTGCGGAGGGCATCTTCAGTGGCGAGCGCTAGAAGCTGTTGTTTCCCTGTCGTAGACTCGACTGCGAGGTGCGTCAAGAAACAACTCAACAAAATTAAAATAAACCTCAGTGTTATTTCCTACCTACATAACTTAATATAACTACATTTTAAAATGGAAGTAACATTAAGAGGTTTGTCTAATAATTGAAACATTTTGTCTGTTCATTCTTATCTCTTAAGAGTTGTTTTTGTCGAACATATGTTCGAACATATGAAACATTGCTTGCATATATGAAAATGTATGGCATTAAAAAATGGATTAAATAAAAGCAATTTCGTTACGGCATTTTTTTTGCATTTTCTTAACTTCATTAGGGATAGGTCATTTTTTGGCAATTTTTAGGTCATTTTGAGCTTTTTTACACTTTTCCAGAAGGCTATAACATTATTTGTATTTGATTTGAGATTTTAATTATAATTCAGTATTTTTCCTTGTCAATACAATTTCTTGAAATTAAGTAGATGTTTAACTAACCACTATATCTATTTTTCAAGGTGTGTGCATAATGAACTTGCCCACTTCTAGGAATTTTATTCAATTTCTTAGAGCACATGCTAGCTTTTACCCCTATCTTGATTGTTAACTGCAATTCAAAATTGTTGTAAAAGTGCATTGTGTAATTGAAATGGATTTTTTCTGCAATAAAAGGTACCCTAATATGTTTGTACTTTTATTTTAATATTTTGATGTTAAGTTAAATTTTATGTAATTTAGTAATCAAGTAAGTACTTAATGTAATAAATAGTATTTTTCTTGGTAATTCATAACTTTTTATTCGTCATTTTTTATCGGTCATTTTTTGTATTTTTTAGGTCATAAATGCATTTTTTACCAATTTATAGGTCATTAAATGCCTTGCCCAAATTATTATAATGGATGTGGACAGTTTTACTATCTGGGGTATTAACGTTTTTATTAGTTATTAGTCATAAGAAACCTCATAATAGTTGAATGCAGGCTTTCACGGCCGGTAATCATAATGTTGAGTGATTCCGGGTTATGTGGCCGTGGTCCATAGTTGGTGTTGATACCAGACGTTTTCGCAGACAAGGAGAAATGGATAAATCAGCTGTAGCAGAACATGCCATTATGAATGGACACCAGATTCTATTCGACGATACACAAGTTTTAGCCACAACTTCCTACTATTTCCCTAGATTATACCGAGAGGCTATAGAAATATACAAGCATAAGGGAAATATCAACAGAAAAGAGGAAGGTATCAAACTGGCTAAGGCCTGGTATCATACACTAGAAAATAAATGCATTAACACTAGGGACAACAAGGAGACGACCATTAGCCAATCAGCAAGAGCCACGCCCACTCACCCTGCACCCACCACTAACACAACGTCCACAACGTCCGCAGCGCCACTCTAAGTAGATCTTCCGACCAGGAAACACACCTAAAAGCACTCGCCACTGAAGATGCCCTCCGCAGTTGAGGGCGAAACGTCTGGTATCAACACCAACTATGGACCACGGCCACATAACCCGGAATCACTCAACAAAACCTCATAATGTTAATTCCTATCGTAAGTTTTATGAAATACAGTTTTAGATTATTTATTAATTGTGTGTTTATTTTTTACAGTTAATTACAATTTGATTTTCCGGCCACATACTATTGAAAAGTTTAGAGTACATTCAGCACTAAATCCAAATGTGGGGCTCCTCAGACTCTTTCCAAATATAACTGTACAAGCAGTGAGTATACTTCTTACTTATATTTTAGAAGGAAAAATAAAACTATATCCAATTCAGGAAAATATCAATAAAACTAAATATATGGTCACACATAGAAATACATTATATAATGGATGTGGACAGCTAATGACAAATGAGGGAAATTTTGAGGAAGTGGCTGAATTCAAATACATAGGAACAATAATCACAAATAGGAATGAGATGCACAAAGAAATTAAACATAGGCTCAATTCTGGAAATGCGTGCTATTATGCATTGCAGAGACTCTTGATGTCCCAACTCCTTTCAAAAAACGTTAAACTGAAAATATATAAAACTATTATTCTACCAGTTATATTATATGGAAGCGAAACATGGACTCTTATTTTAAGGGAGGAAACGAGATTACGAGTATTTGAGAATAAAGTTCTTAGGAAAATTTTTGGATCAAAGAGAGATGAACAGAGAGGTGAATGGAGAAGACTACATAACAGTGAACTACATGGTCTTTATAAGAAGCTAGATTTAATAAGAACAGTTAAGTCTCGTAAGCTGCGATGGGCAGGACATGTGGCAGTATGGGGATGAAAGAGGTGCATGGAAGCATCCAGTAGGAAAACCAGAGGGAAAAGACCAGTTGGTAGAACAAGAATGAGGTGAGAGAATAACATTATCCATGATTTGAGAGAAGTCGATTATACAGAGGATGATTGGAATACATTAGCTCAGAATTGGGATGTATGGAGAGCTTATGTCCGCGTGGCCATGGAGCTATGGGTTCGATAGTGCCAGTGAGTTAGTTAAGAAAAAATTAATTAATTTTGAAATATCTCCGGGAAGTTGATTTGATTGGGAGGTTCATCGGTCCACCAACAGATGGAGTAAGAAGCAGTGCTCCTGGACGACAGAACATCGTTCATATAAATACTGAAGATGAAATCACTAGGGTTTTGAAACAGGTCTAATTAGAACATAGGGTATGGGGTAAGGTAAAAAGAATTTTATTTTATATTTAAACATTTTTCATAAAAACTAATTTAATATTGTAGGTGAAGACATTTCTGCAGCGTCCGATTGAAGGAGTTGTGCTGCAAACGTACGGTGCTGGCAACATTCCTAGCAACAGAACTGACATTCTCGATGAACTGCAAGCTGCGACTAAGAGAGATGTCATTATTGTTAACTGTACGCAGTGTGTGGAGGGAGCTGTGGTGGCTGCTTATGAAACAGGAATGGTAAGTTTTAATGAAACACTGTCATCATCATCATCATCATCATCATCATCATCATCGGGTATCATGGCAGCTGCCGCCGTCTTCCAGAAACCAAACGCTATTCCTCTCTGTCCATCCATTGATCTTCCTCCATTTCTCTGATATTCATAGCTGCTTGTACCCCTTCTATCCAAGTTTTCTTTGGTCTTCCTTTCTTCGTCCTTTCCATTGGGATCCATTCCATAACAATTTTAGGCAATCTTTGTTCTGGCATTCTTTTGACATGGCCATGCCACTGTAATCTTTTCTTTTCTATAATGTCTATGATGTCGGGCTCATCTTGTGCACCCATAATTTCCCTTATTTCTTTATTTCATATTCTATCCATTCTAGATTTTCCAGCTGATCTTCTTAAAAACATCCATTTCTGTACTTAAAATTCTTTTCATTTCCCTGGTAGGAATTTACCAGACTTCAGCACCATATGTTAAAATGCTCTGAATTATGGTTTGATATATTTGTAATTTTCTATTTTTGTAATATTTTTGCTCCACCAAACAGAGTTTAAAGCATTTAGTGCTTGTTTTGTTTGTGCGATTATATTTTTAATTTCCACTGTGTTATCGCCTGAATGGTCTAATTTTGTTCCTAAATAAGTGCATTCAATACTAGGTTTTAGTTCTTCTCCATTGTTGAAATTTATATTTTCCATTTCTTGAAACACTGTCATTAGTGAAATTACAATTAATTGAATCAGGCGTAACTTTCACAAAATACAAAATATACTTTATTGTTTTCCGGGAAATTCTCGTATAAGACTTGAAAGCATAATAATAGTCCCTTCGATTGGTTGCTGGCCAAAGGAAGGCAAGACCAGTGATGGGGCTGCCATCTTATAGCCTCTGGTCAGGCTTTTCTGGAGAAGAAAAGAAAACAAAGGAAATAAGAAATGGAAGAAAGGACAGACTCCCTAGCCCTCGGATGCCGTAATAGCATCGGGGTCGAAAAAACAAGAGTTAACCAAGAGAGGTTAGATAGTAAAGTTAAAAGAGTGCAAAACACAAGTAAGTGGAAGAAATGTTTTGCTCAGCTTGGGCACCTTGTGGTCGCCATCCACATATCCCCTAGATGAGGACCCCCGAGATTCATGCGCAGAACAGTGGGTTACACCAGATGGGTTCATAGTCAAATATGGAGAATAACATTATTCCGATTGAGGGTCTTTCCACTTTTCAGCGGTTGCCCTTTTACCAGCCGGCTGCTGGCCCTTCACATCCACATGTGCCAATCACAGAGGTAGATGGTCAACAGCCAGTGTAGGGGTGACATGTGGTTAGCATGTCGAGTCCCCCAGTCGTTATAGCTGGTTCCTCAACCTGGAGCCGCTACTTATTGTAGCTACCCAATTGGCTCACGATGCTGGGTGGGCACCGGTCCCATACTGGCTGAAATACCATGAGAAAATTTCTTCCCCCATGGAGACTCGAACCAGCGCAAGTCCCGTAGCTCTGCGCCAAGGCTTCCTACCTTAACCGCTTCGGCTACGGCTCGGGAAAATAACATTGAGGTTCTTAATTTGTAAATTAATTAGTCATTTTTTAACATCTTACCTCATCATTTTATGTTCCTTCAAACACGGGAACTAGTTTTCAAGAGAAGGATCTCATTTTCAACCGACATTGAGTCATAATGTCAGTTGAAAATGAGAGAGATCCTGCTCTCGAAAACTAGTTCCTGTGTTTGAAGGAACATAAAATATGAGGTAAGATGTTAAAAAATGACTCATTAATTTACAACCAGATGGGATCAGAAAAGGAACACCGATATCTTAAAAGAACTGAAGACTACGCCAATTTTGGAATATATTAAACAGTACCAACTAAATTGGAAACACCATCTTGAAAGAATGAGTTCAAATCGGATCCCCAAAGCTGTTTATAATTATATACCAAGAGGACGAAGATCTCTGGGCCGTCTATGAAATGCTGGAGGGAAAATTTTCTATATGATCGTAACAGGCCTTGGCCTAATACTTGGAAGGAAGAAGAAGACTTTATTGTTTTTATTATTAATTTAACACTTCTCACCGAAGGATAAATTATATTTGAAGACAAAAATTATATGCTCAGACGGGAGTTTGAACCAGGGCCTTTGGCTTTCTAGGCCAATGCTCTACCACTGAGCTACCTGAGAAACTCCAATCTAAACACAAATTTTTCTCTTATACACTGTTAATTCCCGATCGCCGAATGCGTTAAATTAATAATATAAACATCAAAAGAAGCCCTACTGGCTTTATAAAGTAGTGTTTAAATTCCCAATAAATGTCTTCTTAAACAAGAAGTCGCCATTTGTGTGATTGAGCAATTGCTCAAAGCATTCGGCGATTGGGGATTAACAATGTGTAAGAGAAAATTTGCATTTAGATTGATTCTCTAGTATCAGGGGCCTCTCATCTAGGGGATATTTGAATGGCGACCACAAGGTGCCCAAGCTGAGCAAAACATTTCTTCCACTTACTTGTGTTTTGCACTCTTTTAACTTTACTATCTAACCTCTCTTGGTTAACTCTTGTTTTTTTTCGACCCCGATGCTATTAGGGCATACGAGGGCTAGGGAGTCTTTCCTTTCTTGCATTTCTTCTTTCCTTTATTTTCTTTTCTTCTCCAGAAAAGCCTGACCAGAGGCTGTAAGATGGCAGCCCTATCACTGGTCTTGCCTTCCTTTGGCCAGCAACCAATCGAAGGGACTATTATTATGCTTTCAAGTCTTATACGAGAATTTCCCGGAAGGATCAATGAAGATCTCTGGGCCGTCCTACGAAATGCTGGAGAGAAAATTTTCTATAGGATCGTAACAGGCCTTGGGCTAATACTTGGAAGGAAGAAGAACAAGAAGAAATGCTTATTTATTTAATGTATTAATAATTATATTTTATATTATAACTTATTTAGACACGTGCTAGATAATATCCATCCATTCGTAGTAATTCTGCCCGAAGGCAGGTCCTTCACTGCAATCATAACATTTTCATGCTATGCTTGCAGCTTTACTAGGGAATGGGTAGGAGTGGTAGCTTCCCGTTGCTTTCCACACCGGTGAAGGATGATGGTGATGAGATGATAATGATAAGGATGATGATGATGATGGCCATATGATTTTGGAGACCGTTTGGGCCTTAAAGTTTTCCTGACATTTGTCTTACAGGTGAGGAAAAACCCCGAGGAAAACCTCACCCCTGCGTGACAAGGCAGGACGCTACCTCGAAACCACAGCGGTGGACCTAGAATATATGTAGATATATATTTTTGAATGTTATAATGCGAACTATATTTTCTTACATGCTTAAAGGTAAACAGTTATTGGACCAATGAAAATGCTGTCTATACATCACACCTGATTTGTTTACGTTACAACATGAAGTTAGCTTGGGAGATGTATATGATACAACATTTGCAACTAATTATTATTATTATTATTATTATTATTATTATTATTATTGTTATTATTATTGTTGTTAATATTAATATTTTTTTTCAAATGCCCCAGGTTTGTCTATCGACATTCCTGGTGCTCTCTCCTGGTATGGCGTACTTGTAACCCACTTCTGAGGTTGGGGCGCCTGGAAGGCGGGGTTATGTTGCCTCGATGATATGATGGGTGATGATGATGATGGTGCGCCAGGAGAGTCCCTAATCCTAAGCTTAACCTAAGATGAATATGAATGATGATTATGATGGTCATATGATTTTGGGGACCGTTTGGGCCTTAAAGTTTTCCTGACATTTGTCTTACAGGTGAGGAAAAACCCCGATAAAAACCTTACCCAGAAAAACTGTCCTGACCAGGGATCGAACCCGGGCCCGCTGCGTGACAAGGCAACACGCTACCTCGAGATCACAGCGGTGGACTTATTATTATTCCAATTATTATTATTAATAAAAATATTATTGTTAATATTATTATTATTATTTTTATTAATATTATTATTAATATTAATATTATTATTTTTATTATTATTTTTATTAATATTATTATTAAAAATATTATTAATATTATGAAATGAATTTGTTGACAGGTGCTGACTCAAGTCGGTGTGATTCCCGGCAGCGATATGACCCCAGAAGCAGCTCTCACCAAACTGTCTTATGTTCTCTCTAAGACTGAGTGGGATATTGAAACAAAACGCAAGGTAATTAACTATACAATTATATTTATTAATTTATCATAAGACACTTTTTTCTTTAAAGATAATTAACTAAATCTATGGCTTATAGATAAAGGGTGGATTTCTCAACTGAAGTCTATACCACAACTGCAGTTTTCCAATTTTTTATTGTTTCCATAACAACCATAAAAACTGATAATCTAAGACTGTTAATTACAAAAACAAACAAGTTTTTTTGAGAATGGGAACATCTTACCTCTAATTATTGTTGGTTCTGTTTGAACATGTTTTGATATATATTAAATTAATGTTGGGAAGTAAACATTATGAGGTATAATCATTAAAATTCAGCAGAGAACATTTTGTTTAAACAACTCACCTCATAAGATTCATGCTTCCATGATACCGCGGTTTCAAACCACTTGTGTTCATCCTCAGCCATAACTCCAACTGACGAAATTCTTTGGCTGTCAATTGTTCTATTGTCACCATCTTCAGTGCTGCCATCTATGGTAAAATTTATGAAATGCAGAGAAAATTTCAATTTTTTTTTGACAAATACAACATTTCTTTGGCACCAATAAATAAATTTAGTCTGGGTAATCTTCTAAGTAGCAATAAAAAAGTCAATGTCCCAGACAGTAACAAATCTGGAATTTATCAAATAAGTTGTGAAGATTGCAATAAAGTTTATATAGGGGAAAAAAAAATTAGAAACTCATACAAAAGAACATTTCAGAAATATTACAAATTGTGAAATTGAAAAATCTGCAATTGCTGCACATAGTTTATTAGAACATCATAAAATTGGAAGAGAAGCTAAACTTTTAAAACAAGTAGAGAAGCCTTTGGAATTGATAGTTTGGGAAAAGATATACATCCAGAAAAATAAAGATAGATCAATGAATTTTGATATTCCTAACGAAATTACTTTGATTTCGAAGTTCATAAATTCAACCATGGATGGCAGCACTGAAGATGGTGACAATAGAATAGTTGACAGCCGAAGAATTTCGTCAGTCGGAATTATGGCTGAGGATGAACACGACCGTGTTTGAATCCGTGGTATCATGGAAGCATGAATCCTATGAGGTGAGTTGTTTAAACAAAATGTTCTCCAATGAATTTTAATATTTTGATATAATCATCTATATCATCGTCAACTTGCCCAGACTGTTGAATTTTATGTTGTGGACCCTAGATGTCAGTATCAGCTCCCTCCTCTGGCTGACCAAAGAACCTCCAGACTAGGTCACGTAGGTTCTTTGGAGGAGGGAGCTGATATCGACATCCAGGGTCCACAACATAAATCCCAACAGTCTGGGCAAGTTGACAAAGATATAGATGATTAAATCGAAGCATTTACAGGAAATAATAACTTAAAAAAAAAGTGATCCCACAACAGGCCCGGAGGCCCTTGGGGTAGTACGAGGTTAAGGCTCCCACTTTTTCTAAACAATCGGCACTTTATGTCAGCCTGGTTGTCAGCCCTGCATGACGGCCGCCTTTACCCCAGAACAAGCGTCTGGTACTCATTTCCGTTAGAGGCTGAGTCGACCCCAGGGCCATAGTGCCGCCAGAGGGTTTGGGTCAGTTTAAAAATCCTGACCCCAACGGGACTTGAACCCTCGACCCTCCGGCTTGTAGCTCAGTGCCTTAACCACTACGCTACGGCGTGCGCCGGAAGTAATCACTATGAGGTCCAATTTATGGTATAATCAAATGTTTCCTACATCTCCTCATAATAAATCTAAGTAGATCGCGATTTCGAGACCATAACGGTCTCATCTTCGGTACAATCTTGGCGACTGATGTTATGTCGATCGGAAGAAACTCTTGTTCTTCCCTCTGTTGGTGGACCAGAGGTTCATCGGTCTCCATCATAAGTAGCCTCTCTTCGAGCGGTGTTATGTCGTTTCATGGCGGTTTTCTTCTTCCTTCTATCAGTGGACCAATGAACCGATTGAAGAAAGAAGAAACCGCCAAGAAACGACATAACACCGGTTGAAGAGAGACTACTGATGATGGAGATATAGCTCTGAAACTGCAGTCTAGAAGAATAAAGGATATGAGGTGAGGTATTAAAAATATTAATTTAATTCTTAAACTAAACCTCATAGTGTTTTTTCCCCCTGTGAAAGTTAAATAAAATAAGTATCTTCAATTTCCATTTTCTCCCTTATAATGGAGTTTGTAATTTTTTCTCTTCCTGAAATTTTGCTGCCCTTCGTATAAAATTAATTTTTGTTGCCAAAAGATACTTGTTTATGTTGTTAAACTTTTTTTTTCGATTTTTTGCAAATGCCCCAGGTTGTCTTTTGACATTCCTGGTGTTCTCTCTTGGCATGGCGTACTTGTAACCTACTTCTGAGGTTAGGGCGCCTGGAAGGCGGGGTTACGTTGCCCCGATGATATGATGGGTGATGATGATAGTGGTGCGCCAGGAGAGTTCCTAATCCTAAGTTTAATCTAAGATGAATGATGATTCTATGTATTAAATTTGGGAATTTTTAATATTACGAGGTTCAATTCATTAGAATTAAATAAATCGTGATTATTTCTTACCTCATACTTCTATGTTCCTTTAAACACAGCACTGCAGTATCAGCGACTCCTTGTCACCATCGTCAGCTGTTTTCCGATTCGATTGAGCGTCTTTCCACTTTTCAGCGGTTGCCCTTTTACCAGCCGGCTGCTGGCCCTTCACATCCACATGTGTCAATCACAGAGGTAGATGATCAACAGCCAGTGTAGGGATGACATGTGGTTAGCATGTCGAGTCCCCCAGCCGTTATAGCTGGTTCCTCAACCTGGAGCCGCTACTTATTGTAGCTACCCAATTGCCTCACGATGCTGGGTGGGCACCGGTCCCATACTGGCCGAAATACCATGAGAAAATTTCTTCGCCAATGGAGACTCGAACCAGCGCAAGTCCCGTAGCTCTGCGCCAAGGCTTCCTACCTTAACCGCTCGGCTACGGCGCGGGACCAGCTGTTTTCACGATTGTCAATTTTTCTTTTGTTGATAATTATCCAAACTGCCATCTGATGTTCTTTACTAGAACCATGAACTTCGAAATTCCAGACGAACCGAGCTTGATTACAAAGTTCTTCAAAAATACAACAGATGGCAGTTTAGAAATAATTCCTTAAAAAGAACATCAGATGGCAGTTTGGATAATTATCAACAAAAGAAAAAACTGACAATCGTGAAAACAGCTAACGATGGTGACAAGGAGTCGCCGATACTGCAGTGCTGTGTTTAAAGGAATATAGAAGTATGAGGTAAGAAATAATCATTATTCATTTAATTCTTATGAATGATGATGATTGTGATGATCATATGATTTCGAGGACCGTTTGAGCCTTACAGTTTTCCTGACATTTGTCTTACAGGTGAGGAAAAACCTCGATAAAAATCTCACCCAGAAAAACTGTCCTGTCCGGGGATGGAACCCAGGCCCGCTGCGTGACAAGGCAGCACGCTACCTCGAGACCACAGCGGTGGACATTTGTTAAACTAAATATAACATAAAATTAGCAGAATTATTATATTCATTATATTTTATTACTTCTTTCAGATGATGCAGCAGAATTTAAGAGGAGAATTAACTTGTGAAAAAAAGGATGACAGCAGATTAGAAGAAGATATTTTAAAAATGGAAGATGAAACAAAACTGAAAGAAATAATGCTTCCAGCTTTATTTAGTAATTATATAATAGAAAGCAACCTTGATGGGTTGAAGGCACTAAACAAGCTTGTAAGTAATTATTTTTGAGATTTTATAATACTGAATTTTGCATAAAAAATGCTCCATGGTGCAACAGACCTAGTAAGTCCTTCAGTAAATTATTTTATTTCTATTTATCATATGATAGGGGTTGACTATGATTGTAATGTGTAAATAAATATGCATGGACAAGCCATCTGTAAACAATGGTTAACAGAAATAAAGAGAAACAATTTTGCCCAATGGTGTAACATCATAAACAGCGTACATTTCTGAAAATTAATATCTATACCCAAGCTGCCATTTCTCTGGCTCTAAAGTTTAGGATATACGAGGGGAAAAGGGAGAATTTGCCCTCTACTGCCAATAAGGATATGGTTGTAGTGGGAGTGGATGTCTGCCACAACCAATCACTGCTCTTGATGCTGCTATAGCGCACTAGTAAGGTTTGAAATTGCTGAGATGTTGTCAGCTGTATATCTGCTAGCTACATACATAAAGAGGCCACTCTCACTGAATATCCATATTGGCAACACTGTCTTAAAAACGTGAAGGCCGGATAATCAGTGGCTGCAATATAACTTTGTGGTATTTTAGATGTCAATATTCTAACCTATTTTATATTTTGATATTGTTCGACTGGAAACAAATCTCTGTATTGAGAAGAATTATCATTAAAACAATTTTTCATATTTGAAAAGAAAATTTTTTACCCAGACCGAGACTCGAACCCGGGATCTTTGGCTTTCTAGGCCAGTGCTCTACCATCTGAGCTATCGGGGCAAGTTCCAATGTAGATGCAAATTTTTCTCTTATATACGTTGTAATTCCCAGCACCAAATGCTTTTGAAACCATTGCTTCTATCTTTGCAAATGGCGGCTTCTTTATTAAGAAGACATTTATCGGGAATTTAAACACTACTTTATAAAGCCAGTAGAGCTTCTATTGATGTTTTTATTATTAATTTAACACTTCTCATTGAAGGATAAATTATATTTGAAGAGAAAAATTTAGAAAAATTTGCATCTAGATCGGAACTCGCCCCGATAGCTCAGATGGTAGAGCACTGGCCTAGAAAACCAGATGTTATTTCACTCTGTTTCCAAATTTCTCTCAGTTTTTTCCCTATGTAGACTCTCACATTCTTCACATTTAATCTAATAAATCCCTGATTTGTTTTCTTCTTCTATTTTCTCATTTTTGTTAGAATTAATTATTCTACTGATGTTAGTCATTTTCGGTGCCAATTTTATGTTGAAATTAGAAAAAAAAAGGAGAAATTAATGAACTTTGAAATTCCCGGGGAAAAGACCTTATTTTGAGGTTTTCATTCTACCATCAGAGGGAGCGAAAAGCGGCTCTTCAAGACGGTAGAACAACAGTCATGAAATTACTGAAGATGGAACTGAAGTGTAAAGTTCTGAAACTAGTTTAAAAATGGTTGGTGGTTGGTATCTAATGTCGAGCACTTGATAATGAAATCATTCGCTCTCTTGCACTCCAATATTTAGCAGAAAGGCTGGTCTCTTCTACAAAAGCTGGACAACAGAGGAGATGGTTTCTTCCCATATCTTCATTTAAAAATGGAAGAAGAATATGAGATGAATGATAAAGACCAAGATTTATTATTTTAACTTCTTAAATATGAATCTGAGGCAGCGTACTCAGAAATTGATTTGAATTATTTCTAATGCTATATTTTTCTTGCAGAGTGTCAACTTTTCTATTGAAAATGCAGACTGTCGGACACCCCTCCATGTAGCTTGTTGTGAAGGAAATAGAGAAGTCGTTGAATATCTGTTACTTAATGGAGCAAGTGTTCACGCAAAAGACAGGTAAGAATATTGTTTATTTTTTATTATTTCACTCACCTCATACTTCATAACTCCTTGCAAACCCAGGGTTTCTTCACATCATTTGTGACATTCTCAATGCTGTGTCACGTTCACAACTGACGTCCAACGGCCTTCTATCCTGCAGACTGACCTCCGCGCCATCTGGTGGCCGACCGACGAATTTCCAAATCAGTCCTCTCTCCTTATAACCGGGTATTTCAAAATTCATAGTTGTATTTTCATTCTTGCATATGTAATTTTTTTCCCAAATTGTGAGTTCCTTCGGTTTTTCCAATTGTTTAAGTAATTTTGTTTTGGTTTCTATTCCATGTTTTTCTGACCAATCATGTGCAGCTATTGCAGATTTTTCGGTTTTTCCATTTTTAACACTTCTGAGGTGTTCTTTTAATCTTGTATTTAGATTCCTTTTTATTTTTCCTATAGGAATCTAAATACAAGATTAAAAGAACGCCTTAGAAATGTTAAAAATGGAGAAACCGAAAAATCTGCAATAGCTGCACATGCCTGGTCAGAAAACATGGAATAGAAACCGAAACAAAATTACTTAAACAATTGGAAAAACCGAAGGTACTCACAATTTGGGAAAAAATTACATATGCAAGAATGAAATACAACTATGAATTTTGAAATACCCGGTTATAAGGAGAGAGGACTGATTTGGAAATTCGTCGGTCGGCCACCAGATGGCGCGGAGGTCAGTCTGCAGGATAGAAGGCCGTTGGACGTCAGTTGTGAACGTGACACAGCATTGAGAATGTCACAAATGATGTGAAGAAACCTTGGGTTTGCAAGAAGTTATGAAGTATGAGGTGAGTGAAATAATAAAAAATAAACAATATTAAAAAACCTCATAGTGTTATTTCCTATCTACATTACTTAACAGGTAAGAATATTCAATGTTTTTTTTTTTAATTTAAATTTGTCACTTATGCTATAGGTGGCAGATATTGTCGGCTCAATCATTTAGTTTACAGGCGGCATCGAAGGCAACTGTTTCTCTAAAAAGTACATTGTTATTGCCAGGTAGAGTTGGGGACTTTGTTGTTAGATGCTTCTAAGATGCCACTCCAATCATCACAAGCCTATATTTCAATTCTGTGCATTTCTGACCACGCACAAGCAGCTACTGCAGATTTTTCAATGACTATTTTTATTTACTTAATGTTGTTATCAAATGTTGGGCCTTGGCAATGAAACCATTAGCGTTTCTTGCTCTCCAATATTTCTCTATCAACCGGTAATACTTCACAGGTTTTGTAGATGTTCTTCGTTCATTTCTTAATCTTTGTTGCATAGAGGACAATTTGGATTCGTGTAAATTCCTATTTTATACAAATGTTTGGCCAAATAGTCATGTTCTGTAAGCAGTCTGCAGTTTTACATGGAATTTCTAGAATAATATCTGGCTTCTTTACTAAAATATTCCATTTTTTGTCTTTGGCTTTATTACATAGATCTTGGTTTTGTTTGATTTTATATTTGTTTTTAATTATTATTTTTATGGATGTGAAAGGTAAACTTTTAGGGTAGAATCTTTGAACGTATTAGACCGTAAAAGGCGTTCTCTGCTGAGAAAGTTTTATCCTAATACGATTTTGCTTACTCAGAAATCTATTCATGCGATAATAATTGTTGAAATTCGTAAGCTACCTGACGATGTAACTTAAGATCATAGCTTAAGATAGAAACTTATCGTGAGAATCCCGAAGGGAACCGATGGTAACCGATGTAGTTTGAAATTTTGCCGCATTATCCAAGATGTCGGACCTTGAAGACTTCGATCATGTTTTCGGTATACGCGGAGAAGAGGAATTTGATAGAGTCTACCAAAGAATTCAACTGGAAGAACAGGAGAATCGGCATAATATTGCGCGACGCAGACATCGTTGTATACGGTATTATTTGCGTGACGCAAGCGTAAATGCATCCTCTATAGCAGACGAAAATAACGGAAGTGGTTTTATCGCTGAGAATTCTGGGTAATTTCTTGCCAATATCACGAAAACGACGACTTTCACGCATGACCAGTTAGTGGGTCGCTAATTCGATCTTTGCACTTGCTCACGGTCAGTCAGCTCACCAGTGATTGGAAGTAATTTGAGTAGAGACTAATGTATTTGTATGCGGCCCTTAGTCATATTCTGAATTAAGTTGGAGCCTTTTTTGGCAAGAAAATCAGCAGTGTCATTTCCAGCAATTCCACAATTAGCAGGTATCCATTGCAATTTAATTATTTTCTGTAGTTTTTGAATTGCTGAATCATGTTATGGCACTCTTTACTTTGGATTGACTTCATTTTGTGTGAATTTATTGCATATATTGCTGCTTTAGAATCAGAGTGTACGACAGCATTTTGAAATTTATTTATTCTGTGTAGTAATTATTTACTTAATTATTTTACAGGTTTGACAACACACCACTGATGGATGCCATTCAGTTTGACAATCATCAAGTTATAAAACTTCTTGTACAATGTGGAGCTCATCTGGCACTAAAACAATCAACTATCATCGGAGAAAAACTTTGTAGGTACGTGACATAGCATTCATTTCCTCTCTCCTTCTTTTATCAACATTTTTAACTGCTAGGAGGTTGAGATTATGCTTGTATAGATTGCAAATTACTTTGAAATCTTTCATATTAGTTCTTTGTTGTGGTTGAGCAGTTTAAGACATCATGCCTAGGAGCAGACAAATATGTGAGTAATGAGGGGATAGTACACGGTGTCCCATTCAAACCTCCCACATTTTAATTAATCGTTTCTTAATTTCGCATATATATATATATATATATATCTTAATATATAAACATTTTGTGTCATGTTGTTTGTTCGCGATGGAATCCTAAACTACTGAACCGATTTTAATAAAATTTTGCACACTGTGTGCAGTTTGATCCAACTTGAGACTTAGGGTAGTTTATAACTAAATTTATAGTCGCATTATTTTGTATTGCAAATTATTTGTTTATTATTTAACAAAGAGTTATAATTATCTGTGAGTTCCATACGATTCTAACAGATGGCGGTGTAAGGTAATTTGGTAAGGTAATTGGTTTATTATTTAACAAAGAGAGATCCAGATGGCTGTGCTTTTTGTTGCAACCGCGAATTTCAATTGAATTACAAATATTGATTATTTCATAATTTAAGCGTGTTCAGTGTTTATTTTATTTTCAATATTATTAATTTCGTGTGTAAGTATTAGTTTTAAGTAATCTGGCTGAAAGACAGCAACTTAATTAAAATTTGTAACGTATACCTTAGCCACAGCAACGCGTGGCCGGGACTTCTAGTATATATATAGGCCTATATATAATTTGTGGAAATCAACAATTGAGGTTGTTCTAATGCATTATTAATACTTTTAAAAGTGTTATTACTGATTTATATGATTTGTTAATTTAGTAAAAATGAATGTAACTGACTGTATAATTTATAATTTACCACATATTAGATCATTTTCGTGCAGACCTTTCAACGAGAAAAATTACCTTATACAACAAGGTAGGCCAACTCCAGATTTACCGGATCTAAAAAAAATACATGGCAGTAAGTTTTTATATACTATAAGTCATATTTTCCTCATAGAAGTGGGGTAATTGCTCTGACCACTGGATGCCACTGTTCAAATGCATCACAATATTAATTGAAATTGAATTGGTTCCTTTACTGAAACTGGTCCAAGACTGAAAGCTAATATGAGGTGGAGTGTATAGACCTAATTAAATTTATTTTACCCTCATTTTGTTTGTTAACAGTGCTGCTGCAAGAGGCAATCTTAAAAGATTGCAATCATTTGAATTTGCTGGAGCAAACATGAATCTAGCAGATTGTTCTGGGAATACAGCTCTTCATTTGGTGAGTAAATATAACACAGTGCCTCAACACTACAGCACTGGCTTCCTTCAATGCTCTCTTGGAAATACTTTATAACATGTGACACAATAAAATGTTTCCAAGTTCCAGTCATACACCATGCGCGTGCACCAACAAATGCAAAGCGGTTTACCCTATGGAATCACAGGATGCAGCCAACATATACATGCTATTTCATCATCATCATCATCCATGCAAGTATTAGGCTGTATGGCATGTTACGGTCTCAAAGAGGAGTTTTCCATCCAGCACTTTTTTTGACGTCCCAGCGATCTTTTGCCTTGGGGGCAGTAACGAAGCACGGCTTTTGGAATTCTATGAGATGGCATTCGTTGAAGATGGGCTTTCCAGTTGTTCTGGTAGTTTTGTATATGGTGAAGAGTGGGTTCTACATCCAACTCTTCCATAATTTCCTCATTTCTTTTATGGTCCCACTTTGTATAGCCTGCTATATGGCGCATAAATTGTATCTTATTTGCTGTTATTTGGCTTTCATCTCTTCTTCGTATTGTCCATGCTTCACTACCATATCTTAATACCGGTCTTGCGAGAACCTTATAAAGCCGTGATCTTGTGTTCTTTTGTACTAAAGATGATACATGATATTAAACGAACATAAAAGCTAACCTAACGCAATTTAGTACTCTAACCTGCGAAAGACCAACCTAAAAGCTAACCTAATGTAATTTAAGTACTCTAACCTGCGAAAGACCAACCTAAAAGCTAACCTAATGCAATTTAAGTACTCTAACCTGCGAAAGACCAACCTAAAAGCTAACCTAATGCAATTTAAGTACTCTAACCTGCGAAAGACCAACCTAAAAGCTAACCTAATGCAATTTAAGTACTCTAACCTGCGAAAGACCAACCTAAAAGCTAACCTAATGTAATTTAAGTACTCTAACCTGCGAAAGACCAACCTAAAAGCTAACCTAATGCAATTTAAGTACTCTAACCTGCGAAAGACCAACCTAAAAGCTAACCTAATGCAATTTAAGTACTCTAACCTGCGAAAGACCAACCTAAAAGCTAACCTAATGCAATTTAAGTACTCTAACCTGCGAAAGACCAACCTAAAAGCTAACCTAATGCAATTTAAGTACTCTAACCTGCGAAAGACCAACCTAAAAGCTAACCTAATGCAATTTAAGTACTCTAACCTGCGAAAGACCAACCTAAAAGCTAACCTAATGCAATTTAAGTACTCTAACCTGCGAAAGACCAACCTAAAAGCTAACCTAATGCATTTAAGTACTCTAACCTGCGAAAGACCAACCTAAAAGCTAACCTAATGCAATTTAAGTACTCTAACCTGCGAAAGACCAACCTAAAAGCTAACCTAATGCAATTTAAGTACTCTAACCTGCGAAGGACCAACCTAAAAGCTAACCTAATGCAATTTAAGTACTCTAACCTGCGAAAGACCAACCTAAAAGCTAACCTAATGCAATTTAAGTACTCTAACCTGCGAAAGACCAACCTAAAAGCTAACCTAATGCAATTTAAGTACTCTAACCTGCGAAAGACCAACCTAAAAGCTAACCTAATGCAATTAAGTACTCTAACCTGCGAAAGACCAACCTAAAAGCTAACCTAATGCAATTTAAGTACTCTAACCTGCGAAAGACCAACCTAAAAACTAACCTAATGCAATTTAAGTACTCTAACCTGCGAAAGACCAACCTAAAAGCTAACCTAATGCAATTTAAGTACTCTAACCTGCGAAAGACCAACCTAAAAGCTAACCTAATGCAATTTAAGTACTCTAACCTGCGAAAGACCAACCTAAAAGCTAACCTAATGCAATTTAAGTACTCTAACCTGCGAAAGACCAACCTAAAAGCTAACCTAATGCAATTTAAGTACTCTAACCTGCGAAAGACCAACCTAAAAGCTAACCTAATGCAATTTAAGTACTCTAACCTGCGAAAGACCAACCTAAAAGCTAACCTAATGTAATTTAAGCACTTTAACCTGTGAAAGAATGCCACGCCAAAAATTAAATACTCTATCCATAGTAATTCTGCCCGAAAGCAGGTCTTTCACTGCAATCATAGCATTTTCATGCTATGCTTTGTAGCTTTACTAGAAATTGTAGGTGTGGTAGCTTCCCGTTACTTTCCACACTGGTGAAGGATGATGATGATGCCAGCCGACCACGCCTGACGTACATCACAGGGGCAGATGGACGAAATGAAACAAATTGGATGAGATGAGTATGGAGAAATGGTGGAATTAAATTGTGGCAGGGGAAAACGGGAGAAAACCCGAGAAAAACCTGCCCTAACATCCGTTTTTGTCCACCACGAAACCCCACATGGAGTGACCGAGACTCAATCTCGGAATCCCAGCAGTGAGAGGCAAGCAATCTGACTGCTTGCGCAACGGAGCCACACTTAGGAAGAAGTATAGTACAAAATTGAATAGTAGAGGAGGTAGTGCATCTCCTTGCTCCAACTCATTGTGAAATTCAAAAGTATCTGAAAACTGTTTGTCTACACGCGTCCCATGCCATAGCTGAGTGGTTAAGGCAAGAAGCCTTTGCACAGAGCTACGGGACTTGCATTCGTTCGAGTCCTCATGGGCAAAGAAATTTTTTCATGGAAATTCGGCCAGTATGAGATCGGTGCAAGAATGAGGTGAGAGAATAACATTAACTATGATTTGAGAGAAGTAGATTATACAGGGGATGATTGGAAAACATTGGCTCAGGATAGGGATATATGGAGAGCTTATGTCCGCGCAGCCATGAACCTACGGGTTCGATAGTGCCAGTGGTCAGTTAGTTATGGGACCAGTGCCCACCCAGCATCATGAGGAATTTGGGTAGCTACTCCAGGTTGAGAAAACCATCTATAACGGCTGGGCGACCCGACATGCTGACCACATGCCACCTCTACACTGGCTAGATGATCATTTACCTCTGTGATTAACATATGTGGATGTGAGGCCAGCAGCCGGATGGTAGGACAAAAGCCTTCTAGGCCTGTCACGCTTGGAGAAAATAAAGAAAATGGTTTGTCTGCACACACCCAATTTTTTTTAACGTTTAGACACGTTTGAGTAAGTCTAACTTTCTAGTTGTGAATTTAATTAATTTTCTTTATTTGATGCAGTCAGTTGAGATAACAGGGCACGCCCGTAGTGTAGTGGTTAAGGCAGTGTGCTACAAACCGGAAGGTTGAGGGTTCAAGTCCCGGTGGGGTCAGGATTTTTAAACTGACCCAAACCTTCTGGTGGTACCATGGCCCTGGGGTCGACTCAGCCTCTAACTGAAACGAATACCAGGTGCTTGTTCTGGGGTAAAGGCGGCCGTCACACAGGGCTGATAACTTGGCTGACATTAAGGGTCGAATCTATGAAGCATTAGACTGTAAAAGGCGTTCTCTGCCGAGAAAGTTGTATCCTAATACATTTTGCTTACTCAGAAGTCTATTCATGCGATAATAATTGTTGAAATTCGTAAGCTACCTGACGAGGTGACTTAAGATAGAAACGTATCGTGAGAATCCGGAAGGGAACCGATGGTAACCGATGTAGTTTGAAACCTTGCCACGTACCTTGCTGCTTTATCCTAGGTGTTGGACCTTGAAGACCTCGATCATGTTTTCGGTATACGCGGAGAAGAGGAATTTGATAGAGTCTACCAAAGAATTCAACTGGAAGATCAGGAGAATCGGCGTAATATTGCGCGATGCAGACGTCGTTGTATACGGTATTATTTGCGGGACGCAAGAGTAAATGCGTTCCTCTAGCAGATGAAAATAACGGAAGTGGTTTTATCGCTGAGAATTCTGGGTAATTTCTTGCCAATATTACGAAAACGACGACTTTCATGCATGACCAGTTAGTGGGTCGCTAATTCGATCTTTGCACTTGCTCACGGTGAGTCAGCTCACCAGTGATTGGAAGTAATTTGAGTAGAGACTAATGTATCTGCATGCGGCCCTAAGTGCCGATTGTCTAGAAAAAGTGTGAGTCTTAACATCCTACTACCCCAAGCGCCTCCCGAGGCCTGTAGTGGGAACACTTTACTTTTTACTTTAGTTCACATAACAATGAATAGCAATTTCAGAATCTGATAAGAAAACTGTGTTGTTTGACTCAATGTTTAATTACAGGCTGCCCTTCACGGTAACGAGAAGATAGTGGAATATTTACTAAGTAAGAAAGTCAATGTCATGACTGCCAACATGATGGGTTACACAGCAATTGATATAGCGAAGAAGATGAATCGGGATAATATATTACAATTACTGGTTGTACCAGGTTCCAGTTCAGGAAGCTTTACATGGCCACGAGGAGTAAAACAGAACAATATTAAAACATAGGCAAAGAATCACAAAAAAAACTGTATAATTTTATTAAATAAAAAAACACAAATATAATCACTTCAATTCTTCCCATAAGTTGTATTGGTTGTACTGTTAAAATTGTTACACTGTTATAATTAGAGACCGAATGTTAGGCAAAATGCCTACAGTTATTTTATTATAGATATTGTAAAAGTGACTTTATATTGATGATGTTTTTATTATTAATTTAACATTTCTCAATGAAAGATAAATTAAATTTGAAGAGAAAAATTTTCGCCTAGACCGGGACTCGAACCGGGACCCTTGGCTTTCCGGGCCAAGTGCTCTACCAACTGAGCTACCGAGGCGAGTTACGTCCAGACGCAAATTTTTCTCTTATATACGTTGTAATTCCCTATCGCCAAATGCTTTTGAAACCATTGTTTCTATCTTTGCAAATGGCGGCTTCTTAGTTAAGAAGACATATATTTTTCTCTTCAAATTTAATTTATCTTTCATTGAGAAATGTTAAATTAATAATAAAAACATCATTAGAAGCCTTACTAGCTTTTAAAGTAATGTTAAATTCCTAATAAATGTCTTCTTAACTAAGAAGCCGCCATTTGCAAAGATAGAAACAATGGTTTCAAAAGCATTTGGCGATAGGGAATTACAACGTATATAAGAGAAAAATTTGCGTCTAGATCGTAACTCGCCTCGGTAGCTCAGTTGGTAGAGCACTTGGCCCGGAAAGCCAAGGGTCCCGGTCTAGGCGAAAATTTTTCTCTTCAAATTTAATTTGACTTTATATTATATTTAAATTAAAATTGGGAAGTAAACATTATGAGGTTATATCATTAATAGTAAGTGGAGAACATATTTTTAACGACTCACCTCATAAGATTTCAAATTTCTTTCATCAGTGGAAGCCATGACTGAAGAGGGACAAGATATTGTCTGAAACCGCCGGTATCAAAGAAATTTGAAATTATATGAGGTGAGTCGTTAAAAATATGTCTCCACTCACTATTAATTGTAAAAGTGACTTCATACAAGTTCATACTGACAACCCTAGACTTGTTTTCCATTAAGTTAATTTTGCCTATAAATGCCTATTTGAGCTTACAATGCCTATAAATGCCTATTTGCCATTTTTTATCGAAATTAGTATTTCAATGAAATTAACTGAAATGGACAAACTTCATGACAAATTTCATTGCATATAAACCTTTAATTAACTGGCAATATTATTTTTGATTGTAGGCTTTCACGGCCGGCATCTTGAACCATATTTGGCTCGTCTTCCGGGCTTATAGGCCGTGGTCTGGTTGTCTTCATACTCGACGTTTCGTCTACTGCTGCGGTAGACATCATCAGGAGATACTGCGTGCTCTCTGTGAACTCAACAGTCGGCTGCAGACTGGCTGGTCGTTGGAAACTGTCTCTCTGTTTATAGCTAACCCCGGGTGGAGGGGGGGTTTCTGCGCGGACCGAGTTATGCGCTGTAGTGCAGTTTGCAGAAGTCATAGGCTTCGTTGTTGTGGTTATGCAGTGCTGGGATCCAAATTTTGTTTATCTTCAGACCATGAAGATAAACAAAATTTGGATCCCAGCACTGCATAACATGGTCTTCATGGTCGAAGATAAACAAATTTGGATCCCAGCACTGCATAACACAACAACGAAGCCTATGACTTCTGCAAACTGCACTACAGCGCATAACTCGGTCCGCGCAGAAAACCCCCCCTCCACCCGGGGTTTAGCTATAAACAGAGAGACAGTTTCCAACGACCAGCCAGTCTGCAGCCGACTGTTGAGGAGTTCACAGAGAGCACGCAGTATCTCCTGATGATGTCTACCGCAGCAGTAGACGAAACGTCGAGTATGAAGACAACCAGACCACGGCCTATAAGCCCGGAAGACGAACCAAATATGGATTATTTTTGATGTTGATACACTGAATTCAGTCTGTAGTCCTCGTGCACAGACAGGTGCTTCAAAGACAAAGTGGTGTGCAACAAGTATATGTGGTTTTTTTTTTTACCTTTAGAACAGTTGTTTCACGATGCCTAAAGAATGGACAAGAGTAAAACAGTAAAAGATAACTGACCAATTTCGTGAAAGAATTTGGTGCAGAAATATTCTCAAGTGGCATTGTTTTGCAAAGTGTGTAAAATTTCAGTGAATTGCATGAAGAAGTGCCTTTTTTCACAGCACGTACACACTGCAAAACATAAGTATGCTCTTTCTAAAAAGGCAAAACAAGTTCCAAAATCATCTCTGATATCTTCGTATGCTATTGATAGCATATGTTTATATTCTGTACGTAAGGCTGTAAAATTTTATGTTGTAGTTCATTTTTTGTAAGAGCCTATTTTGATTTTTTAGTGCCTATATTAATGATTTTTAGTGCCTTTTTACCTGCATATTTTGTACTTTTTAAGTGCCTAACATCCGGACTCTAGTTATAATGATAAGTTTTAAATTTGAATTAAATTTTCTATTTAAATGTTTTAAAGGTAATGTGACACTTCATCGCGGAAATGAAGAGCAGAGTGTCTGCTCACATTAAGTGTCACCCTTCGTCTGGAGTTTGTGGCAAATGCAAGCCTATACCTTATCCGCTCATACAGTGATCCTAACATCAACAAACGCCAATTGTATCCTTCCGCCATTCGCGCCACAATTACTGTCACTTTTGATAGAGAGAAGACAACACAGCAACAAAAGTCTCAACACCTTCAGCCATTTTGTTTCATGAGAATCGACTGAAGAATGACTCAAATGCATCATCCATATGTAATAAACTATTTCAAGTTGTAATCATAGATTAGGTATATTTTAGAATATTTTCTATGTTTTCAATATAATTATTTTCATTTACAAAGAATAACAAGTATATTCAGAGGACATATTTTAAATTTAATGGACGGAACTACTTTTTCGCTTACTTACTGCTTCTACAATGTACATCGGTGTCCATAACCAATGAAAAGCGAGCAGGTCACATGGTTTTTGTTTTCACTAGGATCACTAGAGTGCACAGGATATATATATATAGATCTCATAACCAGAGCCATCAAGGCATAGCATATTATATCCGTTTTTCAAGTCGCCGTCACTGTCCCGTAGGATCAAGCTCACATTATATGTGGCTGTGATCCGCAATATGCTATTCTCAGAGTATCCTTGCTAAATGCCACAAAAAAAGAAACTACAGATACTGCAAAACAAGTGTCTAAAAATCATACTTTCGGCCCCGCGTTACACAAGGATAACAGAGATGCATGAGGCCACGAAGGTGCCATATATTGATACTATCATAGCAGAAAGGGTCACCACCATGTCTCAAAACATAAATGATCATGGAAACTCAATAGTACGCAATATAGGACACGTTCCACAATGGCGTACTACACATAGAAACATATTCAACCAAATAATTATCCATAGTACTTAGCATGTAGCAACCAAGGTCAAATGATCAGCGCAGAGTGGGCGTGGCTCATTCCGGTCCTGAATCGAGCCGAGCTCTTCAATGATACTGTTTCCGATGCCCCAATCAAGCGAGATCTATTCGCCTTGGCAACAATATCCATATAAATCTCACATTACTCAAAATAATAAAATAAATCCCCATAAAATCGCCGTGTAGGCTAGGGTATACCAGCTGAACCCAATACCGAATACACACGTGAATTCGCCGACAAGGGACAAACAAGTCCTAGGAAAAGGCACACTGGACA
Source organism: Diploptera punctata (assembly GCA_030220185.1). Classification (NCBI taxonomy): domain Eukaryota; kingdom Metazoa; phylum Arthropoda; class Insecta; order Blattodea; family Blaberidae; genus Diploptera; species Diploptera punctata. The sequence goes on from JASPKZ010001620.1 coordinate 515,423, forward strand.
GCGCCAATAGCTGTCACCAAGTGATGATGATGATGATGAAACAATCTTGAACATTTCAGAGATTTATATGGGTTAAATTGGCAGCCCTGAGTGACCAGAACTGTCCGTGATATAACATATTAACCAATCAGAAAAATGCATAATTAATTAGCACCTCCCAAAGAAGAGGACCATATATTTACCGACATGGTCCAAAAAAAATTAGGCAATGACTTGCATTTCTAAGAACAAAGGACTGACGTCACTAGCAGACTGGCAGGTGCGTAGAAGCTATTGGAAAAAGTCTCTATGCAAGAATGCACTATATCAAAATATATTGTGCAATAATATTCAATTCTTATAAATTTTAAATAAATGATTAGTGGAAAAGAGGGTGAAATTTAAGAATCATCCAATTCATAAGAATTAAATGAATCGTGATTTCTTCATACCTCATACTTCTATGTTTTTTTAAACACAGCACTGCAGTATCAGCGACCAATGTCACCATCATCAGCTGTTTTCACGACTGTCAATCTTTTCTTTGCCGGTAATTATCCAAACTGCCATCTGGTGTTCTTTTGAAGGAATTACTTTCTAAACTGCCATCTGGTGTTCTTTTGAAGGAATCATTTTCTAAACTGCCATAGAACAAGTAACACACTTTAATTATTTAGGTAATAATATATCACAGTTTCATAATCAAAAGATGTGGAAACAAATTTAGAAAAATATAACAGATTAAATGGTATAATTAGGAGAAATTTTGGAAAACAAATGAGGAAAGAAATCCAATTGAGATTTCATAATGCCATAGCCAAACCTGCTCTACTATACGGAAGTGAATGCTGGACACTTCGAGCAAAAGATAAATCCCGCATTAATAGTTCACAAATGAGATTCCTCCGATCACTAACTGGAGTAACATTAAGGGATAGAATGAAAAGTGATGAGATAAGGATGCAGTGGAATAGTAGGGAAATGGTTGAACATATACAAAATTATCAGATTAAATGGTTCCAACACGTCCAGAGAATGTCAAATTCCCGTTTACCAAAGATGATTTACCACCTCAACCCTAAAGGCAAAAGAGACCTCGAAAGACCCTTCAACCGATGGAAAGATCAGTTTTTGTAGTCGCAGAACGGGCATCATCACCCAATACTGCATTCGGAAGAAGAAGAAGAAGAAGAAGAAGCCATCTGTTGTATTTTTGAAGAACTTTGTAATCAAGCTCGATTCGTCTGGAATCTTGAAGTTCTAGTATGGTTTTTTGAATATATATTTTTAAAAAACATAGAAGTATGAGTGTAAGAAGAAATCACGATTCATTTAATTCTTATGAATTGAACCTCATAATGTTAAAAATTCCCAAATTTATCATATAAATCCTCCAATTACTATGTAAATAATTTTCTTGTAATAAGTAGAGAATTATTTTGTTTTACAAGCAAGTTTTAAATTTTACAATTAAATTAATATAAGAACGTTTCCATAGAATTTAAATGAAGAGAATTCCAGGTAAAATTTGACATAACACATGCAAATTGGTTTCTTCTCTGCTTCCCTAATTATTGTTTATGGACTATTATAATTTTTTCAAGTTATATTGAATGTAAGAGAAAAATTTGCATTTAAATTGGAGGCCTTGAATAGCTCAGTGGCAGAGCATTAGCATATGAAGCTAGAAGTACTGGGTTCAAACCCTAGTCTAGGCATATATTTTTCTAAATTTGAATTTGAAGAGAAAAATTTTCAGCCAAACCGAGACTCGAACCTGGGACCTTTGGTTGTCCATACCAAATGCTCTACCAACTGAGCTACCAGGGCAAATTTTTCTCTTATATATGTTGTAATTTTTGCGCAGCAAATGCTTGAAGCCTTTGCTTCTATCTATGCAAACGGCGGCTTCTTAGTTAAGACATTTATTGGGAATTTAAACACCACTTTAAAAGCCAGTAGGGCTTCTATTTATGCTTTCATTATTGATTTAACACTTCTCAATGAAGGATAAATTAAATTTGCAGAGAAAAATTTTCGCCCAGACCGAGACTCGAACCCGGGATCTTTGGTTTTCTGTACCAAATGCTCTACCAACTGAGCTACCGGGGCAAATTCAATTGGTGGGCGGGAATTACAACGTATATAAGAGAAAAATTGCGTCTAGATTGGAACTCGGCCTGGTAGCTCAGTTGGTAGAGCATTTGGTATGGAAAACCAAAGGTCCCGGAATCGAGCCTTTGTCTGGGCAAATATTTTTGTTCTTCTTCTACTTCATGAAATTAGGCATTTTGACCTGTTTTTTACTTCAAGTGGGATTTAATGAAGAAAATGTTCCTCTTCAAATTTATTTATCCTTCAGTGAGAGTGTTAAATTAATAGTGAAAATATCAATATATTTTTCTCTTCAAATATAATTTGACCTTCAATGAAAATGTAAAATTCGTAAAAAAAAATCAAATGATTTTCATGTGCCTATATCACAAAATATTTTGGAAAATGAACAAATAATTATTTTTATTATTAATTTCATACATCTCATTGATGGATAAATCATATTTGAAGAGAAAAATTATATGTTCAGAACCAGGACTTGAACCCGGGACCCTTGGTTTTCTAGACCAAGTGTTCTACCATCTGAGCTACCTGAACAAGTACCGATATAAACGCAAATCTTTCTATATATACGTTGTAATTCCCTCCCTCCAAATGCTTTGAAGCCTTTGCTTCTATCTTTGCGGCTCATTTATTAAGAAGACTTATTTGGGAATTATACATTACATTATAAATGCCAGTACGGCGATCGGTACTTGTTCAGGTGGCTCAGATGGTAGAGCACTTGGACTAGAAAACCAAGGGTCCCGGGTTCAAGTCCCTGTCTGAGCATATAATGTTTCGCTTCAAATATGATTTATCCATCAAATAATTATTTATTTTAATTAAAACTCTTACACCACACAGAAACATTTTGTTACGTCAGTTACCTTTATTTTGTATAGTCTTCTTCTTCTTCACTTCCTGGTTTAGGCAAGAGTTGCCTGTTCCGATTTTGTATAGTAAGTGATTAAATTTATTAGAACATAAAACTCAGAATGTCTATTTTTTAACTCTCATATATATATACTACTTTAACAATTGCCTGTTGAAATCTGAAGATTTTCAGGCTCGTAAAAGAGCCTTAGACCTGAAAAAGAGACCTCTAAGCAAAATTTTCCAATTTTCATCGTCCAAGTAATGCCTTAGTTGCCTCCTAAATGTCTTAATGAATCAGTATGCTGACCACATGATGACATCTGTAGGAAAATAAGCATAACTAAATTAACTTGGTACAGAAACTCCTAACAAAGGAGAGTATATGGCTAGAGTCAAAAGACTGTAATGCCAATAAGTAAGAACAGTGTATACATAAAAGAATATAGTAAGGGGCACGCCGTAGCGTAGTGGTTAAGGCACTGAGCTACAAGCCGGAGGGTCGAGGGTTCAAGTCCCGTTGGGGTCAGGATTTTTAAACTGACCCAAACCCTCTGGCGGCACTATGGCCCTGGGGTCGACTCAGCCTCTAACGGAAATGAGTACCAGACGCTTGTTCTGGGGTAAAGGCGGCCGTCACGCAGGGCTGACAACCCGGCTGACATAAAAAAAAGTGCCGATTGTCTAGGAAAAAGTGGGAGCCTTAACCTCCTACTACCCCAAGGGCCTCCGGGTCTGTTGTGGGATCACTTTACTTTACTTTAATTTCAAGTAATAATATTATCTAATCAATTGAGTTGGTGTTTACTTGATGAAAATTCATATTCATTAATTAAATAAAAATAAAACGTATAGTTTTATTTGATTTTCATATTTATTAAGATATAATTCAGTTACAGCTGTTTATACATATTGAAGTGTGGCACATGTGACATTGTCTATATAGGACAAACTGGTAGACCTTTTATCTCTCGGATAAAGGAACACATGAGAGCATATAACAGAAATTTAGGATATTCAAAATATGCTAATCACCTATTCCAATTTAATCATTGTTTCAATCCAAATTTTGAAATTTTATGTTTGTGATAAGGGTAAGAAGTTAGACCTTTTGGAGGCTGTAGAAATAGATAAATTGAAACGTAGTAATAAATTGTTAAATTCTCAACTTGATTTGAATGAATCCCCTTTGTTAAATTAAAAAATTTAAATAAATTATTGTTGTATTGTTGCTTAGATCAGTTGGAACACAATTCATAATTTGTTAACATGTCTGAAGAAGGTACAGTGTACCGAAACAGCTGTAACTGAATTATATCTTAATAAATATGAAAATCAAATAAACTATAATTAATAATATTATCACTCAGATGAGGCATAGAAAGTTTTGTGTAGACTGAAATGAAACAGGAAAGAAGATAGTTTTAGTTGTGTGAATGGATAGCTTTCTTTTGTTTTGTTTCTATGGCAACAATAATAACAAAGATGGCAACTCCTCAACAGGAAGCATTTTGTGTTTTGCAGTTTGAGAGTTAATACTAATAAAATTCATATAAAATTCCATTGTGGTGAATAGTCATAAGATAAAAGTTAAAAATTAAAATTTACCTGTTGGCAGGTGTCGTCGTCCTCAACTTTGTTAAAATGATGTATATCAAATATTAACTGGTGGCCTTTCGGAAGTTAACTTTCATCATCAGCAGGATGAGCTTATGCTACTAGTTGTTGTTTACGTCGATGTAGACTCCAAGTTGCTGCTACAGACACTTTTGGATTCTACACAGTACACAGTCTTTGACAACCACAGAGGAAAAGAAGTCACTTCATAATACGTCAATGGCAGTAAATTTTCGTCATCACGGCACAATAGCTTCCAAAAATTAACAACAAAAACAAATAAGTATCTTTTCGCAACGGAAACGGATTTTATACAAAGGGCAGCAAGAATTTCAAGAAGAGAAAAAATTAGAAACTCAATTATAAGGGAGAAAATGAAGATTGAAGACACTATTTTAGATTATATTAAAACTCAGCAATTAAAATGGTACGGGCCAGGGATCTTATGAATGGAAGAGGATTGGCTACAAAAATGTGTTTTGGAATTGAAACCTGAGTGAAGATGAGGCAGAGGAAGACCTAAAACCTCCTGGAATCAGGGAATATATTTATATATGAAGGAGAAACATCTACAACTACGAGATTGGATGGACTGACAAAATTGGCTATTAGGGATCGAACGATGTCAAAGACATTAATCAACCGATGATCTATCTATCTAAATTAACGTTGAGAGGCACCTCTATTCGGTTCTCTATGCGTAACCCTGTATTATGCCTTTAAACAGCTCGGCTACGGCGCGGGAATTTTGGCGCCAATAATGTTTTCAAACTGGTCAAAATCAGAGCTTCCTTGATAGTCCATACTATTCTTCTCTTTCAAGAAAAAATATTGACTTTTAACAATATTAGTGTGAAAGAAGGAATTTGGTTAAGAAATGAGTATTTTCTTTCATTCATATGAATTGATAACGTAAAATTGCACACTTATCGAAACTACATTATCGAGTAAGTACTGTAAATTACTTATGTGTCAATAATAAAATTATGTATTACTTTCTTAAAATTGCATTTCATTACATCTCCCTTTTATGAAACTTACAATGGTATATTAATATTATTTCTTAAATTGAAATTATTTGTGATTGGAAAAGAATTGGCGTCTTCAAAAATTGATTTCTACGACGAAATCCAAAAACAGCATTTCTTGTAATCACCATTATCATCATATTCGATACTACAACAGAGTTTAACCTTGACCTACCAAATAACAGCACGCTATAATCACCATAGAAATCTTTAAACTGTCACGCAATAAAATTTATATTGTAATGTAGGCCTATGGTAACAATAAAATGATAACCATGGAAAATGCGTTGTGCAAAGAGAATATGTGATATATTTTCAGAAATTATACAATGGATTGTGGCGTTGCATTTGAGCATGTTGATATTAAAATTGAAGAGGACCAACTGTCAGATGAACAAATAAAATCAGAACAGGTAAGTGCATTTAAAATATTGACTATTCTATTCTATGCAAGGAGTCCGTACTCGTTTTATAGAAAAGTGGGATGTGGTAGGTTTTATGTCTCTCACAATTCTACACTTACACTCTTATGCCACTGATGCACTAAACACTTGTAAACACGTTTTGTACTGTTTTAAACATTTTCCAATGATCTTCAAGCTTTCTTTACAATGTTTTATATTTATATATTTACGTAAAAACATGATCGTGGGTACATTACTTTCCCATGTTGTTCCAACGTTGCCACCATTTGAAAATAATTTCAAACCATATTTAGTGTTAGTGTATGTAAAATTAGTTTATAGTTCATTAAATAGTACGCATGTAAATTGTTTTGTTACGTTAGGAAATGGGAAGTTGGTTTACATCAATTTTTTTAAGCATTTGGGAATAAATAATATGCATGTAAATCGTTTTCTTTAGTTAGGAAATGGCAAGTTAGTTAACGTCCATTTTTTTTTTTTTTTTTTTAGAAATTTATTCCCAAAGTTCGTAATGCCAACTGCAGAGCCATCTACCAGAGGCTATATTAGCCATTGCAGCAACTCCTGCAACTTGCGCATGCGCACTGCGATTCTGTGGAACTTAGAAGAATTTGTCTGGGACATATAACCGACTTTTTCCCTAGTTTGATTTCCACCATAAATTATATAAGTCCTACAGAATAACAGTATGCATGCGCATATGTTTACAGAGTTGACGCTAGGTGAAACAACATATCTATAAAGTCGTATAAAACGTTTATAGAGTTATTGCTAGATAGAACCATGTAGCTGTAACATCGAAATGACCAACATGTGCAGTAAATTTTCAAACATTTATTAGAAATGGATGTACATTAACTTCTCCCATTCTAACCTAAGAAAATAAATTCCATGCATATTATTTACTGTCATCTAACTGACAAAATGAAGTTAATTTATTGAAATATGGTGTGGAATTAATTGCGATTGTTGGTAACACCAATTTTACCGGAAATTACATTAAGCATTCACGCATCTCACACATGTTGGTTGAAAATGAGAGAGATCCTTCTCTCAAAAACTAGTTCCCGTGTTTGAAGGAACATAAAATATGAGGTAAGATGTTAAAAAATGACTAATTAATTTACCGAATTAAGAACCTCATAATGTTATTTCCCACATTTAACTATGAATGTTCTTATTATAACGGGTGAATGGAGAAGACTACATAACAATGAACTACATGGTCTTTATAGGAAGCCAGATATAATAAGAACAGTTAAGTCTCGTAGACTGCGATGGGCAGGACATGTTGCACGTATGGGGAATGAAAGACTTGCATGGAAGCTTCTTGTAGGAAAGCCAGAGGGAAAACGCCCAGTTGGTAGACCAAGAATGAGTTGGAATAACTAACTATGATTTGAGGGAAGTAGATTATACAGGGAATGATTGGAAAGCATTAGCTCAGGATAGGGATGTATGGAGAGCTTATGTCCGCGTGGCCATGAACCTACGTGTTCGATAGTGCCAGTGAGTAAGTAAGTAAGTATGTTCTTATTATATTTGGCTTCCTATAAAGACCATGTAGTTCACTGTTATGTAGTCTTCCCCATTCACCTGTCTGTTCATCTCTCTTCGGTCCAAAAATTTTCCTAAGAACTTTATTCTCAAATACTCGTAATTTCCTTTCCTCCCTTAAAGTAAGAGTCCATGTTTCGCATCCGTATAATATATATTTTATTGTCTTTGGCATGGGTTCCCTGAAGTAGTCCCCGCCTGGAGAACCGAATGGGGGACTATTTGACCTTCGGAAAATTTTACCCAAGTGGAACCCTTGGCTGCTTTATTAAGGAGACCTTTAATTGGGAATTATACATTACATTATAAAGTATATTTTTCTCTTCATATATAATTTATCCTTTATTGAGGTGTGCGAAATGAATAATAAAAACATCAAATAAATTGTGTTTTTCTATTTTTTATTTGAACTTACATACGGGGTGAGTCATAAATATGGCTATACGTTTGATCGCGTTGTGTCATGAAAATATTATCATTACAGGAAATATGAAATTACCGTTGGAAAGGCAATTATTCAAATTACAACAATGGAATAAAACAAAACAGTGTAGAACTTATGTCATTAGTCAAAATGGCATTGAATATGCAACAGCAAATTAGAATTGCTGCATGGGGAATAACGTATGCTAATGATCGTGAGGCAGCAAGACGTGAGTTTAACGTAGCATTGCAGCCGTCGACTGTGAGGAAGTGGAGAAAAACGACTGCTGGAAACTGGAAGGATGCAGAAAATCAAATCTCCAGGAAGGCCTCGCACTAGCACGGATGCAGAAACAACGATGAGAATTGTTGAGGCATTCGACGCTAGCCCACAAAAATCAACCTGCCATGCTGCACGTGAGCAGTGATTAGTTTTGTTTTATCCTATTGTTGTAATTTGAAGGATTCCCTTTCCAATGATAACATCGTATTTCCTTTAATAATAATATTTTCATCATAAAATGCGATCAAACGTATAGCCATATTTCTGAATCACTCTGTAGGCGGCATGGTGACATAGAATCCCCAATAAAAATGACTGTGAAATTAAAGCTCATTCAGATACTGCCTGCGTCTGTCAGAGCACACATTCACCGCGGTATAGAGTCCACAAGATTCTGGAATAGTTTTTGATCAGTACCACCTCTTTCCGTACATTTCCATACTCTTTTCAACAATTCGTGGGGCACGCCGTAGCATAGTGGTTAAGGCACTGAGCTACAAGCCGGAGGGTCGAGGGTTCAAGTCCCGTTGCAGTCAGGATTTTTAAACTGACCCAAACCCTCTGGCGGCACTATGGCCCTGGGGTCGACTCAGCCTCTAACGGAAATGAGTACCACACACTTGTTCTGGGGGTAAAGGCGGCCGTCACGCAGGCTGACATAAAGTGTCTAGAAAAAGTGGGAGCCTTAACCTCCCACTATCCCAAGAGCCTCCAGGCCTGTTGTGGGATCACTTTACTTTAGTCCCGCGCCGTAGCCGAGCGGTTAAGGTAGGAAGCCTTGGTGCAGAGCTACAGGACTTGCGCTGGTTCGAGTCTCCATGGGGGAAGACATTTTCTCATGGTATTTCGGCCAGTATGGAACCGGTGCCCACCCAGCATCGTGAGGCATTTGGGTAGCTACAATAAGTAGCGGCTCCAGGTTGAGGAAACCAGCTATAACGGCTGGGGGCTCGACATGCTGACCACATGTCACCCCAACACTGCTGATGATCATCTACCTCTGTGATTGACACATGTGGATATTAGGCCAGCAGCCAGCTGGTAGGCTAAGGGCCATCTAGGCCTGTTGCGCCAGGAGTTTTTTTTTTTTCAACAATTCGTCCTGTTTACAGAATGGTCTTGTTCATTTGGAGCGTAAAGTTGTCTTCACTCACTAACATATATTGTATTGGATCCACATCAGTTGACATCATTCGATGATCCACCAATAGCTGCATATCATGTCAAAGTCCAAAAATCAAATAACTACATAGAATACAGATACTGTGCAGTCTGTTGGCCTCTGTGAACATGGAGATGAAGGCCGAGCCCATTAACCTCTTATAATTTAGTGTAAAGTGTCTGAATGATGCTTATAAAATAGAAATAATATAAATATGATATAATTTAATCAATTGAGTTGGCGTTTACTTGATGAAAATCCATATTTATTAATTAAATAAAAATAAAACGTAGTTTTATTTGATTTTCATATTTATTATATAATTCAGTGACAGCTGTTTCGGCACACTGTACCTTCTTCAGACATGTTAACAAATTACGAATTGTGTTCCAACTGATCTAAGCAACAATACAACAATATTTATTTACATTTTTTAATTTAACAAAGAGGATTCATTCAAATCAAGTTGAGAATTTAACAGTTTTTTACTACTTCTAAATTTATTAATTTCTACAGCCTCCAAATATCTAACTTCTTACCCTTATCACAAATATGTAAAATTTCAAAATTTGGATCGAGAAGTTAGATCTTTTGGAGGCTGTAGAAATTAATAAATTTAAAAGTAGTAAAAAACTGTTAAATTCTCAACTTGATTTGAATGAATCCCCTTTGTTAAATTAAAAAATTTAAATAAATATTGTTGTATTATTGCTTAGATCAGTTGGAACACAATTCATAATTTGTTAACATGTCTGAAGAAGGTACAGTGTACCGAAACAGCTGTCACTGAATTATATAATAAATATGAAAATCAAATGAAAGTATGTTTTATTTTTATTTAATTAATGATATAATTTATATTGAATCATTCGCCTGTTACTGGTAGCTGTGTTAGGATCCATGTGACCTTATTAGATATATGTATATGTTTGATTAATTATTTAAATTTACGAGTATTGTGTTTATTATTAGAATTTTAGTTTGTATAAGTAAGCCAAAGGTCCTGGATTCAACTCCTGGTCTGAGCGTATAATTTTTCTCTTCAAATATGATTTATCCATCATTTAGATTTTAGATGTATGAAATGAATAATACAAACATCGAAAGAAGCCGTACTAGCTTTATAATGTAATTAAAAAATTCCCAAATAAGTGTCTTCTTAATAAAGAAGCCGCCATTTGCAAAGATAGAATCAAATGTTTCATAGCATTTGGTGCACATGAATTAACAACATATATCCATCCAGCCATCCATAGTAATTCTGCCCAAGGGCAGGTCCTTCACTGCAATCATAGCATTTTCATGCTATGCTTGCAGCTTTACTAGGGAATTGTAGGTGTGGTAGCTTCCCATTGCTTTCCACACCGATGAAGGATGATGATAATGATAAGGATGATGATGATGGCCATATGATTTCGGGGACCGTTTGGGCCTTAAAGTTCTCCTGACATTTGTGTTACAGGTGAGGAAAAACCCTGATAAAAACCTCAACCAGAGAAACTGCTCCGACCGGGGATCAAATCCGGGCCTGCTGCGTGACAAGGGGCACGCTACCTCGAGACCACAGCAGTGGACAACAACATATATAAGAGAAAAATTTGCATTTAGATTAGAACTTGCTCAGGTAGCTCAGTCGGTAGAGTATTGACCCGGAAAGCCAAAGGTCCTGGGTTCAAGTCCTGGTCTGAGCATATAATTTTTCTCTTCAATTTTATAAGTATGTTTTTATTATTAATTTAACAGTTCTCACTGAAGGATAAATTATTTTTGAAGAGAAAATTCTCACCCAGTCAGAGACTTGAACCCGGGATCTTTGGCATGCTGTGCCAAATGCTCTACCAATTGAGTTACCGGGGCGATGCAAATTTCTCTCTTATATAAGTTGTAATTCCTAGCACCAAATGCTATGAAACCATTGCTTCTATCTTTGCAAATGGCGGCTTCTTAGTTAAGAAGACATTTATCGGGAATTTAAACACTACTATTTGTATAAGTATGTCTATTCTGAGTATGTATTGTAAGGTATTGGTGACCATTTGTGAAATGTAGTTTTTATTTTTGAAGTTACGTTTTGTGTTTACATTTTTTAAATTTATTTTATTCAATTTAATGTGGAAATATATAAACCTTTATAAGATTCATGATGTGTTCCGTTGAGGTTTATTCAAAATTAATATAAAATTATAGAATATTCACCTGAAAGGTCCGTCTCCTCAACTTAATTATCATTTAACTGTAGCGCTTTCGGGACTTGTCCCATCATCGGCAGGATTCAAAACTGGTGTTTCACTGAAGATCTGGTAGAGGGGGTTGCATGAATTGGGTTCGTTTTCGTTTATCAGGCTGTCGTTGTGAGCTGCTTTCATGATTTCCATCTCTTCGAGTACGTTTATCTTCGCTGGATTATTTTCTCTGTGCATTACTGTTAGGGTGTTTATAAACTGACATGTAAGGACTGCAACAAATTTTATATAGGAAGGACAAACAGGAGTTTTAACATCAGATTCAAAGAACATTTTCGAGACTTTGTTCACGCAGAAGGTAAATCAAGCTATGCAAAACACGTTATCCATGAAGGACATCGCATGTTAAATATTGAAAACACCCTAACAGTGATGCACAGAGAAAATAATCCAGCGAAGATAAATGTACTCGAAGAGATGGAAATCATGAAAGCAGCTCACAACAGCCTGATAAACGAAAACGAACCCAATACATGCAACCCCCTCTACCAGATCTTCAGTGAAACACCAGTTTTGAATCCTGCCGATGATGGGACAAGTCCCGAAAGCACTACAGTTAAATGATAATTAAGTTGAGGAGACGGACCTTTCAGGTGAATATTCTATAATTTTATATTAATTGTGGAAATATATGTTGAAATGTATTTTTAAAATTGTATTTGAGTTAATTCCTTGGCTATTTTGAACGTATAAACCTCTACCAAAGCCTCAGAAAAATTGTGCTAAGACGTGGACCACTTGAAAACAGTCTCCTCCAAAACCATCTTTTAACCAAAGTCCTTAACCTTTAACAGGATTTTTAAAGGCCCGGCACTACCGTTTCGCTAGAATTTAAATTTCCATAACATCCTTGTTTTGCAGGGTTGTGAATGAAAAATGACTATATTGTTTATTTTTTATTATTTCACTCACCTCATACTTCATAATTCATAGCAGACCCTGGGTTTCTTCACATATTTTGTGACATTCTCAATGCTGCATCACGTTCACAACTGACGTCCAACGGCCTTCTATCCTGCAGACTGACCTACGCGCCATCTGATGGCCGACCGAAGAATTTCCAAATCAGTCCTCTCTCCTTATAACCGGGTATTTCAAAATTCATAGTTGTATTTTCATTCTTGCATATGTAAATTTTTTCCCAAATTGTGAGTTCCTTCGGTTTCTCCAATTGTTTAAGTAATTTTGTTTTGGTTTCTATTCCATGTTTTTCTGACCAGGCATGTGCAGCTATTGCAGATTTTTCGGTTTCTCCATTTTTAACATTTCTGAGGGTGTTTCTTTTAATCTTGTATTTAGATTCCTTTTTGTTTTTCCTATGTATATCTTTTCACAATCTTTACAATTAATTTGATAAATTCCCGATTTTTGCAGTCTTCAATCTTTTCATTTTTGTTGGTTTTTATTAAATTACCTAAGCTGTAATCATTTTTCGGTGCTAATTTAATGTTGAAGATTTTTTGAAACTTGTCAAATACGAAAGGATGGTATGTGAACTTCTTGAATTTTTTGCCTATATTTTTATCTGTCTGAAGAGTACTTTCATTGATGACTTTTTGTTCTTTGAATTTATTTATTTTCTTGTGTATCATTTTCTTTTGAAAACCATTATCCTTAGCAATTTGTATGATGTGTTCTTTCTCTTTATTGTAATTTTCTTTGCTCAGGGTCTGCTATGAATTATGAAGTATGAGGTGAGTGAAATAATAAAAAATAAACAATATTAAAAAACCTCATAGTGTTATTTCCTATCTACATAACTTAATGACTATATTGTTCTATATATGATACAAATCTATAATGGCCAACCTGAGGAAGTTGACTCTGAAAAGAAAGCCATATATGAGCCAACAATTGACTATTACAAAGATAAATACCAACTAGATAGTATAACTGTCACAGGATTGATGATTGGGGCAAGAGGTACTATACCAAGTTGCTGATGCATTAATAAAGGATACCTAATCCTTCTAATTAACCAACTGGATCTGCAAATAAAGAAAATTTCAGCCAGGAACTGTGTCACAATTTTTAACCCGTGAATGAAAACACGAATAACAGATCCGTGAATAAGGAGCATTTACCGTACTTAAGGGGAAGCATAGATTTTCAATTTCTGGTTTTTGTTTATTAATACAGTAAAAGTTCCTTATTCGTGAGGAATTCGTTCCACTAAAGGTACGTACACACCTGCGCGCCGCAAACACGAACAGCGCGCGCGCTGCACCATGTTCGTCAGATTTGGACGGGGTTTTAAGGTCCGCGCGCGCGTCTCTCACCACGATCCACTCATTGTCGGTTTTTTCCACGAACACTTTGATGGTTCGCTGTTTAGATTTGGACGGGTACCTGAGAGGTTCGTTGCTTTCGGTGCGCACCTATTATTTGAGTATGGAGTGGTCAGAGGAAAACGTGTTAAAACTTGTTGACATTTATAGAAGCAAGCAATTATTGTGGGATCCACAACATAAGGATCATTTAAAAAATCATTGAAAGGAGATGCCTGTTTTTTTTTTCAATGATATGTGTTTTTTTTTTTCGTGTGTGCTGTAATTGTATGAATAAAATTAGAATTATTTAGAAAACATTATTTATTTAAGACGTTCATTTCATAATATTATGTATGAAGTATCACAAAACAATACAATATATAAACAATTTATTGCTAATTATTTATTTATCTCTTCAAAGACTCCAAAGAGCAAGACTGCTCATGTTAAGGGGCAATATACAAAAAATAATGGCCATAAAACAATTAACAATAAAAACAAGAAAACAAATTCAGGCATAAGTTTAAGTAATACAAACTACTATAGATGCACAATATATATACACATATAAATACAATATTTAAACAGGATAATTTTTTTTTTATTATTGATTTCGTACATCTCAATGATGGATAAATCATATTTGAAGAGAAAAATTATACGCTCAAGACCGGGACTTGAACCGGGACCCTTGGTTCTCTAGACCAAGTGCTCTACCAACTGAGCTACCTGAGCAAGTACCGATCTAAACGCAAATCTTTCTCTATATACATTGTAATTCCCATCCACCAAATGCTATGAAGCCATGCTTCTATCTAGCAAATGGCGGCTCCTTTATTAAGAAGACATATTTGGGAATTATACATTACAGCCAGTACGGCTTTTTCCAAGTTTTTATTATTGATTTCGTACATCTCAATGATGGATAAATCATATTTGAAGAGAAAAATTATACGCTCAGACCGGGACTTGAACCCGGGACCCTTGGTTCTCTAGACCAAGTGCTCTACCAACTGAGCTACCTGAGCAAGTACCGATCTAAACGCAAATCTTTCTCTATATACATTGTAATTCCCATCCACCAAATGCTATGAAGCCATGCTTCTATCTAGCAAATGGCGGCTCCTTTATTAAGAAGACATATGTGGGAAAATATACAACAGCCAGTACGGCTTTTTCCAAGTTTTTATTATTGATTTCGTACATCTCAATGATGGATAAATCATATTTGAAGAGAAAAATTATACGCTCAGACCGGGACTTGAACCCGGGACCCTTGGTTCTCTAGACCAAGTGCTCTACCAACTGAGCTACCTGAGCAAGTACCGATCTAAACGCAAATCTTCTCTATATAACATTGTAATTCCCATCCACCAAATGCTGTGAAGCCATGCTTCTATCTTGCAAATGGCGGCTCCTTTATTAAGAAGACATATTTGGGAATTATACATTACAGCCAGTACGGCTTTTTCCAAGTTTTTATTAGAGAAAATTTAGTAGAGAAAGATTTGCGTTTAGATCGGTACTTGCTCAGGTAGCTCAGTTGGTAGAGCACTTGGTCTAGAGAACCAAGGGTCCCGGGTTCAAGTCCCGGTCTGAGCGTATAATTTTTCTCTTCAAATATGATTTATCCATCGTTGAGATGTACGAAATCAATAATAAAAACTTGGAAAAAGCCGTACTGGCTGTAATGTATAATTCCCAAATATGTCTTCTTAATAAAGGAGCCGCCATTTGCAAGATAGAAGCATGGCTTCACAGCATTTGGTGGATGGGAATTACAATGTATATAGAGAAAGATTTGCGTTTAGATCGGTACTTGCTCAGGTAGCTCAGTTGGTAGAGCACTTGGTCTAGAGAACCAAGGGTCCCGGGTTCAAGTCCCGGTCTGAGCGTATAATTTTTCTCTTCAAATAGGATAATATTAATAATAATAAAATTAACAAAATTAACTAAGAAAGCAATGAGAAAAAATATGTTTTAATACAATTAGAAAAATGTTTAACATTCGTGAAATGTTGATATTCAATAGGTAAGTAGTTATTTTAATGGTTGATTAATGCATAACGAATCCCTTTTATACCTTTTGTTAGAAACTAGTAATCTTTGTGCAATAAAGTACAACCTCTAGTATAATAATCATGTACATTTTTATTAAAAAAATTAAGGCCATGTTATGGTGAGATAGATTCTTAATAATTTTAAACATATATATACAAATCATGTCCACCGCTGTAGTCTCGAGGTTAGCGTGCTGCCTTGTCACGCAGCGGGGCCCGGGTTCAATCCCCGGTCGGGGCAGTTTTTCTGGGTGAGGTTTTTATCGGGGTTTTTCCTCACCTGTTAAAGACAAATGTCAGGAAAACTTTAAGGCCCAAACGGTCCCCGAAATCATATGCCATCATCATCATCTTTATCATATCATATCATCATCATCATCATCCTTCACCGGTGTGGAAAGCAACGGGAAGCTACCACACCATACACAATTCCCTAGTAAAGCTGCAAGCATAGCATGAAAATGCTATGATTTCAGTGAAGGACCTGCCTTCGGGCAGAATACTATGGATGGATATATTTTTTTTAAAATTCCTTTAATGCTATAATATTTGAAAAAGTATAAATAAAGTTATAAGATGTAATAAGTAATAAGCGTGACCAGACGTCCCGATTTTGGTGGGACAGTCCCGATTTTTAACAATTTGTCCCGCGTCCCGCGGCATTTAAAAAAAATGTCCCTATTTTGGGAAAGAATGCAGGACAAGCGGGAGAACGGAAAGGGAATAGACATCGTTGGTTACACCTGCTCTGCAAAATGTCTACTGAAGGTTTGTGGGTTTCCAATGGATCGCAGGAGGTTCGTTGAAATTAATAATTTCGACGAACATAACACGCGCCGCGCGCGCGCCGTTCGTGTTCGCGGCGCGCATATGTGTACGTACCTTAATATGGAATGGTAATTTGTATGGGTACATAGAAGATACATTCCAGGATTATGAAAGAAAATAAAAATTATGAAAATAAAACTGATTAATGAGAGATTTTGAACTATCGTCATCATAATAGTACATTCACGAATTTAGGCCATTTGTTGACCTGTTTCGACCTCAAGGGAAACACTATCCAAAAGTCCTTTGAGTGGACGTCCTGGTCTTCTTCTTCCTGCAGGTTGATATCTTAACATTTGTTTGGGTATCCTGTGATTTTCCATTCAATGAATATTGACTTATAATCAGAAATTTTGTTTTCTATAGGTTCCATGTGTAATTCTTCTAAGATGTCTTCATTTTTTTGTGATCTAGTAGTGTGTATCCTGCAGTCCTCCGAAGATATCTCATTTCAGCAGATCTAAGTCTCTGTATATCCTTCTATTTCAACGTCCATACTTCACTACCATACAAAAGAGTTGGAAGAGCCATGTTTTATACACTTTTATTCTTGAATGCTTTTGGACTACTGTGGCTTGAAGATAGAATTTATTAACCCTTAAATTGGCAAAACACAAATTTCTTCTGTTAGTTATTTGAATGTGGCGGACCGCAGTGAAAATGGAATCTTGTATAACTGTTATTATTAGGTATATTGTATAATTATACACATATTTAAGTGGTTTATTTTTGTTCGTTTTCTTCTGATTTATTTAAAATATTAAATTAATTGAACCAACTGATGTATCCAAAAGGATACATTACGAATTTAAGGGTTTACCCTAAAATTCTTTAAAAATTTAGATATTTTTGCATTTACATCTTTTTCTTCTTCATATGAGATATTGCATCCTAGATACGTAAAATTATTCACCTGCTCCAAAATTTTATTGTCAAGTACAATTTTACTTCTGACAGGATCTACACCTTGAAATGCCATAATTTTTGTTTTTTCTGTAGATATTTATTTACGTCCGAAGTTAAAATATTTTGTTTTCACGCTGTCTTTCAAAACAACACGTCATGTAAATTTGATGACCAGTGTCTTTAAAGCTTATGTTGTCTTTGGTCATGTAACCATGGTTGTGAAATATTAAACATCGGTGGCGGATTCTTAAATTATTTCTTACCATATTTGAACTAGGTTTGAAATAAATCAAACAACTTTTTCAATAAAATGTTTAAAATAAAAACTTGAACAAAAATTACCCGTCCCCCAGGTTGGGGGTTAATGCATTGGGCCAGCTCCTCGTTCATCAATAAAAGAAAAAAATGCTGCTAAAACCCTAGAATGGATAAGAATACGAAATAAAGAAATAAGGGAAATTATGGGTGTACAAGAGGAGCCGGACATCATAGACATCATAGAAAAGAAAAGATTGCAGTGGTATGGTCATGTCAAACGAATGCCAGAGCAAAGATTGCCAAAAATTGTTATGGAATGGTTCCCAATGGAAAAGGAGGAAGAGAGGAAGACCAAAGAAAACTTGGATAGAAGGGGTACAAGCAGCTATGAATATCAAAGGAATGGAGGAAGATCAATGGATGGACAGAGAGGAATGGTGTTTGGTTTCTGGAAGACGGTGGCAGCTGCCATCATACCGGATGATGATGATGTTTAAAATAATTAATAACATGCAATTTTGAAGCAATGTTTTTTCCTTAGACATATTCTGTGTACACAAGTGAATTTTCAGTGATGGGTTTAATTAATAATTTTATTTTTAAAATTATTAAATTAATATTAAGAAGCTAAAGCTATTACTATCATTAAAACAAGTAAAGTAATATAAAAGGTAAAGGTATCCCCACCACAGGTCTCAGGAGGCCCTTGGGGTAGTAAGAGTAAAAGGCTCCCACTTTTCTGGACAATCGGCACTTGATGTGAACCGGGTTATCAGCCCTGTACGTGACGGCCGTCTTTATACTCCCAGAGCAAGCGTCTGGTACTCATTTCCGTTAGAGGCTGAGTCGACCCCAGGGCGATAGTGCTACCAGAAGGTTTGGGTCAGTTTAAAAATCCTGACCCCACCGGGACTCGAACCCTCGACCTCCAGGCTTGTAGCGCAGTGCCTTAACCACTATGCTACAGTGTGCACACAACTAAATTATTGTAATCAATGGTAAAGAGAAAAATGTTTGCCTGAACCGGGAATTGATCCCTGAACCTTCAGCTTTACGTGCTGATGCTCTGTCCACTGAGCTAATCCAGGCTACATTCCCATCCAAGTACAAATCCATCCTTTACCTTACTTTCTTGGTCCCACATTCAATTCAATGAATCATTATTCACAAATACACATTAAATGGCTTCTACATTAAGAAGACATTAAGTATCTCCTTACAGCTATAGCATTATTTATTAAATTAATATTAAGAAGCTGACCAGCCTCATGGACTAGTGGTCAGCATTTCTGACTACTGTTCATGAGGTCCCAGATTCCTTATTGCTCCAAAGATTTTTCTTATTACTTTCCTTTCAAAGAACTTATGCTAAACAAAAGGTCAAATATAGGTTATGGTGAGATATTTTTGTTAGCTTTTCAAGTTTAAGATATATGAGCATAAATGTTTAGTAATATTAAAATGTTAATGTGATATTATGGCAGATACAGGTGTTCCAAAATAACTTTGTACATAGGTGTAAAATGAAAAATTGTTTTATACAAAAGTTGCCCAACTGTTAGGGAAAAATAATACTGATGGTTACTGAACTTTGTAATGTTATTTATTAACAAGATATGAATACTAACTTTGTTTTCATCAATGGAACCATGTATTTTTTCTTTGAGATAATCACAAAAACGAGAGGAGTGTATTAGTCAATCAAAATATCTCTGCAGGCAGACGCATCGCGAAGCATTGTTTGTTGTTGCACGTGACGTCATATAAGACAGTGTACAGTGAGGAAAGAACCACAGTTGCCTTTTAATAGCACTTGTAACCACATCATTCGCTCTTGAACAGCGATTTCATGTCGAATCAACAATTTGTATTATAGAGCTACGTTTGTATTGTATAAGTATGGAGACGCCTAAAAGTCTCCAAGAAAAGTGATTAATTCACAAGGCAGAAAGATAATTTACATATTGCACATGTGCACCGCTGCACTGTCAGCGTCCCACATCCCATTCCCCTCTGCACTTCATAGTTAGCAGTGTCACGTGTTCTATTCCTGTATAAACATGATTGCACTACCCTCCATCAACAACTCTTTAAACGGGTAATACATACTGGTGTTTTTTATTTATTTATTTATTTTTATGTGTTTATTTTCAAACTTTGAATGATATCTTAATATATAAAAATTTCGTGTCACGTTGTTTGTCCGCAATGGAATCCGTAACTACTGAACCGATTTTAATAAAATGTTGCACACTGTGTGCAGTTTGATCCAACTTGAGACGTAGGGTAGTTTATAACTAAATTTATAGTCGCATTATTTTTTTTATTGCAAATTATTTGTTTATTATTTAACAAAGAGTTATAATTATCTGTGAGTTCCATACGATTCTAACAGATGGCGGTGTAATTATCTGTGAGTTCCATATGATTCTAACAGATGGCGGTGTAAGGTAATTTGGTAAGGTAATTGGTTTATTATTTAACGAAGAGAGATCCAGATGGCTGTGCTTTTTGTTGCAACCGCAAATTTCAATTGAATTACAAATATTGATTATTTCATAATTTAAGTGTGTTCAGTGTTTATTTTATTTTTAATATTATTAATTTCGTGTGTAAGTATTAATTTTAAGTAATCTGGCTGAAAGACAGCAACTTAATTTAAATTTCTAACGTATACCTTAGCAACAGCAACGCGTGGCCGGGACTTCTAGTAATGTATAAATATTGAAATCCCAGGTCAACAGGATCCTTAGATGTCTTTGTTATGATAAGAGAAAAAAGTGCACTTGGCAATGCGTAAAGTTTCACTGTGCCTCGTTGTGATTGATATGGGTCTGTTACTAACTAACTCACTCACTCACTGGCTATATCAAACCCATAGGTTCATGGCCACATGGACATAAACTCTCCATATATCCCTATCTGGAGCTAATGTTTTCCAATCATCCTCTGTATAATCTGCTTTCTTCAAATAATACCTGCTGTTGAGCACTTTCCCTCGTTCCATGCCCCTCTTTCATTCCCCATTAGTTCCATATGTCTTGCCCATTCTAGTCTATAAGACTTAACTGTTCTTTTTAATAAAACATGGGTTTCCATAAAGATCATATAGCTCACTGTTATGTAAGTTTTCTCCATTCACCTGTCTGTTCATCTCTTTTTGGTCCAAAAGTTTTCATAGGGTCTTTATTTTCAAATATTTGTAATGTTTTCTCCTCCCTTAAATAAGTAAGAGTCCATGTTTCGCTTCCATATAACTGGGAGAGTAAGTTTTATATATTTTCAGTTTAACTTTTTTGAGAGAACTTGGGACGACAAGAATCCTTATAATTCATAATAGCACACATTTCCAGAATTGAGCCTATGTTTAATTTTCTTTGTGTATCTCATTCATGACAAATGAGGGAAATTTTGAGGAAGTGGCTGAATTCAAATACCAAGGAACAATAATCACAAATAGGAATGAGATGCACAAAGAAATTAAACATAGGCTCAATTCTGGAAATGCGTGCTATTATGCATTGCAGAGACTTTTGATGCCCCAACTCCTTTCAAAAAATGTTAAGCTGAAAATATATAAAACTATTATTCTACCAGTTATATTATATGGGTGCGAAACATGGATTCATACTTTAAGGGAGGAAAGGAGATTACGAGTATTTGAAAATAAAGTTCTTAGGAAAATTTTTGGACCAAAGAGAGATGAACAGACAGGTGAATGGAGAAGACTACATAACAATGAACTACATGGTCTTTATAGGAAGCCAGATATAATAAGAACAGTTAAATCTCGTAGACTGCGATGGGCAGGACATGTGGCACGTATGGGGAATGAAAGACGTGCATGGAAGCTTCTTGTAGGAAAGCCAGAGGGGAAACGCCCAGTTGGTAGACCAAGAATGAGGTGGGAGAACAACATTAACTATGATTTGAGGGAAGTAGATTATACAGGGAATGATTGGAAAACATCTCAGGATAGGGATGTATGGAGAGCTTATGTCCGTGCGGCCATGAACCTTCGGGTTCGATAGTGCCAGTGAGTAAGTAGGCATCTCATTCCTGCTTGTAATATTATTGTTCGTAGGTATTTGATTTCAGTCACATCTGCAAAACTTCCCTCTTTTGTCATTAACTGTCCATTTCCATTATATAATGTGTTTCTATGTGTGACCATATAGTTTTATTGATGTTTCCTTCCATTCCCAATTTCTTATTGTTACTCAATAGAGTGTTCTTGTAGATTAAAAATAATTCTTCCTGTCCCAATGCAATTGTTAAATGTGACAATATTTTTAATTTATCATTTTGTAGAGAATTTAGTAGGCAGGAGTATAGTGGACTCAGAACTTTAATTTTCAGGTGGCATAAAAAGGCAATTGTTTCCCTCTGGTTTAAAAAAAAAAACATTGTTACTGCCAGGTAGAGACGGGGAGTTGTTGTTAGAGGCTTCTAAGATGCCGCTCCAATCACAAAAAACTGAGAACAGTTCTCTGCCAATAATGTCTTTGTATTTCTAAATGACGTTTCCATGTCAACTCCACGTGGGTATAATTATCTTAATAGCGTTGTAACTTTTGTCTTTTGCAGTATTATTGTAATAGAGTATCATAACAACGGCTTGTAGCATTTAGGGTTAGGGAGTGAACCATGTATAAGAGAGAAAAATACACATTTAGATTGGAGGCACAGGTAGCTCACTTGGAAGAGCATTGACATAGAGAGTCAAAGGTCCTGGGTTCAAACCCCAGTCTAGGCGTATATTTTTCTTTTCAAATATACTTTGTCCATCATTAAGATGCTTAAAAACGAATAATATTAACATTGAAAGAAGCACTACTGGCTTTATAAGTAATGTTTAAATTCCCAATAAAAAAGTCTTCTTAATAAAGAAGCCGCCATTTGCAAAAATCGTAGTAACGGCTCGTAGCATTTGGGTTAGGGAATTAACTATGTATAAGAGAAAAATACGCATTTAGATTGGAGGCCTAGGTAGCTCACTTGGAAGAGCATTGACATAGAGAGTCAAAGGTCCTGGGTTCAAACCCCAGTCTAGGCGTATATTTTTCTTTTCAAATATACTTTATCCATCATTAAGATGCTTAAAAACGAATAATATTAACATTGAAAGAAGCACTACTGGCTTTATAAGTAATGTTTAAATTCCCAATAAAAAGTCTTCTTAATAAAGAAGCCGCCATTTGTAAAAATCGTAGCAACGGCTCGTAGCATTTGGGGTTAGGGAATTAACTATGTATAAGAAAAATACGCATTTAGATTGGAGGCCTAGGTAGCTCACTTGGAAGAGCATTGACATAGAGAGTCAAAGGTCCTGGGTTCAAACCCCAGTCTAGGCGTATATTTTTCTTTTCAAATATACTTTGTCCATCATTAAGATGCTTAAAAACGAATAATAACATTGAAAGAAGCACTACTGGCTTTATAAGTAATGTTTAAATTCCCAATAAAAAGTCTTCTTAATAAAGAAGCCGCCATTTGCAAAAATCGTAGTAACGGCTCGTAGCATTTGGGGTTAGGGAATTAACTATGTATAAGAGAAAAATACGCATTTAGATTGGAGGCCTAGGTAGCTCACTTGGAAGAGCATTGACATAGAGAGTCAAAGGTCCTGGGTTCAAACCCCAGTCTAGGCGTATATTTTCTTTTCAAATATACTTTATCCATCATTAAGATGCTTAAAAACGAATAATATTAACATTGAAAGAAGCACTACTGGCTTTATAAGTAATGTTTAAATTCCCAATAAAAAGTCTTCTTAATAAAGAAGCCGCCATTTGTAAAAATCGTAGCAACGGCTCGTAGCATTTGGGGTTAGGGAATTAACTATGTATAAGAAAAATACGCATTTAGATTGGAGGCCTAGGTAGCTCACTTGGAAGAGCATTGACATAGAGAGTCAAAGGTCCTGGGTTCAAACCATAGTCTAGGCGTATATTTTTCTTTTCAAATATACTTTGTCCATCATTAAGATGCTTAAAAACGAATAATAACATTGAAAGAAGCACTACTGGCTTTATAAGTAATGTTTAAATTCCCAATAAAAAGTCTTCTTAATAAAGAAGCCGCCATTTGCAAAAATCGTAGCATTTGGGGTTAGGGAATTAACTATGTATAAGAGAAAAATACGCATTTAGATTGGAGGCCTAGGTAGCTCACTTGGAAGAGCATTGACATAGAGAGTCAAAGGTCCTGGGTTCAAACCCCAGTCTAGGCGTATATTTTTCTTTTCAAATATACTTTATCCATCATTAAGATGCTTAAAAACGAATAATATTAACATTGAAAGAAGCACTACTGGCTTTATAAGTAATGTTTAAATTCCCAATAAAAAGTCTTCTTAATAAAGAAGCCGCCATTTGTAAAAATCGTAGCAACGGCTCGTAGCATTTGGGGTTAGGGAATTAACTATGTATAAGAAAAAATACGCATTTAGATTGGAGGCCTAGGTAGCTCACTTGGAAGAGCATTGACATAGAGAGTCAAAGGTCCTGGGTTCAAACCCCAGTCTAGGCGTATATTTTTCTTTTCAAATATACTTTGTCCATCATTAAGATGCTTAAAAACGAATAATAACATTGAAAGAAGCACTACTGGCTTTATAAGTAATGTTTAAATTCCCAATAAAAAGTCTTCTTAATAAAGAAGCCGCCATTTGCAAAAATCGTAGCATTTGGGGTTAGGGAATTAATTATGTATAAGAGAAAAATACGCATTTAGATTGGAGGCCTAGGTAACTCACTTGGAAGAGCATTGACATAGAGAGTCAAAGGTCCTGGGTTCAAACCCCAGTCTAGGCGTATATTTTTCTTTTCAAATATACTTTGTCCATCATTAAGATGCTTAAAAACGAATAATATTAACATTGAAAGAAGCACTACTGGCTTTATAAGTAATGTTTAAATTCCCAATAAGAAGTCTTCTTAATAAAGAAGCCGCCATTTGCAAAAATCGTAGCATTTGGGGTTAGGGAATTAACTATGTATAAGAGAAAAATACGCATTTAGATTGGAGGCCTAGGTAACTCACTTGGAAGAGCATTGACATAGAGAGTCAAAGGTCCTGGGTTCAAACCCCAGTCTAGGCGTATATTTTTCTTTTCAAATATACTTTGTCCATCATTAAGATGCTTAAAAACGAATAATATTAACATTGAAAGAAGCACTACTGGCTTTATAAGTAATGTTTAAATTCCCAATAAGAAGTCTTCTTAATAAAGAAGCCGCCATTTGCAAAAATCGTAGCAACGGCTCGTAGCGTTTGGGGTTAGGGAATTAACTATGTATAAGAGAAAAATACGCATTTAGATTGGAGGCCTAGGTAGCTCACTTGGAAGAGCATTGACATAGAGAGTCAAAGGTCCTGGGTTCAAACCCCAGTCTAGGCGCATATTTTTCTTTTCAAATATAATAATATAGTATGTTAATTCCAGTGAATAAAACGTGACAATGCCGCTTGATTTGCTAAATACTTATCCATGCAAAATAGACCTACATAACCACAAAGCAAAGCGCCTGTAAACTAAAAGACTGAGTCCACGATACCTGTAATTCATATTAACTTACATCCTGTTCAGAATGTCTATAGAGTGGATATAAACAAATGTAACAATTATTTACAAAATTTTAATAATAAAGAACAACTGAAATTAAACTTTGGCTGTTGTAGGGTTCAGGTCGCAAAAAAATTTCAATTTAATATCTTATTCCACTGATGCACGTTTAAAACATTTTGCAACACTTTTAAACACATTTTAAACATCTTCCAATGTTGCAAGAATTTTTTTTATATTTATATATTTACGTAAAACATGGTCGTGCTACATTGCTTACTTGCTACTCTCTGCTATTTTCCCTCCTCTACCTATGTTGTTCCAGCGTTGCCACCATCAACAACCCAAAATACTCCAGATGTTGCCAACCATTTCCACGTTCCCTGGATTTCACCTACGTTAGAGTAATTGATTTGTTTTACAGTAATTTATTTAGGTTTGGTTAGCTTTTAGGTTCCTTGCTTTTTAAATGTGATTTGATATGTAAAATAAATTACCTCTTCATATCTGTTATTCTATGAAAATTTCAAAATATCGGACGGTTACCACGTAAAATCATATTTCCACTAGTTCATTTCGTGTTAATTATACATTTTTAGACAAGTTCTGGGAATTTTGTGTCAATGTTGGTCATACAGATTTCACATACATATACCGCCAACTGCTGGAGGTTGCATTTATCTACCTGGGATAATTGGAGCACTAGCACATGTGCACTGCGATTCTATAGAACTTAGAAGAATTTTCTTGCGACCCGAAGTGTAGCATATCCTGTACTTTTAGTTACATATATATACTGTTGCATTTTGTTTATCTCCACTCTATAGACATCCTGAATATAAGAGTAAGGTTTTATTTAATTTGTTACAGGAAACAAGGAATGAAATGAATGCTGAGGAAGAAGAAGAGAGTCATATTGACATTAAATTTGGTCATCATTTTCTAGCTTCTGTATCAGAGGTAAGTAAGGACTGTTCCTATACAGAGTGATTCAGAAATTTGGCTATATGTTTGATCGCATTTTGTGACGAAAATATTATTATTAAAGGAAATGTTATCATTGGAAAGGGAATCCATCAAATTACAACAATAAAACAAAACAAATCACTGCTCACGTGCAGCTTGGCGGGTTGATTTTTGTGGGCTAGCGTTGAATGCCTTCACAATTCTCTTTGTTGTTTCTGCATCCGTGCTAATGCGAGGCCTTTCAGGAGGTTTGATTTTCTGCATCCTTCCCGTTTCCAGCAGTCGTTTTCTCCACTTCCCCACAGTCAACGGCTGCAATGCTACGTTAAATTCACGTCTTGCGGCCTCACAATCATTAGCATACGTTATTGCCCATGCAGCAATTGTAATTTGCTGTTGCATATTCAATGCCATTTTGACTAATGACATAAGTTCTACACTGTTTTGTTTTATTCCATTGTTATAATTTGAATAAGTGCATTTCCAACGGTAATCTCATATTTCCTGTATTGGTAATATTTTCATTCAACGCGATCAAACGTATAGCCATATTTATGAATCACCCCATACTTCTTTCGGCCTTAATTTAGGTTGTAATGTAAACAGAAGCACGTGGTTAAGTGTGATTTCATTGGCCACATGAACCTAATGACATCGTTGTCGAGCGGCATAGATAAAAACATAGATAAAAACATAGTTCAATCTACATTTTATGTAACTACTATGTATGAACAAAACTATCGCAAAAATAATAATAAAGTGATACTTCTAAACGAAGCCGGCTGTAGGCAATGGCAGTGTCATCTACCTGGCTGTGGACGAAACGAGAATTATAGATTTGTATATGTGGAAGGAATTGTTAGTGTTTGTGCCAGGTGTGGAATGGTGTAGTGGGCTGCACACTAATCTGGAGAACTAGAGGTCCACGGTTCGATTCCTGGTTCACACAGTAATTTTTCTTTTCACAATATCATTATAATATGATCCAATAAAACACAATATAACATTTGAAAAAATGACAATTATAAACAGTAAGTATAAATTTAAATATAACACCATTTCACGCAGATGAAGAGGGATAGGCTATTTAGTTATTCCAACATGGCCGCTCGTGTTGAATACGTTAAACATTGTATGTATTAGTAGCATAACTATTTTGCTGCTTCCCTCTTTAGAAATTAATTGAAAAACGTTTAGGCCTAATCAAGTTTGTTATTTTAAATAATATTTTTATAATTTCTAAAGTATGTGTAGATGCATGCGACTTTGGTAAATTACAGTTTTTCCCAACACTTTAGAACCTCATTTCCAGGAAATACCTTGGACTCACTCCTTCTCTTTTCCACTCATAAATTCCAGTGAACAAAAGGCAACCTTATCCTGCTTTTAAATACCAATGAAGAAAAGCAATAAATGTCCGACAGTAAGATGCTGAAATGCTTACAGCAAAAGGTTTGAAAGTATCGCTAATAACCGACTTGAGGGAGTGGTGTGAGGCAATGTTCTTAAGTTTTGGTGAAAATTTTAATGCCACTGGAATTTGACAGCAAGTCAGATGGTGCATAAAATAGTACCATCACTCTGCCAATCACAGATGCCTGCGGAAGGATACCTTTTGTGACTTTTACAGTACAACCTAAACTAAGGCCGAAACCAGTATAAAACAATTACCATTCTTTTTCACAATTGAAACATTTCAAGTTTTAAATGCTTAGGTTTATGCAGGATACATGTATAAGCTAAAGTTTATTAATTTTCAATTTATAATTATATTGTATTCACGTAGACTTTCACGGCTGGAGTTGCTTTGATAATCGTGAAGAAGATTTTCGGGCTGTAGGCTGTGGTCGTGAGGCTTGTAGTTCCCCGACGTTCCGCCAGAGACTGCATCCTCTGAGGATGCCAGACGCATTCTCTGGCGAAACGTCGGGGAACTACAAGCCTCACGACCACAGCCTACAGCCCGAAAATCTTCTTCATGATCATCATTATAATTATATTATTTCCAGTCTGATCATCTTACCTCAAATATTAATGTTGATTTGTTGCACAATAAGCAACATAAATCAAACCAGTCTGGACAAGCTGATGATAAAACAGAATTGTTTTGAAACATGTCCAAGAACAAATCAACATTAATATTGAGGTAAGATGATCAGACTGAAAATAATGTAATTAAAATAATCTCAAAATATCACTTCCTAAAATTAAATATTTTCAGTTTATAATTGAGTTGGATTAAATGTTTTTATATATCATCGTGAAAACATGGAACTTTATGGCATGAGATGTAGAAACATTTTATCTAACTCATTTATAAATTGAAAATTACCTCATAGTGTTACTTCCCACTGTAATTTTTTTTTTATGTTCATGACTGGAAAATGATAATTTAAAATATAACGTAAAAATATGAAGCTTTACCACTTAAAAGTAATTTATCAATTCTCAATAAAAATAAAATCAGAGGGCATTGTTAGTAGCCCTTGCTATCGGCCATCAACTGTTGTGTTTTAAACGTATTTCTTTTTAATTCAAAAGTAAGATGTGTAATATTGCTAGATCCCACACAGAAATTATTGAGAAATGTTTTTGTAAGTTATATTGTAAAAAAAAATTCAGTTGATTGGATATAAATACTTGTTACATTAATTGTAACACTATACTATGATGCAATCTTAACTTTTAGAAGCTAAAAACCTGCTCCCTAAAATTGTTTAGCAGTTTAGAATTGATCTGTATTCCAATGTAACTCATTACACTTTCCACGTATACAAATCTATAATTCTCGTTTCGTCCGCTGTCAGGAGAACTGGAGGTACACGGTTCGATTCCTGGTTTACACATTGATTTTTCTTTTCACAATGTCATTATAATATTACAATATGATCCATTATTGGAACTGTGTTAAAATAACAGTATTGGAACTGTGTTAAAATAACAGTATTGGAACTGTGTTAAAATAACAGTATTGGAACTGTGTTAAAATAACAGTATTGAAGGCTACTGTCTTTAACAGAGAGGAGACCCTTTAATTCCTTCCACCGAGGCTTAAAGGAACCGACCTGGACAGTAACCTAGTGTCCAATCCCTCACCTTCTCGTGGTGCAGCTGTTAGTAATCATGCTTATGCATGGGAAGGGCTACTCACCAATAAGCACTGGTCAGCTTGGTGAGTTTTTCTTTTTGGCCGAATTGGTATTACTTCTCCTTCCCATATCAATTCCCTCTTTCAACTTTTCTATCCAGTCTCCCTGACTGACCTCTTGTTTCTTTCGACCCTGATGGTATTAGAGTATTCGAGGCCTAGGGTTCATTTCTCCTTCCTTCCTATACCTACTTTCTCTCTATGGGTGATGTAACCACCACATGTGGTGCCTACTACTAAACGGTTACAACTAGTTTATTGTACTCCGAAACAAACGTGTTTTCTACTAAATATTGGAGTGCAAGAGAGCGAATGATTTCATTATCAAGTGCTCGACATTAGATACCAACCAACACTTTTCATGCTTTGGGTTTTAAAAAATGGTTGTTTGCAATTATTAAATTGTGATAATTGAATACAATTTCTAGGTTCCAGAAACCAATGAAAATTTGAAAACATCAGAAGACGAAAAAGAATCACAGATTGACCAGAAAAGTACAGATGAAGATGAATCCTATGAGAGTTACAGAAAAGATTTTGAAGAAGAAGCTGAATATGATACATCAGACTCGCTTGATCGTTTCAGTAATTCAGGAAATGCACAATCAGCAGAGAATTGTTTTCCTTGTAATGTTTGTAACAAGTTACTTTCTAGCAAAGGTTCACTTATGAGACACTTACGTACACATTCAGGTAACAGACCTTTCAAGTGTGATATTTGTAATAAGTCATTTTCTCGAAAAACCGGTCTAACTGAACATACTCGTGTACATACTAACGAAAGACCATACTCCTGTAAAATATGCAATAAATCATTTATCTTTTCTAGTAGTCTCGCTTCTCATGTTACGACTCACAAAAGTGAAAAATCATTCAGATGTGTTTATTGCGAAAGGACCTTTTTATACAGATCTTATCTTAATTTACATTTACGGATGCATACAAATGATAAACCTTATAAGTGTGAGATTTGTAATAAGACGTATTCGCGAAAACAATCTCTTAGCTCTCATTCTCTTACACATAACCCAATAAAACCTTTCACATGTGGTATTTGTAATAGGAATTTTTCTCATAAATGCACATTGCAAAATCACATTCGTATTCATACTAAAGAGAAACCTTTCACATGTGATATTTGTAATAAATCATTTACTCAAAAATATCATCTTGATAGGCATAAACTAATTCATGGAGGTGATAAGCCTTTTTCTTGTGAAATCTGTAAAAAGTCGTTCACTCAGAAACATCATTATAGTAAACATGCACGGACTCACAGATGAATCACTTTCTTGTATTTTATATCTTTCATTTATATTATTATCAGCATATCTCATCCGTTGTGACTTCGGTGACATAGCCCCAAAAGAAAAATAAACTCAACATATTATCAGGGCTAAAATTTCTGTGTAAATAAATTATTTTGATGATTCTTAAAGTTACAATTTTGTTATATGTTTACAAATTATATTTGAAGTGATTTAGAGCATATTTGTTTTTCTGCTTTGCTCATATCTTAGACAGTAAACATTTACAAAACTGAATATATGTTGATACAGAGAAATACTTTATATAATGAAATGGACACTTAATGACAAGTGAGGGCAATTTTTAAGTGGCTGAATTCAAATACATAGGAACAAGAATTACAAATAGGAATGTGATGCAGGAAGAAATTAAACATAGGTTCAATTCTGGAAATGCATGCTATCATACATTACAGGGATTCTTGTCCCAACTTCTCTCAAACAACATTAAACTGAAAATATTTAAAACTGTTATTTTCCCATAATTGTAAAACCATTATTCGACCATTGAAAATGCAGTCATACATTCGGTTTGTTTACATTACAAGTGAAACTTAGCCATGAAGAAGTATAGCAGGTACACCTCAAATCTTACAATGTAATGTCTATATATAACCAACAAAAATAAAAAAATTGGAGAAGAATATAAATCAGGAATATATCAGATAAGGATTGTGACAAAATCTATATAGGAAAAACAAAAAGAAATTTAAAAACCAGATTGAAAGAACACCTTAGAAATGTAAAAAAGGATGAAGTGGACAAGTTAGCTGTAGCAGCCCATGCTTGGTCTGAAAAGCATTTAATCGATACAGAAGCTAGCCTAATCAAACACACAGATAGAGAGAAAGAACTCAGTCTGGGAAAAAAATCCACATCCAAAAAAACAAGAAAGATAAACTAATGAATTTCGAAACTCCTGCAAATTTTGACCTGATCAAGGGGTTCATCGATCCACCGATAAAAGTAAGAAGAAAACTGCCAAGAAACAACAAACACCAGTCACCAGAGGCTACAAGATGGAGATAAGCTCCGAAACTGCAGTATAGAAGAAAAAGGATATGAGGTGAGGTAATAAAAACATTAACTTAATTCCTAATGTAATGTCTGTTGAGAGTTGTTTCTGATATCTGGTAATGAATTACTAGTAGTATGACTTCATGAGAATTTGCAGGTCTTGGCTTGGAAGGATGACTTATCAGATGTCATTTATCTCTGTAACTGTTGACATGCTTTTTGCTAAGATATGAAATATATACTTGAAAGAGTATGTTTAGTTTCTTTTCTTATCTAGTGTGGTGAATATCCATTCTACACAATGTTTTTCATAAAAATCCAGAACAGGACATCCAGCCGTCGGGAAAAATCTTTAAAACCAGGAATAAGTTAGGAATTTTAAATTAACCGGGGAAATAGATGGGATTAATATTTAATTTCAGGAAGTGATATTTTGAGGTTCTTTAATTATATTATTTTAATCTGATCATCTTACCTCAATATTAATGTTGATTTGTTCTTAAACATGTTTCAAAACAATTCTGTTTTATTGTCAGCTTGTCCAGACTGGTTTTATTTATGTTGCACAACCTGGATGTCGATGTCAGCTCCATCCTGTGGTTGGCCAAAGAACCTCCAAACAAGGTCACGCTCCGTCGGTATTTCAAAATTCATAACTCTGTTTTTGTTCTTCTGAATATAATTTTTTTCCCAAATAGCCAACTCTTTTGAACAAATCAACATTAATATTGAGGTAAGGTGATCAGACTAAAAATAATATAATTAAATAGAAGGGAATTCGTAAAGTGATGTCCATTATCTTATATTCAAATCTAAGGATCACAATTGTTAAACCACATTCTAAAAAATGCGTGCAGATATTGGAATATTTTCATGAAAGAAATGTTTATGACACTATAGCATATGTTTGGCGGAGTGAAGCTGGTGTTCTAAAGGAATGCCGGCCCTTGTCGACTCGATGTGTTGCAAAACAATACTTGAGCACATGTAATTCAATAAGGCAGATGAAGTCAGACTCTATGTAGTATGCTTATTAACACATGCACTTTGAACGTAAATTTCCTGAGTTTTTTTTTTCTCGGACTCGCTTTTCATATATAATCGACCAAATCTTCCTATTATTAATATTTTATTGAAATGTATACAAATTGTCAAATGATTAAAAAATTAAGATATGAATAAAGTAATTTAAACGTGAGATTGTTTGCAATGTTTTATGGTAACATAGTTCATATTAAAATTTTAAAAAAATATTTTGCTATTCTTATTTAAGCCCTTAGCATAAAAATGAATTATGTTTTTATCACACATTAAAAATGATTTTTACAAAATTAGCTTTCTTAGAATTAATTCAATTTAGCACAAACAAATTATTTTTTGAGTCCACCGCTGTGGTCTCGGGGTAGCGTGCTGCCTTGTCACACAGCGGGCCCGGGTTCGATCCCTGGTCGGGACAGTTTTTCTGGATGAGGTTTTTCCTCACCTGTAAGACAAATGTCAGGAAAACTTTAAGGCCCAAACGGTCCCCGAAATCATATGGCCATCGCAATCATCATCATTCATATTCATCTTAGGTTAAGCTTAGGGTTAGGGATTCTCCTGGCGCACCATTATCATCATCACCCATAATATCGGAGCAATGTAACCCCGCCTTCCAGGCGCCCCAACCTCAGAAGTGGGTTACAACTATGCCATGGCAGGAGAGAAACCAGGAATGTCGAAAGACAAACCTGGGGCATTTGAAAAAAAAAAATATTTTTGATGCTATGAAAAATGGGAAATAATCTGGAATTTCATATTTAGTAATTTGCTGGAGACCCTGCAGAATCATGTGATAGATTTTGAAACATCCTTCACTCATAGATCTACTTAACATTCATTACAGCAATAAATCCATCACTTTTTTATACCATTTTTGACACACTATATATATAGTTTTTGTTGAATTTCTTTCCATCCTATTGCAGGAGTTCTCTATGGAAAATGACATTCTATTAGCCTTTGGAATGGAGCTATTATTCAATATTTAAATAATAAATTCTAACTGCTCTACTTTCCTAATGCATATTTTGTAATTCATCATCATCATCCATGCAAGTATTAGGCCATGTGGCCTGTTACGGTCTCAAAGAGGAATTTTCCATCCAGCGCTTTTTTGGATGTCCCAGCGATCTTTTGCCTTGGGGGCAGTAGCGAAGTATGGCTTTTGGAATTCTATGAGATGGCATTCGTTGAAGATGGGCTTTCCACTTGTTCTGGTAGTTTTGTATATGGTAAAGAATGAGTTCTACATCCAAGTCTTCCATAATTTTTTAATTTCTTTTATGGTCCCACTTTGTGTAGCCTGTTGTATGGTGCATAATTCGCATCTCATTTGCTGTTATTCGGCTTTCATCTCTTCGTATTGTCCATCCGAGGCTTGGTTTGAGACTTGAAAGCAAATGTAAATTTTTTCGCCCAATGGGTTGCTGGCCCAGAGGGGTATTATTGTAGGGTTCCCACTAATGTAGCATTTCCTCTACATTAAGGTGATGTGGTTATACCGCCAGTACTCGGTCCTCAGAGCCTCATTTGTAATAGCAGGTTGCACCACGAGCAGGTTGAGGACGAGATTTGGATAGGAGACTGATGAAGTGCACGTCACTATCCCTTGCAACCCTATTTTGTAATCGATTAATCAAAATGTTAATGGAATCAGCATTTATCTTTCTAAAAATTCCATCCATATAAAATCTTGTTTTGAAAAACATATTAAATGTGTGGGTATGTGTGGTCATTCAATTTTCTTGTTACTCATAAATCTTGATTAAAGAGAGATTGTGAGAAGGAATGCTTTTCAAGAGAAAAGTACAAATACTATACAATGTGACTCTTTTCAGCAATAGTAGAGCACATCCATCCATAGTAATTCTGCCCAAGGGCAGGTCTTTCACTGTAATCATAGCATTTTCATGCCTATGCTTTGCAGCTTTACTAGGGAATTGTAGGTGTGGTAGCTTCACGTTGCTTTCCACACCGGTGGAGGATGATGATGATGATGATGATGGGTGGATGATTTTCGGTGACCATTAGGCCCTAAGCTTCCTAACATTTGTCTTACTGGTGAGGAAAAAGCCTGGAAAAAAACCTCACCCAGGAGCTTGTCCTGACCGGGAATCAAACCCGGGCCCGCTGCATGACAAGGCAACACGCTATATCGAGATCACAGCATTGGACATAGTAGAAATGAAATATTGAAAAAATGAAATGTGGAAAAAACATTTTCGTTCACAAACTAGTATCCACCTCACTCCACATGCAAGTCTTTCATTCCCCATACGCGCAACATGTCCTGCCCATCGCAGTCTACGATACTTAACTGTTCTTATTATATCTGGCTTCCTATAAAGACCATGTGGTTCACTGTTATGCAAGTCTTCTCCATTCACCTGTTTGTTCATCTCTCTTTGGTCCAAAAATTTTCCTAAGTACTTTATTCTCAAATACTTGTAATCTCCTTTCCTCCCTTAAAGTAAGAGTCCATGTTTCGCACCCATATAATATAACTGGTAGAATAATAGTTTTATATATTTTCAGTTTAACATTTTTTGAAAGGAGTTGGGACATCAAAAGTCTCTGCAATGCATAATAGCATGCATTTCCAGAATTGAGCCTATGTTTAATTTCTTTGTGCATCTCATTCCTATTTGTGACTATTGTTCCTAGGTATTTGAATTCAGCCACTTCCTCAAAATTTTCCTCATTTGTCTTTAGCTTTCCATTTCAATTATATAATGTATTTCTACGTATTTGTAATTTTGATTAAATTATATTGATTTAACTTATTTAATATTTTTATATAAAACAAAGGAAAAATGAATTAGTAGAAATTATTTAAATTTGTGTAAATTATAAAACAATATGCAATATTATTACATTGTCTCATAAGTAATGTCAGTTTGTATTGTGATGTTGTGTGTCTGGTGGCATTTTGAAGCTGTGATTCACTGAGAGTTTGTTTCAAATGAGCGTGCTGTCAATATGGATCTTTATTTTCAAGAACTGGAATGAGTTTATGAAATTTTGAGGGTCGTGCATTCAAAACCAACTGGACCTCATATTGCATGAGCAATCATGACAAAGTTATATTTGAAGAGAAAAATTATATGCTCAGACTGAGGTTTGAACCCAGGACTTTTGGCTTTCCAGGCCAATTCTCTTTGGGTAGCCAAGGATGCGGGGTTCAAACCCCAGTCTGAACATATAATTTTTCATATGTAATGTCACGAGTGATTTCCAATTTATCTAGAGAATTTGGAAATCAAGAGTGGCATTTGTTAGGACTATTTAACGAATAAAATTATGCTGTTTACTCACAAATCATTATTTAACTATAGTTATTTTAAAATATTTAATGTAAATGGTGATGTTTGAAAACAAATGAGAAACGAATGGTACGCTTCATCTGCTTCTTTTGTTCATCACTGCAACCAGATCATATTGTTTATTGCCAAAGGAACGCAATATTGTAAGAATGCACTCTAGTGGAGAAAAAATGAAACACATCAACCTGTATATTAATTCATTTCTCATGTCCTATGACAATTATATTTTTCTGGAATGTTATTACCTGGGAAAAAATACATTTAAGAAAGTGCAAACAGTGTTTTTTTT
Organism: Diploptera punctata; assembly: GCA_030220185.1. Taxonomy (NCBI): domain Eukaryota; kingdom Metazoa; phylum Arthropoda; class Insecta; order Blattodea; family Blaberidae; genus Diploptera; species Diploptera punctata. The sequence continues at coordinate 552,090 of JASPKZ010001620.1, forward strand.
TTTTTTTGGTGGTATAATCAATTGCTACAAATGTTTTTATATTAACTCCCACATGCGGTATGTGTTGACATTCATGCACTATATATAGTCTGGCAGCCATATTTCTTAGATGTCACTCACTGCAAAATAATGCTATGACCTATTCAGAATGTTAAAAAAGAGGTGCTTTCTTTATTATGATAAACTTTAGTTGGTAAATTCTAAGCGAAACATGACTGTGATTGGTTGTAAATAAAAAATCATTGAAATGTGATTGGTCATTGACTCCCATTTGGGGCATGAGTTAAATAGTCTCTTTAAATATAATTTGTCCTTCTGTGAGAAAAGAAATGTTAAATTAATAATATAAACATTGAACCATGACAAAAATTCAGGAATTGGAAAGAATCATACTGCTACCACACCCAACGTATGGCCCTGATCTTTTTGATTTGTTAAAGTTTTATTGACTAGCATGCTCTATTACTACATGCTAATATTGCAGTTCCTTAATGGAACATGCTATCAATTAACTTTAAAAAAATGATTTGAGATTACTGTCTGTTTCAATCCATGGTCCATTTCACACTTTTCTTTCATGAAATTTCAAAAACACTGAAATTGTGGAAATGGGTCACATTGACTTCTTTGCATCAGAATCAAGATCCTGGTACCATCATGGGATAATGAACCTCACTGAAAGATGGCTCAAAACCATAGAATATGATGGCTTCTACTTTGAAAGTAGTGTAGTTTCTTGTCAGAAAAATAAAAGTTGAAATAAAATTTTATTTAAATAAAGACATTACTTGTGAGATGGTATTTTTAAGTTATGGTTGTGCATGATTTGTTTTCATTGCAGTCTTAACACATTTTATGTAATTGGCATAAGAAATTGAGTTTTACCCTTTTAAAGGATAAGATTATTTTGTTTATACTTTTTAGTGGTTTTCTATTATTTTATTGTAATTATTGTATATGTTAATAGTTCTGTTATTTGGATTAATGAATTGTATTTCAATAAATAAAAATACATTTTATTGATATTGATTGTGATTCTCTACAAATAAACAAAATGTAATATAAAATAATATCGTCGCTTAAGAAACAATACCGCTTAACTAACAAAATACAAATTTTACACGAGAAACAAAAAACCGTTTATTTTTCTCCTTAGTACCTATAGATTGAAACCATTGTATCTATAATTTTAGTGAGGTCATGGTACAACATTTCATCCTAATCTATGTTAGAACTGAGTGCACTTCTTCAGTGATGCTAACAGTATAAAAAGGTCAATTTCACCAAAAGTGTCAGTTACGTGGTATTGTTTCTTAAGCGACAATATAGTATTGTTATTAATTTGTAGAATTCACACTAAGAGACATTTTATGAAATTAATTAAATCTGCTCCCTACACCTCACCTTGAATGAGCTGTTTCTTGGATCGATTTCAGAGGATCGTCTGCTTCATCCTCAGCCAACAACCAACTATTGAGACATCTGTTGGAGTTTCTAACACATCCTTTCCCTCCCCTGGTGTTGTGCAGTCAATTGTTGGTTGAGGATGAAAATATTCCCTTGAAACTGGTGCAAGAAAGAGAGCAAATATAAATAATTTCTTTTCTATTTGAAGCCTTTATCCTTGGAAATATACAAGGCTATTAACCTGGCCCAATGCTTATCGAGGACAAATGCTGTAACTGTATGCAGGCAACTTTTCATCGCAGGGCTGAACAGTAATAAGTGCTAGTGACAAAGTCCTGTCAAGGACCCAGTCTCTTAGGGTATAACCAGAGCCCCTTCCCAGGGATACGTGTGAAGACTTCAATGGATAGTGAAACTATGCAGAAGAGGCACTTATTCTGCAAGGGACAAACATGAAGACTCATCTCCAGAGTAACAAGGAGAAAATCCTCAACGGACAGCAGAACAAAAGAGGTGCCCCTTCTGTTGGGGTTCATACAACAGATGGCTTGATATAGTCGTCAACGATAGCCCCATCAGATATCTTACCCTGCGAGATGCCAGTAAGGTTTCCGGAAGATATCAATATATACTTTCAAATCTCATGGTAGAAAATGCTGGCAGATTCAGCTGTTGTCAATCAAAGAAGGGAATTTATTTTCTAATATAATTATTGCTATCTTTCTGCCTGCTGGTATACTATAGCTCTTGGCAAGAACAAAGGCAGGTCTGATGCATCAAGGAAGATTGTTTTCTATTATGTAGTCCTATAACAAAACTTAAACAAATTTCTCCTTGTTTAAAATACAATAATTAAATGCAGGCAATTGGCTATCTGAAAGAGCACAGAACTCACATAAACACGACCGCCTTCATTTGTATGTTTTACAATAGTCAGTTGGATAGGCATGGCTTGGCAATATTACCATTAGAACTTAAAAAATAAGATAAGTGAGGGATATGCTGTTTAAATCAGCTGGGGCTAGTACTGTCGTGTTGTGGCAAGTTATTTTACTAGAATTAATTTTCCCATATGAAGGGTACAGTAAAACAAGTAAGTCACTTTTTTGTGAAAATGGAGTGCCATTAGATTCTCTATGGAAAAAATAATATTTTAGAACTGTGAAATAGTAAAAGGAACAGTTTAGTTGTGGGTTGGGTTTATCTTCAAATTTTGACATACAAATAAAGAAGGAGGTGTATTTTATAATCGAATGGGTGAAAACCATATTGGTATAAGTTGGATTCCAATTATTAAAAAAATGAGTTTAAACATTTGTTGTAGGTTTGAAACTGCTTATTCAAGCTATAACATTATTGTTATTTTTGAATTTATATTAATATATCCTTTCATTCTTGAACAATATCAAAATTAAATGGTGGGAAAAACTGCACGTAAACTTGCATGAAATATTTTCAAAGTCCTATAAAACAACAGGTGCATGCGCCAGAGTTTAAAGAGCCAGCGATAACCCACAATCGAACCACATATCGATTATCATCCTCGATGACTATCTGTCGCTATGAAATTTAAATAACCAATCTTTGCAATAAATCCCCAAATCTATGTTAAAAAGATATATCAATAATATTAAAATTACCAAACGTTTATTAAAAATGGGTGTACACTTACTTATCACTCCCTAATGCAGATCCAACCAGCGATAGAAAAATCATAGACTAAGTAATATACTCAGTGGAGAAAATAGCAGTTAACATCACAATATTGTCTAACAGTGTCATAATATTATGATTTGCATATTAAAATAAATACTTCAAAATTGTCTAATAATGTTATAAAAATTGTTTAAAAAAAAAGTAATGTTAGTAAATACAGAAGAAGAGCTATAGTTCATAATCTCTATCTATCTTTGGGTTTTTACAGCTGCTGCCGTCTTCCCGTGCCAAACCTCCAAAGCCTACGGTCTTGGGCATCTTCGATGCTTAGCCCTCTAGCTTGCATTACTGTCTTCATGTTTTCCTTCCATGTTAACCTTGGTCTTCCTCTTTTCTTCTTTCTGTTAGGATGCCATTCATATAGTTGCTTCGGCCATCGCTCATCTTCCATTCTTAAAACATGTCCTAACCACTTTAATTCTTTCAATTATGCTTTCTTCTGCTTCCATTTTGTTTCTAATTTCCTTATTTGTGACACGTTCTAATTTAGACTTTCTGGCACTTCTTCGTAAATAATCCATTTCTAGAGCTATTAGTCTATTCTTGTAGTACTTATTGATTGTCCATACCTCACTTCCGTACATTGCAACAGATTCCACCAATGTTTTACCAATATATTTTTTTGTCTTTCCAAATATGCTTATCCCACCATATGGAATTTAATGATAATATTATTTTGCTACTCAATTCAATTCTATGTTTTATGTTCTCTTTGCCTATACCTTCGATGTTTTCCATAATCATTCCCAAATATTTAGTTTGTTTCACTTGCTTTATTTGGATTCCATCTTCCAATACTAAGTTTTCTCTTTCATTGCTATTTATTGCCAGATATTCTGTTTTTTGTAAATTTACTGTGTGACCCATGATTCATATGTGCTTTTCAACCTTTTTATCATGAATTCCATATCAAAATTGTCTTGTGCTAAAACCAGTTGATCATCGGCAAATTGTAATGTCAGCAAAAATCTATTGCCTATTGGGATCCCCATACCTTTGCAGCTTTGTTTCCATTTCGTTAATATAAATTCTACATAAATATTAAATAAAATTGGTGATAGACTGCACCCTTGTTTCAATCCCTTTGAGGTGTTTATAGGATTAGACATTATATTTCCCATTTTAACATAAGCGGAGTTATCTTTATAGGTTTGTTTAATAATTTCTATTAGGTTTCTGTCAATATATAGTTCATAATAATAAACTGAAAAATCAATCATAAGTAGAAGTGCAGTTGAGCCATATGGTGTTGTATGGGATAAGAATGTATTTTTAATGCCATAATAAGTACAATGACACAGCACATAAACATGGGAATTAAGATCTAGAACAGTAAGTAAATTAAATTCTGCAGAAATGGATTTTTGGAGGTGTTCAGCTGGAATTTCAAGAAGAGATAAAATAAGAAACGGTGTAATTAAACAAAAGATAATGATCAAACTTTTGTGGATTTCATAAAAAGGAAACAATTAAGATGGTAAGGTCATGTAAAAAGAATGGCAGAAGACAGATTCCCAAGAAGAATACTAGAATGGATGCCACTTGGTAGAAGAAGAAGATGGATTGATGGTGTTTTGAGCAGCATGAGGGAATAAGGATTGGACAATGAAGATTGGAATGACAGATGTAGAGGAGAACGAAAGTAGATTAATTGACCACAGGAAGATGTCAAACATGCTAAATAAAATAAATTAATATATTGTTACTTTTATTAACAAAAAGAGTTCTATCATCTGTCACCAGATAGTAGTAGTTGACAACATTCATACAACTTTCTATTAGCCTTATGTGGGGGCTGTTATTCAATATTTAAAAATAATAAATTCCAATTGCTCCAACTTCCTAATTAAAATTTTTTAATTGATTAAACAGTATGTTTATTGAAGGACATTTATCTTCTGCCAACTTAAAATTTGTGATTCAAGTGGTTATTCATTCACCATTTGCCTGTGGGTCATGAGTTTGTATCTCGGTCACCTTATGTGGGATTCATGGTGGACAAATCAAAGTCACAGAAGGTTTTCTTTCTTGAGTTTATCTCATTTTCTCTTTCAAAAAGCATCAATTCTCCATATCAATGTCATCTAATTTGTTTTATTTTCTCCTATGATGTGACAGGGCTGAACAGCTGGCTTCAATGTATGTAACAGACCTTCAGAAATAGTGACTTCATCTCATGTCTTGACAGCTTCTATTGACAGTGCATAATGGAGTGTGCAACACAATAAGTTCCATGTAATACAGTGAAAATTTATGAAATTGCAAGAACCATTTCAGTCAATCTACCAATAGTAAACAGGAATACAAATTATCTTCTCCTTGTAATCTTGTAAGCCTATGTTTCCCTTAACAGACATTTAGGCGCTCTCCCCCTACAGGGAAGAATTTGAACCATACTAATTTAGTTACCCTCAGGGGTCCTCATCTAGGGGATATGTGGATGGCGACCACAAGGTGCCCAAGCTCAGCAAAACATTTCTTCCACTTACTTGTGTTTTGCACTCTTTTAACTTTACTATCTAACCTCTCTTGATTAACTCTTGTTTTTTTTTACCCCGACGCTATTAGGGCATCCGAGGGCTAGGGAGTCTTTCCTTTCTTCCATTTCTTCTTTCCTTTATTTTCTTTTCTTCTCCAGAAAAGCCGACCAGAGGCTATAAGATGGCAGCCCCATCACTGGTCTTGCCTTCCTTTGGCCAGCAACCAATCGAAGGGACTATTATTATGCTTTCAAGTCTTATACGAGAATTTCCCGGAAGGACCAAACTAATGACGACCAAAGCATGCGTAACAGGCCTTGGCCTAATACTTGGAAGGAAGAAGAAGACTAATTTAGTTACACTTGTTTTCGTATAGATGTCATTTGAGTGGTCTGTGGTCAGCGTTCTTCCTCATACTGACATTTAGGAAACCAAGGTAGTACTAGGATGGGAAAATTTGGATAATTTTGCTTAGAGGCCTTTTCATTCAGGCTTAAGGATCTTTTACGAGTCTGAACTTCAGACTCGGGACCCACGGCTCAAAGTCCCTCCTGGAGGACTTGCTCCTTGGATTTATATTGATCACAAACTTAATTGTGAGCCATAAACTGTTGGTAGTCAATTAAAGATTTTAACACTGCTAGGAACTGCAATAATTATTATTGTTGCTATTGTATTTAGTATGGAAGGTACAGATGAAAATGTGGCAACTGAAGAAGGAACTGATATAATTAGAGATTGGGAGACTACATTAAATTATCAGCATCAGAAAGCATAAGTTATTTAAAAAAAGGAGGCAAAATAACAAATGGTTTGATGAGGAATGTGCAGACATTGTAAAGAAAAGAAAATTATATAAAATTAATTCTTTGCACAAGCCAAATGAAATAAATTTAGAACAATTGGGTAACATTAGACTGGATACCACTAGGTTTTAAAGATTATAAAGAGGAAATATTTGTGAGAGAATATTGACAATCTCGAAATGTATGCAAAAAAAAATGGAATATAAGGGAATTAGAACAGAAAGGATAGGGTTTTAGGCTAAAACAGATGTAATTAGCAAATCAAATAGAAATAAGTCTGCAGATTCCAGGAGTATTATCAAATAGATTGAAAAATTACTTTTGTCAGCTATTAAATATATGTACAGAACATGAAAACTGTTATTCTCCTTCTGAGGATAGTAGAGTTGTTAAATTTGGTTAAGAAATAGAAACTAAGATTGAGGGACTGAGTTACCACATTACTTTTTGTATAGTCGTTGACAGCTGGGGGGGCACGCCGTAGCGTAGTGGTTAAGGCACTGAGCTACAAGCCGGAGGGTCGAGGGTTCAAGTCCCGTTGGGGTCAGGATTTTTAAACTGACCCAAACCCTCTGGCGGCACTATGGCCCTGGGGTCGACTCAGCCTCTAACGTAAATGAGTACCAGACGCTTGTTCTGGGGTAAAGGCGGCCATCACGCAGGGCTGACAACCCGGCTGACATAAAGTGCCGATTGTCTAGAAAAAGTGGGAGCCTTAACCTCCTACTACCCCAAGGGCCTCCGGGCCTGTTGTGGGATCACTTTACTTTACTTATAGTCGTTGACAGCAGCTATTTCAGTGATCCTTGGATCTTTGGAGCTGTCGTGCTACGCATTTATCATCATTATATATATATATATATATATATATATATATATATATATATAATATGTATGGTATGATAAGAAAAATAAATGCCTGGACGGGATTCGAACCCGGATCTCTGAGTCTGTACCTCAGCGTGATATCCATTACACTACCAGGCGAATCCAATTCAAACACTTATTTTTCTTATATATGTATTATACTCTCCATTATTACTAGATGTCGCGAGAACACTGTCTTCACTGCCATCTAGTAGCTGACTATATCAAGTAAGCAAATTAAAGAGAATATTTATTTTACTTTATAGCAGTGACGCTTTATCGATGTTATAATTAAATCTTTAACATTGAGCAATGCAAGCTTAATATGGTATGATAAGAAAAATAAATGCCTGGACGGGATTCGAACCCGGATCTCTGAGTCTGTACCTCAGCGTGATATCCATTACACTACCAGGCGAATCCAATTCAAACACTTATTTTTCTTATATATGTATTATACTCTCTTATATATATATATATATATATATATAATGGTATATAGGAAAAGAAGGGGGAGCTACTTTCAGTTTGTCAAATTTATACGTTTGCTGTAAGAAACATAGGTGATATTTTTTGGCGCCGATAGTATGTTTTAAAATCATTGGTTAAACTGAGACCAGAGCTTTCTTGATAATATTTTACACTTTTTAAGAAAACGTATTGACTTTTAACAGTTATGTAAAAGGAGGAAATCTTTTGTTACAACAAACTATATTCTAACTCAATGCTTTCGTACTTGAATTTATAGCATAATATTATAAATATATTGAAACTAAATTGTCTAGTAAGTGTTCATTTATCAAAATTATTATTATACCTTTCTTAAAATTGCATTTCGTTCCATTCTTCCCTTTATGAAACTAAATTGAAATTCATATTAGTTTCTAAATTGAATGCGTCATTTAGCATTAATTTCATACATCAAATCCAAAAGTAGCACATCTTAGGATCACCATAGAAATCTATCATATAATAAGTATAATAATTAGAAACATTAAACCTATGGTAACAATATGGTTATATCCATGGAAAGTGTCTTGATACAAAAATAATTTGATATATTTTCAGGCGCTGCAAAATGAATAGTGATGTTGCATTTGAGCACATTGATATTAAAATAGAAGAGGACCCTCTGTCTGTTGAAGAAATAAAATCAGAACCACAAGTAAGTGCTTTAAAATATTAGTAATTGTATAGGTAGGTATTGCTTTTCAACAAGATAATTTTAGTGAATGATTTCAAGATGACAGTACTTTTCCTTTCCCAGTGTATTTTCTAAGTCTTACAGATTAACTGCACATGTGCATGAGTTTATAGAGCTGTCACTAGGTGGAACTACATATCTTTGAAGTCCTACAGAAAGTGTATATAGTTGTCACTAGATGGCAGCACATACAGTTTCATCATATTCCCTGCAATTAACAAGGGAACTGTCAACCATTATATGCCAAAAAAATACCTTTAAATATCTTCCACATAAGCGTTGTGATGTACCAAGATGGTGTCCAAAATATTATCTACCGCGTTTAACCCATTGCCTTATTAAAATTTTCCTCCATAGTTGCACTCATATTTACTATTTAATTTTAAGAAAATTAAGATAACCGAAAAACAATGGCTTATAACTCGCGATCTATCAAGAGAAATCGAGTATGTTGCACACCATTAAATATATCATTCTCTCAGCTTTCCGATGGTATATGTCATGCCATCTATTGACAAAACGAAAAAACACTAAGAAGAAGCTACAGCTGTTCAGGCCGGCTTGGAGCCGTCTGTGTAAGAATGGGCTTCACTTGATCAGCCGGCTGGGAGCCAATGGGTTAACTGCAAAGTACTAAATTCTAGCGCCAAATCTCATTTAAACCACAGGGAAGTAATATAACTCCTAAATTGGGAGATTGGAGAACCCTCACTACCTGCCGTCCATGCCACTTCCTGCTTCACTCCACTCTGCTCTTAATCAAGCAGGGATATATATCTGCTCCATACAGTGGGTTACCATTGCTGGATTCTAGCTTTGATTTCTGTTCCTTGCAGTTAAGAATGGCAGATCATTTTTTAAACGTGATCTTGGTACATTACAATGGGAGCAATTTTGAGGTAGGTTTTGGCATGTAGTTGACAGTTCCCTTGTAAGTAACTAACTCACTGGCATTATCGAACCCGCAGGTTCATGGCCGTGCAGACATAAACCTTACATTTAACTTTTAAGGAATTAATCACTATGAGGTTTAATTTATGATGAAATTAAATGTTTCTTACCTCTCCTCATATAAATCTTCTAAGTATATCGCGAATTCGAGACCATAACTGTCTCATCTTCAGTACTTTCTTGGCGACTGATGTTATGTCAATTGGAAGAAACTCTTCTTCTTCCCTCTGTTGGTGGACCGATGAACCTCTGGATCAGGTCACAATTTACGGGAATTTCGAAGTTCATTCTTCTTTTTTCTCTGAGTTGATTGAAAGTTTTGATGTCTTTTCTTAATCCCGTTAAATCATCAAAACTATCATTCAACTCAGAGAAAAAAGAAGAATGAACTTCGAAATTCCCGCAAATTGTGACCTGATCCAGAGGTTCATCGGTCCACCAACAGAGGGAAGAAGAAGAGTTTCTTCCGATCGACATAACATCAGTTGCCAAGAAAGTACTGAAGATGAGACAGTTATGGTCTCGCAATTGCGATCCACTTAGAAGATTTATATGAGGAGAGGTAAGAAATATTTAATTTCACCATATAAGCCTTACATACTTTTCTATTCTGAGCTAAAGTTTTCAAATTGTCTCCTGTATAATCGACTTCTGTTAAATCATGGGTAATGTTATTCTCCCACCTCATTCTTGGTCCACCAACCGGGAATTTTTCCTCGGTTTTTACTACAAGAAGTTTCCATGCACCTGTTTCATTCCCCATTCGTCACATGTCCTGCCCATCGCAATCTACAAGACTTAACTGTTCTTATTATATCTGGTTTCCTATAAAGATCATATAGCTCACTGTTATGTAGTCTTCTCCATTCAACTGTCTGTCCGTCTTTGTTTTTGCCAAAAATTTTTTTAAGAACTTTATTCTCAAATAGTCCACCACAGTGGTCTCGAGGTAGTGTGCTGCCTTGTCACGCAGCGGGCCCGGGTTCGATCCCCGGTCGGGACAGTTTTTCTGGGTGAGGTTCTTATTGGGATTTTTCCTCGCCTGTAAGACAAATGTCAGGAAAACTTTAAGGCCCAAACGGTCCCCGAAATCATATGGCCATCATCATCATGATCATCATCCTTATCATTATCATCATCCTTCACCGGTGTGGAAAGCAACGGGAAGCTACCACATCTATAATTCTGTAGTAAAGCTGCAAAGCACAGCATGAAAATGCTATGATTGCAGTGAAAGACCTGCCCAGGGGCAGAATTACTATGGATGGATTCTCAAATACTTGTAATCTTTTCTCCTCCCTTAAAGTGTCCGTGTCTCACATCCATATAATATAACTGGGAGAATAACAGTTTCATATATTTTGAATTTAATGATTTTTTTATTGAAGTTGGGACGACAAGAGCCCCTGTAATGCATAACAGCATGCATTTCCAGAATTAAGTCAGTGTTTAAACTCTGTGCATCTCATTTCATGTTTGTAATTATTGTTCCTAGGTATTTGAATTCAGCCGCTTCTTCACATTTTCTCTCATTTGTTGTTAATTGTGTGTTTCGTTCCCTATAACAGTTTGCAAAATTTATAAAATAAGATTTTATTGTAATGTTGTTACAGGAAACTGAAAATGAATTGGAAATTGAGGAAGAAGAACAGAGTAACATTGATATTAAACCAGATCTAGCTTCAGTACCTGCGGTAAGCAATGACTGTATTTAACACAATTACCAGTCGCCTCACCATCATCATATATGACATGACAGCCCATTTTGGGCCCTATCCTTCCTCAGAATGTCCTTCCAGACTTTCTCTATTTGCTGCTAAATTCTTCCAATTTCTAATTTTACTAATTCTAATATCCTGCAAGACATCGTCCTCCCATCTTAATTTTGGTCTTCCAAATTTTCTGGTTTGTAATGTTTGTGCTGTATAGATCTTTTTAACAATTTTATTATTGTCCATACGTATCAAATGTCCAACCCAGGCCCGTCTAATAATTTATATATAAAGTAAAGTATTCCCACTACAGGCCTCAGGAGGCCCTTGGGGTAGTGGGAGGTTAAGGCTCCCACTATTTCTAGACAATCGGCACTTGATGTCAGCCGGGTTGTCAGCCCTGCGTGACGGCCGCCTTTACCCCAGAACAAGCGTCTGGTACTCATTTCCGTTAGAGGCTGAGTCGACCCCAGGGCCATAGTGCCGCCAGAAGGTTTGGGTCAGTTTAAAAATCCTGACCCCACCGGGACTTGAACCCTCGACCTTCCGGCTTGTAGCGCACTGCCTTAACCACTACGCTACGGCTTGCCCCAATAATTTATATATACTTCACTAAATTGGGTTCCTTATATAATTCATACAATTCACAATTTCTCCTCCTCCTCCAAATATCACCTTTCACAGCACCAAAAATTGTTCTTAATATCTTTCTTTCAAAAGTAGCCAGATATTTCTCATCTGACTTTAAAAAGAGTTCAAGTTTCTGATGCATATGTAATTACTGGTTCTATATAGAGTTTTGTAAATCAGTAATTTAGTTTTCTTCGTCATTAAGTGTGATCTTAGATATTTTCTAAGTCCAAAGAAACATCTGTTTGCAGCTATTATGCATCACATAGCAATTTCTTTTCACCATTGAAATATTCTATGAGGGTGATTCAGAAATTAAGTTCCGTTTTCTTTTTCCTTTTTTTTCAGAAAACACTATTGTGGGAAAGTTTCTTACAAACCAGTGAAAAGTACGAATTTCAAATTTTTTTTCAATGTACCATAGTTTACGGACTATAAGAGGCTATAGACTATAAAATGTACCTTAATTTTTAAGCAATTACAAAAAGGTTTTTACCATTTTAATTATTAGATTGCAAAGCCAGACTAAAAAAGATCTTGGTTTATAAAACTGTTCTGATCTTTAAAATCCCTGGAAATCATCATCTGAACTTTCTTCTTTTTCTTCTTCATCATCATTCTCTTCATATATAAGATGGTCTTCACAGCCATCGAAAGCGTTGCTTACGCCGCACTTCTTGAAAGATTTAACTATGATGTTTTCTCTCACTCTAGACCACGACTTTTTTATCCACTCACACACTTGTTTGATTGTATGTCGTTTTATAGCTACCTTCGCTCCTACTGGGTGTGAATTCAAAATTCTCAGGACTAGAAACAAGTAACATAACCACTAAACCAGCATGCCTGAGTTTCAATTGTTTCAAAAAATGGTAGTTTTGTTGGCTGTGCTGCCAAGTTATAAAATTTACCTCTTGGATTTATGTTGAAAAAAAAATTGAATTGTCAAACACTACTTCCACTTCATGAATTCCTGTTCCCATGTTAGTTCAGTTAGTTCTTCTTCTTCTTCTTCTTCCGAATGCAGTATTGGGTGATGATGCCCGTTCTGCGACTACAAAAACTGATCTTTCCATTGGGTGAAGGGCTTTGCCTGTCGTCATAGTTTTATTATCCGCCTGCTTATTTCTTGTAGTCTTTCGAGTATTTAAAGTTTTCCCCATTATAGGTTACCAGCCTATAGTTGAGTAAGTCCAGTGGTGGGGTTGCCACCTCAATGCCTCTTGGACAGGCATGCTTTTCTGTAGGGGATGCTCCCTTAGCCTTTGAAGTTTCTCCTTCTCTGCAAGGCAGCGGTTCCTCTCTCTTTCCCTGAGTGAGGGTAGGGTGCCTCTTCTGCAAAATCTGCCGTATTAAGGGTATCCCTCTCCGCCTTCATTGCCGTTGTCTTCACCGTTCTCTGGCAAGGGGCCCTCACATGGTACTATCAGCCGGGCCAGCTGAACCAAGGTTTTTTTACGAGGTGTTACTCCTCCCCCTCCTCCTTTCTCATCTGGGCTTGGGACCGGCAAAAAAGTTTCAGTTAGTTCAGATATATAAATATTATATTCATAAGCCTGCGATTATTATCTAAGGTCACCCACTGCACTTTACATGCTTGAAGTTTCACACTGTGGAGATAGTTGGCATTACTGTGGTCTATTTTTAATTTATACCCCATTTCAGTACACTACTTAACATAAAAGATCTATTCTTGTATGTGTACGTAGAGAAGTGTAGAATTAGTGTATGTTTGTGTAGTGTAAAGGTTTTACAGTGTCTGTGATATCTTCCTGTACCCATTTCAAGATTCAATAGCTAGTCTCAATTTCTCTCTATGTTTTTTATGCCTTTGCTCCAAGCCCTCTTTCTTCATAGTTCTTCAATTGATTCCTTGATAATGGCATGAGGGATCATGTCGAAATGTTGGAATCAGTGGCCAGAAGCTGATTGAATCCATGTTTCGGAAAACCCAAGAAAACTTTCTTAATCATATATACACACATACATTTAATACAAATAATAAATTAATGAGTCATTTTAACATCTTACCTCATATTTCATGTTTTATCAAACACGGTAACTATAGTTTTCAAATGATCTTGTCATTCATTTTCAACCGCCATTATGACTACCGGATATTCGTTGGAATCTCCCTCTATAACGTTGCCATCTGGTATTGATTTGATGAACTTCGAGATGAGGTCACGTTCATCCGGAATGTCGAAATTCATAGATTTAAATTTGTTCTTCTGTATAAATATTTTCTCCCAAACTGTCAAGTCCAAAGGTTTTTTCCAAATGTTTTATAAGTTTAGCTTCTTTTTCAATTCTATGACCTTCCAACAAACTATGTGCTGCAATAGCTGATTTTTCAATTTCAATTTATTAATTAAGAACCTCATAATGTGTTTCCCAATTTTAACTTTGAATAATACAAATAAGTTGCTTTATAAGCGTATTTAAATTACTTGTTTCGGGATTTCAATAAGTATTCAATTGACTATATTAAAATATACCTGAAAGTTTCAGTAAAATTGCTTCAGTAGAATATTTTGAGATCTATTTCCGTGTTTGAAAAATTAATACTTTAATTAATTTGCCTTTTTCTTAGAATATTCATTCACAAAATTGCTAGTGAATTTTAAATAGTCTTATTCAATACCGTCCGGGGGCACACCGTAGCGTAGTGGTTAAGGCACTGAGCTACAAGCCGGAGGGTCGAGGGTTCAAGTCCCGTTGGGGTCAGGATTTTTAAACTGACCCAAACCCTCTGGCGGCACTATGGCCCTGGGGTCGACTCAGCCTCTAACGGAAATGAGTACCAGACGCTTGTTCTGGGGGTAAAGGCGGCCGTCACGCAGGGCTGACAACCCGGCTGACATAAAGTGCCGATTGTCTAGAAAAAGTGGGAGCCTTAACCTCCTACTAACCCAAGGGCCTCCGGTTCTGTTGTGGGATCACTTTACTTTTTATTCAATACCGTCCACTGCACTTTTTGATATTCGGGTTATGTAAAATGGGTCTTTTCATTTTTAAAATTCTGATAATTATACATAATTTCTAGGTGCCAGAAACCAATGAAATTTTGGGAAAATTAGAAGATGATGAAAAAGAATCACAAATTGAGCAGAAAATGACAGAACAAGACAAGACTTACAGAAAACCTTTTGTAGAAGAAGTGGAATCTGATAATATTAACTTACATGGTCTGCCAAATGATTCTGGAACTGATATTAAAAACACCCAAGCAGGAGAGAAAGGCTTTACTTGTAACATTTGTAACAAATCACTTTGTAACAAACGAACACTTACGAGACACATACTAATACATTCCGGTGACAAACCTTTTACATGTGAAATTTGTAATAAGTCATTTTCTCGTAAATGCGTCTTAACTGAACATACACGTGTACACACTAACGAAAAACCATATTCCTGTAAATTATGCAACAAATCATTTCCCTTTTCAAGCGGACTCGCTTCTCATGTCATGACTCACAAAAATGAAAAATCATTCTCATGCGTTTATTGCAAAAAGACATTTTCTTACAAATGTAATCTTACTATACATACACGAATACATACAAATATAAAACCTTATAGTTGTGAAATTTGTAATAAAACATTTTCGAGAAAACATTATCTTAACTCACACACTCTTACACATACTTCAGTAAAACCATTCACATGCGAAATCTGTAATAGGAATTTTTCTCAAAAATTCACACTTAAAAATCACATTCGTATCCATACGCATGAGAAACCTTTTACATGTGATCTGTGTAGTAAATCATTTACTCAAAAGCATCATCTTGACAGGCATAAACTATGTCATGGAGGTGATAAACCGTATACTTGTGAAATCTGTGGCAAATCATTCAATCAGAAACATCATTTTAATAAACATACACAATCTCACTACTGAATGTTTTTGTCTTTTTTGTAACTTTCATTTCATTTAATATCAGTGGCATGTCATCCTTTGTAAATTGTATGGCTTATAGCCCTGCCTCCACCCCAAAAAAGTAAACTAAAACATTTGAAAAAGTATTATTTATTGTATTATGTTTATCTACTATGTGTTCTGTTGCAAAGGTTGAATTTTGGACTACAGATTCCATCTATCTCAGTTGTTCTATGCATCCTGTTCCGTTATTTCCATCCATTCATCTCCTCTTATATCAGCATATTGTTGAACCTATTCTTCCCATCTATATTTAAGCTGACCTCTTGGTCTCTTCTCTCCTAATCTAAATTCCAGTCTTTGTCATGGTATCCTTCCAGTATTCATTCTTGTAACATAATCTACTGTCTTGCATTTCATCTTGTATTTTATCCAACTTCAAGATTTATCTTGTCCCGTGCAGTAGCCGAGTAGTTAAGGCAAGATGCCTTGGTGCAGTGCTACAGGACTTGCGCTGGTTCAAGTCCCCATGAGGGAAGTAATGTTCTCATGGAATTTCGGCCAGTATGGGATTGGTGCACACCCAGCATCATGAGGCATTTAAGCGGCTACAATAAGTAGTGACTCCAGGTTGAGAAGACCAGCTATAACGGCTGGGGGACCTGACATGCTGACCACATGTCGCCCCTACACTGGTATATGATCGTCTACCTATGTGATTAACACATGTGGTCGTGAGGCCAACAGCCGGCTGGTAGGTCAAGGGCCTTTTAGGCCTGTGGCAGTTGGAGTTTTTTCAGGATTTCTCTTAATTTAGTTTTCTGATTTTTTCAGGAATGGTTTTTAAAACAAATCTGTTCCTTGAATATTGCATGAATCCTTTTGAGTTACTGTCCATGTTTCAGCTCAATAAATTAGTACAGGTTGTTATACTATGTTATTGTGGCTCTTCCAAACAAACAATGCGTGCTGTAGTGGTTATGTTCCTGACCTATGCTAATCACTAGAGACCGGATGTTAGTGAAAATGCCTACAGTTATGTATTATAGATATTGTCAAAGTGACTTCATATAAGTTCATACCTAGACCATAGAGTTGTTTTCCATGATGTTCATTTTGCCTATAAATGCCTATTTCAGCTTACAATGCCTATTTGCCATTTTTTCTAAAAATTAACTTAGTATTTTAAATAAATTGATTGAAATGGACAAACTTCATGACACATATCATTGCATAGAAACCTTTAAATGACTGGTAATATTATTTTTGATGTTGGTAACACTGAATTCTGTGTGTAGTCCTCATTCACAGACAGGTGCTTTAAAGACAAAGTGGTGCGACAAATGTATGTGGCTTATTTATTTATTTATTTTTACCTTTAGAACAGTTGTTTTATGATGCCTAAAAAACGGACAACAGTCAAACAGTATAAAAAACTGACCAATTTCGTGAAATAATTTGTTGCGAAAATATTCTCAAATGACGCTTCAATATCATTTCACAAAGTGTGTAAAATTTCAGTGAATTGCGTGAAGAAGTGCCATGTTTCACAGCACATACACACTGCAAAACATAAGTATGCTCTTTGTAAAAAGGCAAAACAAGTTCCAAAATCATCTATATCTTCATATGCTATTGATAGCATATGTTTATATTCTTTACATTAGGCTGTAAAAATTTATGTTGTAATCCATGTTTCATAAGAGCCTATTTTGGTATATATATATATATATATATATATATATGATAAACCTGAAAATAATTTTGGTGAATAGAACATAGAGCATTGTAAAAGGTTCTGGAATGCATTAGAGATGGACTCAGATGTTTAAAGGTTAGGCTATAATTTGATAAATACTGATGTGATATTCCCTGTATTCAATATAACTCGCCTGTTGCAGGTACCCAAGAACATTAACTTTTATGAAATGAATTAATTTTTCTTGGTCAAATTTGTATGTATGTTACTGAAGATATGTACATTGAATTTTGGTTTTCATTGAGAATATATGAATGTGAGTGTATGAAGAATATTAAAATATCTTGCTATTATTTGGAGAGTTAAACAATGTTAAATTCCTAATAATACTATAATAATCTTCCTAAAATAGATTATCAAAGATAACAATTAATACCTGTGAAATAATAGTGTCCATTTGTGTAATCGATTTTCCTTTTTCTTCGTCTCAGAGATTGCACAGATCTTTATTTTATATTTCTTCAATTAGTCTTTTATGTGCTCTTTCCCATTAATCGCTCTAACATTCCAGCATCCAAGTTTCATTTTATTTTTCTTCCATCTCGTGTTCCTATTTCGTTTGTTAGTTTGTTCCAATTTATCAGTCCGGCTTACTTCGTGAATGTTTCTTTGAGTAATTGAGAATTTTACACCTTGGTAGTAAGTTATTAGTCCTTCTTCTTCGATGGGTATCTCTTTTAGTCTGAACCTTCTTCCATGACCTGCCGGGCTCATGGAGTCATTAGGACTCACAAGTCCCACCACGACGTCAAGGTAGAGATACCAACAGTTTTGTAAGATGAATATTCTCCTAGAACTAGGTAGTAACCCTCATTCTTTTCCTAAGTTGATTTTTGCATGCATAAAGGTCACAGAATGCTATGTAAAACAACACAAGGGGGGAAAATTAGAGTTAGAACTTTGTTTTGGGCGGCTATTCAATTGGTGATTTAATAAATAAGTCGAATCTGGAACATCTTATCTCAAATATTTATGTTTCATTTGACAATCTTAAAGTTTCAACCTCAAAAATTAAAATTATGGCTTTTCAGGGCAAAGTGCCAGTCAGAGCAAAAATAGTAATCAATAATGAAATAATAGAACAGATAG
This sequence comes from Diploptera punctata, assembly GCA_030220185.1. Lineage (NCBI taxonomy): Eukaryota > Metazoa > Arthropoda > Insecta > Blattodea > Blaberidae > Diploptera > Diploptera punctata. The sequence continues at coordinate 570,597 of JASPKZ010001620.1, forward strand.
CACACTTTAACTATCTTGGTTCAGATATAACATATAGCTACGATTGGGATATACATAATAAATTAAACCGATATCAAATGATGTGTGGCACCATAAGAAGAATCCTCCGAAAGACTCGAAGAGAAACTCACTCAGGTTTTATAAGATTATGGTTGTTCCTGTTCTTTTTTACGGATATGAATCTTGGGTACTTACAAAAAAAGATATCTCTAAAATGAAATTTTTAAGGTCCGTAAAAGGATGTATACCCATGGATAGATTACATAATGAATCAATAAGAAATGAACTGGAAATATTTTCAATACTCGACAAACTAGAAGAGCACAAACACCGATGGAAAGAACACTTAGACAGAATGGACAATATAAGATTACCCAAAATGGTCAACACCTACAAACTGCATGGAAAAAGATCTTTGGGATGGCCAAGGTAGTGATGGACTGGAGACCTGAACAGGTCGCATTGACCTAATCCTGGAAAGGAAGAAGAAGATTTGACATGTTTCGATACGTTGTCCATTGTCAGCTTGTCCAGACTGTTGATTTTATGTCGTTGGTCCAGGATGTCGACTCCCACTCCATCTTTTGGTTAATTCAAGAACTTTTGAACCATCTTTTTCTCCGGGAATTTAAAAATTCATAGTACAAAAGAATAAAAATTTCACATCTCCCACTTCATTAGAAACATTGAGATATTGTCTTGTTAGTTACGAGAGTGGTTCCTCGCGGTGACCCTGAAATTCGTTACGCAAAGTGCACCTGAATACCATGTTTTGATACACATGTCCCATGAGACTTGGTACATGATGGAGCAAGGCAATACAGAAAGTTGTCAACATATCAGTGTAGTCTTCAAACATATATATAAGCATCCTATACTGCTAAAGATTGAATCACAACTGATGTCAAAGCCGACTCAGCAGAAATGGTTGTAAACAGAAGAGATACCTTAGGGGACTGAAGAAGTCAGGCCACAGCTTTTTTTTTTATGTGCCATGAAAGGAGAGATGAAAAATCGATTCTATCTTCAAACTTATTTGAGATCGAAACAATATATTTCCGGACATGGGTTCATATTCAAAACTCTACTTAGTCGCCTCTACAACCCCTAAAAGTTTGTAATTGGAATTGTGAAACATACTATAATTAGGTTTCCTTTTCGTTTATTTTAAGGCCAGAACTTCAAACTTTTTTTCCCTAAAAGATTGTGTATATGGCACATTTTTATTCATTTTGAGAAAAACAGCTTTTTATTTGCCAGTATACAAAGAATCAAGCTAGCTTAATATTAACAATTATGGAGATATTTATTATTCTAAGTGTTACTATTAATTGTTGATGTATCTGAAATACAGGATGCAGTTTTTTTACTCATTTTTTGTAAAAGACTCTCTTATACAACTGTGCCATATACCCCTTCAAATAATGAATAGATCTTACTATCTTAACTAACTGGCGCTATCGAACCCGTAGGTTCATGGTCGCGCGGACATAAGCTCTCCATACATCCCTATCTTGAGCAAATGTTTTCCAATCATCCCCTGTATAATATACTTCCCTCAAATCATAGTTAATGTTATTCTCCCATCTCATTCTTGGTCTACCAACTGGGCGTTTTCCCTCTGGTTTTCCTACAAGAAGCTTCCATGCACGCCTTTCATTGCCCATTCGTGCCACATGTCCTGCCCATCGCAGTCTACGAGACTTAACTGTTCTCATTATATCTGGCTTCCTATAAAGACCATGTAATTCATTGTTATGCAGTCTTCTCCATTCATCTGTCTGTTCATCTCTCTTTGGTCCAAAACATTTCCCAAGAACTTTATTCTCAAATACTCGTAATCCTCTTTCCTCCCTTAAAATAAGAGTCCATGTTTCGCATCCATATAATATAACTGGTAGAATAATAGTTTTATATATTTTCAGTTTAACGTTTTTTTTAAGGAGTTGGGAACTCAAGAGTTTCTGTAATGCATAATAGCATGCATTTCCAGAATTGAGCCTATGTTTAATTTCTTTGTGCATCTCATTCCTGTTAGTGATTATTGTTCCTAGGTATTTCAATTCAGCCACTTCCTCAAAATTTCCCCGATTTGTCATTAGCTGTTCATTTCCATTATATAACTTATTTCTGTGTGTGACCATATATTTAGTTTTATTGATATTTACTTCCAGTCCTAATTTCTACCTCACTTCTAATTATTTGTATAATGTCTTAGCATAAGCACAAACTTGATATGATTTACAAATAATTTAACCCTTGAACTTGAATCTTTAATTACTTCGATTAATGCACGGTAAAATAAAAACAGATGATGCTGTTTCTGTATCTCCTTGCTTCACTCCAGCTAATATATTAAATTAGTTCCTTAAATCCTCAGATACAATATAATTTTTAGTTTCTATGTTATTTTAACGAGGTTAGAAATTATTGTAAAAATTTCTTTATCAGTTCGTACTCTTTTTAGGTCGAGGGGAATAATCGAATTCTTAGGAGCTTATTGGAAACTGAATCACAGTTTGAACAGAGAAAAGAAGATAAAACTGCAACAGATTCACAGAAAGAAGCATGTGGTGTGAACATGTGTGATCTGTCACTGGATGAACAATTCTCATATACGCAGAGTGTGTTTAATAAACCTGTGGACCTCTTTCTGTGTGACAATTGTGATAGCGCTTTTACGCTTAAAACTTTACTAAATGATCATCAACGCATGCATTGTAAACGTAAACCACATATGTGCGAATTTTGTCAAAAGACATTTTCTCGAAAGTCGTATCTGATAAATCACATTCGTGTTCACACTAATGAGAAACCTTTCAAATGTGAGTTTTGCAGCAAAACTTTTACTCAAAAATCCACACTTGTGACCCATCGACGCATTCACACTAATGAGAAAAAATATACATGTGAGATCTGTAATAGGGCATTTAACCAAAAATCGTCTCTGACATGTCATAAATGTATTAATACTCACGAAAAACCATTTCGTTGTGATATGTGCGATAAAGCATTCAATTATAGATCGTCATTAATGTCTCATAAACGTATTCACTCAGATCAAAAGGACTTTGTTTGTAACATTTGCTTTAAATCATTTTTTCGAAATCCTGATTTAATTCATCACATGCGCTCTCATTCAACCGATAGACCTTTTACATGTCATATTTGTAATCGTACATTTACTCAAAAATTCTATCTTAATGAGCATATGTATACACATACAAATGAAACACCGTACACATGCAACATGTGCCCTAGAACATTTCGTCAAAGATCTACCTTACTTTCTCATAAACGTGCTCACTTGAATATAAGACCTTATAAATGTAATGTATGTGAAAAGTCATTTTCTTATCGTCATAACCTCGCTATCCACACACGTATTCATACTAACGAGAAACCTTTCAAATGTGATATGTGTGACAAATCATTTACTATAAAAGGCAATCTTTTAAAACACCAATATACTCATTCAATTGAGAAACCTTACACATGTGTAAATTGTAACAGATCATTTTGCCAGAGAACCCCTCTTGAGAAACATAAATGTGTTAACCAATTATAAGAATACTCTTATGTTCATCAATTGTGTTTCTGACTGCAATAATTTAAGTTTTTAAGCTCGATAAAAATCACTCTTACATGGGATTTGAGTAATCTTATTGCTTATAGAATATTTACATGAGTTTTGCTGAAGTTAGCAAAAAATTATTTATATATTAATTTAATGTATTGTGTTCAATTGATGCATGATGTAGTCAAGCTATTTAAGACTTGTACCTTAGTACAAAGTTATGGGATTCACAGTGATTCAAGTCCTCATGTGAAAATAAATTTTTCCCATGCAATTTTGACCAGTGCCAACCTAGCATCATGAGGAATTTGGGTAGCTACAGTAAATACTGGTTTCAGGTTGAGAAAACCAACAAACCTCACATATGGATGTGAGGGTAACAGCGGGCTGGGAGGCCAAGTGTCTTCTAGGTCTGTTGCACCATGTGTTGAGCAACAACATCTATGAGCAGCAGATATGATAATTTATAGTTTTTTAAATTCTAAATCTTTGAGTTCAGTAAATTTCTTTTCCTACTCTTATGTTATTTTTAACATACTTTTATTTATATGAATATTATTGATTGGAGCCTTGCTGCTGAATATAATATAGATCTATTTTCTGCATAAATAGATTTATGGAATATGATATATAAAAACAACTGTGTCTTAACATTATTTGTTTTTGTAGTTATGTTATATAATTATTTGTATCATAACAATGAACTACATGGTATTTATAGGAAGCCAGATATAACAACAATTAAGTCTTGTAGACTGCATTAGGCAGGATATGTGGCATGAATGAGAGTGAAAGACGTGCATGGAAGCTTCTTCAAGGAAAACCAGAGAGAAAATGCCCAGTTGGTAGACCAAGAATGAGGTGGTAGAATATTAACCATTATTTAAGGGAAGTAAATTATACAGGGAATGATTGGAAAACAGCTCAGAATAGGGATGTATGTAGAGCTTATGTCCACATGGTCATTTGAACCTATGGGTGCCAGTGAGTTCGTTATTTGTATAATTGAAAATGAGGTGTTATATGTAATTCTTGAATAATTTTTTAACAAGAAAAACTGGTAAAATTTAATATAATTTATGTTTAGTTAATAAAATTGTATTTATAATAATACTAATAATAATACTTTATTTATTCTGGCAGAGTTAAGGCCATAAGGTCCTCTCTTCCACTCAACCAGCACAAATACAAATAAATATTCGACAAATATAGATATACACTATACTTTATATCATTGTATAGAATATTATTTAAAATGCCTATAGAATATTACATAACATGAAGGTGTACATCCATACAAGACTATTTTGAAATGACCATTTGTTTAGTAAAATTTAAGAAATATTTTTGTATCAGTTACATCTTAAATTATTAATTCAATTACGGAAATATAAAATTGGTGATTTTTTTAGTTATATTCAGTTCCTATTTCGCAGCAATTACAGGGAATTTCATTATTTAATTTTCGTAAAATAGCTGAAAAAATTCCAGTTTATTCCTTCAATCATATTGGCTATGTACTGTTCAAATTAAAAACATTGACCTGTAATTACAATTTTAATCACATCACAGATACCTTTATATGTTCAGCATTATGTGGCAGGATTTAGAAAGCCGTGAGCCAATTGTAATATGGTAGAAGTAATGTAGAATAAGGTAATTTATTTGTAGTAGTATGTAGTTTAAAATATTGAAAGCTTCAACACTGATTATATACAGAGATTGATTCTGTATACTCTGGTTGATTAATGTAGTACAGTTGTAGACTATTAATGCTAGGAGTCGAATCTATACTTTTTTTTTTTTTTCGTTAGGTGAGAAAACTGACAAGTTAGTTTACACCAGATTATTTTACAGTTTATTGGATAATCTGGCGAACCATAAGGGAAAGTAGCCTAATACATTTGAATAGTGACGAATGTAGGTGGAATCTTGGCGTAGAAAATCCTCATTATGTTTTATGGTAAACAAATTATAATATAAAATTACGAGTACCTGAGAATAAAGTTCTTAGGAAAATTTTTGGACCAAAGAGAGATGAACGGACAGGTGAATGGTGAAGACTACATAACAATGAGCTACATGGTCTTTATAGGAAGCCAGATATAATAACAGTTTAGTCTCATAGACTGCGATGGGCAGGACATGTGGCACGTATAGGGAATGAAAGACGTGCATGAAAGCTTCTTGTAGGGAAAACGCCCAGTAGGTAGACCAAGAATGAGGTGGGAGAATAACATTAACTATGATTTGAAGGAAGTAGATTATACAGGGAACGATGAGAAAGCATTAGCTCAGGATAGGGATGTATGGAGAGCTTATGTCCGCGTGGCCATGAACCTACGGGTTCGATAGTGCCAGTGAGTAAGTAAGTAAGTAAGTAAAACTCAAATGTAAGTTAAGTATGCAGTTCTTCTGTGGAATAATAGCTTAGGTGTTGTAATTTTTTAAAATGGGAGAAATAGTGAAAAATTGGGTTAGAAGTGAAGATAGAAATAAACTAAAAGAGCTAATATTTACCATATTGACCGTGTACTCATTAAATTAAGACTAGAACAGATTATTAAGTTTTCTGGAGAGGCTATAAAACAATAAAATGTTGCAATAAAATTATGCAAACATTTGACTATTACTGGGGTTATTGTTTTAAAAGTAATTTTAAATCACAGTTGAAGTTACTGTATAAAATTTTGAGGATTTTCAACCAAAGTTTTATATAGTTGAGGAGGAAGACTGAGGTCTTTGGTATAATTTTTTAATTAGGCCTATAACCTTTTATTATTGTTGTACTTAATACATTATTTTAATATTATAATGATATTATGAAAAGAAAAATTGTCTGAACCAGGACTCGAACCGTGGACATCTAGTTCTCAGACTAGTGTGCAGCCCACTACACCATTTCAGACCTGGCACAACCATTAATTCATTCCACATATACAAATCTATAATTCTCATTTCGTCCGCTGTCAGGTAGGTGTTACAACCATTGCCAATGGCCAGCTTCGTTTAGAAGTATCTATATTTGAGAATTGTGACACCTACCTGACAGCGGACGGAACGAGATTTGTATATGTGGAAAGAATTGTTAATGGTTGTGCCAGATCTGGAATGGTGTAGTGGGCTGCACACTAGTCTGGAGAACTAGAGGTCCATGGTTCGATTCCATGTTCACACATTAATTTTTCTTTTCACAATATCATTATAATATGATCCATTATTGGAACTGTGTTAAAATAACAGTATTAAATAATGTTGGTTGGTATCTAATGTTGAGCACATGATAATGAAATCATTCGCTCTCTTGCACTCCAATATTTAGCAGAAAGGCTGGTTTCTTCTACAAAAGCTGGACAACGGAGGAGATGGTTTCTTTCCATATCTTCATTTAAATTGCAAAAAGGACATTTAGGTGAATCTGTTATGCCAAGTCTGTGTAGGTGTTAAACTTAATGCATTATTTACAGAAATGTAAGACTGAGCTATTATAGTTAAAAGATAATAATAATAATCGCACTAACCTTATATTTATTCGTTTGTCTAGCTTAGGTTATCAGTAAGTCATATTTTGGTTAGGTTTTAATATTACTTAGCCCAGATCAACAGCTGCAGTATTAGTTACATTTTTGCATTGATACTTGCAAATAGTTATAATGGTAAAACTGTTATATTGTACATGTCTTTGTAATTACTTAAAAAGCCTATGAAATTTTCAGTTCAACTGCACTTCTTCTAGTGCTTAATTTTTTAGTTATATTGTTGTAAACTATAGCTCTTCTTCTGTATTTACTAACATTATTTAATACTTTACACTTTTTCAAACAATTTTTATAACATTATTAGACAATTTTGAAGTATTTATTTAAATATGCAAATCACGATATTATGACACTGTTAGACAATATTGTGATGCTAACTGCTATTTTCTCCACACAGTACATTACTTAGTCTATGATTTTTCTATCTCTATTTTGGGTTATCGCTCGATGGATCAGCGTTAGGGAGTGATAAGTAAGTGCACACCCATTTTTAGTAAACATTTGGTAATTTTAATATTATTAATATAGTTTTTTTAACATAGATTTGGAGATTTATTGCAAATATTGGTCATTTAAATTTCATAGCGATGGATAGTAATCGAGGATGATAATATATTGTTCGATTGTGGGTTATCACTGGCTCTATAAACTCTGGTGCATGCGCACTGTTGTTCTATAGGACTTCGAAAATATTTCACACTAGTTTAAGTGCAGTTTTTCCGAATTTTCCATTCTAACATATTTTTGCTGGTTTGTTAGTTATGTCATATTTTAGTTTAATTGAAGAAGTGATGTCTTCTAGTAATTACAAAGTATTTTTCATGTTGTGTAAAGAAAGCTGTAAATGTTAATTATTTCAGATATATTTGAACAATGAATTGTGAAATGTTGTGTGATCAGTCAGATATTAAACAAGAACAGGGAAACAGGATCCCCTGACATTCCCCGCCTCGCAGATTACAACTGAAACAGAGGTAAGTTGTATAAATATTTTCTCATGTTCTGCTTTTTGTGAGAATTTTACAATTGTTAATAAAAAATCAATATTTCTTGTAGTAATTATTTTCATCAAATACAAGTCTTTTAGTAAAATAAATTTATTTCACTGTCGCCAATAACTATCTACCTCCTGTCATTTATTCTCTACTATGTACATGTCGATGGTGGGCAAAGAAAACTTCATAACTCCATTTTGGAAAATTTTACAGGAGAAACAAATATCTGTTTTAAATAAGTATGAAAATTGATACAGCAATAGTTACCACATATTTTACTACAGAATACAAGTCAAGTTATTAATAAATTTGAAGTCCGTCTTCTCAACAGGTTATACATGACATATTTCTGTGCTGGCTACTGGAGTTATGTGGCTTTCAATGAGTGATGGCGTTACGAGGTTTTCATTGCCTACTGTCGATATATGTACACCCTTAGACAAAAAAAGAGTCATTCGCTGATACTATCAATCGATCGGGGAACTTCGTGAGCGCTCGCAAAAGCCGTGTTCACATCAACACGTTTTCAATAATTGTACTGGGTTGTTTGCTAGTTAATGCAGTGCACACTCAAGCAACATTAAAGAGAGAGTTTGATTTACTGTGTTTCCGTGGTCGAGAGGTTTCATAGACATCGTCTGCGTTCGTAATCTCACGGGTTCGATTCCCGTTCTACCTTTTTTAACGGAATGTTAGAATAGCATTTTGCCTGTAATGTAGTTTCATATTTAATTTTATATTTGAGTTTTATGGCTTTAATGCACACACAAAAACATAAATTAAAACCTTATTCTTATAAGTAAATGAGGAAATAAAATAATATGTTCTAAAATGAAAACTTTAACAAAAACAAAATCAATATCGGGTGTATGAATCCTCAGCATCTATTACCGCCCTCAATCTGCGGGGCATTGATGCACAAATTTCTACAGGCACGTGGACGATCGGCTTGAGCATCCCAGGAGTCTTGAATTTGTGCTCATAAGCCATCTTTCGTTCTTCTGCAGGCCAATTAAGAGTTCATCTCTATTTTTATCCTAGCCCACACATTTTCGATTGGACTCAAATCTGGTGAACAGCGGAATTTGATTTGCCTTCTCCTTTAACAATAAAATCACAAATTTCGCTAAACACATTTCAGAAAGCGGCCACAGTTTCAACAATATCGATAATACAATGTCAATTATATACAGAGAAAATAACACACACAAAATTAACATTTTAGAAAAAATCGAAATTATCAAAAAGGCCAAGAAGACAAACATTCTCAACGAAAATGTGCCTAATGAGCAAAACCCTCTATTAGACATACAGTTAATTCAATACTACTACAACAACTCCAGAAGATAAAGCATGCATCGAAAGGCCTAGAGTGAAATCAACGAAAATTTTAAATAGTTGAGGAAGACGGTAGTATACAAGGTAAAAAAATATATACGAGTTTAACATTGTTATAACCTCAACGGTATAAAAACAATTATGAACTTAAAAAGTATAGATTAATTCAAATGTCGAAATAAAATGTATTTAATTCATAAAACGTTTTAATACAAATATCACGAAAAAAACGTAATTGAAGACGCGAACCTGCGATCTTCATTAACTGAAACAGTGACCGCATGCTTTACCGCTGAGCTATCAGGACACGTAGGAGAGTCTTCAGTTCATGTCACATAACACAGTAGTTCAGGGACTGCACAATTATGACTAGTTTCCTAGTTTGAACCCAGCGCTGTGCCTAGTATGACTTGGAAGAAATGTGCGTTCAAGAGATGACTCTTTTTTTTTGTCGAAGGGTGTACATCCTTATTTTTACACTAATAACGGTATAACCTTATGTCTAAGGTACTTGCGGATAATTTAGATCGCTGACAACCAGTCACATGTATTAAAATTATTGGAGGTTAATAAGGGCGAAGCCCTCCTCATTTATATCATTTAGCATATAACTAATGTAAATAGGTGGTCAAAATTTATTGCTGTTTGAATGTTTAGAATATAAAATTATAAAAACACTAAAACTTGCGTATTAAAATATTTTATAGTAGATTGTTTTAATTTAATTTCTTCATAATGATACACAATAATGCATATATCGACACTTCGCAATCACAATGATTAACTCGCAAGACGAACTGCACAGAACGAGGTATTACAAGCCACCACTTCACGTAATTGACAGTGGCAGTCAGGAAATTCTGTATCCCTGAGGATTTAACAACCCCTTCTTGTTCTTGCAAGCCCATGTTTCCCTTAACAGAGATTTAAGTGCTCTCCCCTTACCGGGAAGAATTTGAACCATACTAATTTAGTTACAATTGTTTTCGTATAAATGTCATTTGAGTGATCCGTGGTCAGCGTTCCGCCTCATACTGACATCTAGGAAACCAAGGTAGTACTAGAACGGGAAAATTCGGTAAATTTTGCTTAGAGGATCTTTTACGAGCCTGAAAATCTTCAGACTCGGGACCCACGGTTTGAAGTCCCTCCCGGAGGACTTGCTCCTTGGATTTTTGCATCCTAAAAAAATCCATCGACCCCGGCCGGGTTTGAACCCGGGACCAGAGACAAGGAGCATAACCACTAGTCCATCGCGGCCGATTAACAACCCCTAAGAGTAATAAAACCACGGAAAAGAAAAATAAGGATGGCCAGTTTGAGAGACAATAGCGCTAGTGGCTCTCACGGAAACGAGAACTTCTGTTATAGAGCGTGGTGGAAATATCTGACTCCTGTTAGGCGATTCAAAAAAATCTAATGTCATTTTCGTCTTCTGCGAGTCCGAAAACATAGTTATTGATACATCTTGAGTCTGTGAGTAATTCTTTGTTTGTTGTGTGTTATCAAATGGTCAGTAATTTTTTAGGACTCATTAAGAAAGCAAGATATATCATTGATATCAGCAACATAGTGTATATACCTCTAACCACAATACAGTAATGAAGGATGATCCAATATGTAGGAATGAGAAATAAAAAATAAAAGCATCAATCAAATTCCAGTAAAAATGGGTCCAGAAATTAACCACTTACTTTTTTTTCTGCTTAGTGCTTGCTGAATACTTAATAATTATATCAACCACAAGACAAGCAATGTGCAAACAGAAACAACCGCAAAAAACCTCCAATTAAGATTAATTTAAGGATTAACTGTTCTTGAATAAGTGTTCATTGATCCACCTCTATACAATCATCTGCTAGTTAGATTATTTTGTCAACTATAAGTTTTGTTATTGACTCCTTGTTTGTTTATGCATTTGGAGTGAATTCTTTTCCCCTCTTTTTTTGGTGTTATTATTCAACAAGTCCCAAACAGCAAAAAATTACTTCTGTAACAGATTATTTTCTAAACATTGGCTTACTGGAATTGTTTGCTTTTCTTTTTTACTTCTCAGCTATACCATTAATCTTACAATACTCTGTCTGTGTATATATATTCTATTTTTATTTTACAGGATCTTGAATATAGTGTAAAAACAGAAGTACATGGATTTTTTCATGTCGATATTAAAGAAGAAAAACAGTCGAGTAAAATTGTAGATTCTTCCTCTACCACAACAGAGGTAACAACTTTGTATTATAATTATTATTTTTATATCACCAGCATCATCATTAATATTTTTCAGTATAGGTATTTTACCACAAAGTTTTGGCTTGTTATGCAGCGAAAGGAACAAAGGTACAATATAAAACTATAGAATCTGGCTTCTATGTTATTAATTCGAGTTGCATCATCTCTCCTCAAGATGAATAATTTATAAGCACTCACTAAAATCTTTAAAAAACTAAGAAACCTTTTAGAAGGTTTTTTTTTTTAAATTTTCGTTGAAAATGTTCTAGGTTGAGTGGACGGAGAGGTCACTGGATAATCAGAACGGTACAGAAATATATGTATCTAGTATACAAAACATTGAAAAAAAGAAGGAATCAGATGAATCAAATGCAGAAAATGGAGAAAAACCTTTTAAGTGCAACATATGTGAGAAGTCCTTTTCACAGAAACGTAGGTTTTCATCACATATGTACATACATACAGCAGAAAAACGATTTAAGTGTGAAATTTGTAGTAAATCATTTTATAAGAAAGGCCACGTTATGACTCATATACAAACACACACCAAGGAAAGACCTTTTACTTGTGAAATTTGTAATAGAACATTTGCTACAAAGGGAACTCTTTCTTATCATGTACTCTGTCACAGCAAAGAAAAGCCTTTCACTTGTAAAACTTGTGGGAGAACATTTACTACAAAATATAATCTCAGAAATCATTACATTTCTCATAAAAGTGAAAAACCGTACACGTGTGATTTTTGTAGTAAATCATTTAGGCATAGGTCAAGTATTAAAACACACATACGTGTTCACACGAATGAGAAACCATATCCTTGTAAAATATGTGGTAAATCATTTGCACAAAGCTGTTCCCTCACTGAACATATACGTATACATACAAATGAGAAACCTTTTCCATGTAATCTATGTACAATGTCTTTTTCTCAAAGAAATACACTTGTAAAACACATACGTACCCATGATAGAAACAAACCTTTTACTTGTAACATTTGTAGTAAACGATATGCACGTAAATATACTTATGGAAAACATTTGCGCAGTCACACAAATAGTAACAAAATGGATAACTCAGAAAATATATTGTTAACTGGATAGGTTTACATTATTTCATGTTAACGACATATAGAAATATTTGAATGTTACATATTTAAAATTAAATTAATGCAGATACAGAAAATTGTATTAATAGTCCTTGTCTTTGTTCCTTGGAATTTTCGTAATTAATTACTTTGTTTCTATTTTAGTGAAAGTTTTTTTTTTTTTTCACATGAGTTGTATTAAAATTAGTCGAATGTATAATCTTCTGAATATAAATTGCCGAAATTGGTTGCAGTTTTCATCTATTAAAGTAATGCTTTTGATCCACAAAGATACAGGAAATTAGTTTCATTGCTTATAGAACATTTACATTTAATGTGCTGAGGTAAGGAAAAAATAAGGTACTTATATATTAATTTTTAATTAATGTTGGGAAGTAAACATTATGAGGTATAATCATTAAAAATCATCGGAGAACATATTGTTTAAATAACTCACCTCATAGGATTCATGCTTCCATGAAATCGCGATTTCAAACATAATCATGTTCATCGTCAGCCATAACTCCGACTGTTGAAATTCTTCGGCCGTCAACTATTCTATTGTCGCCATCTTCAATCACATTGCTCATAAGCATGCAATATTCAATAGCTTAATTTACAGATTGACAAATGTACCATTAAACGAAGAAAATTTCAATAAAGAGTTTAAACATATCTTAAACACTGCTAGATTAAATGGTTTTGATAAAGAATTAATTATAAATAAGTTGAAGAAATTCAAACACAATAAAAGACTTAATGAATATACTACTTTACAAAATTGCAAAGAAAAGAAAAAATACAAGAAAATTACTTACCATCCTGAAATGCATAGGAAATTTCAAAAAAATTTTGACAAATACAACATTTTTTTTGGCACCAATAAATAAATTTAGTCTGGGTAATCTTCTAAGTACCAATAAAAAAGTCAAAGTTCCAGACAGTAAGAAATCTGGAATTTATCAAATAAATTGTGAAGATTGCAATAAAGTTTATATAGGAAAAACAAAAAGGAATTTGGAAATTCGGACAAAAGAACATTTCAGAAATATTAAAAATTGTGAAATTGAAAAATCTGCAATTGCTGCACATAGTTTATTAGAACATCATAAAATTGGAAGAGAAGCTAAACTTTTAAAACAAGTAGAGAAACCTTTGGAATTGACAGTTTGGGAAAAAATATACATTCAGAAAAACAAAAATAGATCAATGAATTTTGATATCCCTAACGAAATTACATTGATTTCGAAGTTCATAAATTCAACCATAGATAGCAGCACTGAAGATGGCGACAATAGAATAGTTGACGGCCGAAGAATTTCAACAGTCGGAGTTATGGCTGACGATGAACATGATTATGTTTGAAATCGCAATTTCATGGAAGCATGAATCCTATGAGGTGAGTTATTTAAACAATATGTTCTCCGATGATTTTTAACTTATATATTAATGTTTATATTATTAATTTAATATTTCTCATTGAAGGATAAATTAAATTTGAAGAGAAAAATTTTCGCTCAGACCGGGACCTTTGGTTTACCGTACCAATGCTCTTACTACTGAGTTACCGGGGCGAGTTCCAATCTAGAAGCCAAGGCTTCAAGCATTTGGCATACGCGAATTACAACGTATATAAGAGAAAAATTTGCATCTAGATTAGATCTTGTCCCGGTAGCTCAGTTGGTAAGAGCATTGGTATGATAAACCAAATGTCCTGGATTTGGGTTCTGGTCTGGGCGAAAATTTTTCTGTTCAAATTTACTTGTATATTAATTTAATGTATTGTGTTGAATTGTTCCACAACATAACCAAGGGGTTTAATGCTTGGTACCTTGATGGACAGTTATGATATTAGCTGTGGTTTGACTCCCCATGGGGAAAGAAAGTTCCTAATGGCATTTTGACCAGTATGGGACTGGTGAACACCTAGTATCTGAGTAATTCAAGCAGCTACAGTAAATACTAGCTCCAGTTTGGTAAAAACATAAAAAGTTAACATACTGACCACCTGTCACTCTTATATTAACTCGATTGGTCAGCTCTGTAATTATGCATGTGGATGTGAGGCCAGCAGCAGGCTATTGGGTCAAGTGTCATCTAGATCTGTTGCACCATATGTTGAACAATAACATCTATGAGCAACAGATATGTTAATAACTTACAGTTTCTTAAATCTTAAAACTTTGTTGAGTAAAATCTATTTTCCTAGTCTTATGCTACCATGTTTAACATATTGCATTTGTAGTATTATTGTTGATTGGGGCTTCATTGCTATGTATATGAAAATCAATTTTTTTTGGAGAAGTATATTTATGGAATGTGATAATTAAAAAATAACTCTATCATAACATTATTTGATTTTCTAGTTATAGAAAATTATTTGTGCCATATGTAAATTAGTCTATTATATATAATTCTTGATGAAATTTTACAAGAAAGGCTGGTAAAATTTAATATTTTAAGTTTAGTTGAGAAAACTTTTATTTTTATCATTACATAAAAGATCATTTGAAAATGCTTTAGAATATTGTAGAACAAGAAGGGTCATATCCATATAAGACTATTTTGAAATCACCATTGCTTCAGTAAAATTTAACAACAAAAAAATAGTTTCGTTTACATCTTATTTTATTATTATTATAGGCCCAGTTACTGAAACATTATTACATTTGTGTTTTTTTTATGAAGTCTTTATTTTTCGCATCAGTTCTGGGGGATTTTTTTTTATCTGCCTTCCATTAAAATAAGCTGAGAAAAATTCCAGTTATTTCTTTAATCATATCCCCAGTGTACTATTCAAGCTAAAACCATCGACCTATAAATACACCTTTAAATACTTCACTGATATCATTACATGTACTATGATTTAGAAAGCAGTGATCCAATTGTTTCTTTTGAGAAGTAAATATTTAAATTTTAGTAGTAAGTAGTTTATACATTTGGAGCCTAAAACAGTAATTACATACAAAGACTGATTCTCTACACTAAAGTTGAATTCTGTAGTACATTTCTAAATTTTATTAAATAGGTTATAAATACATAACCCAAATATGCAGTTTTTCAGCAGGTGTATGTTGGTTACTATAATTTGAAAGTGGAAGAAATAGTTGAAAATTCAGAAAAAAAATAGTGATAACATGAAAATGCGATATTTACAGTATTAAAACGTGCCCTCAGTGGAGGATATAAAACAAAATGTTGCTCTGAAAACACTTTCTATTCCTGGCTATTTGCTAGAACTAGTAATTACACAAAAAAAAGCTTTAAAAAATATATTAACCTGTTCCACCTATTGGAATTAATGATCTTGCATTACGTTGGATATATACAAATTGTATCTTCATGATTACCTAAAAAGCTAACAGAATTTTACATTTTAACATTATATTTTTGTGGTTTAGTAATTGGATCATATTTTAGTTTGGCATGACAATGTGATGTCTTCAAGTAAATTACAGAGTATTTTTTTTCAAGTTGTGTGAAGAAAGTTACAAATGTTAATTATTTCAGATATATATATATATATATGAACAATGAATTGTGACATGTGTGATCGATTAGATATTAAACAAGAACAGGATCATTTAAGAGTCGCACAGATTAAAACTGAAACAGAGGTAAGTTGTATAACTTTTTATTTCTTCTTTATGAGAGAATTTTACATTTGTTAACAAAAAGCCATTCTTCTTCGTCAGGCTCTACGACTTCCAGTGGAATGTCTTGGCCTTCTCAACCAGTTTACGCCACTTCTTCCTATCTTGTGCAGTAGATTTCAAATCAAAAATCCCCATCTCTCTCAAATCTTCAATTACGTCATCTTCCCATCGATCCTTGGGTCTTCTTCCCTGTGGCTTCCAATTCAAAATATCATTTGGCAATCGTCCCTTTGGCATTCTTAGTGTATGTCCAAACCATTGTAATCTTTTGGATTTGATGAAACTAACTATATTTTCTTTATTATTCTTGAGGTATAATTCGTCATTCCTTCTGAACCTACAATTTCCATTTTCCTTTACTGGACCTAGCACTCTTCTAAATATTTTCCTCTCAAACGTCAATAGTCTTAATTTATCTGCTTCTTTCAGTACCCAGGTTTCAGCTCCATAACATATGATTGGTCTTATTATTGCTGTATATAATTTGAATTTAACATTTTTTATATTAATTTGCTTTTGAATATATCAAAATTAGCAAAATATGCTTTATTCCCTTGCGATATTCTTGTTATGATTTCTTTTTCAACAATATTATTATCGTTTAGTATTGTCCTAGGTACTTAAAGGAGTTAATTTGATCAATACAGTCACTATTTATAGTTAGTTCAGTCAAATTTGTTTTACTTCTCATACATCTTAAATAGGGGGCACGCCATAGCGTAGTGGTTAAGGCACTGAGCTACAAGCCGGAGGGTTGAGGGTTCAAGTCCCGTTGGGGTCAGGATTTTTGAACTGACCCAAACCCTCTGGCGGCACTATGACCCTGGGTCAACTCAGCCTCTAACTGAAATGAGTACCAGACGCTTGTTCTGGGGGTAAAGGCGGCCGTCACGCAGGGCTGACAACACAGCTGACATAAAGTGCCGATTGTCTAGAAAAAGTGGGAGCCTTAACCTCCTACTACCCCAAGGGCCTCCGGGCCTGCTGTGGAATCACTTTACTTTTTACATCTTAAATATTTTGTTTTATTTAGATTGATTACAAGCCCATATTTTATACTTTCATTTTTCAATTTGTCAAAGGTTTCCAGTAGGGAATTTTTTGTTCTTGCTGTTATTACATCATCAACAAAAAGCCATTAATTAATATAATTGTTACTTTCCGATTAAATACAACATATTTTATTGACTTAGGCTTTCACGGCTGGAGATGCTATGCTCTGAGGAGTTCTGAGGACTGAGTACTGGTGGTATAACCTCATCACCTTAATGTAGAGGAAATGCTACATTAGTGGGAACCCCACAATAATACCCCTCTGGGCCAGCAACCCATTGGGCGAAAAAATTTACATTTGCTTTCAAGTCGCAGACCAAGCCTTGGATGAATCTGATTTTTATATCAGTGACAATATTTGCATCCGTGTATAATACTTGTAATTCAGAGTTGGTCCTGATTCTTCACACTCCCTCATCATAAAGAGGGCCATATTTTTTCTTAAGATTTTTCTTTCCCGATCCAATTGAGGGTCTTTCCACTTTTCAGCGGTTGCCCTTTTACCAGCCGGCTGCTGGCCCTTCACATCCACATGTGCCAATCACAGAGGTAGATGATAAACAGCCAGTGTAGGGGTGACATGTGGTTAGCATGTCGAGTCCCCCAGCCGTTATAGCTGGTTCCTCAACCTGGAGCCGCTACTTATTGTAGCTACCCAATTGCCTCACGATGCTGGGTGGGCACCGGTCCCATACTGGCCGAAATACCATGAGAAAATTTCTTCCCCCATGGAGACTCGAACCAGCGCAAGTCCCGTAGCTCTGCGCCAAGGCTTCCTACCTTAACCGCTCGGCTACGGCGCGGGACTTTTTCTTTCCAAAGTGTTTAATATAACTGGTTGTATTATAGATCGTAATATAATAGATATTATCTTTTTTGATGAAATTTTTACTTAGTATTTAATATTAGAGTTAATTGAGATTGTTATATTCTGATGTAATATATGTTTGTCCTGGTGAGTGGAAGAGAAGGCCACATGGCCTTAACTCCACCAAGCTAAATAAATCTAATCTAAAATAATTATTGCTCATTTAGGTAGGGTTCTGGAATACTGGTTTAAATAATATATTGTAAATAGTAATACAATGAAAATATATTTTATGTTTTAAAAGGCACTGACAACACTAGAAAAATACATACATTAATATAGATTTACTCGAGCTATCAGTATACCCTATTATTTAGAATTTAAAACGAGATGTGATTTATAAGCCATACAGCAGTATATACATCCATCCATCCATAGTAATTCTGCCCGAGGGCAGGTCTTTCACTGCAATTATAGCATTTTCATGCTATGCTTTGCAGCTTTACTAGGGAATTGTAGGTGTGGTAGCTTCCCGTTGCTTTCTACACCGGTGAAGGATGATGATGATGGCCATATGATTTCGGGGACCGTTTGGGCCTTAAAGTTTTCCTGACATTTGTCTTACAGATGAGGAAAAACCTCACCTAGAAAAACTGTCCCGACCGGGGATCGAACCTGGGCCCACTGTGTGACAAGGCAGCACGCTACCTCGAGACCACAGCGGTGGACTAGGTTATACAAAGTTGGACCATAAAAGAAATGACGAAATTATAGAAGAGCTGGATGTAGAACCCATTCTCCACCATATACAAAACTACCAGAATAATTGGAAAGCCCATCTTCAACGAATACCATCTCATAGAATTCCAAAAGCTATGCTTCATTACTGCCCCCCCAAGGCAAAAGATCGCTCGGACGTACAAAAAAGCGCTAGATGGAAAATTCCTCTTTGAGACCGTAACAGGCCACACGGCCTAATACTTGCATGGATAATGATACTAGAATAATTGGTAATAGTTATCATCTTGAATTGATAAAATGAACCAAAAGTAGACATGTCTCATTTTAATAGTCAGGTGCTCGATTGTTACTACAAAGCAATGTTTCTGGTCCCGAGGGTCGCGGGTTCAAATCTGGCTGGGGTTGATGGATTTTTTAGGATGGAAAAATCCAAGGAGCAAGTCCTCTGGAAGGGACTTTAAGCCATGGGTCCCGAGTCTGAAGATTTTCAGGCTCGTAAAAAATCCTTAAGCCCGAAAGAAAAGGCCTCTAAGCAAAATTTACCGAATTTTCCCGTCCTAGTACTACCTTGGTTTCCTAGATACAGTATGAGGCAGAACGCTGACCACGAACCACTCAGAAGTGATATCTATATGAAAACAAGTGTAACTAAATTAGTATGGTTCAAATTCTTCCCTGTAGGGGGAGAGCGCATGAATCTCGAAATCATATGACCATCATCATCATCCTTATCATTATCTTCATCATTATCATCCTTCACCGGTGTGGAAAGCAACGGGAAGCTACCACACCTACATTTCCCTAGTAAAGCTGCAAGCATAGCATGAAAATGCTATGATTGCATTGAAGGACCTGCCTTCGGGCAGAATTACTATGGATGGATATGATGCAGTGTTGATCTGTTACCCAAATTACTGTCTTTGAATTTCATGTGAGACAGGAGGACTCCCTTAAAACCCAATACTATTAGAATCAAGTCATGTGCAGTTAGCCAGAAATATTTTTTCCAAGATTTGTCATTGGTATCAGCAACATCAGTATATATACTTTTAACCACAATACAATGCTGATAAAATATGTAGGAATGAGAAATAAAATTGAAAAGAATGAAGCAAATTCCTTTAAGCATGGGTGTGGATATGAACCAATTATTTTTTCAATTTTTTTTAGTGCTTGCTGAATACCAAGTACTAATTATAACAATAGCAGTGACAATTTTACAATCACAAGACAGGTTAAGTGTAAACAAAAACAACCAGAAAAGCTCCAATAAATATTGATTTCCCCTCTTTTTTTGGTGTTATTATTCATCATGCCCCAATCAGCAAAAAATGGCACTCTGTAACATTATTTTCCAGAATTAGGTTATTCAAATTTTTTGCTTTTCATTTTTATTTCTCATCCATACCATTCATCTTTGCACGATTCTGCATGTGTATATATATATATATATATATATGGTATGATAAGAAAAATAAATGCCTGAACGGGATTCGAACCCGGAACTCTGAGTCTGTACCTCAGCGTGATATCCATTACACCACCAGGCGAATCGAATTCAAACACTTATTTTTCTTATATATGTATTATATTCTCCATTATTACTAGATGTCGCGAGAACTCGGTCTTCA
The DNA here is from genome assembly GCA_030220185.1 of Diploptera punctata. Taxonomy (NCBI): domain Eukaryota; kingdom Metazoa; phylum Arthropoda; class Insecta; order Blattodea; family Blaberidae; genus Diploptera; species Diploptera punctata. The sequence goes on from JASPKZ010001620.1 coordinate 591,251, forward strand.
CTGCCATCTAGTTGCTGACTATAACAAGTAAGCAAATTAAAGAGAATATTTTTACTTTATAGCAGTGACGCTTTATCGATGTTATAATTGTTTAACATTGAGCAATGCAAGCTTAATATGGTATGATAAGAAAAATAAATGCCTGAACGGGATTCGAACCCGGAACTCTGAGTCTGTACCTCAGCGTGATATCCATTACACCACCAGGTGAATCGAATTCAAACACTTATTTTTATATATATATATATAATATGTTGTTTTGTTCTTCTATTTTTATTTTACAGGATCCTGAATGTGGTGTAAAGACTGAAGTATATCAATTTTCTTGTATTGATGTTAAAGATGAAAAACAGTCAAGTGAAATTATAGATTCTTTCTCGACTGCAACGGAGGTATTATAATTATTATTTTTATATCACTCACATCATCACCATCATTATTATTATTATATTACTCAGTATAGGTGTTTTACCAGGAATTTATGGTTTCTTATGCAATAAAATAAACGAAGATACAATTTAAAATTGCAGAATCATGCTTCTATATTATTAACTTAGCTCCATAATCTCTCCTCTAGAGGACTGAATCAATAAATTCATGAAAAAATTAAGAAATATTTTAGCAATTAATTTTTGTTTTGAATTAGCATTATTGTGTTCTAGGTTGAGTGCATAGTCGAGAAACCACCGGATAAACAAAATGGTAAAGAAATGTATGAATATACTATACAAAACATTGGAAAGAATGTGAAATCAAATGAAGAAAATGGAGACAAACCTTTTAAGTGTAACTTGTGTGAGAAATTCTTCTCACATAAACGTACGTTTTCATCACATATGTACATACATACAGCAGGAAAACGTTTTAAATGTGAAATTTGTAGTAAATTATTTTATAAGAAATGCAACGTTATAATTCATTTACGAACACATACTAAGGAAAGACCTTTTACATGTGACATTTGTAATAGATCATTTGCTACAAAGGGTACTCTTTCTTATCACATCCTTTGTCACAGCAAGGAGAAGCCTTTCACTTGTAAAACTTGTGGCAGAACGTTTACTACAAAATCTAACCTCACACAACATTACACTTCTCATAAAAGTGAAAAACCGTACACTTGTGATTTTTGTAATAAATCGTTTAGGCATAGGACAAGTATTAAAACGCACATACGTGTTCACACGAATGAGAAACCATACGATTGTAAAATATGTGGTAAATCATTTGCACAAAGTTGTTCCCTCACTGAACATATACGTATTCATACAAACGAGAAACCTTTTCCATGTGGTCTGTGTACAATGTCATTTTCTCAAAGAAATACACTTGTAAAACACATACGTACTCACGAAAGAAACAAACCTTTTACTTGTAACATTTGTAGTAAACGATATGCACGTAAATATACTTACGGTAAACATATGCGCAGTCATGCAAATAGTAACATAATGGATGATAATTCACAAAATGATTTGTTAGCTAGATAGAGAAAAGGAAAAAAATAATTCTGCTTGTCTGTGTTTCTTGAGAAATTCATGACTTATTACTTTGTTCTTTTTTTCTGAACATTGTTTTTTTTTCAAAATTAATTAAAAAGCAAATATATAGTCATTTGACTATAAATAGGCTGCACTTTTCATCCAGAAAAATAGAGCTTGTCTGTCAGCAAAGAGAAAAATATACAAGTCCACTAACATTCAACCCAGCAGTTGGATACTAGTTGTGAATGGTGACAAATGGTCTCTGAAACAAGTCCAGGTAAGAAAACAAAATGAGTGGTGTATATTTCGATTTTAATTTCTTAGCTTATTGCATATCAATGTAGTAACAATGATAAACAAAATTAAACATTTCCAGTAAAATTGTTTTTAAGGATTTTTTAAATAATTGAATACAGTAAAAGCTCCTTATTTGCATTTTCATTATTCGCAGGTTAAAAATTTGCGACACAGTTCTTGTATTTGCGGCTAAAAAAATGTTATTTGTGGATATAGTCGGTATATTAGATGGATTAATATTCTTAATTAATGCACCGGCAACTTTTTTTTTACTGCAGGCAAATGTCAATGCGGCTTTTACAAAGAGTGATTTAAACCAAATGGACAAGTTAATACCAAAGTAAAACAAATTGTATTATCACTAAGCCTAAAGTTCGTTGATAAAAGCCACCATCATCGTATTTCACGTGCTGCTATGTCCTTTGATAAATGCCGCCCTCGCCACGATCGGTGTTTTATTGTTTAAACTTGTCATTCACTGCAATAATTTTAATTGAACAACACGTGTCTCTTCTGCTTTGTTGCCAATTTATAATGTCGAGTAAAAGGAAAGAAAATTAGTTCCAAAGATGAAAAAAGTAGTGTAGCTACTTAAAAAACAGAAATGCTTGACCGTTTATGAGTTGGCAAGTCATTTTGTGTCTATATCACCCTGTTTCAATGTTAATGAATCAACTGTATAATTCATCAAGAAATCTGAAGACAAAATAAGGAATTCTATCGCTGAATTCCCAGCTGAATATCAATCTGAATTGAAAGATCTTTTTAAAAGCGACAAAACAGGGAAAATATTACTAAGTTCTTTAAGCCCTTGCCTAAGCCTGATAGTAATAATTAATAGAAGTAGTTCAAAATCTGTATATAAGTGTATAAAACACTGGCTCTTCGAACTCTTTTGTAAGGTAGCGAAGTATGGACATTGAAACAGAAGGATATACAGAGACTTAGATCTGCTGAAATGAGATACCTTCGCAAGACTGCAGGATACACACTACTAGATCACAAAAAAAACGAAGACATCTTAGAAGAATTACACATTGAACCTTTAGAAAACAAAATTTCTGATTATAAGTCAAGATGGATGCAACATGTTCATCGAATGGAAGATCACAGGATACCCAAACAAATATTAAGATATCAACCTGCAGGAAGAAGAAGACCAGGACGTCCACTCAAAAGACTTCTGGAAGGTGTTTCTCTTGAGGCCGAAACAGGTCAACAAATGGCCTAAATTCGTGAATGTACTATGATGATGATGATAGTTCAAAATCTCTCATTAACCAATTTTATTTTCATAATTTTTATTTTATTTCATAATCCTGGAATGTATCTTCTATGTACCCATACAAATTACCATTCCATATTAGTGGAACGAATTCCACACGAATAAGGAGCTTTACTGTATTAATAAAACAAAAACCAGAATTTGAAAATCTGTGGATCCCCTTAAGTACAGTAAATGCTACTTATTCACGGTTCTGTTATTCGTGTTTTCATTATATAAAGAAGGTTGATCCATAAACTGAATCTGCAATTGTAAATGGGGCCTCAAAGTATTCAAAAGTTTGAAGGGCTGTAAACAGATTCCTCTAAATGGACTAAGATACCGCCAAATTCTTTAAGTTTCAAGACCATAACTATTACTAGTATAAACTTTTAATTCATAAATAATATGGATTAAAAAATTGTGACAGTTCCTGGCTGAAATTTTCTTTATTTGCGGATCCAGTTGGTTAATTAGAAGGATTAGGTATCCTTTATTAATGCATCAGCAACTTTTTTACTGCTGGCACATGTCAAAGCGACTTTTACAAAGAGTGATTAAAACCAATTGGGCAAATAAATATCAAACCAAAACAAACTTTATTGTCACAAGTCTAAAGTTCATTGTTAAAAGCTGCTGCCTAATTTCACCTACCGCTATGTCCGTTGATAAATGCAGCCCTCACCACGATCTGTGTTTTATTGTAAATTTGTCATTTGTTGCAATAATTTTGATTTAATAACACGTCTCTTCTGCTTTGTTCCCAAAGAAAAAGAAATTAGTTCCGAAGTGGAAGAGAGTAGTGTTGGTGCTTAAAGTAAAAATAGAAACTCCTGACCGTTTACGCACTGGCGAGTCATTTGAATCTATACCACGCTATTTCGATGTTAAGAATCAACTGTACGATTCATCCAAAGAAAAAATATGGAATTCTATCTCTGAATTAAAGGACTTTTTAAAAGCAGCAAACAGGGAAAAAAACGTAACAATAATAATTAATAGAAATTGTTCAAAATCTCACATTAAATTGATTTTATTTTAATAATTTGTATTTAATTTTGCAACCTTAGAACATATCCTCTATATACCCATACAAATCACCATTCCATATTCACGGTTTCTGTATTCTCAGCATATTTACGGAACGTATCCCCCGCAAATAAGGATCTTTTACTGTATTATATTTGAAAAGAAAAATATACACTTAGACTGGGGTTTGAACCCAGGACCTTTGACTCTATGTCAAAGGTCCTGAGTTCAAACCCCAGTCTAGGCATATATTTTTCTTTTCAAATATAATTTGTCCATCATTAAGATGTTTAAAAATGAATAATATTAACATCTTTTACTGTAAGATAAATTATATTTGAAGAGAAAAATTTTCGCCTAGACCGAGACTCGAACCCGGGACCCTTGGCTTTCCGGGCCAAGTGCTCTACCAACTGAGCTACCAAGGCGAGTTACGATCTAGATGCAAATTTTTCTCTTATATACGTTGTAATTCCCTCTCGCCAAATGCTTTTGAAACCATTGCTTCTATCTTTGCAACATCATTAGAAGCCTTACTAGCTTTATAAAGTAATGTTAAATTCCCAATAAATGTCTTCTTAACTAAGAAGCCGCCATTTGCAAAGATTTGCAACATCATTAGAAGCCTTACTAGCTTTATAAAGTAATGTTAAATTCCCAATAAATGTCTTCTTAACTAAGAAGCCGCCATTTGCAAAGATAGAAGCAATGGTTTCAAAAGCATTTGGCGAGAGGGAATTACAACGTATATAAGAGAAAAATTTGCATCTAGATCGTAACTTGCCTCGGTAGCTCAGTTGGTAGAGCACTTGGCCCGGAAAGCCAAGGGTCCCGGGTTCGAGTCCCGGTCTAGGCGAAAATTTTTCTCTTCAAATATAATTTATCTTTCAGTGAGAAATGTTAAATCAATATTAAAAACATCTTTTACTGTACTTGAAATAATAAAGAATGTCATTACTTGCTGTTGCTTTAATTACAGTGATGATAATGCTGTACTGGTAAGCCAAAGAGAGGATAATGTATCATGAATTTCCACTAATGGATAAATAAATGCTCTAAGACTGGCTGGTTACCGCACACTGACTAGGATTCAGTGAATATCTATCCTTTCCTCAAATGGACATGACAGTGATGCCTGGGAATATAGAATGTGGACCAAATTTTTAGACATGAATTTTATAGCTGATAAAGAATTGCAGAGTGTTACTAAATTTGCCGGTTGGAAAAAAAGGTAAGACACTTTAAAATATATGTAGGAAATAACACTGAGATTTCTTTTAATTACACTGAGCAACAAAAAAGAAACTTTTTTTAAATTAATTTTACAGTGGGTGGAAACACTATGAGGTATTTCTATTAATAAATGAGTTGGAGAAAATGTTGACTGAAGATGGAAGTAATACTATACTTTTGAAACCAGTATCATGAAGACATGCAACTTTGTGAGGTGAGGTGTTAAAACATTTTCTCCAACTTATTTATTAATAATAATAAAACTTTTTTTTTTCTCTGAAAGAAAAATATGTGATTCTGATAGTATTTTTTCTCCTGATTTTAAATATATCGGTTTTTCTCATCATGCAAGGTTTCTGAGAGACAGGCATTTATAATTTCAAACACTTTAATATTTTCTATATCGTTACTACACAATATTCGAACATTCAGACTCACCTAGAAAGTAAGAAATGACGATTTTCTGCAATATTTCGCCTGTGGAGCATCCCTCTTGATGGTCCAACAATAATCGGCCAGCATATTAGGATTCCATTTGCCTTGATATCTCTTTACCATAGCTGAAATCTCCTGATGCTGCGCCAAGATAATAAATGGACGAAAAAAAGTTTATTAAAAAAATTATTTAAATCCATTAATTGAAATTGAAATGAATAAAAAAAACTGTGGGTGATGGAGAAATTCCGAATACATATTTGAAAACACGATAAAAAACTGCATTAACACATTGGTGACGGGCCACGGAGATCTCCGTGTTTAAATTGCCAGCGCTAGACGACCGGTCACGGAGATTTCCGTGTTTACGTTTTCTATGGCTTCCCTGCCTCTTCGCTTTTGAATGAGGCATTCAATTTTGTTTCTTCTCATTGTGAAATAAATTTTAGTTGTTTTTGTACCCCTCTCTTCTCTTTTATGAAATTGCCAACTTTACAGAAAGAGTTGTTTACAATTTTATGGCACACAGCTGGTAAATATGGAATTTCAGTGCGGGTAGTTAGGCGATTACGGGATACGTATGTAACTTGTGAATATATGTTGCAGAGCGGAAAAATTAAAAGAAACTCTATTTTGCGTTCTGGAGCCGAATTTATATCTGTGGCATCATGTCCACCAGGATAATTATTATAATAGTGTGACTATAGCTGAAAAATTTGCTTGAAAGAAAGACGAGAGTTTCTGAAGAAATAAAGATTGACAGAGGGCTTCCAAAATTATCTGTGGAAGCAGGAAATAAACTCAAACCAGGAGAAAGTGTTTTTGTAGTAAGGGGGACCTTTTGCTACAAACATTGAAAGATAAAAGAGACGTAAGAATGGTTAGCACATTGCATCAGGCAACAGGAGAGTGGGAGGAGTAAAGTTGTAAAAATGCCCTATTGAATACTTCAATATAACAAGTATGTGAAGGGTGTAGACAGGGCTGACCGGTACCTATCATATTACTCCATCATTAGAAAAATAGTGAAATGGAGCTAGAAAGTTGTATTATGGCTTTTGAATTGTGCACTCTTTAATGCTTTCAGGGTCTATAAATTTCAAAATCCTAACAGCAAAATGTCAAACAGAAGTTTTTTGCTTGAAACAGCCTCTTGTTTGGCAGTCGTAAAATTAGGAACAGATGACAGGGAAGACAAGGAAAGACAGAGAGAAAAGAAACCACTTCTAGGGGACCACCTCACGACCCACCAGGGAGGCTAAGACATTAAGAAAAATAAATTAACACCAACTGTGATTGGAAAGAAGAAAATACCCTCCAAACTTTGCCGCATTTTTAGTGAACACAAGAAAAGAAACTCGCTACATATGCTCTTTTGCCCTGTGCCTTTACATAAAGGGAAATGTTTCCAACGCTCTCAAACCCTCAATTTCTACTAGAAGGTCTGGTGAGAACACTAATAAAGATTTACTTATGCATTATTGTTATTGACTGTAAATATATTGATGTAAAAGCCACACTGTGCTAGTGTGGTTTAAAATTTAAAAGTCCACTCTACTGACAGAAATGTCCGGTCCAGCAGCGGTGGGTGGAACGCAGAGCTGTCGGTCACCAATGTGTTAAGTACAACTATTGGTTAGCCCTACTGGCTATAAAGTAGTGTTATATTCCCAATAAATGTCTTAACTAAGAAGCCGCCATTTGCAAAGATAGAAGCTATGGTTTCAAGCATTTGGCGCGAGGGAATTACAACGTACATAAGAGAAAAATTTGCGTCTAGATCGTAACTCGCCTCGGTAGCTCAGTTGGTAGAGCACTTGGCCCGGAAAGCCAAGGGTCCCGGGTTCGAATCCCGGTCTAGGCGAAAATTTTTCTCTTCAAATACAACTATTGGTACTCATGAGACAAAAATCATGTTGTCCAGTGTAATTAATGAGTTGTATTGACTCACCTCATATTTCTTGTAATGCATCGAGCATGTTGCACAGAAGAGAAGAAACTAGTCTGCATAAAAATATGAGGTGAGTCAAAATATACAACTCATTAATAATTAAGGCACTTTATTTTTATTTTGTTAGGAATTTTTCTACACTGCAGCAGTCTTTCCTTCAACCTAAAGTAATTTTTTATTCTACAGTGTTCTGGCCGAGGGCAGGCCTTTCACTGAAATCATAGCATTTTCATGCTATGCTTTGCAGCTTTACTAGGGAATTATAGGTGTGATAGCTTCCCGTTGCTTTCCGCACCGGTGAAGGATGATTAGGGCTCAGAAGTTGACCTATAAAATGCCTATAAAAGGCTTTTAAAAATACTTAAAGATATCCTAAAAAAGACCTAAAAACTGAAAAAAATGACATAAAAAATGTTGTAGTTGCTATCAAATGGATAAAGACAACCTTGCTGCCTTCACCCTCCACTAAAGGTAATTTTCACAAAGTGGCAACTTATTAGAATATTTGAAGTCGAAATACAGTAGTTCAGGCAGTCAGTTGGCTGGTGGTTAAAAATAACGTGATATTTTGTGAGGATTCAATAGTTTCTTGTGGAACAAAAGTGTTTGTAATATGAAAATTTTTTTGAAAGTAAAACTAGATAGTGTTTTTAAAAGAAGTTGGAATTTTGACTAGACTCTGCGGTTTCATGAATTATACATATTATATAAATGTAAAAAATTACTCATTAATTTACAAATTAAGAACCTCATAATGTTATTTGCCTTATTTAACTATGAATATATAAATGTAGTCAAAAGAAGGTAAGTTGCCAAAAAAAAGCCATTAAGAACCTAAAAAAGGGCTGAAAAAGACCAATAAACCAAAATAATGTCAAAAAAGGACAAATAAAATCCACCGTTTTCTGGCCTACAATCACTCAAATGTATATTATATATATATATATATATATATATATATAATGTTGGGCCTCGTCTTCAGACATAAAATAATAAATAATAGTTTTAAAAAACTAAAAGAACACGCTTTATTAGAAAACTAAAAAAATGAAAAATAATTTTAATTTCCAATACGCTTGGGATAAAATAAAGTGGTCAACAAAAAAATCATCTCCAACACATATAGAATAAAATGAGAGTTATCAACAAAAAGAAAATAATTTTACCATCAAAAGCGTGGGGTGCTTTTTATGATTTTTACATTTTCTTCTTAGAAAGCTTACTTTTACCAATATCTGTTTATTATCAAATATATTAATTGATATAGAGCACCCCACGCTTTTGATGGTAAAATTATTTTCTTTTTGTTGATAACTCTAATTTTACTCTATATGTGTTGGAGATGATTTTTTTGTTGACCACTTTATTTTATCCCAAGCGTATTGGAAATTAAAATTATTTTTGATTTTTTTAGTTTTCTAATAAAGCATGTTCTTTTAGTTTTTTAAAACTATTATTTTTTTTTTATTTTTTAGTTTTAATATTTTACAGAATAAGATAAGAATGTAAATATCTTTAAATTCCATACTATTGTAATATGAGCTAAAATTATTACTCTTCTAAAAAAAAATCCTCCTATGGATTACTAAAATTATATACCACTAGTTCACCGCTCTACCAACTGAGCTCTGACAACGATTGACTAAAAAGTCGACAAGTCCGTAACCTATTATACCAGTTTTAATGTTTTTGATTTTCTGATGATTCTGGCCAGGAATTTAGAAATAAAATATGAAATTATTGTAGTGTCATGGGTCCTTTACAAGTATACAAAGTTGCAAGTCGATCCAATGCTTCTAAGTGGGTGAAAATCGTGTTCAAAGATTCCGTTACATAAATACAAAAACACTTTTTTTGATTTTATGATGATTCTGGCCAGGATTTTAGAAAATAAATATGAAATTATTGTATTGTCACGGGATCTTTACAAGTATACAAAGTTTCAAGTCGGTCCAATGTCTCTAAGTGGGTGAAAATCGTGTTCAAAAATTCCGTTACATAAATACAAAAACACTTTTTTTTGATTTTCTGATGATTCTGGCCAGGATTTTAGAAAATGAATATGGAATTATTGTATTGTCACGGGTCCTTTACAAGTATACAAAGTTTCAAGTCTATCATATGTTTCTAAGTGGGTGAAAATCGTGTTCAAAGATTCCGTTACATAAATACAAAAACACTTTTTTTGATTTTATGATGATTCTGGCCAGGATTTTAGAAAATAAATACGAAATTATTGTATTGTCACGGGTCCTTTACACGTATACAAAATTTCAAGTCGATCCAATTATTTTAAGTGGGTGAAAAACGCGATGAAAGATTCAGTTACATAGATAGATAGATAGATACAGGTCAAGCTAATATAAAGCGTGTAAAAATAGGATTTTTCCTCAACTCCCAAGCCCTTTTGGTGATAATGACTGGATGGTTTTCTGGGACCATTGGGCCCTAGGCTTCCCTACATTTGTCTTATAGGGAGAGAAAAACCCAAAAAAACCTCACCCAGGAGCCTGTCCCGACTGGAAATCGAACCCAGGTTTTTCCAAAAATTCCTGTCTTGCACATCATCTTCCATCAATTCCATTCTATTCATATTCCTCCTGATCCCATCCATCCATTGTTCCTCTTCTTCTTCTGCCTTTACCATTCCATTCCAACATCATTTTCAGAATTCTGTCTTCTCCCATTATTTAAAAAAAAGGTACAGTGATCCCACTACAGGGCTTAGGAAGCCCTTGGGTACTAGGAAGTTAACACTCACAGTTTTCTAAATAATCGGCACTTGATGTCAGTTTGGTTGTCAGCTCTGCATGATGGCTGCCTTTACTCCCAGAACAAGTCTGGTACTCATTTCCGTTAGAGGCTGAGTCGACCCCAGAATCATGGTGCATCCAGAAGGTTGGGTCAATTTAAAATTTCTGACCCCACAGGGACTTGAACCTTGCTTGTAGCATATTACCTTAGCCAACTACACTATTGTATGCCTCCTTCTATTCTTTTAACATTCTTCAGTTGCAGTAAAAGCTCCTTATTTGCAGTTCCTTTATTCACAGGTTAAAAAATGGTGACAGTTCCTGTATTTGTGGCTAAAAATTCCTTTATTTGCAGATCCAGTCAGTATATTAGAAGGATTAGTATCCTTTGTCAATGCGTCGGCAACTTTTTTACTGAAGGCATGTGTCAAGGCAACTTTTACAAATAATGATTCATATCAAATGGACAAATTAATATCAAAGTAAAACAAACCTTATTGTTACTAAGCCTAAAGTTAATTGTTAAATGCCACCGCCGCTGTATTTCATGTGCTACAATTTGCGTTGATAAATGCCACCCTCACCACAATTGGTGTTTTATTGTTTCAACTTGTCATTCGTTACAATAATTTTGATTGAATAACACATGTCTCTTCTGCTTTGTAGCCAATTTATAATGTCGAGTAAAAGGAAAATTGTTCAAAATCTCTCATTAATTGATTTTATTTTGATAATTTTTAATTTTATTTTGGAACCTTGGAACGTGTCCCCTATATACCCATACAAATTACCATTCCATATTCGCGGTTTCTCTATTCGCGGCATACTTGCTGAAAATAAGGAGATTTTACTGTACTTCAACAAAGGTCCTGAGTTCGATTCTTGGTCAAACCATGGGAATTTTTCTTTAAAGGGAATTATTCCTGTAGTTGCCCATAGTCTGGAATTAGCTTAAGTTTAGATTTAGAACTCTCCTGGTGCTTCATTACTTATCACTCGTCACATCATCGGGGTAACGTAACTCTGTCTTCCAGGTGCTCCAATCCAAGAAATGGATTACAATTCCATCAATGCCAAGGAGAATGCCAGAAATGTAATAAAAAACACCTGGTGGCATTAGAAAAAAAATTACTTCAACAATATTCTCCACTTGTCCCTATCCATCCACTCCATGTCCTCCAGTCTTCTTGTTCTAATTCCAGTTCTTATTTCTTGCATCCATGAGTTTCTAGCTCTTCCTTTCTTTCTTCTTCCAGATGGAAACCATTCCAGAGTTTTTCTGGGTAACCTTTCTTCTTGCATTTATGATATGTACCTATGCCAATTTAATTGCTTATATCTTATATAATCTATTATTGAATATTTAATATTACCTTTTCTCATGTGACTTTATTTCTTATTTGAAAAGATGATAATAATAAACAAAAAAAACCACATTACTAGTTAAAAAAGCAGTTCCATGGCACAAGCGGTTAAATGCTCGCCTCTCACCTCTGGGGTCCTGAGATTGATTCTCGGTCACTCCATGTGGGTTTTGTGGTAGACAAAACAGAGCTTGGGCAGGTTTTTATCAGGGTTTCTCCCATTTTCCCCTGCCACAATTTCATTCCACCAGTGTGTCCATACTTATCTCATCCATTTAATTTTGTTCATCTGCCTCAGTGAAGGTGCACCAGGCGTGCATCTGTGATTCACAGGCCTCTGTATATAGGGATTCATCTAATCTCATCCCTCGACCTGACCCTGAGTTGGACACGAGTTGAGGATATTTATTTACTAGTTGGGAACTATACCATCTTACAAACAAGCAAAGATAAACAGTTCAAGAAATTTACCTATCATCCTGAAGCCCTTAACAAATTTCAGAAAATATATATATATTTTTTTCCAAATGCCCCAGGTTTTGTCTTTCGACATTCCTGATTTCTCTCCTGGCATGGCATAATTGTAACCGACTTCTGAGGTTGGGACATCTGGAAGGCGGGGTTACGTTGCCCGATGATATGATGGATGATGATGATAGTGGTGTGCCAGGAGAGTCCCTAATCCTAAGCTTAATCTAAGATGAATATGAATGATGATGATTGTGACGGCCATATGTTTTCGGGGTCCGTTTGGGCCTTAAAGTTTTCCTGACATTTGTCTTACAGGCGAGGAAAAACCCCGATAAAGACCTCACCCAGAAAAACTGTCCCGACCAGGGATCGAACCCAGGCCCATTGCGTGACAAGGCAGCACGCTACCCCGAGACCACAGCAGTGGACATTTCAGAAAATATTTACAACATAAAATTCAAGAAATTCACTTACCATCCTTTGAAACACCACAGGTTTCAAAAAATGTGTTTTTAAAGTTTAATATAAGATGGCCACCAAAGAATGAATACAGCCTAAATAGCATAATTGAAACCAATAAAAATGAAAAAAAATTAAGAAGAAAACAAATTAGGAATTTATCAGATCAAATGCAGGGATTGTTACAAAATTTACATATGGAAAACAAAAAGAAATTTGAAAACAAGGGTGAAAGAACATCTTAGAAATGTCAAAAATGGTGAAGTGGAAAAGTCAGCAGTAGCTGCTCATGCTTGGTCTGAAAAACATCTAATTGCTACAAAAGCCAGTCTAATTAAACAAATAGAAAAACAAAAAAGAACTCACGGTTTGGGAAAAAATCCACATAAAAAAACAAGAAAGAAAAACTTATGAACTTTTAAATTCCCACGGATTCTGAGTTGATCCAGAGTTTATTAGTCCACCAACAGAGGGAGGAAGAAGTAGTTCTTCTGATCAACATAACATCAGTCGATGAGAAATTACTGAAGATGAAGCTGCCGAGGCTTCGAAACCGGTCTAGTTAGAAGACTGGATATGAGGTGAGGTATGAAATATTTTAATTTAATGATAATGCACTGGTCAACATGATTTTTGTCTCATGAGCACCAATAGTTGTAGCTCAATGCAGTTTTTTTTATCGTGTTTTCAAATATGTATTCGGAATTTCTCCATCACCCACAGTTTTTTTTTATTTCAATTTCAATTAATGGATTTAAATAATTATTTTTTAATAAACATCTTTTTATCCATTTGTCCATTGTAAAATAAAAGCAAATGAGCTAACTCAGGAGATTTCAGCTATGGAAAAGAGATATCAAGGCAAATGGAATTCTAATATGCTGGCCGATTATTGTTGGATCATCAAGAGGGATGCTCCACAGGCGAAATATAACAGAAAATCGTCATTTCTTACTCTGTTGTCCAGCTTTTGTAGAAGAGACCAGTCTTTCTGCTAAATATTGGAGTGCAAGAGAGCGAATGATTTCATTATCAAGTGCTTGACATTAGATACCAACCAACCAACCAACTTTCTAGGTGAGTCCAAATGTTTGAATATTGTGTAGTTACGAATGTAGAAAATATTAAAGTTTTGAAATTATAAATGCCTGTCTCTCGGAAACCTTGCTTGATGGAGAAAAACTGATATCATATTTGAATTCTGGAGAAAAAATACTATCAGAATCACATATTTTTCTTTCCGAGACAAAAAAAAAAGTATTTTTTTGTTGCTCAGTGTTATTTACCAGATTTGACATTCCTTTACCTCTAAAAACAAAATTGAGCTTAGGTATTCTTATGCAAACAAAATAAGCAAGTGATTTGGTATCTTATCAGAGCTGATAAGGTGCGTAGATATCCGTCACATATTTCACTATCACCACAGTGGCATAGTGGCACAACCTGTGTGTGTAAAGGTATGGCTTTCTAAATTAATAATCATTTAATATCTGTTAGTGACTTCATTGTTAAATGCAACTCATTAGACACCGACCATATTCAAAATAATAAACAGAATATTGGATTGAAATAAATTATTATAACAGCTAAGCTATTACAATTTATGATAAAGAGAAAAATATCTTATATTTGAAGAGAAAAATTATACTCTCAGACTGGGGTTTGAACCCAGGATCTTTGGCTTTCTAGGCCAATGCTCTACCGCTGAGCTATCTGAGCACTCCAATCTAAATGAAAATTTTTCTCTTATACATTAATTCCTGAGTGCCGAATGCTACGAGCCTTTGCTCGATTATGCAAATGGCAGCTTTTTATTTTAAAAGACATTTATTGGGAATTTAAACACTACTTTATAAAGCCAGTAGGGCTTCTTTTGATGTTTTTATTATTAATTTAACACTTCTCACTGAAGGATAAATTATATTTGAAGAGAAAAATTACATGCTCAGATCAAGGTTTGAACCCAGGACCTTTGGTTTTCTAAGCCAATGCTCCAGAAAAATATCTGTTTAAGTAAAATTTTATCACTCACCTCATATTGTTCTTATTCTTAGACTGGTTTTAGGGACTTCCTTGTTCCATCCTCAGTATTTTCATGATTAGAAAATTAGATTATCGGCCGCGGTGGACTAGTGGTTATGCTCCTTGTCTCTGGTCCCGAGGGTCACAAGTTCAAACCAGGCCGGGGTCGATGGATTTTTAGGACGGGAAAATCCAAGGAGCAAGTCCTCTGGGAGGGACTTTAAGCCGAGGGTCCCGAGTTTGAAGATTTTCAGGCTCGTAAAAGATCCTTAAGCCTGAATAAAAGGCCTCTAAGCAAAATTTACCGAATTTTCCCGTCCTAGTACTACCTTGATTTCCTAGATGCCAGCATGAGGCGGAATACTGACCACGGACCACTCAAAGGACATCTATACAAAAACAAGTGTAACTAAATTAGTATGGTTCAAATTCTTCCCTGTAGGGAGAGAGCACCTAAGTCTCTATTAAGGGAAACATGGGCTTACAAGAAAGAAAGAAAATTAGATTTTTATATGAGATTTTAAATTTAAGATTTTCCATTGCTGGACATTATTATTTTGAAAATAAATTTTAATGCTGTGTTAAAAAAACATAAGTATGAGGTAAGAAGAAATCACGATTCATTTAATTCTTATATCTCAAAAATGTTAAAAATGGCGCTTGGTTCCTTTTATATAAAAGCCGTCCAATTATGAGGTAGGCTGTTTTTCCATTGCAGACTCCAGTTTCCACACACTATATGTCGTCGTCAATGCTTCCTAACTGTTGAATTTGCGATTGGCGATCTTGTAGGTAGATTACTGCTCCCTCTGTTTGCTGACAGATGAATTTCCAAATCAACTTTTTTTTCTTTTTCCCAGGAATTTCAAAATTCATTATTTTCTCTTTATTCTTGTGGATCTAAGAAACTCACAATTTGGGAGAAAATTTACATATGCAAGAATAAAAACACAAGTATGAATTTTGAAATACCCGGTGATAAGGAGAGAGGATTGATTTGGAAGTTCGTTGGTCAGCCATCAGATGGCGCGGAGGTCAGTCTGGAGGAGAGGAGGCCGTTGGACATCAGTTGTGAACGTAATACAGCATTGAGAATGTCACAAATGAAGTGAAGAAACTGGAGGCTGCTTGGGAGTTAAGAAGTATGAGGTGAGTCAAGAAACAACTAAACAATATAACTAAATTAACTTACTCTAGTAACGCCTAAGAAAGGAGAAGCTAAGATCATACGTTGGGCTGTTATGCCGTTGTAGATAGATACTGTATGTAAGGTAAGGATTGTTGAATTAAAAATAATTTTGTTTCTAGGGACGATGTAACAGTCATGATGAAAACAATTTTGAGGATAATTAGCAGTTGGATTCTTTATTGGCTCATTTGGTTTAATTCACGTCTTTCTGGCTTCCGCTTACATCACGAGACGCATAAAGCTGTTGATCAGGTGGGAATTTATATTATGGTATTTTACTGAAATGCTATCATCCAAGTAAACTTTTTTTATTATGATCTATAGTAACTTCTCTTTAAATTATATTATTTTTAGTCTGATCATCTTACCTCAATATTAATGTTGATTTGTTTTTGAACATGTTTCAAAACAATCCTGTTTTAACATCAGCTTGTCCTGGACGATAAAACAGAATTGTTTTGAAAGATGTTCAAGAACAAATCAACATTAATTTTGAGATAAATTAAATTTGAAGAGAAAAATTTTCGCCTAGACCGGGACTCGAACCCGGGACCCTTGGCTTTCCGGGCCAAGTGCTCTACCAACTGAGCTACCGAGGCGAGTTACGATCTAGACGCAAATTTTTCTCTTATATACGTTGTAATTCCCTATCGCCAAATGCTTTTGAAACCATTGTTTCTATCTTTGCAAATGGCGGCTTCTTAGTTAAGAAGACATTTATTGGAAATTTAACATTACTTTTAAAAGCCAATAAGGCCTCTAATGATGTTTTTATTATTAATTTAACATTTCTCAATGAAAGATAAATTAAATTTGAAGAGAAAAATTTTCTCCTAGACCGGGACTCGAACCCGGGACCCTTGGCTTTCCGGGCCAAGTGCTCTACCAACTGAGCTACTTCAAATTTAATTTATCTTTCATTGAGAAATGTTAAATTAATAATAAAAACATCATTAGAGGCTTTTAAAAGTAATGTTAAATTTCCAATAAATGTCTTCTTAACTAAGAAGCCGCCATTTGCAAAGATAGAAACAATGGTTTCAAAAGCATTTGGCGATAGGGAATTACAACGTATATAAGAGAAAAATTTGCGTCTAGATCGTAACTCGCCTCGGTAGCTCAGTTGGTAGAGCACTTGGCCCGGAAAGCCAAGGGTCCCGGGTTCGAGTCCCGGTCTAGGCGAAAATTTTTCTCTTCAAATTTAATTTATCTTTCATTGAGAAATGTTAAATTAATAATAAAAACATCATTAATTTTGAGGTAAGATTATCAGACTAAAAATAATATAATTAAAATAACCTCAAAATATCACTTCCTAAAATTAAATATTCAAACTTATTTTCAAAATATTTTCTATACCAAGGCTATCCAAATGGTGGGTCGCAGCTCTCCAAGCCATTTCAAATGGCTCACAAAATTCATGCTTTTGTAATGTGATTTTATCTGCTATTATAACAATCAGTGATGCTTTAGTTCTTAGTTACTGGGCAACAAAACCGCAGTCTGAGCGTATAATTTTTCTCTTCAAATATAATTTATCCTTCAGTGAGAGGTTTTAAATGAATAATAAAATCATTGAAAGAAGCCCTACTGACTTTATAAAGTAGTCTTTAAATTTCCAATAAATGTCTTCTTAAATAGAAGCTGTCATTTACATAATCGAGGAAATGCTTGTAGCATTCGGCGCTTGCGAATTAACAGTGTATAAGAGAAAAATATGTGTTTAGCCAAGCAGTTAAGGTAGGAAGCCTTGGCGCAGAGCTACGGGACTTGCGCTGGTTCGAGTCTCCATGAGGGAAGAAATTTTCTCATGGTATTTTGGCCAGTATGGGACCGGTGCCCATCCAGCATCGTGAGGCAATTGGGTAGCTACAATAAGTAGCGGCTCCAGGTTGAGGAACCAGCTATAACGGCTGGGGGACTCTACATGCTAACCACATGTAACCCCTACACTGGCTGTTGATCATCTACCTCTGTGATTGACACATGTGGATGTGAAGGGCCAGCAGCCGGCTGGTAAAAGGGCAACCGCTGAAAATGGAAAGACCCTCAATCGGAGATAGCTCAGTGGTAGAGCATTGGCCTAGGAAGCCAAGGGTTCTGGATCAAACCCCAGTCTGAGCATATAATTTTTCTTTTCAAATATAATGAAACCTCTACTTTATATTCTAACAAAACACGCTATCAAAACATAAAATACAGGTTCAACAAAACGTAAAATACACTTTAATGAAAATTGCAGAATATAACAAAATTCAAGTCTTGGTCTGGGTGAAAATTTTTTCTCTTCAAATATGATTTATCCTTCAGTGAGAAGTGTTAAACTAATAATAAAAACATCAATAGAAGCCCTACTGGCTTTATAAAGTAGTGTTAAATTCCCAATAAATATCTTCTTAACTAAGAAGCCGCCATTTGCAAAGATAGAAGCAAAGGCTTCAAGCATTTGGCACGAGGCAATTACAATGTATATAAGAGAAAATTTGCGTCTAGATCGCAACTTGCCTCGGTAGCTCAGTTGGTAGAGCTTGGCCCAGAAAGCCAAGGGTCCCGGGTTCATGACTCGGTCTAGGCGAAAATTTTTCTCTTCAAATATAATAACAATATTTGTTGATTTATTGTGTTTTTTCTTTTTTTTCCCCCCCCAAAGCCCAAATTATTCTTTCTCTAAACATATAGTTTCCGCAATAAATAAATTTCATTAAATGTAATAAATAAACAACATATACTAAAATAACCACCGCTGTGGTCTCGAGGTAGCGTGCTGCCTTGTCTCGCAGCGGGCCCAGGTTCGATCCCGGTCGGGACAGTTTTTCTGGGTGAGGTTTTCATCGGGGTTTTTCCTCATCTGTAAGACAAATGTCAGGAAAACTTTAAGGCCCAAACGGTCCCCGAAATCATATGGCCATCATCATCATCATCATCATCCATCACCGGTGTGGAAAGCAACGGGAAGCTACCACACCTACAATTCCCTAGTAAAGCTGCAAGCATAACATGAAAATGCTATGATTGCAGTGAAGGACGTGCCTTTGGGCAGAATTACTGTGGATGGATACTAAAATACTCTGAAGATAGATAAAATATTGTAGACAACACGTTAGAAAGTTAGGCTTAGAATACTCCTTTTGGTCAAATAATTAAAAATATTATTATTATTATTATTATTACTATTGTTACTTTTAATAATATAATAATACTATTTTTATTATTATTGTTATTATTATTATTATTATTATTATTATTATTACTACTATTGTTACTCTTAATAATAATAATAATACTATTTTTATTATTATTGTTGTTTTTATTATTTTATTATTATTATTATCTATTGTTACTCTTAATAATAATAATACTATTTTATTATTAGTTATTACTATTATTATGATTATTTACTTATTATTATCCTATCACTACTATTGTTAATCTGAATCATAATAATAATAATAATACTTTTTTATTATTATTATTATTATATTATTATTATTATTATGATATTATTTTTCTTGTTGTTATTGTTATAGTGGATTGCATATAATAGAGCAATAAATATTTTTGGGAGGTTATTTATATCTATAACTTTTAGTGGACCATTAGCACTAATGAGATTTCTCGTAACATTCTTTAATGTTCATTGAACAACTAGCATCAAATTGATCAATAAAATATGTTATTGCAATCCACTCTAAGGGTCGTATGCAAATACATTAGTCTCTACTCAAATTACTTCCAATCACTGGTGAGCTGACTCACCGTGAGCAATTGCTCAGATCGAATTAACGGCCGACTTACCGGTCATGCATGAAAGTTGATGTTTTCGTAATATTGGCAACGAATTACACAGAATTCTCAGCGATAAAACCACTTCTGTTATTCTCGTCTGCTATAGAGGAACGCATTTATGCTTGCGTCCCGCAAATAATACCGTATGCAACGATGTCTGCATCATGCAATATTACGCCGATTCTCCTGTTCTTCCAGTTGAATTGTTTGGTAGACTCTATCAAATTCCTCTTCTCCGCGTATACCGAAAACGTGATCGAAGTCTTCAAGGTCTGACATCTTGGATAAAGCAGCAAAGGTTTCAAACTACATCGGTTCCCTTCGGGATTTTCACGATAAGTTTCTATCTTGAGCTACGATCTTAAGGTACCTCGTCAGGTAGCTTACAATTATTATCGCATGAATAGATTTCTGAGTAAGCAAAATGTATTTGGATAAAACTTTCTCAGCAGAGAACGCCTTTTACTGTCTAATGCGTTCAAACATTCGACCATAAATGTTGTTTGGCAGATTTTGGATAGCAATTGCATACAGCTATATTCACGTTAAAATGTTTTGTTCTTCCTGTTGATATCTGTGGAGGATGACATGCACTAATTGCATGTCTAACCTATGTTTGAAGAATGCTTTGACTCATTTGACAATATCTCACTTAAAGATTGTTCTATTTTTTATCTTTAAGTGTACATTTGGTTTATTGATTCTGGTGTATCAGTGAGGATTTGATTTCAGTGTCAGGCACCATATGTCACAGCTTTATCTGATAAGATAACATTCTTTATCTCTTGTTTTATCCTCATGTATGTAGACAATTTTGTTATTTATTTTACAAGGATTAAATGAGAGATTTTATAGATTTTTAAAATTACTTCAATCTTTGTAACATTTCTGCGCTGACCTAATTAACTGACAAGGGAACTGTCAACTATTACATGCTGATACCTACCTTGAAATTTCTGCCAGAGAAGCATTGTGATGTACCAATGCCTTATCGAAAAAAATTATAGATAGATCATCGGTTGATTAATGTCTTTGACATCATCCGATTCCTAATAGCCAATTTTGTCGGTCCATCCAATCTCCTGGTTGTAGATGTTTCTCCTTCATATATAAATATATTCCCTGACTCCAGGAGGTTTTAGGTCTTCCTCTGCCTCGTCTTCCCTCGGGTTTCCATTTCAAAACACACTTTGGTAGCCGATCCTCTTCCATTCGTTGGACATGTTCGTACCATCTTAATTGCTGAGTTTTAATATAATCTAAAATAGTGTCTACAATCCCCTCCATGGTACCTTTACCTTGTCGTGATGGAGTGGCTTGCGTGCTTAAATGATCCTGAGAGCTATGCCGGCAGTAACATTGCTGCTGATAGGGTTACCCATGCCAGACTGGTCGAAGGTGATAAGCCAGACGAAAAAAGTACCTTGGTCGAAAGAGTGACGATCTTTCACCGTAAAAATACAACTGTCAAGAAATGCGGACATGGGTTCAACTGGGGTAAAATTTTCCGGAGGTCAAATAGTCCACCATTCAGTTCTCCGGGCGGGGACTACTTCAGGGAACCCATGCCAAAGGCTCAAACATAGGGACGTGTTCCTAGGCACATGGAATGTTAGGAAAATACATTAACTATGATTTGAGGGAAGTAAATTATACAGGGGATGATTGGAAAACATTGGCTCAGGATACGGATATATGGAGAACTTATGTCTGTGCGGCCATGAACCTATGGGTTTGATAGTGCAAGTGAGTTAGTTAGTTAGTGTCTTCAATCTTCATTTTCTCCTTTATAACTGAGTTTCTAATTTTTTCTCTTCTTGAAATTCTTGCTGCCCTTCGTATAAAATCCATTTCTGTTACCAAAAGATACTTATTTGTTTTTGTTGTTAATGGCCAAAGTTCTGCTCCATAAGTAAATGACGCTTTTAACAATTGTATAATAATAATAACAATACTTTATTTATTCTGGCAGAGTTAAGGCCATAAGGCCTTCTCTTCCACTCAACCAGCACAAATACAAATAAATATTGACAAATATAGATATACACTGTACTAATTATAAACAGTTACAGATACATTAAATGAAGCAATGTAAATGTCATGTACAAACAACATTTTATAGGGTAATAACAATAATAATACGATAATATCATGATATATATTCATTTTATTTTTATTACTTATATTGCGGTGGACTAGTGGTTATGCTCCTTGCCTCTGATCCCGAGGGTCGCGGGTTCAAACCTGGCCGGAGTCAATGGATTTTTTAGAATGGAAAAATCCAAGGAGCAAGTCCTCCGGGAGGGACTTCAAGCTGTGGGTCCCAAGTCTGAAGATTTTCAGGCTCGTAAAAGATCCTTAAGCCTGAATGAAAAGGCCTCTAAGTAAAATTTACCAAATTTTCCCTTCGTAGTACTACCATGGTTTCCTACATGTTAGTATGAGGTGGAACACTGACCACGGACCACTCAAATGACATCTATACGAAAACAAGTGTAACTAAATTAGTATTGTTTAAATTCTTCCCTGTAGGGGGAGAGCGCCTAAATCTCTGTTAAGGGAAACATAGGCTTACAAGATACAAGAAGATTACTTACATTTTTATCCCACAATATTCCATTGAGGCAAGCAATTGCAAATTTTGCTTTATTATTTCTATTTCTTATTTCCTCTTCATAACTCCCATTTTTATTTATTTTAATTCCTAAATATGTGATCTCACTACAAGATTTTATTGTTTCTCCAGTCTCCAAAATTAAATTTTGTTCTGCTTCACCAATTGATAAATATTTTGTTTTCTTCATGTTCAAAATTAATCCCCATTTATCATTATCTTCTATTAATTTTCTAGTCATATATTCTAAATCTTCATAATCTTGTGCAAAAAATTTGTCTGCCACTTTTAACTGCAAGGCACAGAAATTGAAGACAAAATCCAGCAATGGCAACTCACTGTGTGAAGCAGTCTTGAATGGAGTGAGGCATGGATGGCAGGTTATGAGGATTATCCAATCCACCAAGTCTGGAGTTGTATTACTTCTCTGTAGTTCAAATGAGAAATTTGGCATTGAATTTTAGTGCCTTGCAGTCAAAAGCGGCAGACAATTCTTTGAACATGGCCTTGGTACATCACAATGCTTTTCTGGGAGAAATTTCAAGGTAGTTTTTTTGGCATGTAATGGTTGACAATTCCCTTTGAAGTACTTCTTCTTCTTTTTCTTCTTCTTCTTCTTCTTCTTCCTTCCAAGTATTAGGCCAAGGCCTGTTACGATCCTATAGAAAATTTTCCCTCCAGCGTTTTATAGGACGACCCAGAGATCCTTCCGGGAAATTCTCGTATAAGACTTGAAAGCATAATAATAGTCCCTTCGATTGGTTGCTGGCCAAAGGAAGGCAAGACCAGTGATGGGGCTGCCATCTTATAGCCTCTGGTCAGGCTTTTCTGGAGAAGAAAAGAAAATAAAGGAAAGAAGAAATGGAAGAAAGGAAAGACTCCCTAGCCCTCAGATGCCCTAATAGCGTCTGGGTCGAAAAAACAAGAGTTAACCAAGAGAGGTTGATAGTAAAGTTCCACAGACAGACTGTTGTTACTTTCTGCTCCAGTTTCTTAGTATGTGCTGGGTTTTAGTCCTACATACATATTTTATAATTTGCATGTCTCTAAATAATATAATTTGTTTATAGATGGCAGCTGCGAATATACCTGATGACAGTTCTGAGAATATGACAGAATCTGACAATGTAGCTGCAGACTCGTCTATGATACGTGAGCCAAGGGATTTTGAACCAATGAAGTAAGTATCTCCTGTTACTGCTATATGAAGCATAGGGCCTCAATGAAGTGACTCCAACACACCGTATTCTCTGCTAAAACCTTCAATACTCAGCAGGTCTTTCCTTATATTTAAATTAATATTGGGAAGTAAACATTATGAGATTATATCATTAATAGTGAGTGGAGAACATATTTTTAACAACTCACCTCATATAATTTCAAATTTCATGACATGGAAGCCATGACTGAAGAAGGACATGATATTGTCTGAAACCCCCCGGTATCAAAGAAATTTGAAATCATATGAGGTGAGTCGTTAAAAATATATTCTCCACTCACTATTAAGGTCTTTCCTTCCTTTCTGGCCTCCTATTCTATAATCTTTTTCATGGTGTCCATGGTCTTTCTCTTTTTCTCTGACTTTGAGGATTACAAAACAGGTCGAATTTATTAATAGAGTGCAAAAGATGGATGTAAGACAAGGATGTGGCCTTTCACAGTTGCTCTTTATCATATACATGGACAGAATACTTCAAGATTGGTGACAGATGAGACATGGTGCTATTCAAATTGATAGAAATGATTTTTGTAGATGATTTGGTATTAATAGCTCCAACAGAAACAGATTTACAGTATTCTATATTTTATTTATATACAGAATTTTAATGTTTACACATCTTTCTGTGCCTAAAGCCTGTCCCAAGCCAGGTTAGAAAAGGATGAGGGGGAGGTGTAACAACCTCGTTAAAAAACCAGGGTTCAGTACGCCCGGCTGATAGTATCCTGTGAGGGCCCCTTATCTAAGGTACAGATACTGCTACCTTGCAGTTCGTCATTGGTTTGACAAAGGCTAGAGGAAGAAAACCTTGACCAAAAATTACCTGGTCTTCCAGGTTGGGGGTTGATGCATCAGGCCAGCTCCCTGTTCGTCACAAAAAACATAACAGTGCTAAAAAGACTAAAGATTTAAAGCCAGACGGAAATAAATCAAGTATTCTATACACAATTTTAATATAATTGCAAAAAGATACAATATGGAAATCAATACAAAGGAAACTAAAGTGATGGCCTTTTGTGGGAAATACCCTATACCTGGCAAAATTGTTTTGGATGATGAAATTTTAGAACGAGTACACAAATTTAATTATTTGGGTTATATTTTAACATTTCAAGATGAAGCTGATATAACAAAGAAAATCACAAATTTCACAAAAACAATGAAGATAAATAACAGTATAATGAAACCATCTTTAGTACAGAAGAACACAAGATTACGACTTTATAAGGTTCTTGCAGGACCAGCAGATTATTTTAAGTCTAATGTTGAGGATATTTTGATGCACTCGAAAATCTGGAAAAATGCACAAATTTTTCGAAAAAGGCTTAAAAAGTCAAAAATTTTGCACAAGTACAATAACTGCTGTGGTCTCAAGGTAGTGTGCTGCCTTGTCACGCAGCGGGCCTGGGTTTGATTCCCGGTTGGGACAGGCTCCTGGGTGAGGTTTTTTCAGGGTTTTTCTTCACCTGCAAGACAAATGTCAAAAATCATCCAACTATCATCATCATCCTTATGATTATCATCATCCTTATCATTATCATCATCATCCTTCACCGGTGTGGAAAGCAACGGGAAGCTACGACACCTGTAATTCCCTAGTAAAGCTGCAAAACATGGCATGAAAATGCTTTGATTGCAGTGGAAGACCTGCCCTTGGGCAAAATTACTATAGATGGATGGCAGGACCAGTATTAAAATATGGTAGTGAAGCATGGACAATACAAAGAAGAGATGAAAGCCGAATAACAGCAAATGAGATGTGATTTATGCACCATACAGCAGGCTATACAAAGTGGGATCATAAAAGAAATGAGGAAATTATGTAAGAGTTGGGTGTAGAACCCATTCTGCACCGTATACAAAACTACCAGAGCAACTGGAGAGTCCATCTTCAACGAATGCCATCTCACAGAATTCCAAAAGCTATGTTTCATTACTATCCTCAAGGCAAAAGATTGCCGAGACGTCCCAAAAAGCACTGGATGGAAAATTCCTGTTTGAGACTGTAAGAGGCCTCGTGGCCTAATACTTGCATGGACGATGATGACAATGCAAAGTAACATTATGAGGTTCTCCCTAAGTCTGTTGCATCTTATCTCATAAAAGTTGAGTTCTTTTAGGACATGTTTCAAAACACTTCTGTTTCATCATCGGCTTGTCCAGACTGTTAAGTTTCAAGTTGTCGGCCCTAAATGTTGACTCATACTCCATCTTTTAGTGGTCCAAAGAACTTGCTTATCAAATCTCTCTCTCCCTGGGAATTTAACACTTTCAACACGATGCACGTATCTATTATGTTCCATAAAAAATGGCTGTCTGAACCTGAAAACACCCCTGTAAATCCGCCTGCACAGGCATGCCAAGGGATTTAATTTTCTCCGGCTTTAGTGTAATTTAAATGGCGTGGTACTAGTATCATTGCAGGACTGAAAGTGTTAAAAATTCATGATTTTATCCCTGTTCTTCTGGATGTAGATCTTCTCCCAAATCATCCAGAAGAATAGGGATAGAGTCATGAATTATGAAATTTTGGGGAGAGGGATTTGATATGCAAGTTCTTTGAACTCTCAAAAGATGGAGTAGGAGTCAACATCCTGGGCTGACAATGAAACAAAAGTGTATGGAAACATGTCCTAAAGATTTATTTAACTTTCACAGGGAAAGAACACTATGAGGTTTAATTTAATAATTAAATTAATGTTTTTATTACCTCACCTCATATCCTTTTTCTTCTATACTGCAGTTTCGGAGCTTATCTCCATCGTCAGTAGCCTCTGGTCGACCGGTGTTATGTCGTTTCTTGGCGGTTTCCTTCTTACTTCTATCGGTGGATCGATGAACCTCTGGATCAGGTCAAAATTTGCGGGAGTTTCAAAATTCATGAGTTTGTCTTTTTTGTTTTTTTGGATATGGATTTTTTCCCAGACTGTGAGTTCCTTTCGTTTATCTGTTTGTTTGATTAGGCTAGCTTCTGTATCAATTAAATGTTTTTCAGACCAAGCAACCAAAAACATTTAATTGATACAGAAGCTAGGCTAATCAAACAAACAGATAAACTAAAGGAACTCACAGTCTGGGAAAAAATCCATATCCAAAAAAACAAAAAAGACAAACTCATGAATTTTGAAACTCCCGCAAATTTTGACCTGATCCAGAGGTTCATCGGTCCACCGATAGAAGTAAGAAGGAAACCGCCAAGAAACGACATAACACCGGTCGACCAGAGGCTACTGACGATGGAGATAAGCTCCGAAACTGCAGTATAGAAGAAAAAGGATATGAGGTGAGGTAATAAAAACATTAATTTAATTATGTCCTAAAGATTCAACTTTTGTGAGGTAAGATGCAATAGACTCTCCTTATTTGTTACCAGAGTTTTATATTCATACAAATCTTCATAAACTGTACTCTCTTATTCTTTCTTGTTCTCGATGCATCAGCTGCTTTTCAATTAGTTTAAGTTTGGATGGTAGTTCTAGTTTAGAATCTGGTTTAATTCTAACAGTTAGTGTTTTGACTTACGCTTTAACGGCCGGAGTTACTATGATGATCTTGTAGAAGATTTCTGGGCTGTTGGCCGTGGTCTTGAGGCTTGTAGTTCCCCAACGTTTCACCAGAGACTGCATCTGGCATCCTCAAGGGTTGTCTTGAGACTGGCAATTTTGTTGACTACCTGCCCTATTTATACATTTATCCACGACAGGATATCATACATAATTCTAAAGGGTAAACGACATAATTTTGTAATTGTAAATGTACATGCTCCCTCAGAAGATAAAGATGACAAGATCAAGGATGAGTTCTATGAAGAATTAGAATGCTTATTTGATAGCCTTTCATGATATAATCTGCGATGTGTTCTCTGCGCGGTCCATTACTTCGTAAATTGCATTTGCCTTCTGGTTGGTTAGCATTAGGGTCTTCCATTGCACCAATGAGGTTGCTGTCTGATGTTCTAGCAGATTGTTCTTGTAGGGGTTTACATCCGGCTTTTTTTAAGTCACAAAGCATGGATACCAGTCTTAAGAAAAGCCAGATGTAAACTCCTATGAGAACAGTCTACTAGAACATCAGACAGCAACCTCATTGGTGCAATGGAAGACCTTAATGCTAACCAACCAGAAGGCAGATGCAATTTATGAAGTAACGGACCGCACAGAGAACACGTCACGGATAAATGTATAAAGAGGGAAACGTCGGGAACTACAAGCCTCAAGACCAGGGCCAACAGCCTGGAAATCTTCTACAAGATCATCATAGTTAGTGTTTTTTTTTCCAGAATGTACACACCACCAATTGGACCAAAAGAAGATAAATATAAAATGAACAATTTAAGAAGAGGAAAAGCAATAATATTGAATCACGAGAAATTTCAAGATCACAGAAAAACTGAGAGACAAGGAACAAGTGCAGACGTAACAATTTTAAAACAACGTCTGCACAAACTTAAGTTTGAAGTAGAAACACACAATGATTTGCCACTTAATGAATTATACAGTCAGCTAGCCGAAGGTAAGTTGCCATTTCAAGTAGTGGGGAATGAAAAAGTTGCATGGAAACTTCTTGTAGGAAAACACCCAATTGGTGACCAAGAAAGAGGTGGGAGAATAACATTAACCATGATATACAGGGGATGATTGGAAAACATCAGCTCGCACAAGGATGTGTGGAGAGCTTATGTCCACGTGGCCATGAACCTGCAGGTTTGATAGTGCCAGTGAGTTAGTTGGTTAGCTGCTTACATTTGGTCAGAAAAACATAAAATTGAAGTGAACACAAAATTATTGAAACAGTTAGAAAATACAATGGGGCACGCCGTAGCGTAGTGGTTAAGGCACTGAGCTACAAGCTGGAGGGTCGAGGGTTCACGTCCCGTTGGGGTCAGGATTTTTAAACTGACCCAAACTCTCTGGTGGCACTATGGCCCTGGGGTCGACTCAGCCTCTATCGGAAATGAGTACCAGATGCTTGTTCTGGGGGTAAAGGTGGCCGTCATGCAGGGCTGACATAAAGTGCCGATTGTCTAGAAAAAGTTGGAGCCTTAACCTCCTACTACCCCAAGGACCTCCGGGCCTGTTGTGGGATCACTTTACTTTACTTTAGAAAATACAAATGAACTACAATTTGGGAGATCAACATTAAATTTATTATGTAAAACTTTCCTCATTAGAGGATTGTCACAAAGACAAAGTAATACAGGCAATTAATTTTCAAAATTGATGAAATACATTTTGCAAATACATTTTAAAATTTCAAACTGTAATTGAAGTAAATTCTATAAAGTAGAAATTTTGTAAATATGGTTTCTCTTCTTCTTCTTCTTCTTCTTCACGGTTTAGTCTTATTTACTAGCCTGTTCTGGCTCCAAATTGCTGCTCTTTCCATCTTTTCCTTGGTCTTCCCAAGCTTCTTCTTCCTCATGGTGAATAGTTGTATGCTGCTTTTGGTATTCTATTCTCAGTCATCCTTGCCAAGTGTTCTTTCCAGTTTGTTCTGTATTTCTCTATTGTTGAGTTTAATTCTTCTATTTTTAGTTGTTGTCTTATTTCTGTGTTATGTTTTTTGTCTGTTCTTTGATATCCTGCTATTGGTCTGAGGAATCTCATTTCAGCAGCTTGTATTCTGGCAGATTGTTGTGTTGTCACTGTCCATGTTTCGGATCCATAAGTAATAATAAAGATAGTTTCTTAAAACCAAAAGTACAGAAATAGGATCATGCATTTTCGAATTCCCAGGGAAAAGAATTTGATTCAGAAATTTTTCAGTCAACCAAAAGTTGAAGGTGGAGTCGACATCCATGACCAACAACTGAAAATTCAACAGATGTACAAGCTGACAATAATATGAAGATACATTGAAGCATAATTAATGTTTTATTTTAGGAAGTAATATTTTGAGGTTTAGATAAGACCAATTACGATAATTACAGAGGGATCAGCTTATTAAACTCTGGTTACAAAATTTATTCCACTATTATTAAGAATAAATTATATAAATATTATGAAGATATACTTGGAGAAGAACAAAATGGCTTCCGGAAGGGTAGATCATGCTCTGATGGATATTTCACAATGCAAATTTTGATTGAGAAACATCGTGAATTTAATATAGAAACACACTTGGCATTTATTGACTTTAAAAAAGCCTTTGATAAAGTGAACAGATGTCTGTTATTTGAAATTTTGATGAAAGATCAGATCCCATAGCAGATCATATATAACATTTATAACATTTATAAGTCAACTCTCATTGCAATAAAAATAAAAGAAAAAATAAGTCAGTGGAAAGAAATAAACTCAGGAGTCAGACAAGGTTGTGGCTCCTCCCCTCTACTTTTTAACATATATATGAATGCCATTGTAAAAGACTTTAGAGAAACAAAACATGGAAGTATCACTATCAATAGAAATTTAAAATTAGATATAATAATGTTTGCAGACGATCTTGTTTTACTAGCAACATCTGAAGATGATTTACAATGGTCAGTACATAATTTAAATTTGATAGCCCAGAAATATTCAATGGAAATATCTACCAATAAAACTAAAATAATGGCCTTTTGTGGAAAATCCCCAATACCAAGCAAAATTTGTTTAAATAACAAAATTTTAGAGAGAGTTAATGAGTTTACTTATTTAGGATATAAACTCTCTTTTGTTGAAAATTTGGATTTACCAGAGAAAATTGTGAAATTCAACAAATCAATGGGAATCATTAATAGAGTTTTAAAACCTTCATTAGTGCAAAAATCAACTCGTACTCGTCTTTATCAAATAATGGCTCGACCAGTCCTATGTTATGGGAGTGAGGCGTGGACTATAAGGACGAGAGATGAAAGCAGAGTAACAGCTTGTGAGATGAGATCTATGCGCCGAACAGCTGGCTACACCAAGTGGGATCGAAAGAAAAATGTAGAAATCCTTCAAGAACTTAATGTGTCACCAATACTGGACTACATCTCTAGATATCAGCTAAACTGGAAGGAACATGTCTCAAGAATGGCTAGATCCAGGATCCCGAAGGCAATAATGAACTAATGTCCAAATGGGAGACGGTCACTTGGTCGACCTATGAAAAGATGACACGAAAACCGCTTTCTCAGGCCGTAACAGTTCTTCTAGGACTAATACCTGGCAGGATGATGATGATTTAATTAAATTATTTTGAGTCTGTGAAATCTTACCTCAATATTAATGTTTATTTGTTCTTGAACATGTTTCGATTAATCTTCTAATCATCCTCAGCATCGTGGCCAGATGCTGTATGTACCGAGGTAAGATAAACAGACTCAAAATATTATAATTAATAAAACATCAAAATATGTAAGAATTAAATGAATCATGATTTCTTCTTACCTCATATTTCTATGTTTTTTTAAATACAGCATTGCAGTATCAGCGACCCATTGTCACCATTATCAGCTGTTTTCACAACTGTCATTTTTTTCTTTTGCCGGTAATTATCCAAACTGCCATCTGTTGTTCTTTTGAAGGAATTATTTTCTAAACTGCCATCTGGTGTTCTTTTGAATGAATCATTTTCTAAACTGCCATCTGTTGTATTTTTGAAGAACTTTGTAATCAAGGTCGGGTGTGTTTAAAATTATCAACAAGACTGTTAATCTATAGATATGAAAAATACAAAGATATAAACAAGAATGGCATGAACATGTTTAAAGAATGGACTCTTCTAGGCTAACAAAACAAACATTGTTGTACCAGCCTCAAGACTATAGAGATGTATGATGTCCTAGAAGATGATGGGAAGATGAATTCTGAGAACAGAACAGGCCGAGGGCCTACCATGAAGGTGATGATGATTTATTGAAACTGTTGAAATAGTTGAAAATAGAAATATAGAAATATAGAAATACTAATATTTAATTTTAGGAAGTTATATTTTGAGGTTATTTTAATTATATTATTTTTAGTCTGGACATCTTACCTCAATATTAATGTTGATTTGTTCTTGGACATGTTTCAAAACAATTCTGTTTTATCGTCAGCTTTCCCAGACTGGTTTTATTTATGTTGCATTATGTTGCACAACCTGGATGTCAATGTCAGCTCCATCCTGTGGTTGGCCAAAGAACCTCCAAACAAGGTCACGCTCCATCGGAATACCCAAAATTCATAACTCTGTTTCTGTTCTTCTGAATATAAATTTTTTCCCAAATAGTCAGCTCTTTTGTATTTTCTAACTGTTTTAATAATTTAGTTGTCTGAATTTATATTATGTTTTTCAGACCAAACATGAGCAGCAACTGCAGATTTTTCAATTTCTCCATTTTTAATATTTCTTATGTGTTCTTTGGTTCTAATTTTTAGGTTTCTTTTTGTTTTTCCTATATATATCTTTTCACAACCCATGCATTCAATTTGATATATTCCTGACTTTTAATTTTTATCAGTTTTTTCATTTTTGTTGGTTTTTATTAGTTTATTTAAACTGTAGTTATTTTTTGGTGCTAATTTAATATTAAACTTCTCAAATATATTTTGAAATTTATTATGTACCCAAGGGTGATATGTGAAAACAGAATTGTTTTGAAACATGTTCAAGAACAAATCAACATTAATATTGAGGTAAGATGTCAGACTAAAAATAATATAATATAGAAATACTGTTAGAAAACTCATCTATAATTCTGGTACTACCATGAAAATCTGCAGTTGCTATACTGAGGCTTACTACAGGACATGAAAACATCTTCATAGATTTGGTGTATTGAGTGTATATTGTGTGGAAATGTAGAGAGAACATTTAACAAACTGTGTAGCTCTTCAAGATGTGACGTCCAAGTGTTGGGAAGCAACAAGCAGAATAACTTCGTTGTTAACTCCAGAGCATTAGCTACATACATATATATTATTGATGTGTCCACCGCTGTGGTCTCGGGGTAGCATGCTGCCTTGTCACGCAGCAGGCCCGGGTTCGATCCCCGGTCGGGACAGTTTTTTTGGGTGAGGTTTTTATTGGGGTTTTTCCTCACCTGTAAGACAAATGTCAGGAAAACTTTAAGGCCCAAACGGTCCCCGAAATCATATGGCCATCGCAATCATCATCATTCATATTCATCTTAGATTAAGCTTAGGATTAGGGACTCTCCTGGCGAACCATCATCATCATCATCATCATCATCCATCATATCATCAGGGCAATGTAACCCCGCCTTCCAGGCGCCCCAACCTCAGAAGTGGGTTACAAGTATGCCATGCCAGGAGAGAAACCAGGAATGTCGAAAGACAAACCTGGGGCATTTGAAAAAAAAAATATTGATGTAGATTTTTTCCTTGCTTTGAGTTCTGTTGGTTTTTTAATTGTTTCAGCAAATTACACTTTTTTTTTTTAATCCACACTTCAGCAGCTACTGGTGAATTTTCAATTTCTCTATAACTATTTCGAAAAGAAAAATATACGCATAGACTGGAGTTTGAACTTGGGGTTAGGGAATTAACTATGTATAAGAGAAAAATACGCGTTTAGATTGGAGGCCTAGGTAGCTCAGATGGAAGAGCATAGAGAGCCAAAGGTCCTGGGTTCAAACCCCAGTCTAGGCTTATATTTTTCTTTTCAAAATATGATTTACCCATCATTAAGATGTTTAAAAACGAATAATATTAACATTCTCCATAACTAACCAACTCACTGGCACTATCGAACCCATAGGTTCATGGCCGCACGGACATAAGCTCTCCATACATCCCTATCCTGAGCTAATGTTTTCCAATCATCCCCTGTATAATCTACTTCCCTCAAATCATAGTTAATGTTATTCTCCCACCTCATTCTTGGTCTTCCAACTGGGTGTTTTCCCTCTGGTTTTCCTACAAGAAGCTTCCATGCACGTCTTTCATTCCGCATTTGTGCCACTTGTCCTGCCCATCGCAGTCTACGAGACTTAACTGTTCTTATTATATCTGGCTTCCTATAAAGACCATGTAGTTCACTGTTATGTAGTCTTCTCCATTCACCTGTCTGTTCATCTCTCTTTGGTCCAAAAGTTTTCCTAAGAAGTTTATTCTCAAATACTTGTAATCTCCTTTCCTCCCTTAAAGTAAGAGTCCATGTTCCGCATCCATATAATATAGCTGGTATAATAATAGTTTTATATATTTTCAGTTTAACGTTTTTTGAAAGGAGTTGGGACGTCAAGAGTCTCTGTATTGCATAAAAGCACGCATTTCCAGAATTGAGCCTATGTTTAATTTCTATGTGCATCTCATTCCTGTTTGTGATTATTGTTCCTAGGTATTTGAATTCAGCCACTTCCTCCATATTTATAATTTTATGTTGTGTGTGACAGTATCGAAGCAGGACCATAAGGAAGAAGACTGCATTCTCATAGCTGTTCTCACTCATGGAACGAACGAGTCAGGGAAGGACAGACTCTCTGCTTATGATCTTGATTACGATGTCGACACTCTCTGGTCTTATTTCACAGCGAACCAGTGTCCATCGCTGGCTGGAAAACCAAAAATATTTATTATTCAGGTAAGTAGAACTTCTGTAATCAGTAAGCTAGATTTTATTTCTAGACTGCATGTGTTACAAGAAGTGATTGACGTCCTGTTTCTAGCAGGCACTAAGATCACAGCATGTCCTCCCACTCGCTCGGTCTCCAATAGTGCTACACTCTATTTTTTTTTTCGCTAATAAATACCTAGTATTGAATGCACTTATTTAGGAACAAAATTAGACCATTCAGGCGATAACACAGTGGAAATTAAAAATAGAATCGCACAAACAAAACAAGCAATAAATGCTTTAAACTCTGTTTGGTGGAGCAAAAATATTACAAAAAATAGAAAATTACAAATATATCAAACCATAATTCAGAGCATTTTAACATATGGTGCTGAAGTCTGGCAAATTCCTACCAGGGAAATGAAAAGAATTTTATGTACAGAAATGGATGTTTTAAGAAGATCAGCTGGAAAATCTAGAATGGATAGAATACGAAATAAAGAAATAAAGGAAATTATGGGTGTACAAGAGGAGCCGGACATCATAGACATTATTGAAAAGAAAAGATTACGGTGGTATGGTCATGTCAAAGGAATGCCAGAGCAAAGATTGCCAAAAATTGTTATGGAATGGATCCCAACAGGAAGGAGGAAGAGAGCAAGACCAAAGAAAACTTGGATAGAAGGGGTACAAGCAGCTATGAATATCAGAGGAATGGAGGAAGATCAATGGATGGACAGAGAGGAATGGCGTTTGGTTTCTGGAAGACGGCGGCAGCTGCCATGATACCGGATGATGATGATGAAATAAGGTGTCTGGAATAATCTTACCTCATAACTTGTGTTCTATTTGAACATCTTTCAGTATACCATGCATACCATCATCAGCTTGTCCTGACTGAAATTAAGGAGTTCAATGGAATAGGGGCACAATAAAAAAATATACGTTTTGAGATATTAGCAATTGATATATAACTAAATGCATAACATTGTTGTTTATTTTAATTGATACAATCAGCTGCTGAACCTGCTGTAAATCGAGATATCGAAACGAAACGTTTCAGGCTGACTAACTACAAAATGGTCCCGCGCCGTGGCCGAGTGGTTAAGGCAGGAAGCCTTGGCGCAGAGCTACGGGACTTGCGCTGGTTCGAGTCTCCATGGGGGAAGAAATTTTCTCATGGTATTTCGGCCAGTATGGGACCGGTGCCCACCCAGCATCATGATGCATTTGGGTAGCTACAATAAGTAGCGGCTCCAGGTTGAGAAAACCAGCTATAACGGCTGGGGGGACTCGACGTGCTGACCACATGTCACCCCTACACTGGCTGATTACCATCTACCTGTGTTATTGACACATGTGAATGTGAGGCCAGCAGCCGGCTGGTAGGCTAAGGGCCTTGTAGGCCTGTCGCGCCAGGAGTTTTTTTGTTAACTACAAAATGGCGAGTCCAAAAATTCATTGAACTGAAAAAGAGAAAACATGAATTATACCCATATTCCATTCAACTCCTCAATTATACACAAAAAAATAAGTAAGTACAAAAACAAAAATTGATTAATGAAAGTACTCTTAGATAGAAAAACAAATTTAAAAAAAATACAGGAAATTCACATATCACCCATGGGCACACAATAAATTTCAAAATATTTTTAACAAATTTAATATAAAATTAGCATAAAAAAATGATTTCAACCTAAATAAACTAATCAAATGTTTTTATTATTAATTTAATACTTCTCACTGAAGGACAAATTATATTTGAATAGAAAAATATATGTCAGACTGGGTTCAAACCCCAGTCCGAGTGTATATTTTTCTCTTTAAATATAAACTAATCAAAACTAACGAAAATGAAAAGATTGTTAATGGAAAAAAGTAAAATCTGTCTCCAGAATAAAATTTTAGAGAGATCTAATCAATTTAAATATCTTGGATATTATCTCTCTATCTGGGATGAAAAGGATATCCCTGAAAAAATTACTAGTTATAATAAAAGTTTGGGAATTATTAATCAAGTTATGAAACCATCAAAATTCATCGGAGAACATATTGTTTAAACAACTCACCTCATAGGATTCATGCTTCCATGATATCGCGTTTTCAAACATAGTCATGTTCATCGTCAGCCATAACTCCAACTGACGAA
This sequence comes from Diploptera punctata, assembly GCA_030220185.1. Taxonomy (NCBI): domain Eukaryota; kingdom Metazoa; phylum Arthropoda; class Insecta; order Blattodea; family Blaberidae; genus Diploptera; species Diploptera punctata. The sequence goes on from JASPKZ010001620.1 coordinate 627,437, forward strand.
ATTCTTCAGCCGTCAACTATTCTATTGTCGCCATCTTCAGTGCTGCCATCTATGGTTGAATTTATGAACTTCGAAATCAATGTAATTTCGTTAGGGATATCAAAATTCATTGATCTATTTTTGTTTTTCTGAATGTATATTTTTTCCTAAACTGTCAATTCCAAAGGTTTCTCTACTTGTTTTAAAAGTTTAGCTTCTCTTCCAATTTTATGATGTTGAAAAATCTGCAATTGCTGCACATAGTTTATTAGAACATCATAAAATTGGAAGAGAAGCTAAACTTTTAAAACAAGTAGAGAAGCCTTTGGAATTGACAGTTTGGGAAAAAATATACATTCAGAAAAACAAAAATAGATCAATGAATTTTGATATCCCTAACGAAATTACATTGATTTCGAAGTTCATAAATTCAACCATAGATGGCAGCACTGAAGATGGCGACAATAGAATAGTTGACGGCCGAAGAATTTCGTCAGTCGGAGTTATGGCTGACGATGAACATGACTATGTTTGAAATCACGATATCATGGAAGCATGAATCCTATGAGGTGAGTTGTTTAAACAATATGTTCTCCGATGAATTTTAATGATTATACCTCATAATGTTTACTTCCCAACATTAATTTAATATATATGAAACCATCCCTTGTAAAAAAAAACACCACATTACATTTATATAACACTTGGCTAGATGAGTGTTGACCTATGGTAGTGAAGTATGGACACTAAAAAAACAACATGAAAGCAGAATAACGGCTTGTGAAATGAGATTCATGCGCAGAACAGCAGGTTACACCAGATGGGATCGGAAAAGGAACATCGATATCTTAAAAGAATTGAAGGCTACGCCAATTTTGGAATATATTAAACAGTACCAACTAAATTGGAAACACCATCTTGAAAGAATGAGTTCAAATCGGATCCCCAAAGCTGTTTATAATTATATACCAAGAGGACGAAGATCTCTGGGCCGTCCTATGAAACGCTGGAGGGAAAATTTTCTATAGGATTGTAACAGGCCTCGGCCTAGTACCTGGAAGGAAGAAGAAGAAGTTAATGGAAAAAAAAATCAAGAATATACCAATAAAATGTGCTTATTGTGATAAGATATACGTAGGGAAAACAAAGAGAAACTTGACCATTAGAACAAAAGCAAACATTAGAAATGTAAAAAAATGGAGAAATACAAAAATCTATAGTAGCTACCATGTTTGGTCAGAAAAATATAGAATTGATATAAGCACTAAATTATTAAAACCGAAAACAGTAAAGAGTTCACCATTTGGGAGAAGACCTGTATCCAAAAGAAAAAATATTGAAATTTGAGATTTCTGGGGAAAATATTTGATTCATAAGTTCTTCGGTCAACCAAAATATGAAGTGGGAGTTGACAATAAGGACTGACAACAAAAATGAATAGTCTGCATAAGGTGATGATGGTATGGACAACGTACCAAAAACATGTCTAATGAAACACAAATAATCATGAGATAAAATGCAGCACATTCACTTGTTTATTAGTGTTTAAATAAATGTTAATTAAAACATTTTGTCTTACCTCTTATAGTTGTTTTTGTCGAACATGTGTTTCAAGGCTTCTTAGCCTCATCGTCAGCAATTACAGAGTTACAGAGTTCGACAAAAACAACTATAAGAGGTAAGAATGAACAGACAAAATGTTTCAATTATTAAACAAACCTCTTAATTAAGTTATGTAGATAGGAAATAACACTATGAGGTTTTTTAATATTGTTTATTTTTTATTATTTCACTCACCTCATACTTCATGAAGTATGAGGTGAGTGAAATAATAAAAAATAAACCTCTTAATTATTTAACTTTCACAGGGAAAAAACACTATGGGGTTTAATTTAAGAATTAAATTAATATTTTTGTTACCTCACCTCATATCCTTTATTCTTCTAGACTGCAGTTTCGGAGCTATATCTCCATCATCAGTAGTCTCTTGTCGACTGGTGTTATGTCGTTTCTTGGCACTTTTCTTTTTCCTTCTATCGCTGGACCGATGAACCTCTGGATCAAATCAAAATTTGCGGAGTTTCGAAATTCATGAGTTTATCTTTCTTGTTTTTTTGGATGTGGATTTTTTCCAGAGCATGAGTTCTTTCTGTTTATCTGTATGTGTGATGAATTTCAAAACTCCCTCAAATTTTGATTTGATCCAGAAGTTCATTGGTCCACCGATAGAAGGAAGAAGAAAACTGCCAAGAAACGACGTAACATCGGTCGATGAGAGGCTACTGATGATGGAGATAAGCTCCGAAACTGCAGTCTAGAAGAAAAAGGATATGAGGTGAGGTAATAAAAATATTAATTTAATTCTCAAACCTCTTAGGGCCGCATACAAATACATTAGTCTCTACTCAAATTACTTCCAATCACCGGTGAGCTGACTTTCTGTGAGCAAGTGCAAAGATCGAATTAGTGACCCACTAACTGGTCATGCATGAAAGTCGTCGTTTTCGTAATATTGACAAGAAATTACCCAGAATTCTCAGTGATAAAACCACTTCCGTTATTTTCATCTGCTAGAGGAACGCATTTACACTTGCGTCCCGCAAATAATACCGTATACAACGACGTCTGCATCGTGTAATATTACGCCAATTCTCCTGTTCTTCCAGTTGAATTCTTTGGTAGACTCGATCAAATTCCTCTTCTCCGCGTATACCGAAAACATGATCGAAGTCTTCAAGGTCCGACATCTTGGATAAAGCAGCAAGGTACGCGGCAAGGTTTCAAACTACATCGGTTCCCTTCAGGATTCTCACGATAAGTTTCTCTCTTAAGTTACCTCGTCAGGTAGCTTATGAATTTCAACAATTATTATCGCATGACAGATTTCTGAGTAAGCAAAATCGTATTAGGATAAAACTTTATCAGCAGAGAATGCCTTTTACGGTCTAATGCGTTCAAAGATTCGACCCTTAATGTTACTTCCTATTGTATTTTAGAATAAATAAATGATATTTGTTGTGGTTTCAGGCCTGTCGAGGAGATGAAATGTCGAAGCAGTTACCTTTTAAAAGTGCTATCCAGATAGACAGCGCCAAAGAGAAGGATTCAAACACTTCACACAGATATTCCATCCCTGTTGAGGCTGACATTCTTATAGCTTTCAGTACGTTTGAAGGTGAGTGTCATATTTTTATAGAAGCTTTTTTGCTTCAGTTTTACCAAATTCTGAAGGAATGAAGCTATTGATATTGTTCTCGTGAAAAGATTTTTGAAAATTTTTTTACAGATCTTCACTAATCGTATCTAGTAGACACCAAAGAAGACCATGACCAAATTTATATTTACATTTTATAATTGAGTTTGATAAAATGTTTTTACATCTTACATCATAAATTTTCATGTTTTCATGATACCGGTTTCAAAGGCCATTTGTGCTTCATCTTCAGTCACCATCATCTGAATCTGGTGCTGATTTTATGAACTTAGAAATTAAATTTTGCTCTCTGGGAATTTCAAAATTCATGGATATATATTTGTTCTTCTGAACATACATCTTTTCGCAAACTGTTTCTCTAAATGTTTCAAAACTTAAAGTTTATCTTCCAATTACAGCGATTCTCTAGCAAAGTATGAGCTACAATTGACTACTAATAACTAATAAAAAGGTCAATGTACCGGTACTTTTATACGGTAGCGAGTCCTGGGTAACAAATAAGAGTAGAACACAAAGTGCAGACATTACTTTTCTAAGAAGGACCAAAGGATGCACAAAATTGGATCACGTAAGGAATAAAGAAATAAGAAGTGAATTAAAAATATATTCAATAAATTATTGAATTCAACACACCACGTCGGCTGGGAAGACCATGTTCAGAGAATGGAAGAAACAAGATTGCACAATTTATATATTAAATTTGGGAATTTTTAACATTATGAGGTTCAATTAATCCGATTCCGATTGAGGGTCTTTCCACTTTTCAGCGGTTGCCCTTCTACCAGCCAGCTGCTGGCCCTTCACATCTACATGTGTCAATCACAGAGGTAGATGATCAACAGCCAGTGTAGGGGTGACATGTGGTTAGCATGTTGAGTCCCCCAGCCGTTATAGCTGGTTCCTCAACCTGGAGCCGCTACTTATTGTAGCTACCCAATTGCCTCACGATGCTGGGTGGGCACCGGTCCCATACTGGCCGAAGTACCATGAGAAAATTTCTTCCCCCATGGAGATTCGAACCAGCACAAGTCCCGTAGCTCTGCGCCAAGGCTTCCTACCTTAACCGCTCGGCTACGGCGCGGGACGGTTCAATTAATAAGAATTAAATAAATCGTGATTTCTTCTTACCTCATACTTCTATGTTTTTTTAAACACAGCACTGCAGTATCGGCGACCCATTGTCACCATCAACGTGAAAACAGCTGACGATGGTGTCAATGGGTCGCCGATACTGCAGTGCTGTGTTTAAAAAACATAGAAGTATGAGGTAAGAAGAAATCACGATTCATTTAATTCTTAATAAAGATTGCACAAGATAGCATATCATTATAAACCAAAGGGATTAAGGGATGTAGGAAGACCTAGGAAGAGATGGAAGAAATCATTGTGAATTTGGAACAAGCAAATCGCCTAAACCTTGACGTGAAGGTGATGATGTCCCAGTTAGTAAGATATTTGGAATTTATCGAATTAGTTGCAATGACTACAACAAAGTATGTATAGGGAAAACTAAAAGAAATTTAGAGACTTCAAAATAACACTTTAGAAATATTAAAAATTATGAAACTGAAAAATCGACAATTGCAGCTCATAGTTTTCTAGATAAGCACTTAACTGGAGAAGAAACTAACTTTTGAAACATTTATAGAAGCTTTTTGGAATTAACATCATCATCATCACTCCAGGGATTAGGCAATTGCCCGTTCCGACTTCATAATGCATCAGCCCAACGTCTTCTAGGTCTTCCAACATCACGTCTTCCTCTTGCTTGATAATTTCTTGCTAACAATGGATATCTCTCCTTACTCATTCCATCCATATGATCAATCCATTTCTGTCTGTAATTCGTGACCTTATCCAATAAAGGCTGTACTTTCAATTCTTCTCTTATATCCTCATTTCTTATTCTATCAAGTCTTGTACATCCTTTTACTTGTCTTAGGAACCGCATCTCTGCCGTCTGTATTCTATCCTTCTGTCTTTCACTGGAGCCCAAGTTTCACATCCATACAATATTGTGGGAACCGCCATAACATTATACATTTTTATCTTGGTTTCTTTTCTAATTTTATTTTTGAATGTTCTCTGTATTGTTCCACACACCGTCTGAAATTTATTTATTTTGGAGTCAATATCTCTTTCCACATTGTAGCCAACATCACAGCCCAAATATTTGAAACTAGACACCTGTTCTATACTTTGATTTCTAAAATAATTTTGGTTCTCACTGGATCTCTTCCTCTAAAAGCCATGGTCTTCGTTTTCCTTACAGAAATCTTTAGATCGTATAATTTACATATTTCATTTAATGCATGCATTGATTTCTGTAAGTCGTCTTCATTTTTCTGTATTATGATTACATCGTCAGCAAATAGAAGATTATTTATGCACTTTTGGAGCGCTCGTAATGCTTCCAGGAGACATTTATCTTACTGAGAAGCTTCATGGAAATCAGCCGGATTTTGGAATTAACAGTTTGGGAAAATATATACATTGAGAAGAACAAATATAGAACTATGAATTTTAAAGTTCCTGGCGAGCAAATTGTAATCCACAAGTTCATAAAATTGGTACTAGATGACAGTTCAGAAGATGGTGATAACAGAAAAATTTCAACAGTTGGGAGTTTCACTGAAGATGAAGACAAATGACCTTTGAAACCGGGATAGTGAAAACACAGAACTTTATGAGGTAAGATGTAAAAACATTTTCTCCATTAAGTTATGTAGATAGGAAATAACACTATGAGGTTTTTTAATATTGTTTATTTTTTATTATTTCACTCACCTCATACTTCATAATTCATAGCAGACCCTGGGTTTCTTCACATCTTTTGTGACATTCTCAATGCTGCGTCACGTTCACAACTGAGTTGTGCGCAGAAAACCGCCTCTCCACCAGGGGCGTGCCTATAAATAGGGAGGGGAGTTTCCAACGACCAGCCAGTCTGCAGCCGACTGTTGAGGAGTTCACAGAGAGCACGCAGTATCTCCTGAAGATGTCTACCGCAGCAGTAGACGAAACGTCGAGTAGAAGAACGACTGGACCACAGCCTATATGCCCGGAAGACGAACCTAATAGAAAAATTTGAATTTAGATTGGAGTTTCTTGGGTAGCTCAGTGGTAGAGTATTGGTTTAGAAAGCCAAAGGTCCTGGGTTTAAACCCCAGTCTGAGCATGTAATTGTTTTCTTCAAATATAATTTATCCTTCAGTGAGAAGTGTTAAATTAATAATAAAAAACATCAAATAATATCTAATTGTGTTAATTTCTAAAAACTCAAATGAATTGCAATATTAAGTTTGTTTTTATTATTTTCAAGGTCATGTGGCACTTAGAAACACACTAGAAGGATCTTGGTTCATCCAGGAATTATGTGCTGAACTGGAAGATAACAGCGAGTCTCTGGACTTGCTTTCAATGCTGACAAATGTAAAATCGTCGTGTAGCTATCGAATACCAGTACAAAAGTCACAAACAAATGCCAGTCATCCAATCAACTTTAACTCGAAAAGTATATCTGAAGTCGACATTTGAAGATCAACAAAATAACACTGTAGATTTAAATGCAGCTCTAGAAGAAACAAATGAAAAGCTAAGTCAAATTACGAATATTCTAGGGAATACAGGTTCTTCAATGGCACAGAAATCAAGACCAAAAAGATATATTGCTTCTTCTAAGTGGAATCAACTTCAGACACCTCTTCAGCCCATAGACATTCCCTTACCACCTGTAGATGTTGTTTTCAAACATTCACTATTTTTGCAGACGTTTCTTGAAGAAGATCCACTTAATCTTTCATCTGCAATTAAAGAAAACGGGACACTTATATTAAATTTGTTATCTTATTGGGAAAACATGAAAGAAGAAATGAAAGAGTACGCTTATAAAAACTTAGTAATATTTTTAAATGAAAATGCTAGAAATTGGAAGATGTACAAATTTTGTGATGATATCCCCAATTGTAATGTACAGTTGCACCATTGTCACAGGCGCTGCACGCAGTCAGATGTGACGGACTCGGGGAGAATTCGTAAATACAGTAGCATACCAAAGAAACGTTTAACAAAAAAAATTTAATTATTTCTGGATCTGATAAAATAGTAACATTATTTGGTTTTTGTCTGAGGATGGAAGGATGCCTTCTGAAACTGGTCCAATTAAAGTTTGAAAGTTTTATGAGCTGAAATGTAAGAATAATATTTGATTCATTTATATAGGGTGCTCTAAAATTCCCCTTACATACTTCTAGGACTTGTAGAGGGGACTGAGTTGATAATATTTAGAATTGGAAACCAATACAAAAGTCATAAACAAATGCCAGTCATCCAGTCAACTTTAACTCGAAAAGTATATCTGAAGTCGACATTTGAAGATCAACAAAATAACAGTGTAGATATAAACACAATTCTAGAAGAAACAAGCTGACGATAAAACAGAATTGTTTTGAAACATGTTCAAGAACAAATCAACATTAATATAGAGGTAAGTTGATCAGACTAAAAATAATATAATTAAAATAACCTCAAAATATCACTTCCTAAAATTAAATATTAATTGGAAACCATGTTCGGAAACTTAGTGTTTCCGTGCTACAGCCATTTGAAAACAAGCATTGCCTGAATGTACGTCATGGTCTCAACAAGTACTAGCTTCACGATCCGTTCGCCTGCAGAGTTACATGATGAGGGGCACGTACATCAGATCACGTGATGTCAATTGACGTTTATCCTACCTCTTGGAGCTGGTTTGAGGCTCATTCACGTGTCTTTCAGTGTTAGAGCAACATGGTTGAGTACACTTTTGTTTGATGCAGTGCGGCCTCTTCCAATTCAGGAGTGTGGCATGTCCTTGGAGCACCACAGTCATTCCTGCTGGTAGTGAAGGTATCCCTTTCTTGAAGCCGTTGCATAATTATGGCAAAAATGGTATGCAAAATGATCTTGATAAAGGCGACGAGCAGCTCTTCCATTACTTCAAGCTTCACCATTCGGAAAGATCATGTCGGTATATTCAGCAAAAGTATACTCATCCTTTTTTTTTTAACTTTTATAGGAATTAATCACTATGACGTTTAATTTATGGTGAAATTAAATGTTCCTTACCTCTCTTAACCCATTCACTTCAGGTTTAAATGCTCAATAGATTTCCCCAGAAACCGAATTTAAGCTACCGTAAATTATATAGCATGTTTTCAGACATTCAAAACGAACAAAAGATAACGGTACTTGAGATCTCAATGAGGGTTAAGGCCAATAAAACATTCCTCCACTATTCATAAATGTTAAAAAAGATTACCCTGCCAAGGGATGTACAAAATTTTGCGAAATATATAATAGAGTTATGCGAGTGTACCTCGTCTTCTGAGGCAAATGGGTTAATATAAATTTTCTAAGCAGATCGCGATTTCAAGACCACAAAGGTCTCATCTTCAGCACTTTCTTGGCAGCTGATGTTATGTCGATCGGAAGAAAGTCTTCTTCTTCCCTCTGTTGATGGACTGATGAACCTCTGGATTAGGTCAAAATTTGCGGGAATTTCGAAGTTCATAAGTTTTCCTTTGTTTTTCTTTTTGGGAAAAGATCCACATTAAAAAAACAAAGGAAAACTTATGAACTTCGAAATTCCCGCAAATTTTGACCTGATCCAGAGGTTCATCAGTCCACCAACAGAGGGAAGAAGAAGAGTTTCTTCCAATCGACATAACATCAGTCGCCAAGAAAGTGCTGAAGATGAGACCTTTGTGGTCTCGAAATCGCGATCTAGTTAGAAAATTTATATGAGGAGAGGTAAGAAACATTTAATTTCACCATAAATTAAACCTTGTTACAACGTATATAAGAGAAAAATTTGCGTCTAGATCGTAACTCGCCTCGGTAGCTCAGTTGGTAGAGCACTTGGCCCGGAAAGCCAAGGGTCCCGGGTTCGAGTCCCGGTCTAGGCGAAAATTTTTCTCTTCAAATTTAATTTAAACCTTGTTACTCTAACACTGAAAGACACGTGAATGAGGCTCGAACCAGCTCCAAGAGGTAGGATAAATGTCAATTCATATCACATGATCCGACGTAAGCGCTCCTCATGTAACTCTGCAGGCGGACGAATTGCTAAGCTATTACTTGTTGAGACGTTCAGGGGCAATGCATGTTTTCAAACGGCTGTAGCACGGAAATGGTAAGTTTCTGGACATGGTTTCCAATTCTAAATATTGTCAACTCAGTTTTCTCTACAAGTCCTAGAAGTTTGTCTTCTTCTTCTTCTTCTTCCTTCCAAGTATTAGGCCAAGGCCTGTTACGATCTTATAGAAAATTTTCCCTCCAGCGTTTCATAGGACGGCCAAGTGATCTTTGTCCTCTTGGTATATAATTATAAACAGCTTTGGGGATCCGATTTGAACTCATTCTTTCAAAATGGCGTTTCCAATTTAGTTGGTACTAAAGGGGTCCTCATCTAGGGGATATGTGGATGGCGATCACAAGATGCCCAAGCTGAGCAAAACATTTCTTCCACTTACTTGTGTTTTGCACTCTTTTAACTTTACTATCTAACCCCTCTTGGTTATCTCTTGTTTTTTGACCCCGAGACTATTAGGGCATCCGAGAGCTAGGGAGTCTTTCCTTTCTTCCATTTCTTCTTTCCTTTATTTTCTTTTCTTCTCCAGAATAGCCTGACCAGAGGCTATAGGATGTCAGCCCCATCACTGGTCTTGCCTTCCTTTGGCCAGCAACCAATTGAAGGGACTATTATTATGCTTTCAAGTCTTATACGAGAATTTCCCCCTAGAAGTTTGTATAGGAAATTTAGAGGACCCTGTATAAAAATAAAAATGTATTCATTAATTAATTATGGGAAATAACATTATGAGGTTTTTTCAATTAATAGAATGATATCTCAGCTCATATTTTGTGTTCTTAAAGCGTGCGAACTGCAGGTTTCAAGAGGATTCCCTCCCATCTTCAGCCAACACCACAATTGTGAATTTCTCTCTATATCTTCATCTACAAAGTTGCCATCTGGTATTGATTTTATGAACCTTGGGAAAGGATATATATTCAGAAAAAACAAATTTAGATCCAAGAAGTTTGAAATTCCTGACAAGCTTAAAAATGTTATATAAATTGTCAATTAAAATACTTCTGAACAGAAGTTGCCAGAGGGTATCTTTGAATGACAGTGACTTGTATAAGAGGAAAGAATTGTTGATATTCGTATCTTGACTTGAGTGGTGTAATGCTTATCATGCTGGTGCATATAGCAAGAGATTTGGGATTTGAGTCCCGGTTCGAGCATTAATTTTCTTTCTAAAATAAAATTTTTAATTACTTATTTATTTAGGAGTTTCTACAATGCTGTAGTTTTCCTCAACCAAACAATAATAAAAAAAATATGTCAAATGTCTACTAGTTAATCATCTTTCTCAATTGTTCCCTATCCAAAGCATCTTTATCTTGTATTCCTTTCAGTTCCATACATCTTCTTGATCCATCCATCCAGTTTCTATTTGGTCTTCTTTTTCTTATTTCTTCCATCTGGTGTCTGTCACATCACTCCTTACATATATTCCCTAATAAATTTTTTGTAAGCCCATGTTTTCCCTTTACAGAGATTAGGCGCTCTCCCCCTACAGGGAAGAAATTCAACCATACTAATTTAGTTACACTTGTTTTCGTATAGATGTCATTTTGAGTGGTCCGTGGTCAGCGTTCCGCCTCATACTGACATCTAGGAAACCAAGGTAGTACCAGGACGGGAAAATTCGGTAAATTTTGCTTAGAGGCCTTTTCATTCAGTCTTAAGGATTTTTTACGAGCCTGAAAATCTTCAGACTTGGGACCCACAGCTTAAAGTTTCTCCCGGAGGACTTGCTCCTTGGATTTTTCCGTCCTAAAAAATCCATCGACCCCGGCCACATTTGAATCCGGGACCAGAGGCAAGGAGCATAACCACTAGTCCACCGCAGCCAATTCCCTAATAAATACCAGGTCTATATTATAAGTTGTCACTGCTCCAGTGGGGATTTTGAAGTGACTGTATGGCTTGCTACAGCGGCTGGAACATGCATCCAATTTGACCTCCATAGTATGTGGATGCAGTTATACTCGGACCTATGGATCTGTACCCCTATAGCACTAACATCGTTCTTAGAAAAGTACATGTCAATACTCACACCATAGAATAGTGATGTTGCCAAACTTCCCCCAGTGTCACGGCTCTTGAATATTGAATAATGTAAGGTTGGAGTTGAGTTGAGAACACTGGAGTGCAAGTGCAAGAGAGAGATAGGAATGCAGGGAGGGAAATGATTTGCCGAGGCAGAAAAGGAAGTAGACTTTAGTTTGCATATCTTACAAGGGCACAGATCCGTTGGACAGACAATAATAAAATAAAAATTCAGGAATATATCAAATTGAATGCACGGGCTGTGAAAAGAGATATATAGGAAAAACAAAAAGAAACCTAAAAATTAGAACCAAAGAACACATAAGAAATATTAAAAATGGGGAAATAGAAAAATCTGCAGTTGCTGCTCATGTTTGGTCTTTTCACAAAGTAGCAAGAGAAAACGGGTTTGATGAAAAAATGGTACATAAAAGGATAGAAAAGTATAAAAAACAAAAAATGATAAACAGAAGTACTCTTGAAAAAGAAGAACCACCTATGAAAAAATATAGGAAATTCACATATCACCCTTGGGTACATAATAAATTTCAAAATATATTTGAGAAGTTTAATATTAAATTAGCACCAAAAAATAACTACAGTTTAAATAAACTAATAAAAACCAACAAAAATGAAAAAACTGATAAAAATTAAAAGTCAGGAATATATCAAATTGAATGCATGGGTTGTGAAAAGATATATATAAGAAAAACAAAAAGAAACCTAAAAATTAGAACCAAAGAACACATAAATATTAAAAATGGGGAAATAGAAAAATCTGCAGTTGCTGCTCATGTTTGGTGTGAAAAACATAATATAAATTCAGACATTAAATTATTAAAACAGTTAGAAAATACAAAAGAGTTGACTATTTGGAAAAAAATTATATTCAGAAGAACAAAAACAGAGTTATGAATTTTGAAATACCGATGGAGCGTGACCTTGTTTGGAGGTTCTTTGGTCAACCACAGGATGGAGCTGACATCAACATCCAGGTTGTGCAATATAAATCAAACCAGTCTGGACAAGCTGACGATAAAACAGAATTGTTTTGAAACATGTTCAAGAACAAATCAACATTAATATTGAGGTAAGATGATCAGACTAAAAAAATAATATAATTAAAATAATCTCAAAATATCACTTACTAAAATTAAATATTAAAGACAATAGTCAGCTTTGAGTTATAAAGATAGTGAAACTGATTTTTCTGGTGCATTGTATTTCCATGTGTAAGAACTATTTTAAGTTTTAGTCTGCTCGACAGGTATGTGATGAATTTATTCAGACATTTCCTGCTGAAGTGCCACCTTCATGAACTCACTCATATCGACCAGAATGTAGTTTCCAGATACAATGCCTGTATAACTCAGGAAGGACAACACTTTCAACATATGTTGTTAGTGGAAAAGGAACAATTCCTTTCTAAACACAATATCAGCCTACAGCGTCCACCGCTGTGGTCTCGAGGTAGCATGCTGCCTTGTCATGCAGCGGGCCCAGATTTGATCCCTGGTCAGGGCAGTTTTTCTGGGTGAGGTTTTATCGGGGTTTTTCCTCACCTGTAAGACAAATGTCAGGAAAACGTTAACGCCCAAATGGTCCCCGAAATCATATGGCCATTATCATCATCTTTCACCGGTGTGGAAAGCAACGGGAAACTACCACACCTACAATTCCGTAGTAAAGCTGCAAGCATAGCATAATTGCAGTGAAGGACCTTCCTTTGGGCAGATTTACTATGGATGGATATCCTCATTTCTAAATCTATCAACTTTTGTACATCCTTTAACTTGTCTGAGGAACCTCATCTCTGCCATTTGTATTCTATCTTTCTGTTTTTTTCATTGGTGCCCAAGTTTAATATCCATACAATATTGTGGGAATTGCTGTAATTTTATACATTTTTATTTTCGTTTTCTTTTAATTTTATTTTTGAACATTCTCTGTATTGTTACACATACTGTCTGAAATTTATTTATTTTGGAATCAATACATCTCTCTATATTGAAGCTAATATCACAGCCCAAATAGTTGAAACTAGATACATTCAAATCTATAAATTTACCTCAACTAGAAGTATCAATTTCTTTAATTGAATATTGTTGGCAGTCCCTCTGTCTAGTGAAAGATTAAGCTAGAGATAATCTTGCAAGGTTTATTTAATTAAATTAATCTTATTCTAGACACGTGTTAAGATATAATTGCGATTAATAACTGATAAAAAAGATAAGACTTTTAATTGTCATAATTCATTTCTTATTAGTCCACAATAAATTATTGAAGACTCCATCATCTTCTCATTGTGTCCTCATTTTGGAAGGTAGATTCCAAATATGCCTCCAACCATCTCTATCTTCCCATGTTTTCCTTCGTTTTAATTCTTCACAACTATGATTTGAGGAAAGTAGACTATAGAGGGAATAATATTTAATTTTAGGAAGTTATATTTTGAGGTTATTTTAATTATATTATTTTTAGTCTGGACATCTTACCTCAATATTAATGTTGATTTGTTCTTGGACATGTTTCAAAGCAATTCTGTTTTATCGTCAGCTTTCCCAGTCTGGGAAAGCTGACGATAAAACAGAATTGTTTTGAAACATGTCCAAGAACAAATCAACATTAATATTGAGGTAAGATGTCCAGACTAAAAATAATATATATAGAGGGAATGTTTGGAAAACATTAGCTCAGGATAGGGATGTATCATCATCATCATCATTAACAATGACAGATTAAGTCCATGTGGTTTGTTCCGGGCTCATAGATTCTCATTCAAAAAGTTTAATCCATCTCTTTTTCGGTCTATCAGCATTCCTGTCTCCTCTTGGTTTGTAATTAAGTATAATTTTTGGAATCTGATCATCTTTCATTCTTTGAACATGTTCTTTCCAGTTTTTTCTAGATTATTTTATTTTATCTAAAAGTTTAAAAATATTTAGCTCATTTCTAATATCTTCACTTCTTCTATTATCTACAAGTTTGCAGCCAGCCACACTTCTCAGAAATCTCATTTCAGCTGCTTCAATGATCTTCTCTTCTCTTTTAGTTAAAACCCAAAATTCACTACCATACAATAGTAAGGGAACAGCCACTGCTTTATAAAATTTTAGTTTTGTATCCATTCTTGTAAAATTCATCGGATAACATTTTGTTTAAACAACTCACCTCATAGGATTCATGCTTCCATGAGGTGAGTTGTTTAAACAAAATGTTCTCTGATGAATTTTAATGATTATACCTCATAATGTTTACTTCCCAACATTAATTTAATATATCCATTCATGTGCTTTTAAATATTATTCTAATTGTCCCACATATATAATTAAATTTATTAAGTTTGTTAAACAGATCTTCATAGGGATGTATGGAGAGCTTATGTCCGCATGGCCATGAACCTACAGGTTCGACAGTGAGTTAGGTAGGTAGTTTAGTGTTAACAGCAACACTTAAACAATTGGAGTTTGACTGAAGATGAAGGTAAAGTGATGTTTGAAACCACGGAAATTTGAGATGAGATATAAAAATGTTTTCTCCAACTCATTTATAATTTGAAAATACCTCATAGTGTTACTTCCCACTTTAATTTTTATTAATTTAGTTATTCTTACTTATTTTAGGAATTATTCTTGTCTTCTTGTAAGCCCATGTTTGCCTTACCAGAGATTTAGGTGCTCTCCCCCTACAGGGAAGAATTTGAACCATACTAATTTAGTTACACTTGTTTTCGTATAGATGTCATTCGAGTGGTCCATGGTCAGCGTTCCGCCTCATACTGACATCTGGGAAACCAAGGTAGTACTAGGACGGGAAAATTCGGTAAATTTTGCTTAGAGGCCTTTTCATTCAGGCTTAAGGATCTTTTACGAGCCTGAAAATCTTCAGACTCGGGACCCACGGCTTAAAGTCCCTCCCAGAGGATTTGCTCCTTGGATTTTTCCATCCTAAAAAAATCCGCGACCCTCGGCACCAGAGGCAAGGAGCATAACCAGTAGTCCACCGTGGCCGATTTCTTCTTTTCGCTCTTTTGAATGTAGATCTTTTCTCTGCAAAGAAGCTAAATTGTTAAAACAAATAGAAAAACCAAAGAATTCACACTATGAGGTATATTCATTTAGGTAGAATTTTTATCACTCACCTCATATTGTTCTTCTTATTTGACTATAAACTAGTTTCGGAACATAGTTTCTGTTCCATCCTCAGTATCGTCACGACCGTTGTTCTGTCGTCTTGAAGAGCCGTCCTTCGCTCCTTTCATTGGCAGACTGAGAAACCTCGAAACCAGATCATTCTCCCCAGGAATTTCAAAGTTCATCAATTTCTTCTTTTCGCTCTTTTGAATGTAGATCTTTTCCCAAACAGTAAGTTATTTTGGCTTTTCTATTTGTTTTAATAATTTAGCTTCTTTAGAGAGAAAAGATCTACATTCAAAAGAGCGAAAAGAAGAAATTGATGAACTTTGAAATTCCCGGTGAGAATGACCTGGTTTCAAGGTTTTTTCAATCAGCCAATGGAAGGAGCAAAGGACGGCTCTTCAAGACGATAGAACAACGGTTGTGACGATACTGAGGATGGAACAGAAACTAACTTCTTCTTCTTCCTTCCAAGTATTAAGCCAAGGCCTGTTACGATCCTATAGAAAATTTTCCCTCCAGCATTTCATAGGACGGCCCAGTGATCTTCGTCCTCTTGGTATATAATTATAAACAGCTTTGGGGATCCGATTTGAACTCATTCTTTCTAGATGCTGTTTCCAATTTAATTGGTACTGTTTAATATATTCCAAAATTGGCGTAGTCTTCAATTCTTTTAAGATATCGGTGTTCCTTTTCCGATCCCATCTGGTGTAACCCGCTGTTCTGCGCATGAATCTCATTTCACAAGCCATTATTCTGCTTTCATGTTGTCCTTTTAATGTCCATACTTCACTACCATAGGTCAACACTGGTCTAGCCAAAGTATAATATAAACGTAATCTGGTGTTTTTTTGTACAAGGGATGGTTTCATAACTTTATTAATAATTCCTAAACTTTTATTATAACTAGTAATTTTTTCAGGGATATCCTTTTCATACCAGATAGAGAGATAATATCCAAGATATTTAAATTGATTAGATCTCTCTAAAATTTTATTCTGGAGACAGATTTTGCTTTGAAGGGGTCCTTCCCATGAAATGCCATAACTTTAGTTTTGTTAATTGATATTTCCATATTAAATTTGGCAGCTATTTTTTGTAAATTATAAATTGATCGTTGAAACTAACTTATGTCCGAAACTAGTTCATAGTCAAATAAGAACAATATGAGGTGAGTGATAAAAAATTCTACCTAAATTACTTATTCTTATTTACCTATAGATGTCAACGAGTGACATGTGGTCAGCATATTGTCTCAGTGAGTTATCTAGTAAGCAACTAAGGTATTAATTGGATGGATGAAGGTCGATTAATTTTTGCACAGAGGCCTTTTAATTCAGGCTTGCAGTTATTTTAAGAACCTGAATATCTTCAGACTCGGGGCCTACGGCTTAAAGTCCATTGACTATGGCAAGGTTTGAATCCACAACCTTCAGGATTAGAGGCAAGAAACATAACCACTAGATTATAGGGGCCGTTGCGCCCTAAGCTTCCTGACATTTGTCTTACATGTGAGGAAAAACCCCGAAGAAAATCTCACCCAGGAGCATGTCGCGACCAGAAATCGAACCCGGGTCCGCTGCGTGACAAGGCAGCACGCTACCTCGAGACCACAGCAGTGGACATTATATATATATATATATATATATATATATAACATACACACAGACACATGAATATAAGCTATAAGAGAGTTGTGATACTCAACTCCTACACCCTTAAAAATTGCCCTTTGTAGCGGAAAACGTGAAAGTCCCCTTTTAACACTTAAATTGCTTACGCCGCCTAAACCATAACAAATACACAAAATTAATGTAAACAGAATTGAATATCTAAAAAACTCTACAAAAAAGTCCGCGACAGCATATGTTTATCTTTTACGGATAACGCACAATAACCATTTTTGTCTTTCGTTGATGCCAAGAAGATCGGATAAGCAGATTCCCGGGCAAGCATAGCAGCGCACGGCGGGTATTCTTTTACGGATAACACAAAATAACGAATTTTGTAGTTTAACTCTTTTATGCCAAGTACATCGGGATACGTACCGGCAGTTTCCCGGGCAACGCTGGGTAATCAGCACGGGGTATCTAAAAATAATGATATAAATTTATAATTATTTTTTCCTTTTACTTATTCAACTAAACGAAAAAACACATTATCATTTATTTAGGTGTTGCAGCGCACACCGGGTATTAGCTAGTATATATTTGTAAAATATTGGCATTAGAATAAAAGTAATTACACTTTGATTAAAAAAAAAATTGATTTAAAACATGCAATTTTTCTATTAGAAAGAAGATATTGTGGGTAGAATCGCTTTAAAATTAACAAATTAATTTACGTGTCAGTTCACGAAAACTAATTTTTAATTAGAATCAAATTATGTGAATTTTAAGTTTTCATTAATACGGGACATTATTTACCATGCTTGTGCGACTCAAATACTATATAGTGCCTTTATAATGACAGTATGGCCAATTCACATAATATGGCTGCAATATTACAAGAGAGAATATTTCTTCAGTAAAAGAAAACAAATTATTATTAATAGGAAAGAGTGACAAGGCGATTGGACAAGGAGACATACATTTAGACATGTTAAAATATGGAGGACATAAATAACCACTGACAAAATTGTACAATAAGATCGTATTAGGAATAACGAAATAAATGAAATTAGGATAAATTAGTTCAATTCATAAAAAATGAGTTGGGAAGAATTATAGATACATTTGTGCAATGAATCCCTTTATAAAACCTTTATTAGAATGATAAAACACCGTATAGCACAACGAAAGGAATAGGCACAAGTTGAACAATAATTGGTATGTTGAATTTAGATCTTAGGAGAAGGAATATTCCAAATAAAAAAAAAGAACAATAAATCATTGATCCGTTCAAAGTATAATGTTATATGAAGCAGAAGCTTGGACATTAGACAGGCCACAAGCAAGTAAATTTGGCTACAAAAATAGACAAATGGCGTTGAGCGGTAAGAAAACGAAGAATTGATAAAATAAGAAACCAATGAATTGGAGAGATGATGAAAGTGGATAAGAGCATTCTTGAAGTAATTAAAAAAAATGGAAATTGAGATGGTTTTGATACATTAAAAGAATGGGAGAAAACAGAATTCCGAAAATTACTTTGGAATGGAATGTTGAAGGCAATAGGAGAAGAGGAAAATCACAGAAACGATGGATGTGATTAAGAGGACTATAAATAAAATGGAATTAACGGAAGAGGATGAGCAAGACAATTTTTGGAAGAATCTGAATAGAATTACTTTGGAATGAAGGAAAAACTGCTGTAGTGTAGAAATATTCGTAATAAAAACAAAATTTCATAATATAATTTTTTTTAGTCACAAAAAAAGTGAAGACATCTTAGAAGAATTACATATGGAACCTTTAGAAAACAAAATTTCTGATTATAAGTCAAGATGGACGTAACATGTTCATCGAATGGAAGTGCACAGGATACCCAAACAAATGTTAAAACATCAACCTGCAGCAGAAGAAGACCAGAACATCCACTCAAAAGACTTATGGATGGTGTTTCTCTTGAGGCCGAAACAGGTCAACAAATTACCTAAATTCGTGAATGTACTGTGTTGATGATGATAGTTGCTGTAGGTTGTTCATGAATAATATTTTAAATATAACGGGGAATATACTTATTGCATATAAATGTCATTATATAAATAATTTTATTAGTAATCATTTCCCCACTAAATATACATTTATAATGACCGCCGCTTTGAAACCAATTTGAATTAGCCAATAGAAAATAAGATATTAGATGGCCATACTCTCATTATAAAAGTACTTTAAAATGCCCCATACAGGTGCGCCACTCCTAGGGTGTTTGCGGTATTCGAGGACTGGTGGGAATGATATCCGTGCGCAGAAAGATGCGCAAGACGCAGTGCAGTGGAAGTTTCAGTTAGCGACATCTTGTACAGTAGAATTTAGCTTGTGAAATCTGTGGTATTCTCAAACATCCGATGTTTATGGTGTAGTAATAATTGTCAGAAAACTCTAAAATGTCGTCAAACAATACGAAGTTTTCCACCACGGAGCGGGTTATCAAAAGTGAGTTTACATATATATAAAAGTGGGATGGTACTATTCTCTTGTACGGAATTGATTTTCTCAGTCGCCATTTCTATCGATTACCTGAAGGATATTATTGTAATATTTCAAACAAATTGCCTTTTAATCATTCAGAGAAGTTCTTATATATGCTATTATATCGCATGTGTTAAGTTTGGATTGTGTACTATAGTGTATGTTGTGAAAATATGCTTGTACTCTCCCATGTCGTCTGCTGGGAGTTGGGGGGGTTATTTAGGATGTTGACATTTTTGACAGCATATTTTTGTGTAGGTTGCTCTTAAATATCTCAGCCCGAATTTTGTTAGGGCGTTTTTAGGATAGTTTTATGTTATGAGTAATTAAATGATATACATTTTCGTTCTATTCCAGCACAGTTAATTATCTTATTCTAGTGTTTACAATCTCGGGTTGTGTTGATATGGTTGGAGGCATTACCGAATTCGATTTTTAATTTGATTGGGGATAAAATGAATAAGTTTGAATATAAAAGGATATTTTAAAGTTACAACAGGCGATTCATTTTGTAAAAGACTGTCTACTTTTATAGAAATGTCATAATGTTGAATAGAAAGATGCTCCAATGCTAATTTGACAAGACGGCAAATGTCTTGAAAAATCCAAATAACTTAGTAAAAAATAGAATTACGTGCTAGTTAGCAGTGCAAGATTTAGTTCTGCCAACTTTAATTAGAAAGAGATGGTGCTGTATGCTTCACCTGGTTGTGATTTTTTTTCTCATCTCAGAAAGTTCTTTTACAATAACTTATTATTTAACAGGTGCACTATATTATGCTATCATTCTAGCGGTCTTTTAACATTCGTTTATATTCATGACAGCAGAATGTTTGTAAATAATATACAGGATGTTTCAAAACTCATAAACTCTTTGGGCTTAGAGAGCTGACAGGTGACATTTTGAAATTAAACCATATCCAAAAAATTCTAGGCTCAAGTTTAGAATGCCCTTACCTATGATTTTTTACACTACATTCTTGTAATACCGTTGCTCTACATATTTTTTTCCATACTTATTAACATTTCTACTATTTTAAACTTTTTGCAACAATATTTATACTTTTTTTTACAATTATTAAATATTTAGGCTCAACTGCACTTCTACTAGCGCTTGATTTTTCAGTTATATTGTTGTAAACTATAGCTCTTCTTCTGTATTTACTAACATTATTTAATATTTTAAACTTTTTCAAACAATTTTTATAACTTTATTAGACAATTTTGAAGTATATATTTAAATATGCAAATCACAATATTATGACACTGTTAGACAATATTGTGATGCTAACTGCTATTTTCTCCACAGAGTATATTACTTAGTCTATGATTTTTCTATCGCTGTTTTGGGTTATCACTGGTAGGATCAGCGTTAGGGAGTGATAAGTAAGTGTACACCTATTTTTAATAAACGTTTGGTAATTTTAATATTATTAATATTTTTTTTAACATAGATTTGGGGATTTATTGCAAATATTGGTCATTTAAATTTCATAGCAACGGATAGTAATCAAGAATGATAATCGATATGTGGTTCGATTGTGGGTTATCGCTGGCTCTATAAACTCTGGCGCATGCGCACTGCTGTTCTATAGGACTTCGAAAATATTTCACGCTAGTTTAAGTGCAGTTTTTCCAATTTTTTTTACAATTATTAAATATTTATCTATGTATGCAGTGATTTATTCAAATTTCTGCAGAATTGTTATATGCGTGCATGAACACTTAAACTTCTACTAGATGGCAGAGATATCTGTGAGATTGGAATGACCAACATTCAAAAATGTATTTTAAGAAATGAATGTTTGCTCACCTCATTTTGTTAGGTTCTGATGGGAAAGTTAGTCTACATCAGAATAGTTTACACTTCATTAAATAATATGCACGTAATTTATTTTGTTAAGTTAGGAAGGGGAAAGTTGACCATTTCTTAGAAACATTTGGGAATTTATTGCGAAGGTTGGTTATACAGATTTCACACATATGTCTGTCATTTAAAAGAAATTTCTTTAAGTGTTTGTGCATGCATACTACTATTTTGTAGAATTTAGAAAAAAAATCTTAGTAAAGGTAAACCAAAGTTTATCCAAATTCTATTTTCACACAAAATATTCTTCTCGGGAAAGTACAAAGCAAATATTTGCCTGTTCTATGCTAGGAGTCCACCTGTGAATGTTCAAACAGAGAAACAATTAACTTCTAGTGTCACATCACGTCAGCCAACATAATAATACACCTATGAGATTGCGTTTTTCGGAAAAAAGTTTTTTTTTGAAAAACTGCACTTAAACTAGCGTGAAATATTTTCAAAGTCCTACAGAACAACAGTGCGCATGCATCAGAGTTTATACAGCCAGCGATAACCCACAATTGAACTACATATCGATTATCATTCTTGATTACTATCCGTTGCTATGAAATTTAAATTACCAATATTTGCAATAAATCCCCAAATCTATGTTAAAAAAAATATTAATAATATTAAAATTACCAAACGTTTATTAAAAATAGGTGTACACTTACTTATCACTCCCTAACGCTGATCCTACCAGTGATAACCCAAAACAGCGATAGAAAAATCATAGACTAAGTAATATACTCTGTGGAGAAAATAGCAGTTAGCATCACAATATTGTCTAACAGTGTCATAATATCGTGATTTGCATATTTAAATAAATACTTCAAAATTATCTAATAATGTTATAAAAATTGTTTGAAAAAGTTGAAAATATTAAATAATGTTAGTAAATACAGAAGAAGAGCTATAGTTTACAACAATATAACTGAAAAATGAAGCGCTAGTAGAATTGCAGTTGAGCCATAATACACCTATGAGATTGCGTTTTTGGAAAAACTTTTTTCAACAACTTAATTAATTTTTAAAAATTCTACAGAATAGCAGTGCGTAGATGCATCTATGAAATTGTTGCCAGATGGAACAACATCTGTAAAATCAGTATGACCAACCGTCCAAACATGTTTATAAGAAGTGGATGTACACCAACTTCTCCCTTTATAACCTTCTTCTTCTTCTTCCTTCCAAGTATTAGGCCAAGGCCTGTTACGATCCTATAGAAAATTTTCCCTCCAGCATTTTGATCCTTCCGGGAAATTCTCGTATAAGACTTGAAAGCATAATAATAGTCCCTTCGATTGGTTGCTGGCCAAAGGAAGGCAAGACCAGTGATGGGGCTGCCATCTTATAGCCTCTGGTCAGGCTTTTCTGGAGAAGAAAAGAAAATAAAGGAAAGAAGAAATAGCCCTCGGATGCCCTAATAGCGTCGGGGTCGAAAAAACAAGAGTTAACCAAGAGAAGTTAGATAGTAAAGTTAAAAGAGTGCAAAACACAAGTAAGTGGAAGAAAAGTTTTGCTCAGCTTGGGCACCTTGTGGTCGCCATCCACATATCCCCTAGATGAGGACCCCTGAGGGTCCCTTTATAACCAAACTAAATAAATTGCATTCATATTATTTATTAAACTATAAACTAATCCGATGTACATTAACTTGTCCCATCGGAACCAAACAAAATGAAATGAGTGAACATCCATTTCTTAAAATATGTTTTGAAATTAATTGCAGATGTTGGTCATATCGATTTTACATATATGTCCTGACATCTGACAAAAGTTTTGTTAAGCATTTGCTCATGCACAGTATGATTCTGTAGAACTTTGAAAAAATCATTGAGAGAGAAATACCATAATTTGCATAAGTAGATACATATTTAATAATTGTTAAAAATATTTTAAAAATTATTACAAAATTATTAAGTTATCTAGATAGGAAATAACACTATGAGGTTTATTTTAACCTTTACACTGCTACGAACGGGTATATCCGTTGGCAAAGAAAATGCTTGCTGTGCTATGGGTGTGTATATCCATTCTCAAATCCAAACGCCTGCTAGTTATATAATACGTATTGCATTGCTTTCAAACTAAGCAGGCATATTCTGCCATCTCCTAGGAACCTAAATAAACTTTTTCCATATTTCTCCCTGCATTGAGCAAGGAAGGTTTTTAAAGGCTGGAAATATCTCAGCAGTGAAAAGGTTAATATTGTTTAATCTTTCTTCACTTACCTCATACTTCTTAACTCCCACGCATACTTGAGTTTCGTCACTTCATTTGTGACATTCTCAATGTTGTATTACGTTCACAAGTGATGTCCAACGTCAGTTGTGAACGTAATACAGCATTGAGAATGTCACAAATGAAGTGACGAAACTCGAGTATGTGTGGGAGTTAAGAAGTATGAGGTGAGTGAAAAAAAATTAAACAATGTTATTGCAAAATGTTTAAAATATTATGAAATCTTAGAAAAATGAATGGGTGGGGAAAACCCTAATGGAAAATTGAATCAAGTGTAGTCATCACACGTTAATCGGACCTACTTTTGAATGGCAGAGAGATACAAGTGTTTGCTGTTAACTACCGCTGTCTGGTGGCAGTTGAATACAACTGTTTTCATTGGTTTGATACTTGGAGCAAATGTTTAAACTAATTTTTGGCCAAACTGCAGTTCTACTTACTCTTGATGTTTCAGTTTATTATTGTAAACTATAGTTCTTCTTGTAAAATTGTACTGGACAATAAAATTTTGGAGCAGGTGAATAATTTTACATATCTAGGATGCAATATCTCATATGAAGAAGAAAAGGATGTAAATGCAAAAATATCTAAATTTTTAAGAATTTTAGGATTAATAAATTCTATCTTCAAGCCACAGTTAGTCCAAAAGCATTCAAGACTAAAAGTGTATAAAACACTGGCTCTTCCAACTCTTTTGTATGGTAGCGAAGTATGGACGTTGAAACAGAAGGATATACAGAGACTTAGATCTGCTGAAATGAGATATCTTCGGAGGACTGCAGGATACACACTACTAGATCACAAAAAAAATGAAGACTTCTTAGAAGAATTACACATGGAATCTTTAGAAAACAAAATTTCTGATTATAAGTCAAGATGGATGCAACATGTTCATCGAATGGAAGATCACAGAATACCCAAACAAATGTTAAGATATCAACCTGCAGGAAGAAGAAGACCAGGACGTCCACTCAAAAGACTTTTGGATGGTGTTTCTCTTGAGGCCGTAACAGGTCAACAAATGGCCTAAATTCATGAATGTACTATGATGATGATGATGATAGTTCTTCTGTATTTACTAACATTTTTTTAATATTTTAAACTTTTTCAAACAATTTTTATAACATTATTAGACAATTTTCAAGTATTTATTTAAATTTGCAAATCACGATATGACACTGTTAGACAATATTGTGATGCTAACTGCTATTTTATCCACAGTGTATATTTACTCTATGATTTTTCTATCCCTGGTTTGGGTTATCGCTGGTTGGAACGGCATTAGGAAGGGATAAGTAAGTGTACACCCATTTTTAATAAACGTTTGTAAATTTTAATATTTATGGTAAAATCAAATGTTTCTTACCTCTCCTCATACAAATCTTCTAAGTAGATCGCGATTTCGAGACCATAAGTGTCTCATCTTCAGTACTATTTTGGCGACTGATATTATGTCGATCAGAAGAAACTCTTCTTCTTCCCTCTATTGGTGGATTGATGAACCTCTGGAGCAGGTCAGAATTTGTGGGAATTTCGAAGTTCATAAGTTTTTCTTTGTTTTTCTGAATGTGGTTTGGGATTTCTTTAATTTCTTCTTCTTCTTCCTTCCAAGTATTAGGCCAAGGCCTGTTACGATCCTACAGAAAATTTTCCTTCCCCGGGAAATTCTCGTATAAGACTTGAAAGCATAATAATAGTCCCTTCGATTGGTTGCTGGCCAAAGGAAGGCAAGACCAGTGATGGGACTGCCATCTTATAGCCTGTGGTCAGGCTTTTCTGGAGAAGAAAAGAAAATAAAGGAAAGAAGAAATGGAAGAAAGGAAAGACTCCATAGCCCTCGGATGCCCTAATAGCGTCGGGGTCGAAAAAAACAAGAGTTAACCAAGAGAGGTTAGATAATAAAGTTAAAAGAGTGCAAAACACAAGTAAGTGGAAGAAATGTTTTGCACAGCTTGAGCACCTTGTGGTCGCCATCCACATATCCCCTAGATTTATTTATAATTATTTCCTTTCCCATATTTAATTATGAAGTAATTTGTGTGTTTTTTTTTGTTTTTCCATTTGAATTTAACAGAATTTCTGGCATAGAATTTCCAAATATTTTTGCAGTTGTACTAACTGAATCATGGAAACTGGCCTTTCACTTACATTATTTGTACATGTGTTTTGTATTTTACTGGACACTGATGTATTTTATTTATTTATTTTACCTGATGGAATTAAGTTCATAAGGTCGTCTCTTCCACTTCAATAGGGTTAAATTATATATCCTCGCTGTTACTCCAAAACTTTGTAACTCCATCAGCAGCTAAATTTTAAAATGTTGAGTCTTGTGTACAAAATCTTAATTATAAATATGCAATACATTTTATTGCACATTGTTCATTAAGATTTTGTACATGATTGAGATTTCAGTATTTGAATTAAAAAAAAAACTCCTGGTGCGACAGGCCTAGAAGGCCCTTAACCTACCAGCCGAATGCTGGCCTCACATCTGCATGTGTTTATCACAGAGGTAGATGGTCATCAGCCAGTGTAGGGGTGACATGTGGTCAGCATGTCGAGTCTCCCAGCCGTTGTAGCTGGTTTTCTCAACCTGGAGCCGCTACCCAAATGCCTCACGATGCTGGGTGGGCACCGGTCCCATACTGGCCGAAATGTCATTGAATATTACAATGTTAATAGTAATTTTTCCTTTAATTTTTTTAATACCTTTATGCTTTATGCTAAATTATTGACGTGTTCAGTCAATAATTTTTATAATTATTTATATACTTATATTTATTTACGTCCCACGCCGTAGCCGGGCGGTTAAGGTAGGAAGCCTTGGCGCAGAGCTACGGGACTTGCGCTGGTTCGAGTCTCCATGGGGGAAGAAATTTTCTCATGGTATTTCGGCCAGTATGGGACCGGTGCCCACCCAGCATCGTGAGGCAATTGGGTAGCTATAATAAGTAGCGGCTCCAGGTTGAGGAACCAGCTATAACGGCTGGGGGACTCGACATGCTAACCACATGTCACCCCTACACTGGCTGTTGATCATCTACCTCTGTGATTGACACATGTGGATGTGAAGGGCCAGCAGCCGGCTGGTAAAAGGGCAACCGCTGAAAAGTGGAAAGACCCTCAATCGGAATCGGAATATTTATTTACCCTTGTTACATTTAGAGGCAATAGATTGTAACATATCAGGGTAAAAATAATCAATAGGGCTAATTTTTATAGTATATTGCTAGGATTATTTTTTACCTAAAAACGTTAGGGCCTATATAGACTTATTCCAATTTAACTAAAGGGTACAAGTACAGTAGTAGAGTGCAGATAGCAAAACAGTTTTCAATAAAACTAAATATAGGATTACACGTAGAAATGTATTATTAAATATTTAACACATCATCATCATCTTCTTGTCCACCGCTGTGGTCTCGAGGTAGCGTGTTACCTTGTCACGCAGCGGGCCCGGGTTCAATCCCCGGTCGGGGCAGTATTTCTGGGTGAGGTTTTTATCGGGGTTTTTCCTCACCTGTAAGACAAATGTCAGGAACACTTTAAGGCCCAAACGGTCCCCGAAATCATATGGCCATCATCATCATCATCATCATCATCATCCTTCACCGGTGTGGAAAGCAACGGGAAGCTACCACATCTACAATTCCCTAGTAAAGCTGTAAGCATAGCATGAAAATGCTATGATTGCAGTGAAGGACCTGCCTTCGGGCAGAATTACTATGGATGGATTATTATTGTTGAGATAATTTGTTCCCCCCTGGAGACTCAAACCAGCGCAAGTCCTGTAGCTCTGCACCAAGGCTTCTTGCCTTAACCACTTGGCTACGGCGCAGGACAGTATTTGAATTTACAAGACTCAAAATTCACATTTAGATGCTGGTGGGGTTACGAGGTTTTCGAGTAACAGCTATGATATAGAATAACAATTATGAATTACCGCGCCGTAGCCGAGTGGTTAAGGCAGGAAGCCTTGGCGCAGAGCTACGGGACTTGCGCTGGTTCGAGTCTCCATGGGGGAAGAAATTTTCTCATGGTATTTTGGCCAGTATGGGACCGGTGCCCACCCAGCATCGTGATGCATTTGGGTAGCTACAATAAGTAGCGGATCCAGGTTGAGAAAACCAGCTATAACGGCTGGGGGACCCGACATGCTGACCACATGTCACCCCAACACTGGCTGATTATCATCTACTTCTGTGATTGACAAGTCCCGCACCGTAGCCGAGCGGTTAAGGTAGGAAGCCTTGGCGCAGAGTTACGGGACTTGCGCTGGTTCGAGTCTCCATGGAGGAAGAAATTTTCTCATGGTATTTCGGCCAGTATGGGACCGGTGCCCACCCAGCATCGTGAGGCAATTGGGTAGCTACAATAAGTAGCGGCTCCAGGTTGAGGAACCAGCTATAACGGCTGGGGGACTCGACATGCTAACCACATGTCACCCCTACACTGGCTGTTGATCATCTACCTCTGTGATTGACACATGTGGATGTGAAGGGCCAGCAGCCGGCTGTTAAAAGGGCAACCGCTGAAAAGTGGAAAGACCCTCAATCGGATCGGAGTTACTTGTATCGGTCTTATATCATCGGTGATATTTACGGCAATGATTTTATTGCTCTAAAAGTGTAGATTACAACACTGATCGAATATATCATTCAATGTCCACCGCTGTGGTCTCAAGGTAGCTTGCTGCCGGGCCCAGGTTTGATCCTTGGTTGGACAGTTTCCTGGGTGAAGTTTTTATCGGGGTTTTTCGTCACCTGTAAGACAAATGTCAGGAAAACTTTAAGGCCCAAACGGTCCCCGAACATCATATGACCATCGCAATCATCATCATTCATATTCATCTTAGCTTAAGCTTAGGATTAACCCATTCGCCTCAGAAGACGAGCTAGACTCGCCGGCAGTTTAATGGTCTTCAACTCAGCAGACAAGGTACATTCGCTTAACGCTGCCTGTTATATATTTTGCAATTTTTTGTACATCCCTTGGCAGGATAATCTTTTGTTAACATTTACGAATGGTACAGAAATATATTGTGGACTTCACCCATGTTGTGATCTCAAGTACCGTTATATTTAGTTCGTTTTGAATGTCTGACAGTTAAAAACTAGAATACAGTGATTTAATATCCAGCATTTAAACCTGAAGTGAATGGGTTAAGGACTCTCCTGGTGCACCACTATCATCATCATCATCCATCATATCATCGGGGCAACACAACCCTGCCTTCCAGGTGCCCCAACCTCAGAAGTGGGTTACAATTACGCAAATGCCAGGAGAGAACACCAGAAATGTCCAAAATGACAAATTGGAGCATTAAAAAAATATATATATCCATCCATAGTAATTCTGCCCGAGGGCAGGTCTTTCACTGCAATCATAGCATTTTCATGCTATGCTTTGCAGCTTTACTGGGGAATTGTAGGTGTGGTAGCTTCCCATTGCGTTCCACACCGGTGAAGGATGATGATAATGATGATGGCCGTATGATTTTGGGGACCGTTTGGGCCTTAAAGTTTTCCTGATATTTGTCTTACAGGTGAGAAAAAACCCCGATAAAATACCTCACCTGGAAAAACTGCCCCAACCGGGGATCAAACCTGGGCCCTCTGCGTGATAAGACAGCATGCTACCTCGAGACTACAGCGGTGGACAATATATATATATATATATATTATTATTATTATTCAATTGTTTCTGTGTGAAACCAAGATAAAAGTCAGAAGTCTTACTTCTAATTATACAATCTTAGCTTTTATGCAATAAAATCCTTGCACTTGTGATGTGTACATGTCACGCTATTGGATAGCGGCTAGCAATCCAAGTGCTGATTTTTAATTATTCTGTTTTCTCAGCAGTCTGTTTGGGAAGTTATATACCAATTCAGGTGCAGACCATCTTCCAAGCTGCTTAATTGTGGTATTCTTGAAATTGTTCCGAGGATGACGTGGGTAGGCAACAAGAGCAATTTTCTGTGTGGATGGTAATCTTTGGGCATTATCCCGGGTGTTCATATAGTGTCATTCCAATTTCAAGTATACCACAGGATTCTGGCTTCACATCCACATGTGTTAATCGCAGAGATGGACGATCATCCAACCAGTATTAGGTGACGTGGTCAGCATGTTGGGTCCCCGCAGCCTTTATAGCTGATTTTCTCAAACTGGAGTTGCTATTTATTGTAGCTGCCCAAATTCCTCACCATACTGGTTAAAATTTCATCACAAAATTTCTTCCCTCATGGGGTTTCAAACTAGTGCAAG
Source organism: Diploptera punctata (assembly GCA_030220185.1). Lineage (NCBI taxonomy): Eukaryota > Metazoa > Arthropoda > Insecta > Blattodea > Blaberidae > Diploptera > Diploptera punctata. Next base: position 657,425 of record JASPKZ010001620.1, read on the forward strand.
TCCCATAGTTATGCACAAAGTCACCATGAATTAAAATGCTCGGCTAAGGTGTAGAACAGATCACTCGATAAAAAAAAAACCACCAAAACTGGTGGAGTATGTGCCACAAAGTGAATCTGGCAACAATGGAAGGAAGTGTGAGAGTTTACTGCCGATCTGACTCAGGTGGTAGCATGCCTACTTTGTGACTAGCGGGCTCAGGTTCAATACTTGGCAGGATATCTTGTGGAGGATATCAGTTAAAAATGGCTAATTTATTGTGTATATTTATAATTAATATCATTTTTATTTCCTTTTCAGGTGAGTACATTTTGGTTTTTACTGTTCTAGAAGAATCTGTGGTAAGTTGTCTTTAAGTCTAGCGTGCGTGCGTATGTGTGTCTATAATATTGTTATTGTTAATCTAATTGTCTTAAAGTAGAAAGAGTAATATCTTAAGATAATATTAGAAAATAATACCAAGAACAGTCATAAATATAGAGTAGGTAGATAGTAGAAGTTCATATGACTCCTGTTGGAAGCATAGGACCTTTGTGAAAGCGTGCCATCAGACTCTGTTTGTTGCTTGTTGTCTTAGGGTCGTATGCAAATACATTACTCTCTACTCAAATTACTTCCAATCACTGGTGAGCTGAGATCGAATTAACGGCCGCCTTAACTGGTATTGCATGAATGTTGACGTTTTCGTAATATTGGCAATGAATTACCCAGAATTCTCAGCGATAAAACCACTTCCGTTATTTTCGTCTGCTATAGAGGAATGCATTTATGCTTGCATCCCGCAAATAATACCGTATACAAACACGTCTGCGACGTGCAATATTACGCCAATTCTCCTGTTCTTCCAGTTGAATTCTTTGGTAGACTCTATCAAATTCCTCTTCTCCGCGTATACCGAAAACATAATCGAAGTCTTCAAGGTCCGACATCTTGGATAAGTTTCAAACTCATCGGTTACCATCGGTTCCCTTCGGGATTTTCACATAAGTTTATATCTTGAGCTACGATCTTAAGGTACCTTGTCAGGTAGCTTTACAATTATTACCGCGTGAATAGATTTCTGAGTAAGAAAAATGCGTTTGAATAAAACTTTATCAGCAGAGAACGCCTTTTACTGTCTAATGCATTCAAACATTCGACCCTTAGTATCCTGCTGGCTTGCTTTAATTTTTGTTTCTTTAATAACGGGTTTTAAGAAGTATGTTATTAGTGAACGGCTTCTGATTCTGGTGATGAGATTGCTAACTGCCTTCCTCAGTTCTTGATGGAGTTCAGATATTTCTTTCCAAGTTATGGTTTTCCCAACAATGCTTATGTGGCTGCTTGTAGTGGAAATCCACTGGGCGATGGGGTCAGTACATCCTATACCATAAATATAGCACAATTCAAAAAATGAACAAAAATTAAACTTTCCTGTGGCTACTGTATCGGATTTATGGGGATTCTTTACAGCATGTGATGCAAAAAATGTTTCTAAGTTCCAATCGTACACCATGTTAATGCACCAACAAATGTGATGCGGTTTACACTATGAAATCAGGGATGCAGCCAACATGTACACAATATTTGACCAACCCAATGCAATTTAAGTATTCTAACCAACCTAAAAGCTAACTAGCACAATTTAAGTACTCTAATTATATTATTTTTGGTCTGGACATCTTACCTCAATATTAATTTTTAAAAATTTTTTTTTTACATGTTTCAAAACAATTCTGTTTTATCGTCAGCTTTCCCGACTGGTTTTATTTATGTTGCATTATGTTGCACCACCTGGATGTCGATGTCGGCTCCATCCTGTGGTTGGCCAAAGAACCTCCAAACAAGGTCACCCACCATCGGAATATCAAAATTCATAACTCTGTTTCTGTTCTTCTGAATATAAATTTTTTCCCAAATAGTCAGCTCTTTTGTATTTTCTAACTGTTTTAATAATTTAGTGTCTGAATTTATATTATGTTTTCAGACCAAACATGAGCAGCAACTGCAGATTTTTCAATTTCTCCATTTTTAATATTTCTTATGTGTTCTTTGGTTCTAATTTTTAGGTTTCTTTTTGTTTTCCCTATATATATCTTTTCACAATCCATGCATTCAATTTGATATATTCCTGACTTTTTATTTTTATCAGTTTTTTTTCATTTTTGTTGGTTTTTATTAGTTTATTTAAACTGTAGTTATTTTTTGGTGCTAATTTAATATTAAACTTCTCAAATATATTTTGAAATTTATTATGTACCCAGGGGTGATATGTGAATTTCCTATATTTTTCTTGAAAAAAGAAGAACCACCTATGAAAAAATATTGCATGAATAAATGTCATGAAGATGAAATAAAATTTTCAAGAAGCTTCACAAGAATTAGAATAATAAAGAAATATTGAGGATGACAGAGTGTAATAATGCAAAAAAAAAAGGTATCATCAATTTATAAGAATTAAATGAATCGTGATTTCTTCTTGTCCCGCGCCGTAGCCGAGCGTTTAAGGTAGGAAGCCTGGGTGCAGAGCTACGGGACTTGCGCTGGTTCGAGTCTCCATGGGGGAAGAAATTTTCTCATGGTATTTCGGCCAGTATGGGACCGGTGCCCACCCAGCATCGTGAGGCAATTGGGTAGCTACAATAAGTAGCGGCTCCAGGTTGAGGAACCAGCTATAACGGCTGGGGGACTCGACATGCTAACCACATGTCACCCCTACACTGGCTGTTGATCATCTACCTCTGTGATTGACACATGTGGATGTGAAGGGCCAGCAGCCGGCTGGTAAAAGGGTAACCGCTGTAAAGTGGAAAGACCCTCAATCGGATTTCTTCTTACCTCATACTTCTATGCTTTTTTAAACACAGCAATCTCAAATTTCCAGACGAACCGAGCTTGATTACAAAGTTCTTCAAAATTACAATAGATGGCAGTTTAGAAAATGATTCATTCAAAAAGAACACCAGATGGCAGTTTGGATAATTACCGGAAAAATAAAAAATTGACAGTTGTGAAAACAATTGAAGATGGTGACGATGGGTCGCTGATACTGCAGTGCTGTGTTTAAAAAACATAGAAGTATGAGGTAAGAAGAAATCACGAGATTCATCTAATCCTTATGAATTGAACCTCATAATGTTAAAAATTCCCAAATTTAATATATAAATATATACAATTTATTTATAATATATAGCCTCAATGGTGTAATATAAAATAATAAAAAATGAATTTGATAAGTGTAGATGTTACTGTATTGCCACTTCTGTCACCTGTGTTGATTGGGAGGAAATAAATGGGAAATACTGTGCTTCTTAAATGATCTGACACCAGCAACAGTCGTTGACCAAATGAATAATCCAGCAACCATGTTACTTATATTATATTATTTTTGGTCTGGACATCTTACCTCTTTTGGAGTAGATATGTCGATGATATAATTTGTATTTTTAAAGAAAAACATGTAGAAGATTCCCTAAAACTATTAAATTTACAGAGTACAAACATTAAATTCACCAAAGAAATAGAAGACAATAAACAAATACCTTTTTTGGATCTTAAATTGGTCAGAAACGAAGAAAAAAGGAAAATTGAATTTGGGATTCATAGAAAAGAAACTCATACGGAAAATTTTATAAAATCAACAGGGTTCAATCCGATTGGACATAAATTAGCAGCATTTAATAGTTTAATTCATAGATTGGTAAACTTACCCTTAAACGAAGAAGATTTCAAACATGAGAAAAAACACATAATCAAAGTAGCAAGAGAAAATGGGTTTGATGAAAAAATGGTACATAAAAGGATAGAAAAGTATAAAAAACAAAAAATGATAAACAGAAGTAATCTTGAAAAAGAAGAACCACGTATGAAAAAATATAGGAAATTCACATATCACCCCTGGGTACATAATAAATTTCAAAATATATTTGAGAAGTTTAATATTAAATTAGCACCAAAAAATAACTACAGTTTAAATAAACTAATAAAAACCAACAAAAATGAAAAAACTGATAAAAATAAAAAGTCAGGAATATATCAAATTGAATGCATGGGTTGTGAAAAGATATATATAGGGAAAACAAAAAGAAACCTAAAAATTAGAACCAAAGAACACATAAGAAATATTAAAAATGGAGAAATTGAAAAATCTGCAGTTGCTGCTCATGTTTGGTCTGAAAAACATAATATAAATTCAGACACTAAATTATTAAAACAGTTAGAAAATACAAAAGAGCTGGGGGAAAAATTTATATTCAGAAGAACAGAAACAGAGTTATGAATTTTGATATTCCGATGGAGGGTGACCTTGTTTGGAGGTTCTTTGGCCAACCACAGGATGGAGCTGACATCGACATCCAGGTGGTGCAACATAAATAAAACCAGTCTGGGAAAGCTGACGATAAAACAGAATTGTTTTGAAACATGTCCAAGAACAAATCAACATTATTGAGGTAAGATGTCCAGACCAAAAATAATATAATTAAAATAACCTCAAAATGTAATTTCCTAAAATTAAATATTAACCATGTTACTACTGGGATATCAGCTGTCCCTCCTTTACCTTATAGTTTTGAATTTGTCGTACCCAAACAAAACGTTCGGTGTATCACATTTCCACTCCGATATCTGGTGTGATTCTTTCATATGCCCATATTCAGCTGTTGCGTCTGTACACTTTTTCACAAACATGGAGAGTGGCTTCGTTGGAGAATATTTTTTTTAATCAATTGAGTTGGTGTTTACTTGATGAAAATCCATATTTATTAATTAAATAAAAATAAAACTTAGTTTTATTTGATTTTCATATTTATTAAGATATAATTCAGTGACAGCTGTTTCGGTACACTGTACCTTCTTCAGACATGTTAACAAATTATGAATTCTGTTATTTGTTAACATGTCTGAAGAAGGTACAGTGTACCGAAACAGCTGTCACTGAATTATATAATAAATATGAAAATCAAATAAAACTAAGTTCTATTTTTATTTAATTAATACAATCTTTTTTTTTTTCAATGCCACCTGTTTGACATTTGACATTTCAGGTATTCTCTCCTGGAATTGGCATATTGTAACCCATTTCTGAGTTTGGGGCACCTGGAAGGCAGGGTTACACTGCCCCAATGATATGATGGGTGACAACGATGGGTAATGATGCGCCAGGAGAGGCCTTAAACCTAAACTTAATCTAATATGATATTGATGACCAAATGATGTTCGGGGACCGTTTTGGGCCTTAAAGTATCCTGACATTTGTCTTACAGGTGAGGAAAAACCTCAGCCAGGAAACTTGTCCCGAGCGGGGGTCAAACCCGGGCCTGCTGCGTGACAAGGCAACACGCTACCTCGAGACCACAACGGTGGACAGAATAAAATGTTATCCATTAAATTCTCATTCTCTACAGCTTCTAGGAGGTCATAACACATTGCCCGATGACAGGCAAAATCCTTGTCCTAAATATGGTGCTGAACTTGGATGTGATACGGACTTTTTGTAGAGTGAAACATAGAATTTTTCACACTCTGTTGCGAGGGGCATTCAACTCTCTACTGAGGTGTTGAGTTGATGCCTTCGGACTCTTATCACTGGCAATTTGAATCTGCTACACTGTTTGTGCCAATATGCTTGGTCATCTATGATGTGTCTCATCATGCACATGCTACGAGGGCGGATCAGAAAGTAACGGACAATAATTTTTTTCTGCCTTGGTATTGCAGCTAGAATGTTGAAATTTCACAGAGATATAGTTTGAAGTTTTCACTAAAGATGGTATTTTTTTCTCAGGTGCACCTCTTGCGAGAGAAGCTTGAACTATGCAACAAAGATGGCGCGCATGCTACAGTCGTCCACAGGGCGGATCGGAAAGTAATGCACAATAATTTTTTTTTTAAAAGTTTAATAGTAAAAAAAAGGAAAAAAATCACAAATGAACTTACATCTTTTACCTACTTTTCGACATAGTCACCAACTTTCTCAACACATTTTTCCCATCATGTTACCAGTTTCAATATGCCCTGTTCGTAGAAGTCCGTTTGGTTGGAGTGTAGCCATCTGCGCACTGCTGATTTCACTTCCACATCTGTCTCAAAGCGTTTGCCGGCCAGGAATCACTAAGGCGAATCACTAAGGTTCACGCGTCCCTCTTGGAAGAATGTGCACCACCTGGAGACATTGCTACGGTCCATACAATCATCCCCATACACGCCACGCATGTCCCTGTGAATTTCACTGGGTTTATGCCCTTTGGCACACAAAAATCGAACAACAATTCTCTGTTCCTCACAGGTGGATGACTGTAGCATGCGCGCCATCTTTGTTGCATAGTTCAAGCTTCTCTCGCAAGAGGTGCACCTGAGAAAAAAATACCATCTGTAGTGAAAACTTCAAACTATATCTCTGTGAAATTTCAACATTCTAGCTGCAATACCAAGGCAGAAAAAAATTATTGTGCGTTACTTTCCGATCCGCCCTCGTACGCTTAAATTTGTTTACAAGCAGACAAATGTGTACCCTTTTTGCGGCTGGTTTATGGAATTTATATGTAAATTCAGCTCTGGTATCTTCATATAACACTCTGTATATCCGTGCACAAATAATGGTAACCCGTTGTACCGTGCTAAACATCTTGTTCTAAGCAAACAGTGTCTGCAAAGGAAAGAAAGAAATAATGTTTTCATGGAAATGGATAATGGCTTTAAAGAATCCTGTATTTTATTTCAAATTTTTATCTAATATGGATAAATTATATTTGAAGAGAAAAATATATGCTCAGACTGGGGTTTGAACCCAGGACCTTTCATTTTCTATGTGAATGGTCTACCAACTGCTAAGCTAACTGAATTGGTAGAATATTCGCATAGAAAGTGAAAGGTCCTGGGTTCAAACCCCAGTCTGAACGTATATATTTTTTGTTTTTTTAAATACAATAGGAAGTAACATTAAGAGGTTTGTTTAATAATTGAAACATTTTGTCTGTTCATTCTTACCTCTTAGAGTTGTTTTTGTCGAACATATGTTTCAGAGCTTCTTAGCCCCATTGTCAGCGATTACAGACTGAATTTTCTCATGTTGTTGACCCTGATTTTTGATTCCACCTGAATTTTCTCATGTTGTTGACCCTGATTTTTGATTCCAGAGAGAAGGTAATGTTTCCAATCATCCCCTGTATAATCTACTTCCCTCAAATCATAGTTAATGTTATTCTCCCACCTCATTCTTGGTCTACCAACTGGGCGTTTTCCCTCTGGTTTTCCTACAAGAAGCTACCATGCACCTCTTTCATTCCCCATACGTGCAACATGTCCTGTCCATCGCAGTCTATGAGACTTCAACTGTTCTTATTATATCTGGCTTCCTATAAAGACCATGTAGTTCATTGTTATGTAGTCTTCTCCATTCACCTGTCTGTTCATCTCTCTTTGGTCCAAAAAAATTTCTAAGAACTTTATTCTCAAAAACTCGTATTCTCCTTTCCTCCCATAACCTACTGATAATAATTTTAGATTCTTCTATTATTTTTTTTCTTTTTGGAGCCATATACAGGATTGATGATTGGGGCAAGAGGTACTATACCAGGATTCATACCCAAATTTTGGAATTCCTTAGAGTTGGACAGGGTATATCTTTCTAAAATTGCCATTGCTGCCATTAGAGGATCAATTTCAATTTTAAGAAACCATATTTACAAAATTTCTACTTTATAATATGTATACTTCAATTAGGCCTACAATTTGAAATGTTATTAATGTATTCACAAAATGTATTTTTAATCAATTAAAAAAATTAATTGTCTGTATCACTCTGTCCTTGAGGCAATCCTCTACCGAGGAAAGGTGTATATAATAAAAAAATATCAGCACGACTGTGTTGATAAGTTTAGGTTCGTCTTCTGTTGTTTTTCTTTTCAGAGCCATTTAACTGTTTTGTGTATTGTACTGCTTACTAAGATTATTTATTTATTTATTTATTTATTTTACCTGATGGAGTTAAGACCGTAAGGTCTTCTGTTTCACTTCACCAGGTTAAATTATACATACAATAAGAATTATGGTAAATGATACATAATAGATAATTATAAACTACATAATATAAAGTTGACAAAGAAAAGAAAGGAAAATAGTAATGATAATAATAATGATGATAATAATAATAATAATAATAATAATAATAATAATAATAATATTTTTATCCCACAGTATTCCATTGAGGCAAGCAATTGCAAATTTTCCTTTATTATTTCTATTTCTTATTTCCTCTTCATAACTCCCATTTTTATTTATTTTAATTCCTAATATGTGATCTCACTACAAGATTTTATTGATTCTCCAGTCTCCAAAATTAAATTTTGTTTTGGTTCACCAATTGATAAATATTTTGTTTTTTTCATGTTCAAATTTAATCCCCATTTTTCATATTCTTCTATTAATTTTCTAGTCATATATTCTGAATCTTCATAATCTTGTGCAATTAACAATTGATCATCTGCAAAATGTAAGTTGTATAAAGTTTTGTTTTATACGAAGGGCCGCAAGAATTTCAAGAAGAGAAAAAATTAGAAACTCAGTTATAAGGGAGAAAATGAAGATTGAATACACTATTTTAGATTATATTAAAACTCAGCAGTTAAGATGGTATGGACATGTCCAGCGAATGGAAGAGGATCGACTACCAAAATCTGTTTTGGAATGGAAACCTGAGGGAAGACGAGGCAGAGGAAGACCTAAAACCTCCTGGAGTCAGGGAATACGTTTATACATGAAGGAGAAATATCTACAACCAGGAGATTGGATGGACCGACAAAATTGGCTATTAGGAATTGGACGATGTCAAAGACATTAATCAACCGATGATTATCTTATCTAATAATAATAATAATAATAACAAAAATAATAACCTATAATTAGATTAAGTAAATGCCTTGGTAAAGGAAGTTTATAATATAAATGAATAATAAAAGTACACATAAAACACGGTTATATATTATATTGTCTAAGGAAATGTGAAGTCAGTTTCTTTTTAAACTGTTTTTTGAGTCCTTGAATTCCAGAGTCGGGTGGCTGAAACAAGAAAGGATGAGGAATAGTGAGATGTTTGATGTAGAGGAACAGCCAGAGTTAAATTTTCTCTCGGTCGTGTGTTCAAGTTATGGTGGGAGGATAGCGAATGAAAGCGAGTAGAAATATAAAGGGCAGATGAGGTGGACAAAAGAGATTAGTACTGTGTGCAATTAAGTCTCTATAAGGGAAGAAATAGGCCACTGTACACTCCTTACTTGGGGGGCACGCCGTAGCGTTGTGGTTAAGGCACTGAGCTACAAGCCGGAGGGTCGAGGGTTCAAGTCCCGTTGGGGTCAGGATTTTTAAACTGACCCAAACCCTCTGGCGGCACTATGGCCCTGGGGTCGACTCAGTCTCTAACTGAAATGAGTACCAGACGCTTGTTCTGGGGTAAAGGCGGCCGTCACGCAGGGCTGACATAAAGTGCCGATTGTATAGAAAAAGTGGGAGCCTTAACCTCCTACTACCCCAAGGGCCTCCTGAGGCCGGTTGTGGGATCACTTTACCTTTTTTTTTACACTACTTACTTGTAGAGTAACGGCTAGAATTTTATATTTCTCTATTTTAATGGCTCATATAGCATTACAATGCATGGTAATTGTTTTTGTATATTAATGTTATGCACAGCTGAAACATGTGAAAAATATATTTTATCCTAATTATGTTTATTGATTAGCAATAATTCTGAACTTCTAGTAAAAATATTTAACTGTACAATCATTTTCATACTCACTGTAGGTGAGATGATAATATTTGGATGGATTGTAGGGAACTGGATATTGGAGATGCAAACTGAATTCAATCGGTAGAAGGTAGGAACTAATGGAGGGTCCCTAGTGAATGCAGCATTGAACTGGGAGGTTCTATAGGACATAGATTGAATGAGTTACTTACTAACTCACTGGCCCTGATGTAAGTTCATAGCCGCAAGGACATAAGCTCTCCATACATCCATATCCTGAACTCATGTTTTATAATCCACTCTATAATCTACCTCCTCAAAATATGATTAATGATATTCTCTTACCTCATTCTTGGTCTACCAGTTTGGCGTTTTCCCTCTGGTTTTCCTACAAGAAGTTTCTATGTCCATTTCTCATTCCTGTTCATGCCACATGTCCTGCTCGTTGCAATCTACGAGACTTAACTGTTCTTATTATATCTGGTTTCCTATAAAGATCTTGTAGTTCACTGTTTTGTAGTCTTCTCCATTCTTCTGTCTCTTCATCACTCTTTGGTCCAAACATTTTGCTAAGAACTTTATTTTCAAATACTCGTAACCTTTTCTCCTCCCTTAAAGTAAAAGTCCATGTTTCGCATCCATATATAACTGGGAGAATAACTGTTTTATATATTTTTTAGTTTAACATTTTTTGAAAGGAGTTGGGACAAGAGTTCTTGTAATACATAATTTTCATTTCAAGAATTGAAACTATGTTTAATTTCCTCGTCCGTCTCATTCCTTTTTGTAATTATTGATTCTAGGTATTTGAATTTAGCCACTTTCTCAAAATTTCCTTCATTTGTTATTAACTGTCCATTTTCATTATATAATGTACGAGTATTTCTATCCATATATTTACTTTTATTGATTTTTACTTAGTTATGCCTTGCATGTATTTTTTTAAAAGCCATTCAGGTCTGTATATTTTAATTTACACTCAAAAGAAGACGATTCTTAATTTTTGTTCATCTGGTGATTATTGTAAACTAACCAGAACTAAATGGAACTTTAGCTCCAGAGGCATGTACAGTGTCCATAGATTATAAAAAAAACTCCTGGCGCGACAGGCCTACAAGGCCCTTAGCCAACCAGCCGACTGCTGGCCTCACATCCACATGTGTCAATCAGAGGTAGATGATAATCAGCCAGTGTAGGAGTGACATGTGGGTCAGCATGTCGAGTCCCCCTGCCGTTATACCTGGTTTCCTCAACCTGGAGCCACTACTTATTGTAGCTACCCAAATGCATCACGATGCTGGGTGGGCACCGGTCCCATACTGGCCGAAATACCATGAGAAAATGTCTTCCCCCATGGAGACTCGAACCAGCGCAAGTCCCGTAGCTCTGCGCCAAGGCTTCCTACCTTAACAGCTCGGCTACGGCGCGGGACGTGTTTTTTACTTGTGAAAGTTAAATAAAATCTATTTTATATTTAATATTATCTATTTTATATTTAACCACTCGGCTATGGGGCGGGACATAGATTATCAAAGATACAAATATTATAATGGGATTGGGTCGGATGTTTGAACGCATTAGACAGTAAAAGGCGTTCTCTGCTGAGAAAGTTTTATCCAAATACATTTTGCTTACTCAGAAATCTATTCATGCGATAATAATTGTAAGCTACCTGTCGAAGTACCTTAGGATCGTAGCTCAAGATAGAAACTTATGTAAAAATCCCGAAGGGAACCGATGTAGTTTGAAACCTTTGCAGCTTTATCCAAGATGTCGGACCTTGAAGACTTCGATCATGTTTTCGGTATACGCGGAGAAGAGGAATTTGATAGAGTCTACCAAAGAATTCAACTGGAAGAACAGGAGAATCGGCGTAATATTGCGCGACGCAGACGTCGTTGTATACGGTATTATTTGCGGGACGCAAGCGTAAATGCGTTCCTCTATAGCAGACGAAAATAACGGAAGTGGTTTCATCGCTGAGAATTCTGGGTAATTCGTTGCCAATATTACGAAAACGTCAACTTTCATGCATGACCGGTAAGTCGGCCGTTAATTCGATCTCAGCAATTGCTCACGGTGAGTCAGCTCACCAGTGATTGGAAGTAATTTGAGTAGAGACTAATGTATTTGCATACGACCAGTCAATATTTTTGTCACATTCAAACATTTGAGATAAACTGAATTTGGTTATAAGGAAAACAATGGAAAGTAGGAAGTTAACTTCCTCAATTCTGAATTGGCCTCTGATATTACGATACGATAGTTGATAAAATATATTTTCATTACCGGCACATAACTTAAAATTAAATAAATCTAAAATGAATGTTAAAAAGAACGTTTTTTTGTTTATATAAAGATTTTCAATGCTTAAGATCTTAAGAACTATTTAGGGGAAAACATTATTTGATCAGAAATTAGTCACAAATGTCATATTCAAGACATAACCAAATTTATTATAGATAGACGAAACTATTGGAAGGGTCATATAGAAAGAATGGAAGACAACCGACTTGCAAAAAGAGCTGAAATGGATGGAGAAGAACAAGACGAAGACTAGCCAAGAGATGGATAGACAGCGGATGCACATCCAATGCGTCTTCCTCTGGGGAGTGGTTTTAAGATAAACAGGATGAAGATCCTACAAATTATGAATAATAAGAAGAAAAGAATACACATCTTTCTGTGCCTAAAGTCTTATTTTCCTTCTCTACTCAACCCTATCTATTCACTCCAGTCCCCTTCTTCTCATTCCAGTTATTTCTTGCATCCATGAGTTTCGAGGTCTTCCTTTCTTTCTCCTTCCAGGTGGACACCATTCCAATGTTAATAATAGGACATTTTTATAACTTAGTTAGTAAAGGAAATGATATAGAGGAACTTGAAAAGTTTTTATGTTGGCATCATTTGAGAGCTTTTTTTTGTAAAAGTAAACTATTTATTCTTGTCTGGCACAATGCTAGGCCGAAGGATGAGATGAAGCCTTCATTATTGAAGGTTTCTGCCCTTTGTATTATCACAGGGACAGATGGAATTAGATGATCCTATAACTCAATTTAAAATAAAACTTTAGCACAGAAAGATGTGTAAACATTGACTATTTAACTCATGCCCCAAATGGGACTCAATGGCCAATCACGTTTCTATGATTTCTGTTTTACAACCAATCAGAGTCGTGTTTCACGAAATATTTATCAGTGTTAAATTTACCATATTAAAGAAAGCTCCTCCTTTTTAATATTCTGAACAGGTCTGACCATTATTTTGCAGTGACAGAGCCTGTAAGAAATACGGCTACCAGATTGTATATATAGTGCATGAATGTCAACACATGCCGCATGCGGGAGTTAATATAAAACCATTTGTAGCAATTGATTATACCACCAAAAAAAGAAACCACTGTTTGCACTTTCTTAAATGTATTTTTTCCCAGGTAACAATCCAGAAAAATATAGTTGTCATATTTACATCATACGACATCAGAAATGAATTAATATACAGTTTGATGTGTTTCATTTTTCCTCCACTAGAGAGCATTCTTACAATATTGCGTTCCTTTGGCAATAAATAGTATGATCTGGTTGCAGTGATAAACAAAGAAGCAGATGAAGCGTACCTATCGCTTCTCAGTTGTTTTCAAACATCGCCGTTTACATTAAATATATAAATATTTTAAAATAACTATAGTTAAATAATGATTTGTGAGTAAACAGCTTAATTTTATTCGTTAAATAGTCCTAACAAATGCCACTCTTGATTTCCAAATTCTCTAGATAAATTCACGACTCACGAAGTGAGGAGTGAATTTATCGATAATTTGGAAATCACTCGTGGCATTACTTATGAAAAATCTGTATAGGCTATAAATAAACAACATCATCATTATTATGATTGTTTTTATTAACGTAGAATTATATTTTTTGTTTTTTTTTTTGTTTTGACCAAGTGCCGCTGAGTCTTTCCAAGTCAAAGGACACTCTATTCCAAAAAAATATAATATCTTCAAGTAATTTCAATTAATCTGTATTTCTTTTTTTTTTGCGCGATAGTTAGTTTTGTGGACTTACAGCAATGGCGACCATGATTGAAAGTTCAACTTCCTAAATTTGGGGATTGCCAACCTAAATAACTATACTGTGATAATTACATATTACCTACCTAGTGCGGGAAGTAAAACCACTGCCCTTTATGTGTGTATACGACATACAATGTATAAGTTATACAAAAATATATCCAAAAGGTAGTGTTAATATACATTGTATGAAACAAATCATTGCATTTTAAATGATTTGAATTTATATTAGACACAATATAAAACAAGAAATACGTTCTTGCCATCATTTTATGACTGATTGGTGTCACGGCCTGCTGTAGTCTCAACTAATAAACATTGGCCACACTGTTAACGTTAGTCAGTTGTTTATAATGAACGCAAATAGTTCCAACAAAGATGTTATTATTTTACTATTATTTTATTATTTTGAAAACACCATCGTGCAAAAAATGATGTACAATACATGTTTGTGAAGTGTTTTACAGAATCTCGGAAATTAAAAACCTCGCTATCGCTCGGTTTTTAAACATTTTCCTCCATTCTGTAATAAACCACTTCCCAACCTCGCATCGAAATATACTATTTTATTAAAGTAGAAAAACAATTTTTCCACGTTAACAGAGAATGTAGTTACTTCTGTCAGGAATAACTCATTGGCACAACTGATGGTTATATAACCCTATGTTTATAACTTATTCACACAACAGTCAAACACGCAACTATTTTTTAAAAAAATAATAATTTAACTTATGCTTTACAGAAGATCATTATCATCCGGTATCATGGCAGCTGCCACCGCCTTCCGGAAACCAAACGCCATTCCTCTCTATCCATCCATTGATCTTCCTCCATTCCTCTGATATTCATAGCTGCTTGTACCCCTTCTATCCAAGTTTTCTTCGGTCTTCCTCTCTTCCTCCATTCCATTGGGATCCATTCCATAACAATTTTTGGCAATCTTTGCTCTGGCATTCGTTTGACATGACCATACCACTGCAATCTTTTATTTTCTATGATGTCTATGATGACCGGCTCCTCTTGTACACCCATAATTTCCCTTATTTCTTTATTTCGTATTCTATCCATTCTAGATTTTCCAGCTGATCTTCTTAAAACATCCATTTCTGTACTTAAAATTCTTTTCATTTCCCTGGTAGGAATTTGCCAGACTTCAGCGCCATATGTTAAAATGCTCTGAATTATGGTTTGATATATTTGTAATTTTCTATTTTTTGTAATATTTTTGCTCCACCAAACAGAGTTTAAAGCATTTATTGCTTGTTTTGTTTGTGCGATTCTATTTTTAATTTCCACTGTGTTATCGCCTGAATGGTCTAATTTTGTTCCTAAATAAGTGCATTCAATACTAGGTTTTAGTTCTTCTCCATTGTTGAAGATATGTATTTATATAACGTGTTGTTCGCTGTTGACTAGTTGTAGCACAAGATGGAGAAGATGTTAATTATATATGCCACCAATTATCAATGGAATACCAAATTTGAGGCCTAAATATTATCTATGACAAAAACTGATTATTTAACGAATGATTTAGATGATAGTATAATATTGTGAAAAGAAAAATGAATGTTTGGTCCAGGAATTGAACCGTGGATGTTTCCTTCTCCGTAGGAGTGTGCAGCCCACTACACCATTCTAGACTTGGTACAAACACTAACAATTCTTTCCACATATACAAATCTATAATTCTCGTTTCGTCCGCTGACAGGTAGGTGTCACTACCATCGCCAACGGCCGGCTTCGTTTAGAAGTATCTATATTTGAGTATTTTACACCACCACTTTTATAAGCAGTAAACGATGTTATGTAACATTTTCCAATACTGTTATTTTAACACAGTTCCAATAATGTTTTATATTATAATATTATAATGATATTGTGAAAAGAAAAATTAATGTCTGAACCAGGAATCGAACCGTGGATCTCCCCTTCTCCGTAGGAGTGTGCAACAATAATCCATTATTGGAATTGTGTTAAAATAACAGTATTGGAAAATGTTAAATGATTTAGATAAGTTATGCATGATGGAAAAAATATTTTTAAAATGTCAAAATTTTCGTTACCTGGGCTTAATGTTGGAAATAGAGTTTACATCGAACGTGGATGTTTGTAATGCCCCAGTTTGCCCTTTTTGGACGTTTGTGGTGTTCTCTCCTGGCATTGGCGTAATTGTAACTCACTTCTGAGATTGGGGCGCCTGGAAGGCGGGGTTACTTTGCCCCGATATGATGGGTGATGATGATAGTGGTGCGCCAGGAGAGTCCCTAATCCTAAGCTTAATCTAAGATGAATATGAATGATGATGATGGCCATATGATGTTCGGGGACCGTTTGGGCCTTAAAGTTTCCTGACATTTGTCTTGCAGGTGAGGAAAAACCTCACCCAGGAAACTGCCCCGACCGGGATCGAACCCGGGCCCGCTGCGTGACAAGACAGTACGCTATCTCAAGACCATAGCGGTGGACTCGAACATGGATATTAATCAAAGTTGTGTATGGCTTCCTTGGAAACAAGAAGAGTCCCAATTACTGAGAGTTGATTGAGAACTTTGCCGAGTACATATTGTACATTAGGTTTGCAGAATGTCAACTAAATTACATTGCCTGCTCTCACATTTTGATTTCTTTGGACCAAATTTGGGCGATGTGAGTGAAGAACGTGGAGAACGATTCCATCAGGATCTCAAAAAACATGGAATAAAGATATCAGGGCAGGTGGGATATAAACATGATGGGAGACTACGTTTGGAGTTCGGTGAGGGACAGTACACAGCAACACAAAAGAAAAGGATGGTCACAACTTAATTTTCAGTAAATTTGATGGCCAAGTCAGTGATGCTGAAACAAAATCCCATTTCATATCATCCGATACAATATTAACATAAGCTGGCATTCATTCTATCTACATTTGTGGATACAGTTTTGTATTAATTCCAACATTTTCAAATATATTATTCTTCTACAGAACTATTGATGCTATGTATGTGAAACTGACATTTTTGAACTCAGGGTGCCTGAATTATATAAGAGCAATGAAAAAACTGAGAGGAACAAAAAGTTGCCGAGTATTAGGAATACAATAAACAGACGGCCTGCTACTTCCTGGATACAGAATATGCACATGTCAATGGAAAGATTTGGTGTAGTGGAGGATGATGTACAAGATAGCGACAAGTGACGTAACATCATAAACAGTGTAGAGTTCTGAACAGTACTAACATTATGCATTTTAGATGTCAATATTGTAATCTATTTATTATTTTGATATTGTTCGAGTGGAGACAAACCTCTGTATTGAGGATAATTCTCATTAATAAAAAAAATATTAATTAAATAAAAATAAAACGTAGTTTTATTTGATTTTCATATTTATTATATAATTCAGTGACAGTTGTTTCGGTACACTGTACCTTCTTCAGACATGTTAACAAATTATGAATTGTGTTCCAACTGATACAACAATATTTATTTAAATTTTTCTTCTTCTCTTCTTCTTTCTTCTTCTTCCTTCCAAGTATTCAGGCCAAGGCCTGTTTACGATCCTAATAAAACTGAAAATTTATTCCTCTCGCAGCGTTTGAGGGAAATTTCTCGTATAAGACTTTAAAAAAGCATAATAATAGTCCCCTTCGATTGGGGTTGCTGTTGGTTTGCTGGCCAAGGAAGGCAAGACCAGTGATGGGACTTATCATCTTATAGCCTCTGGCCCAAGCTTTTTCTGTAGAATAAAATAAAAAATGAAAGGAAATCATAAATGGAAGAAAGGAAAGACATCCCTAGGACCCTTCGTGATACCCTACAATTTACGTCGGCGTCAAAAAAAAAAAAACAAGAGTGAACCCAAGAGAGGTTAGATTATAAAAGTTAAAAGAGTGCGAAACACAAGTAAGTGGAAGAAATGTTTTGCACAGCTTGGGCACCTTGTGGTCGCCATCCACATATCCCCTAGATGAGGACCCCTGAGGGGTATTTAACAAAGGGGAGAATTCAACTTGATTTGAATGAATCCCCTTTGTTAAATTTAAACAACGTTTAAAAATAAATAAAGGTTCTAGACACACAGTTTGGAACACACACACCAGAATGTGTTAACATGTCTGAAGAAGGTACAGTGTACCGAAACAGCTGTCACTGAATTATATATTCCATATGAAAATCAAATAAAACTACGTTTTACTTTTATTTAATTTACTAAATATGGAACTTTTCATCAATGTAAAACACCAACTCAATTGATTAAAAAAACGTATGACTTTATTGTTATAGACGACTATTCCCAATTCCGAGTTATGTTTTCAGTACACTTAAACAACAGCTCGTGTAACGACTGCATTTTCACATTGATCGAATAACGATTTTACCTTTAAAGCAGCTAAGAAAATATAGTTCCCTCTCTGACACACGAAACAAATAAATTAATATGTATTATATGGGAGGTAAATTAACTTTAGGTAGGTAAATTATACAGGGTATGATTGGAAAACATTATTTATTTTACCTGATGGAGTAAGGTCTTCTCTTCCACTTCACCAGGGTTAATTATACATACAATAAGAATTATGATAAATGATACGTAATAGATAATTATAAACAAAACAATATAAAGTTGACAAGGGAAAGAAAATAATAATAATCCATCCATAGTAATTCTGCCTTCGGGCAGGTCTTTCACTGCAATCATAGCATTTTCATGCTATGCTTTGCAGGTTTACTAGGGAATTATAGGTTTGGTGGCTTCCCGTGAAGGATGATGGTGATAAAGATAAGGATGATGATGATGGTCGGATGATTTTCGGGGACCGTTGGGCCCTAAGCATCCTGACATTTGTTTTACAGGTGAGGAAAAACCCACCCAGGAGCCTGTCCCAACGGAATAGAACCCGAGCCCACTGCGTGACAAGGCAGCACGCTACCTCGAGACCACAGCGTGGACAATAATAATAATAATGATAATAAAATATATAACCTATAAATAGATTAAGTAATTGGCTTGGTAAAGAAAGTTTAAAATATAAACAAATAGTAAAAGTATACATGGTTATATATTGTCTAAGGAAATATGAAGTGAGTTTCTTTTTAAACTGTTTTTGAGTCGGGCAGCACTTGGTATACGAGGGGAGGGAATTCTAGAGTCGTGTGGCTGAAACAAGAAATTATGAGGAATAGTGAGATGTTCGATGTAGAGGAACAGCAAGAGTTAAATTTTCTTTCGGTCGTGTGCTCAAGTTATGGTGGGAGGATAGCGAATGAAAGCGAGTAGTAATATAAAGGGGTGATGAGGTGGACAAAGTGTTGTATAAGAAGCAGAGGCAATGTATCTTTCGCCTGTCTTCCAATCGGCGCCAAGGCAACATTAGAGAGGGATAGGAATTTATTAAGAGCTTATATCCGCACTCCCATGAACCTATGGGTTCAATAGTGCCAGTGAGTTAGTTAGCCATGAATGAAATTTGCAGTCCGCGAGATTTAATATCATCAGCCATACAGGTTGTAGCCCTTGAATGATTCTTAGGTCCGTAAACGTTTTCTCTTAATAATAATAATAGCTTTATTTTATCTGGCAGAGTTAAGGCCTTGTCTGCCACTCAACCAGGTTTAAAAAAATACAAAAAAAAAGTCTTACATCTAAATTAAATGTTTTAAATACAATACAATTAATATTTATAATGTATTTTGATTTACTCTAGATTTAACGAATTTATTTTATAATATGTACAAGACATAAAAAAAGAGAAAAATTATGAATGACATAGTATACATTTAAATAAATAGAGAAAAATTAATTATTAGATAACGGGTAACTGTATAAGCGTGACTTAAAAGGTGCCAAGTGTTCGGCAACCCCTGAGATCTTGAGGAAGGAAATTCCAGGAGCGGGCGGAGGTTACTGTGAAGGAAGTAGAATAAGAGGAAGTGCTATGAAGAGGGATTGTTAGCAGACTGTTATCATGTGATCTAGTGTCAATATTGTGGTACGAGGATAACTTCTCAAATCTGGACGCCAGGTAAGTAGGAGTGTAGGAATTCAGAAGCTTGAAAAGTAGTGAAAGAGAGTGCAATTTACGTCTGTCAGCAAGACAGAGCCAAGAGAGGTTATTGAAGTGTTCGGAAATATGGTCATAAAGGCGGATATTGAAAATGAATCGAACGCAAGCATTATGCAGTCTCTGCACCAAGTCATAGTTTATATCATTATATATCATCATCATCATCACTCCAGGGATTAGGCAATTGCCCGTTCCGACTTCATAATGCATCAGCCCAACGTCTTCTAGGTCTTCCAACATCACGTCTTCCTCTTGCTTGATAATTTCTTGCTTACAATGGACATCTCTCCTTACTCATTCCATCCATATGATCAATCCATTTCTGTCTGTAATTCGTGACCTTATCCAATGAAGGCTGTACTTTCAATTCTTCTCTTATATCCTCATTTCTTATTCTATCAAAGTATAGAACAGGTGTCCAGTTTCAAATATCATTATATATAATGTCGCAATAATCCAAGTGTGGCAGCATACGATTCTGCACAAGGATTTGTTTTAACGAAACTGGGAGAAAATTCTTTAAACGTCTAAGATAATGTAAGATGGAGAAAGTCTTTTTACATGTGTGTTTCACTTGTGTTTGCCAGGTTAAATTTGCGTCTAGGTGTAGTCCAAGATCTATTACTGAAGAAGGTATTAGGTTGATCTGCCTCTAGATTTTTAATGCAGGATTGCCCTTTGGAGTCTTGTTGCGAACATATGTTCCACATATTGATACCAGTTATCTTGATGGTGACGTATGTATGCTAGTGTAGATTTCATTCCAAGTTCCTTTAAGATATCTTTAATCTCTTTTATGGCCTCACCTAATTTGATCAACTGTTTGAAATCATTTTACTATCTGTGACTTTGCTTCCATCACAAGACTTTTGACCGCATGCAAATACATTAGTCTCTGGTGAGCTGAGTTTTCCGTGAGCACGTGCAAAGTTCGAATTAGCGAGTCGCTGACTGGTCATGCATGAAAGTAGTTTTTTCATAATATTGGCAAGAAATTATCCAGAATTCTCAGCGATAAAACCACTTCCGTTATTTACGCTTGCGTCCCGCAAATAAAACCGTATACGACGACGTCTGCGTTGCGCGATATTACGCCGATTCTCCTGTTCTTCCAGTTGAATTCTTTGGTAGACTCTATCAAATTACTCTTCTCCGCGTATACCGGAAACATGATCGAAGTCTTCAAGGTCCGACATCTTGGATAAAGCAGCAAGGTTTCAAAGTACATCGGTTACCATCTCTTCCCATCGGGTTGCTCACGATTCGTTCTCCGCGAAGTCACCTCGCCAGGTAGCTTAGGAATTTCGACAATTTTTATCGCATGGACAGACTTTCGAGTACGCAAAAACGTCTTTGGATGCAACTTTCTCAGCAGAGAACGACTTTTATGGTCCAATGCGTTCATAGATACGACCCTTAATCTTCTTAAACATAATTTGTAGGATTTTCATCCTGTTTATTTCCAAAATCACTCCTCGGAAGAAGACGTATTGGATGTGCATTCACTGTCTATATGTCTCTTGGCTGGTCTTCCTCTTGTTCTTCTCACGTCCATTGGTCTATATCTTCTTTAGCTTTTATTGCAAGCCGGTTTTTTTCACCTCATAAAAAAACCTTGGTTCAGCTTGCCCAGCTGATAGTACCTTGTGAGGGCCCCTTGCCAGGGTTACGGTGAAGACCTCAACGGCAGATACAGCGGAGGAGTCCTTCGGTACGGTGTACCTGACGGAAGAGGCAACTCTACATCTACTGCCTTGTAGATTGACAAACGGGCGGTGTACTGCAAGACAACCCATCTAGGAGAAACAACTCCGAAATAAAACGGGGCAGGCTGAGCTCTGGAGCTGGGTGAAGGCAATCGGCCTAGGGAGGAAACCCCGAATAATAAACCCGCCATGAAAACAGGCTAGCAACCCATTTCAAGGTGTATCTTATACATTGCTCGCAGTCCCAAGGATCAAGCCTCGGCTCAAAGACCGAAACACGACTTAATAATAGCAAATATTCTACATTCTATTAAATTATTTTTTTACAAAATTTTGTTAGTATTACAGCATACACCCTCCTTGGTATATTTACCTTGTAGTGCTTAAATGATCCCGAGAGCTATGCCGGCGGTAGCATTGCTGCTGATAGAGTTACCCATGCCGAACTGGTCTATGCTGATAAGCCAGATGAAAAAAGTATCTTGGTAGAAAGAGTGACGATCTTTCACCGTCAAAATACATCCGTCAAGAAACGCGGACATGGGTTCCACTGGGGTAAACTTTTCCGGAGGTAAAATAGTCCCCCATTTGGTTCTCCGTGCGGGGACAGCTTCAGGGAATCCATGCCAAGGGCTCAAACATAGAGACATGTTCCTAGGAACGTGAAAACGCCCAGTTGGTAGACCAAGAATGAGGTGGGAGAATAACTAACCATTATTTGAGGGAAATAGATTATACGGGGAATGATTGGAAAACATTAGCTCATTGTGTCCGCGCGGCCATGAACCTACGTGTTCGATAGTGCCAGTGAGTGAGTTAGTTAATTCATTAATTATTACAGCATATAACTTGATGGTATTAATTACAGTGACTAACAAAAAAGAAACTTTTTTTTTGTCTCAGAAAGAAAAATATGTGATTTTGATAGTATTTTTTCTCCTGAATTCAAATTTGATATCGAATTTTCTCCATCACGCAAGGTTTCCGAGAGACAGGAATTTGTAATTTCAAACACTTTCATATTTTCTTTACATTCGTAACTACACAATATTCGAACATTCGGACTCACCAAGAAAGTAAGAGATGACGATTTTCTGCTATATTTCGCCTGTGGAGTCCAACAATAATCGGCCAGCATATTAGGAATCCATTTGCCTTGATATCTCTTTTCCATAGCTGAAATCTCCTGATGAAAGTGTTCCCCGTGCTCATCGCTCACTGCGCCAAGATTTTCCGCGAAGAAATCTAGGCTTATTAAAAAAATAATTATTTAAATCCATTAATTGAAATTGAAATAAAAAAAACTGTGGATGATGAAGAAATTCCGAATACATATTTGATAACACGATAAAAACTGCATTAAGTACAACTATTGGTACTCATGAGACAAAAATCATGTTGACCAGTGTAATCATCATCATAGGACATTCACGAATTTAGGCCATTTGTTGACCTGTTTCGGCCTCAAGAGAAACACCATCCAGAAGTCTTTTTTGAGTGGACGTTCTGGTCTTCTTTTTCCTGCAGGTTGATGCATTAATAATCTTTTGGTGTAATTATGGTATATTTATTCAGGCTGTTAGCAAATCAATAATATAGCGCTTGAAGATCCGTGGGTATTAGTGATTAATAACTCCAGAAGGCAGCAAGTGACGAACACAATTTCTTTCACAATCTATCACTTCCATAGCTGTGTGACACACTTTTTTCACTGTTTAGTAAGATATTAAATCATTATTAAAAATCTCACAAACCGTCACAAATGATGGCGATTCGATCCTACGCAGAAACCTTATTTCTATTTCTCAACGAAAATTTATATGACATTGAAAAATAAAATATTTCTTCGAAATTCAGTGAAATAGGAGCATCAAAAATCGTGGTTAACATGAATGATAAAATTTCAGTAGAAATATTTTAAACGCTCTATCGGCAACAATTTTTGTTTTCTCTCAACGAAACTTGGTATCAAAATAAATACACATTCAGTAAACTAGTAAATCGAAATATTGGAGATGGGAGTTTACTCGGACCCAATATTTAAAAATTCTTTCTACTATCCTCAACTTCTACCTGGCAACAAAACTGGATACATATGATTTAATTATATATATATATATATATATATTATATATATGAATGATAAAAATAAACGCCTGAATGGGATTTGTACCCGGAACTCTGTCCCCCCTCTGTCTCTCCCCCTATATAATATATATATATATATATATATAATATACAGGGTGTAACAGGACCTTACCGTCAAAATGATAGGGATGATAGGTCATGCAGGATGATATTTTTTTTGCGAAGGAACATATAGTCGCAAACACTTCGTTTATGAGTTATGCGCAGATAAAGGTGTTCGCCCGTAAGGGTCGGAATTGAATACAAACAATTGTACATGTATCATTTTATTGAAAAATACATGTTTTTACAATAAGTGTTCAAACAGTCGACTCTCTGCCTCATTGCATGTTTGATATCGTCGCAGCAACGATCGGTCAGCACGGCCGATCATGTCAGGATTCTTTTTGACGTCATCAAAACACTTATTGTTTGAACACTTACTGTGAAAACATGTATTTTTTTTCAATAGAATGATATGTGTACAATTGTTTGTATTCAATTCCGACCCTTACGGATGAACACCTTCATCTGCGCATAACTCATAAACGACGTGTTTGCGACTATATGTTCCTTCACAAAAAATGATCCTCTCTGCATGGCCTATCATCCTTATCATTTTGTCGGTGAGGCCCTGTTACACCCTGTATATATATGATTCTTCTGTACGTGTGTTTGTAACTGAACGACTCCTAAAAGACTGGACCGGTTTTGATGAAATGTTTTGTATGTGTCTGGGTCCATCGTAGGTTTAGATTCACAATTGGTCCCCCTAAAACCATTAGGTGTAGGAGTTCACCTTAAGCGAACATTTAAAAATAGCTCTAGCGGTCACAATTTTCGATGTTTCACAACGAAACTCAGCATACCCACTTAAAATAAACCTAGGTAGGTATTATCAAAAAAAAAAGAGTGAAATCAGACAATTAGAAGTGGAGGTTTACCTTCTCTTCTTCTTCCTTCCAAGTATTAGGCCAAGGCCTGTTACGATCCTATAGAAAATTTTCCCTCCAGCGTTTGAGGGAAATTCTCGTATAAGACTTGAAAGCATAATAATAGTCCCTTCGATTGGTTGCTGGCCAAAGGAAGGCAAGACCAGTGATGGGGCTGCCATCTTATAGCCTCTGGTCAGGCTTTTCTGGAGAAGAAAAGAAAATAAAGGAAAGAAGAAATGGAAGAAAGGAAAGACTCCCTAGCCCTCGGATGCCCTAATAGCGTTGGGGCGAAAAAACAATAGTTAACCAAGAGAGGTTAGATAGTAAAGTTAAAAGAGTGCAAAACGCAAGTAAGTGGAAGCAATGTTTTGCACAGCTTGGGCACCTTGTGGTCGCCATCCACATATCCCCTAGATGAGGACCCCTGAGGGGGTGGAGGTTTACCTAAAATCCGAAATTAAAAACTGCCCAAATGACTCGACCGATTTTGATTAAATTTGTGTGTTTGTGAGTGGGTTCCTGGATGGTTTAGACTTACAATTAGATCATCTAAAACCATGTAGAGTTCACCTGAAGTGAACATTTAAAAATCGCTGTAGCTGTTACAATTTTCAAAGTTTCACAACGAAACTCAGTATACCATATAAAATAAACCGAGGTAGGTATTATCCAAAAATGAGCGAAATCCGACAATTAGAAGTGGAGGTTTACCTAAAATGCGAAATTAAAAGCTGACAAGCAATCGCCATGTTTGGTTCGTCTCAACGAATACCATACAATTTAATTAACCTTTAATATCTCATTTAGTCCACGGCTGTGGTCTCGAGGTAGCGTGCTGCCTTGTCACGCAGCGGGCCCGGGTTCGATCCCCGGTCAGGACAGTTTTACTGGGTGAGGTTTTAATCGGGGGATTCCCTCACCTGTAAGGGTCAATTTCACCAACAGAGGTAACTGTATTATGCCAGTTTTCCCCATGTATAATGAATAGCTTAAACTGGCGTAATACAGTTACCTCTGTTGGTGAAACCGACCCTAAGACAAATGCCAGGAAAATTTTAAGGCCCAAACGGTCCCCGAAATCATATGGCCATCGCAATCATCATCATCATTCATATTCATCTTAGATTAAGCTTAGGATCAGGGACTCTCCTGCCGCACCATCATCACCCATCATATCATCGGGGCAACGTAACCCCGCCTTCCAGGCGCCCCAACCTCAGAAGTGGGTTACAAGTACGCCATGCCAGGAGAGAACACCAGGAATGTCGAAAGACAACCAGGGGCATTTAAAAAAATTATTTAGGCGTAGCAACGCACGCCGGGTATTAGCTAGTAGAAATATAATATTTCTTAAACCAGGAAAATAGGTCCGTAAATTCTACTTGATGAGAAATTCGATTATTTTACCCAGCTGCTTTTTTCGGAATTTTTATTCGGCGTATTTCACTGTCATTTAGTAAAGTAAAGTAATCCCACTATACAGGCGTCGGGAGGCCCATGGGGTAGTAGGAGGTTAAGGCTCCCACTTTTTCTAGACAATCGGCACTTGATGCCAGCCGGGTTGTCAGCCCTGCGTGACGGCCGCCTTTACCCCAGACCACGCGTCTGGTACTCATTTCCGTTAGAGGCTAAGTCGACCCCAGGGCCACAGTGCCGCCAGAAGGTTTTGGTCAGTTTAAAAATCCTGACCCCACCTTCCGACTTGTAGCGCAGTGTCTTAACCACTATGCTACGGCGTATTTAACTGTCATTTGCAGGACCATGTTCTGTTTTTTAAAAAGGTTAACTTGAGTACAATACTGCAGTGAAAGTTTCTCTCCCGGAGGAAGTGGCTGCATTGATACTTGTGGCTTTTTAATTTTTAAACAGGGAGTTATTGGTAGCGGTTTTATAGAGGATCGATAAGACGCAAGAGGGTTGCTCCAGTCTTGATGCATTACCTTGTGCCCTCATTTTATTTCCACCATAAAATGTCATTTTACTAACCAATTACTGCTGTGTAATGTTTACTCTACTTCGCAACTATTTTCATTTGTTCATATATTATTCATTTACGTGCGCTGCTACGCCTAAATAAATGGAAATTTATGTGCTTTTATGTTGAGTTGAATGTCCACCGCTGTGGTCTCGAGGTAGCGTGCTGCCTTGCCACTCAGCGGCCCCGGGTTCGATCCCCGGTCGGAACAGTTTTTTCTGTGGGGAGGTTTTTATCGGGGGTTTTCCTCACCTGTAAGACAAATGTCAGGAAAACTTTAAGGCCCAAACGGTCCCCGAAATCATATGGCCATCGCAATCATCATCATTCATATTCATCTTAGATTCCATCCATCCATAGTAATTCTGCCCGAAGGCAGGTCCTTCACTGCAATAATAGCATTTTCATGCTATGCTTGCAGCTTTACTAGGGAATTGTGTAGGTGTGGTAGCTTCCCGTTGCTTTCCACACCGGTGAAGGATGATGATGATAATGATAAGGATGATAACGATAAGGATGATGGCCATATGATTTCGGGGACCGTTTGGGCCTTAAAGTTTTCCTGACATTTGTCTTACAGGTGAGGAAAAACCCCGATAAAAAACCTCACCCAGAATAACTGCCCCGACCGGGGATCGAACCCGGGCCCGCTGCGTGACAAGGCAGCACGCTACCTCGAGACCCACAGCGGTGGACTCATCTTAGATTAAGCTTAGGATTAGGGACTCTCCTGGCGCACCACTATCATCATCACCCATCATATTATCGGGGCAACGTAACCCCGCCTTCCAGGCGCCCCAACCTCAGAAGTGGGTTACAAGTACGCCATGCCAGGAGAGAACACCAGGAATGTCGAAAGACAACCTGGGGTATTTGCAAAAAAAAAAAAAAATGTGCACACGTTGTATATAAGCGCCCAATGGGCGAAAGGAAAGCAACTCGTACTTACTTACTCACTGGCACTATCGAACCCGTAGGTACATGGCCGCACGGACATACGCTCTCCATACATCCCTATCCTGAGCTAATGTTTTCCAAACATTCCCTGTATAATCTACTTCCCTCAAATCGTAGTTAATGTTATTTTCCCACCTCATTCTTGGTCTACCAACTGGGCGTCTTCCCTCTGGCTTTCCTACAAGTCTTTCATTCCCCATACGTGCAACATGTCCTGCCCATCGAAGTCTACGAGACTTAACTGTTCTTATTATATCTGGCTTCCTATAAAGACCATGTAGTTCATTGTTATGTAGTCTTCTCCATTCACCTGTATCTTCATCTCTCTTTGGTCCAAAAATTTTCCTAAGTACTTTATTCTCAAATACTTTTAATCTCCTTTCCTCCCTTAAAGTAAGAGTCCATGTTTCGCACCCATATAATATCCATCCATAGTAATTCTGCCCGAAGGCAGGTCCTTCACTGCAATCATAGCATTTTCATGAAAATGCTATGCTTGCAGCTTTACTAGGGAATTGTATAGGTGTGGTAGCTTCCCGTTGCTTTCCACACCGGCGAAGGATGATGATGATGATGATAATGATAAGGATATGATGATAAAGATGATGGCCATATGATTTCGGGGACCGTTTGGGCCTTAAAGTTTTCCTGACATTTGTCTTACAGGTGAGGAAAAACCCCGATAAAAACCTCACCCAGAAAAACTGCCCCGACCGGGGATCGAACCCGGGCCCTCTGCGTGACAAGGCAGCACGCTACCTCGAGACCACAGCGGTGGACCCATATAATATAACTGGTAGAATAATAGTTTTGGGGCACGCCGTAGCGTAGTGGTTAAGGCACTGAGCTACAAGCCGGAGGGTCGAGGGTTCAAGTCCCGTTGGGGTCAGGATTTTTAAACTGACCCAAACCCTCTGGCGGCACTATGGCCCTGGGGTCGACTCAGCCTCTAACTGAAATGAGTACCAGAAGCTTGTTCAGGGGTAAAGGTGGCCGTCACGCAGGGCTGACAACCCGGCTGACATAAAAGTGCCGATTGTCTAGAAAAAGTGGGAGCCTTAACCTCCTACTACCCCAAGGGCCTCCTGAGGCCTGTTGTGGGATCACTTTACTTTTTTAGAATAATAGTTTTATATATTTTCAGTTTAACGTTTTTTGAAAGGAGTTGGGACATCAAGTGTCTCTGCAATGCATAATAGCACGCAACTCGTACTGAATCTAATGTCACGTTACATCGAAATGTTCAAATTACACCTGATTCTAGCTTGAACTTTTTAAACATACATTCGGAATCGTTCACTGATATGAACTAAAACAATCTAAGAATTGGTATTCAGTGACTTCATTTTCTTGGAGCCTTTGTTTTCCGAATAGCATTTATTCTGATTTTTCCTACTTTCCTGAAATAAATTTTCCTATTCTGTTTTCCGAAACGATTTTTCCCGATGTACATATAGGCCTTCAGTTGTTGGTTACATCGAGTAACTGAACTGTGAGTGTAAGATTTACGTCACGAACGATGACCGTCTTAATCTGTAAATTCGTCATCTGTGTATTTATTCAACTTGCGTCAGATAATGTTATCTTGATAATGCTGTACGTATTATAGCATTTAATCCAAATCTCAACCTAAATAAGGTTATCCAATACATTGTGAATAGGCGTTGTTACTTCATCTGTATACGAGGAATTTAGTATAATTCATGCTTTCTACGTAATATCATTAGATGTTACATTTTAACAAATTATTTTGATGTTATTTTTTTTATATTAAATTCCTTAAATGTTATGCATTAGACATGACATTTAACAAATTTATTATATATGTTAAATTTTATAAAATTATTAGACATTTATCAAATTCGTTACATGTTAAATTGCAATAATAATAATAATAATAATAATAATAATAATAATAATAATAATAATAATAGTCGTCATCGCCCCCCGTCGTCGTCGCCACCCCCCCCGTCGTCGTCTTCATCATCATCATAATCATCATAATCGTCATAATCATCATCATACTCATCATCATAATCATCATGATCATCACCATAATCACAATCATCATAATCATCATGATCATCATCATAATCATAATCATCATGATCATCATCATAATAATCATCATCATGATCACCATCATAATCATCATCATAACCATCATCATAACCATCATCATAACCATCATCACCATCATAACCATCATCATCATAACCATCATCATAATCATCATCATCATAAGCATCATAATCATCATCATCATAATCATCATCATCATAACCATCGTCATCATCATAATCATCATCATCATCATCATAACATCATCATCATCATCATCATCATAATCATCATCATAATCATCATCATCATAATCATCATCATCATCATAATCATCACCATAATCATCATCATCATATTCATCATAATCATCATCATCATAATCATCATCATCATAACCATCATAACCATCATCATCATAACCATCATCATCATCATAATCATCATCATCATAACCATCATCATCATCATCATAATCATCATAATCATCATCATAATCATCATCATCATAATCATCACCATAATCATCATCATCATATTCATCATAATCATCATCATCATAATCATCATCATCATCATAACCATCATAATCATCATCATCATCATCATAACCATCATCATCATCATCATCATAATCATCATCATCATAACCATCATCATCATCATCATAATCATCATCATAATCATCATCATAATCATCATCATAATCATCATCATAATCATCATCATCATATTCATCATAATCATCATCATCATAATCATCATCATCATAGTACATTCACGAATTTAGACCATTTGTTGACCTGTTTCGGCCTCAAGAGAAACACCATCCAAAAGTATTTTGAGTGTACGTCCTGGTCTTCTTCTTCCTGCAGGTTGATATCTTAACATTTGTTTGGGTATTCTGTGATCTTCCATTCGATGAACATGTTGTATTCATCTCGACTTATAATCAGAAATTTTGTTTTCTAAAGATTCCATGTGTAATTCTTCTAAGATGTCTTCATTTTTTTGTGATCTAGTAGTGTGTATCCTGCAGTCCTCCGAAGATATCTCATTTCAGCAGATCTAAGTCTCTGTATATCCTTCTGTTTCAACATCCATACTTCGCTACCATACAAAAGAGTTGGAAGAGCAATAGTAATAATAATATTAGTAATAATAATAATAATATAATAATAATAACAATAATAATTTTTATTTATATACAGAATTTTAATGTTTGCACATCTTTCTGTGCCTAAAGTTTTATTTTCCTTCTCCACTCGTCTCTCCATCCAATCCATGTCCTCCAGTCCCCTTGCTCTCATTCCAGTTCTTATTTCCTGCATCCACGAGTTTCGATGTCTTCCTCTCCTCCTTCTTCCAGGTGGACACCATTCCAATGTTTTCCTGGGTAATCTTTCTTCTTGCATTCGTCGTATGTGCCCATACCAATTTAATTGATTATACCGTATATAATCTACTATTGAATAACCAATATTAATTTTTTCTCTTATGACAGTATTTCTTATTTTGTCTAATTTTGAACATCTTGCTGCTCTCCTCAAGAAATCCATTTCCATCGACATAAGTTTTTGTTCTAAGTTTTTGTTGAATTTCCAAACTTCAGCTCCATATGTGACACTATTTCTTACTATTGAATAATAATAATAATATTAATACTACTACTACTACTACTACTACTACTAATAATAATAATAATGTTTTATTTTAATTGTTAAAGTTAAGAATAAATTTAATCAATCAGTAAGATAAAATATACATAAAAATCAATTTATACATTGCAATCAACTATGAAATTAATGTTTAATACAAACTCTGGCACTCTCGAACCCATAGGTTTAAAGCCGCACGGACTTAAGCTCTCCATACATCTCTATTTTGAGCTAATGTTTTCCGTGTAATGCATTCGTCTCAAATCATGGTTAATATTATCTTACTTGGTACTTTGCCTATCTTTTGGGCGCTTCCCTCTTGTTTTCATACAATAAGTTTTCAAGCCCTTCTATCATTCCCCATTCCCGCCACATGTAGTGCCCGGCGCAGTCTTTGAGGCTTAATTTTGTCATTATTATACCTGGTTCCCCATAAACATGTAGCTCACTATTATGTAATCTTCTCCACTCCCCTGTCTGCTCATCTTTCTCCTCACCTCATTTTTGACCTGTCTCCTGGTGCTTTCCCACTCATGACCTACCTACTGGGCACTTCCTTCTGATTTTCCTATAAACGTTTCCAAGCCCTCCTTTCATTCCCCATTCGTGCCACATGTCCTGCCCATCGCAGTTTACGATACCTAACCGTTCTTATTATATCTGGTTCCCTATAAAGAACATGAAGCTCACTGTTATGCAGTGTTCTCCACTCGACTGTCTGTCTATTCTTCTCTCTTTGGCCCAACAATTTTCCTAAGAAATTTATTTACAATGATTAGACTGTCCCATAAAAATAAGTATCTAATCAATCAGACACTATGAAATCTTATGGACTTTGTGATATTCATGTCATCTTCCCACAACTATATATATATATATATATATATATATATATATAAACTGGCTTCAATGTCAAGTGTTATTGTCAGGGTCTTAGAACCAACCTTAAAAAAAGTACAAAATGAGGAAAACGTTGCAATCACATGTCTGTGGTTTAATGAAACATGAAAGATAACATATCAATTAATTTAACTAATTTCAAAGTCTCATACAACGGAAATAAACAAGTATGACGTAAGGGTCATTCCATCGCAATGAAATCATTTTTACCTAGTCTCTCCCTAACCAGTTTATTCTCAAATGCTTCTCATCTCTTAAAATAATAGCGTTTCGCATCCATATAACTGGGAAAATCGCCGTTTTACACATTATTCGTAGTTTATCACTTTTTAGAGAATATGGGCTGACAATAGTCATAAGTAATGCCACGAGTGATTTCCAAATTATCGATAAATTCGAGAGTCGCGAAGCGACATTTGTTAGGACTATTTAACGAATAAAATGAAGCTGTTTACTCACAAATCGTTATTTAAATATAGTTATTTCTTCTTCTTCTTCTTCTTCTTCCTTTCATGTGATAGACCTGGTGGTCTGTTACGGTCTCAATCCAACGTTTGAAGGGTCTGCCCAAAGATCTCTTGCCTGGTGGCTGGTAATTTAAGACCTGACGTGGTATTCTTGTTCTGCTCATTCTTCTTACGTGAGATTTCCAGTTGTTTCTGTATTTTTGTACATATTCCATGACTGATTCTGTTTGTAATTCTGTGAGAATCTCAGAATATCAGCCTATATTAGTGGTACCTGTCATCAAAGACAGATGTAAAAAGCCTGCCTACTAAATGATGACCAACCCAAGCTTCAGTTAAAGGAGACGAATTGGAAAACAAGAGAAATATAATGTAATTTTACGCCAACTTTGGTCAACGTCCGCACGGTACTTACGTCATAAAGACGATCAATTCAGAATGACCTCTACTTCTAAATCGGAAAAAAAAAATTCATATAACTGTAATATCAGAAAACTAAGAGAAAATTAAGGGTTACAAAATATAGTTATTTTACAATATTTATATATTTAATGTAAACGGTGATGTTCGAAAACAAATCAGAAATGTTTGGTGATATTTCATTTGTTAATCACTGCAACTTGATCCTTATTATTGTTTTGCTAATAAACATCTTCAGCAATATTGCATAAGAATGCACCTCATATGGGGGAAAACATGAAACGCATAAAAATGTATGTTATATCGAACATTATAGCTTATTCATTTTTTTAGGAAACGACTCAGTAAAATAATTATTTTAAGGGGACTGGGTAGTGATTTACACATAATAAATTCATTTTATGTCCAAAAGTATATTTCATTATTTCTCAGCTCGTATTGCTGATAACTAATTGAAAATTTGTATAGATATACTCTGAAACTTTGTGCATCCAATGGTATAAGACACAATTAATTGTTTTTGTATCTAAAGTAATTACAACAAGTTAACTGATGGCCTATTTTCCAACATTTTAAAATATGTATTTAATTTCAAGTGCACTTTTTTTCAATATTTTTTTATTCAGATTTCTTCATTTTGTTAAATTTGTTAAATGATGTCGATTCTCAATTCTAAAGCCAATGTTATTTAAATATTTCACTCTGAAGGTCAATGTAAACAAATCTTTAATTTGATTAACCACTCAGGGGTCCTCATCTAGGGGATATGTGGATGACGACCACAAGGTGCCCAAGCCGAGCAAAACATTTCTTCCACTTACTTGTGTTTTGCACTCTTTTAACTTTACTATCTAACCTCTCTTGGTTAACTCTTGTTTTTTCGACCCCGACGCTATTAGGGCATCCGAGGGCTAGGGAGTCTTTCCTTTCTTCCATTTCTTCTTTCCTTTATTTTCTTTTCTTCTCCAGAAAAGCCTGACCAGAGGCTATAAGATGGCAGCCCCATCACTGGTCTTGCCTTCCTTTGGCCAGCAACCAATCGAAGGGACTATTATTATGCTTTCAAGTCTTATACGAGAATTTTCCGGAAGAAGCTGGAGGGAAAATTTTCTATAGGATCGTAACAGGCCTTGGCCTAATACTTGGAAGGAAGAAGAACTTTTTAAAAAAATAATTTCTCTAACTAAATATTAAATTTTTTATGTTATGTATGACGTATTTAAATAACTTTGGCTGTAGAATTGAGAACAGACATCATTTAACAAATTTAAAAAAAAAAAAAAAAAAAAGGAATTTGAATAAAAAATATAGAAGAAAAGTGCACTTGAAATTATATATATATATATATATATATATATATATATATATATATATATATATATCCATCCATCGTAATTCTGCCCGAAGGCAGGTCCTTCACTGCAATAATAGCATTTTCATGCTATGCTTGCAGCTTTACTAGGGAATTGTAGGTGTGGTAGCTTCCCGTTGCTTTCCACACCTGTGAAGGATGATGATAATAAGGATGATGGTGATGATGGCCATATGATTTCGGGGACCATTTGGGCCTTAAAGTTTTCCTGACATTTGTCTTACAGGTGAGGAAAAACCCCTATAAAAACCTCACCCAGAAAAACTGCCCCGACCGGGGATCGAACCCGGGCCCGCTGCGTGACAAGGCAGCACGCTACTCCGAGACCACAGCGATGGACATATATAGGGCCTAAGTATGATAAAATGTTGGAAAATAGACCATCAGTTAACATGTTGTAATTACTTTAGATACAAAAACAATTAATTTTAGTGGTAGTAGGACTTTATTAGACAAAAAGTAAGATATTTACAATATTATTTACAAATATGGGTCGCACGGGCAGTAAGCCGTACGTGCTGTTGACAGTCCGTTACAATAAAGTAATAATTGGTACTAGTGTAAAGAAAAATAAACAACAAAAACAGCAATAACATTACAATTACATAAAGAAAACACAATAATAATATTACAATTAAATAATAACACAATAGCATTATACACTAAAAACATTAACATTACAATTACATAAAGAAAACACATTAATATTACAATTAAATAATAACACAACAGCATTATACACTAATTAATTTATATATAATTGTTAATAATTAATGGTATTGCATTTTGATAACATATTTATTCATGAATGAGTGTTGTCCTTATTTTTCGCGTTTTGTCCAGAAATTTACCGAGGTTTATCCAATTTTCTGGATTTACCAATAATTCGTAGCATGCCAATCTTTCCCGATTTGAATTTAGAAATCTTTCCGGTAATAACTGACGTCTCCAATATTCTAAATCATTACATTTTCCAAATAAAAACAATTAATTGTGTCTTATACCATTGGATGCATAATGTTTCAGTGTACATCTATACAAACTTTCAATTAGTTATCAGCCATACAAGCTGAGAAACATTGGAATATACTTTTGGACATAACAGTAATTTATGTGTAAATCACTACCCTGTCAAGAGTAAAAGGCTGCACTAGAATGGACCAGATAAGAAACGAGGATATCCGCGAAGAACTGCAGATCTACTCCATAAAAGAAAAGATATTTAACAAGATACAGTGGAAAGAACATGTAGAAAGAATGGAAGAAAGTAGATTACCAATTAAGATCTTCCATTATTTTCCAAGAGGAAGAAGAGATGTCGGACGTCCTCGGAAGAGATGGTCTTAGATCTATTAGTGAAGACGGAACAGGCAACTCTTGCCTAAACCAGGAAGTGAAGAAGATCACTACCAAGTCCCCTTAAGGAGGAGCTTTCTTTATTTTGGTAAACAGAATTCGATAAATATCGAGGTGAAACATAACTGTCATTGGTTGTAAAACAAAATTCATTGAAACGTGATTGGTCATTAACTCTCATTTGGGCCTAAAATGTTTCAAGAGATGATATTCTCATGAACATTTTTGGACCAAAGAGAGATGACCAGACTGAAGACATAACAGTGAGCTATATTATCTTTGTCCATCGCTGTGGTCTCGAGATAGCGTGCTGCCTTGTCACGGAGCGGGACCGGTTTCGATTCCCGGTCGGGGCAGGCTCTTGGATGGGGCTTTTCGGGATTTTTCTTCACCTGTAAGACAAATGTCAGGAAGCCTAGGACCGAACGGTCCCCGAAAATCATCCAGCCATCACCATCATCATCATCATCATAATCATCCTTCACCGGTGTGAAAAGCAACGGGAAGCTACCACAGCTGTAATTTCCTAGTAAAGCTGCAAAGCGTAACATGAAAATGCTATGGTTGCAGTGAAAGACCTGCCCTCGGGCAGAACACTATAGAATATAATAAAATGTTATATTTATAGGAAACAAAATATAATAAGAATAGTTATGTCTTGTAATTTTCAAAAGTGCTAACAAGAAGACTAACAAAAGTCCTGGATGAAAACCAGCCAACAGAACAAGCCGGATTCCGCTCAGGCTTTAGTACAACAGACCATCTCCAAGCAATTAACCAAATAATAGAAAAGACAGTTGAATACCACCATACATTATACCTAGCATTCGTCGACTACAACAAGGCATTCGACTCAGTAGAACATTCAAGTGTCCTCCAGGCATTACACACCCAAGGAATCGAACACAAGTACATCCGCGTTCTGGATAAGATCTACAGCCAAAGCTATGCCAAGGTGAAGACAGAAATTGTGGGACAACCATTCAGTCTCAAAAGAGGAGTACGACAAGGCGACCCAATTTCTCCTAAACTTTTACATGCGTGCTTGAAGATATATTTCGAAAACTAAACTGGAACAAGAAATACGGAGTAAATATAAACGGGAGCAGGCTATCCAACTTAAGATTCGCTGACGACGTGGTATTGTTTGCCAGATCCCCTAAACAACTCCAATCAATGCTACAAGAGCTCTCAGAAACTAGCAAAATTGCAGGCCTTTCGATGAACAAAAGCAAGACACAAATTATGTCTAATGGTCCGGAAAACCCAATCAAGTCGATGGAATGGATCTTCAATATGTAAGCGAGTACATATACTTAGGACAAGTACTCTCCTCCCATCAGAAGAGTAGAGAAGGAAATAAGCAGAAGAATAGCTCTCGCCTGGAAGGCGTTCTGGCCACTGAAATTTATACTGCTGGACAAGTCACTCAACCGGAAACTCAAAATGGAAACACTACAAACCTGTGTTCTTCCAACACTGTTATATGGCTGCCAAACTTGGAATCTTACTGCCAAACTGAAGTACACACTCCAAGTATGCCAAAGGAAATGGAGAGGAAAATCTTAGGCATAACTCTGAAGGACAGAATCTCGAATACAACACTTCAAGCGATATCCTCAACAACTGATCGCGCACAACAAGCCATCAGGAAAAAATGGAAGTGGGGAGGCCACGTCGCAAGAATACAGGACGACAGGTGGACAATAAAAACAACCATGTGGGACCCGTACACAGGCAAGAGACAGCGCGGAAGACCAAGACGACGATGGGCTGACATCTTCAAAGAACGAGCAGGGGCGCAATGGTCCAGAGTCGCCAGATGCAGGAAAAGCTGGAGAACGATGGAGAGCCAACTGTGTATTAACTAATCACAGAACAGACAGTGTATACAAACCAAGTGCTACATCCAAGTCAACTTCTCACCACGGAGTAGCTCACCGGGTGACACTCTCAAATAGAGCTTAACCCCTGTACAGGGAGGCCTTTGCCCTAAAGGGACATATCAGGCTTTATTTATTTATTTATTTATTATGTCTTGTAGACTGCGATGGGCAGGACATGTGGCACGAATGGGGAATGAAAAAGGGAAATGGAAACTTAGTAGGAAAATCAGAGTGAAAACATTTAGTTGGTAGACCAAGAATGAGGTGGGAGAATAACATTAATTTTGATTTGAGCGAAGTTGATTACGAAAGGATGATTGGAAAATATTAGCTGAGGATAGGGGTGTATGGAGAGCTTATGTCCGCGTGGCCATGAACCTACGGGTTCGTTAGAACCAGTGAGTTAGTTAGTGTCCAGAGATGTGCCTATGTTTAATTTCTTTTTTGCGCCTCATTGCTGTTTTTTATTGTAATTATAGGTATTTGGATTCCAAAACCAGAGGAAAGAGGGCAAGTTGGTAGGCAAAGAATGAGGTGAGAGAATAACATTAAACATGATTTGAGGGAAGTAATTTATACGGGAAATGATTGGAAAACATTAGCTCAGGATAGGGATGTATGGAGATAGTGCCAGTGAGGTAGTTAGTTGGGAATTTGAATTCCGCAAGTTTTCAGATTTTCCTGATTCGTATTTATTCGTAGAAGAAAATGAAATCATAGCAAGGAGAGGTTTGGAAAGAAATCCCCAAGGAGAAACAGTAAAAATGACAGCAACAATATAAAATAAATTGAGCAATAAGGAAAAAGTTGGGATGAAGAAAATTAAGTAACAAGGAAAAAAAAAATGGAATTAAGCGAAGATTGGATACAGGGCGATAAGGCAAAATTTTTATTAGATTCATATGCTTCTAGGTGGAGTAACAAGATTCTACTACTACTACTGATACTACTATTACAAATAACTACCTCACTGGCACTATCGAACCCGTTGGTTCATGGCCTCGCGGGCACAAGTTCTCCATACATCTCTATCCTGAGCTAATGTTTTCCAATCATTCCCTTTTAAACCTACTTCCTTCAAATCACGTTTAATGTTAATCTCCCACCTCATTCTTGGTCTACCTACTGGGAACTTTCCCTCTGGTTCTCCTAAAAGGAGTTTCCATGCCCTTCTTTAATTCCTCATTCATACCAGATATCCTACCCATGCAGTTCACGTGACTTGAGTCTTCTTATTATAGGCCTATCTGGTTCTTCTTCTTCTTCTGCACTCCCTGGATTAGGCATTAGTTGCCTGTTCCTTCTTCACTAATAGACCCAAGATCATCTCTTCCGAGGACGTCCAACATCTCTTCTTCCTCTCGGAAAATAATGTAAGATTTTATTTGGTAATCTACTATCTTCCATTCTTTCTACATGTTCTTTCCACCGAATCTTGCTGTTAAATATATTTTGTTTTTGGAGTAAATCTGTAGTTCTTTACGGATATCCTCGTTTCTTATCTGGTCCATTCTAGTGCATCCTTTTTTTACTGTTCTTAAGAATTTAATCTCTGCTGCTTGGATTTTATTTTCTTGTTTGGTAGTGATAATCCAAGATTCGCTCCCATACAAAGGACAGGGACCGCCATTGTTTTATAAAAATTTTATTTTGTTTGATTATGGGGTTTGTTTTTCAATGTTCTATTTATTGTGCCACAAATAGCTTGAAACTGATGAGTTTTATATTCAATATCTTATCATACCCATAGCTGATATCACATCCTAAATATTTAAAATGGGATACTTGTTTAATAATTTCGTCTCTAATTACTATTTTTGCACGCAGAGTGTTTCATCCACAAATTGTCATTACTTTTGTTTTACTTACTGAAATTTTGAAATTATAATCGCTACATATTGTATTGTTTTCTATTATAATGTAGCTCATTTTCATGTAATCTTCTCCATTCCCCTGTTTGTTCATCTTTCTTCGGTCCAAAAATTGCCCTAAGAATTTTATTCTTAATTACTCGTAATATTTATCCTCCCTTAAAGTAAAAGTCCATGTTTCGCATCCATATAACTGCCAGAATAGCAATTCTATAGCCTATATTTTCAGTTTAACGTTTTTTGATAGATGTTGGGACGACAAGAGTCTCTGCAATGCATAATAGCACGCATTTCCAGAATTGAGCCTATGTTTAATCTCTTTGTGCATTTCATTCCTATTTGTGATTATTGTTCCTAGGTATTTGAATTCAGTACTATTAGCCGATAGCGAGGAGATACTAAAGGACAACACGCACACACTATTGAGTAACACTAAGAAATTAGGACTGGAAGTAAATTTCAATAAAACTAAATATATGGTCACACGTAGAAATACATTATAAAATGGAGATGGACAGCTAATGAAAAATGAGGGAAATTTTGAGGAAATGACTGAATTCAAATACCTAGGAACAATAATCACAAATAGGAATGAGATGCACAAAGAAATTAAACATAGGCTCAATTCTGGAAATGCGTGCTATTATGCATTGCAAAGACTCTTGATGTCCCAACTCCTTTCAAAAAACGTTAAACTGAAAATATATAAAACTATTATTCTACCAGTTATATTATATGGGTGCGAAACATGGACTCTTACTTTAAGGGAGGAAAGGAGATTACAAGTATTTGAGAGCAAATTACTTAGGAAAATTTTTGGACCAAAGAGAGATGAACAAACAGGTGAATGAAGAAGACTACATAACAATGAACTACATGGTCTTTATAGGAAGCCAGATATAGTAAAAACAGTTAAGTCTCGTAGACTGCGATGGGCAGGACATGTTGCACGTATGGGGAATGGGAGAGTTGCATGGAAGCTTCTTGTAGGAAAGCCAGAGGGAAAATGCCCAGTTGGTAGACCAAGAATGAGGTGGGAGAATAACATTAATTATGATTTGAGGGAAGTAGATTATACAGGGAATGATTGGAAAGCATTAGCTCAGGATAGGGATGTATGGAGAGCTTATGTCCGTGCGGCCATGAACCTACGGGTTCGATAGTGCCAGTGAGTAAGTAAGTATCATAAAAACTTGCTCTATGAATGACTATATTATGCACATACGTCATGATTGCAGATAGATAACACTGAAAACACAGAAAATACACTTTTTTTTGTCTCAGAAAGAAAAATATGTGATTCTGATAGTATTTTTTGTCCTGAATTCAAATATGATATCGGTTTTTCTCCATCACACAAGGTTTCCGAGGAAGAGGAATTTATAATTTCAAACACTTCAATATTTTCTATATTCGTAACTACACAATATTCGATCATTCGTTACACTATTTGAACATTTGGACTCACCTAAAAAGTAAGAAATGACGATTTTATGCTATGTTTCGCCTGTGGAGCATCCCTCTTGATGGTCCAACAATAATCGGCCAGCATATTAGGATTCCATTTGCCTTGATATCTCTTTTCCATAGTTGAAACGTCCACCGCTGTGGTCTCGAGATAGCGTGCTGCCTTGTCACGCAGCGGGCCCGGGTTCGAACCCCCGTCGGGACAGTTTTTCTGGGTGAGGTTTTATCGGGGTTTTCCTCACCTGTAAGACAAATGTCAGGAAAACTTTAAGGCCCAGACGGTCCCCGAAAATCTTATGGCCATCATCATCATCATCCTTATCATCATCATTCACAGGTGTGGAAATCAACGGGAAGCTACCACACCTACAATTCCCTAGTAAAGCTGCAAGCATAGCATGAAAATGCTATGATTGCAGTGAAGGACCTGCCTTCGGGCAGAATTACTATGGATGGATGGATAGTTGAAACCGTTTGAGTTAGCTCATTTGGTTTTATTTTACAATGGACAAATGGACGAAAAAACTTTTATTAAAAAATACTTACCGGTATTTAAATCCATTAATTGAAATTGAAATAAAAAAAACTGTGGGTGATGGAGAAATTCCTAATACATAAAAACTGTATTAAACACAACTATTGATACTCATGAGACAAAAATCACGTTGACAGTGTTATTGTTCCTAGGTATTTGAATTCAGTCACTTCTTCAAAATTTCCCTCATTTGCCATTAGCTATCCATTACCATTCTATTGATGTGTGTGGGCGGATCGGAAAGTAACGCACAATAATTTTTTTCTGCCTTGGTATTGCAGCTAGAATGTTGAA
The DNA here is from genome assembly GCA_030220185.1 of Diploptera punctata. Taxonomy (NCBI): domain Eukaryota; kingdom Metazoa; phylum Arthropoda; class Insecta; order Blattodea; family Blaberidae; genus Diploptera; species Diploptera punctata. The sequence goes on from JASPKZ010001620.1 coordinate 699,249, forward strand.
ATTTCACAGAGATATAGTTTGAAGTTTTCACTACAGATGGTATTTTTTTCTCAGGTGCACCTCTTGCGAGAGAAGCTTGAACTATGCAACAAAGATGGCGCGCATGCTACAGTCGTCCACCTGTGAGGAACAGAGAAGTGTTGTTCGATTTTTGTGGGCCAAAGGGCATAAACCCAGTGAAATTCACAGGGACATGCGTGGCGTGTATGGGGATGATTGTATGGACCGTAGCAATGTCTTCCGTAAAGTTAGTGCTCGCTGGGTGTGCTAAGAACCTGACAGACGACCACAAGGTCCAGCGAATGATGGCAAGCTTGGACCACTTAACGCGGTACACCGCACAAGGACATGACTTTCTGGAAGGAATCGTCACAGGTGATGAGTCGTGGGCGTACCACTACACGCCCGAAACAAAGCAGGCATCAGCAGTGCGCAGATGGCTACACTCCAACCAAACGGACTTCTACGAACAGGGCATATTGAAACTGGTAACACGATGGGAAAAATGTGTTGAGAAAGTTGGTGACTATGTCGAAAAGTAGGTAAAAGATGTAAGTTTATTTGTGATTTTTTTTCCTTTTTTTTTTACTATTAAACTTTTTAAAACAAAGATTGTGCGTTTAGTTTCGCGATCCGGTTCCGATCCGTCCCTCACAGGTGGACGACTGTAGCATGCGCGCCATCTTTGTTGCATAGTTCAAGCTTCTCTCGCAAGAGGTGCACCTGAGAAAAAAATACCATCTGTAGTGAAGACTTCAAACTATATCTCTGTGAAATTTCAACATTCTAGCTGCAATACCAAGGCAGAAAAAAATTATTGTGCGTTACTTTCCGATCCGCCCTCGTATATTTAGTTTGCTAAAGGTATCATAAAAACTTGCTCTATGAATGAGCGTACGTCATGATTGCAGATAGATAATGGGAGGAGATTATTGTGACAGTAGAGCCCCGCAGGCTGTTGGGTGGAGTCTAGTTCTCGACATCGACAAAGCCAAGGTGGGAACAGAACTGTGTGCGCGCGGGAAGTATATATGCATTTTCAATGATTACTTCATACGCAGTACATTTGCAATGCTATCTAAATATGGAATAACTGGATGTCGATTGTTAGGCTCAAAGAAATAGGCTTTGAAACTGTAAAATAAGTTATATAACTACAACTACACTGAGCAACAAAAAATAAACTTTTTTTTTGTCTCAGAAAGAAAAATATGTGATTCTGATAGTATTTTTTCTCCTGAATTCAAATATGATATCGAGTTTTCTCCATCACGCAAGGTTTCCCAGAGAGACAGGAATTTATAATTTCAAACACTTCAATATTTTCTACATTCGTAACTACACAATATTCGAACATTCGGACTCAGCAGGAAAGTAAGAAATGACGATTTTCTGCTATATTTCGCCTGTGGAGCATCCCTCTTTAAGAGCCAATGGGGCTCAGCTCCTGTCCTCATTTTTGAGAATGTAAATTAGAATAAAATGCAGGGCCTCTTCTTCTTCCTTGCAAGTATTAGGCCAAGGCCTGTTACGATCCTATAGAAGATTTTCCCTCCAGCGTTTCATAGGACGGCCCAGTGATCTTCGTCCTCTTGGTATATAATTATAAACAGCTTTGGGGATCCGATTTGAACTCATTCTTTCAAGATGGTGTTTCCAATTTAGTTGGTACTGTTTAATATTGGCGTAGTCTTCAATTCTTTTAAGATATCGGTGTTCCTTTTCTGATCCCATCTGGTGTAACCCGCTGTTCTGCGCATGAATCTCATTTCACAAGCCGTTATTCTGCTTTCATGTTGTCTTTTTAGTGTCCGTGCTTCACTATCATAGGTCAACACTGGTCTAGCCAAAGTGTTATATAAACGTAATCTGGTGTTTTTTTTTTTTTTTGTACAAGAGATGGTTTCGTAACTTCTTACTTGCAACTGGAGGCTTGCTGTGAAAAATAGAAATGCTTGGAGGCAGAAGACATGGGAGGTCAAAGCAATCAGCCATTGGATGGAACGAAATTGTATTTTACGCGTGGAACTTTTAGAAATAAAAGGGAGACGAATGTTGGGAAGGCCATTGAAGAGATGCAATGGAGCAATTGGACCTACAATGAGATCGGAACAGGCCATTGGGCTTAATCCTTGTTGTTGATGATGAACTTTTAGAAATACATGTAGGGTCATATCTTGGAGTGAGTGTAGTTTTTGCATGCGAACGTAAACTTTGAACAAACGTGTGGCATTCGCGCTTGAATGGGCGGTCACAGGTATGTTTAACTAGCGAGGCGCTCGCTCCCCGCACTTTGTGAATTAGTGAGGTATGTCATCTGCCAACCAGTCACTATATAGCAAATGTTACAACCAACAAACCAAAATCAGTCCATGAATTTATAAACCATGCCTTCAGGTATATCTACAATTAACTTTTATAATATTCATGATGTGTTCCGTTGAGGTATTATTCAAAACTAATATATAATTATGGAATATTCACCTGAAAGGTCCGTCTCCTCAACTTAATTAATCATTTAACTGTAGCGCTTTCGGGACTTGTCCCATCATCGGCAGGATTCAAAACTGGTGTTTCACTGAAGATCTGGTAGAGGGGGTTGCATGTATTGGGTTCGTTTTCGTTTATCAGGCTGTCGTTGTTGTGAGCTGCTTTCATGATTTCCATCTCCTCGAGTACGTTTATCTTCGCTGAATTATTTTCACCGTGCATTACTGTTAGGGTGTTTTCAATATTTAACATGCGATGTCATTCATGGATAACGTGTTTTGCATAACTTGATTTCCCTTCTGCGTGAATGAACATCAGATTCAAAGAACATTTTCGAGACAGCGGTGGACTGATATGATGACGATAAATTACACTGGTCAACATGATTTTTGTCTCATGAGCACCAATAGTTGTACTTAATGCAGTTTTTTATCGCGTTTTCTAATATGTATTCGGAATTTATCCATCACCCACAGTTTTTTATTTCAATTTCAATTAATGGATTTAAATAATTATTTTTTTAATAAGCCTAGATTTCTTCCCGGAAAATCTTGGCGCAGTGAGCGAGGAGCACAGGGAACACTTTCATCAGGAGATTTCAGCTATGGAAAAGAGATATCAAGGCAAATGGAATCCTAATATGCTGGCCGATTATTGTTGGACCATCAAGAGGGATGCTCCACAGGCGAAACATAGCATAAAATCGTCATTTCTCACTTTCTAGGTGAGTCCGAATGTTCGAATATTGTATAGTTACGAATGTAGAAAATATTAAAGTGTTTGAAATTATCATAAATGCCTGTCTCTCGGAAACCTTGCGTGATGGAGTAAAACCGATATCACATTTGAATTCAGGAGAAAAAATACTATCATCGCATATTTTTCTTCCTGAGACAAAAAAATAAATAAAGTTTATTTTTCTTGCTCAGTGTTATGAAAGAAAAAGCTTGAGGAGAATGAAGAAGAACTATATAAGTTAGCTACGTGACCTTTAAGGGAATCCAGATGTAGCAAGAGCAATTAAGTCTAGTAGACTGCGATGGGCAGAACAAGTGGCATAAATGCGGAATGAGAGAGGGGCATGGAAAAGTTCCTTGTAGGAAAACCAGAAGGAAATGGTCTAAATGTCACCAATTATGAGGTGGAAGAATAACATTCATGATTTGAGGAGATAAAATGTACGAGGTATGATTGTAAAACATTAACTCAGGATAGGGATGTATGGAGAGCTTTTGTTTGTGCGGCTATGAACCCACGGGTTCTGTAGTGCCAATGAGTTAAATATATATTAAGTGGGACGATGAAGATTTGGAGATTTCTCATCATCATCATCATCTGGTATCATGACAGCTGCCGCCGTCTTCCGGAAACCAAACGCTATTCCTCTCTGTCCATCCATTGATTTCCTCCAATCCTCTGATATTCATAGCTGCTTGTACCCCTTCTATCCAAGTTTTCTTCGGTCTTCCTCTCTTCCTCCTTTCTATTGGGATCCATTCCATAACAATTTTAGGCAATCTTTCCTCTGGCATTCTTTTGACAGGGCCATACCACTGTAATATTTTATTTTCTATAATGTCTATGATGTCCGGCTCCTCTTGTACACCCATAATTTACCTTATTTCTTTATTTCATGTTCTATCCATTCTAGATTTTTTAGCTGATCTTCTTAAAACATCCATTTCTGTACTTAATGAAGATTTCTAAAACCAATATTTTTTTTATGAGAACATCAATATCTCCGTCCCTTCTGAATTCACAAAAATCAGTTTTGTATGAATCGGTCAACTAAGATTCGAGTACCGGCCACTCTGCTTTGGGCCGGTCTCCAATTCAGATGTTGAGTTGTATCGTCATTCGGATCATGAATCATTGAAACAAATGACCTTCACTTAATGCCAGGTCCTGCAACATATGTATGCAGTACACAACCATGCATGTTTTCTTAACACACTTGCTCTTGGCTCCCTCATGTTCATATAATAATATTAATGCATGCAGTAAAAGCTCCTTATTCGCGGGTTAAAATATTGAAACACAGTTCCTGTATTCGCGGCTAAAAATGTATTTATTCGCGGATCCAGTCGGTATATTAAAATAATAAAATTACACTGGTCAACATGATTTTTGTCTCATGAGCACCAATAGTTGTACTTAATGCAGTTTTTTATCGCGTTTTCTAATATGTATTCGGAATTTATCCATCACCCACAGTTTTTTATTTCAATTTCAATTAATGGATTTAAATAATTATTTTTTTAATAAGCCTAGATTTCTTCCCGGAAAATCTTGGCGCAGTGAGCGAGGAGCACAGGGAACACTTTCATCAGGAGATTTCAGCTATGGAAAAGAGATATCAAGGCAAATGGAATCCTAATATGCTGGCCGATTATTGTTGGACCATCAAGAGGGATGCTCCACAGGCGAAACATAGCATAAAATCGTCATTTCTCACTTTCTAGGTGAGTCCGAATGTTCGAATATTGTATAGTTACGAATGTAGAAAATATTAAAGTGTTTGAAATTATCATAAATGCCTGTCTCTCGGAAACCTTGCGTGATGGAGTAAAACCGATATCACATTTGAATTCAGGAGAAAAAATACTATCATCGCATATTTTTCTTCCTGAGACAAAAAAATAAATAAAGTTTATTTTTTCTTGCTCAGTGTTATGAAAAGAAAAGCTTGAGGAGAATGAAGAAGAACTATATAAGTTAGCTACGTGACCTTTAAGGGAATCCAGATGTAGCAAGAGCAATTAAGTCTAGTAGACTGCGATGGGCAGAACAAGTGGCATAAATGCGGAATGAGAGAGGGGCATGGAAAAGTTCCTTGTAGGAAAACCAGAAGGAAATGGTCTAAATGTCACCAATTATGAGGTGGAAGAATAACATTCATGATTTGAGGAGATAAAATGTACGAGGTATGATTGTAAAACATTAACTCAGGATAGGGATGTATGGAGAGCTTTTGTTTGTGCGGCTATGAACCCACGGGTTCTGTAGTGCCAATGAGTTAAATATATATTAAGTGGGACCGATGAAGATTTGGAGATTTCTCATCATCATCATCATCTGGTATCATGACAGCTGCCGCCGTCTTCCGGAAACCAAACGCCATTCCTCTCTGTCCATCCATTGATTTTCCTCCAATCCTCTGATATTCATAGCTGCTTGTACCGCTTCTATCCAAGTTTTCTTCGGTCTTCCTCTCTTCCTCCTTTCTATTGGGATCCATTCCATAACAATTTTAGGCAATCTTTCCTCTGGCATTCTTTTGACAGGGCCATACCACTGTAATATTTTATTTTCTATAATGTCTATGATGTCCGGCTCCTCTTGTACACCCATAATTTACCTTATTTCTTTATTTCATGTTCTATCCATTCTAGATTTTTTAGCTGATCTTCTTAAAACATCCATTTCTGTACTTAATGAAGATTTCTAAAACCAATATTTTTTTTTATGAGAACATCAATATCTCCGTCCCTTCTGAATTCACAAAATCAGTTTTGTATGAATCGGTCAACTAAGATTCGAGTACCGGCCACTCTGCTTTGGGCCGGTCTCCATCAGATGTTGAGTTGTATCGTCATTCGGATCATGAATCATTGAAACAAATGACCTTCACTTAATGCCAAGGTCCTGCAACATATGTATGCAGTACACAACCATGCATGTTTTCTTAACACACTTGCTCTTGGCTCCCTCATGTTCATATAATAATATTAATGCATGCAGTAAAAGCTCCTTATTCGCGGGTTAAAATATTGAAACACAGTTCCTGTATTCGCGGCTAAAAATGTATTTATTCGCGGATCCAGTCGGTATATTAAAATAATAAAATTACACTGGTCAACATGATTTTTGTCTCATGAGTACCAATAAGTTGTACTTAATGCAGTTTTTTATCGTGTTTTCAAATGTGTATTCGGAATTTCTCCATCACCCAGTTTTTTTATTTCAATTTCAATTAATGGATTTAAATAATTATTTTTAATAAACGTTTTTTCGTCCATTTGTCCATTGTAAAATAAAACCAAATGAGCTAACTCAAATGGTTTCAGCTATGGAATAGAGATATCAAGGCAAATGGAATCCTAATATGCTGGCCGATTATTGTTGGACCATCAAGAGGGATGCTCCACAGGCGAAATATAGCAGAAAATCGTCATTTCTTACTTTCTAGGTGAGTCCGAATGTTAGAATATTGTGTAGTTACGAATATAGAAAATAGTAAAGTGTTTGAAATTATAAATTCCTGTCTCCCGAAACCTTGGCGTGATGGAGAAAAATCGATATCATATTGAATTCAGGAGAAAAAATATTTATCACAATCACATATTTTGCTTTCTGAGACAAAAAAAAAAGTTTCTTTTTTGTTGCTCGGTGTAATTTGATCATCTATTAACAAATTGGTAAATTTTTTTACTGCACGCACGTGCCAAGGCGACTTTTACAAAGAGTGATTCAAACCAAGTGGACAAATTAATATAAAAGTAAAACGAATCTTATTGTCACTAAGCCTAAAGTTCGTTGTAAAAATGCACCGCCGTCGTATTCCACGCGCGCTGTGTCCGTCATAAATGCGCCCTCGCCACGATCGGCGTTTCATTGTTTCAACTTGTCATTCGTTTGCAATAGTTTTGATTGAATAACGCGTGACCCTTCTGCTTTGTTGCCAATTTATAATGTTGAGTAAAAGGAAACAAAAATTAGTCCGAAGCGGAAAAAAAGTAGTGTTGCTGTTTAAAAGTAATAACAGAAATGCTTGGCCGTTTACGCGTTGGCGAGTTGTTTGCGTCTATATCACGCTATTTCAATGTTGATAAATCAACTGTACGATTCATCAAGAAGTCCAAAGACAAAATAAGAAATTCTATCGCTGAATTCACAACTGAATTGAAAGACCTTTTTAAAAACGGCAAAACAGGAACAAAATTACTAACTCCTTTAAGCCCTTGCCAAGCCTGACAGTAATCTAATATATACAAATTAATGCTGTTTGTTTTTTATGTTTGTTCGTACTTTATGCGCGGCCATACCGTTGATCCGATTGTGATGGGTTTTTGCAAAACGTCCCTTAATTAAGGTTCTCTTTGGAGACTTGAAAGCAAGCTACGGGACTTGCGCTGGTTCGAGTCTCCATGGGGGAAGAAATTTTCTCATGGTATTTCGGCCAGTATGGGACCGGTGCCCACCCAGCATCGTGAGGCAATTGGGTAGCTACAATAAGTAGCGGCTCCAGGTTGAGGAACCAGCTATAACGGCTGGGGGACTCGACATGCTAACCACATGTCACCCCTACAATGGCTGTTGATCATCTACCTCTGTGTTGACACATGTGGATGTGAAGGGCCAGCAGCCGGCTGGTTAAAAGGGCAACCGCTGAAAAGTGGAAATACCCTCAATCGGAAAGCAAGTTGATTTCCTACCAGTCGGTTGCTAGCCGAAAAGTAGGAAGTCCAGTGTTGGGGCTGCCACCTAAAGCCTCTGGACAGGCGTGAAGGAGGATTAGCATTTACTCTAATCCTGATGTAACCGCTGTGACTCGGTCCCCAGAGCCTCTTTTTTGTTATAAACAGGTTGCACCACGTGAAGGTGAGGTTGGGATTTAAGTAGGAGAATGCACTTCACTAAGAATTATCAACCAAGTTTTTAAACCATCAAAAGTGCTGATACACACAAGAATGAAAATCTATAAAATTCTCGCTAGACCCATAATCTGTTATGGCAGTGAAGCTTGGACCATCAGAACTCAGGATGATCGTCATATTACAGCCACGGAGATGAAATTTCTGCGACGAACTGCAGGTTATTGCCTTCTAGACCACCAAAGAAATTCAACAATAGCCAGAGAGTTAAAACATCGTACCTATATCTGAATACCTCCAAGAATATAGAAACAATTGGCTAGCCCATATTCAGCGCATGGATCGTCACAGAATACCTAAACAAATTCTTCACTACATTCCTCGAGGCAGATGATCTGTGGGTCGACCTTTTCGGAGATGGCGGGAGACCGCAACGGGCCACTGGGCCTAATACTTGAAAGGACGATGATGATGAATTAAAGTTCTCCATCGTTCTGTCCTCTGTGCCTTCATCCGTTACACCAAATTTTGTAATTGAATTCTGAATGTTACAGGTTGTTATTGGTATTCCTTTCTGCTCCTTCTTTCAGTTTTCCATGCAGGAAATAATAATAAAAATCCTACCCCAAAAGTTTGCCGCCCAGACTATGATCCATTCGTAAATATAGCACTGGTTTCAGCACAAAATTAGATTTTTCTGAATGCCCCAGGTTGTCATTTCGACATTTCTGGCATTCTCTCTTGGCATTGGCGTAAGTGTAACCCACTGCTGAGGTTGGGACGCCTGGAAGGCGGGATTACGGCTGTCCCGATGATATAATGGGCGATGATGATGAGAGTGATGCGCCAGGAGAGTCCTTAATTCTAAACCTAATCTAACGCGAATTTGACTGATGATAATTATAATGGCCAAATGAGGTTGGGAACCGTTTAGGTTTTAACCCTTAAATTGCCAAACACAATTTTCTTTCTGTTAGTTATTTGAATGTGGCGGACCGCAGTGAAAAACGGAATCTTGTGTGTAACTTATTATTAGGTATATTCTATCATTAGACATACATTTAAGTGGTTATTTTTCTTTCGTTTTCTTCTGATTTATTTAAAATATTAAATTAATTCAATCAACTGATGTATCCAAAAGGATACATTACGAATTTAAGGGTTATGTTTCCTGATAGTGAGGAAAAACCTCACCCAGGAAACCTGTCCCGACCGTGGATCGAACCCGGGCCCGCTGCGGTGACTTCGAGACCACAGCGGTGGACTAATGAGAAAAAATTCAAAGTATAAATGTTTTGAACACTTAGATATGTGCTGAATACAGAGTATGGTTGCTTCCTTTTGTTGGTAGCGTTTAAGTTGAAACTTTTGTTAGTCGATAAAGAATGGCTGCAGATGGGAGATCACCGGAGGTCAAGAATAAACGAGGACAAGGACCTTGATATGTGGGTTGTACAGTAATACGTTTCATTAAAAAAATCGTGTTAATAACTTGGACCAAGCTGCCTGTAGCCCGCATTAAACAGAAGCTTAAGAACTGTCGTTCCAAAAATGTCTCCACACTTACTCAGTTTGAAAAAAAAAAACAGAGTTTGAACTACTTCCACGGTTTTATAATTTGACAAGCCCACAATATAACTGAACTGAGAAAAATGCAATTAAAGTTTTATTTATTTATATACATAATTTTAATTTTTACACATTTTTCTGTGCCTAAAGTTTTATTTTTATTCTCCACTCGTATCTCTCCATCCAATCCATGTCCTCCAGTCCTCTTGCTCTCATTCCAGTTCTTATTTCCTGCATCCACGAGTTTCGAGGTCTTCCTCTCCTCCTTCTTCCAGGTGGACACCATTCCAATGTTTTCCTGGGTAATGTTTCTTTTTGCATTCGTCGTACGTGCCCATACCAATTTAATTGATTATACCGTATATAATCTACTATTGAATAACCAATATTAATTTTTTCTCTTATGACAGTATTTCTTATTTTGTGTCTAATTTTGAACATCTTGCTGCTCTCCTCAAGAAATCCATTTCCATCGACATAAGTTTTGTTCTAAGTTTTTGTTGAATTTCCAAACTTCAGCTCCATATGTGACACTACTCTCATATTGAATAATAATACTAATAATAATAATAATGTTTTATTTTAATTGTTAAAGTTAAGAATAAATTTAATCAATCAGTAAGATAAAATATACATAAAAATCAATTTATACATTGCAATCAACTATGAAATTAATGTTAAATACAAACTCTCTGGCACTCTCGAACCCATAGGTTTAAAGCCGCACGGACTTAAGCTCTCCATACATCTCTATTTTGAGCTAGTTTTCCGTGTAATGCATTCGTCTCAAATCATGGTTAATATTATCTTACTTTGTACTTTGCCTATCTTCTGGGCGCTTCCCTCTTGTTTTCCTACAATAAGTTTTCAAGCCCTTCTATCATTCCCCATTCCCGCCACATGTAGTGCCCGGCGCAGTCTTTGAGACTTAATTTTGTCATTATTATACCTGGTTCCCCATAAACATTATGTAGCTCACTATTATGTAATCTTCTCCACTCCCCTGTCTGTTCATCTTTCTCCTCACCTCATTTTTGACCTGTCTCCTGGTGCTTTCCCACTCATGACCTACCTACTGGGCACTTCCTTCTGATTTTCCTATATAAGTTTCCAAGCCCTTCTTTCATTCCCCATTCGTGCCACATGTCCTGCCCATCGCAGTTTACGATACTTAACCGTTCTTATTATATCTGGTTCCCTATAAAGAACATGAAGCTCACTCTTATGCAGTGTTCTCCACTCGACTGTCTGTCTATTCTTCTCTCTTTGGCCCAACAATTTTCCTAAGAAATCATAATTTGTAGGATTTCCAAAATCGCTCCTCTTAGGAAGATGGATGTGCAGATTCCGTCTTTGATCCGAGGCTTGATCCTTGGGACAGCGAGCAATGTATAAGATACACCTTGAAGTGGGCTGCTGGCCTGTTTTCATGACGGGTTTATTATTCGGGGTTTCCTCCCTAGGCCGATTGCCTTCACCCAGCTCCAGAGTTCAGCCTGCCCCGTTTTATTTCGGTGAAGAATGTTGAATGGAGTACTGTGGAGTAGGACCATGTCAAACCACACGAAGAAGAGGATTTTGAAGTCTGTTGTGGAAAGCATAATGGCTTATGGTGCTGAGGGATGGACTTTGGTAGAGGGACAAAAAACTAAGATCTTGGCAGTGGAGATGGATGGAATAAGACGCAGTGCCAGGGTGTCCAGGTTGGAAAGAAGAAGAAGAAAAGAAGAAGAGGAGGCAGATGATGGATATGGAGGAAACAGTGGTGGAAAGGATCGAAAGACGAGCTCTTCAGTGGTATGGCCATGTTAGGAGAATGGAGGATGATAGGTGGCCCAAAACTCTTTTGGAATGGTCACCTTCTGGTAGAAGGAAACGAACGGGGCAGGCCAACAACTACTTGGAGAGGAGAGATCCATAGATTGATGAACGACCGAGGTCTGGAGGAGGATGAATGGAGTGATTGGCAAGAATGGCGAACGGGAATACAGGGCAACCGCTGAAAAGTGGAGAGGCCCTCAAAAGTAAAAAGTAAGTCTCTTCTAGATGGGTTGTCTTTCAGGACTACGAACCCCATCCGCCCGTTTGTCATTCTACAAGGCAGTAGATGTAGAGTTGCCTTTTCCGCCAGGTACACCGTACCGAAGGACTCCTCCGCTGCATCTGCCGTTGAGGTCTTCACCGTAACCCTGACAAGGGGCCCTCACAAGGTACCATCAAAATTAATATAAAATTATGGAATATTCACCTGAAAGGTCCGTCTCCTCAACTTAATTAATCATTTAATTGTAGCGCTTTCGGGACTTGTCCCATCATCGGCAGGATTCAAAACTGGTGTTTCACTGAAGATCTGGTAGAGGGGGTTGCATGTATTGGGTTCGTTTTCGTTTATCAGGCTGTCGTTGTGAGCTGCTTTCATGATTTCCATCTCTTCGAGTACGTTTATCTTCGTTGGATTATTTTCTCTGTGCATTACTGTTAGGGTGTTTTCAATATTTAACATGCGATGTCCTTCATGGATAACGTGTTTTGCATAGCTTGATTTACCTTCTGCGTGAATGAAGTCTCGAAAATGTTCTTTGAATCTGATGTTTAGATCTTCAGTGAAACACCAGTTTTGAATCCTGCCGATGATGGGACAAGTCCCGAAAGCGCTACAGTTAAATGATTAATTAAGTTGAGGAGACGGACCTTTCAGGTGAATATTCTATAATTTTATATTAATTTTGAATAAACCTCAACGGGACACATCGTGAATCTTATAAAAGTTGAAGGTACTATCAGCTGGACAAGCTGAACCAAGGTTTTTTTACGAGGTGTTACTCCTCCCCTCACCCTTCTGCAACCTGGCTTGGGACAGTCTATGATGGGTTTAAGAATAAGCTGAAAAAGTTATTTTTGTATTTTGCATATTTTAAAACCAAATTGCAAGGAAATTAGTACCTGGTGCCCTTAATCTTTGGCGCCGAAAATGCGGGTGAGTTGAAAGTGTGTGTGGTATTTTCCGTGCGTGTAGCGGGGAAAACGGTACGTTTTCGGACATGAGTTCCTAAGCTAAACATAACGGTCTTTGTCCCTACTATAGATTCTCAAAATCTGTAATGGAAATTTAGTTAGTTACTTACTCACTGGCACTATCATGGCGGCGCGGACATAACTCTCCACACATCCCTATCCTGAGCTAATGCTTTCCTGTATAATCCACTTCCCTCAAATCATGGTTAATATTATTGTCTCACCTCATTCTTGGTCTACCAACTGGCCGCTTTCCCTCTGGTTTTCCTACAAGAACTTGCATGCACGTCTTTCATTCCCATTCGTGCCACATGTCCTACCCATCGCAGTCTACGAGACTTAACTGTTCTCAATACATCTGGCTTCCTATAAAGACCATGTAGTTCACCGTTATTGTCTTCTCAATTCACCTGTCTGTTCATCTGTCTTTGGTCCAAACATTTTCCTTGGTCTTGTAAGCCCATGTTTCCCTTTACAGAGATTTAGGCGCTCTCCCCATATAGGGATGAATTTGAACCATACTAATTTAGTTACACTTGTTTTCGTATAGATGTCCTTTGAGTGGTCCGTGGTCAGCGTTCCGCCTCATACTGGCATCTAGGAAACCAAAGTAGTACTAGGACGGGAAAATTCGGTAAATTTTGCTTAGAGGCCTTTCATTCAGGTTTAAGGATCTTTTACGAGCCTGAAAATCTTCAGACTCGGGACCCACGGCTTAAAGTCCCTCCCGAAGGACTTCCTCCTTGGATTTTTTCCGTCCTAAAAAAAATCCATCGACCCTGTCCGGGTTTGAACCCACGACCCTCGGGACCAGAGGCAAGGAGCATAACCACTAGTCTACCAATGGTTATATATATTTTCAGATTTTCACCGTAAAGATAGAACCGTCAAGAAATGCGGAAATGGGTTCCATTGGAGAAATTTAGTTACACTCTGTATAGTTCGGATTCATAGGAAAAGGAATTTGTAGTTGACGCATGCGTAGCTTGCGTTAGGCGGATCATGCAAAGCAGAGCTTAACAGGTGCAAATATCACAGTAACAAATGCTATTAGAGCGGTATACAAATCTAAATACTACAAATTATGTTAATACAGAAATAAACAAAGCTGGTAGCATTGTAAAAGCGCCGCATACGTCAGGCTATGTAAATATGTAAACACCATTATTCTACCTGTGTAAACAAAATATATTCCGTAACACAATACACGACATCTTCTCGTAATTAACTTATTCATTTCCCACTGAAAAGAGAATGTTCAACACTGGAAAACTGCTTGGAAACCCCCCTCACAGCAGTATTTCTACATCTCCTGTTTCATTTTTATCATAGGCTACTTCGATTACATGTATTACACACTGTCAGTAAAATCCAATTCACCAAACTAATGGTTACTTAGGAAGTGGCTGAATTCAAATACCTAGGAACAATAATCACAAACAGGAATAATAATGTCATTCAACGGGAAAGACCATTTGAGGTGTAAAATCAGTATTAATAACAGTATAATACAACAGGTGAACAATTTTAATTATTTAGGATGCAACGTATCATACTGCCAGAAGGAAGATATTAATATTAAATTAAATAGATTTTACAGAATGTGTGGCACTATAAGACGGACACTGAAAAATAAAACTTTGAGGAGCGCACAACTAAAATTTTACAAAATTATGGCAGTGCCTGTCTTAACATATGCAAGTGAAAATTGGACTCTTAACCGTTTAGACAGAAGGAAAATAGAAACTGCAGAAATGAAGTTCCTACGTTCAGTAGCAGGTGTTATAATTTTGAACAAGAAAAGAAGTGAGGATATTAGGAAGGACTTAAATATTTTCAATTTAAGAAATAGAATTGACAACATGAGAAACAACTGGTATGAACATGTCAAGAGAATGCCTACAGATAGAATCCCTCAGCTGTTACTAAAGTACAAACCAATAGGACATAGAAATGTTGGACGCCCATTTACTAGATGGGATGATTCATTAAATCCCACTTGATGTGAAAACAGGTCAAAAGGCCTAATTTCATGAAGCAGAAGAAGAAGAAGGAATAATAATAATGCTTTATTTTAGCTGGCAGAGTTAAGGCCATAAGGCCTTCTCTTCCACTCAACCAGCGAATAGTAGAATTATACAAAAATTACATTTTTAAGATATTGTTAAAGTACAGACTAAACAAAATATAATGATTTCAATGATGATGTTATCTAATATTAACTAATACTAACAAAAACATAGAATATAATATGTCCACCGCTGTGGTCTCGAGGTAGCGTGCTGCCTTGTCACGCAGCGGGCCCGGGTTCGATCCCCGGTCGGGACAGTTTTTCTGGGTGAGGTTTCTATCGGTGTTTTTCCTCACCTGTAAGACAAATGTTAGGAACGTTTAGGTCCAAACGGTCCCCGAAATAATATGGCCATCGCAGTCATCATCATTCATATTCATCTTAGGTTAAGTTTAGGATTACGGAGTCTCCTGGCGCACCACTATCATCATCACCCATGGTATCATCGGGGCAACGTTACCCCGCCTTCCAGGCGCCCCAACCCCTAATGTGGGTTACAAGTACGCCATGCCAGGAGAGAACACCAGGAATGTCGAAAGACAACCTGGGGCATTTGAAAAAAAAAATGATATAAAATAATATGTTCATCGAATGGAAGATCACAGAATACCCAAACAGGTGTTAAGATATCAACCTGCAGGAAGAAGAAGACCAGGACGTCCACTCAAAAGACTTTTGGATGGTGTTTCTCTTGAGGCCAAAACAGGTCAACAAATGGCCTAAATTCGTGAATGTACTTTGATGATGATATAAAGTAAAGTCAGTAGCTTCCTAGATGATTATTAATGGAATGCTCTATATAGTTGTTATGCAGTTAATGTTTTCATTGTGTCGAACTTAAGATATTAGTTAATTTGGATTTAAATAATGATAGCGATTGACAGTCCCTCACATGACTGGGAAGTGAGTTCCATGCTCTTGTCATAGATATGGAATGCACAAAGAAATTAAACATAGGCTCAATTCTGGAAATGCGTGCTATTATGCATTGCAGAGACTCTTGATGTCCCAACTCTTTTCAAGAAATGTTAAACTGAAAATATACAGAACTATTACTCTACCAGTTATATTGTGTGGGTCCGCCGCTGTGGTCTCGAGGTAGCGTGCTACCTTGTCACGCAGCGGGCCCGGGTTCGATCCCGGTCGGGGCAGTTTTTCTGGGTGAGGTTTTTATCGGGGTTCTTCCTCACCTGTAAGACAAATGTCAGGAAAACTTTAAGGCCCAAACGGTCCCCGAAATCATATGGCCATCATCACCATCCTTATCATCATCATCATCATCCTTCACCGATGTGGAAATCAAGGGGAGGCTACCACACCCACAATTCCCTCGTAAAGCTGCAAAGCATAGCATGGAAATGCTATGATTGCAGTGAAAGACCTGCTATCGGGCAGAATTACTACGGATGTATATTATATGGATGCGAAACAGGACTCTTACTTTAAGGGAGAAAGGAGATAACGGGTATTTGAGAATAAAGTTCTTAGGAAACTCTTTGGACTAAAGAGAAATGAACAGACAGGTGAATGGAGAAGACTACATAACAGTGAACTACATGGTCTTTATAGGAAGCCAGATATAATAAGAACACTTAAGTTTCGTTGACTGCGATGGGGAGGACATGTGGCAAGAATGGGGAATGAAAGACGTACATGGAAGCTTCTTGTAGGACAAATAGAGGGAAAACGCCCGTTTGGTAGACCAAGAATGAGGTGGAAGAATAACATTAACCATGATTTGAGGGAATTAGATTATACAGGGAATGATTGGAAAACATTAGCCCAGGATAGGGATCTGTGGACTAATAAGACCAACAGTGACTTATGAAAGTGAAAATTGAACTCTCAAATAAGCAATCAAACGAAAATTGTTAATTTTTAAAGATAGATACTTAGAAAAATGTATGGTCCAAATAATGGACCAGAACAAACTTGGAAAATGAAAACAAATAGTGGATAAATAATAAAATTAAAAATCAAAATATAATAATATCATATCAGATCTCTTAGGATTGGATGGTTTGGTCATCTGATAAGAACGGATCAACAGAGATTAGTTAAAAAACTATATAAATGGAAGCCTACAGGAACTAGAGCTGTTGGTAGACCTATGATGAGATGTCAGGACGATGTTTGGGAGGATTTGGATCAGGGTGACCAACCTGAAATTGTCAGAAGATAGAAAGATTCTGGAGGAAGATTATTGAGAAGGCTAAAACATTCAATTTGAAGTTGCAGTGCCTTAACATGATGATGAGAGATGCCTGGAGAGCTTATGTCCGTGCGGCCACGAACCTACGGGTTCGATAGTGCCAGTGGGTTAGGTAGTGAAAAAAGGTTTGCTCTTGGTGTTGACTGATTTTAAAAGGAATTGAATATAGATTTTTAAACAGCCCTCTCATGTAAAAGTGGTAAAGTGGTCTGATTACCATAGAACACGCCATTTTTTGTTGCTGCTGCTTTAGATTGTGTGGTTTTGAGGAAATTGAGGTGGCAGGCAAGCATAATGATGCAGTTACTTCTCCGATCCGCAATTACCAACTTAATGGAAATGAAAGTGAAGTGGAACGTAACACGTTATCGTCTCGGCCCTATTTTCAAAACTTACAAAAAAATCTCTCGAGTTCAGTTGACCTCCAATTTTGTTTGGCCCCTATAATATACCATTAGTGGAGTTTGTCCATACATGTGGACAAATTATTACTAGAGCTGGCATTTTGATTGCTAAAAGTTATTATTTCAAGGTAGCAAGACCTGTGACTGTCCTTCGTCTTGGTTCTATATAAACACATTTGAATAATGTATACTGTTCAACTCTTTATAGAAAAAAACACAATGACGTTTAATAGCGGATACCAAAAGACCGATAAAAAGAAAAACGAAGATGTAAGAACAGAACTTAATATATTTAATCTCTGTGAAAGAATAAAATATTATTGTATTGTATTGTAAGCCTATGTTTTCCCTTTACAGAGATTTAGGCGCTCTCCCCCTACAGGGAAGAATTTTCAACCATACTAATTTAGTACACTTGTTTTCGTATAGATGTCGTTTTGAGTGGTACGTGGTCAGCGTTCCGCCTCATACTGACATCTAGGAAACCAAGGTAGTACTAGGACGGGAAAATTCGGTAAATTTTGCTTAGAGGCCTTTTCATTCAGGCTTAAAACCCCGGCCGGGTTTGAACCCGCGATCCTTGGGACCAGAGGCAAGGACATAACCACTAGTCCACCGCTGCCTTCAAATGCCTAATATTATCAAAATGCTTATCTTCTGCACGTATTACGAATGAATGAACAGCGCATACCAAGAAGAATGTGTAATTATAAACCAAAAGGGAGAAGAATGTTGGGAAGACCATTGAAGAGATGGTATGACCAATTCGACCTATAATGAGATCCTTGTTGTTGATGATGATGATTAAATTACGTCATAAAATATGCAATATAAATAGTTCTGAATTACAAATATAAATTTAGACAACAATCGGCCCAATTGCAATTTCTAGGTTTTACTTGGATTCTTTTTCCTGAAATGATTAATACAGTTACTACGGTATGAAGTATGCATTTTGAAGCCCATCTTCCATGTTTTTATAAACATTTTGGCATCTGCAGCTTCATGTTCTCACAAAACAAGACTCACCTAGTGAATTCTAATCCATGGCCCTCTGCCAACACGGCCAATGCCAATTCTTTCTGCGAACATGTCATTGACCCTTTTAGCACCTACGTACTTTTATATATACCGGGTGCCCCAGGAGTTTGTATATTGCAATGTATATGTGCCTTCAAATGCCTAAATAAATCTTAATATATAAAAATTACGTGTCACGTTGTTTGTCCGCGATGGAATCCTAAACTACTGAACCGATTTTAATAAAATTTTGCACACTGTGCTGTTTGATCCAACTTGAGAATTACGGTTGTTTATAACTAAATTTATAGTCGCATTATTTTTTATTGCAAATTATTTGTTTATTATTTAACAAAGAGTTGCAATTATCTTGTGAGTTCCATACGATTCTAACAGATGACGGTGTAAGGTAATTGGTTTATTATTTAACCAGGTGGCTGTGCTTTTTGTTGCAACCGCGAATTTCAATTGAATTACAAATATTGATTATTTCATAATTTAAGTGTGTTCAGTGTTTATTTTATTTTCAATATATTGATAATAATATTAATTTCGTGTGTAAGTATTAGTTTTAAGTAATCTGGCTGAAAGACAGCAACTTAATTTAAATTTAACTGGGCCGAGAAGGGACATTGAACAATATGCCGAATCAATACGAAAATGAATGTATTTTATGTTTAGTTAAATAAGTATAGGGAGAAATTTATATCGTAATTATTTTTAGATACCCGCGCTGTTTACCCGGCGTTGTCCGGGAATCTACTCATCCCGATCTTCTTGGCATAAATGAGCTGAAAGACAAAAATTAATGTACTTCTTATGATTAGTTGAATAAGTAAAATGAAAAATAATTATAGATGTATATTGTAATTATTTTAAGATTCCCCGTGCTGATTACCGGTGTTGCCCGGGAATCTACTTATCTCGATCTTATTGGCATAAATGAGTTAAAATACAAAATTCGTTATTATGAGTTATCCGTAAAAGAATACCCGCCATGTGCTGCTATGCTTGCACAGGAATCTATGTACTTGTCTCGATCTTCTTGGCATCAATGAAAGATGAAAATGGTTATTGTGAGTTATCCGTAAGAGATAAACATATGCTGTCGCGGACTTTTTTGTAGAGTTTTTGAGATATTCAATTCTGTGTACATTAATTTTGTGTATTTGTTATGGTTTAGGCAGCGTAAGCCATTTAAGCGCCCAAAGAGTTACATTTTTCACGTTTTCCACTTCAAAGGGCGATTTTTATGGGCGTAGGAGTTGAGTATCACAACTCTCTTAACCTATGTTCATCCCGGGAATATCCTGAACATTTTGCAAAAAGCTCCATCACAATCGGATCAACGGTATGGCCGATAATTATGGAGGTGAAACGCGACTGTGATTGTGTAAAACAAAATTCATTGAATCGTGATTGTTCATTGACTCCCATTTGGGAATGAGTTAAATAGTCTCCGATAGAACATAATTTCTTGTTGAATAATATTGCGAGTCGTACGTAGATGAAACCGGGTCGTAGTGTCGCAAAATACAAGAATTACGAAACGTCTAGCTAGAGCGTAATAAAGCAAGTGTGCATCATGATCTTAAGTTAGCATAGCGCAATCACACATTCATATAACTGTGTGCCAAGCGTCCGTTCCAATCCTGTTGTGTTTTGTATTGCTACAGATTCTCACTCGAACCTGTAACACAATCACATCATCGCTTGATATACTAATCATTAGGGCAAGGCAATTAATGATTTTGCATCTTTTTCTTATGAAGGTTGAAACATTGCTTGCATATGTGAAAATGTACGGCATTAAAAAACGGATTAAATAAAAGCAATTCGTTAGGGCATTTTTTTGCATTTTCCTAACATTTTTAGGGATAGGTCATTTTTTGGCAATTATTAGGCCATTTTCAGCTTCTTTACACTTTTCCGGAAGACTGTGACATTATTTGCATTTGATTTAAGATTTTTGTTATAATTCAGTTATAATAAAGTTCATAGTTAATGTTATTCTCCGACCTCATTCTTGGTCTACCAACTGGGCGTTTTCCCTCTGGTTTTCCTACAAGAAGCTTCCATGCACGTCTTTCATTCCCATTCATGCCACATGTCCTACCCATCGCATTCACTATAATTTAAGTAATTGCATTGTGTTAATGTGCTGTCCCTTGGTAATAAAAATGCAAAAGTGTTTGTTGGTTTAATTAATTTGCCGCCAGAGAATCTTCTTCTACCGGTTTAAATAATCCTCATAGAAAAAAATGACATTAGGGAAAAATTATTTTTTTGGTGTCCCCCTACAACCTCCCAGAGTTTGTTGGTTTAAATAAATTTCACCCTGTGTGTATGTATATATATGGAATGATAATAAAAATAAATGCCTGGACGGGATTCGAACCCGGATCTCTGAGTCTGTACCTCAGTGTGATATCCATTACACTACCAGGCGAATCCAATTCAAACATTTATTTTTCTTATATATGTATTATATTCTCCATTATTACTAGATGTTGCGAGTATATATATATATATATATATATATATATATATATATATATATATATATAAAGCGTCACTGCTATAAAGTAAAATATAAATATTCTCTTTAATTTGCTTACTTGATATAGTCAGCTACTAGATGGCAGTGAAGACCGAGTTCTCGCGACATCTAGTAATAATGGAGAGTATAATACATATATAAGAAAAATAAGTGTTTGAATTGGATTCGCCTGGTAGTGTAATGGATATCACGCTGAGGTACAGACTCAGAGATCCGGGTTCGAATCCCGTCCAGGCATTTATTTTTCTTATCATACCATATATATATATACTAGGAGTCCCGGCCACGATTTACTGTGGCTAAGGTATACGTTAAAATTTTTAATTAAGTTGCTGTCTTTCAGCCAGATTACTTAAAACTAATACTTACACACGAAATTAATAATATTGAAAATGAAAGAAACACACTGAACACACTTAAATTATGAAATAATCAGTATTTGTAATTCAATTGAAATTCGCGGTTGCAACAAAAAGCACAGCCATCTGGATCTCTCTTTGTTAAATAATAAACCAATTACCTTACACTGCCATCTGTTAGAATCGTATGGATCTCACAGATAATTATAACTCTTTGTTAAATAATGACTATAAATTTAGTTATAAACTACCCTAAGTCTCAAGTTGGATCAAACAGCACACAGTGTGCAAAATTTTATCAAAATCGGTTCAGTAGTTTAGGATTCGATCGCGAACAAACAACGTG
Source organism: Diploptera punctata (assembly GCA_030220185.1). Lineage (NCBI taxonomy): Eukaryota > Metazoa > Arthropoda > Insecta > Blattodea > Blaberidae > Diploptera > Diploptera punctata. Next base: position 720,889 of record JASPKZ010001620.1, read on the forward strand.
ACACGAAATTTATATATATATATATATATATATATATATATGTGTGTGTGTGTGTGTGTTTGTGCTTGTGTGCGTGCGTGTGCGTGCGTGTGTGTGTGTGCTTGTGTGCGTGCGTGTGTGTGTGACAATGATGGAAAATTATCGGTAGTAGTTTTGAGTTGAAAACTAAGCTGATGGATTATAAGAAATTTCCTGTATGAAGCAACTGATGCTGAAATTATAGTGTTAGCAATTAAATAAATTATGATTTACGTACTTTGGACCCTCTATTAGTGTCTCCCTCATGTGCCAATTAACTGAACTAGAGGATAATGTTCACATTGATTACGTTCGGATGCTGTCAACAGTTGAACGCTTGCAAAACCCGAGGAAATAGGTCACACTAGCAAATTTCCATAAAATCGCATCCAGCTTCGGGCTTCGCACGTTTCATAATCGATGTGGATTTTTTATTTCCACGCTAACTTCTATTAAAATCGTATTCGGTAGAGTAATTCTTCACCTGTTCATTGTGTCCAATATTTATCGAGACAAACGAACAAACGGGGGAGACTGCGAACTGAGTAATTTGAGAAAGGAAACACTTGTCCACAGTTTATGAAATGTTTTTTTCGCCACTGCTACCCACTCTTCTTCTTCCTTCCAAGTATTAGGCCAAGGCCTGTTACGATCCTATAGAAAATTTTCCCTCCAGCGTTTCATAGGACGGCCCAGTGATCTTCGTCCTCTTGGTATATAATTATAAACAGCTTTGGGGATCCGATTTGAACTCATTCTTTCAAGATGGTGTTTCCAATTTAGTTGGTACTGTTTAATATATTCCAAAATTGGCGTAGTCTTCAATTCTTTTAAGATATCGGTGTTCTTTTCCGATCCCATCTGGTGTAACCCGCTGTTCTGCGCATGAATCTCATTTCACAAGCCGTTATTCTGCTTTCATGTTGTTTTTTTAGTGTCCATGCTTCACTACCATAGGTCAACACTGGTCTAGCCAAAGTGTTATATAAACGTAATCTGGTGTTTTTTTTGTACAAGGGATGCTTTCATAACTTGATTAATAATTCTTAAACTTTTATTATAACTAGTAACTTTTTCAGGGATATCCTTTTCATCCCAGATAGAGAGATAATATCCAAGATATTTAAATTGATTAGATCTCTCTAAAATTTTATTCTGGAGACAGATTTTACTTTGTATGGGTCCTTCCCATGAAGGACTCTGTCAGCTTAAATAAGCCATTCTTAATACTACAACGATTTAACATGGAAATATCAACAACAAAATCTAAAGTTATGGCCTTTCAAGGGAAATTCCCAGTAAGAAGTAGAATTTGTATTCAGAATTCAATATTAGAGCAAGTTAATTCATTTAAATACTTAGGATATAATCTAACTTATAATGAGGAATGTGATATATCCTTTAAAATACAAAACTATAATAAAGCTTTAAGAATTATCAACCAAGTTTTTAAACCATCAAAAATGCAGAGACACACAAGAATGAAAATCTATAATAAAATTCTCGCTAGACCCTAATCTGTTATGGCAGTGAAGCTTGGACCATCAGAACTCAGGATGATCGTCATATTACAGCCACGGAGATGAAATTTCTGCGACGAACTGCAGGTTATAGCCTTCTAGACCACCAAAGAAATTCAACAATAACCAGAGAGTTAAACATCGCACCTATATCAGAATACCTCCAAGAATATAGAAACAATGGCTAGCCCATATTCAGCGCATGGATCGTCACAGAATACCAAAACAAATTCTTCACTACATTCCTCGAGGCAGAAGATCTGTGGGTCGACCTTTTCGGAGATGGCGGGAGACCGTAACGGGCCACTGGGCCTAATACTTGAAAGGACGATGATGATGATAATACTACAATGTTATTCGTGTGGACAAAATTCTGTTCTTGGAAGTCTTCGGAATTAAACCCTTACTTGTAATCTAATTTTCAAAGACTATTTAACTCGTGCCCCAAATGGGAGTCAATGACCAATCACGTTACAATTTTGATTTACAACCAATCACAGTCGTGTTTCACGTCGCTCTTTATCGATTTCTCTTTATCAGCTCCTGCTTTTGTGATAAAGAGAGCTCCTCCTTTTTTAAAGTTTTGAACAGGTCAAAGCTTTATTTTTCTCTAACAAATACATTGAATATAGCAAACAATGAAAGATTCCTTGATTTTACTGAGTTTACTAAAAAAATAAATGAATAACCCGTAATGTTGATTATGATATATAGTTCGATGTGTTTCATTATTTCTCCACTTGAGTGCACTCTTACAACATTGCGATCTTATTTGGCAATAAATAATATGATCAAGGTGCAGTGAATGAACATAACCTCACATTTCTGATTTGTTTTCAAACATCGCCGTTTACATTAAATATATAAATATTTTAAAATAACTGTAGTTAAACAATGATTTGTGAGTAAACAGCTTAATTTTATTTGTTAAATAGTAGTAACAAATGCCACTCTAGATTTCCAAATTCTCTAGATAAATTCACTCCTCACTTCGTGAGTAGTGGATATATCGATAATTTGGAAATCACTCGTGGCATTACTTATGACAAATGCGAGGTTGAGAAGTGGTTTTACAGAGAAGCGAGGAAAATGTTTAAAATCTGATCCATAGCGAGGTTTTTAATTTTGGAGATTCTGTAAAACACTTCACAAACGTTCGTTGTATTACTCCACCAAGTAGTCTGCGCTTGCGGAGAATATGTTAACTAACATGCTGTCTTTCTCTTTCTCTTCCTTACTAATGTTGTCACGTCCTGTCCTCTGCATATGTTCTTTGTCTGGCACGTAGAGAGCTGACAAATATATGTGCTATGAAATTTAATGGTCCGTCCTTCTAGGCGGTCATTGGCAAAATAACTGATTTGACAACCCTGTTACTATTGGGATTACGTATGTTAATGGGCTGTCACTTCTCATTACATGTTGCCATTTATGATTTATTGTGAAGCTAGTAACGGAGTGACGACATTCAACCGTCCATTGGTCTATTTTTTTTTATTTTTCTTGATTTTAAAGTGACAAAATTAAACTGATAAAATCGAGGTGAAAAAGACTGTGATTGGTAGTAAATAAAAAATCATTGAAATGTGATTGGCCATTGACTCCCATTTGGGGGCATGAGTTAAATAGTCATAAGTAATGCCACGAGTGATTTCCAAATTATCGATAAATTCACGACTCACGAAGTGAGGAGTGAATTTATCTAGAGAATTTGGAAATCAAGAGTGGCATTTGTTAGGACTATTTAACGAATAAAATTAAGCCGTTTACTCACATATCATTATTTAACTATAGTTATTTTAAAATATTTATATATTTAATGTAAACGGCGATGTTTGAAATCAAATGAGAAACGATAGGTACGCTTCATCTGCTTCTTTTGTTTATCACTGCAACCAGATCATACTATTTATTGCCAAAGGAACGCAATATTGTAAGAATGCTCTCTAATGGAGAAAAAGTGAAACACATCAAACTGTACATTAATTCATTTCTGATGTCGTATGATGTAAATATGACAATTATATTTTTCTGGATTATTACCTGGGAAAAAATACATTTAAGTAAGTGCAAACAGTGGTTTCTTTTTTGGGGGTATAATAAATTGCTACAAATGTTTTATATTAACTCCTGTAAGCGCTATGTGCACTATATATACAATCTGGTAGCCGTATTTCATATAGGCTCAGTCACTGCAAAATAATGGTCAGACCTGTTCAGAACATTAAAAAGGAGGAGCTTTCTTTAATATGGTAATTATAACACTGATAAATATTTCGTGAAACACGACTCTGATTGGTTGTAAAACAGAAATCATTGAAACGTGATTGGTCATTGACTCCCATTTGGGGCATGAGTTAAATAATCATAAGTAATACCGCGAGTGATTTCCAAATCATCGATAAATTCACGACTCACGAGTTTATCTAGAGGATATGGAAATCAACAGTGGCATTTGTTAGGACTATTTAACGAAAAAATTAAGCTGATTACTCAAAAACTATTTGTTAAATGTAGTTATTTAAAAATATTTACGTATTTAATGTAAACGGTGATATTTGAAAACAAATTAGACATGTTTGGTTATGTTTCATTTGTTCATGCACTGGTACTTGATCATATTATTTATTGCCAAATAGGATCACAGTACTGTAAGAATGCATCCTCGACTGGAGAAAAAAATGGAAGCCATCAAACTGTATTTTATAATACACAATTAAAGTTTATTAATTAGGAATGTTTTTTAAGGAAAACACCTCAGACTAACACATCAGAACTTAAAAACGACAATTATTGAACACACAGTTATCGAAAGATGTGTAAAAGGTCGAAGGGATCTGTTCATTATTTGCTATATTCAACGTATTTGTTGGAGAGTCAGTCACTGCAAAATAATGCTCTGATCTGTTTAGAATATTCTATAATTACCGAGGTGAAACACGACGGTGATTGGTTGTAAAACAAAATCATTGAAACGTGATTGGTCATTGACTCCCATTTAGGGAATGAGTTAAATAGTCATGAGTAATGCCACGAGTGATTTCCAATTTATCTAGAGAATTTGGAAATCAAGAGTAGCATTTGTTAGGACTATTTAATGAATAAAATTAAGCTGTTTACTCACGAATCATTATTTAACTATATTTATTTTAATATATTTATATATTTAATGTAAACGGCGATGTTTGAAAACAAATGAGAAACGATTGGTATGCTTCATTTACTTCTTTTGTTCGTCACTGCAACCAGATCATATTATTTATTGCCTAAGAAACGCAATATTGTAAGAATGCACTCTAGTGGAGAAAAAATGAAACACATCAAACTGTATATTAATTCATTTCTGATGTCCTATGATGTAAATATGACAATTATATTTTTCTCGGAAAAAATACATTTAAGAAAGTGCAAACAGTGTTTTTTTTTGGTGGTATAATGAATTGCCACAAATGTTTTTATATTAACTCCCGCATGCGCTGTGTGTTGACATTCATGCACTATATATACAATCTGGTAGCCGTATTTCTTAGAGAGTCAGTTACTGCAAAATAATGCTATGACCTATTCAGAATGTTAAAAAGGAGGTGCTTTCTTTATTATGATAAAATTTAGTTGGTAAATTCTAGTGGAAACAAGACTGTGATTTGTTGTAAATAAAAAAAATCATTGAAATGTGATTGGTCATTGACTCCCATTTGAGTTAAATAGTCTGTACATATTACTTATAGGCAGAGAGATAGGAAACAAGGCCCCTGTTAACAGTTGGAGTGTTTGTAAGACGGAGTGGGTTTTGCAACAGGTGTGGAGAGGCTCGTGACCCTAGTTCACAAGCTCACAGACTGGTGGCCTGGCCTCACTCACTACCTGGCTCCTATCGATTTCTCCCACGGTCGATACTAGTTTCGTCGAGTCTGCTCTTGGATTCCTGGAGAGAAGAATGGGCCCGAGTTCTCCACAAAACCTTTTATTATTACTTAACTAACTCGCACGTTTGTACGGTCAAACCCGGAAGCTCGTAGCCACGTGGATATAAGCTGTCCACATATCCCTATCCTTACACAATATAATATAATGTGTTCCTTGAATACTTTTATTATTCTTTTATATTAAAAACTTTCCTTACCAAGCCAATTACTTATTCAAATTATAGGTTATTTTATTATTATTATTATTATTATTATTATTATTATTATTATTATTATTATTATTATTATTATTATTATTATTATTATTATTATTGTCCCGTGCCGTAGCCGAGCGGTTAAGGTAGGAAGCCTTGGCGCAGAGCTACGGGACTTGCGCTGGTTCGAGTCTCCATGGGGGAAGAAATTTTCTCATGGTATTTCGGCCAGTATGGGACCGGTGCCCACCCAGCATCGTGAGGCAATTGGGTAGCTACAATAAATAGCGGCTCCAGATTGAGGAACCAGCTATAACGGCTGGGGGACTCGACATGCTAACCACATGTCACCCCTACACTGGCTGTTGATAATCTACCTCTGTGATTGACACATGTGGATGTGAAGGGCCAGCAGCCGGCTGGTAAAAGGGCAACCGCTGAAAAGTGGAAAGACCCTCAATCGGATCGATTATTATTATTATTATTATTATTATTATTATTATAATTATTATTAATTGTCAGTCCACCGCTGTGGTCTCGAGGTAGCGTGCTGCCTTGTCACGCAGCGGGCCCGGGTTCGATCCCCGGTCGGGGCAGTTTTTCTGGGTGAGGTTTTTATTGGGGTTTTTCCTCACCTGTAAGACAAATGTCAGGAAAACTTTAAGGCCCAAACGGTCCCGGAAATCATAGGCCATCATCATCGTCCTTATCATTATCACCATCCTTCACCGGTGTGGAAAGCAACGGGAAGCTAACACCCCCAACAATTCCCTAGAAAAGCTGTAAGCTTAGCATAAAATGCTATGATTGCAGTGAAGGACCTGCCTTCGGGCAGGGTTACTATGGATGGGTGGATTAATTGTCAGAAGAATGCTGAGCAAAGATCGTCTAAACCTATTATGGAATGGATCCCAATGGAAAGGACGAAGAAAGGGAGACCAAAGAAAACCTGGATAGAAGGTGTGCATGCGGTTATGATTATCAGAGGATTGGATGAACAACAATGGATGGATAGAGAGTCATGGCGCTTGGTTTCTTGAAGACGGCGGCAGCTGTAATGATACCGGATTATTATTATTGTTATTATTTATTATTATTATTATTATTATTATTATTATTATTATTATTATTAATTGTCAAAAGAATGCTGAGCAAAGATTGCCTAAACTTATTATGGAATGGATCCCAATGGAAAGGAGGAACAAAAGAAGACCAAAGAAAACCTGGATAGAAGGTGTGCAAGCGGCTATGATTATTATCAGAGGATTGGAGGAACACCAATGGATGCATAGAGAGGAGTGGCGCTTAGTTTCCTGAAGACGGCGGCAGCTGCCATTATTATTATTATTATTATTATTATTATTATTATTATTATTATTATTATTATTATTATTATTATAAAGCATTTTTCAGGGGAATTCGCATAGTGTATCCAGTTCCTGCATGACGTACTTTTTATTATTATTATTATTATTATTATTATTATTATTATTATTATTATTGAACTGTAATAAATCCAACATGTGGTTTGATACACGAATTAAGCTAATAAATAACAGGGAACATGTGTTGTGATTTAGAGAAGCAGAAATGTAAACATACAAACATTGTTATTGCGTCACGTTGTGATTGGTCAGGCCGATCTTGAATAATTACTGCATTTCTATTGGAACTGGTGCGTATTCAGGATTTACCATCTTTTTCTCCATGTTTTATGAAATTATTAATAACAGTGGTCAACATGATTTTTGTCTCATGAGTACCAATAGTTGTACTTAATGCAGTTTTTCATCGTGTTTTCAAATATGTATTCGGAATTTCTCCATCGCCCACAGTTTTTTATTTCAATTTCAATTAATGAATTTAAATAATTATTTTTTTAGTAAATTCTTTTTTCGTCCATTTGTCCATTGTAAAATAAAACCAAATGAGCTAACTCAGGAGATTTCAGCTATGGAAAAGAGATATCAAGGCAAATGGAATCCTAACATGCTGGCGGATTATTGTCGGACCATCAAGAGGGATGCTCCACAGGCGAAAAATATAAGAAAATCGCCATTTCTTACTTTCTAGGTGCCCCAATGCGCCCCCTCTTTCTTCATCTTTCTTAAAGCTCCGGCCCTATAGTACGTAGGGTAATGGATATTTACGTTAATTGTCCGAGAAAAAAATTACTAAATGTTAGTGAAGCCCCCATTCAAATCGGTCAGGTACTTTTTGATGCTTTAACGGACAGACAGACACTCATTCTGATATTACTAACTACACTCTAATTCAACCCAGGAAGTTACTACAGACCTTATGGGCTATACCAGTGTCCCCCTACGTACAGAGGGTAGATGTTGCCAAACTCATAATAACGGTATTTGTTTGTTCAGGAGGGGTGGAGCGGCAACGTTAGCAGTACTTTTTTCAAATATATGTACTATATTATGCACTGCAGAGACTCTTGATGTCCCAACTCCTTTCAAAAAAAACATTAAACTGAAAATATATAAAACTATCATTCTACCAGTTATATGGGTGCGAAACATGGACTCTTACTTTAAGGAAGGAAAGGAGATTACGAGTATTTGAGAATAAAGTACTTAGGAAAATGTTTGGACCAAAGAGAGATGAAGAAACAGGTGAATGGAGAAGACTACATAACAGTGAATTATATGCTCTTTATAGGAAGCCAGATATAATAAGAACAGTAAAGCCTCGTAGACTGCGATGGGCAGGACATGTTGCACGTATGGGGAATGGAAGACTTGCATGGAAGCTTCTTATAGGAAAGCCAGAGGGAAAACGGCCAGTTGATAGACCAAGAATGAGGTGGGAGAATAACTATGATTTGAGGGAAGTGGGTTATACAGGGAATGATTGGAAAGCATTAGCTCAGGATAGGGATGTATGGTGAGCTTACGTCCGCGCGGCCATGGACCTACGGGTTCGGTAGTGCCAGTCAGTAAGTAAGTAAGTAAGTATACATTTAAGAAACATAGATTTTTTTACGGCATGCAAAATAATTTTATAGTAAATATGAGAGTCAACACTTTCACACAGGATAGTACAGATCCGCATGAGCTCAGTGACAAGTGGTAACTGTTTTTTTCTTTAAGGAGAGAGGGTGGTATTTTTTAAAACTTTTTTTCTTATTTGGTCGTAAATTATTTATTTTTTTGTATGTTAAGAGCTCATGGCTATAGCAACTTAACCAAAAATAAAAATTTTGAAAAAAAATTGGGGGGCCAAATTTTCAAAAAAATGTACCCAGTGCAGGGGTTTACTACAACTGATATGAGTAAGCCAATTTTGAAGATACCTTCACAGAATGTGTTACATTTTATTAGTAAAAGCGTGCTCTACAAACTCTCTGTAACATAATTTCGACATTTGTCCCTAAAGTTGTAAAATGAAGAATTAAAATTTAGGCTAACAACACTTTTTATTTCCTTTTACTGAAAACAAACAGACATATTTCTTAAATAAAATCAAATATCTGATTTCTGTTACAAAGAAAAGTTTTCTCATTGTTTAAAGAGTGTGTGTTCAAAATTTCATATCTATCTATCTTCGGGTTTTTACAGCTGCTGCCGTCTTCCCGTGCCAAACCTCCAAAGCCTACGGTCTTGGGCATCTTCGATGCTTAGCCCTCTAGCTTGCATTACTGTCTTCATGTTTTCCTTCCATGATAACCTTGGTCTCCCTCTTTTCTTCTTTCTGTTCGGATGCCATTCATATAGTTGCTTCTGCCATCGCTCATCTTCCATTCTGAAGACATGTCCTAACCACTTTAATTCCTTCTCCTCAATTCTTTCAATTATCAAAATTTCATATATTTATCTATAATAGTGCAGAAGATATATCAATTTTTGTTTAGCAATGTAGCAAAACAAAAAAGAAAAAAAAAGGATGTTACGGGAAACAACAATCAAAAGGGGGCGTGTGATTTAAAATCCAGAGCGCAGGTGCTTCAAGAATGGTTCCTCAACGTCTGATAAGGGTACAAACATGAATAAAATGTTATGCAATGCATTCCATACATCACAGAGTATTTTAGAGCAATTTTTTTTTAAATTGCTCTTTTTTTTACCAAAATATAGCATCCTCTCCCCTTAAGAGGGGGTGGCTTGGACGGCTACAACTAACAACTATGTATCTGCTGTGTTGCAGTCTTCAGTTTTATGTAAGGATTTCTGTCAAGAAAATACTGTTAAAATGACAACCTAGTTCCCTATTCCAAACCACAGTAACTTTCAGAGTTGAATCTGGGTGAAATACTCGGCGTGTACTGCCACGCCTAATTAAATTAAACGTGTTCTATGTTAAGTTGAATAATTAAAAGGAAAAATAATTATATATTTATATCGTAGTTGTTTTTAGAGATCTTCTTGGAATAAATGAGCTGAAAGACAAAAAAAGTAATGTACTTCTTATGATTAGTTGAATAAGTAAAATGAAAAATAATTATAAATGTATATCGTAATTATTTTAAGATTCCCGTGCTGATTACCCGGTGTTGCCCGGGAATCTACTTATCTCGATCTTCTTGGCATAACAAAATTCGTTATTGTGAGTTATCCGTAAAAGAATACCCGACATGTGCTGCTATGTTTGCACAGGAATTACGTACTTGTCTCGATCTTCTTGGCATCAATGAAGGACAAAATTGATTATTGTGAGTTATCCGTAAGAGATAAACATATGCTGTCGCGGACTTTTTTGTAGTGATTTTTGAGATATTCAATTCTATGTGCATTAATTATGTGCATTTGTTATGGTTTAGGCAGCGTAAGCCATTTAAGTGCCCAAAGAGCTACCTTTTTTTCCATTACAAAGGGCGATTTTTAAGGGTGTAGGAGTTGAATATGTAGCCGAGCGGTTAAGGCAGGAAGCCTTGGCGCAGAGCTACGGGACTTGCGCTGGTTCGAGTCTCCATGGGGGAAGACATTTTTCTCATGGTATTTCGGCCAGTATGGGACCGGTGCCCACCCAGCATCGTGAGGCATTTGGGTAGCTACAATAAGTAGCGGCTCCAGGTTGAGGAAACCAGGTATAACGGCTGGGGGACTCGACATGCTGACCACATGTCACCCCTACACTGGCTGATGATCATCTACCCCTGTGATTGACACATGTGGATGTGAGGCCAGCAGCCGGCTGGTAGGCTAAGGGTCGTCTAGGCCTGTCGCGCCAGGAGTTTTAGGAGTTGAACATCACAACTCTTTTATAGCCTATGTTCATCCCGGGAATCTCCTGAACATTTTGCAAAAAACCCCATCACAATCGGATTAACAGTATGGTCGCGCATAAAGTACGAACAAACAAACAAACAAACAAACAAACAAACATTGATTTTTATATATTAGAAGATTAAGATCTATATACGTATGTTTATTGAATATCCTATTGAGGGTCTTTCCACTTTTCAGCGGTTGCCCTTTTACCAGCCGGCTGCTGGCCCTTCACATCCACATGTGTCAATCACAGAGGTAGATGATCAACAGCCAGTGTAGGGGTGACATGTGGTTAGCATGTCGAGTCCCCCAGCCGTTATAGCTGGTTCCTCAACCTGGAGCCGCTACTTATTGTAGCTACCCAATTGCCTCACGATGCTGGGTGGGCACCGGTCCCATACTGGCCGAAATACCATGAGAAAATTTTCTCTCCCCCATGGAGACTCGAACCAGCGCAAGTCCCGTAGCTCTGCGCCAAGGCTTCCTACCTTAACACAAAAACACAGGCCTTTCATGCCGTCTGGGAAAACGAGATGTTAAAAGTTATTAATCCATAAGATATACGACTTCCTGAGGTAAATAGTTCTTTCGTGATTTTTTTTACTGTGAAAGCATTTTGATCGTGTAAGTTACGGCAAAAGAAAGAAATTTGCCTTTATGTGTATAACACAGTACCTTATATTGTCCCGTAGATTGAAGCTGTGATTTCATATTTAGCAGCGAAAATTACCTTACGCTGTGCTGTGCTTCTTGAATATAATAACTGTAATATATAACTGCCTTGTGTATGTTTTCGTTTATTGAATCTAACGTAGAAAAGCGTGCTTCTTCCAGATGGAATTGTAATGCAATTTATGGAATACATTCTACAGAGTGCTTCTAATCTATTTTATCAGTTAGTCATTTTTCAATGAAACTCTTTCAGCAATTGACGTCATTATTTATATTCTGTCCACCGCTGTGGTCTCGAGGTAGCGTGCTACCTTATCACGCAGCGGGCCCGGGTACGATCCCCGGTCGGGGCAGTTTTTCTGGTGAGGTTTTTATCGGGGGTTTTCCTCACCTGTAAGACAAATGTCAGGAAAACTTTAAGGCCCAAACGCTCCCCGAAATCATATGGCCATCATCATCATCATCCTTCACCGGTGTGGAAAGCAACGGGAAGCTACCACACCTACAATTCCGTAGTAAAGCTGCAAGCATGAAAAATGCTATGATTGCAGTGAAGAACCTGCCTTCGGGCAGAATTACTGTGGATGGTGGATTTATATTCTGGGTGTATTTGTTATTTTTATCATTGGATGTTCGTAGAATCTGATAATGGTCGTTGCCGTTAGAGACAAAACATAGAATAGCTAATGTATTCACGTAGACTTTCACGGCCGGAGTTGCTATGATGATCTTGAAGAAGATTTTCGGGCTGTAGGCCGTGGTCGTGAGGCTTGTAGTTCCCCGACGTTTCGCCAGAGACTGCGTCTGGCATCCTCAAGACAACCCTTGATTATGTCAGACGCAGTCTCTGGCGAAACGTTGGGGAACTACAAGCCTCACGACCACGGCCTACAGCCCGAAAATCGTCTTCAAGATCGTCATAAAATAGCTACTTGGCTGCCAGATTTGAGAAGTTATCTTCTTACCACAATATTGACATTATGTTACAAGATAAGACTCTGCTAAGAATCTCTCTCCTTAGTACTTCTTTCACTGTAGCCTCTGCCCGTTCCTGGAATTCCTTCCGGCAAGATTCCAGGGGTTGTTTGCACTCTTTACACTTTTAAGTCACGCTTATACAATTATTTGTTGTTAAATAATTAATTTATCTCCAGAACTAAATTTATTAATGTCAATAACAGTTTCTTTCTAATTTTTATATCTTGTACATTTTATATTCCATTCTTTAAATCTAGAGTAAATCAAAATATATTGTTAATAATAACACTGAGCAACAAAACATATTTTTTTTTGTCTCAGAAAGAAGAATATGTGATTCTGATAGTATTTTTTTTCTCCTGGATTTAAATACGATATCGGTTTTTCTCTATCACGCAAGGTTTCCGAGAGACAGGAGTTTATAATTTCAAACAAAGAAAAACAACTAATATGTTACGGGCATATGAGGCGAATGGAGGATGAAAGATTACCGAAGAAAATAATGGAATGGACACCATCAGGAACGAGAAGGAAAGGACGACCAAATCTCACGTGGATCGAAGGGATTAGAGAAACTTTGAAGGACTGGGAAATAGAGGAAGAAATATGTTATAATAGAGACAAATGGAGGAAAATTATAAAGCGAAATTGAAGAGAAATCATTGGTGCCGGAAAAATGCATCAACATTGTTAAAACTGGAAATAGGCCTGTATATATAATTAGAGGATTTTGTGGGACAAATAATATAGGGCCACTATCACATATTACCGTACGTACTGTAGGTCGCTTAAATAAATAGCGTACGTTGCTTAAAATCATAACAAACTTAATGTACACAGAATTGAATATTCTAAAAAAATATATATCCATCCATAGTAATTCTGCCCGAAGGCAGGTCCTTCACTGCAATCATAGCATTTTCATGCAGCTTTACTAGAGAATTGTAGGTGTGGTAGCTTCCCGTTGCTTTCCACACCGGTGATGGATGATGATAATGATAAGGATGATGGCCATATGATTTCGGGGACCGTTTGGGCCTTAAAGTTTTCCTGACATTTGTCTTACAGGTGAGGAAAAACCCCGATAAAGACCTCGCCCAGAAAAATTGCCCCGACCGGGGATCGAACCCGGGCCCGCTGCGTGACAAGGCAGCACGCTACCTCGAGACCACAGCCAGCGGTGGACAATAACTAAATTTTTGTATTTCAGTTAATTGATACCAAGAAGATCGGGATTAGTAGATTCCCGGGCAACGCCGAGTAATCAACACGGGGTATCAAAAATCAATTACGATATAACTTTATCATTTTTTTTTCTTTTTACTTATTTACAACTAAACATAAAACACATTTCATTTATTTAGGCGTAGTAGCTAGTTATTTTATTCCGATTGAGGGTCTTTCCACTTTTCAGCGGTTGCCCTTTTACCAGCCGGCTGCTGGCCCTTCACATCCACATGTGTCAATCACAGAGGTAGATGATCAACAGCCAGTGTAGGGGTGACATGTGGTTAGCATGTCGAGTCCCCCAGCCGTTACAGCTGGTTCCTCAACCTGGAGCCGCTACTTATTGTAGCTACCCAATTGCCTCACGATGCTGGGTGGGGACCGGTCCCATACTGGCCGAAATACCATGAGAAAATTTTCTTCCCCCATGGAGACTCGAACCAGCGCAAGTCCCGTAGCTCTGCGCCAAGGCTTCCTACCTTAACCGCTCGGCTACGGCGCGGGACTGCTAGTTATTTTATACAATTTTAAAAGTGCCTCCTTTCCAGTTCCCTTGAGATTTCGTGCCACACGTAATTAATTTTTTTTTTGTTTGCAATGTCTTCGCTTTTTCTATGTGACAAATTGTATCCCAGATAATTAAAATTGCTCACCTGTTCTATTGTTTTATTCTCTAATGAGGTTTTTATTCTGTGCTTCAAACCTTCGATAAACTAAAATTTCATTTTTGCGCTATAGTGCGTTTTGTCGTACTTGCAGCAATGGCGACCATGATTGAAAGTTCATCTTCCTTCATTTCAGGGTTGCCAACCTAAATAACTATACTGCAATATTACAAACCACGTGCGGGAAGTAAAAGCACTACCCTTTATGTATACTAATACAATGTATATACAAGAAATATCCAAATGGTAGTGTTAATATACATTATACGAAACAAATCACAGCATTTTAAATTAACTGAACTTTATTTGAAAAAATATAAAACAATAAATACGCATTTGCCGCCATTTTATAACTAATACTGTCTCACGGCCTCCTGTAGTTTCAACTAATAAAACATTGCCCACACTATTTAACATTTTCCAATACTGTTATTTTAAACACAGTTCCAATAATGGATCATATTATAATATAATGATACTGTGTTTTAAAATAACAGTATTGGAAAATGTTAAATAACATAGTTTACTGCTTATAAAAGTGGTGGTGTAAAATTCTCATAAGTAATGCCACGAGTGATTTCCAAATTATCGATAAACTCACGACTCACGAAGTGAGGAGTGAATTTATCTAGAGAAATTGGAAATCAAGAGTGGCATTTGTTAGGACTATTTAATCTGTTTACTCACAAATCATTATTTAACTATAGTTATTTTAAAATATTTATATATTTTAATGTAAATGGCGATGTTTGAAAACAAATGAGAAACGATAGGTACGCTTCATCTGCTTCTTTTGTTTATCACTGCACCCAGATAATACTATGTATTGCCAAAGGAACGCAATATTGTAAGAATGCTCTCTAGTGGAGAAAAAATGAAACACATCAAACTGTATATTAATTCATTTCTGATGTCGTATGATGTAAATATGACAATTATATTTTTGTGGGAAAAAATACGTTTAAGAAAGTGCAAACAGTGGTTTCTTTTTTTGGTGGTATAATAAATTGCTACAAATGTTTTTCTATTAACTCCTGCAAGCGCTATGTGTTGACATCTATGCACTATATATACAATCAGCCGTATTTCGTACAGGCTCAGTCACTGCAAATAATGGTCAGACCTGTTCAGAATATTAAAAAGGAGGAGCTTTCTTTAATATGGTAAATTTAATATTGATAAATATTTCGTGAAACACGACTCTGATTGGTTGTAAAACAGAAATTATTGAAACGTGATAGGTCATTGACTCCCATTTGGGGCATGAGTTAAATAGTCAAATATAGATACTTCTAAACGAAGCCGGCCGTTGGCGATGGTAGTGACACCTACATGACAGCGGACGAAACGAGAATTATAGATTTGTAAATGTGGAAAGAATTGTTAATGTTTGTACCAAGTCTAGAATGTGTAGTGGGTTGAACACTCCTACGGAGAACGAGAGGTCCACGATTCGATTCCTGGTTCAGACATTAATTTTTCTTTTTAAAATATCATTATAATATTGCCCACACTGTTAACATCAAGTCAATTATTTATAACGAATGCAAATATTTCCGACAATGGTATTATTTTACTATTATTTATTATTTTGAAAACACCATCGCGCAAAAAATAATGTACAACGCACGTTTGTGAAGTGTTTTGCAGAATCTCGGAAATTAAAAATCTCGCTATTGCACCGTTCTTAAACATTTTGCTCGCTTCTGTCAAAACCACTTCCCAACTTCGCATCGTAACATTCTATTTTAGAGTAGATATTTTCAAGTTGTAGGCACTATGGCCCTGGGGTCGACTCACCTCTAAACGTAAATGAGTACCAGACGCTTGTTCTGGGGTAAAGGCGGCCGTCACGCAGGGCTGACAACCCGGCTGACATGAAGTGCCGATTGTCTAGAAATAGTGGGAGCCTTAACCTCCCACTACCCGAAGGGCCTCCTGAGGCCTGTAGTGGGAATACTTTACTTTACTTTTATGTTTCACATACTTTACTCAATTTGTAAAGCAGACACTTATATTGTATTATACTATTCTTGTTTTATACTTCAATTATCAGCTTTATACTGTGTTTATTTTAAGTGCAAGATAAATATATACTGTTTTTACAGATAACAAATTCAGGTTAAACTGTTTTAAGGCCACTGTACAGTGATTCCTTTACGATTCATTCATTTCAAGGTCACAAGTTTACTTCAATATTTCCTGGCTGTTCTTGTTCAAAATGACATAAACCATCCAGGGACCCATTCAAAGCCCACACAAAACATTTAATCAAAATCGGTCCTGTCGTTTAGGCAGTTTTTAATTTCAGGTTTCAAGTAAACTTTCACTTCTAATTGTCGGATTTCGTTCATTTTTGGACAATACGTACCTCGGCTTATTTTAACAGGATATACCGACTTTCGTTGTGAAACATCGAAAAATGTGGCTACTAGAGCAATTTTAAAACTTTCACTTCAGGTGAACTCCTACACCTAATGGTTTTAAAGGTTCAGTTATGAATCTAAACTATCGAAGGACTCAGGCACACAAAAAAAAATCATAATCGGCCCAATCGTTTAGGAGGAGTAGAGCGACAAATAGATGCACAGAATAATTATATATATATATATATATATATATATATATATATATTATATATATATATTTGACATTTGGCAATGAAGGCAAATATGATATGAAAAGAAAAAAGAATGCTTGAGTCGGGATTTGAACTCGAGTCTCTAAAGTCTGTACCTTTAGCGCTCTAACCAACTGAGCTACCCAAGAATTCCAAGACAAACATACAATTTTCTTATACATGTAGTATTCTCAATTCACACAAGAGGTAGCGGAAATTTGTTCCAACTGACATCTCGCGTCTAACATAACAGTTAAGCAAATATTTGTTTTTGTTTTTTTTTGTTTTTGTTTTAAAGAGAATATTTACTTTATAGCAGTAACGCTTGTATATATAGATATTATAAATATATTTTTCCTTAACTCTTATGTTAGCCGCGAGATGTCAGTTGGAACAAATTTCCGCTACCTCTTGTGTGAATTGAGAATACTACATGTATAGGAAAATTGTATGTTTGTCTTGGAATTCTTGGGTAGCTCAGTTGGTTAGAGCGCTAAAGGTACAGACTTTAGAGACTCGAGTTCAAATCCCGACTCAAGCATTCTTTTTTCTTTTCATATCATATATATATACTAGTAGTCCCGGAAGATGTTGTCCTACCCAAAAGTCCAATTCTCATGTCGTGGCCGGACGATTTTTAAGCAACTTTTTTACCATAAAATTTGCTAATTAATGTTCGCAAGAAAACTCCTCACTGACATCTGTTGTGGCTCAAGAAGCGTGCATTATGACGCCACATTGTAGTCGCGCGGAATATGTCGGTAATGCAGATGACTATACATAGATAGAACATCGGTTGATTAATATCCTTGACATCGTGAGATTCCTAATGGCCAATTTTGTCGATCCATCCAATCTTCTGCGTGTGTGACTATAAATCTGAAATAAAAAAAATCCTATAACCCGATCCCAGCGCCACCTACAGGACCCAGTTGTGAATCTAAACAACAACCCCTCAAACACACACAAACATTTTCATCAAAGTCGGTCCAGTCGTTTAGGAGTAGTAGAGTGATACACACATGTACAGAAGAATTATATATATCTTATATATAACAATTAATATTTGTATGTTTGTTTGTTTGTTAGTACTTTATGCGCGGCCATACCGTTGATCCGATTGTGATGGGTTTTTTTGCAAAATGTTCAGGAGATTCCCGGGATGAACATAGGCTATAAGAGAGTTGTGATACTCAACTCCTACACCCTTAAAAATCGCCCTTTGTGTGGAAACCGTGAATAAAGTAGCTCTTTGCACTCTAAAATGGCTTACGCTGCCTAAACCATAAGAAATACACAAAATTAATGTACACAGAATTGAATATCTCAAAAAGCTCTATAAAAAAGTCCACGACAGCATATGTTTATCTCTTACGGATAACTCACAATAACCATTTTTGTCTTTCATTGATACCACGAGAATAATACCCATTCGGGTGAACCTTTCATCTGAATTATTGATAGCTTGAGTCCCGCGCCGTAGCAGAGTGGTTACGGCAAGAAATCTTGGCGCAGAACTACGAGACTTACGCTAGTAAAAAGGTAAAGGTAAAGTGATCCCATTACAGGCCTCAGGAGGCCCTTGGGGTAGTAGGAGGTTAAGGCTCCCACTTTTTCTAGACAATCGGCACTTGATGTCAGCCGGGTTGTCAGCCCTGCGTGACGGCCGCCTTTACCCCAGAACAAGCGTCTGGTACTCATTTCCGTTAGAGGCTGAGTCTACCCCAGGGCCATGGTGCCGCCAGAAGGTTTGAGTCAGTTTAAAAATCCTGACCCCACTGGGACTCGAGCATTCGACCTTCCGGTTTGTAGCGCAGTGCCTTAACCACTGCGCTACGACTTACGGTAGTATATATATATATATATATATATATATAGGCCTATATATCCATCCATAGTAATTCTGCCCGAAGGCAGGTCCTTCACTGCAATCATAGCATTTTCATGCTATGCTTGCAGCTTTACTAGGGAATTGAGTAGGTGTGGTAGCTTCCCGTTGCTTTCCACACCGGTGAAGGATGATGATGATGATAATGATAAGGATGATCATGATTGCGATGGCCATATGATTTCGGGGACCGTTTGGGCCTTAAAAGTTTTCCTGACATTTGTCTTACAGGTGAGGAAAAACCCCGATAAAAACCTCACCCAGAAAAACTGCCCCGACCATGGATCGAACCCGGGCCGCTGCGTGACAAGGCAGCACGCTACCTCGACCACAGCGCTGGACTTTTATATATATATATATATATAATATATAGATATTATAAATATATTTTTGACATTTGGCAATGAAGGCAAATATGATATGAAAAGAAAAATGAATGCTTGAGTCGGGATTCGAACTCGAGTCTCTAAAGTCTGTACCTTTAGCGCTCTAACCAACTGAGCTTACTCAAGAATTCCAATACAAGCATACAATTTTCTTATACATGTTGTATTCTCAATTCACACAAGAGGTAGCTGAAATTGTTCCAACTGCCATCTCGCGGCTAACGTAACAGTTAAGCAAATTTTAAAGAGAGAATATTTACGTTACTGCTATAAAGTAAATATTCTCTTTAAAAATTTGCTTAACTGTTACGTTAGCCGCGAGATGGCAGTTGGAACAATTTCAGCTACCTCTTGTGTGAATTGAGAATACTACATGTATAAGAAAAATTGTATGCTTGTATTGGAATTCTTGAGTAGCTCAGTTGGTTAGAAGCGCTAAAGGTACAGACTTTAGAGACTCGAGTTCGAATCCCGACTCAAGCATTCATTTTTCTTTTCATATATATATATATATATATGTATATATATATATATATATATATAATAGAATGTGAAAAGTGCGATCTGTTTGCATTGACCAATTGACTGTGTTATTAGAGAGCAGGTCCATTCAGCTTTGCAAAATGAAGCATTTGAAAAGACTCTTCATCAATACCGGTATATTGTAATACTCTCCATTATGTTGTGTTCATGAATTACCCAAAACATTAATACAGAGTGAATCTGAGTTCCTATTACCTGTACTTGTTGTTGGACAGTTATTTTTGTTCCTTTAAATAATGAAATTACTCTTTTTTCAACAGAAGCCGGGTTTTTTATGTAACGTCTTGAATGAAAGTATTATTTGCTTATCTTAAACTTAAAAAAATATTTATATACAGATTTTCAATATTTACATACATTTCTGTACCTAAAGTTATATTTTCCTTTCCCTTCCCCTCGTCTCTATCCATTCACTCCATAACCTCCAGTCCTCTTGTTCTCATTCCTGCTCTTATTTCTTGCATCCGCGAGTTTCTAGGTCTTTCTTTCTTCTTCGAGGTGGAACCATTCCAATGTTCTTCTGGGTAACCCATTTTCTTGCATCCGTCGTACTTGCCCGTACCAATTTAATTGCTTATATCTTTTTTACACGCTTTATATTAGCTTGACCTGTATCTATCTATGTAACGGAATCTTTCAACACGATTTTCACCCACTTAAAAACATTGGATCGACTTGAAATACTTGTATACTTGTAAAGGACCAATGACAATACAATAATTTCATATATAATAGGTTGCGGACTTATCGACTTTTTAGTCCATCATTGTAAGAAATTAATACAGTATATATTCTGGTAGCTTAGTTGGTAGAATGTTGGACTGTAGTGGTATATAATTTCGGTAATCCATAGGACGCTGGTTCAAATCCGGTCCGGAGGATTTTTTTAGAAGATATAATAATGTTAGATAATAATAATTTTAAAAAATATATATAATTATATTCGTGTCTAGACACTAAAAATATCGTAAGCAATTAAATGTTCATGGGATTCCGGTTTATGACAATTCCAACTAAAAATTAAAAAAATAAATAAATAATAGTTTAAAAAACTAAAACAACACGCTTTATTAGAAAATCAAACTAAAAAATGAAAAATAATTTTAATTTCCAACACGCTTGGCATAAAATTAAAGTGGTCAACAAAAAATCACCTCCAACACATCTAAAATAAAATTATAGTTATCTACAAAAAAAAATATAATTTTACCATCAAAAGCGTGGGGTGCTTTTTATGGTTTTTACGTTTTCTTCTTAGGGTCGGTTTCACCAACAGAGGTAACTGTATAACGCCAGTTTAAGCTGTGTATTATATATGGGGAAAACTGGCGTAATACAGTTACCTCTGTTGGTGAAACCAACCCTTAGAGACTTACTTTTACCAATATTTGTTTATTATCAAATATATTAATTGATGTAGCGCACCTCACGCTTTTGATGGTAAATTTTTGTTTTTGTTTTTGTAGATAACTCTTTTTTTTTTTGATGTGTTGGAGATGATTTTTTTGTTGACCACTTTAATTTTATCCCAAGAGTGTTGAAAATTAAAATTATTTTTTCATTATTTTAGTTCGGTTTTCTAATAAAGCGTGTTGTTTTAGTTTTTTAAAACTATTATTTATTTTGTTCCTAAATAAGTGCATTCAATACTAGATTTTAGTTCTTCTCCATTGTTGAAATTTATATATTCCTTTTCCTCTCCTATACACAGATAATTATTTAGTTTTCTCTATATTTATATGAAATCCCCATTTTTCATATTCTTCTCTTTAGTATTCTTTTTAAAAAATTAAAGCATATTCCACAATACAGCATTTCTCATTCTATCCATAGTAACTTGTCGCCAAAGGTTCCTGTCTAAAGCATCTTCTTCCCTCAAATCTCTAGCTTCCATACTTTCTCCTCACTCCTACTACCTATTATTCGAAATCTTTCACAGTTTCTCTTGCTTAGAACATGGAATTCACTTCCACCCTATGTCAGAGACTGCCAAACTTTACACATCTTTCAGAAATAAATTGAAAATAAAATCACTAACAGAAACAACTCACTAATATTACTTTTTAAGAATTAATAATGCGTTTTTGCATTATTTAATAAAATAGACTTAGGATTTGTTAATATATTTACTAATGCCTTGTATAAAAAGCATAGATTAATTCATGTAGTTTATTACTTTCTTTGTATTTTTTTTTTTCTTTTTTATGTATAGTAGATTCGAGCTGTTGTCCTTTTTTTATTCATTGTATCATTAATTTAATTTTAATTGTATTTAGTTTCATTGTATTATTAGACATTTTTTCATTATTTTCAATATGACAGATAATTAATTGTCAATAACTATTATTGTACTTTTTTTTTTATTCATATGTAACATATGTTTGTCCTGTTTAATATGACTATTATTGTAATTTTTTTTTGTATTCATATGTAACATATGCTTGTTCTGGTGAGTGGAAGAGAAGGCCACATGGCCTTAACTCCACCAGGCTAAATAAATCTATTCTATTCTATTCTACTATCCAACGTTCTCTAGGTCTGCCTCTTCCACTTCTTCCATAAGCTTTCCATTGAAGGATCTTCTTGGTATTCTATCTTCTTCCGTTCTTACGAGGTGTCCATACCATTTCTAATGTTTTTCTTCTATTTTTTCTAATGTTTTTTTTTTTCGACTTGCATTAATTTCCCTTATTGTGCTGTTTCTGACTTTATCCCATCTTGAAGTTCTTGTTGATCTACTACAAAATCCATTTCAACTGCTAACAGCATGTTGTCTTGTTTTCTACACTGTCCACGTTTCGGACCATATCCGAATAAATGCTTTGTAACATTATTATTATTATTATTATTATTATTGTTATTATTGTTATTATTATTATTATTATTATTATTATTATTATTATTATTATTATTATTATTATTATTAATATTATTAGATAGATCATCGGTTGATTAATGTCTTTGACATCGTCCGATTCCTAACAGCCAATTTTGTCGGTCCGTCCAATCTCCCGGTTGTAGATGTTTCTCCTTCACGTATAAACATATTCCCAGACACCAGGAGGTTTTAGGTCTTCCTCTGCCTTGACTTCCCTCAGGTTTCCATTCCAAAACACATTTTGGTAGCCGATCCTCTTCCATTTTCTAGACATGTCCGTACCATTTTAATTGCTTGAGTTTTAATATAATTTAAAATTAGTATTCTTCTATCTTCATTTTCTCCCTTTATACCTGAGTTTCTAATTTTTTGTCTTCTTGAAATTCATGTGTGCCCTTCGTATAAAAATCCATTTCCGTTGCCAAAAATTTGCCAAAAATACTTATTTGTTTTTGTTGTTAATGGCCAAAAGTTCTGCTCCATAAGTAATTACGTTTTTAAACAATTATATGATATATATACACACCCATTTTATTTTTCTTACTTTTATTATTAATAATAATAATAATAATAATAATAATAATAATAATATAATAATAATATTTTGGATGCGAGGTGTGCGCCATGCGGCGGTACAGTGTATTGACAATCTGATGATAAACTTGTTGCATGACAGCAGTGAGCGTGTGTCTATAGGAATGCATAATAAAATATTTAAGTACGTTCGTGTTTGCATGAACAATAGTGCGCTGCATTATTCCCTAACTGAGACTTTACAATTTGAATAACATGGATAACCTCCCTTGGTTTGTTCTAGCCGGTTAGATGAATACTGCATTGTTAATGACAGTATACTGAAAATTAATAATAATAAAATATAATAATAATGATAGATAGATCATCGGTTGATTAATGTCTTTGACATCGTCCGATTCCCAATAGCCAATTTTGTCGGTCCATCCAATCTCCTGGTTGTAGATGTTTCTCCTTCATGTATAAACATATTCCCTGACTCCAGGAGGTTTTAGGTCTTCCTCTGCCTCGTCTTCCCTCAGGTTTCCATTCCAAAACAGATTTTGGTAGCCGATCCTCTTCCATTCGCTGGACATGTCCGTACCATCTTAATTGCTGAATTTTAATATAATATATAATAGTGTCTTCAATCATTATTTTCTCCCTTATAACTGAGTTCCTAATTTTTTCTCTTCTTGAAATTCTTGTTGCCCTTCGTATAAAATCCATTTCCGTTGCCAAAAGGTACTTATTTGTTTTTGTTGTTAATGGCCAAAGTTTTGCTCCATAAGTAATGATGTTTTAACAATTTTGTATGTTATATATTCATTTTATTTTTATTATATTTTTATCCCACAATATTCCATTGAGGCAAGCAATTGCAAATTTTCCTTTATTATTTCTATTTAATTCCTAAATATGTGATCTCACTATAAGATTTTATTGTTTCTCCAGACTCCAAAATTAAATTTTGTTCTGGTTCATCAATAACAATAATAATAATAATAATAATAATAATAATAATAATAATAATAATAATAATAATAATAATAATAATCTATCTCTCTATCTATCTTCGGGTTTTTACAGCTGCTGCCGTCTTCCCGTGCCAAACCTCCAAAGCCTACGGTCTTGGGCATCTTCGATGCTTAGCCCTCTAGCTTGCATTACTGTCTGTCCGGCTTTGATTGATTTGGTCTTTTAGCATTTTGTTTTTTTTTCTAATGTGTGGGGAGCTGGCCCACAGCATAAACCCCCAACCTGGAGGACCAGGAAAATTTCTGTCTGGGTTTTCCTCCCATAGCCTTTGAAGATCCCTCTTCACCGCAAGGCAGCGTTTCTCTTTTTCCCTTAGAGATAGGGTTGCCTCTTCCGCCAGATCCGCCGTGATGAAGGACTCCTTCTGCGCCGACTCTGCCGTTGAGGTCTTCACCGTAACCCTGGCTAGGGGCCCTTACAGAGTACTATCAGTCGGAACCAACTGAACCCTGGTTTTTTAACGAGGTTGTTACTCCTCCCCCTCCTCCTTTCTCATCCGGGCTTGGGACCGGCCATGGCGGAGTTATAATAATAATAATAATAATAATAATAATAATAATAATAATAACAATAATAATAATTTTATTTATCTACAGATTTTCAATATTTACACATCTTTCTTTGCCTAAAGTTTTATTTTCCTTCTCCAGTCGTCCCTTTCCATCTACTCCATGTCCCCCAGTCCTCTTGTTCTCATTCCAGTTCTTATTTCTTGCATCCATAAGTTTCGAGGTCTACCTTTCTTTCTTTTCCAGGCGGACACCATTCCAATGTTTTCGTGGGTAACCTTTCTTCTTGCATTTGTCATACACACGAATTTAACTGATTATATCTTATATAATATATTTTTTAAGTAATCCCACTACAGGCCTCGGGAGGCCCTTGGGGTAGTAGTAGGTTAAGGCTCCCAGTTTATATAGACAATCGGCACTTGATGTCAGCCGGGTTGGTAGCTCTGCGTGACGGTCGCCTATACCCCCAGAACAAGCGTCTGGTACTCATTTCAGTTGGAGGCTGAGTCGGCCCCAGGGCCACAGTGCCGCCAGAAGGTTTTTGGTCAGTTTAAAAATCCTGATCCCACCGGGACTTGAACTCTCGACCTTCCGACTTATAGCGCAGTGCCTTTCTTATATAATCTACTATTGAATATTTAATATTCATTTTTTCTTGTTTGAATTAATTTATTTGTTATAATTTTGAGCATCTTGCTGCTCTCTTCAAGAAATCCATTTCCATCGACATAAGTTTTGTTGAATCTATATAAATAATAAATTATTATAATTGGACTCTTTAAGGGAGGAGAAAAAATTACGAGTATTTGAAACTGTTTTGTGTATTCAACACAGCTGATCTGATAATAATAATCGTAGGTTCTTATGTTGTAGGAACAATAATTACAAATAGGAATGAGATGCACAAAGAAATTAAACATAGGCTCAATTCTGGAAATGCGTGCTATTATGCATTGCAGAGACTCTTGACGTCCCAACTCCTTTCAAAAAACGTTAAAATGAAAAAAATATAAAACTATTATTCTGCCAGTTATATTATATGGATGCGAAACATGGACTCTTACTTCAAGGGAGGAAAGGAGATTACGAGGAAGAATAAAGTTCTTAGGAAGATTTTTGGACCAAATAAAGATGAACAGAGGTGAATGGAGAAGACTGCGTGGTCTTTATAGGAAGCCAGATATAATAAGAATAGTTAAGTCTTGTAGATTGCGATTGGCAGGACATGTGGCACGAACGGGGAATGAGAGAGGTGCATGGAAGCTTCTTATAGGAAAACCAGAGTGAAAACTCCAGTTGGTAGACCAATAATGAGGTGAGAGAATAACATCCATGATTCGAGGGAAGTGGATTATACAGGGGATGATTGGAAAACATTAGCTCAGGATAGGGATGTATGGAGAGCTTATGTCCGCACGGTCTTGAACCTACGGATTCGATAGTGCCAGTGAGTTAGTTAGGTTCTTCTGTTGTATTATTTTATTTTTGACGCCATTAAACTGTTTTGTGTGTACTGCTCAACTGTGCTGGTTACTCTACTGTATGTTGTGAAGTCTTTATAAGGGAAGGGGGAGGGCAATGTACACTCACTTATTATTCGTAGAATAAGTCCTTCAATACAACGCATCTAGGAGAGACAACTCCGAAATAAAACGGGACAGGCTGAGTTCTGGAGCTGGGTGAAGGCAATCGGCCTAGGGAGGAAACCCCGAATGATAAACCCGCCATGAAAATGGGCTAGCAACCCACTTCAAGGTGTATCTTATACATTGCTCGCAGTCCCAAGGATCAAATTCTTCTTCTTCTTCTTCTTCCTTTCATGTGATAGACCTAGTGGTCTGTTACGGTCTCAATCCAACGTTTGAAGGGTCTGCCCAAATATCTCTTGCCTGGTGGCTGGTAATTTAAGATCTGACGTGGTATTCTTGTTCTACTCATTCTTCGTACGGGAGATTTCCAGTTATTTCTGTATTTTTGTACATACTCCATGACTGATTCTGTTTGTAATTCTTTGACAATCTCAGAATTCCTTTTATGGTCTGTCCTTGAATAGCCCGCAGTACGTCTCATAAATTTCATTTCTGCCGCAGTTAGTCTTTGTTCATCTACACTGCGAATTGTTCAGGCCTCACTGCCGTAACATAATATGGTTCTGGCCAGTGTTTTATAAATTCTAGTTCGTGTGTGTTGCTGTACTGTGTTTGGCTTGAAAACATTATTTATAATTCCTGTTACTCTGTTAAATTTTATAATTTTTTGACTAAAATCTTTTCTTTCTTCGTATGTAACTTGGTATCCGAGATAGTTAAATGTGTTGGTTTGTTCTAATATTTTATTATTAATAACAATTTTACTGCGAACTGGGTCTTTTCCTAGGAAAGCCAAGACTTTAGATTTTTCTGTTGAGATTTCCATGTTGTAGTTTATTGCCGTTGGTGAAAAGAGTGGAGTGAACGTTGTTGGTCATCTTCTGAATTCGCTATAAACACAATGTCATCTGCAAATAATAGGGTGTCTAAATTATATAATCTATTTAAGTGGTATACTGCCATGTGGTTGTAGTCTCCATTCTTTAATAATTGAATTCATGTATATTATGAAGAGCATTGGTGAAAGACCACATCAAATTTAAAAGAGTAACATTCCGAATTTTATGTGCTTGGAATCCGGTCATGTTTGAACCCACGAACCTCGGATCCATTGATAGCATGGAGCCGATAGATGCAGATAATAGGAATTTGGGAACAACCTGTAGGTGACATTTGTGGTAATGCCAGCGGTAGACCGCATGGAATGCAGGATTGTAGCATTAGGTATTCAATGCGCGTCAAGGATAGATAGACAAGTTACAAAAAAACCTATAATATTTATATGTATCTCCACGTGTCGTTTTGTTTTATGTACTCATTAATATGCTACCTGCAGCTTATTATGGTAGTGAAAACTGCCCAACTTACACACATTTGTGGTTCTGTGATACAAATAATAGGTGATACTGAGGAAATGCTAAAAAAAACACGTAGGCCTACATTCTATTAAATTATAATGTTACCAACAGGAGCCCTCCATGGTATCTTTACCTTGTGGTGGAGTGGCTTGCGTGCTTAAATGATCCCGGCGGTAGCATTGCTGCCGATAGGGTTACCCATGCCGGACTGGTCGAAGGTGATAAGCCAGACGAAAAAAGTACCTTGGTCGAAAGAGTTATGGTCTTTCAACGTAAAAATACAACCGTCAAGAAATGTGGACATGGGTTCAACTGGGGTAAAATTTTCCGGAGGTCAAATAGTCCCCCATTCGGTTCTCCGGGCGGGGACTACTTCAGGGAACCCATGCCAAAGGCTCAAACTGAAAATATATAAGACTATTATTCTACCAGTTATATTATATGGGTGCGAAACATGGACTCTTACTTTAAGGGAGGAAAGGAGATTACAAGAATTTGAGAATGAAGTTCTTAGGAAAATGTTTGGTTCAAAGAGAGATGAACAGACAGGTGAATAGAGAAGACTGCATAACAAATGAACTACATGGTCTTTATAGGAAGCCAGATATAATAAGAAAAGTTAAGTCTCGTTAGACTGCGATGGGCAGGTCGTGGGGAATGAAAGACTTGCATGGAAGCTTCTTGTAGGAAAACCAGAGGGAAAACACCCAGTTGGTACACCAAGAATGAGGTGGGAGAATAACATTAACTATGATTTGAGGGAAGTAGATTGATTATATCAGCCACGGTGGGCTAGCGGTTATGCTCCTGCCTCTGGTTCCGAGGGTCGCGGGTTCAAACCCGGCCGGGATCGATGGATTTTTTAGGACGGAAAAATCCAAGGAGCAAGTCCTCCGGGAGGGACTCTAAGCCGTGGGTCCCGAGTCTGAAGATTTTCAGGCTCGTAAAAAATCCTTAAGCCTGAATGAAAAGGCCTCTAAGCAAAATTTTACCGAATTTTCCCGTCCTAGTATTACCTTGGTTTCCTAGATGTCAGTATGAGGCGGAAACGCTGACCACGGACCACTCAAATGACATCTATACGAAAACAAGTGTAACTAAATTAGTATGGGTCAAATTCTTCCCTGTAGGGGGAGAGTGCCTAAATCTCTGTAAAGGGAAAACATAGACTTACAAAAAAAAATTAATCAATTGAGTTGGTGTTTACTTGATGAAAATCCATATATCTGCATCAGTTAGGAAAAAGCGGGTTAAGTCAACTTTTGGTCCAAAATGAGTATTAAACATCTCCCGATAGCTTTTGGTCCGATGCACGTTCGGTAAAAACGGGTAAGTCGTCAAGCGAATAGTGACGGTGTTATTAAGCATTGAATTTTCGATGTATGCACTCTTTGATGTAAGTCATTGAACTAGTTTTTTCTCCCCTGTAAAAATCACTTTGAAGACTTACCTGGGTTTTCCTAAATTATGTAGATATATTAATTAAATAAAAATAAAACGTAGTATGAAAACAAATAAAACTACGTTTTATTTTCATTTAATTAATAAAAAAAGATTGATTATACAGGGAATGATTTGGGAAACAATAGCTCAGGCTAGGGATGTATGGAGAGATTATGTCCGCGCGGCCGTTAACCTACGGTTTCGATAGTGCCAGTGTGTTAGTTAGGTATTTGAATTCAGTCACATCTTCAAAATGTCCCTCATTTGTCATTAACTGTCCATTTACATTATATAATGTATGACCTGAAAATCTATTAATGTCTTTGTGGTTTAATCCTGTGAACTTTGTGACTGACTGCACTCAAATGAGTGATGTTGCCAGTTGTTTTGCCAGTTGACTGTTAACACAAGCGACATAATGACTGTTAATGTAATTAGTAAGTGATGGGTGAAGTGAAGAAGTTGGGAAGAATAGTTTTCTGGTATTTTCTCTCCTATCTCCGGACCTTGTGGACTTTGCTTTGAAATTGGGATTTTTCCAAACGTTTGTTAACGTTGTGCCAAGTTGTGGCTTTGTTTTATTTTCAATCCCAACCTTCAACCCTTTTCTTCACGTTTTAATTCCTGTTATTCTCAAATACGTTTTATTTATCCCTTATTCTTCTTCAGTAATAGATCTTGGACTACACCTAGACGCAAATTTAACCTGGCAAACACAAGTGAACACACATATGTAAAAAGACTTTCTCCATCTTACATTATCTTAGACGTTTAAAGAATTTTCTCCCAGTTTCGTTTAAAACAAATCCTAGTGCAGAATCTTGTGTTACCACACTTCGATTATTGTGACATTATATATAATGATCTAAACTATGCCTTGTCGCAGAGACTGCAGCGTGTTCATAATGCTTGCATTCGATTCATTTTCAATATCCGCCGTTATGACCATATTTCCGAACACTTTAATAACCTCTTCTGGCTCCGTCTTACTGACAGACGTAAATTGCACTCTCTTTCGCTACTTTTCAAGCTTCTGAATTCCTACATTCCTACTTACCTGGCGTCCAGATTTGAGAAGTTATCCTCCTACCACAATATTGACACTAGGTCACAAGATAGCAGTCTGCTAACAATTCCTCTTCATAGCACTTCCTCCTATTCTACTTCCTTCACAGTAGCCTCCGCCCGCTCCTGGAATCTCCTTCCTCAAGATATCAGGGGTTGCCGCACACTTGGCACCTTTAAGTCACGCTTATACAGTTACCTGTTGTCTAATAATTAATTTTTCTCTATTTATTTAATTTTATACTATGTCATTAATCTTTTCCTCGTTTTTTTATATATCTTGTACATATTATATATTTAATTCGTTAAATTTAGAGTAAATCAAAATACATTATAAATATTAATGTATTGTATTCATAACTTGTAATCGTTTATATATATATATTGTAATTTAGATTTAAGACTTTTCTTTTGTATTTTTTTTAAACCTGGTTGAGTGGTAGACAAGGCCTTAAGGCCTTAACTCTGCCAGGTAAAATAAAGCTATTATTATTATTAATGCGTACGGTTTGTCTAGGTACGAACCTGGTTTCAATCCCAAAGAACGGATGGATGATGCTTCATTGTCTAGCGGTCAGATTGGTTCTGGGCTCTACTCAGCCTCCTTAAAAGTAGCGGGAAGTTTCCTAGAGGTTAAGTGTCTGCGACATTGGGCTGATTCTGTATTTTTCTCGTGTCATTAACATACTATACAGGGTGTCTCGAAAATCACAATCCATTTTCTTGAAAACACTACTATTCTTACTACTTACAATGGAGAGACACACATCGCAGTTAACTGTATAATAGGCAGGGTTGCCAAAACCGAATGAGAAAAAGTGGCTAAAACTTACTCCTAAAAATGGCTAGAAATGGCTGAAATGCAACTTATATCAGTAGAGGAAGCTATATTTCAAAAGATTGTCAATTTGTATCTCTGAAGTACAATTACGTCATTACCTTTTCTTTCACGCTATAGGAATTGCTGCAATTATAATATCCATCCATCCATAGTAATTCTGCCCAAGGGAAGGTCCTTCACTGCAATCATAGCATTTTCATGGTATGCTTGCAGCTTTACTAGGGAATTGTAGGTGAGGTAGCTTCCCGTTGCTTTCCACACCGGTGAAGGATGATGCTGATGGTCATATGATTTCGGGGACCGTATGGGCCTTAAAGTTTTCCTGACATTTGTCTTACAGGAAAAACCCCGATAAAAACCTCACCCAGAAAAACTGCCACGACCGGGGATTGAACCGGGCCCGCTGCCTCGAGACCACAGCGGTGGACATATATAATATAGTGACTATATTATGAATATAAAGTTTATTTTAAGAAATAAATATATTCTTACAACGAAATATTCTGTAATTCTGAATTTTAAAAAGTTTTCTTTAACTTCTTTGTCTTTAAGTTTATCATTAGTAACGCCACGAGTGAATTTATCTAGAGAATTTGGAAATCAAGAGTGGCATTTGTTAGGACTATTTAACGAATAAAATTAAGTTGTATACTCACAAATCATTATTTACCTATAGTTATTTTAAAATATTTATATATTTAATGTAATGAAAACAAATTAGAAACGATTGGTACGCTTCATTTGCTTCTTTTTTTCATCACTGCAACTAGATCATGATATTATTTATTGCCAAAAGATCGCAATGTTGTATGGATGCACCCTAGTGGGGAAATTTATAACTGACATTATAGGCATTAATTAATTTCTGATGTCCTATGATGTAAATATGTCAACTATATTTTTCTGCGTCATTTCCTGGAAAATAATGCGTTTAAGAAAATGCAAACAGTGTTTTTTTGTGGTATAATCAATTGTTACAACTGTTTTCATATTATCTCTCGTATGCGCTACGTGTTGACATTCATGCACTATATATACAATCTGGTAGCCGTATTTCTTAGAGCGTCAGTCACTGCAAAAATAATGCTGACCTATTCAGAATGTTAAAAACGAGGTGCTTTCTTTATTATGATTATTTAACTCATGCCCCAAATGGGAGTCAATGACCAATCACGTTTCAATGATTTCTGTTTTACAACCAATCAGAGTCGTGTTTCACGAAATATTTATCAGTGTTATAATTACCATATTAAAGAAAGCTCCTCCTTTTTAATATTCTGAAATAGTATGATCTAGTTGCAGTGATAAACAAAAGAAGCAGATGAAGCGTGCCTATCGTTTCTCATTTGTTTCCAAACATCGCCGTTTACATTAGATATATAAATATTTTAAAATAACTACAGTTAAATAATGATTTGTGAGTAAACAGCTTAATTTTATTCGTTAAATAGCCCTAACAAATGCCACTCTTGATTTCCAAATTCTCTAGATAAATTCACTCCTCACTTCGTGAGTCGCGAATTTATCGATAATTTGGAAATCACTCGTGGCATTACTTATGATAAACTTTAGTTGGTAAATTTTAGGCGAAACACGGCTGTGATTGGTTGTAAATAAAAAATCATTGAAATGTGATTGGTCATTGACTCCCATTTGGGGCATGAGTTAAATAGTCATAAGTAATGCCACGAGTGATTTCCAAATTATCGATAAATTCACGACTCACGAAGTGAGGAGTGAATTTATCTAGAGAATTTGGAAATCAAGAGTGGCATTTGTTAGGACTATTTAACGAATAAAATTAAGCTGTTTACTCACAAATCATTATTTAACTATAGTTATTTTAAAATATTTATATATTTAATGTAAACGGCGATGTTTGAAAACAAATGAGAAACGATAGGTACGCTTCTACTGCTTCTTTGTTTATCACTGCAACCAGATCATACTATTTATTGCCAAAGGAACGCAATATTGTAAGGAGGAGCTTTCTTTAATATGGTAATCATAACACTGATAAATATTTGGTGAAACACGACTCTGATTGGTTGTAAAACAGAAATCATTGAAACGTGATTGGTCATTGACTCCCATTTGGGGCATGAGTTAAATAGTCTAAGTAATGCTTTTATTCTATTCTCACCAGAAATTCTATTTCTATGGGATATTCTTTGTTTATATCTGACTTTCACTGGATGGAATCTGAATCACTATCTGCTGTTGACTGGAGCCTGTTCTGTATTAATAAATTGCCTGTCTGATTACGTGATTAGTAATACCATCAGCGGTAGTGCACTTTTTTTTTGCGGGGTGTATTCTTCTTTGCAAAAATAAAGTACCTACTTTGCTTTTTTTATGGTGGCAAATTCTATTAACATCCATAATTCTTGCGCACGTTTTATTTGTGGTATTCGCAAATTTGACCATGTTACACCGTCCCTGGAACAATTATCGTGGTTTCGTCTAAGAGATCGTAGAACTGTCCATTCCCTATCCCTTCTCTATAAATACTTCTCACATCATCGCTTAATTATTATCACGCCGCTTCATCAGACTATCCGACATACATAATCTTGACACTCGATCCCATCAGCACATTGTCCTTTATATCCCGCCTCATCACACTGTATACTATTCATTATCTTTTACGGTGTCACTTACCAAAACATGGAATTCCCTTCCGCCCTATGTCAGAGACTGTCAAACTATAACATCCTTCAAAAACCAACTAAAGAATTATTTAATAACAAACTAACTTATACACCTCACTGATAGTATTCTTTTAGCAATATTAATATATTTAATTATTTATGTAAATTATATTAAGAATAACAAATATTTTTATTTGTTTTGTTTTAAATATTGTATAATCGTAAAATTAGTTTTCTATATCTCATTATTTTCCTGTTTTTTATATACACTAGACAGGGACAATTTAATATGTCTTGCTTGTATACATTTTATTATTAGTTTTAGTCTTAATTTTAACTAATATTAACTGGTTGTATTATAGATCGTAATATGTATATTAGATATTATCTTTTGATCAAATTTTTACTTAGTGTTTAATATTAGAGTTAATTAAGATTGTTATATTCTTATGTAATATATGTTTGTCCTGGTGAGTGGAAGAGAAGGCCACATGGCCTTAACTCCACCAGGCTAAATAAATCTTAAATCTTAAATCAGTTATCATTACAGAATTTATATATAATAATTAAATTGTTAGAAAGTGGCTAGAAGTAGCTGAAGAAAATACGACAAATAGCCAGAAAAGCTATTAGTAGCTTTTTCACAAATTTGTAGCTAGTTATGTTTTCAAAATGGCCAGATCTAGCTACAAAGTGGCTATATTGGCAACTCTGATAATAGGGCAATCAGTCATTCCACCGGGAATGGAGGACCCACTAGAGAGGACTCATTGCCCGCCAACATAGTATAGCCGGCCACGGTAAAGCTCAACTTGAGCTCTGATTGGCCCATTAAACACATACATTAAACAACAATCACTCGCTGATTGTATGATAAACCTAACAATAATAATAATTAAATAATAATAATAATAATAATAATAATAATAATAATAATAACCGTACTAATATTAAAACACAATGCATTATATAGTGTATGAAAAATGGATATTATTGTTGTTAGAGTTCTGTTTACATTTTCTAAAATAAATTTTTAGTTTTTAGATTCTTAGACAATTTCTGGTCCCGAGATTCGCGAATTCAAACGCGGCCTGGTCGATGGATTTTTATGGTGGACAAATCTAAAGAACAAGTCTTCTGGGAGGGACTTTAAGCCGTGGTTCCCGAATCTGAAGATTTTCAGGCTCATAAAAGATCCTTAAGCCTAAATAAAGAGTCCTCTAAGCAAAATTTTCCGACCTTCATCCTAATAATACCTTAGTTGCCTATTAGATGTTTCTTTGCGTCGATGTGTTGACCGCATACCGTTTATGACATCTTTGGAAAATAAACTTAACTAAATTAATATAGTCTAGTACTCCTAACAAAGGAGAGGATAATGCTTAATATTGGGCTGTTACGCCATTGTCGATAGATAGATAGATATAAGCTTAATATTTGCATTAGGTCTGTTCTGGAATAGTATATTACAATGCGAGATTGGAGGTGGTTTTTACAGAAGGGAGGAAACGATTAAAAACAGAGCGGTTGCGAGGTTTTTAATTTCCGAGATTCTATAAAACGCTTCACAAATATGTGTTGTACATTATTTTTTGCATGATGGTGTTTTCAAAATAATAAATAATAGTAAAATAACATATTTGTTGGATATATTTGCGTTCATTATGAATAATTGACTGACGTTAGCAGTCTAGCCAACGTATATACAGTCCATCCGTAGTAATTCTGCCCGAAGGCAGGTCCTTCACTGCAGTAATAGTATTTTCATGCTATGCTTGCAGCTTTATTAGGGAATTGCAGGTTTGATAGCTTCCCGTGCTTTCCACACCGGTGAAGGATGACAGTGATGATGATGATGATGATAATGATAAGGATGATGATGATGGCCATATGATTTCGGGGACCGTTTGAGCCTTAACGTTTTCCTGACATTTGTCTTACAGGTGAGGAAAGACCCCGATAAAAACCTCACCCAGAAAAACTGCCCTACTGGAGATCGAACCCGGGCCCACTGCGTGACAAGGTAGCACGCTACCTCGAGACCACAGCGGTGGACTATATATATAGTAAATGCCGAAAATAATTTAGTTACGACTATAGCAGGCCGTGACACCAGTCATAAAATGGCGGCAAGTACTAATTTATTGTTTTACATTGTTTCAAATAAAGTTCAGTTCATTTAAAATGCAGTGATTTGTTTTGTATAATGTATATTAACACTACCTTTTGGATATATTTTTGTATATACATTGTACGTAGTATACATAAAGGGCAGTGGTTTTACTTCCTGCCCTAGGTAGATAATTTGTAATATTACAGAATAGTTAAGCTGATAAAGCAGCACAAATATCAGGATAGGCCCTAAATGAAATATTTAATTTGGCGCAACAAACATATGTCAATAGAAAACAATACCCGTATATACAAAACGATAGTTAGACCAGTTACCGTATGCAGAAACTAGGGTTGATACAAGAAAAACTAAACAAATATTAAGCACATGTGAAATGAAAATCTTAAGAACTATTCAGGAGAAAACATTATTTGATAAAATATACAACACAGAAATTAGGGACAAATGTCATATTCAGGACAACCAAAATGTATTACAGATAGACGAAAATATTGGAAGGATCATATAGAAGGAATGGAAGACAACCGGCTTAAAAAAAGAGCTAAAGAAGATAGACCAATGGACGGGAGAAGAATGAGTGGAAGACCAGCCAAGAGACTGATAGACAGTGAATGTACACCCAATACGTTTTCCTACGAGGAGTGATTTTGGAAATAAACAGGATGAAAATCCTACAAATTATGTAATAATAATAATAATAATAATAATAATAATAATAATAATAATAATAATAATAATAATAATAATATTCAATTGAGCTGGTGTTCACTTGATGAAAATCCATATTTATTAATTAAATAAAAAAATAAAACGTAGTTTTATTTGATTTTCATATTTATTGTATAATTCAGTGACAGCTGTTTCGGTACACTGTACCTTCTTCAGACATGTTAACAAATTGGAACACAATTCATAATTTGTTAACATGTCTGTAGAAGGTACAGTGTACCGAAACAGCTGTCACTGAATTATATAATAATTGTGAAAATCAAATAAAACTACGTTTTATTTTTTTATTTAATTAATAATAATAATACTTTTATTTATATACAGAATTTTACTGTTTACACATCTTTTTGTGCCTAAAGTTTTATTTTTCTTCTCCACTCGTCTCTCTCCATCCAATCCATGTCCTCCAGTCCTCTTGCTCTCATTCCAGTTCTTATTTTCAGCATTCACGAGTTTGGAGGTCTTCCTGTCTTCCTGTCCTCCTTTTTCCGGGTGGACACCATTCCAATGTTTTCCTGGGTAATATATAATAATAATAATAATAATAATAATAAGACAAAATAGTCATTTAGTTATTTATAGGTAGGTTGTCCACCGCTGTGGTCTCGAGGTAGCGTGCTGCCTTGTCAAGCAGCGGG
Organism: Diploptera punctata; assembly: GCA_030220185.1. Lineage (NCBI taxonomy): Eukaryota > Metazoa > Arthropoda > Insecta > Blattodea > Blaberidae > Diploptera > Diploptera punctata. Next base: position 758,137 of record JASPKZ010001620.1, read on the forward strand.
CCCGGGTTCGGTCCCCGGTCGGGGCAGTTTTTCTGGGTGAGGTTTTTATCGGGGTTTTCCTCACCTGTAAGACAAATGTCAGGAAAACTTTAAGGCCCAAACGGTCCCCGAAATCATATGGCCATCATCCTTACCATCATCATTATCATCATCATCCTTCACCGGTTGGAAAGCAACGGGAAGCTACCACACCTACACAATTCCCTAGTAAAGCTGCAAAGCATAGCATGAAAATGCTATGATTGCAGTGAAGGACCTGCCTTCGGGCAGAATTACTATGGTTGGTTACCCCCAAATTTGGAAAATTGAACTTTCAATCATGGTCGCCATTTCTGTAACTACGACAGAACGTGCAAAAAATAATTTAAGATTGGAATTTGATTAGAAAGATATGACACACCTGCATTTAGTAAACGAATTATAGGGCAGACATTGTATTAAGGACGCAGTGTGTGTGTTTAATGAATAATTTGCTTTACAGACGAAGTGAGGCTGGCATTGTAATGAGATGCATTGGTATGTAGGTAGCGCCACCTGCCAACACAATAGCGTGTGTGCAGTTATGCCAACTTGTTATCAAAATTCATGGAGTGCCATCTCGTTTCTCTATCTGCATATCTCCATCTGTAATATGTAGATATTATCTCAGTAATATCCTATCTTTCTATATCTTTACATACACACCCATGCATACATACCACATGTGTGTTTGAGTCATTTTCTCATTGTGTCTACCCCATCTATTATACAGGGTGGACCGCTCGAATGGACCTAATTTCAATTGCTTGTTACTGGCAAACGGTTGAAGATAGAAACTTAAAACAACGTTCATAGTACAGAAAAACTCACCAAGTTTCGAATCCTGTCGGTAGATGGCACAAAGATACGTTTCTCGTTCTTAGATTTAATTGTTTGTGAAAATGGCGACTCCGCAGATGAAAGCGCAAGCTGTTTTGTGGTATGCGGAGTTTAAATCAATCATTAGAGTTCAAAGGGAGTTCCGGCGTGTGTTTAACCGTGATGCTCCAACTGCTAGAAGCATAAAGAAGTGGCGTGATACATTATTAGCTACAGGATCTGTGTTGAAGAAGCATGGTGGTGGTCGCAGAGCATCCGATGAAATGGTAGCAAATGTTCAAGCCGCATTTGAGCGAAGCCCCCGGAAGTCATTAAGAAGAGCTTCGCGGGAACTTCAAATACCAAAATCGACATTACAACGGATTGTCCACAAACGCCTCAAACTGCACGCATATAAAGTGCAGTTAGTGCAACGTCTGGAGCCGAATGACATGCCGAAACGAGTGGAATTCGCCAATACGATGCTGGACCGTCTCGGCGCTGATCCTGACTTCATGACCAAGATTTTCTTCTCGGACGAAGCCACTTTCCATTTGTCAGGCAAGGTAAACCGGCATAATGTGCGGATCTGGGGATCGGAGAATCCTCACGCTATTCAAGAGCATGTTCGTGATAGTCCGAAGATGAATGTTTGGTGCAGTTTGTCACATAATAAGGTCATTGGACCGTTTTTCTTCGCCGAGGAAAACTGTTCGTGGTACCACATATCTTGACATGCTGGAGCAGTTCTTCTTTCCACAAATTGAACAACTGCAGCCTAACATCGTTTTCCAGCAAGATGGTGCTCCTCCCCACTGGTCCAATGAAGTTCGTACGACTTTGGACAACATTTTCCCTGGCCGTTGGATTGGTAGGGGAGGACCAATCGCGTGGCCCCCGAGATCTCCCGATTTAACACCACTGGATTTCTTTCTCTGGGGCTATGTCAAAGATAAAGTTTACACCACCCCAGTCAAAGACCTTCGTGATCTTCGTGAGCGCATCATAGAGGCTATTGAGAACATTCCAGAAGACATACTCCAACGTACTTGGCAAGAAATTGTTCATCGCTTTGATATCGTCACAGTGACTGCTGGGGCTCATATAGAGATGTGGTGATCTGGATATCAAAACTTGGTGAGTTTTTCTGTAATATGAACGTTGTTTTAAGTTTCTATCTTCAACCGTTTGCCAGTAACAAGCAATTGAAATTAGGTCCATTCGAGCGGTCCACCCTGTATATGTATAAACTAGCTAATACCCGGCGTGCTCTGCTACGCCTAAATAAATTAAAATTAATGTACTTTTATGTTTAGTTGAATAAGTAAAAGGAAAAAATAATAAATTTATATTTTTTAGATACCCCGTGCTGATTACCCGGCGTTGCACGGGAATCTACTTATCTCGATCTTCTTCTTCTTCTTCCTTCCAAGTATTAGGCCAAGGACTGTTACGATCCTATAGAAAATTTTCCCTCCAGCGTTTCATAGGACGGCCCAGAGATCTTCGTCCTCTTGGTATATAATTATAAACAGCTTTGGGGATCCGATTTGAACTCATTCTTTCAAGATGGTGTTTCCAATTTAGTTGGTACTGTTGAATATATTCCAAAATTGGCGTAGTCTTCAATTCTTTTAAGATATTGGTGTTCCTTTTCCGATCCCATCCGGTGTAACCCGCTGTTCTGCGCATGAATCTCATTTCACAAGCCGTTATTCTGCTTTCATATTGTCTTTTTAGTGTCCATGCTTCACTACCATAGGTCAACACTGGTCTAGCCAAAGTGTTATATAAACGTAATCTGGTGTTTTTTCTTGTACAAGGGATGGTTTCATAACTTGATTAATAATTCCTAAACTTTTATTATAACTAGTAATTTTTTCAGGGATATCCTTTTCATCCCAGATAGAGAGATAATATCCAAGATATTTAAATTGATTAGATCTCTCAAAAATTTTATTCTGGAGACAGATTTTACTTTTTTATGGGGTCCTTCCCATGAAATGCCATAATTTTAGTTTTGTTAATTGATATTTGCATATTAAATTTGGCACCTGTTTTTTGTAAATTATAAATTGATCGTTGCAAATCAATTTTCGGAAAGTGCCAGAAGAGCTAAATCGTCTGCAAAAAGAATAGCATCGAGTTTGAGGTTCCTATTGATGGGTATATATCCTCGTTGTTTTCCTCCATTCGTTTATTAATTTATTCACATATATATTGAAAAGCACCGGTGAAATATCTTCTTGACAAAAAATGAGCTGAAATACGAAAATTAATGTGTTTTATGTCTAGTTGAGTAAGTATAGGATGAAATTTATATTGTAATTATTTTTAGATACCCCGTGCTTTTTACCCGGTGTTGTCCGGGAATCTACTCATCCTGATCTCCTTGGCATAAATGAGCTGAAAGACAAAATGTAATGTACTTCTTATGATTAGGTGACATAAAGTAGAATACAAAGTGCAGAAATAAACTTCCTTAGAAGAACAAAAGGCTGCACAAGATTGGATCGGATAAGGAATGAAGATATAAGAACAGAATTAAATATCCCTTGGATGAGAAAATATAGAGAGAAATGGTTTACACATGTGGAAAGAATGAATGTAACAAGATTACCAAGAGCAGCATTCAACTACAAGCCAAGAGGTTCAAGGAATGTAGGAAGGCCAGTGAAAAGATGGACAGAACAACTGTGAGGCGGAACAGGCAATTTGCCTAGCCCGTGAAGTGAAGAAGAAGAAGATGATGATGATGATTAGGTGAATAAATAAAATGAAAAATAATTGTAAATGTATATCGTAATTATTTTAAGATTCCCCGGTGTTGCCCGGGAATCTACTTATCTCGATCTTCTTGACATAAATGAGCTGAAAGACAAAATTCGTTATTGTGAGTTATCCGTGAAGTGCTGCTAGCCTTGCACAGGAATCTACGTACGTGTCCTCGATCTTCTTGGCATCAATGAAAAGACAAAAATGGTTATTGTGAGTTATCCGAAAGAGATAAACATATGCTGTCGCGGACTTTTTTTTGTAGAGCTTTTCGAGATATTCAATTCTGTGTACATTAATTTTGTGTATTTGTTATGGTTTAGGCAGCGTAAGCCATTTAAGCGTCCAAAGAGCTACTTTTTTCACGTTTTCCACTACAAAGGGCGATTTTTAAGAGTGTAGGAGTTGAATATCACAACTCTCTTGTAGTCTAATGTCCATCCCAGGAAGCTTCTGAACATTTTGCAAAAAGCCCCACCACAAGCGGATCAACGGTTATGGGCGCGCATAAAGTACGAACAAACAAACAAACATTCATATATATATATATATATATATATATATATGTGTGTGTGTGTGTGTTATAATTAAAATTTTGACATTGGGCAATGCAAGCTTACATATGACATGATAAGAAAAATAAATGCCTGGACGGAATTTGAACCCGGACCTCTGGGTTGGTACCTCAGCGGTGCTATCCATTACCCACCAGGCAGTCCAATTCAAACATTTATCTTTCTTATATATAATTACATTATATTCTCCCTTATATTACTAGATGTCGGCGGAGAACTCGGTCTTCACTGCCATCTAGTAGCTGACTAAACACGTAATGAAATTAAAGATAATATTTTTAACTTTATAGCAGTGACGCTTTATTCGACGTTATAATTAGATTTATATCAGCGAAGACCGAGTTTTTCGCGACATCTAGTAATAATGGAGAATAAATATATATATATATAGTATGATAAGAAAAATAAAATGCCTGGACAGGAATTTCGAACCCGGAACTCTGAGTCTGTGCATCAGCGGGTTATCCATTAACACCACTAGGCGAATCCAATTCAAACACTTATTTTTCTTATATATGTTATGGATAAAACGCTGAGGTACAGACTCAGAATTCTGGGTTCGAATCCCGTCCAGGCATTTATTTTTCTTATCATACGATATTAAGCTTGCATTGCTTCAATGTTAAACATTTAATTATATATATATATATATATAATATATATATATAAGAAAAATGTTTGTATTGGATTTGCCTGTGGTGTAATGGATAGCACGCTGAGATACCAACCCAGAGGTCCGGGTTCAAATCCCGTTCAGGCATTTATTTTTCTTATCATGTCATAACTATCTCACTCGCACTATCTAACCCATAAGTTCATGACTGCGCGAAACGTAAGGTCTCCATATATATATATATATATATATATATATATATATATATATATATCCTTAGCTAATGTTTTCCAATCCTCCCTTGTATAATATACTTCCCTCAAATGATTATTAATATTATTCAGTTACCTCATACTTGGTCTATCTACTGGGCGCTTTCCCCTCTGGTTTTCCTATATGAAGTTTCCATGCCCCCTTTCATTTCCCCATACCTGGCACATGTCCTGCCCATTTTGAAGTCTACAAGACTTAACTGTTCTTATTATATATTGTTTACCAAGTGTTTCCACGATCCCGAGAACAACTGTGTGTGTGAACTGTGTGAGAAACCAAGCGACCTTTACCATGTAACCACCTGCAAAAAAAACTAGGGATATCCCTGCGTAGAATACTGTAAATAACAAACTATGTGAATGAAATTTAATGACAAAACTTATGTAACATATTTTCTGCACAACTTGTGTTCATTTATTCTATTATATATTATTATTATTATTATTATTATTATTATTATTATTATTATTAATATTATTATTATTATTATTATTATTTATATTATTATTATTATTATTATTATTATTATTAATATTATTATTATTATTATTATTATTATTAATATTATTATTAATATTATTATTATTAATATTATTATTAATATTATTATTATTATTAATATTATTATTACTCTTAATATTATTATTATTATTATTATTATTATTATTAATTATTACTTATTCTTATTATTACTTATTCATATTATTATTACTTATTATTACTAGTATTATTATTATTATTATTATTATTATTATTATTATTATATTAATATATTATAATTATTATTATAATAATATTATTATTATTATTAATATTATTATTATTATTATTAATATTAATTATTATTATTATTATTATTATTATTATTATATTTATTATTATTATAGGCCTATATTCTCACTACATAACAATGAACTACACGGTCTTTATAGGAAGCCAGATATAATAAGAACAGTTTAGTCCCGTAGACTGCGATGGGCAGGACATGCTGCACGTATGGGGAATGAAAGACTTGCATGGAAGCTTCTTGTAGGAAAACTAGAGGGTAAACGCCCAGTTGGTAGACCAAGAATGAGGTGGGAGGATAACTTTAACTATGATTTGAGGGAAGTGGATTATACAGGGAATCATTGGAAAGCATTAGCTCAGGATAGGGATGTATGGAGGGCTTATGTCCCTAGCGGACATGAACCTACGGGTTCGATAGTGCCAGTGAGTAAGTAAGTAAGTATATCTCATAAAAGGAATTCTGAGATTCTCAAAGAATTACAAACAGAATCAGTCATGGAATATGCACAAAAATACAGAAACAAACTGGAAATCTCACGTAAGAAGAATGAGCAGAACAAGAATACCACGTCAGACTTAAATTACCAGCCACCAGGCAAGAGATCTTTGGGCAGACCCTTCAAACGTTGGATTGAGACCGTAACAGACCACTAGGTCTATCACATGAAACTAGACCAGTGCTGACCTATGGTAGTGAGGCATGGACACTAAAAAGACAACATGAAAGCAGAATAGCGGCTTGTGAAATGAGATTCATGCGCAGAACAGCGGGTTTTCACCGGGAAAGGAACACCGATATCTTGAAATAATTGAAGACTACGCCAATTTTGGAATATATTAAACAGTAACAAATAAATTGGAAACACCGTCTTGAAAGAATGAGTTCAAATCGGATCCCCAAAGCTGTTTATAATTATATACCAAGAGGACGAAGATCTCTGGGCCGTCCTATGAAACGCTGGAGGGAAAATTTTCTATAGGATCGTAACAGGCCTTGGCCTAATACTTGGAAGGAAGAAGAAGAATAAAGTTTACCAAGAAACGTTGATGTAATAATAGCGGTTAGCGAACACACGGTAGCTGTAGGTCATGCTGTTTGTTGTTCAGTCAAAATACACACAATATAAAAATAAAATTTTGAATTAATTTTCATTAAGCTACAAATTGATACAGGCCTTAATTACATAATTATAAATGAAATGTCAAAAGTCCCCATCGATCGCACATGTGCTAAAACTTTTATCAAAGGTCAAATGTACAAAAAATCGGATTTTCACATATAACTCTTACTAAGTGATGTATATTATCGTTAAAAATAGTTTAGGGGAGACGGGAGCTAGTTGATATAGTTTTTAATTTTTCTATAAAATACTTATATCAAATGTTACCTATGCCGTGGATAGTAAAACTCCTTGGCTATGTATTTATAATGACTATTTAACTCATGCCCCAAATGAGAGTGAATGACCAATCACATTTCAATAATTTTTTATTTACAACCAATCACAGTCGTATTTCGCCTAGAATTTACCAACTAAAGTTTATCATAATAAAGAAAGCACCTCCTTTTTAACATTCTGAATAGGTCATAGCATTATTTTGCAGTGACTGACTCCCTAAGAAATACGGCTACCAGATTGTATATATAGTGCATGAATGTCAACACGTAGCGCATACGAGAGATAATATAAAAACATTTGTAACAATTGATTATACCACAAAAAGACAGAGTTTGCACTTTCTTAAACGAATTATTTTCCAGGAAATGACGCAGAAAAATATAATTGACATATTTACATCATAGGACATCAGAAATTAATTAATACCTATAACGTTGGTTATAAATTTCTCCACTAGGGTGCATTCTCACAACATTGCGATCTTTTGGCAATAAATAAATAATATGATCTGGTTGCAGTGATCGAGCAAAAGAAGCAAATGAAGCGTACCAATCGTTTCTCAGTTGTTTTCAAACATCGCCGTTTACATTAAATATATAAATATTTTAAAATAACTATAGTTAAATAATGATTTGTGAGTTAACAGCTTAATTTCATTCCTTAAATAGTCCTAACAAATGCCACTCTTGATTTCCAAATTCTCTAGATAAATTCACTCCTCACTTCGTGAGTAGTGAATTTATCGATAATTTGGAAATCACTCGTGGCATTACTTGTGACTATTTAACTCATGCCCCAAATGGGAGTCCATGGCTAATCACATTTGAATATATTTTGATTTACAACCAATCACAGTAGTTTTTCACCTCGATTTTATCAATTTAATTTTATCATATTAAAATCAAGCTCCTCCTTTTAAACATTCTGAATAGGTCAGAGCATTATTTTGCAGTGACTGACTGTCGAAATACGTTGAATATAACAGTTTATAACGTATATTAAAATGTTAGAATCCTAGAATGCAAGTGGCTCCCGTATTATATATATATAGTATGATAAGAAAAATAAATGCCTGGACGGGATTCGAACCCGGATCTCTGAGTCTGTACCTCAGCGTGATATCCATTACACCACCAGGCGAATCCAATTCAAACATTTATTTTTCTTGTATATGTATTATATTCTCCATTATTACTAGATGTCGCGAGAACTCAGTCTTCACTGCCATCTAGTAGCTGACTATAACAAGTAAGCAAATTAAAGAGAACATTTTTACTTTATAGCAGTGACGCTTTATCGATGTTATTATATATCGATGAATTATATATATATATATATATATATATATATAGTGCACGAATGGAAGCACGTACCGCTTGCGAGATGTAATACAAAAATTCTAGCAATTGATTATATAACAATAAAAAGAAACAACTGTTTGCACTTTCTTAAACATATTATTTCCGAGGTATTTACGTTTCAGAAAAATATAATTGACATATTTACATCATAGGACGTCAGAAATTAATTTATAACCTGTAATGTTGTTTATATTATACAGTTTGATGTGTTTCATTTTTTCTCCACTAGGCTGCATTCTTACAATATAAATATAATGATCTGCTTACAGTGGATGAACAAATTAAACATAACAAACGTTTCTAATTTGTTTTCAAACATCACCGTTTACATTAAATATATAAATATTTTAAAATAACTATATTTAAATAACGATTTTATTCGTTAAATAGTCTTAATTTCCAAATTCTCTAGATAAATTGGAAATTACTCGTGGCATTAGTTGCGAGAATTTAACATAAAAGTGCGTACCTGATTTGTCTGACGTGTTGGTTTTTTTTTAATTATGCTAACTAAACCCAGATGTGGGGCAAGTTGGCATATCCTCTGGGGTAAGTTGGCATAGCATCATGGTTAATATGATCTAAGGAATAAATGTAAATCAACTTTTATTAGATTCATGATGTGTTCCGTTGAGGTATTATTCAAAATTAATATAAAATTATGGAATATTCACCTGAAAGGTCCGTCTCCTCAACTTAATTAATCATTTAACTGTAGCGTTTTCGGGACTTGTCCCATCATCGGCAGGGTTCAACACTGGTGTTTCACTGAAGATGTGGTAGAGGGGGTGGCATGTATTGGGTTCGTTTTCGTTTATCAGGCTGTCGTTGTTGTGAGCTGCTTTCATGATTTCCATCTCTTCGAGTACGTTTATCTTCGCTGGATTATTTTCTCTGTGCATTACTGTTAGGGTGTTTTCAATATTTAGCATGCGATGTCCTTCATGGATAACGTGTTTTGCATAGCTTGATTTCCCTTCTGCGTGAATGAAGTCTCGAAAATGTTCTTTGAATCTGATGTTAAAACTCCTGTTTGTCCTTCCTATATAAAATTTGTTGCAGTCCTTACATGTCAGTTTATAAACTCCTTTGCTGTTGAAAATGTTATTTTCTTCAATGTTATTGTTTATTATGTTGTTTAATTTGTTATTGGTTCTGTATGCTATTTTTACGTTTTTATCGGCTTTCTTTAGTGTATTGGCTAATTTTGTCGTTTCTTTTCCTGTGTATGTGTTATCCATGTTTTCTTGTTGTTGTCAGATTCTTTTTCTAGTTTAGTTATGTTGGTTATGTTGTTCTTCCTTTTTTGTTTTTTACGAGCTTATCTATGAATTCTTCATTATAGCCATTGGTTTTTGCCATATACTTAATGTAGTTGAGTTCTTGGATATAATTGTCTTTGCTTAATGGGAGTTTCAACATTCTACTGACTAAGCTATTAAATGTACTAATGTAAATCAGTAATTAAAAAAAAAACTCATCACTATCGTGAACTTATTTGATCCGTTTGGTCAACTTCATTATTTTACATTCCCGGCACCGCTTTACTCTGTCATATGGTGTTTTATGGATACCAGTGGATTGATCTTGAAAAGCCCTTTCCAACCGTATACGATCTCTGTATTTTGATTTGGTTTTTTTTGGCGAGTATAGGTCCACATTGCATTAGTTATTTTTTTAATTTTTCTACTTTAACACCATATATATTCACTATAACTATTACACAGTAATGTTTTATATATGCAGTCGGTAGATATTGACGAGAGCTGACTATTGTAACTCAATCAAACGTCGTAACTGCTCCGAGTCAAACGAAAATTATGTGACGCAGCGAAACGACCACAAAATGTGGGCGCTTCCGCCTCCGCCGGGCGCGATGCATCAAAATCCACACTCAACGTAACGAATTCTTCTTCTTCTTCTTCTTCTTCTTCTTCGACTTTTCCCCCATTTATAGGTTTGCCGTCTTCAGTTTCCATGTATCATTCCAATCTCTCTCTTCCAAATTCCTATCATTCATTATAGTTCTGACGTAGGTTTTCCATTTCCATCTTGGTCTGTCACGTCTATTTCTTCCAGGGGGGGACCATTGGTATATATTTTTTTGGCCAACTTTCATTTTCCATTCTTTGTACATGGTCATACCATTTAAGCGTTTGATTTTCAATCCTCTTAACAACCGATGTGGTGACATTCATTTCTCTCCAAAGGAATTCATTTCTTATTTTATCCTGTCTTGTTTTTTGGTGGCTTCTTCTAAAATAATCAAATTCAACTGTTGTAACGAATTCTTTGTTCTTTTATCTATCGAGTGGTGTAATTAAATTTTGGATGTAGATGACATGTACTGAAGCTGCAACACCAAACTGTATCTCCCGATTTTATCAGTTTTCTGAATTACCTTCCGCTGTGGACGAAAATTTAAAGACATATTCTCGTCAAAAACTTGTATTCAAGCAAAGAATGTTAGAGGAAATGTTGGATCATGTACTGAATATTTAGAAAAAATAAAACAAGTGTAAAAAATATGGTTATAAATGTAATATATTACTTCATGTCTACTATGATAGTAGGTAAAGCGCTTAATTTAGAGAGGGCGAAGCCCTAGATTTTATGTCGGTAGAACCGATACATACCAACCTAGGAATATAACCATATGAATGGTCGAAGATTTCATCTGTAGCGGCTTCTCATTTCCTCGCTTTTCAGCAATACCTGGCTAAATTCCTTAGAGGGATGCTGAATTCATCTGCAATTTCAGCTAGGATTCCCCCCCCCCAAGAATATACAGCATTCCATGTTGCATCGGCAGAATGCTTCACTCGTTCAGACATTTTTTATAATTTCTCATGATAAACTTATTACTACAACAACAATAATAATAATAATAATAATAATAATAATAATAATAATAATAATAATGATAATGATGATGATGATAATGATGATAATAATGATAATGATCATAATGATCATAATAATGATAGTAATAATAATAATAATAGTAATAATCCATCCGTAGTAATTCTGCCCGAAGGCAGGTCCTTCACTGCAATCATAACATTTTCATGCTATGCTTGCATCGTTACTAGGGAATTGTAGGTGTGTTAGCTTCCCGTTGCTTTCCACACCGCTGAAGGATGATGATAGTGGGCATATGATTTTGGGGACCATTTGGGCCTTAAAGTTTTCCTGACATTTGTCTTACAGGTGAGGAAAAACCCCGATAAAAACCTCACCCAGAAAAACTGTCCCGACCGGGGATCGAACCCGGGCCCGCTGTGTGACAAGGCAGCACGCTACCTCGAGACCACAGCGGTGGACAGTAATAATAATAATAGTAACATCACATCAAAAGCTCCTCTAAAATACGGAAGTGAAATTTGGATTTTAAATAAAAGAAACTCTCATAAACTTCAAGTAAGCCAAATGCGCTTCTTACGATCATTGTTAGGATTAATAGACTAGATCACCAAAGGAACACTATTATCAGAGGAAAACTTGGAGTAACAAGTTTAAATGAAGATATACAAAGATACCAACAAGAATGGAAAAATCATCTGAGGAGAATGGCAAGAAATAGACTTCCAAAATTGGCATTCCAATATACCTCAACAGGACATAGGGACCAAGGAAGACCAAAACATCGGTGGAAAGATCAAGACCATCTTCGCTAGGTTTACCGTACAGGCCACATGGCCTAAAACGAATTTGTTCATGATGATGATGATGATATTAATAATAATATTAATAATAGTAATAATAATAATAATAATGTACGGGTTCGGTAGTTAGTAAATATGCAGTCATAAGCCTCCTGTATATGTCATTAGATTTCAGTATCAAGAAATATCTGAATCATCTATTTTTGCAATCTGTAGAAGAAAGAGAAAAATAAGAAAGCGAAGAACAAATAACCGTTGAAGCTGAATTTGAAGATGAAGAAGACATCATATCATAGTTCAATAACAATTCGTTCCAGCTCGACAATTATCTATAGTGCCATTTTTTAAATCAACAAAAACGATGTCAAACAATTTTGATCACACTGGATCGTATATTATCTCCACAGGGGAAAATATTTAAAAAAATCGTCAAGTTGAAGGTGATTTGGAAGAGAGTGCATATTATGCAGAATATATGACTCTTCTAATTTTTTGAAATCGCTATATCTCATGAATGATCGTTCGTAGGAAAAAAGTAAAACTAACTGGCTAATACCGGTGTGCGCTGCTATACCCAAATAAATGATAACGTGTTTTTGCATTTAGATGAATAAGTAAAAGAAAAATAAATATAAATGTGTCATTATTTTTAGATACACCGTGATGATTACCCGGCGTTGCCCGGGAATCTGCGCATCCCGATGTACTTGGTATAAATGAGCTGAAAGTCAAAATTCGTTATTCTGAATTATCCATAAAATAATACCCGTCGTGCGCTGCTATGCTTGCCCGGGAATCTACTTATCCCGATCTTATTGGCATCAATGAAAGACAAAAATGGTTATTGTGAGTTATCCTTAAAAGATAAACATATGCTGACGCGGACTTTGGTGTAGAGATTCCATTCTGTGTACTTTAATTTTGTGTATTTGTTATGGTTTAGGCAGCGTAAGCCATTTAAGCGTCAAAAAGATACTTTTTTTTACGTTTTTCATAAGTAATGCCACGAGTGATTTCCAAATTATCGATAAATTCACGACTCACGAAGTGAGGAGTAAATTTATCTAGAGAATTTGGAAATCAAGAGTGGCATTTGTTAGGACTATTTAACGAATAAAATTAAGCTGTTTACTCACAAATCATTATTTAACTATAGTTATTTTAAAACATTTATATATTTAATGTAAACGGCGATGTTTGGAAACAAATGAGAAACGATAGGTACGCTTCTACGCTCTCTACTTTACTGCTTCTTTTGTTTATCACTGCAACCAGATCATACTATTTATTGCCAAAGGAACGCAATATTGTAAGGAGGAGCTTTCTTTAATATGGTAATTATAACACTGATAAATATTTGGTGAAATACGACTCTGATTGGTTGTAAAACAGAAATCATTGAAACGTGATTGGTCATTGACTCCCATTTGGGGCATGAGTTAAATAGTCACTATAAAGGGTGTAGGAGTTGAGTATCACAATTCTCTTATAGCTTATGTTCAGCATTTTGCAAAAAAAAAACATCACAATCGGATCAACGTATGGCCGCGCATAAAGTACGAACAAACAAACAAACTTTTTTATATATTAGATTAATTAATTCACTGTCACTGTAGAACCCGTGGGTTCATGACCGCGCGGACATAAGCCCTCCTTACATCCCTACCCTCAGCTGATGTTTTCCAGTCATCTCCTGTATAATCTACTTCGCTCAAATCATAGTTGATATTAGTATTGGACCTCGTTATTGGCGTAGCAAATGGGGGTTTTCCTCTAGTTTTCCTGTAAGAAGCATCCATGCACCTCTTTGATTCTTGTAGTTCACTGTTATGTAGTCTTAATCTATTCGCCTGTCTGTTCATCTCTCTTTGGCTGGTTTCCTATATGGATTGTAGCTCACAGTTTTAAAGACTTCTCCATTCACCTGTCTCTTCATCTCTTAAGTTTCCTCTAAAGATCATATTGCGTACTGTTATGTGTCTCCTCCATTCACCTGACTTTTCTTTATTTCGGTCCAAAGAGAGATGGTCAGAGAGGGAATGAAGAAGAGTACTTAACAGTGAACTATATGATCTTTTTAGGAAACCATATATTATAAGAACAGGGTATACTTTTTTGTAGATTTCACCTAATCAACAAATTAATAATAATTTTTACGTTAACATATACCATATAAATGTTATATGTGAAAATTCGATTTTTTCGACGTCTGACCTAGAATAAAAATTTTAGCACCATTGCGATCGATGGGGACTTTAGACATTTCAGGCCTGTATTAATTATCATAAGTAATGCTACGAGTGATTTCCAATTTATCTAGAGGATTTGGAAATCAAGAGTGGCATTTGTTAGCACTATCTAACGAATAAAATTAAGCTCTTTACTCACAAATAATTATCTAACTATAATTATTTTAAAATATTTATGTATTTAATGTAAACGGCGATATTTGAAAACAAATGAGAAATGTTTGGTTATGTTTCATTTGTTCATCACTGCAAATTGATCATACTATTTATTGTCAAATTGGATCGCAATATTGTAAGAATGCACCCTAGTGGAGAAAAAATGAAACACATCAAACTGTATATTATAACCAACATTATAGGTTTTTAATTTTTTTTTCGCAAACAATAAAATTCGATTCCGATTGAGGGTCTTTCCACTTTTCAGCGGTTGCCCATTTACCAGCCGGTTGCTGGCCCTTCACATCCACATGTGTCAATCACAGAGGTAGATGATCAACAGGCAGTGTAGGGGTGACATGTGGTCAGCATGTCGAGTCCCCCAGCCGTTATAGCTGGTTCCTCAACCTGGATATTTACAGTTTTACAATTGTTCAATTATTGTTCTAGTTGTTCTTGTAGTTGACGGAAGATCCTCGTAAGAAATTCTGCAACGTTGACTGTGTTAAAGTGGAACTTCAGAATATTTGGCGGAGTAGCAATTTGTAGTATAGCTGGTCGATCTCTGGAGAACATGTTGCATTCAGTCATCAGGTGGCAGTTGCAATAAGGTGAAGCAGTTTTGTTCATTTTGTGTAGGTAGGATTTAAATAGTCCATGGTTGGTGAGAAATTGTGTGGTTATATAGTTAGGCCATAGGGATAGGGACAGTCTATAGGGTATGTTGGGGATGAACATTTTGGTATGTAAGGCGTCATTTGATTTGGTGTAAATTAAATTCCAGATTGTTTCATAGCATTCTTTTAATAACTGCTTGCCTCGTGTTATAGGGATGGAGTTATAGTCGATAGTAGTTTTGTAGCTAGCTGCTATTTTAGCCAGATAGTCAGCTCTCTCATTCCCTCGAAGATCTGCGTGACCTTCAACCCAGTGCAGGTCAATCTTTCTCGTCTTTTTGAGTACGATTAGCTTTTCTCTGATTTGGATCGCCAAAGGGTTGGTTGGTTTTCTATTGGCTGTGGGCTAAAAGAGCGGCTTGTGAATCTACGTGGATAGCATATGTTGAAGTTACATCTTTTTGTAGTTCAATCCATTCAACTGCCATTTGAATTCCAAGGAGAAAAACAATTATTGAACACACAATTTAATCATCAAATGTGTAGGTCGAAGGTATCTATTCATTATTTGCTATATTCAACGAATTTGTTAGGAGGCCAGTCACTGCAAAATAATGCTCTGATCTGTTCAGAATATTAAAAAGGAGAAGCTTTCTTTATTTTGGTAATCAAAATTCGATAATTATCGAGTTGAAACGCGACCGTGATTGGTTGTAAAAAATTCGTTGAAACGTGATTGGTCATTGACTCTCATTTGGGACGTATCTGAAAATTATTGCCAAGTCGAATGTATGTTTTTGACTGGATTATTCCACATAGCAGTCGGTGTTACCAGCTCACTTTTAATTCATATGCATGTTTATTAAAGTGTGTAGTGCTTGGGAGGGGGGGTTCTATTATGCCACTTTTTTTTTTGTTTTGATTCCTCCACGGTATCTTTACCTTGTCGTGGTGGAGTGGCTTGTGTGCTTAAATTGCCCAGAGAGCTATGCTGGCAGTAGCATTGTTGCCGAATGGGTTACCCATAATTAAATATAAAAATATGGAATATTCACCTGAAAGGTCCGTCTCCTCAACTTAATTAATTATTTAACTGTAGCGCTTTCGGGACTTATCCCATCATCGGCAGGATTCAAAACTGGTGAAGATCTGGTAGAGGGGGTTACATGTATTGGGTTCGTTTTCGTTATCAGATTGTCGTTGTTGTTAGCTGCTTTAATGATTTCCATCTCTTCGAGTACACAACAACGACATTCTGATAAACGAAAACGAACCCAATACATGTAATCCCCTCTACCAGATCTTCAGTGAAACACCAGTTTTGAATCCTGCCGATGATGGGACAAGTCCCGAATGCGCTACAATTAAATAATTAATTAAGTTGAGGAGACGGACCTTTCAGGTTAATATTCCATAATTTTATATTTAATTTTGAATAATACCTCAACGGAACAGATAATGAATCTTATAAAAGTAGGGTTACCCATGCCGGTCAGTTCGAATGCGATAAGTCAAATGAAAAAAAAAGTACCTTGCTCGAAAGAGTGATGATCTTTCACCTAAAAATAGAACCGGTGAGAAATGAGGATATGGGTACCAGTGGGCTAATATTTTTCGGGCGTAAAATAGTCACCCATTCGGTTCTGCGGGCGGGGACTATTTCGTGGAATCCACGGCAAAGGCTCAAACACAGGAACATGGAATGTTAGGATATGTAATATTTGACACTAGAATAATAACGCGGGAATTAGATAAAGCATCTTTGGATATAGTAGCTTTACAGGAAGTTCGATGGTCAGGAGAAGGTAGTGACGGATCAGAAACCTTTGCATTATATATTGGGAGTGCAGCGAGACTTGAATTCCGAACGGTTTTAGTCCGAAGGAGGAACCTATCCGCTATCCGAGATGTTAAGTTTGACCGGATAGGATAACATACATACTTTTAAAGAGTAAACAACTTGATTTTGTAATCGTATATGCACATGGTGCCACAGAAGATAAGGATGACAGGATCAAGGATGAGTTCTATACAGATTAAGGGAGGAGAAAATATTACGAGACTTCTTATTTTTTTATTTCTACGATTTTCATCCTGATTATTTCCTAAATCACTCCTCGGAGGAAGACGTATTGGATGTGCAGTCACTTTCTATCCATCTCTTGGCTGGTCTTCCTCTTACCCTTCTCCCGTCCTTTGGCCTATCTTCTTTAGCTCTTTTTCAAAGTCTGTTGTCTTTCATTCTTTCTATAAGATCTTTCCAATATTTCCGTCCATATAAAAGATTACGAGTATTTGAGAATAAAGTTCTTATGAACATTTTTGAACCAAAGAGAGATGAACAGACAGGCGAATGGAGAAAACTATACATCAGTGAACTAAATTATCTTTATGCGAAACCAGTCAAGTCTCGAAGACTGCGATAGACAGGACAAGTGACACGAATGCGGAATTAAAGAGCGGCACGGAAACTCTGTAGGAAAACCAGAGGGAAAGTGCTCGTAGGTTGGCCAAGAATGAGGTGGGAGAATAACTTTAACCATGATTTGAGGGAAGTAGATTATAATAATATAATTATTTTACGTGGCAGAGTCAAGGCCTTAAGGCCTTGTCTGCCACTCAACCAGGTTTTAAAAAATACAAAAAATAGTCTTACATCTAAATTACAATATACATAAACGATTACTTGTTACATATACAATACAATTATTATTTATAATGTATTTTGATTTATTTTAGATTTAACGAACTGGATATAATATGTACGAGACTTAAAAAAAAAGAGAAAATTATTAATGACAGTTTTTTTTGTATTTTAAGTTCATGTTTTCCCTTTACAGAGATTTAGGCGCTCTCCCCCTCAGGGAAGAATTTGAACCATACTAATTTAGTTACACTTGTTTTCGTATAGATGTCATTTTGAGTGGTCCGTGGTCAGCGTTCCGCCTCATACTGACATCTAGGAAACCAAGGTAGTACTAGGACGGGAAAATTCGGTAAATTTTGCTTAGAGGCCTTTTCATTCAGGCTTAAGGATTCTTTACGAGCCTGAAAATCTTCAGACTCGGGACCAACGGCTTAAAGTCCCTCCCGGAGGACTTGCTCCTTGGATTTTTCCGTCCTAAAAAACCCATCGACCCCTGCCGGGTTTGAACCCGTGACCCTCGGGACCAGAGGCAAGGAGCATAACCACTAGTCCACCGCGGCCGATTAATGGCATAGTATAAACTTAAATAAATAAATAAAGGAAAAATAATTATTAGACAACAGGCAACTGTATAAGCGTGACTTAATTGCCAAGTGTGCGGCAACCCCTGATATCTTGAGGAAGGAAATTCCAGGAGCGGGCAGAGGCTACTGTGAAGGAAGTAGAATAAGAGGAAGTGATATGAAGAGGGATTGTTAGCAGACTGTTATTTTGTGTGGAAAATATTAGCTGAAGATAGGGATTTTTGGAGAGCTTATGTTCACGCGGCCATGGACCTACGGGTTCGATAATGCCAGTGAGTTAGTTAATAGAAATGCAATTGTATGAGGAATGAATACGTATTCGTGTGCTAACATGAATGTTCTTTTATGTTCACAGCTGTGCCGTTCCCGCCCAGTCACAAGTTAACGACGGCAGAAGTATTCGACACACGGACGGCGAAACCGCGGCCAGACGTTTTAAAACAACACTTTATACTTGAAGGTCGAATAGACGAAGCCGCGGCCCTCCGTATCATCAATGATGGTGCAACTTTACTCAGATCAGAGAAAACAATGATCGATATAGAAGCACCGGTCACAGGTGAGTTTACATATGTTTTTTGTCATTTATCTCGAATCCCGTGGTCTACGATTTCTCAGGATTTCTGCTGGTATTCTGTGTCTGTTGCAACGGAGAGCAAGTGACTGCTAGCGAACATGATATTACACGTTTCCGCTATCAGATAGTGTTTTTTTAAGTTTTTTAGACGACTAGTTACAAAACCAGAGATTTAGTAATGAAATGCTCAAGTTAGAACACGATCCAAGGCAGTGTTCTAAGAGCAGCGAGTTTTTAAACCTAATTTTGCAACGTGTTGTCTAGAATATTTTATCTACGTTCAGAGTATTTTGGTATACGATGTATATTTAGTATATTTAATGAAATTTATTTATTTAGAGGAAGATTGAAGATGTATAAAGCATCAGGTTCAGATGAGATTCCAGCAGAACTGATAAAATCAGGGGGAGAAAAAATGATGGACAAGATACGCTGGTTGCTTAGTATGATTTGGGAAAAAGAAGCTCTTCCAGATGAATGGAAGGAATCAATTATCGTACCAATTTATAAGAAAGGAGATAAAACTGACTGCAACAACTACAGGGGAATCTCATTACTTTCAACTTCGTACAAAATTCTAACAAATGTATTAGTAAGCAGACTTACTCCCTATATTGATGACATTCTAGGAGATTATCAATGTGCATTTAGAAGAAACAGGTCTACAACAGATCAGATGTTTAGTATAAGACAGATTTTAGAAAAGAAATGGGAATATAATGATACTGTACATCAACTATACGTAGACTTCAAAAAAGCACATGATTCAATTAAGAGGGAGAAGTTATATAGTATCCTGCTGGAGTTCGGAATTCCTAAAAAGTTAGGAAACCAAGGTAGTATTAGGACGAGAACATTCGGTAAATTTTGCTTAGAGACCTTCCCATTCAGGCTTAAGGATTTTTTAGCGGGCTTGAAAATCTTCAGACTCGGGACCCACGGCTTAAAGTCCCTCCTGGAGGACTTACTCCTTGGATTTTTCCATCCTAAAAAATCCATCGACCCCGGCCGGGTTTGAACCCGCGACCTTCGGGACCAGAGCCAAGGAGCATAACTACTAGTCCACCGCGGCCGACTTGTTACATTTAAATACAAAATAAAAAAAAAACAATAATAGTACATACTAAACATTTAATTATCATAAGTAATGCCACGAGTGGTTTCCAATTTATCTAGAGAATTTGGAAATCAAGAGTGGCATTTGTTAGGGCTATTTAACGAATAAAATTAAGCTGTCTACTCACAAATCATTATTTAACTATAGTTATTTTAAAATATTTATATATTTAATGTAAACGGCGATGTTTGAAAACAAATGAGAAGCGTTGTTTCATTTGTTCATCACTGCAACCAGATCATATTTATTGCCAAATAGAATCGCAATATTGTAAGAATGCACCCTATTGGAGAAAAAATTAATCACATCATTACAGGTTATTAATTAATTTCTGATGTCCTATGATGTAAATATGTCAATTATATTTTTCTGCAACATTAATTCCTGGGAAATAATACATTTAAGAAAGAGCAAACAGTGTTTTTTTTTGTGCTATAATCAATTGCTACGAATGTTTTTCCATTATAACTCGCAAGCAGAATCTGGTTACATTCGTGCACTGTATATACCACAGAGTACCAGAGAAGAAAGTGGACGAGTTGCGCGTACATGCCACAGGCGGCGCTAGTGTAATACAACTAACGACACCTAAATTTTTTCGGTTCTTTTTTTGGTACTAATATGAATTATAATTATATAACGCCATCTGGTGAATAATCATGGAATTTAACTTTTATAGGAATAAATAACGTATTAATCTTAAATTGTGGAATTATGTATACCCAGTCTCTCAGACCTGCAGATTTTCTTTAATTTTAACAGAAAGGAGGAATGGAAATAAATAAAACATGTTAATTTATTTTCGTTTATTAAAATTTTAAAACGTGCATTATGAGCTCTTTTAATAAATATGTACAATTGACCTACTCCCTTATTCTCACATACATATTTTATACAATATTTATTAAATAACCTTAGCCATGTCGTACATCTGTCCATTATAAAGTCACATTTTTAAAATGTTTATTAGAAATGGCTGTACACTAACATCACTCTTCCTAACCTAACAAATCTTAGAATTTTATCACTTCTAGTAGGTTTATCTTTGAAAATAGATTCACATTAAAAATGTAAACAAGCTTGAATTTACTTACAAATTAGAGTAAAATAAAATCTAAGTAATGATTTTAACTTTCGATAATTTACAGTACCGTCTACATAGAACGAAAGGATAGCAGTTAAAAATTTAAATTTACAAAATGGCTAACTTCCCATAATCCCGAGTGAACACCGTTAAACACGCCGTGAACGACGCCGTGTGCCTTGCATTTGTTTTATTTAGTTACATATTCTGTTACTACCATAGAGAACCGAAGGTTACTACGAAACAGCGCTACCATTGTAGTTTGCTCATTGTAGTTCATCGTAAACGACCGAAATTTTTTAGATGTCACTGTACTCAGTTTCCCCTCTATTCGAAGTTTCTCTATGGTATATACAATCTGGAAGCCACTTGATAAAATGAAAGCGATAAAATCGAGGTGAAAAACGACTGTGATTGGTTGTAAATCAAAATTCTTTGAAATTCGATTGGTCATTGACTGCCATTTGGGGCATGAGTTAAATAGTCTCGTCAAACTGAACAATATTGAAAATAATGTCTAATGATACAATAAAATTAAAGACAATATTAAAACTAATGAAAAAATGTACACAAAGGAATAACAGCTCGAATCTACTATACATGAAAAGAAAAGAAAAAATATACAAAGTAATAAACTGTAATGGATTAATATATCACCTATGTATATAAAACATTAGGTAAAAATATTGATAAATCGTAATATTTACTTAGTCACTGGCATTATCGAACCCGTAGGTTCATGGCCGCGCGGACTAAAGCTCTCCATACATCCCTATCCTGAGGCAATGTTTTCCAATCATTCCCTGTACAATCTACTTCCCTCAAATCATAGTTAATGTTATTCTCCCACCTCATTCTTGGTCTACCAACTGGACGTTTTCCTTCTGGTTTTCCTACAAGAAGCTTCCATGGACGTCTTTCATTCCCCATACGTGCAACATGTCCTGCCCATCGCAGTCTACGAGACTTAACTGTTCTTATTATATCTGGGTTCTTATAAAGACCATGTAGTTCATTGTTATGTAGTCTTCTCCATTCACCTGTCTGTTCATCTCTCTTTGGTCCAAAAATTTTCCTAAGAACTTTATTCTGAAAAACTCGTAATCTCATTTCATCCTTTAAAGTAAGAGTCCGTGTTTCGCACCCATATAATATAACTGGTAGAATAATAGTTTTATATATTTTCAGTTTAACGTTTTTTGAAAGGAGTTGGGACATCAAAAGTCTCTGCAATGCGTAATATTATTATAACAAATAATGACAAATTATTAATTTATTGTCAAAAATAATATTAGTTAGATGTGTCTGTTAATACTTTTATTTTCAATCTGTTTCTGAAAGATGGTAAAGTTTGGTAGTCTGTGACATAGGGCGGAAGGGAATTCCATCTTCTAGCAAGAGAAACTGTAAAAGATTTCGAGTAAGAGATAGTGTGATGAGGAGGTATGCAAAGGAGAATGTCCTAAAATTTTAAGACTGTTACGATTTTTTTAAGAAGATGGATTGAATCTCAGAGTTTGGATTCGTCCAATAACGCTACCATTTACGACCTCATAATTTTAAAAATCGTTAAAAATCGGAGCATACATGTGTACAGAAAGCACATAACAGTAGATAGCTATATGACAAAAAATGTCCTTTATCAAAATAAAAATAAATTTATGTAAAAAAAGGTGTTTGCAAAACATACTACGTAAACAGCATTGAACAGAGCAATTATTTATAAACTGTAAAAAAAGATGAATTGCTATGACATTGGCATTCATTCCGATAAGTACAAGAGTTATGACATATTTGACACGCGATAACACACAAGAATACATAAAAATAGAAATATGGCTGCGAAACATATGTATACACTAAATAAACCTTCTTCATGCTTTACATCATTTTTAAGCAGCACAATAAGGGAAATTATGCTAGGTGAAAAACATATTAGAAAAAACGTTTGAAATGGCACCTCATAAGAATGGAAGAAGAGAGAATACCAAAGAAAATCCATCGTCATCATCATAGTACATTCACAAATTTAGGCCATTTGTTGACCTGTTTCGGCCTCAAGAGAAACACCATCCAGAAGTCTTTTGAGTGGACGTCCTGGTCTTCTTCTTCCTGCAGGTTGATATCTTAACATTTGTTTGGGTATTCTGTGATCTTCCATTCGTTGGAAGGGATAGTGACGTGTGTATAACCTCTCCTACCTAATTCTCATCCTCACCTTCTCGTGGTACAACCCGTTTTCACAAACGAGGCTCTGAGGACCGAGTCACGGCGGTATAACCGTTCCATCAGGTACTGAGTAAATGCAGTATCCTAATGTCTGTCCAGAGACTAAAAGGTAGCAGCCCTACCACTGTACTACTTAGCGTCGGGCCAGTAACCTGTCCTAAGGAACTTCAAAACTACTTTCAAGAAAATCCTTAATCTAAAATTTCAAAATTTGGATCGAAAATATGCTAACCACCTATTCCAATTTAATCATTGTTTCGATCCAAATTTTGAAATGTTACATGTTTGTGTTAAGAGTAAGAAGTTGGAACTTTTGGAGGCTGTAGAAATAAATAAATTGAAAAGTAGTAATAAACAGTTAAATTCTCAACTTGATTTGAATGAATAGCCTTTGTTAAATTAAAAAATTTAAATAAATTATTGTTGTATTGTTGTTTAGATCAGTTGATATGTACTATAATAACACAATTCATAATTTGTTAACATGTCTGAAGAAGGTACAGTGTACCGAAACAGCTATCACTGAATTATATCTTAATAAATATGAAAATCAAATAAAACTAAGTTTTATTTTTATTTAATTAATGAATGTGGATTTTCATCAAGTAAACACCAACTCAATTGATTATTTTAGCGATTAATAGCCGTAGATTTTCAGTTTTTATAGTTGTTACTAATACAAAATGCGTCTGATTAATTTAAATAAATATAAAATAATTCCATTATTCGAGTAAGTCCTGAAGTACTGCATCGCTTCATACAAACAATTTCTAGGAGACATAGTTGTGGTCTAGTGGAGGGAGCTTCTGTTTCCCGTGCATGAGGTCGCATGTTCGATCCTGCTGTTATGTTTTCTTTTGTCTCGTCCTTATTTCAATTAATTTTCTTTCTTTTGTTCCGTTTATTTTCCTTTGTTTTATTTTCAGTATTTACCGCATTACTTATTTACACGAAATTATTTTCCATTGCACGACACACAACCAAATAGAACGGATGTAGTTTCTCAAATAGTTGTATACTTGTGTACCAAATAGCTGATTTCTGATCATGCGCAGTGGCTTCGTTCTGAAACTTGGGAAATTATATGTGCTCCATCAATTATTTCAAAGGCTGTACAAATTTTCATGAAGATGGATTGAGCAGTTCAGAAGTAACATATATATAGTCGGACCAACGGATCTGTGCCCCTGTAGCGCTGGCATCGTTCTTCGAAAATTACACGTCAGTTGTCACACACACCATTTCACCGCGCTGCCCTCCCACTACGTCAAATAGAAGCCACTGTAACTGACCGAGTAGGGACGTTGCCAAACTTCCCCCGGTGTCAGCCTCTTGAATATTGTAAGGTTAATTATTACTTATTCATATTTAATTTAAGTCGGTCTAATGACACTGATTGATTTCTACGATTAATGGATATAATTATAATAGTGGATATTTGTTGGTTAAATGGAAATTACGTGAAGGGAATCTACATATGTTGTTTTTAAAGATAAATGTTTCGTCATATATACTTCTCCTTCACCTCGTTGTCTTATTTGGTTAGATTTGGAACGTAATCTTGAAGTCATAACAAAATTATAAAATTATAGGAATGAACGGACAGTCATATACCCTCCTTCTTTCTCATCCGGGCTAGGGACCGGCTATGGCGAAGTTACTACATGCTACGATTTTATTTACATATTATATAACATACTGATACTATACAGGAATTCTATTTTATGCTTATGAATTAAGCTAATGATAATAATTTACAATTACATACTATTACCGATCCAAGTGTTTTGTGCAGGCGGAAAATATGTTAACTAACAGTCTTTCTCTTTCTATTCCTTACTATGTTGCCACTTCCTGTCTTTTGTGTTATGTTGTTTGATTGGCAGGTGGAGAGCTGACAAATACTATGTATTTTAATGATCCGTCGTTCTGCGCGGTCAGTGGCAGAATGACTAACTTGACAACCCTGTTACTTTTGGTGTTACGTCAAGGAATTAGCTGTCCCTTCCTTGCCCTTCTCATTACATGTTGCCACTTGTGATTTATTGTGAGGCTGGTAACAGAGAGACGACAAATACTGTGATTTTAAATGATCCGACCGCTAGAGCGTTCCGTGCTTAAATGACTAATTTGACAACCATGTTAAGAATTTTCACACGTGTTTAGAGATTCTCCCCCCATATTTGAAGTTGAAAAATTTCAATACGTGATCGGATGTACAGTTTTCTCCTACATCCCTTCCACAGATTCTTTAGATCGGCAACACTAGCGCTAAAACTCTTCCCCTCCGCCCGTGAACAGTTAACTTGGATGTGTAATATATAACATAACATACTGATACTGAGTTGACAACGCTGGACTGTGAGTGCAAATTAGCGTTGTGCCCACCCTGTTCATTTCGAGAAGTAGTTCGTTCACTCGCACTCACTTTTATGAACCATTCAATTGAACTAGTTCGTTCACAAAATTTAGCGAAGCCCTTCATTCGCCAAGCAAAAAAAAAAAAAAAAAAAAAAAAAAAAAAAAAAAAAACGGGCTGGTGGAGGGGGAAGCACGAAGACACGAGCATGGGGTGACTTGACGTTAACCAATCACGTGGTAGCTGTGGATTTTAAACATAAACGTAAATAATTCTGTTAATTCTATTTTAATTTATTTGAGCAAGAAAAATTCTAATATGACTGCTACCATACTTTAGTTTATTTTATAATTACTTATACCTCCTTTTATTTCTGTTGTAACTGTATTATTTGCATAATTGTATTTATATACAGATTTTCAATGTTTACATATTTTATTTCAAGTTGTAAATGTTAATAAAAAACAAAATCGTAACTCTATGATTTGAAGAAAAAAAAGGTGTGGAGTATTTTAAAACTTTTAAGGAAGATATATTTTATTTTATTTATATATGTATTATTTACACATATTATTTGCATAATAGTTCTTTAAAAAGAAAGAAATATGCAAGATCGTACTATTGGCAATTACTTGATCTTAATCTTTACAACCCCTAAACTAAAAATATAAAGAGGGTGAATACTGGGTAGGCCAACACAATTTAGCCTTGTGTGTGCACTTTTACAGAATAGCTTCTAATTCGCGATCAAGAAAAAGTAGTGAAATTTGGGGTTTCTTCGCCGATTTAGGCGATGGTAAAGCAAAGTGTAACTTTTGTTCTAAACACAGTTTCATTCAGGGGGCGAGATGCTTTTAAACTTGCACGGCATATTCGCCCTAAATGTTTAGCAAGGTAAGATTTTTACTAAATTTTTCAACAGCTTTTTGTAAACCTAATAAAATATGTTGTTTTAAAACTTGGATAAAATGGATTTTTATTAAATACTTTCGGAATTCCAGTAAATAAAATGTAAAGTGATTGTAATGTTAGACTACATTAGATTTGTAGCGTTAGTAATGCCGTAGATCAAAAGGAGTAATCCCTGAGTAATGCTGCGTATGAGTGATGACGTAAGCAAGAGCGGGAAGGTGCCGTAATGTACATGTACTGAATGAAGGAGCGTGTCGAATGTTGAGAGTTTGAAGTACAGAAGTGTTTAAAGCCAGTTCACTCTGTCAAAGGTAGTTCGTTCCTCTAAGACACTTCACTCTTCCAAGGTAGTTCGTTCTTTGATACCACTTCGTTCATCTAAAACACTTCACTCTTCTAAGATAGTTCGTTCTTTTATACCACTTCGTTCTTCCAAGGTAGTTCGTTCTTCTATGTAACTTCACTCAGGCGAGATAGTTCGTTCCTCTATGGCAGTTCACTCTGGCAAGATAGTTCGTTCCTCTCAGACACTCACTGCGGTACGAGCGATATGGATGACGTAGGAAAGAGGCGGGGACATGCAAGGTCGATGGGCGGAGAAATGTAGAGTAATCAACGAATGACCGAAAGTTGATTTGGAGTGAGACATCTATGATCTAGAGCTTGAAATAAAATTTTAATTTTAATTTTAAGTAGCAGTAGTGAACTCTGTACTGGCCGTTCACTAAAAGTGAGTAACTTTTTTACACTTCACTGTAGTGAAGCGTTCTTTTTAAACGACTCACTCTCGAATTACCCATCACTAGTGCAAATAATATCCCGCAAGAAAGATCAAAACTGTGAGTAATGGGAGGGGAGAAAGAGAGAGAGATAGAAAATAGAGACAGGCAAGAATGCAGGGAGGGAAATAATTGACCGGGGGAGAAACGGAATTAGTGTTTAGTTCACCGGGGGCACAGATCCGTTGGTCCAAGAATAAAGCACAAACGTACGCAGACTGAATTTTTATAAACAAAGATATAAAGTTGTTTGTGTTTTGTTATAAAATACAACATTAATTAGAACAGATAATTAAAATGCTATCTATGATTGTGGCTGTGATACACGTACGTAGCGATGCATTAATAAAGCGGGTCACGACCTCAACTCTGCTTGCTAATTCATAGCACAGCAGCGCCATATACAGGGTGACTGTAATATCATTCCTTATGAGTGTACATTTTTCTTTAATGAGTTCAGCTCCTTCTATTTCTGTCCTGAGACTATATTGGTACCCTGCTCATCTCCTTCTCGATGGTGCGACATGCTTAAAAGGGTTCCTTACGCTTATTCTTAGTCATGTATTGTCTTCCAACTTGGTTGCAATAAGCCTACATTAATCTAATTCTCCATTCATAAGTAATGCCACGAGTGATTTCCAAATTATCGATAAATTCACGACTCACGAAGTGAGGAGTGAATTTATCTAGAGAATTTCGAAATCAAGAGTGGTATTTGTTAGGACTATTTAACGAATAAAATTAAACTGTTTACTCACAAATCATTGTTTAAATATAGTTATTTTAAACTATTTATATATTTAATGTTTGAAAACAAATCAGAAATGTGAGGTTATGTTCATTCACTGCTGCTTGATCATATTATTTATTGCCAAATAAGATCGCAATATTGTAAGAGTGCACCCAAGTGGAGAAATAATGAAACACATCAAACTATATATCATAATCAACATTACGGGTTATTCATTTATTTTTTTAGTAAACAACTCAGTAAAATCAAGGAATCTGTTCATTATTTGCCATATTCTATGTATTTGTTGGAGAAAAATAATATTCTGTCCTGTTCAGAACATTAAAGAGGAGGAGCTTTCTTTATCACAAAAGCAGAAGCTGATAAAGAGAAATCGATAAAGAGCGAGGTGAAACACGACTGTCATTGGTTGTAAAACAACATTCATTGAAACGTGATGGTCATTGACTAGCATTTGTGGCATGAGTTAAATTGCCATAGTAATTCTGCCCGAGGGCAGGTCTTTCACTGCATTCATAACATTTTCGTACTATGATTTGCAGCTTTACTAGGGAATTATAGGTGCGGTAGCTTCCCGTTGCTTTCCACACCGGTGAAAGATGATGGTGGCCAGATGATTTTCGGGGACCGTTGGGCCCTAAGCTTCCTGACATTTGTCTAAAGTCATGTATTGTCTTTGAACTTGGTTGCATTAAGTCTACATTAATCTAATGCTCTATCCATAGTAATTCTGCCCGAGGGCAAGTCTTTCACTGAATTCATAGCATTTTCATGCTATGCTTTACAGCTTTACTAAGGAATTATAGGTGTGGTAGCTTCCCGTTGCTTTCCACACCGGTGAAATATGATGATGGCCGGATGATTTTCGGGGACCGTTGGGCCCTAAGCTTCCTCACATTTGTCTTAAGTCATGTATTGTCTTTGAACTTGGTTGCATTAAGTCTACATTAATCTAATGCTCTACCCATAGTAATTCTGCCCGAGGGCACGTCTTTCACTGCAATCATAGCATTTTCGTACTATGCTTTGCAGCTTTACTAGGGAATTATAGGTGTGGTAGCTTCCCGTTGCTTTCCACACCGGTGAAGGATGATGATGATGGCCAGATGATTTTCGGGGACTTTTGGACCCTAAACTTCTTGACATTTGTCATCATCATCATCATCTTAAGGCACGACAACTTCAAAAGTGAAAGTTTTGGCCTTCTCAACAATATTCCTCCATGTCAATCTGTCTCTTGCCATATTCAAATTAGTCACTTTCATTTTCCTTAGGTCGTTCATTGTGTCATTCTCCCATCTGATCTTCGGTCTTCCTACAGCTCAACCTCCTATAGGTTTATTCATACTCCTTTTGACTCGCTTGAGTCGTTTCTTATTGGACTGTCCGGCTGATTCTTGATGAGATTTACAAGCATGTTTTCTTTTACTAGCCTAATACCAAACCCTCAACCTGGAGGACCAGGTCATTTGATTTTAGGGTCTCCGTCCCTTAGATCAGTTGCTTCCACCACAGCTACGGAGTCTGATCCACCCCTTGTTTTTCTGTTGGGGTTTTCTCCCTTAGCCTTTGTAGATCCCTCTACCCCGCAAGGCAGCGGTTTTCCCTGTCAACCTAGGGAGTGGTTGCCTCTTCCGCCTTCAATGCCGTACAGTAGAACTCCTACTCCGCCATATCCGCCGTTGAGGTACATTTGTCTTACAGGCGAGGAAGAACTCCGAAAAAACCCTCACCCAGGAGCCTGTCCCGACCGGGAATCCAACCCGGGCCCGCTGCGTGACAAAGAAGCACGCTACAGCGGTGGACAATCTAATGCTAAATACTCTATAATACTTTAGCATTGCCCTCCCTTTTATGCGGAAGTGAGATTTGGACATTAAAAAAAAGACAGAAGTAGAATCAAGGCAACAAAAATGAAATTTCTCAGAAAGACAGTAGGATACACTCCTTTAGATCGAAAAAAGAATGAAGAAATTTTAGGACAATTAGAAGTGGAATCAGTGGAAGAAAAATTCAACATATATAAATTAAACTGGCTAGACCATGTAAAAAGAATGGATAATTGAAGAATCCCAAATAAATTATGATGCAATGTAAATCCAAAGGACATCGTCGACCAGGAAGTCCTCTTAAAAGACTGGTAGACGGGGCCAAAACAGGTATACGAAGGCCTAATTCGTGACGGATGAAAATGATGAATATAAATACAAAAGTCTGTCATTCAGGAATTGCGTAAACTAAGCGAATCCTCTAACTCACTGGCAATATCGAGCCCGTAGGTGCGGACATAATCTCTCCATACATACCTATCCTGAGCTGTTTTCAATCATCCCCTGTATAATCCACTTTCCTCAAATCATGGTTGTTATTCTCCCACCTTATTCTTCGACTACCAACTGAGTGTTTTCCCTCTGGTTTTCCTACAAGAAGCATACATGCCTCTCTTTCATTCCCCATTCGTGTCACATGTCCTTACCATCGCAGTCTACGAGACTTAACTGTTCTTATTATATCTGGCTTCCTATAAAGACCATGTGGTTCACTGTTACCTAGTCTTCTCCATTCACCTGTCTGTTCATCTCTCTTTGGTCCAAAATTTTTCCAAAGAACTTTATTCTCAAATACTCGTAATCTTTTTTCTTCCCTTAAAGTAAGAGCCGATATTTCGCATCCATAAGCCTGTAATATAACTGGGAGATTATTAGTTTTATATATTCTGAGTGTAACTTTTTTTTAAAGGAGTTGGGACAAGAGTCCCTGTAATGCATAAATATTTATATATTTAATGTAAACGGCGATATTTGAAAACAAATGAGAAACGTTATGTTTCACTTGTTTATCACTGCAACTAGATGATATTATTTATTGCCAAAGGATCGTAATATTGTAAGAATGCACCCTAGTGGAGAAAAAATGAAACAGATCAAACTGTATATTAATTAATTTCTGATGTTGTATGATGTAAATATGTCAATTATATTTTTCTGTAACGTTATTACTTGGAAAGAAATACGTTTAAGAAAGTACAAAAAGTGGTTTCTTTATCTTGTGGTATAATCAATTGCTACAAATGTTTTTATATTATCTCCCGCAACCGCGATAAGGTTACTTTCGTGCACTATATATACAATCTGGTAGCCACATGCAGTCACTGCAAGATAATGCTATGACCTATTCAGAATGTCAAAAAGGGGAAGCTTGATGTTATAGTGATACAATTAAACTGATAAAATCGAGGTGAAAAACGACTGTGATTGGTTGTAAATAAAAAATCATTGAAATATGAATGGTCATTGACTCCCATTTGGGGCATGAGTTAAATAGTCGTAAGTAATGCCACGAGTGATTTCCAAATTATCGATAAATTCACGAAGTGGCGAGTGAATTTATGTAGAGAATTTGGAAATCAAGAGTGGCATTTGTTAGGACTAATTTAATGAATAAAATTAAGCTGTTTACTCACAAATCATTAATAAATATAGTTATTTTAAAATATTTGTATATTTAATGTAAACGGCGATGTTTGAAAACAAACGAGAAGCGTTTGTTATGTTTCAATTGTTCATCACTGCAACCAGATCATATTTTTTATTGCAAAAGGATCGCAGTATTGGAAGAATGCACCCTAGCGGAGAAAAAAATGAAACACATCAAACTGTTTATAACCAATATTAATAGGTTACTAATTAATTTCTGATTCCCTATGATGTAGATATGTCAATTATATTTTTTCTGGAATGTAAATACCTGGGGAAGTAATACGTTCAAGAAAGTGCAAACAGTGGTTTCTTTTTATTGTGGTGTAATCAATTGCTACAATTTTTTTTCTATTATATCTTGCAAGCGTTATCTAGTTACATTCGTGCAGTATATATATATACAATCTGGGAGTTACACGCATTCCATGATTCTTACATCTTGATATATAAATTGCTATATTCAATTTATTTCTTAGAGAGTCAGTCACTGCAAAATAATGCTATGACCTATTCAGAATATTAAAAAGGAAGAGCTTTCTTTAATACGATAAACTTAATTGATAAATAACGGGCGAAACACGACTGTGATTGGTTTAAAACAAACGTCATTGAAACGTGATTGGTCATTGACTCCCATTTGGGGCGTGAGTTAAACAGTATTTAAAAATGCTTATTTGTTATAGTTGTCACTATATGGCAGTTCGACCGATTCGGCGCAGTTGGAAAGCGCGCTAACGTATAGAGTTAGAGGTCTCGGGTTAAAATCCCGACCCAGGCATTTATTTTTCTTTTAATTTTATATTAAGTAAAACTTGCTCACAGCGGAATCGCATTGGACCACTTTTTTTCCACTTTAGACAAAATTCCGCATTATAAAAAAACTATTACTATATAGCTGGCTTAACTTGGTAGAGAGAAAGATGGAGATACAAGGGTAGATCGTTGATCACTTTTAGTCCAGATACAAAAGAAAGAACCCACCCTATTGTCAGATTTTATCTCCCCCCTTGCCCCTATTAACATCTGGGCGAAGAAACCTCCGACAACACTGGTGCGAGTGAGAGAGGTGAGCAATGTTGTCTCATTCTACAAATTTCTCGTAAAGTTAGACCAGAGAGACTATAATAATCTTAGATTATAGAGTTCCGTACATGTCTTTTTACGTACCTTGGATTAATTGTAGTTCCGCTGTCGTTGAAAAGTGAAGTATAGTATGTACAAGCGACTTCGGCGGTAACGCGCGAAAAAAAACAGGCCCGTTCCGTCAGCGTTAAAAATGTCCCTTAGGTGCGTATCCTGAAATTAAAGTACCCAGTATCGGTTTCCGCTAACTACACTTTCGTCCACATGCTTTGATTCCCCGCAAATTTCATTCCACACTACATTGTGTTGTCCTTTAAAACTGTCCACAACCAACCTGAAGATCCATTGAAATCGTTATTCCCTAGGGATTTAGCAACAGCTAGAGCTTGACTTTGGAGCATCGGTCCGAATATTTGGAGATTTATCTTCAATCACTTTCACTTTTTCGTTTAATGAGAATGATACATACGATTTAGCCATCTTTATTCCGTAAATTCAGAACGCTGCCTGTGAAAGATCGGTCTCAGAACTTAAACTTATTTATGATATTACAGTGCAATGGTTATTTGTAAGGGAGGTACGCCTATCTGTATTTCGCATAACGGGTGTACAGTGATGCCGAAATAAAATTTCATGTACAGTTAGAATCTTTACTTTACCCGGCAGCAGGAATCATTCCTTATTGTTTTTCGGCCTGACGGGAATTCAATGAAGTGGAAACTAATTTATTTATCTGTCTTTCCACTTTATATATATATATCATCAATTGCAGGCATGGATTAGGCCATTGGCCTGTTCCGCTTCAGGATAGAAATTGATCCCTCCATCTCTCCTTAGGTCTTCCTGGGTCTCTTCGCCCTGTGGGTCTATAGATCAATAGCTGCAGAGGTAGCCTATTGTTTGGCATTCTAAGAAGGTGTCCATGCCAATTATTTTGATATTTTTGAATGGTTTCAGTTATTGCTGGTGTGTGTGTATATATATATATATATATATATATATAAATATATATATATAATATATATATAATATATATATATATATATATATATATATAATACACACCACACACACACACACACACATATAAAGCGTACTGCTATAAAGTAAAAATATTCTCTTTAATTTACTTACTTGTTATAGTCAGCTACTAGGTGGCAGTGAAGACCGAGTTCTCGCGACATCTAGTAATAATGGAGAATATAATGTATATATAAGAAAAATAAGTGTTTGAATTGGAATCGCCTGGTGGTGTAATGGATAACACGCTGGGGTACCAACCCAGAGATCCGGGTTCGAATTCCGTTCAGGCATTTATTTTTCTTATATATATATATATATATATATATGGTCACACGTAGAAATACATTATATAATGGAAATGGACAGCTAATGACAAATGAGGGAAATTTTGAGGAAGTGGCTGAATTCAAATACCTAGGAACAATAATCACAAATAGAAATGAGATGCACAAAGAAATTAAACATAGGCTCAATTCTGGAAATGCATGCTATTATGCATTGCAGAGACTTTTGATGTCCCAACTCCTTTCAAAAAACGTTAAGCTGAAAATATATAAAACTATTGTTCTACCAGTTATATTATATGGGTGCGAAACATGGACTCTTACTTTAAGGGAGGAAAGGAGATTACGAGTATTTGAGAATAAAGTTCTTAGGAAAATTTTTGGACCAAAGAGAGATGAACAGACAGGTGAATGGAGAAGACTACATAACAATGAACTACATGGTCTTTATAGGAAGCCAGATATAATAAGAACAGTTAAGTCCCGTAGACTGCGATGGGCAGGACATGTTGCGCGTATGGGGAATGAAAGACGTGCATGGAAACTTCTTGTAGGAAAGCCAGAAGGAAAACGCCCAATTGGTAGACCAAAAATGAGGTGGGAGAACAACATTAACTATGATTTGAGGGAAGTAGATTATACAGGGAATGATTGGAAAGCATTAGCTCAGGATAGGGATGTATGGAGAGCTTATGTCCGTGCGGCCATGAACCTACGGGTTCGATAGTGCCAGTGAGTAAGTAAGTAAGTATATATATATATTTGTTTTCATGAATTGTGTAGAAATATCCTTCCGTTTCCGCATTAGACAGATTCCGTTTTATGCAAAATAATTACACGTAAAATTGCTATTATTTCGCCGGGACCAATAAATTTGTTCGCATTGGACAGATTTCCGCGTTATCCACATTCCGGATTAAACAAGTTTTACTGTATATCTCATTGTGACTTTCGGCGTCTACTGGATGGGATCGATGAATAGGACCTATCTATTAACATTTAAAAAAAATATTGCGAATCAAATGGGCGAATCGTGTTTCAATTCAGCGAATCACTTAAACTTACTGAGATTTCTCACCTCTGCTATGGAGAACACAATGCTAGTTTTGTGAAATTCCAGCGCTCGAGAGTCGAGAATCGATTTAGCATCGAGAACAGAGTGTCACGTACTTAGTGAACACGCGAGGAGGTTATCAGTTGCTTATATTTTATTTATGTGACTTCAAAGCATCAGATTAACACACAGCAGCGTGACTTAAAAACCAAACTCACCCCAAATTTTCACTTCTTAAACCTCATTCTAGAAATTAAATTATATCAAAGAGGACGGAAGGGGGAAATGGAATTATTGGTGGGATGAAATTCGGGATCCTTCCGGAAAATTCTCGTATAAGACTTGAAAGCATAATAATAGTCCCTTCGATTGGTTGCAGGCCAAAGGAAGGAATTATTAATCAAGTTATGAACCATCCCTTGTACAAAAAACACCAGATTACGTTTATATAACACTTTGGCTAGACCAGTGTTGACCTATGGTAGTGAAGCATGGACACTAAAAAAGACAACATGAAAGCAGAATAACGGCTTGTGAAATGAGATTCATGCGCAGAACAGCGGGTTACACCAGATGGGATCGGAAAAGGAACACCGATATCTTAAAAGAATTGAAGACTACACCAAATTTGGAATATATTAAACAGTAACAACTAAATTGGAAACACCATCTTGAAAGAATGAGTTCAAATCGGATCCCCAAAGCTGTTTATAATTATATACCAAGAGGACGAAGATCTCTGGGCCGTCCTATGAAACGCTGGAGGGAAAATTTTCTATAGGATCGTAACAGGCCTTGGCCTAATACTTGGAAGGAAGAAGAAGAAGAAGAAATTCGGGATAGTGGCAATTTTGGGGTATGAAGGATCGAGGGTTCAAGTCCCGTTGGGGTCAGGATTTTTAAACTGACCCAAACCCTCTGACGGCACTATGGCCCTGGGGTCGACTCAGCCTCTAACGGAAATGAGTACCAGACGCTTGTTCTGGGGGTAAAGGCGGCCGTCACGCAGGGCTGACAACCCGGCTGACATAAAGTGCCGATTGTCTAGAACATGTGGCAGCCTTAACCTCCTACTACCCCAAGGGCCTCTGGGCCTGTTGTGGGATCACTTTACTTTTTACATAGAAGATCAAAGCTCATAATAGATACAAACCTCTGGAATAAATAAATTCCATGGCGCGCAGGCGTAAAAGGCCCTTAGCCTACCATCCGGTTCCCGGCCTCACATCCGTATATGTCAATCACTGAGGTAGATGATCATCCAGCCAGTGTAGGGGTGACATGTGGTCAGCATGACGATTCCCCCAGCCGTTATAGCTGGTCTTCTCAACCTGGAACCGATATTTATTGTAGCTGCCCAAATGCCTCGCGATGCTGGACAGACCTCTGGAACAAGTAACTAACTAACTAACTCACTGGCACTATCGAACCCGTAGGTGCAGGCCCGCGCGGACATAAGCTTTCCATACATACCTATCCTGAGCCAAAATTTTCCAATCATTTCCTGTATAATCTACTTCCCTCAAATCATAGTTAATGTTATTCTTCCACCTCATTCTTGGTCTACCAACTGGACGTTTTCCCTCTGGTTTTCCTACAAGAAGTTTCCATGCAAGTCTTTCATTCCCCATTCGTACCACATGTCCTGCCCATCGCAGTCTACGGGACTTAACTGTTCTTATTATATCTGGCTTCCTATAAAGACTATCTAATTCACTGTTATGCAGTCTTCTCCATTCATCTGTCTGTTCATCTCTCTGTGGTCCAAACATTTTCCTAAGAACTTTATTCTCAAATACCCGTAATCTGTCCACCGCTGTGGTCTCGGGGTAGCGTGCTGCCTTGTCATGCAGCGGGCCCGTGTTCGATCCCCGGTCGGGACATTTTTTCTGGGTGAGGTTTTTATCGGGGTTTTTCCTCACCTGTAAGACACATGTCAGGACAACTTTAACGCCCAATCGGTCCCCGAAATCATATGGCTATCGCAATCATCATCATTCAAATTCATCTTAGGTTAAGCTTAGGATTAGGGACTCTCCTGGCGCACCATTATCATCATCATCACCCATCATATCATCGGGGCAACGTAACCCCGCCTTCCAGGCGCCCCAACCTCAGAAGTGGGTTACAAATACGCCATGCCAGGAGAGAAACCAGGAATGTCGAAAGACAAACCTGGGGCATTTGAAAAAAAAAAATCTGGAATAAATAAATTCCATGGCGCGACAGGCCTAGAAGACCCTTAAGCCTACAAGCCGGCTGCCGGCCTCACATCCACATGTCAATCACAGAGGTAGATAATCATCAGCCAGTACATGGGTGACATGTGGTCAGCATGTCGAGTCCCCCAGTCTTTATAGCTGGTTTTCTCAACCTGGAACCGTTATGTACTATAGCTACCCAGATGCCTCACGATGCTGGACAAACCTCTGGAACAAGTAACTATCGAACCCGTAGGTTCATGGCCGCGCGGACATAAGCTCTCCGTGCATCCCTATCCTGAGCCAATGTTTTCCAATCATCCCCTGTATATTCTACTTCCCTCAAATCATAGATAATGTTATTCTCCCACCTCATTCTTGGTCTACCAACTGGGAGTTTTCGCTCTGGTTTTCCTACAAGATGCTTCCATGCACATCTTTAATTCCCCATTCGTGCCACATGTCCTGCCCATCGCAGTCTACGAGACTTAACTGTTCTTATTATATCTGGCTTCCTACATAGACCTCGTAGCTCATTGTTATGTAGTCTCCTCAATCCACCTGTCTGTTCATCTTTCTTTGGCCATTACCATCATCATCTATTATATATCATCGGGGTAGCGTAACTCTGCTTTCCAGGCGCCCCAACCTCAGAAGTGTGTTACAATAACGCCATGACTGGAGAGAATACCAGAATGTCGAAATGACAACTTGGCGGCATTGAATTAAAAAAAAAAAGTATAGTTTTGCGCGATAGTGCGTTTTGTCGTACCTACAGCAATGGCGACCATGTTTGAAAGTTCGACTTCCTACATTTCGGGCTTGCCAACCTAAATAACTATACTGTAATATTACATATTACAAACCTCGTGCGGGAAGTAAAACTACTGTCCTTTATGTATACTACGTACAATGTACATTAAAAATATATCCAAAAGGTAGTGTTAATTTACATTATACGAAACAAATCACTGCATTTTAAATGAACTGAACTTTATCTGAAACAGTATGAAACAGTAAATACGTACTTGCTGCCATTTTACGACTGATTGGTGTCACGGTTTTCTGTATTCTTAACTAATAAACATTGCATACACTGTTAACGTTAGTCAGTTGTCTATATATATTTTTTTATTATTCCGGCTTTTACAATGAATATACATTTTTCCGGTACCCATGTTCACAGTTAACTACACATTTGTTTCAACACATTTTTCCATTTTTGTCTGTTCATCCATATATCTTCTTCTATTTCCCATTCCCTCTTAGTTTCGTTGATTCCCTGAATCCACGTAATATTTGGTCTACCCTTCTTTTCCCTTCCCTGTGGTTCCCAATCCATGATTATCTTAGGTAGTCTTCCTTCTTCCCATCCTTCTAATGTGTCCGTACCAATTTGTTTCTTCTTTATAAAATCTAATATTGAATATTGTACCTGCAGTTTTTTCTTTTATATATGAATTTCTGATTTTATCCTTCCTGGATATTCTTGCAGCACGTCTCCAGTAGTCCATTTCAGTGGCGAGCATTTTTTTTTTTCATTTGTGCATTTAAAGCCCACACATCAGCTCCATAGGTAATAATGCTTCTGATTATTGTATTAAAAATAGTTTTTTTTTGTTTTGTTTCTTTGAAGCACAGCCGGACAGTTGTCTATAATGAACGCAAATATTTCCAACCAAGATATTATTATTTTACTATTATTTATTATTTTGAAAACAGCGTCGCGCAACAAAAAAAATAATGTACAACGCACGTTTGTGAAGTGTTTTACAGAATATTGGAAATTAGAAACGTCGCTATCCCTCGGTTTTTAAACATTTTCCTCGCTTCTGTAAATACCATTTCCCAACCTCGCATCATAATATACTAATGTTTAATGATTACTGGTGAAGGAAATTATACGCTTTTTTGCTTTTATCAAAGCTGGAATGAGATTGAATTTATCAGCGGATGTGTTTCTGCAATTGGGACAAACTCTTAATTGTGTACATGAAGTTCGTGATGGTAGCGAGAAAATTGGACAGAAAATGCAATCTGTTACTTTGCCAGTTCTATTTCAGAAAATGCTGGATTCCTAACCTATGGCTTACTGGTCGTAAAGACTATTTACCAGCAGACCTATATATAGCTTAGCACAACTCAAAACATTTCACGTGATATTGTCATATTTTCCCCTCCCCCCCCCCCTCTACGTATGTTAGCACAATGGATATTATACCAGCCATTTCTCGCCTCAAAGCTTAGTTTGCCCAAATGATGATAACATACGACCATCTTCTATTACTTCCTTTTGATGTCCCAACTCCTTTGAAAAAACGTTAAACTGACTATTTAATTCATGCCCCAAATGGGAGTCAATGACCAATCACGTTTCAATGATTTCTGTTTTACAACCAATCAGAGTCGTGTTTCACGAAATATTTATCAGTGTTATAATTACCATATTAAAGAAAGCTCCTCCTTTTTAATATTCTGAACAGGTCTGGCCATTATTTTGCAGTGACTGAGCCTGTAAGAAATACGGCTACCAGATTGTGTATATAGGCTAGTGCATGAATGTCAACACATGCCGCATGCGGGAGTTAATATAAAAACATTTGTAGCAATTGATTATACCACCAAAAAAAGAAACCACTGTTTGCACTTTCTTAAATGTATTTTTTTCCCCAGGTAATAATTCAGAAAAATATAATTGTCATATTTACATCATACGACATCAGAAATGTATTAATATACAGTTTGATCTGTTTAATTTTTTTCTCCACTAGAGAGCATTCTTACAATATTGCGTTCCTTTGGCAATAAATAATATGATCAGATTGCAGTGATAAACAAAGGAAGCAGATGAAGCGTACCCCTATCGTTTCTCATTTGTTTTCAAACATCGCCATTTACATTAAATATATAAATATTTTAAAATAACTATAGTTAAATAATGATTTGTGAGTAAACAGCTTAATTTTATTCGTTAAATAGTCCTAACAAACGCCAATCTTGATTTCCAAATTCTCTAGATAAATTCACTCCTCACTTCGTGAGTCGTGAATTTATCGATAATTTGGAAATCACTCGTGGCATTACTTATGAGAATATATAAAGCTATTATTTTACCAGTTATATTATATGGGTGCGAAACATGGACTCTTACTTTTTTTTTGTAAGCCCATGTTTCTCTTAACAGATATTTAGGCGCTCTCCCCCACAGGGAAGAATTTGAACCATACTAATTTAGTTACACTTGTTTTCGTATAGATGCCATTTGAGTGGTCCGTGGTCAGCGTTCCGCCTCATACTGACATCTAGGAAACCAAGATAGTACTAGGACGGGAAAATTCGGTAAATTTTGCTTAGAGGCCTTTTCATTCAGACTTAAGGATCTTTTACGAGCCTGAAAATCTTCAGACTCGGGACCCACGGCTTAAAGTCCCTCCCGGAGGACTTGCTCCTTGGATTTATCCATCCTAAAAATCCATCGACCCCGGCCGGGTTTGAACCTGCGACCCTCGGGACCAGAGGCAAGGAGCATAACCACTAGACCACCGCGGCCGACTTGACTCTTACTTTAAGGGAGAAAATGAGATTACGAGTTTTTGAGAATAAAGTTGTTAGGAACATTTTTGGACCAAAGAGATGAACAGACAGGTGAATGGAGAAGATTACATATGAATGAACTACATGGTCTTTATAGGAAGCCAGATATAATAACAGTTAAGTCTCGTAGACTGCGTTGGCCAGGACATGTTGCACATATGGGGAATGAAAGACGTGCATGGAAGCTTCTTGTAGGAAAGCCAGAGGGAAAACGCCCAGTTGGTAGACCAAGAATGAGGTGGGAGAACAACATTAACTATGATTTGAGGGAAGTGGATTATCCAGGGAATGATTGGAAGGTATTATCTCAGGATAGGGATGTATGGAGAGCTTATGTCCGCGCGGCCATGAACCTACGGGTTCGATAGTGCCAGTGAGTAAGTAAGTATCATTCGTAAGTCCGTCACGCAGGAATTGCGTAAACTAAACGAAAATCTCAGTAATACAGTAAAACTTGTTCAAAGCGGAATCGTGAGATCAATTTTTTTTTCCGCATTATACAAAATTCCGGATTATAAAAAACAAAAACATTATTAACTAGCCTTAAAATATAGAGTGCCGTATGTCTTTTTACGTACTTTGGATTAATTTATAGTTCCGCTGCCGTTGAAGAGTGAAGTATGTTATGTACAAGCGACTTCGACAGTAACGCGCGAAAAAAAAAATCCGTTTCGTCAACGTTAAAAATGTATCTTGCGCGTATCCTGCAATTAAAGTATGCAGTTTCGCTTTCCACTCACTAACTATACTTTCATCCACATCCTATGATTCCCCGCAAATTTCATTCCACCCTAAATTGTGTGTTTTAAAACTGTACAGGCAACACGAAGATGCCTTGAAATCGTTATTCTCTAGGGATATAGCAACAGCTAGAGCTTGGCTTTGGAGCATCGGTCCGGAAATTTGGAGATTTTTTGATCGTTCGCTTATAAACACACCCACACTACTTAGTCCACCGCTGTGGTCTCGAGGTAGCGTGCTGCCTTGTCACACAGCGGGCCCGGGTTCGATCCCCGGTCGGGGCAGTTTTTCTGGGTGAGGTTTTTATCGGGGTGTTTCCTCACCTGTAAGACAAATGTCAGGAAAACTTTAAGGCCCAAACGGTCCCCGAAATCATATGGCTATCATCATCATATATATATATATATATATATATATTGCAGAAGTCCAACGTTGTGTTTTACTGATTTTTAACCGGAGTTTAGAGGTAGATTTTATTAGTTCTAAAATGTATGATGAAATTGAAATGCTGATGTATACATATTAGAAAAGTTGTTAGTAGTTAAGATTTACAATCTATAGATGGAATTTAGCGGTATATGAATGCGGGTGTTGGCAACACTGACCTTGCTTTTAACGTATAATTGAGCCATATGTAGAGTGACTTTATATGGGAACCCAGATGCGCGTAATTTGGGCAGAAACTTGTCCTGCACCGGGTCAAGGATATTAGTGAATCATTACTTTCGTATAAAATATGCAAAGATTTATGCACTACATTATGCTCTATGCATTAGTTAGGAGAGCATTTAATAGGAAGGTAAATGTATTTACAAATAGGAGCTTAAATATAGATAGATTTCAGTCAAAAAATTATAAAATTTAAAAGAGTAACAGGAATTATAAATAATATTTT
Source organism: Diploptera punctata (assembly GCA_030220185.1). NCBI lineage: Eukaryota > Metazoa > Arthropoda > Insecta > Blattodea > Blaberidae > Diploptera > Diploptera punctata. Next base: position 800,840 of record JASPKZ010001620.1, read on the forward strand.
CAAGCCAAACACAGTACAGCAACACACACGAACTAGAATTTATAAAACACTGGCCAGACCCATATTATGTTACGGCAGTGAGGCCTGGACAATTCGCAGTGTAGACGAATAAAGACTAACTGCGGTAGAAATGAAATTTATGAGACGTACTGCGGGCTACTCAAGAACAGACCATAAAAGGAATTCTGAGATTCTCAAAGAATTACACACAGAATCAGTCATGGAATATGTACAACAGTACAGAAACAACTGGAAATCTCACGTACGAAGAATGAGCAGAACAAGAATACCACGTCAGATCTTAAATTACCAGCCACCAGGCAAGAGATCTCTGGGCAGACCCTTCAAACGTTGGATTGAGACCGTAACAGACCACTAGGTCATCACATGAAAGGAATAATAATAATAATAATAATAATAATAATAATAATAATAATAATAATAATAATAATAATAATATAGATAAGCAGCAATATACAGGGTCTTGCAAAAACAACTGAGGTGAGGTGGTATATTGAGATATGTTGATCATTTTTTAATAATATACCAATGTCCGTAGCGTAGTGGTTAAGGCAGTGCGCTACAAACCGGAAGGTCGAGGGTTCAAGTCCCGATGGGGTCAGGATTTTTAAACTAACCCAAACCTGGTGGCACCATGTTCCTGTGGTCGACTCAGCCTCTAACTGAAATGAGCACCAGACTCTTGATCTGGGGGTAAAGACGGCCGTCACGCAGGGCTGACAATCCGGCTGACATCAAGTGCCGATTGTCTAGAAAAAGTGGGAGCCTTAACATCTTACTACCCCAAGGGCCTCCCGAGGCCTGTAATGGTAACACTTTACTTTACTTACCAATGTCCAGAAATGATGCGTTTTCACACAATGAGTAGCTAACTTCTCAAGAGTTCCGTTAGTTGGATTTCAAGACTCGATATTTGACAATACTGTCACAGTCACATCAAGTTTTCAAAATATCCACCTCCCATCTCATTGCAGAGCGTTCATCGGCGGTGTAGTGATTGGCGCACACGTTCACATACACCTGGCCTTGTTTGGATTATTTCTGCAGCAGCTTGGATTTAGGCTATAAGATCCATACGTGACACTACTGGAGTCTGGTAAACATGCTGTTTCATGTCGTCCCACAAAAAGTAGTCGAGAGGGTTAAGATCAGGTGATCTCGGAGACCAAGGGACTGGTCTCCCTCGACCTGGATACGTGGTAACGAAAAGTCTCCTCACATTGTCATGGAGGTGAGCTGGAGCTCCGTTATGTTGCAGCCACATTCCGTTGCGAATACACGTTTTACTGCATATTTATCCATTTGTTAAGTTTGGGCACCTGGAAGACGTAGTTATGTTACCCCATTGATATGATGGGTGATAACTGACAATGAAGCGCCAGGAGAGTTCTTGACCTAAACTTAAACTAAATTCCAAACAATGACAGCCACAGGAAAATAATAAATTATAATTAAGGAAAAATTTCTATGGTCTGACCGGGAATCGTATCCTCGACCTCATGAACTGTGTCAGAAACACTGACCACTAGCCCACGAGGCTACATAATCTCATATTTGGTTCTGTTATGATTGATTGATTTCTGTTCGTCTCACTGCGGGACATGGGCGCTTCCCTAGAGGAGGACGTGTGTTCCACTGGGGTAAATTTTCCGGCAGTAAAAATAGTCTCCCCATACGGTTCTCCGGCGAGGAATACTTCAGGGAATCCATAGCAAAGGTTCAAAGTGGCTGACTTCAAATACCTAGGAACAAAACTACAAACAGAATGAGATGCACAAAGGAATTAAACATAGGTTCAATTTTGGAAATGCGACCAGCCCCATGGGCTAGTGGTTAGCGTTTCCGACTACAGTTCGTGAGATCTCGAGTTCGATTCCCGGTCAAACCATAGGACTTTTTCCTGTGGTTGCCCATGGTCTGGAATTTAGGTTAAGAACTCTGCTGGCGCTTCATTATCATTTATCACCCATCATATCATCGGGGTAACGTAACTCCGCTTTCCAGGTACGCCAACCTAAGAATTGAATTTCAATCCCGCAAATGCCAGGGAAGAAAACTAGAAATGCCATAAAAGACAAACTGGTGGCATTAGAAAAATCTGGAAATGTGTAGTATTAGGCATTACAGTGACTCTTGTCATCCCATCTTCTCTAAAAAAAACCGTGTTTTATTAGGAATATTCCATAATACAGTGGTCAGTGTTTCTCCTTCAACCCAAAGTGATTTGTCGCTGGAGGTTCCTGTGTAAAGCATCTTCTTCCCTCAAATCTCTAGCTTCCATATTTATCCTCTCCATCTATCCAACGTTCTCTTATACGTCTGCCTCTTCCATTACTTTTCCAATCAAGGATCTTCTTTGGTATTCTCTCTTCTTCCATTCTTATGAGGTGTCGTTAAACCGGAAATATATAAAACTGTTATTCTCCATTATATGGATGCGAAACATAACTTCTTACTATAGGGGAGGATAAAATATTACGAATATTTGAGAATAAAGTTCTTTGGAACTTTTTTTGGACCAAAGAGAGTTGAACAGACATGTGAATAGAGAATACTACATAACAGTGAGCTACATGATCTTTATAAGACACCAGATATAATAAGAACAGTTAAGTGGTGTGAACTGCCATGGGCAGGACATGTGACACGTATGGGGAATGAAAGACTACATGAAAGCTTCTTGTAGGAAAATCAGAGGGAAAAGCGCCTCAGTTGGTGGAACAATAATTAGATGGGAGAATAACGTTAACCGTGATTTGAGGGAAGTAGATTATACAGGGAATGTTTGGAAAAGATTAGCTAAGGATAGGGGTGTATGGAGAGGTTATGTCCATGAGGCCATGGACCTACGGGTTCGGCAGGGTCAGTGAGTTATAGTATAGGGTTATATCATGTAGTTCCCTATTTCATCTTAAGCTCCAGCGTCCATTTTCCTTTATCTACCCAAAATTTATTCTCAAAATATCCCTTCGTAAGGCATGCAATGCATTTTTCGATCTTCTGTGTCGTCCAGGTTCCACGACTTGGCTGAGAACCGGCATTATTGTGTTTTGTAAACCCTATTTTATTGATTCAATACAACAGTGATGCAAGTAAGGCAATTAGATCTAATCCAGAGATAAGCAAACTAAACACAGATTTAAGAAAACTATTAAATTAATTAACTCTCTGGCTCTACGGAACCCGTAGGTTCATGGCTGCGCGGACATAAGCTCTTCACACATCCCTACCCTGAGCTTTTGTTTTCCAATCATCGCCTGTATAATCTACTTCCCTCAAATCATGATTAATGTTATTCTCCCACTTCTTTCTCGGTCTGCCAACTGGGCGTTTTTTTCACGTATTCTTACAAAAAGCTTCTATGCCCCTCTTTCACTCATTAATTATTTTAATTAATTAAATTGTATTAATTATTTAAATGTTTAGGTAGACATCGTCCGATTCCTAATAACCAATTTTGTCGCTCCATCCAATCTCCTGGTTGTAGATGTTTTCTCCTTCATGTATAAATATATTCCCTCACTCCAGGAGGTTTTAGGTCTTCCTCTGCCTCGTCTTCCCTCAGGTTTCCATTCCAAAACACATTTTGGGTAGCCGTACCTCTTCCATTCGCTGGACATGTCCGTACCATCTTAATTGCTGAGTTTTACTATAATCTAAAATAGTGTCTTCAATCTACATTTTCTCCCTTATATCTGAGTTCCTAATTTTTTTCTCTTCTTGAAATTCTTGCTGCCCTTGGTATAAATTCTATTTCCGTTGCGAAAATATACTTATTTGTTTTTGTTGTTAATGGCCAAGGTTCTGCTCCATAAGTAATGATGCTTTTAACAATTGTATGATATATATATTCATTTTATTTTTATTACTTATATTTTTATCCCACAATATTCTATTGAGGCAAGCAATTGCAAATTTTTCTTTATTATTTATAGTTTTAATTTCCTCTTCATAACTTCCATTTTTATTTATTTTAATTCCTAAATATGTGACTTCACTACAAGATTTTATCGTTTCTCCAGTCTCCAAAATTAAATTTTGTTCTGGTTCAGCAATTGATAAATATTTTTATTTCCAATAAAATATCTCCGATTGAGGGTCTTTCCACTTTTCAGCGGTTGCCCTTTTTACCAGCCGGCTGCTGGCCCTTCACATCCACATGTGTCAATCACAGAGGTAGATGTTCAACAGGCAGTGTAGGGGTGACATGTGGTTAGCATGTCGAGTCCCCCAGCCGTTATAGCTGGTTCCTCAACCTGGAGCCGCTACTTATTGTAGCTACCCAATTGCCTCACGATGCTGGGTGGGCACCGGTCCCATACTGGCCGAAATACCATGAGAAAATTTCTTCCCCCATGGAGACTCGAACCAGCGCAAGTCCCGTAGCTCTGCGCCAAGGCTTCCTACCTTAACCGCTCGGCTACGGCGCAGGACTTAAAAATCTAAATACTTAAAAGTAAGTTGAACATTAATGTGGCATTTAAAACTAATAAAACTTCACAAAATATAATAAAAAATAATAAAACCAAAGTAAAAAAAGAACAATTATCAGGTGTATATAAATTGAAGTGTGGCACATGTGACAATGTCTATATAGGACAAACTGGTAGACCTTTTATGTCTCGTATAAAGGAACACATGAGAGCATATAACAGAAATTTAGATAATTGAAAGTATGCTAACCACCTACTCCACTGTTTTGATTCAAATTTTACATGTTTGTGACAAAGGAAAGAAGTTGGATCTTTTAGAAGTCGTAGAGATAAATACATTGAAAAGTGGTAATACGCTGTTAAATTCACAACTAGATTTGAATGAATCGCCTCTTTTAAATTTATAATAGAGATTGTAAAAAAAATTATAATAGAGATTGTAATAAAAAATTGTTGCAGTTGAATTTTGGACGTTGAAACAGAAGGATATTCAGATACTTAGATCTGCTGAAATTACATACCTTAGGAGGACTGCAGGATACACGCTACTAGATCACAAAAAAAAATGAAAACATCTTAGAAGAATTACACATGGAATCTTTAGAAAACAAAATTTCTGAAAATAAGTCAAGATGGATGCAACATGTTCATCGAATGGAAGATCACAGGATACCCAAACAAATGTTAAGCTATCAACCTGCAGGAAGAATACCAGGACGTCCACTCAAAATACTTCTGGATGATGTTTCTCTGAGGCCGAAACAGGTCAACAAATTACCTAAATTCGCGAATGTACTATGTTGATGATGAAATAAAACTGCGGATTCAATAATTCGTATTCCGGTAGTTACTTTTTTCTGTTAGTTATATCTAAAATAAACTTGTCAGTAATACTGATTTCTGTTTTGTTGCAGGTAAATGAACTGATGAGTGTTGTCCTGCATGACGTTTTGGTCGGTAAGTTAAAATAAACATAAGGTAGAATGATAGTGGCCCATTTCACAGCTTTGATTCTATAGTGGCAACATCTGATAGCACATTTCACGCTACCTCGAACTCGTCTGTTAAGACTAAATAAATATTTACATACTTACATTCGTCATTCAATGGTATTCAGGTGCCGCCATATAACTGAAAGCTTTGCTGACGTCAGAGCCAAGCACATTTCACGCTACCTCGAACTCGTCTGTTAAGACTAAATAAATATTTACATACTTACATTCGTCATTCAATGGTATTCAGGTGCCGCCATGTAACTGAGAGCTTTGCTGGCGTCAGAGCCAAGCACATTTCACTCTACCTCGAACTCGTCTGTTAAGACTAAATAAATAGTTACATACTTACATTCGTCATTCAATGGTATTCAGGTGCCGCCATATAACTGAAAGCTTTGCTGGCGTAAGAGCCAAGCACATTTCACGCTACTTCGAACTCGTCTGTTAAGACTAAATAAATAGTTACATACTTACATTCGTCATTCAATGGTATTCAGGTGCCGCCATATAACTGAAAGCTTTGCTGGCGTCAGAGCCAAGCACATTTCACGCTACCTCGAACTCGTCTGTTAAGACTAAATAAATAGTTACATACTTACATTCGTCATTCAATGGTATTCAGGTGCCGCCATATAACTGAAAGCTTTGCTGACGTCAGAGCCAAGCACATTTCACGCTACCTCGAACTCGTCTATTAAGACTAAATAAATAGTTACATACTTACATTCGTCATTCAATGGTATTCAGGTGCCGCCATATAACTGAAAGCTTTGCTGACGTCAGAGCCAAGCACATTTCACGCTACCTCGAACTCGTCTGTTAAGACTAAATAAATAGTTACATACTTACATTCGTCATTCAATGGTATTCAGGTGCCGCCATATAACTGAAAGCTTTGCTGACGTCAGAGCCAAGCACATTTCACGCTACCTCGAACTCGTCTGTTAAGACTAAATAAATAGTTACATACTTACATTCGTCATTCAATGGTATTCAGGTGCCGCCATATAACTGAAAGCTTTGCTGACGTCAGAGCCAAGCACATTTCACGCTACCTCGAACTCGTCTGTTAAGACTAAATAAATAGTTACATACTTACATTCGTCATTCAATGGTATTCAGGTGCCGCCATATAACTGAAAGCTTTGCTGGCGTCAGAGCCAAGCACATTTCACGCTACCTCGAACTCGTCTGTTAAGACTAAATAAATAGTTACATACTTACATTCGTCATTCAATGGTATTCAGGTGCCGCCATATAACTGAAAGCTTTGCTGGCGTCAGAGCCAAGCACATTTCACGCTACCTCGAACTCGTCTGTTAAGACTAAATAAATAGTTACATACATTCGTCATTCAATGGTATTCAGGTGCCGCCATATAACTGAAAGCTTTGCTGACGTCAGAGCCAAGCACATTTCACGCTACCTCGAACTCGTCTGTTAAGACTAAATAAATAGTTACATACTTACATTCGTCATTCAATGGTATTCAGGTGCCGCCATATAACTGAAAGCTTTGCTGACGTCAGAGCCAAGCACATTTCACGCTACCTCGAACTCGTCTGTTAAGACTAAATAAATAGTTACATACTTACATTCGTCATTAAATGGTATTCAGGTGCCGCCATATAACTGAAAGCTTTGCTGACGTCAGAGCCAAGCACATTTCACGCTACCTCGAACTCGTCTGTTAAGACTAAATAAATAGTTACATACTTACATTCGTCATTCAATGGTATTCAGGTGCCGCCATATAACTGAAAGCTTTGCTGACGTCAGAGCCAAGCACATTTCACGCTACCTCGAACTCGTCTGTTAAGACTAAATAAATAGTTACATACTTACATTCGTCATTCAATGGTATTCAGGTGCCGCCATATAACTGAAAGCTTTGCTGACGTCAGAGCCAAGCACATTTCACGCTACCTCGAACTCGTCTGTTAAGACTAAATAAATAGTTACATACTTACATTCGTCATTCAATGGTATTCAGGTGCCGCCATATAACTGAAAGCTTTGCTGACGTCAGAGCCAAGCACATTTCACACTACCTCGAACTCGTCTGTTAAGACTAAATAAATAGTTACATATTTACATTCGTCATTCAATGGTATTCAGGTGCCGCCATATAACTGAAAGCTTTGCTGACGTCAGAGCCAAACACATTTCACGCTACCTCGAACTCGTCTGTTAAGACTAAATAAATAGTTACATACTTACATTCGTCATTCAATGCTATTCAGGTGCCGCCATATAACTGAAAGCTTTGCACACGTCAGAGCCAAACACATTTCACGCTACCTCGAACTCGTCTGTTAAGACTAAATAAATAGTTACATACTTACATTCGTCATTCAATGGTATTCAGGTGCCGCCATATAACTGAAAGCTTTGCTGACGTCAGAGCCAAACACATTTCACGCTACCTCGAACTCGTCTGTTAAGACTAAATAAATAGTTACATACTTACATTCGTCATTCAATGGTATTCAGGTGCCGCCATATAACTGAAAGCTTTGCTGACGTCAGAGCCAAGCACATTTCACACTACCTCGAACTCGTCTGTTAAGACTAAATAAATAGTTACATACTTACATTCGTCATTCAATGGTATTCAGGTGCCGCCATATAACTGAAAGATTTGCTGATGTCAGAGCCAAGTAGGTGTGTTGTGTTTACTAAAGAATTTTCTCTTATTGTTGTAATCACTGTAGTGTGCAGTGATTTCTATATTGTAATCAGATTGATGTAATTGTGGTGGCATTGCCTTTTTGTTCATTGTACAGGTGCAGCGTAAGTCAGTTAATCGAAAATGCAAATGTATTATTTTATGTAGCTATTAAGAGGGAGAAGTTATATACAGTATCCTGCTGGAGTTCGGAATTCCTAAAAAGTTAGTTAGACTTATACGAATATGTCTAAATGACACAAAGAGTAGGGTGCGTGTAGGCAAACAGTTTTCGGATACTTTTGAAATCTACAATGGGTTGAAGCAAGGAGATGCACTATCTCCTCTACTATTTAATTTTACACTAGATCATGCCATCAAATCTTTAGAGGATGGAGAAGGCCTACATCTCAACGGTATTAATAAGCTGTTAGTTTATGCTGATGATAATATAGTAGCCTATTATTAGGCGATAGCGAAGAGATACTAAAGGTCAATACGCACACACTATTGAGTAACACTAAGAAATTGGGACTGGAAGTAAATATCAATAAAACTGAATATATGGTCACAGATTGAAATACATTATATAATGGAAATGGACAAATGAGGGAAATGTTGAGGAAATGGCTGAATTCATATACTTAGGAACAATAATCACAAATAGGAATGAGATGCACAAAGAAATTAAACATAGGCTCAATTCTGGAAATGCGTGCTATTATGCATTGCAGAGACTCTTGACATCCCAACTCCTTTCAAAAAACGTTAAACTGAAAATATATAAAACTAGAATTCTACCAGTTATATTATATGGGTGCGAAACATGGGCTCTTACTTTAAGGGAGGGAAGGATATTACGAGTATTTGAGAATAAAGTTCTTAGGAAAATTTAAGAACAGACAGGCGAATGGAGAAAACTACATAACAGCGAACTACATGGTCTTTATAGGAAGCCAGATATGAGAACAGTTAAGTCTCGTAGACTGCGATGGGCAGGACATGTGGCACGAATGCGGAATGAAATATGTGCATAGAAGCTTCTTGTAGGAAAACCAGAGGGAAAACGCCCAATTGGTAGACCAATAATGAGGTGGGAGAATAACATTAACTATGATTTGAGAGAAGTAGATTATACAGGGAATGATTGGAAAACATTAGCTCAGAATAGAGATGTATGCAGAGAAGCCTGTGATGTACAAAGGCCGTGACCAAAAAAATGATCTGCCTTTTTAACTGCAATGCACTAAAATCCAGCGCCAAATCTCCCATTTAAACTATAGCGAAGTAATACATCTACGTAACAGTTAAGTGCCTTTTACTCCTCTGTTTGTAAAATGATTTTTAGTAGCTATTGTGGAGCTTCAGGGTTGTCAAAAAAAAATAGTTCTGCCGTTTTTAACTGCAAAGCAGTGTTTATGGAAGATCTCCATGATGCAAGAATTAAATTTCTTCCACAGAATCATGTGATGCACAAATACCATGTCCAAACAAATCTCGTTTTTAACTGCAAGGTACTAAAATCCAGTGCCGAAGCTAAAATTTAAACCAATCACAGAGGTAGACGATCATCTTGCCAGTGTACGGGTGACATGTGGTCAGCATGTCGGGTCCACCAGCCGTTATAGCTGATTTTCTCAGCCGCTACTTATTGTAGCTACCTAAATTCCTCACGATACTGGATGCTGATTGAAAATTCTATCACTTCCATCATCAGTTACACTCTAACATAAATATATACCCTGTATTTTTATGATTATGATCTAATACAATTTAAAACTAACAATGTGTAATATAATATAAAGTGACTTGTTATTTATGGTTGAATTTTGACCGCTTGGCGAACACTAATCATAAGTAATGCCACGAGTGATTTCCAATTTATCTAGAGAATTTGGAAATCAAGAGTGGCATTTGTTAGGACTATTTAACGAATAAAATTAATCTGTTTACTCACAAATCATTATTTAACTATAGTTATTTTAAAATATTTATATATTTAATGTAAACGGTGATGTTTGAAAACAAATGGGAAACGATTGGTACGCTTCATCTGCTTCTTTTTTTTATCACTGCAACCAGATCATACTATTTATTGCCAAAGGAACGCAATATTGTAAGAATGCTCTCTAGTGGAGAAAAAATGAAACACATCAATCTGTATATTAATTCATTTTTGATGTCGTATGATGTAAATATGACAATTATATTTTTCTCGATTATTACCTGGGAAAAAATACATTTAAGAAAGTGCAAACAGTGGTTTCTTTTTTTGGTGGTATAATCAATTGCTACAAATGTTGACATGTAAGCACTAGTATATACAATCTGGTAGCCGTATTTGTTATAGGCTCAGTCACTGCAAAATAACGGTCAGACCTGTTCAGAATATTAAAAAGGAGGAGCTTTGTTTAATATATGATAATCCTAACACTGATAAATATTTCGTGAAACACGACTCTGATTGGTTGTAAAACAGAAATCATTGAAACGTGATTGGTCATTGACTCCCATTTGGGGCATGAGTTAAATAGTCTAGAGAATTTGGAAATCAAGAGTGGCATTTGTTAGGACTATTTAACGAATAAAATTAATCTGTTTACTCACAAATCATTATTTAACTATAGTTATTTTAAAATATTTATATATTTAATGTAAACGGCGATGTTTGAAAACAAATGGGAAACGATTGGTACGCTTCATCTGCTTCTTTTTTTTATCACTGCAACCAGGTCATACTATTTATTGCCAAAGGAACGCAATATTGTAAGAATGCTTTCTAGTGGAGACAAAATGAAATACATCAAACTGTATATTAATTCATTTCTGATGTCGTATGATGTAAATATGACAATTATATTTTTCTGGATTATTACCTGGGAAAAACACATTTAAGAAAGTGCAAACAGTGGTTTCTTTTTTTTGGTGGTATAATAAATTGCTACAAATGTTTTTATATTAACTCCCGCATGCGGCATGTGTTGACATCTATGCACTATATATATAGAATCTGGTAGCCGTATTTCTTGCGGGATCAGTCGCTGCAAAATAATGGTCAGACGTGTTCAGAATATTAAACGGAAGGGGCTTTCTTTAATATGGTAAATTTAACATTGATAAATATTTCGTGAAACACGACTGTGATTGGTTGTAAAACAGAAATCATTGAAATGTGATTGGTCATTGACTCCCATTTGGGGCATGAGTTAAATATAGTCTTATTAAACAGCGAACTAAGAGTGCCACACAGTTATGGGAGTGATTGATTGTGAAATGAATTAAGTTCATCACTTGCTCTCTTCTGGTGTTATTAATCACTAGGGATAGGATTTTATTGATATAGCATTACACTGACTCTTGTTGTCCCAACTACTTTCGAAAGACGATAAACTGAAAATATATAAAACTGTTATTCTACCAGTTATATTATATGGGTGCAAAACATGGACTCGTACTTTAAGAGTATTTGAAAATAAAGTTCTTAGGAAAATTGTGTGCTAAAAAAGAGATGAACAGACAGATGAATGGATATATCTACATAATAATGTGCTAAATGGTATGTATCCATCCATAGTAATTCTGCCCTAAGGCAGGCCCTTCACTGCAATCATAGCATTTTCATGCTATGCTTGCAGCTTTACTAGGGAATTATAGGCGTGGTAGCTTTCCGTTGCTTTCCACACCGGTGAAGGATGATAATGATGGCTATATGATTTCGGGGACCGTTTGGGCCTTAAAGTTTTCCTGACATTTGTCTTACAAGTGAGGAAAAACCCCGATAAAAACCTCACCCAGAAAAACTGCCCCGACCGGGGATCGAACCCGGACCCGCTACGTGACAAGGCACCACGCTACCTTGAGACCACAGCGATGGACATGGTATGTATAGGAAGCCAGATATAATAAGAACAGTTAAGTCTTGTAGACTGCGATGGGCAGGGAATGTGGGGAATTGAAATGGGGCGTGGATACGTTTTTTAGGAAAACCGAAAGGAAATCGCCCAATTGGTAGACCAAGAATCAGGTGGGAGAATAACATTAACGATGATTTGAGGGAAGTACATTATACAGGAGATGGTTGGAAAACATTAGCTCAGGATAGGGATGTATTGATAACTTATCTCCGCGCGGTCGTGAACCTACGAAAGTGCCAGTGAGTGAGTTAGTTAGTTATTTATAATAAGGCCGAATCAGGTGAACCAATGACCCAAACTCGTGAATCGACTATGATTACTTACTCACTGGCACTATCGAACCCGTAGGTTCATGGCCGCACGGACATAAGCTCTCCATAATTCCTATCCTGTGATAATTCTTTCCAATCATTCCCTGTATAATCTATTTCCCTCAAATCATAGTTAATGTTATTCTCCCACCTCATTCTTGGTCTACCAACTGGTCGTTTTCCCTCTGGCTTTCCTACAAGAAGCTTTCATGCAAGTCTTTCATTCCCCATACGTGCAACATGTCCTGCCCATCGCAGTCTACGAGACTCAACTGTTCTTATTATATGTGGCTTCCTATAAAGACCATGTAGTTCATTGTTATGTAGTCTTCTCCATTCACCTGTCTGTTCATCTCTCATTGGTCCAAAATTTTTCCTAAATACTTTATTCCCAAATACTTGTAATCTCCTTTTCTCCCTTAAAGTAAGAGTCGATGTTTCGCATCCATATAATATAATTGGTAGAATAATAGTTTTATATATTTTCAGTTTAACGTTTTTTGAAAGGAGTTGGGACATCAAGAGTGTCTGCAATGCATAATAGCAAGCATTTCCAGAATTGAGCCTATGTTTAATTTCTTTGTGCATCTCATTCCTATTTGTGATTATTGTTCCTAGGTATTTGAATTCAGCCACTTCCTCAAAATTTCCCTCATTTGTCCTGTCAATTTCCATTATATAATGTATTTCTACGTGTGACCATATATTTAGTTTTATTGAATCGGCTATGATTATGATTGGAAAATATTAACTCAAGGTAGGGGATGTATGAAGAGCTTATGTACACACGCCCATGAATATCAGGTTTCATTTTCTTTACTCCATGGCGCGACAGGCCTAGAAGGCCCTTGGTCTATCAGCCACCCACATGTGTTAATCACAGAGATAGACAATCATCCAGCCAGTGCAGGGGTGACATGTGGTCAGTCGTTATAGCTGGTTTTCTTAGCCTGGAGCCGTTACTTACTGTAGTGCCTCATGATGCTAGGTGGGCACCGAAATTCTTCTTCGGCTTTCCCCCATTTAGAGGTTTGCCATCTTCAGTTTCCATTTATCTCTATCATTCCAATCTCCCTCTTCCAAATTCCTATCGTCCATTATAGTTCTGACGTAGGTTTTCCATTTCCGTCTTGGTCTGCCACGTTTATTTCTTCCAGGGGGTGACCACTGGTATATAAATTTTGGCCATCTTTCATTTTCCGTTCTTTGTACATGGCCATACCATTTAAGCGTTTAATTTTCAATCCTCTTAACAACAGATGTGATGACATTAATTTCTCTCCAAAGGAATTCATTTCTTATTTTATCCTGTCCTGTTTTTTGGAGGCTTCTTCTAAAATAATCAAATTCAACTGTTCTAATTTTATTTTTTTGTACTTACGTCAAAGACCAAGTTTCACTTCCATATGACAAAATATTCTGTATTATGCTCTTATAAATTTTTATTTTAGTTTCATTTCTAATATTTTTGTTCCAAATTATTCCATGTAATGTCTTAGTTGCATTTTTTGCCATTGCAATTTTAGTTTGTACATCTCTCTCACAGATACCTGAACTTGTAATTATTGACCCAAGATATTTAAAAATTCCATTAGAAATTTTTTTCCCCCATGAAGACTTGAACCTGCGCAAGTCCCATAGCTGAGCGCCAAGGCATCTTGCCTTAACCACTCTGCTACGGCACGGTAATTATTTACGGAATATCTCTTGTAATTCTTTTATTTTATTTTTTCAGTTTAATTTCCAGAAGTCTTTAACAGGTTTGGTCTCAGTAGTCTAGTTGTTACGTAATTTGTCTCTGATCCCGAGAGTCGTGGGTTCAAACCCGGCGGGGGTCGATGGATTTTTTAGGATAGAAAAATCCAAGGCGTAGGCCCTAAGTTACCCTGGAGGGACTTTTTAAGTCGTGCGTCCCGAATGTGAAGATTTTCAGGCATCTTAGTATATTACGATGCGAGGTTGGGAAGTGGTTTTTACAGAAGTGAGGAAAATGTTTAAAAACCGTGCGATAGCGAGGTTTTTAATTTCCGAGATTCTGTAAAACACTTTATAAACGTGCGTTGTACATTATTTTTTGCGCAACGGTGTTTTCAAAATAATAAATAATAGTAAAATAATAACATATTTGTTGGAAATATTTGCGTTCATTATAAACAATTGACTAACGTTAACAGTGAGGGCAATGTTCATTAGTTAAGACTACAGCAGGCCGTAACACCAATCAGTCATAAGATGGCGGCAAGTACATATTTATTGTTTTATATTGTTTCAAATAAAGTTCAGTTTATTTAAAATGCAGTGATTTGTTTCGTATAATGTATATTAACACTACCTTTTGGATATATTTTTGTATATACATTGTACATAGTATACATAAAGGGCAGTGGTTTTAATTCCCGCACGAGGTTTGTAATATGTAAAGTAAAGTGATCCCACTACAGGCCTCAGGAGGCCCTTGGAGTAGTAGGATGTTAAGGCTCCCACTTTTTCTTGACAATAGGCACTTGATGTCAGCCGGGTTGTCAGCTCTGCGTGACGGTCGCCTTTACCTTAGAACAGGTGTCTGACACTCATTTCTGTTAGAGGCTGAGTCGACCCAAGAGTCATATTGCCGCCAGAGAGTTTGGGTCAGTTTAGAAAGCCTAATCCCACCGGGACTCGAACCCTCGACTTTCCGGCTTGTAGCGCAGTGCCTTAACCACCACGCTACGGCAATATTACAGTATAGTTATTTAGGTTGGCATCCCCGAAATATAGAAAGTTGAACTTTAAATCATGGTCGCCATTACTGTAAGTACGACAAAACGCAATATCGCGCAATGAAGAAACTTAAGTCTGAATAAAAAGGCTTTTAAGCAAAGTTACCGACCTTCTTCATCCTTGTAGTACATTAGTTGCCTAATAGATGTCTCATTCATGACATCTTTGGAAAATATGCGTAACTAAATGAACTTACTCTAGGAACTCCTAACAAAGGAGAGATTGAGGCCCAGCACTGAGCTGTAGATATGTAACACGTATGCTGGATTACCTTGTAGATTAATCTGTGCTTCAGGTTCTTGGTGACTTCATTTATAATTACTATTTACTTTCATAAAGTAGAATTTAATTTTCTTTCTTCTACGCGTTATGAATATAAATAACTTGAACATTTTTTTGGAATTAAAAACAAGGAAAGAAAAAAGTTGTAACATTGTAATTGACATCGTGAATTGCCAACTTTATTACAAGATATTAAAGACTTGTTTATCTTACAACGTGTAAATACAAGACTGATTATAAGTACTTCTATTCCTTTACTTGTAACTAGAAATAATACATTTGTTTATCGTGATAGAACAACCAGAAACTTATTTCCATGTCTTTTGTTTGTTTTGTGATAAGATTAAAGCTATGGTATATTATATTTATCTGCATTGTTTCATTTTAACCTTTTTCATTCATAAAATCATATGTTTTAATCTTATCAAATATGTCAATGAAAAAGAAAAAAGAGAAAAACAACGTAGAGGCCAATAATAATAATAATAATAATAATAATAATAATAATAATAATAATAATAATAAATATCAGTAAAACTAAATATATGATCACACGTAGAAATACATTATATAATGGAAATGGACAGCTAATGACAAATGAGGGAAATTTTGAGGAATTGGCTGAATTCAAATACCTAGGAACAATAATCACAAATAGGAATGAGGTGCACAAAGAAATTAAACATAGGCTCAATTCTGGAAATGCATGCTATTATGCATTGCAGAGACTTTTGATGTCCCAACTCCTTTCAAAAAACGTTAAGCTGAAAATATATAAAACTATTATTCTACCAGTTATATTATATGGGTGCGAAACATGGACCCTTACTTTAAGGGAGGAAAGGAGATTACGGGTATTTGAGAATAAAGTTCTTAGGAAAATTTTTGGACCAAAGAGAGATGAACAGACAGGTGAATGGAGAAGACCTCGTAACAATGAACTACATGGTCTTTATAGGAAACCAGATATAATAAGAACAGTTAAGTCCCGTAGACTGCGATGGGCAGGACATGTTGCGCGTATGGGGAATGAAAGACGTGCATGGAAACTTCTTGTAGGAAAGCCAGAAGGAAAACGCCCAGTTGGTAGACCAAGAATGAGGTGGGAGAACAACATTAACTATGATTTGAGGGAAGTAGATTATACAGGGGATGATTGGAAAGCATTAGCTCAGGATAGGGATGTATGGAGAGCTTATGTCCGTGCGGCCATGAACCTACGGGTTCGATATTGCCAGTGAGTAAGTAAGTAATAATAATCTTCTTCACTTCCTGGTTTAGGCAAGAGATGCCTGTTCCGTTTACACTAATAGATCTAAGACCATCTCTTCCGAGGACGTCCTACATCTCTTCTTCCTCTTGGAAAATAATGGAAGATTTTATTTGCTAATCTACTTTCTTCCATTCTTCTTACATGTTCTTTCCACTGTATCTTGTTGTTAAATATCTTTTCTTTTATGGAGTAGATCTGCAGTTCTTCATGGATATCTTCGTTTCTTATCTGGTCCATTCTAGTGCAGCCTTTTACTCTTCTTAAAAATTTCATCTCGGCTGCTTGGATTTTACTTTCTTGTTTGGTAGTGGTAATCCAAGATTCACTCCCATACAAAAGGACAGGGACAGCCATTGTTTTATAAAATTTTAATTTTGTTTGTTTATGGGCTTTATTATTCAATGTTCTATTTATTGTACCGCAAATAGCTTGAAACTGATGTGTTTTGTGTTCAATATCTTTATCATACCCATAGCTGATGCCACATCCTAAATATTTAAAGTGGGATACTTGTTCAATAATTTCGTCTCTAATTACTATTTTTGCACGCAGAGTATTTCTTCCACAAAATGCCATTACTTTTGTTTTACTTATTGAAATTTTAAAATTATAATCGCTACATATCGCCCACTCTTTTTAATATATATATCGACCACATTATGAAGCAATGGAAAATTATAATGGACAAAGGCCTTAGATTGAACAATAACTCAAGTATTAATAACTTACTTTTCGCCGATGATTTAGTCTTACTACACCATGATGAAGATCTGTTACAATTGGTAATAATAATAATAATAATTATTATATTTTTTATTTAGGAAAATTCCATAACACAGTGTTTATCCTTCAACCCAAAGTGATTTTTCGCCAGAGGTCCCTGCTAAAGCATCTACTTCCCTAAAATATCTAGCTTCCATACTTCTCTTTACTCCATCCAGGCCTGCCTCTTCCATTTCTTCCATTAGCTTTCCAATTAAGGATCTTCTTTGGTATTCTCTCTTCTTCGATTCCTATGAGGTGTCCATAACGTTTTTCTTCTGTTTTTCCTATTTTTTTCAACTTTCATAATTTCCCTTATTGTGCTGTTTCAGACCTTATCCCCTACTTGGAATTCTTGTCGATCGCCTCCAAAAATCCATTTCTACTGCTAACAGCTTGTTGGCTTGTTTTCTACTTACTGTCCAGGTTTCGGAGCCATATAATAAAATGCTTTGTAACATAACTTGAAATATAGTTTTCTTCGTTCTGTATATTATATTTCTATTCCAAAACACTGCGTTCAATATACCAATGATTCTTCTTCCATCAGTTATTCTTCTTTCGATTTCTGTAGTTGAATTCTCACTTTTATCTAAAATAGATCTTAAACATTTTAAATTTTTAACATTGCGTACTCTTCCTGAATTACATTTTGCCCCATCTGTTGTATCCAATGAAAGATAATCTGTTTTATTATAATGTATCTGTAATCTCCATTTTTTGTATTCTATCTCTAATTTTCTTAACATGAAAGATGCATCATCTGGATCCTGAGAAATCACCACCTGATCATCTGCGAATAGTAAATGGTGGAGGTAATAATTATATTCTATTTGAATAATAATAATAATAATAATAATAATAATAATAATAATAATAAAGTAAACAATCTCTGGTACTATCGAACCCGTAGGTTCATGACCGCGCTGACATATGGTATCCATACCTCCCTATCCTGATATAATGCTATTTTCCCACAAGGAGTTACGAAGTCTCTGTTTCATTCCCAATTTGTTCCACATGTCCTGCTCATCACAGTCTTCGAGACTTAACGTTTTTATTATACCTGGTTTTAAATAAAGTTTAGAAATACTCGTAATAATTTATTTATTTATTTATAAACAGGTTCACAACTTAATAAAACGTCTTCCTGTGCCCAGAGGTTTTTACATTTTTGTTTTCTTTCTCCATTCTTCTCCATCTTCCCATTCCAATTGTTCCAGACCTAGCTCCCTCATACGTATACGTAATAATAATAATAATAATAATAATAATAATAATAATTATTATTATTATTATTATTATTATTATTATTATTATTATTATTATTTGTATATATTCACAGTTAAGGCTATAAAAATCATTTTTGCGCGATAATGCGTTTTGTCGTACTTACAGCAATGGCGACCGTGATTGAAAGTTCAACTTCCTACATTTCGGGGTTGCCAACCTAAATAACTATACTGTAATATTACATATTACAAACTATGTGTGGGAAGTAAGACCACTGCCCTCTATGTATACTACGTATGATGTATATACAAAAATATATCCAAAAGGTAGTGTTAATATACATTATACGAAACAAATCACTGCATTTTAAATAAACTGAACTTTATTTGAAACAATATAAAACAATAAATATGTACTTGCCGCCATCTTATGACTGATTGGTGTTACGGCCTGCTGTAGTCTTAACTAATGAACATTGCCCTCACTGTTAACGTTAGTCAATTGTTTATAATGAACGCAAATATTTCCAACAAATATGTTATTATTTTACTATTATTTATTATTTTGAAAACACCGTTGCGCAAAAAATAATGTACAACGCACGTTTATAAAGTGTTTTACAGAATCTCGGATATTAAAAACCGAGCTATCGTTCGGTTTTTAAACATTTTCCTAGCTTCTGTAAAAACTACTTCCCAACCTCGCATGGTAATGCACTAATATTTCTCTTTATCAGTAAAGTAATGTTAAAAAATAATTTCTACGTTGTAATTAACTCAACCTGTTATTAACCCATTCGCTTCAAGTTTAAATTCTCAATGCATTTTGCCAGAAACCGGATTTAACTTAGCGTAAATTATATTGCCTATTTTCAGTTATTCAAAACAAACAAAAGATAACGGTACTTGAACTCACAATAAGGATGAAGGCAAAAACACATTCCTCGGCTATTCATAAATGTTAACAAAAGAAGGATATTTAACTGCCGGCGAGTCTACCTCGTCTTTTGATGCGAATGGGTTAAATATTAACAACGTAAAGGGCTTTATAGGCCTGACGCGCCATGGAATTAAAGTGTTGTTTGACATCAGCGGTCTTCCAGCGTCGTAGATAGCAACTGACTGAATTATGTCAGTATTGAATTTGTATTTTATTAAACAGCTCATGAGTCATGACTAGAGTCCGGATGTTTAGGCACTTAAAAATTGAAAATAGGCAGGCAAAAAGGCACTAAAAATCATTAATATAAGCAATACAAAATTCAAAATATGCTCTTACAAAAAATTGACTACAACATAACCTTTTACATTCTTACGTTAAGAATATAAACATATGCTATCAATAGCATGCGAAGATGTCAGAAATGCTTTTGGAATTTGTTTTGCCTTTTTACAAAGAGCAGAACCGTCACTTCAGAATATTTTCACACCAAATTATTTCACGAAATTGATCAGTTTTTCTTTAATTTACTGTCGTCCGCTCTTTAGGTATCTTAAAAAAACCGTTCTAAAGGTTAAAAAAAAAAAAAGCCACATACACTTGCCGCACCACTTTGTTTTTGAAGCACCTCTCTGTGAACGAGGACTGCAGACTGAATTCAGTGTTACCAAGATTAAAAATAATATTGCCAGTCACCTAAATGTTTCAGCACTAGATGTGAGACAGAGAAAGAAAGCTTGAGCCATCTACCCACTTTGTCGCTCAGCAATGTTTGTATTGAAAAGAAGCAAAGAACTTTTCTCCAAGCCTTAGAGCCGGAGCATAATACAATGGGACATAGCATATGGCTATTTCGCTTAACCGGAATGCATGAGGTGGAAAAAATACAATATTTACCTAACGGGAGTGCATTGAGGGGGAGACCATCTACCTGCTAGGTTATTGGGCTATTGTCGCCCTTATCCTAAAATATTCTAAGGGAATTTATAAAAAGAACACTTGAAAATTTGTATGAAAAGATTTGTGGAATAAAGTTTGTCCATTTCAATTGATTTAATTGAAATACTGAGTTAATTTCGAGAAAAAATTGCAAATAGGCATTATAAGCTGAAATAGGCATTTATAGGTAAAATTAACTTAATGGAAAACAACTCTAGGATCGTTGGTATGAACTTATATGAAGTCGCTGTTACAATATCTATAATAAATAACTACAGACATTTTCCCTAACATCCGATCTCTAGTCACGGCTGTACTACTGTAGAGCTTTCTTCTTCTTGCTCTACAGCTTCTGTTAGGGCACTCTTCCACACATCCCTGTCCAACGCCCTCCTTCTCCATTCCCGGACCCCGAGCTTTCGGAGGTCCTCCACTACTCCATCCATCCATCTGATTTCGGTCTTCCTCCATCTGGTCTCAGTAGTGTAAGCTTTCTAGTGGTATTCTCCTCCTCCATTCTCATTATATGACCTACCCATCTCAGTCTGCTAACATTTACAATATCTGGGTCTGAATACAAATTTTAGACTTCGTCGTTATGTCTTATCCGCCACACTCCATGATAATTTATAGGTCCCGGGATCTTCCTCAGGATTTTCCTTTCAAAGATTCTCAGCCTTTCTCCATTCTCTCTGCTAAATGTCCAGCATTCACTGCCATAAATAGCAACCGGTCTCAATATGGTTTTGTAGATTTTTTACTTTTGCATCCAGGCCTAGAATTTTTGAATTGATCCTTAAGTGCATAATATCATTGTTGGCTTGGAGAATCCTGCTCCTTATTTCCTTATTAACATTATTGCCATCAGTGATTATTTAAATTAATGCCCAATTTGAAATTTATATTCGCCTATTTGTAGTCTGTCTTTAGCTACAGATTCGTTGGAGATCTGCATACACTTTGTTTTTTCTTCATTAATTTTGAGTCCCATAGATTCTGCTGCTATGGAAATAGCATTAAATGCTTCCGTTATAGGTTTCATGGTCCGGCCAACAGTAACTATATCGTCGTAGAGCTTTCAAAAATGTACATTATTGTTTGAAAGAGGCTCATGATTTCAACTGGATTTCAAGAGCAGGATCATGCGACAATGATAATGAGATGATCCATGATACGGTATGATTGCTATATCATTGACCTGTGATTTAGTGTTGAGTTTATACATTAACCCTCTTACTAATAATCCATATATAACTTTTATACAAGGTTTATACACATCTCAGTTGAAAATTCTTACTAATAAACACTTTATTAGCTATTCAGTGTATAAGAGGTGTACAACTTTACATGGGAATCGTTATACATGCCTTCAGCCTTGTATAAGAATTGTATAACTAGACAAAATTTCGGACTTCAAGGTCAGCTGATTGTTTTCTTATGATATTGATGAAAGTTTCCTTAAATTTAACGCAAAATGCAACACTTTAACGACCGTTTTATGGATGCACAGGACATAAATAATATTAATAAAGCTCTGGGTAGGAAAATAAAGCATCATAAAATGTCTTTTTGTTACACTCATTCTCGATTAGGCCTAATAATATTTTGAAATTGAACATTGATTCACAAAAGAATATGTTCTACAATAGTTGCTGTAGACAAGATTTATCCTGAATGTAGTTTAAATGCTTCATTATATTATTTTAACAAAACTTCCTTGCGTCATTAATACATAATACACATACCGATATAAAAATGTATTTAATTATAAAGGTACTATTATTGCAACAAACCACATGTTAGCTTGATTGTCTTGTGGTTAGAGCTTCTGACTACAGTTCATAGGGTCTTAGGTTCGATTCCCTATGAAGTTACAGATTATTTTTATTTTCGCTTAAAGCGTTATTCTGTTGTCGCCAACATTTCCTACTATTTTGAACGTTTTCTAACTCATCTTAAAACACTGCATATAATTCATAAGTAATGGGAAAAACTTGTATTAGTTTCCAAGAATTGTTCAAAGTTCTTGACGTTAGATGGCAGCACATTATCTGTGTAACCAATTCTACGATATATTTGACATAGCCTAAGAAAAATGTAAATAAATTAACACTTATTTTTTCCCCAATTAGGGAATCTCTGTTTATTCTTAACCGTACTCATTTCTTACACAATTAATCACTAGTCGTTGATGTTTTATTTCCGATTACAAACTGCGCATATTTTCTGACGTCATAATTATGACGAATATGTGACGTATTGTGTATTGTGCCTGGATATAATTATCTTAATATCGTTGCAACTATTGTCTTTTGCAGTATTATTATAATATAGGATAAAAGAGAGATTTACAGTAGTATGGCCATGTACAACCGATGTAGGATGAACAGTGGCCTAAACAAGTGTTAGATTGGATGATACTAGGCAGAAGGAAGAGGGGGAGAAGTAGAAGAACATGGTATGAGGGATTATATGCTGCCATGATGAAGAGGGGAGGGGGCACGCCGTAGCGTAGTGGTTAAGACACTGAGCTACAAGCCGGAGGGTCGAGGGTTCAAGTCCCGTTGGGGTCAGGATTTTTAAACTAACCCAAACCCTCTGGCGGCACTATGCCCCTGGGGTCGACTCAGCCTCTAATGGAAATGAGTACCACACGCTTGTTTTGGGGGGTAAAGGCAGCCGTCACGCAGGGCTGACAACCCGGCTGACATAAAGTGCCGATTGTCTAGAAAAAAGTGGGAACCTTAACCTCCTACTACCCCAAGGGCCTCCTGAGGCCTGTAGTGGGATTACTTTATTTTACTATGATAAAGAGGGACATGGAAGAAGGTCAGAGGGAAGATAGGAATCTCTGGAAAGCAGGGATTAAGGGTGAAGTGCTGTAAAGTGGAAAGCCTGTATTAAGTAAGTACCAGTGAATAAAACGTGGCAACGCCGCTTGATATGCTAAATACTTATCCGTGCAAAATAGACCTATCTAACTACAAAGCAAAGCGCTTGTAAACTAAAAGACTGAGTTCACTATACCTATTGGGATGCATTATAATAGCAACATTTGAATTTCGCGGATTACGGCAAGAATAGTTATCTCGAATTGATGAAAACAGATTCGTGGGTCGTTGAATCGCGAGTCAACTTATAAAATATGTATTATTTATGCCGGTAGGCCTTTCAGAACATCCATTCCATCTTCAGGTCCTTCTTCGCTACAATATCTAGTATGATGGTTGATGCTGTTATGTATTCTTTATGCTTGTAGGCCTTTCAGAACATCCGTTCCATCTTCAGCAGGTCCTTCTTTGCTACAATATCTAGTATAATGATTGATGCTGCAGCATCATACTAGATATTGTAGCGAAGAAGAACCTGCTGAAGATGGAACGTATGTTCTGGAAGGCCTACAGACATAAAGAATACATATTTTATAAGTTGAGGATGATGGATCTTACATAAGAAGGTACATTTTAACTTATTTTATTTTATGACTTTCCACCTCAACGGTTTTAACAATAAATTTTATTAGTATTGATTCTGGAAGATGGCGACAGCTGTCATGATGCCGGATGATGATATTTTATGTGCCAGAATTTATTGTATTATGTTGAAACAGTCTCCTAAATTTAATTTTCTTTGTTTCCCTCTCCCTGTAACATAAATGTTCCATGTGTATTATATCTGTAACAGAACTGCACCCAAGCATGATTACTTGCTCATTCGGATGACTGTACTGTGTACAACATTTATTTTTTAATAAAATTTATTGTTATTCTCAAATATATGACCATTGTATGTGTATACCGAATGTTTAACTGTAAATCTTTATAACTAATTTGATAAATTCCAGACTTTTTACTATCTGGGGTGTTCAATTCCTTATTGGTTATTAATAGATTACCCAAGCTAAATTTATATATCGGTGTTTTTATTATTAATTTATCACTCCTCACAGAAGCATAAAATATATTTAAAAAGAAAAATTTTCGCCTAGACCGAGACTCGAACCCGGGACCTTTGGCTTTCCAGGCCAAATATAATTATACATTGGTGCCAATGCAATATTGAATTTCTTGAAATTTTTAAAAATATGTTATGTATTTCAGGATGATAAGTAATTTTCTTGAATTGTTTTCCTTTCTTTGAATCAGATTGCGGGGTGGTGTATTCTTTTAATATTTTTTGTTGTCTGAATTGTTTTAATTTATTTTTAATTATTTCCTTTCTAAAACCATTTAAATTAGCTATATTCAAAATCTGATTGTATTCTGTCTTAAAATCTTCTTCATTTAGTGGAACAAAAAAAGAGCAACAAAAAATAAACTTTTTTTGTCTCAGAAAGGAAAATATGTGATTCCGATAGTATTTTTTCTCCTGAATTCAAATATGATATCGGTTTTACTCCATCATGGAAGGTTTCCGAGAGACAGGAATTTATAATTTCAAACACTGTAATATTTTCTACATTCGTAACTACACAATATTTGAACATTCGGACTCACCTAGAAAGTAAGAAATGACAATTTTCTGCTATATTTCACCTGTGGAGCATCCCTCTTGATGGTCCAACAATAATTGGCCAGCATATTAGGATTCCATTTGCCTTGATATCTCTTTTCCATAGCTGAAATCTCCTGAGTTAGCTCATTTGGTTTTATTTTACAACAAATGGACGAAAAAACATTTATTAAAAAAATAATTATTTAAATCCATTAATTGAAATTGAAATAAAAAAACTGTGGGTGATGGAGAAATTCTAAATACATATTTGAAAACACGATAAAAAACTGCATTAACTACAACTATTGGTACTCATGAGACAAAAATTATGTTGACCAGTGTAATCTATATATCAAACTATTGAAAATGGCATGTTTATGCGCAATATGATTGAAACCTGAAGAATTTATGTAATTGTCTTTATGAGTATCCTTCCTGTATATTGCTGTAGTTTTGTTGTTACTTACCGAATACCCTAATAGAAATACTTACTTACTTACTTACTCACTGGCACCATCGAACCCGTAGGTCGTGGCCACGCAGACATATGCTCTCCATACATCCCTATCCTGAGCTAATGCTTTCCAATCATTCCCTGTATAATCTACTTCCCTCAAATCATAGTTAATGTTATTCTCCCACCTCATTCTTGGTCTACCACCTGGGCGTTTTCCCAGAAATATGTACTACAATAAATAAACTATGATCTAATAATGGTTTTATTTAATTTCAGTATGTGGGGATATACATGGCCAGTTTTATGACTTGATGAAGTTATTCGAAGTGGGAGGACCTCCGGCTACAACAAAATACCTCTTCTTAGGTGACTACGTAGATCGAGGGTATTTTAGTATAGAGGTAACGTAACTTTTACAGTTTTTTGTTTGTGAAGTGAGACTTGTTAGCATTTTGAGACGTGGGTATTAAGGTGATGTTCTCTGTTTACAGTGTGTGTTGTACCTGTGGGCGCTGAAGTTGTGTTACCCGACCACATTATTTCTTTTAAGAGGAAACCATGAATGTAGGCATCTAACAGAATACTTCACATTTAAACAAGAATGTAAGTATTTTTCAACTGTTTCATTTCACGGTGTCTCTAAACTCACCATCAATTTTATTACCTTTTCTTTTTTTTTACTTTCTTTGCATGCTGTTAGCTTAGTGCAGTGGTTCCCAACCTTTTTTGGACTCGCAAACCACTTCCACAACGATCTGAGTTGAGTGAACCACTGACTTTTAAATATACATACAGTAGACACACATAAATTTAATTCCTAGCAAAAGGTTTAATAATCTTAAATTAACTTACGGAATTACAAAAGAATAAAATTAGAACAGTTGAATTTGATTATTTTAGAAGAAGCCTCCAAAAAACAAGACAGGATAAAATAAGAAATGAATTCCTATGGAGAGAAATGAATGTCACCACATCTGTTGTTAAGAGGATTGTAAATCAAACACTTAAATGGTATAGTCATGTATAAAGAATGGAAAATGAAAGATGGCCAAAAATATATAGAAATGGTCACCCCCTGGAAGATATAAATGTAGCAGACCAAGATGGAAATGGAAAACCTACGTCACAACTATAATGGATGATAGGAATTTGGAAGAGGGAGATTGGAATGATAGAGATAAATGGAAACTGAAGACGGCAAACCTGTAAGTGGGGGAAAGCCAAAGAAGAAGAAGAAGAAGAAATTAACTTAACCCTTAACGTTTAAAACCTAAAGTTACTCTGCCATCTGGCAGTTGAGAAGATGATGTTAACGACGAAATTTCAACAATTGGAATTTGACTGAAGATGGAAGTAATACTATACTTTTGAAACCGGTGTCGTGAAGACACGCAACTTTGTGAGGTGAGATGTTAAAACATTTTCTCCAACTCATTTATTATTATAAATACCTCATAGTGTTTCCTCCCACTGTAAATTTAATTAAACTCCAATGCTTCTTGGGCCTTCTTTTCCTCCTCTGCCTAGGGGCTAGAGACAAGGAACTTGACCACTAGACCACTGTGGGCGACAAACTCGAAATATATCACTCAATTAAGAAATATAACGTCAAGTTCATTAACAAGCAAACACTTAGGACCAACACGCACACTCTGTTGAGTAACTCTTAAAATATTAGGGACTGGAAGTAAACATCATGCACACAAATATATAATGTAATGGCTTAATGAGAAAAATTTGAAGAAGTGGCTGATTTCAAATACCTGGAGGAATAATTACAAGGAGGAATGAGGTGTACAGAGAAATTAAACACAGGCTTAATTCTGGAAATGCATTATTGGGACTCTTGTCGTCCAAACTTCTCTCGAGAACATCATAATAATCATCCATGTGGCCTGTTACGGTCTCAAAGAGGAAGTTTTCCATCCAGCGCTTTTTTGGGCTTCCCAGCGATCTTTTGCCTTGGGGGCAGTAACAAAGCATGGCTTTTGGAATTCTATGAGAAGGCATTCATTGAAGATGAGCTTTCCAGTTGTTCTGGTAGTTTTGTATATGGTGAAGAATGGGTTCTACATCCAATTCCTCCATAATTTCGTCATTTCTTTTATGGTCCCATTTTGTGTAGCCTGCTGTACGGCGCATAAATCACATCTCATTTGCTGTTATTCGGCTTTCATCTCTTCTTCGTATTGTCCATGCTTCACTACCATATCTTAATACTGGTCTTGCGAGAACCTTATAAAACCGTAATCTTGTGTTCTGTACTAAAGATGGTTTCATTATACTGTTAATTATCCCCGTTGTTTTTCTGAAATTTTGTTATTTTCTTTGATATATCAGCTTCATCTTGAAATATTAAATTATAACCCAAATAATTAAATTAATTTACTCGTTCTAAAATTTCATCATCCAAAACAATTTTGCTAGGTATAGGGTATTTCCCACAAAAGGCCATCACTTTAGTTTTCTTTGTATTGATTTCCATATTGTACCTTTTTGCAATTATATTAAAATTGTGTATAGAATACTGCAAATCTGTTTCTTTTGGAGTTATTTATACCAAATCATCTGCAAAAAGCAAGGAATCTATTTTTAGGTTTCTATTAATTTGGATAGAACTGTGTCTCATCTGTCACCAATCTTGGAGTATTCTATCCATGTATACGATAAAGAGCAAAGGCGAGAGGCCACATCCTTGTCTTATGCCCATATTAATTTTGGTCCATTCTGTTTGTGTGTTATTGTTTCGAACAGAAATCAAATTTGTTTTATAGATATTGTATAAATTTAAAATATGCTGTTGTGGGAGATTGTTGTCAGCTAAAATTTCAACAGTTTATTCCTATTGATTTTGTCGAAGGCTCTTTTGAAGTCCACAAAAGCTAAATGTGTTTGTACATTGAACTCCCTGTGTTTTTCTATTAATAATTTCATGGAGAAATAACCATCACAGCAGGATCGACCTTTACGAAAGCCATTCTGGTCTTCGCTGAGGAGGCTGTTAAGATGTTTGTAAAATTTACATTTGCTTTCAAGTTTCAAAAACATTAAACTGAAAATATATGAAACTGTTATACTGTGAAATATGGATTCTTACTTTAAGTGAGAAGAAAAGATTGCGAGTGTTTGAGAATAAAGTTCTTAGGAAAAATATGTGTTTGGGAAAGGATGTGAATGACCTCATACTTGAAACAGGGAAAAAAAAAAAATTTGAATTTTTTAAATATCTGGGGTCAATAATTACAAGTTTAGGTACCTGTGAGAGAGATGTACAGACTAAAATTGCAATGGCAAAAAAATGCAACTAAGACATTACATAGAGTAATTTGGAACAAAAATATTACAAAGGAAACTAAAATGAAAATGTGTAAGAGCATAATACAGAATATTTAGTCATATGGAAGTGAAACTTGGTCTTTGACGGATTACAAAAGAATAAAATTAGAACAGTTGAATTTGATTATTTTAGAAGAAGCCTCCAAAAAACAAGACAGGATAAAACATGAAATGAATCCTTTGGAGAGAAATGAATGTCACCACATCTGTTGTTAAGAGGATTGAAAATCAAATGCTTAAAATGGTATGGTCATGTACATAGAATGGAAAATGACACATGGCCAAAAAATATATACCAATGGTCACCCCCTGGAAGAAATAAACATGGCAGACCTAGATGGAATTGGAAAACCTATGTCAGAACAATAATGGATGGTAGGAATTTGGAAGAGGGAGATTGGAATGATAGAGATAAATGGAAACTGAAGACGGCAAACCTATAAGTGGGGGAAAGCCGAAGAAGAAGAAGAAGGAAAATTTTTGGAGCAAAGAGAGAAGAACAGACAGACTACATAACACTCAGAGGGGCACGCCGTAGCATAGTGGTTAAAGCACTGAGCTACAAGCCAGAGGGTCGATAAGTGGGGGAAAGCCGAAGAAGAAGAAGAAGGAAAATTTTTGGAGCAAAGAGAGAAGAACAGACAGACTACATAACACTGAGAGGGGCACGCCGTAGCATAGTGGTTAAAGCACTGAGCTACAAGCCAGAGGGTCGAGGGTTCGAGTCCCGGTGGGGTCAGGATTTTTAAACTGACCCAAACCTTCTGGCGGCACTATGGCCCTGGGGTCGACTCAGCCTCTAACTGAAATGAGTACCAGACGCTCGTTCTGGGGTAAAGGCGGCCGTCACGGAGGGCTGACAACCCGGCTGACATCAAGTGCCGATTGTCAAGAAAAAGTGGGAGCCTTAACCTCCTACTACCCCAAGGGCCTCCTGAGGCCTGTAGTGGGATCACTTTACCTTTTACATAACACTGAGCTGCAGTTTGTTTATAGGAAACCAGTTATAGTAAGAACATAAAGTCTTGTAGACTGTGATGGTCAGGACATGTGGCATAAATGGGGAATGAAATAACGGCATGAAATCTTCTTGTATGAAAACCAGTAGGTAAATGAAGAATCAGATGGGGGATAACATTAACCATGATTTGAGGGAAGTATGTTATACAGGGGATGATTGGAAAACATTAGCTCAAGATAGGGATGTATCGAGAGCTATGTCCACATGACCAACGATATTGCCTGTGAGTTATTGTTCTGCATAAAAGCTGAGAAGTCTGATTATCTTATGTTGGTGTAGAGCAGTGGGATGCATGCTGATTCAAGTCCCCATGAGGAAATAGTTTTTTCATTTTATTTCGACCGTTGCATGTAACCAGTGTCCACCAAGCATTATTAGTAATTTATACAGGGTGATTAAAAATTGACTTCACAACTTTACAAGGTTATAGAAATTTATTTAGAAGACCTACAGAATTGGTTTTAATGTCATATGATAGCACAACTCATCAAGTTTTCACCGACATAGTTTTATAGTACCTAGTTCTCTCACCGCGTGCGCTAACGTAGTTCCTATCAAAATGGCTGCTTTCACAGGTGCCGAGCGTGCTCGTTGTGTGTTTTTGTTTGAAGAAACTAAATCTGCGACAATTGTTCAGCGTAGATTTCGTACCCAGTATGGTAAGGATCTTCCTAGCATATCCAGATAAATCGTACCGTTGATAGTTTTTTCTTGGAAAAAGAAGGGGCCGTACACTTTAGTTTTACTTAGGGCACAAAACATATTCACTTTCGGGCTGTCACGTACGTGTTGCAGGTGGAGATGTGGAGGTTCAGAGCCCCAGATCCTGCAGTTATGGGTATTTACTTTGCCACTGACGTGGAATGTAGACTCGTCGCTGAAGATTACGTGGTTCAATATGTTTCATCTTCCTCAATCCGACCAAGCATTTCTGCACAGAAATCACGTCGAACCATCTTATCATTATCAGTAATGTGTTGCACCATCAAAAATCGGTATGGTTTCAAGTGCAAACGTCTCCGTAGTATGCGCCAAATGGTTGGTTGTGAAATGCCAGTCTCACGTGACGCACGCCGCGTTGATTTCCTAGGGCCTCCGAGCAAAGCTATCCCTCACTTGTTCAACCACAGCTTCAGCCGTACGTGGACGGCCAGTATGCTTGGAATGACTAACAGAACAGCCAGTCCTAACAAATGTTTGGTGCCAAGAATAAATTGTTGGCCTGCTAGGAGGATCCTTACCATACTGGGTACGAAATCTACGCTGAACAATTGTTGCAGATTTAGTTTCTTCGAACAAAAACACACAACGAGCACGCTCGGCACCTGTGAAAGCAGCCATTTTGATATGAACTACGTTAGCGCACACGGTGAGAGAACTAGGTACTATAAAACTATGTCGGTGAAAACTTGATGAGTTGTGCTATCATATGACATTAAAACCAATTCTGTAGGTCTTCTAAATAAATTTCTATAAGCTTGTAAAGTTGTAAAGTCAATTTTGAATCACGGTGTATATATTTGCTCTATGTTGGGAAAGCCAGCATAATGGCTGGCAATCCAGATGTCACCCATATACTGGATGGATGATTGTTATAAACACATGTAGATGTGAAGCCACTAGCCAGATGATAAGCAAAGAACCTGCATCCTCCAGATGCATCTTAGAATTTAGTATTAATCTAATACATTTTAGAACAGTTTAAACATCTCATAACTACGTAAATTAATAAGTCATTTTTTAACATCTTCTTCTTCTTCTTCCTGACAAGTATTAGGGCAAGGCCTGTTACGATCCTATAGAAAATTTTCCCTCCAGCGTTTCATAGGACGGCCCAGTGATCTTCGTCCTCTTGGTATATAATTACAAACAGCTTTGGGGATCCGATTTGAACTCATTCTTTCTAGATGATGTTTCGAATTTAGTTGGTACTGTTTAATATATTCCAATATTGGCGTAGTCTTCAATTCTTTTAGGATATTGGTGTTCCTTTTCTGATCCCATCTGGTGTAACCCGCTGTTCTGCACATGAATCTTACCTCATATTTTATGTTTCTTCAAACATGGGAACTAGTTTTCGAGAGAAGGATCTCTCTCATTTTCAACCGAAATTATGACTACCAGATTTTTGTTGGAATCGTTGGAATTTCTATCAATAATGTTGCCATCTGGTGTTGATTTGATGAACTTTGAGATGAGGTCATGTTCATCAGGAATCTCGAAACTCATGGATCTAAATTTGTTCTTCTGAATATATATTTTCCCCAAATTGTCAATTCTAAAGGTTTTTCCAAATGTTTTAAAAGTAGGGCTTCTTTTTTAATTTTATGATTCTGCAATAAACTATGTGCTGCAATAGCTGATATTTCAATTTTGCCATTTTTAATATTTCTGAAGTGTTCTGAGGTAAGAATAACATAGACAAAACTTAATTTAATTCTGAAACATGTTCCCAAAAATTCTACTAATTATTATGAGGTAAAATGACTATACTGACTCTAAAATTTATTAAAATAAACCTCATAGTGTTAATTCCTACTAAAGTATTTATTTGTATTATTCTATCTATAATTGAGTTGCAAAAATTGTTTTTACATCTCACCTCATAAAGTTTCATGTTTTCGTGATACCGGTTTCAAAAGCCATTCCCTTCATCTCACTCAAACTCCTGCTCTTGAATTCCTGCCTATAATCGCTCGGGCTGAGGTGGAAGAAGTCAAAATCTTATATTATTTATTCGAGGGAAGGTCATGTCAGGTGCCCCCAATATTAATGGGACTAATCAGTTTCTAAATCCTCCAAATAAAATTGCCTTTACCACCATCTTCCGAACTGCCTTCTGGTGCTGATTTTATGAACTCGAGATTAAATTTTGCTTGTCGGGAACTTCAAAGTTCATGGATCTATATTTGTTCTTCGTCCTGCACCGTAGCCAAGTGGTTAAGGCAGGAAGCCTTGGCGAAAAGCTATGGCACTTGTGCTGGTTCGAGTCTCCATGGGGGAAGAAATTTTCTCATGGTATTTTGGCCAGTATGGGACCAGAGTCCATCCAGCATTGTGAGGCATTTGGGTAGCTACAATAAGTAGCAGCTCCAGATTGAGAAAACCAGCTATAATAGCTGGGGACCCGACATGCTGACCACATATCACCCCTACATTGGATGCTGATCATCTAGCTCTGTGATTGACTCATGTGGATGTGAAGCCAGCAGCTGGCTGGTAGGCTAAGGGCCTTCTAGGCCTGTCGCGCCAGGAGTTTTTATATTTGTTCTTCTGAATGTATATCTTTTCCAACATCATCATCCATGCAATTATTAGGCCGTGTGGCCTGTTACGGTCTCAAAGAGGAATTTTCTATCCAGCGCTTTTTTGGACGTCCCAGCAATATTTTGCCTTGGGGGCAGTAATGAAGCAAATTCCCTAATTGTTAATTCCAAAGTTTCTATAAATTTTAAAAATTCTCTTTTCCAATTACGGGGTGAATCATAAATATGGCTATATGTTTGATCGCGTTGTGTGATGAAAATATTACCATTACAGGAAATATGAAATTACCGTTGGAAAGGCAATTATTCAAATTACAACAATGGAATAAAACAAAACAGTGTAGAACTTACATCATTAGTCAAAATGGCATTGAATATGCAACTGCAAATTACAATTGCTGCATGGGCAATAACATATGCTAATGATCGTGAGGCCGCAAGACGCGAGTTTATCATAGCATTGCAGCTGTTGACTGTGGGGAAGTGGAGAAAACGACTGCTGGAAACGGGAAGGATGCAGAAAATCAAACCTCCTGGAAGGCCTCGCATTAGCACAGATGTAGAAACAACGAAGAGAATTGTGGAGGCTTTTGACACTAGCCCACAAAAATCAACCCGCCAAGCTGCACGTGAGCAGTGATTAGTTTTGTTTTGTTATATTGTTGTAATTTGAAGGATTCCCTTTCCAATGATAACATCATATTTCCTTTAATAATAATATTTTCATTACAAAATGCGATCAAACGTATAGCCATATTTCTGAATCACTCTGTATGTGATTCTCTAGCAAAATATGAGCTGCAATTTCAGATTTTTGAATTTCACCATTTCTTATATTTCTAAAGTGTTCTTTTGTACGAGTTTTTAAATTGCTTTTAGTTTTATGTTATTCTAATTATATTATTTTTAGTCTGAACATCTTACCTCAATATTAATGTTGATTTGTTCTTGAACATGTTCCAAAACAATTCTGTTTTATCGTCAGCTTTTCCAGACTGGTTTTATTTATGTTGCATTATGTTGCACAACCTGGATGTCGATGTCAGCTCCATCTTGCGGTTGGCCAAATAACCTCCAAACAAGGTCACGCTCCATCGGTATATCAAAATTCATAACTCTGTTTTTGTTCTTCTGATTATAAATTTTTTCCCAAATAGTCAGCTCTTTTGTATTTTCTAACTGTTTTAATAATTTAGTGTCTGAATTTATATTATGTTTTTCAGACCAAACATGAACAGCAACTGCAGATTTTTCTATTTCCTCATTTTTAATATTTCTTATGTGTTCTTTGGTTCTAATTTTTAGGTTTCTTTTTGTTTTTCCTATATATATCGTTTCACAACCCATGCATTCAATTTGATATATTCCTGACTATTTATTTTTATCAGTTTTTTTTCATTTTTGTTGGTTTATATTAGTTTATTTAAACTGTAGTTATTTTTTGGTGCTAATTTAATATTAAACATATTATTATATTATATTATATTATATTATATTATATTATATTATATTATATTATATTATATTATATTATATTATATTATATTATATTATATTATATTATATTATATTATATTATATTATATTATATTATATTATATTATATTATATGCAACATAAATAGAACCAGTCTGGAAAAGCTGACAATAAAACAGAATTGTTTTGAAACATGTTCAAGAACAAATCAACAATAATATTGAGGTAAGATGTTCAGACTAAAAATAATATAATTAAAATAACCTCAAAATATTCCGATTGAGGGTCTTTCCACTTTTCAGCGGTTGCCCTTTTACCAGCCGGCTGCTGGCCCTTCACATCCATATGTGTCAATCACAGAAGTAGATGATCAACAGCCAGTGTAGGGGTGACATGTGGTTAGCATATTGAGTCCCCCAGCCGTTATAGCTGGTTCCTCAACCTGGATCCGCTACTTATTGTAGCTACCCTATTGCCTCACGATGCTGGGTGGGCACCGGTCCCATACTGGCCGAAATACCATGAGAAAATTTCTTCCCCCATGGAGACTCGAACTAGCGCAAGTCCCGTAGCTCTGCGCCAAGGCTTCCTACCTTAACCACTCGGCTACGGCGCGGGACTACCTCAAAATATAACTTCCTAAAATTAAATATTAGTATTATTCTGTTAATGAGTTAATAAGAAATGTCTTGTTGCAGGTAAAATAAAATATTCAGAGCGTGTGTACGAGGCATGCATGGAAGCATTTGACTGCTTGCCATTGGCTGCACTCATGAACCAGCAGTTCCTCTGTGTCCATGGAGTCTTTCACCTGAAATTCATAACCTCGACGATATTAGAAAGGTAAGAAGACATCACACTTAAATATCCTTCACATGTGCAAGCACGTGTATTTTTTTTTTTTAATTCCATTCACTGTGCTTTTCTTGCTTTGGGTTCTGCGCAGGCAGATAGATAGCATAAATGAGGCCTATTTTCAATTTAAGCACCACTTCAGCAGACAGTTTACTTACATGGAAACTGTCAACATTGCATGCCGAAAGCTACCATGAAATATCTGCCATAGAAGTATTGTGATGTACCAAGGCCATGTGCAAAAATGTATGTGTTTTTTTTAACAGCAATGCACCAGAAATTGAAGCCAGAATCTAGCAATGACAACCCACTGTTTGAAACAGTTGGATTCCACATGTGAGTAAAGTGGAGTAGTGTATGGTGGGACATGGTGTGCGGCAGCTTGTCAGGGCTATCCATTTCACCAAGTCAGGAGTTCAATTACTTCCCTGTAGTTTAAATAAGAAATTTGGCACCTTATTTTAGTGTCTTGCAGTTAAAAATGGCAGATTTTTTTTGTTATGTTTCACTTGTTCATCACTGCAACCAGGTCATATCATTTATTGCCAAAGGATCCCAATATTGTAAGAATGCACCCTAGTGGAGAAAAAATGAACCAACATTACAGGTTATTAATTAATTTCCAATGTCCTATGATGTAAATATGTCACTTATATTTTTCTGGAACGTGAATTCCTGGGAAATAATACGTTTAAGAAATTGCAAATAGTGGATTTTTTTTGTGGTATAATCAATTGCTACAAAACTATTGACACGGCCAGAGTTGCTATGTGATCTTGAAGAAGATTTCCGGGCTGTAGGCCGTGGTCTTGAGGCTTGAAGTTCCCCAACGTTTCGCCAGGAGACTGGCCAGTCTCAAGACAAACCTTGAGGATGCCAGATGCAGTCTCTGGCAAAACGTCTAGAGACCATGGTCTACAGCCCGTGAATCTTCTTTAAGATAATTGCTACAAATGTTTTTATATTATCTCCTGCAAGCACTATCTGGTTACATTCGTGCACTATATATTCAATCTGGTAGCCACATGCATTTTAGAATTCTTACATCTTAATATATAAATTGCTATATTCAACGTATTTCTTAGAGAGTCAGTCACTGCAAAATAATGCTCTGACCTATTCAGAATGTTAAAAAGGAGGAGCTTGATTTTAAAGTCATAAAATTAAATTGATAAAATTCAGATGAAAAATGACTGTGATTGGTTGTAAAACAAAATTCATAGAAATGTGATTGGTCATTGACTCTCATTAAGGGCACGAGTGAAATAGTCATAAGCAATGCCACGAGTGATTTCCAAATTATCAACAAATTCACGACTCATGAAGTGAGGAGTGAATTTATGTAGAGAATTTGGAAATCAAGAGTGGCATTTGTTAGGACTATTTAACGAATAAAATTAAGCTGTTTACTCACAAATAATTATTTCAATATAGTTATTTTAAAATATTTATATATTTAATGTAAACGGCGATGTTTGAAAACAAATGAGAAACGATTGGTACACTTCATTTGCTTCTTTCATTCGTCACTGCAACCAGATCATATTATTTATTGCCAAAGGATCGCAATATTGTAAGAATGCACCCTAGTGGAGAAAAAATGAAACACATCAAACTGTATATTAATTCATTTATGATGTCCTATGACAGCTATATTTTTCTGGAATGTTATTAGAGAGACAGGAATTTATAATTTCAAACACTTTAATATTTTCTACATTCGTAACTACACAATATTCGAACATTTGGACTCACCTAGAAAGTAAGAAATGACGATTTTCTGCTATATTTCGCCTGTGGAGCATCCCTCTTTATGGTCCAACAATAATCGGTAGCATATTAGGATTCCATTTGCCTTGATATCTCTTTTCCATAGCTGAAATCTCCTGAGTTAGCTCATTTGGTTTTATTTTACAATGGACAAATGGACGAAAAAAAGTTTATTAGAAAAATAATTATTTAAATCCATTAATTGATATTGAAATAAAAAAAAAACTGTGGGTGATGGAGAAATTCCGAATACATATTTGAAAACACGATAAATAAGACTGCATTAAGTACAACTATTGGTACTCATGAGACAAAAATCATGTTGACCATTGTTGTTATCCGTCATCCAAGAGTATTAACCTCCATAAACAATATCAACACGCTAGATATCTTATTAGATCATCATCATCATCATCATCTTCATTCATGGATTAGGTCTGTTGACCCGTTCCGACTTGCCCATCTCTTTCTAGGTCTGCCCACATCTCGGGTGCCTTTAGGTTTGTATTTTGTTATATGTTTTGGATATCTATCTTCATTCATTCTGTCTATGTGTTGCTTCCATTTTTGTCTATATGTATCTATTTTATCAGTTATTGCAAATATTTCAAGTTCCTGTTTTATTTCTGTGTTCTTGATTCTGTCTTCCTTAGTGCACCCTTTAACAGATCTCAAAAATTTCATTTCTGCCGCCGTTATTCTACTTAGATCTTGTTTTTTTATGTATCCAAGCTTCTGAACCATAGAGCAGTACCGGTACTGCCAACATTTTATAAAATTTCAATTGGGTCTCTCTTGTTGTTTTGTTATTTAGTGATCGTTTTATCGTACCACATATTCCCTGGAATTTTGCTATTTTATTATTTATATCATTATCATAATTAAATGAAATGTCACATCCTAGATAATTGAGATGGTTCACCTGTTCTATGATTTTGTTTCCTATTACTATTTTGGATCTGATTTGATTTTTCCCTTGGAATGCCATTACCTTAGTTTTTTCTATGGATATTTTGAGATTATGTTGTTCACATATATTATGTAGTTTAAAAATATTCCTTTGAAGCTCGTCTTCTGTATTTGCTATTATTACCTGGTCATCAGCGTATAATAATGTTTTCAAGTAGTGTGTTTTATCTAATTTTATTCCTTTATTTGTTTCTTCGTTCCATTTTTTTATTATATCATTGATGTATAGGTTAAATAAAACTGGAGAGATACTGCATCCTTGTTTAACTCCTTGATTAGTATGAATTTTATTTTTACTTACTTCATTTCTAGTTTTTATAACAAAATTTGTGTTCCAGTACAAACTCTTTACAGCTGCTATTAAGTGTTTCGGAATTCCTTTTTCTTTTATATCGTATTAGATAAAAACAAATTCCATATGCCAACATTGTTAAAAACTTGGGATTGTATTTAGATTTTAATTTAAATTTGAATAGCCAAATAAAACAAACATCTAAAAAGTTAAATCATATTTGAAGAGAAAAAATTATACGCTCAGACTGGGACTCGAACCCAGGACTTTTGGCTTTCTAGACCAATGCTCTACCGACTGAGCTATCTGGGCGAGTTCCTATCAAAACGCAATTTTTTTCTCTTATATACGTTGTCAATTCCCGCGCACCAAATGCTATGAAACCTTTGCTTCTATCTTTGCAAATGGCGGCTTCTTTATTAAAACCCATTCGCCTCAAAAGACGAGGCATACTCGCCGGTAGTTAAATGACCTTCAACTCAGAAGACGAGGTACACTCGCTTAACTCTGCTGTTATATATTTTGCAATATTTTTTTTAATCCTTTTTTTTTGTTAACATTTATGAATAGTAGAAGAATGTAATTTTGCCTTCACCCTTATTGTGATCTCAAGTACCGTTATATTTTGCTTGTTTTGAATATCTGAAAATGCACAATATAATTTACGGTAACTTAAATCCGGTTTCTGGGGAAATGCATTGAGCATTTAAAACTGAAGCGAATGAGTTAAGGGCGGAATTCATGAAACCATCTTTACGCAAAGAGCCACTCTATCCCCCTCTATGACGTAGAGAGTATTCATAAAATCGGTTTTATGAACACTCTCTATCTCATAGAGAGGGGGAAAGAGTCGCTCTTTGCGTAAAAATGGTTTCATGAGACATTTATTTGGGAATTTTACAGTAAGGATCCTTTCGATGTTTTTATTATTCATTTCATACATCTCAATGATGGATAAATCATATTTGAAGAGAAAAATTGTACGCTCAAATTGTGACTCGAACCCAGATAGCTCAGTCGGTAGAACATTGGTCTAGAAAGCCAAAGGTTTTGGATTGGAGTCCCGTCTGTCCATTAATTGACAGCTAATGACAAATGAGGGAAGTTTTGTGGAAGTGGCTGAATTCAAATACCTAGGAACAATAATCACAAATAGGAATGAAAATTAAAAATGAAATCTCTGTTAAACAAGATGGCAAATTATCTTCTTGGGAAAAGATCAACACTGGAGTAAGACAGGGATGTGGACTTTCACCGGTGCTTTTCATTATATACATGAATAAATTAATAAATGAATGGAGGAAAACACAACGAGGATATATACCCATCAATAGGAACCACAAACTCGATGCTATTCTTTTTGCAGACGATTTAGCTCTTTTGGCACTTTCCGAAAATGATTTGCAACGATCAATTTATAATTTACAAAAAATAGGTGTCAAATTTAATATGGAAATATCAATTAACAAAACTAAAATTATGGCATTTCATGGGAAGGACCCCATACAAAGTAAAATCTGTCTCCAGAATAAAATTTTAGAGATATCTAATCAATTTAAATATCTTGGATATTATCTCTCTATCTGGGATGAAAAGGATATCCCTGAAAAAGTTACTAGTTATAATAAAAGTTTAGGAATTATTAATCAAGTTATGAAACCATCCCTTGTACAAAAAACACCAGATTACGTTTATATAACACTTTGGCTAGACCAGTGTTGACCTATGGTAGTGAAGCATGGACACTAAGAAAACAACATGAAAGCAGAATAACGGCTTGTGAAATGAGATTCA
The DNA here is from genome assembly GCA_030220185.1 of Diploptera punctata. Taxonomy (NCBI): domain Eukaryota; kingdom Metazoa; phylum Arthropoda; class Insecta; order Blattodea; family Blaberidae; genus Diploptera; species Diploptera punctata. The sequence continues at coordinate 841,100 of JASPKZ010001620.1, forward strand.
TGCGCAGAACAGCGGGTTACACCAGATGGGATCAGAAAAGGAACACCGATATCTTAAAAGAATTGAAGACTACGCCAATTTTGGAATATATTAAACAGTACCAACTAAATTGGAAACACCATCTTGAAAGAATGAGTTCAAATCGGATCCCCAAAGCTGTTTATAATTATATACCAAGAGGACGAAGATCGCTGGGCCGTCCTATGAAACGCTGGAGGGAAAATTTTCTATAGGATCGTAACAGGCCTTGGCCTAATACTTGGAAGGAAGAAGAAGAGGAGAAGAAGAAAATTAAATATTACTTACTTACTTACTGACTGGCACTATCGAACCCGTAGGTTCATGGCCGCCCGGACATAAGCCCTCCATACATCCCTATCCTGAGCTAATGCTTTCCAATCATTCCCTGTATAATCTACTTCCCTCAAATCATAATGTTGTTCTCCCACCTCATTCTTGGTCTATCAACTGGGCGGTTTCCCTCTGGTTTTTCTACAAGAAGCTTCCATGCAAGTCTTTCATCCCCCATACGTGCAACATGTCCTGCCCATCGCAGTCTACGAGACTTAACTGTTCTTATTATATCTGGCTTCCTATAAAGACCATGTAGTTCATTGTTATGTAGTCTTCTCCATTCGCCTGTCTGTTCATCTCTCTTCGGTTCAAACATTTTCCTAAGAACTTTATTCTCAAAAACTCGTAATCTCATTTCCTCCCTTAAAGTAAGAGTCCATGTTTCGCACCCATATAATATAACTGGTAGAATAATAGTTTTATATATTTTCAGTTTAACGTTTTTTGAAAGGAGTTGGGACATCAAGAGTCTCTGCAATGCATAATAGCACGCATTTCCAGAATTGAGCCTATGTTTAATTTCTTTGTGCATCTCATTCCTACTTGTGATATAAACGTATATTGAAATAATCGTTAGAAAAATGTAAAAATCATTGTAAATGGTGGGAAATAATTTGAAAAATGAAACCCTAAGATTCAATTTGACAGGAATTTATGTAGGAATTAAAAATGTCGCGCCACAGGTTGTAAAGTTTAACAAAAAATTGTAAAAAAATATGAAAAAAAGTTTCACGAGAAAACAAACTCAATAGCTACATTAATTTGGAATTAGCTAAAAAGGAGAAACCCATTAAAAATGGATGCTCTACTTTGGGGGGGAACCACTGTACTGGTGCACCAAGTGCCTGGATTGTAACGTAATTTGATGGTGATATGGCGCCTCGGTTTGAAACATGGCATGTGGCCGCACCCAATACACGCTAACTGTCGCACGACAACTAGCTTATTTCTAATCAGAGAATGCTAGTCCATTAACACGCCAACTTCGCCATTTTGTTTCTCACGAAAACGTTATGTTCTGTTTGTGTAAGACGTTAAAACTCCCACCTAGCGGCCATAAATTTCTATTCACACTCCATTTCTTAAGTACAACTTTACTGAAATGAAATGGCAATTCAAAATGGCGTAATTTATGAGAAATAGTCACTGAACAAATGGTAATGTTTAAAATACGTAATCAGCGAACTTTAGGAAATAAATATTGATTTTAAGCAGGAAATTCATGCTACTTCTAGGTTCAACGTCTCATGACTGCTCTGATTTCGTCTAAAATACCAGAGATTAACATTTGTAAAGCAACAATCTCGCCTGTGGTAATGTATGCGTTTGAAACATGGCCGCTTACAACAAAGAAAGGAAACAAGCTAAAAGCAGAGGCGGCTATTCTTTAAACGCCATTGGGGTCCAATCCCAGTCCCCATTTTAATAACGTAAATTGCAATATTACTTTCTATATATTAGTTTAATCTCTCCCCCTGTAGATAGTGTTTTATGCCACACGCTATCCGGGTCTTGTAGAGACATGATCTGTCGGGAATTAATTTTAAACTCTAGATGTACTTAGGAAAATTTTTGGACCAAAATGAGATGAACAAACACATGAATGGAGAAGTAAAGTAAAGTAAAGTGATCCCACAACAGGCCCGGAGGCCCTTGGGGTAGTAGGAGGTTAAGGCTCCCACTTTTCCTAGACAATCGGCGCTTTATGTCGGCCGGGTTGTCAGCCCTGCGTGACGGCCGCCTTTACCCCCAGAACAAGCGCCTGGTACTCATTTCCGTTAGAGGCTGAGTCGACCCCATGGCCATTGTGCCGCCAGAGGGTTTGGGCCAGTTTAAAAATCCTGACCCCAACGGGACTTGAACCCTCGACCCTCCGGCTTGTAGCTCAGTGCCTTAACCACTACGCTACGGCGTGGAGAAGACTACATAAAAATGAACTACATGGTCTTCATAGGAAGTCCGATATAATAAGAACAGTTAAGTCTCGTAGACTGCGATGGGCAGGACATGTTGCACGCATGGGGAATGAAAGACTTGCATGGAAGCTTCTGGTAGGAAAGCCAGAGGGAAAACGCCTAGTTGGTAGACCAAGAATGAGGTGGGAGAATAACATTAACTATGATTTGAGGGAAGTAGATTATACAGGGAATGATTGGAAAGAATTAGCTCAGGATATGGATGTATGGAGAGCTTATGTCCGCGCGACCATGAACTTACGGGTTCGATAGTGCCAGTAAGTAAGATAATAGTCACTCACTCACTCATTGGCACTATCAAACCCGTAGATTCATGGCAGCGCGTATATAAGCTCTCCATACATCCCTATCCTGAGCTAATGTTTTACAATCATCGCCTGTATAATCTACTTCCCTCAAATGATAGTTAATATTATTTTTCCACCTCATTCTTGGTCTACCAACTGGGCGTTTTCCCTCTGGTTTTCCTACAAGAAGCTTCCATGCACCTCTTTCATTCTCCCATTCGTGCCACATGTTCTGACCATCGCAGTCTACGAGACTTAACTGCTCTTATTATATCTGACTTCCTATAAAGACCATGTAGTTCATTGTTATATAGTGTTGGTTCGGTGCTAGAGTTTTTTTTAAGCCCATGTTTCCCTTTACAGATATTTAGGCGCTCTCCCTCTACAGGGAAGAATTTGAACCATACTAATTTAGTTACACTTGTTTTCGTATAGATGTCATTTTGAGTGCACCGTGGTCAGCGTACCGCCTCATACTGACATCTAGGAAACCAAGGTAGTACTAGGACGGGAAAATTCGGTAAATTTTGCTTAGAGGCCTTTTCATTCAGGCTTAAGGATTTTTTACGAGCCTGAAAATCTTCAGACTCGGAACCCACGGCTTAAAGTCCCTCCCGGAGGACATGCTCCTTGGATTTTTCTGTCCTAAAAAATCCATCGACCCCGGCCGGGTTTGAACCCGCGACCCTCGGGATCAGAGGCAAGGAGCATAACCACTAGTCCACCGCGGCCGATGGTGCTAGAGTTAAAAATGTAAAAATTGTATATTACGATGAGATGTGGGAAGAGGTTTTGCGTTGTATATTATTTTTTTGCGCGATGGTGTTAAAAAAATAATAAATAAAAATAGTAAAATAATAACATCTTTGTTGGAAATATTTGCGTTTATTATAAACAACTAACCAACGTTAACAGTGTGGGCAATGTTTATTAGTTGAGACTACAGCAGGCCGTGACACCAATCAGTCATAAACTGGTGGCAAATTCGTATTTATTGTTTTACATTGTTTCAAATAAGGTTCAATTCATTTAAAATACAGTGATTTGTTTCGTATAATGTATATTAAGACTATATTTTGAATATATTTTGGTATTTACATTGTACGTGGGGGCACGCCGTAGCGTAGTGGTTAAGGCACTGAGCTACAAGCCGGAAGGTCGAGGGTTCAAGTCCCGTTGGGGTCAGGATTTTTAAACTGACCCAAACCCTCTGGCGGCACTATGGCCCTGGGGTCGACTCAGCCGCTAACTGAAATGAGTACCAGACTCTTGTTTTGGGGTAAAGGCGGCCGTCACGCAGGGCTGACAATGTGCCGATTGTCTAGAAAAAGTGGGAGCCTTAATCTCCTACTACCCCAAGGGCCTCCTGAGGCCTGTTGTGGGATCAGTTTACCTTTACATTGTACGTAGTATACATAGAGGGTAGTGGTTTTTCTTCCCACACGTGGTTTGTAATATGTAATATTACAGTATAGTTATTTAGGTTGGCAACTCCGAAATGTAGGAAGTTGAAACTTTCAATCATGGTCCCTATTGCTGTAAGTACGACAAAACGCACCATCACGCAAAAAAAAAAAAACTTTACACGCATTTTTCTTAAAACTTACAAAATGGCGCATAACGCCGTCCAAATATGTATTGGAATTAAATCAATTAGATGGTCCTGAAAACTAGTACAGTAAAACTTGTTTAATCCGGAACGTGAATAATGCGGAAATCTGTCCAATGTGAACAAATGTATTGGTCCCGACGAAATAATAGTAATTTTACGAGTTTTTATTTTGCATAAAGCGGAATCTGTCCAACGCGGAAACGGAAGACTATTTCTACATATTTGATGGAAAAAACTTTTTATAAAGCGGAAAGACAGACTAAGAAATAAATTAGTTTCCACTTCAATGAATTCCCGTTCGGCTAAAAAAGGGGGAAGAGGAATGATTCCTGCCGCCGGGTGAATTAGATATTCTATCTGTACCTGAAATTTTCTTTCGTCCTAACTGTACACCACGTTATGCGAAATACAGATATCTTTGTTACAAAAATAACCATTGCACTGTATAGTCTTAAATTAGTTTAAGTTCTGAGACCAATTTTTCACAGGTAACGTTCTGAATATACGGAATAAAAAGGGCTAAAAAGTATGTATCATTGTCATGAAACAAAAAAGTGATTGGAGATAAATCATCAAATTTCCGGACCGATGCTCCAAAGTCAAGCTCTAGCTGTTGCTAAATCCCTAGGGAATAACGATTTCAAGGCATCTTCAGGTTGACTGGGCAGTTTTCAAAAGACGACACAATGTAGTGTGGAATGAAATTTGCGGGGAATCAAATGATGTGGACAAAGGATGTTAGTGAGCGGAAACCGAAAGTGCATACTTTAATTTCAGGATACGCGTATGAGACATTTTTAACGCTGACGAAACGGGACTGTTTTTTCGCGCGTCGCCGTAGAAGTCGCTCTTACATACTATACCTCACTTTCCAACCGGCAGCGAAACTACAATTAATCCAAGGTACGTAAGAAGAAATATAAGATACTCTATAATCTTATCTATCTATCTTTCTATCTATCTTCGGGTTTTTACAGCTGCTACCGTCTTCCCGTGCCAAACATCCAAAGCCTACGATCTTAGGCATCTTTCAATGCTTAGCCCTCTTGCTTGCATTACTGTCTTCATGTTTTCCTTCCATGTTAACTTCGCTCTTCCTCCTTCTGGTCGGATGCCATTCATATAGTTGCTTTGGCCATCACTCATCTTCCATTCTTAAAACATGTCCTAACCACTTTAATTCCTTCTCCTCAATTCTTTCGATTATGCTTTATTCTGCTTCCATTATATTTCTAATTTCCTTATTTGTGACATGTTCTAATTTTGACTTTCTGGCACTTCTGCGTAAATAATCCATTTCTAGAGCTATTAGTCTATTCTTGTAGTACTTATTGATTGTCCATACCTCACTTCCATACATTGCAACAGATTCCACCAATGTTTTACCAATATATTTTTTTGTGTGTTTCCAAATATGCTTAACCCACCATATGGAATTTAATGATGATATTATTTTGCTACTCAATTCAATTCTATGTTTTATATTCTCTTTGCCTATACCTTCAATGTTCAACTTTTATAAGATTCATGATGTGTTCCGTTGAGGTATTATTCAAAATTAAAATATAAAATTATGGAATATTCACCTGAAAGGTCCGTAGACCGACCTTTCAGGTGAATATTCCATAATTTTATTTTAACCTTCAATGTTATCCATAATTATTCCCAAATATTTAGTTTGTTTCACTTGCTTTATTTGGATACCTTCCTCCAATATTAAATGTTCTCTTTCATTGCGATTTATTGCCAGATATTCTCTATAATCTATAATCTTAGATTATTAAATAGTTTTAATTTTTTTATAATGCGGAATCTTGTCTAATATGAAGAAAAAAAATTGGTCCCATGCGATTAGCAAGTTTTACTGTAGTTGCCATGAATACCTCTATTTCCGAGATTCCCGGGTTTAAACCCGTCTTAACTCCTGGCGCGACAGGCCTACAAGGCCCTTAGCCTACCAGCCGGCTGTTGGCCTCACATCCACATGTGTCAATCACAGAGGTAGATGATAATCAGCTAGTGTAGGGGTGACATGTGGTCAGCATGTCGAGTCCCCCAGCCGTTATAGCTGGTTTTCTCAACCTGGAGCCGCTACTTATTGCAGCTGCCCAAATGCATCACGATGCTGGGTGGGCACCGGTCCCATACTGGCCGAAACACCATGAGAAAATATCTTCCCCCATGGAGACTCGAACCAGCGCAAGTCACGCAGCTCTGCGTCAAGGCTTCCTGCATTAACCGCTCGGCTACGGCGCGGGACCCATTATATTTCTAATTTCCTTATTTGTGACATGTTCTAATTTAGACTTTCTGGCACTTCTGCGTAAATAATCCATTTCTAGAGCTATTAGTCTATTCTTGTAGTACTTATTGAGTGTCCATACCTCACTTCCATACATTGCAACAGATTCCGTCAATGTTTTACCAATATATTTTTTTGTGACTTTCCAAATATGCTTATCCCACCATATGGAATTTAACGATGATATTATTTTGCTACTCAATTCAATTCTATGTTTTATATTCTCTTTGCCTATACCTTCAATGTTATCCATAATTATTCCCAAATATTTAGTTTGTTTCACTTGCTTTATTTGGATTCCTTCCTCCAATATTAAATTTTCTCTTTCATTGCTATTTATTGCCAGATATTCTCTAATCCAGTGGTACTCGCTAGAAATCACAAGAGAGCCAAATATAAGAAACAATATTTGTTGACACAGGGATATCCAAAGTTTTGTAGAATTTCAATAAAGATAATATTATTTTATACTTAGAATTTAAAGGGGGCACGCCGTAGCGTAGTGGTTAAGGCACTGAGCTACAAGCCGGAGGGTCGAGGGTTCAAGTCCCGTTGGGGTCAGAATTTTTAAACTGACCCAAACCCTCTGGCGGCACTATGGCCCTGGGGTCGTCTCAGCCTCTAACTGAAATGAGTACCAGACGCTTGTTCTGGGGTAAAGGCGGCCGTCACGTAGGGCTGACAACCCGGCTGACATAAAGTGTCGATTGTCTAGAAAAAGTGGGAGTCTTAACCTCCTACTACCCCAAGGGCCTCCTGAGGCCTGTAGTGGGATCACTTTACTTTACTTTATTTTACTTTACTTTACTTTACTTAGAATTTAAAATTTAAATGTAATGTAATGAAGGTAAAATTATTCTAAGAGCCTTAATAAATATCTTCAAGGACCGCATGCGGCAATGAGTCTAATCTATAATCTTAGATTATTAAAAAAGTTTTAATCTTTTTATAATGCAGAATCTTGTCTAATGTGAAAAAAAAAAATTGGGCCCATGCGATTCCGTTTTGAGCAAGTTTTACTGTAGTTGCCATGAATATCTCTATTTCCGAGATTCCCGGGTTTAAACCCGTCTAGAATCTATATAATTTTAAAGTTATAAAAATCCTCCTGAGTTTGGAAGGGAGGAAAAGCCGTTGATATCGTGTTGCCTATTTACAGCACGTAATGGGTGTTGTGAATCGTTCTATATTCTGTATGCAGCTCTGAATGGTGAGACCATCCTGTTGTGAAAACAAAAAATAATGTTTGCACGATTTACACTGTAAGAGCTTAGTATTATCTGCGCTCTGATAGGCTATTTGATATACGTCAGAGCCGTGTGTGATTTTAGCCAACTCGATGGGATTTTGTGTAATTTGTGAACTGCGTTGTGAATGCATTCCTATTCTTTCGTTAAACTCCTTCTACAGGGTCATACAAAATTCTTCATTTTGAAACTTTATCCTAAATTTGTTTTATTTTATATATGAGATGCACAAAGGAATTAAACATAGGCTCAATTCTGAAAATGCGTGCTATTATGCATTGCAGAGACTCTTGATGTCCCAACTCCTTTCAAAAAACGTTAAACTGAAAATATATAAAACTATTATTCTACCAGTTATATTATATGGGTGCGAAACATGGACTCTTACTTTAAGGGAGGAAAGGAGATTACAAGTATTTGAAAATACAGTACTTACGAAAATTTTTGGACCAACGAGAGATGAACAGACAGGTGAATGGAGAAGACTACATAACAATGAACTACATGGTCTTTATAGGAAGCCAGATATAATAAGAACAGTTAAGTCTCGTAGACTGCGATGGGCAGGACATGTTGCACGTATGGGGAATAAAAGACTTGCATGGAAGCTTCTTGTAGGAAAGCCAGAGGGAAAACGCCCAGTTGGTAGACCAAGAATGAGGTGGGAGAATAACATTAACTATGATTTGAGGGAAGTGGATTATACAGGGAATGATTGGAAAGCATTAGCTCAGGATAGGGATGTATGGAGAGCTTATGTCCGTGCGGCCATGAACCTAAGGGTTCGATAGTGCCAGTGAGTAAGTAAGTAAGTTTATATAATTTCATCATCGTCTTCAAGGATTAGATCTGTTGGTGTGTTCCGACTCAAAATTGCTTATGTCATCTCTTTAAATATCCATCTATTTTTACACGCTTTATATTTAGGTTGACCTGTATCTGTCTATCTATGTAACGGAATCTTTCAACACGATTTTCACCGACTTCAAAACATTGTATACTTGTAAAGGACAAGTGACAATACAATACTTTTATATTTGTTTTTCCAAGATCCTGGCCAGGATCATCAGGATATAAAATAAATAATAGTTTTAAAAAACTAAAACAACACGCTTTATTAGAAAACCTAACTAAAAAAAGAAAAATAATTTTAATTTCCAACACGCTTGGGATAAATAATTTTACCATCAAAAGCGTGGGGTGCTCTTTATCAATTAATATATTTGATAATAAACAGATATTGGTAAAAGTAGTCTCTAAGAAGAAAATGTAAAAATCATAAGAAGCACCCCACGCTTTTGATGGTAAAATTATTTATCCCAAGCGTGTTGGAAATTAAAATTATTTTTCATTTTTTTAGTTCGGTTTTCTAATAAAGCGTGTTGTTTTAGTTTTTAAAACTATTATTTATTTTTTATTTTTTAGTTTTGATATTTTACAGAATAAGATAAAAATGTAAATATCTTTAAATTCGATACTATTGTAATATGAGCTAAAAGTAATACTCTTCTATAAAAAAAACCCTCCAAGCCGGATTTGAACCAGCGACGTATGGATTACTGAAATTATATACCACTAAGAGTTCACTGCTCTACCAACTGAGCTCTTACAACGATTGACTAAAAACTCGACAAGTCCGCAACCTATTATACCAGTTTTCATTTTTTCTTGATTTTCGGATGATTCTGGCCAGGATTTTAGATACAAAATATGAAATTATTGTATTGTCACGGGTCCTCTACACGTATACAAAGTTTCAAGTCGATCCAATGTTTCTAAGTGGGTGAAAATCGCGTTGAAAGATTCCGTTACATTGATACAAAAACACTTTTTTTGATTTTCTGATGATTATGGCAAGGATTTTAGAAAATAAATATGAAATTATTGTATTGTCACGGGTCCTCTACAAGTGTACAAAGTTTCAAGTCGATCCAATGTTTCTAAGTGGGTGAAAATCGCGTTGAAAGATTCCGTTACATAGATAGATAGATAGATACAGGTCAAGCTAATATAAAGCGTGTAAAAAAGTGCCTGTGTATCTATGTAACGGAATCTTTCAACACGATTTTCACCCACTTATAAACATTGGATCGACTTGAAACTTTGTATACTTGTAAATGACCAATGACAACGCAATAATTCCATAAATGTTTTCTAAAATCCTGGCCAGAATCATCAGAAAATAAAAAATAACCGGTATAATAGGTTCCGGACTTATCGACTTTTTAGTCAATCGTTATAAGAGCTCAGTTGGTAGAGCGGTGGACTGTAGTGGTATATAATTTCAGTAATCCATAGGTCGCTGGTTCAAATCCGGCTCATACTACAATAGTATCAAATTTAAAGATATTTACATTTTTATCTTATTCTGTAAAATATTAAAAATAAAAAGTAAATAACAGTTTTAAAAAAACTAAAACAACACGCTTTATTAGAAAACCGAACTAAAAAATAATTTTAATTTCCAACGCTTGGGATAAAATTAAAGTGGTCAACAAAAAAATCATCTCCAACACATCTAGAATAAAACTAGAGTTATCTACAAAAAAAAAATCTTACCATCAAAAGCGTGGAGTGTTTTTATGGTTTTTACATTTTCTTCTTAGAGACTTTACTTTTACCAATATCTGTTTATTATCAAATATATTGATATAGAGCAATTATAATTATTGAATTATTGTTGTACTGTTGCTTAGATCAGTTGATATGTACTATAATAACACAATTCATAATTTAACATGTCTGAAGAAGGTACAGTGTACCGAAACAGCTGTCACTAAATATATCTTAATAAATATGAAAATCAAATAAAACTAAGTTCTATTTTTATTTAATTAATAAATTATCTTAGTTTGTCTTAACGATATTTGTTTCGACCTCCAAATTTTCCAGAATTGAACCTATGTTTAATTTGTGTTTTGCATCTCATTTCTGTTTGTACGTATTGTTCCTATGTATTTGAATTCAGCCACTTTTTTTTCTACTACCCCATGGCAAGTAAAGTTACAAATGCTTGGCATGATATCTCATTGTACGTCATTTTGGAGTTAACATTCTTTATAATAATAATAATAATAATAATAATAATAATAATAATAATAATAATAATACTTTATTTATTCTGGCAGAGTTAAGGCCATAAGGCCCTCTCTTCCACTCAACCAGCACAAATACAAATAAATATTTGACAAATATGGATATACACTATACTAATTATAAACAGTTAAAGATACAATAAATGTAGCAATGTAAATGTCATGTACAAACAACATTCTATAGGGTAATAACAATCATGATACGATAATAATAATAATAATAATAATAATAATATAAATATGATACATTATACAGGAAACACCAATTAATATGTATCATGATATTACACTGGACATATAGTGAAGTCGAGTTTAGTTATTAGAACAAAATAAATTTAGATTTCTTTAAAAGGATGCCAATGTCCGGCAGCCCCTTATTTCTTGTGCGTAGATGTAGGGAATTCCAGTTAGGAAGTTCGGAGAAGTGGAGATGGTATATGACATGGAGTGATGTGATGTCCTATGTTGCGGTATATTAAGTAGGAGACTATGTTGTGATCTTGTGTTTTTTTAAGTTATGGTTTGAGGATAGAAGATAGGAAACGGGGTGATAAATGAAATGGGAATCGAGGTATGTAGGATCTTCTTAATAGGAGAACTAGACAGTATGATCTTGTCTCTTTTAGCGGTAGCTATGGCATTCGTGGATGGAATAATGGAGAAATGTGATCGTATTCGCGAACATTAAATAATGAATCTGATACGCGTATTATGGACACGCTGCAGTTTGTCCGACAATCCGTCACTTATGTCATTTACGCAGCTAACAGAGACGGGGTCTACTTTTTTCTACTACCCCATGGAATACTAAGTGAAGGTACAAGTTGGTTGCAAAAATGACCTGATTTGACCCCAAGTTTGGGGTGAGGTCGCCCGGTTGGTTGCACCTGCTATATTGATCGTGACACACAAACAGCCGCTCCACATCGAGCAGGTCAAGGCCACAAATGGATATCACATCTAAGCCTACTTGAAGGAAATATCCTATCCATACTACCTGTCTGTATCCGTAACACCTCCACGTGAGATAAGAGTGCTCCCTTGCGGCTGTTATTTAATCAACCATATGATAAGTAGTTAGCTCATCGCCTCAAACAGATACCTGGCAGGCAACTAAGGTATTAACTGTTCTCATTATATCTGGCTTCGTATGAAGAGCGTGTAGTTCACTGTTATGTAGTTTTCTCCATTCACCTGTCTGTTCATCTCTCTTTGGTCCAAAAATTTTCTTAAGAACTTTATTCTCAAATACTTGTAATCTCCTTTCCTCCCTTAAAGTAAGAGTCCATGTTATTGTTATTATTATTGTTATTATTATTATTATTATTATTATTATTATTAACTAATATCAAGGAATAATATTTAGATATATTAAATATAACAGAGAACATAAGATATTGTCTAATGCCTGTGCTTGTCAGAGACATTATATGAACGCAGAGTCAATTGAATTGCGCAGAACGTTTAGAGCCTGTGATTACGTTACGTGCTAAGAGCACATTCTTCATTCTTTTTATCATAGTCGTGATATCAACCGTGTTCAATACCTGAGCCTTCTATAGTAGACATTTTTAAAACAGAAAGGCCTCATTTGTGCCACTACTCTTTTCAGTTCCATGTTTTCTTAGTACTATAATATTACATATTACAAACTGCGTACGGGAAGTAAAACCACTGCCCTCTATGTATACTACGTACAATGTATATAGGCCTTCAAAAATATCCAAAAGGTAGTGTTAATATACAGTATACGAAACAAATCACTGCATTTTAAATGAACTGAACTTCATTTGAAACGATATAAAACTATAAATACTCGGTAGCTCAGTTGGTAGAGCATTTGTCCCGGAAGGCCAAAGGTTCCGGGTTCGAGTCTCGGTCTAGGCGAAAAAAATTTCTCTTCAAATATAATTTATCCTACAGTGAGAAGTGTTAAATCAATAATAAAAACTTCAATACAAGCCCTACTGGCTTTATAAAGTAGTGTTAAATTCCCAATAAATGTCTTCTTAACTAAGAGGCCTCCATATGCAAAGATAGAAGCAATGGTTTCAAAGCATTTGGCGCGAGGGAATTACAACGTATAAAGAGAAAAAATTGCGTCTGGATCGCAACTCGCCTCGGTAGCTCAGTTGGTAGAGAATTTGGCCCGGAAAGCCAAAGGTCCCGGGTTCGAGTCTCGGTCGTACTTGCCGCTATTTTATGACTAATTGGGACAAGTCCCGAAAGCGCTACAGTTAAATAATTAATTAAGTTGAGGAGACGGAACTTTCAGGTGAATATTCCATGATTTTATATTTTAATTTTGCTAGACATTATCCTCCCATCATAATGAGGAGTTGAATGGAATATGGGCACAACTCATGTTTTGCCCTTTTTCCGTTCAATGCATTTTTGCACTCGCTATTTTGTAGTTGGTCAGCCTGAAATGTTTCGTTTCGATATCTCGATTACAGCAGCTTCGACGCTGATTGTATCAATTAAAATGAACAACAATGTTATGCATTTAGTTATACAGGGTGTCCCATTCAAACCTCCCACATTTTAAATAATCATAACTCTCAAAGTATGCGGAATTATGAAATGAGGCCGGTATTAAACGAAACAGAAACTCAAATAATTTTTATTGCCACACACTAAAATACCTCTATATGTGCAACATCGCCGTTTACATTAAATATATAAATATTTTAAAATACCGTTAAATATATTTAAATAATGACTTTTCAGTAAACAGCTTAATTCCATTCGTTAAATAGTTCTAACAAATGCCACTCTTGATTTCCAAATCCTCTAGATAAATTGGAAATCACTCGTTACATTACTTATGACTATTTAACTCATGCCCCAAATGGGAGTCATGGCCAATCACATTTAAAAGATTTTTTATTTAGAACCAATCAGTTTTGTTTCGCCCCCGAATTTATCAATCGAAATTTATCATATTAAAGAAAGCTCCTCCTATTTAACATTCTGAATAGGTCATAGCATTATTTTGAAGTGATTGACTCTCTAAGAAATACGGCCACCAGATTGTATATATAGTGCATGAATGTCAACACGTAGCGCATGCGGGAGTTAATGTAAAAACATTGGTAGCAATTGATTATACCACAAAAAAAACACTGTTTGCACTTTCTTAAACAAATTATTTTCCAGGACATTTAGTTGCAGAAACATATAACTGACATATTTATATCATAGGACATCAGAAATTAATTAATACCTATAACGTTGGTTATAAATTTCTCCATTAGGGTGCATTCTTACAATATTGCGATCCTTTGGCAATAAATAATATATTCTGATTGTAGTGATGAACAAAAGAAGCAAATGAAGCGTACAAATCGTTTCTCATTTGTTTTCAAACATCGCCGTTTACATTAAATATATAAATATTTTAAAATAACTATAGTTAAACAATGATTTGTGAGTAAAGAGTTTAATTGTTTTCGTTATAGTCCTAACAAATGCCACTCTTGATTTCCAAATCCTCTAGATAAATTGGAAATCACTCGTGGCATTACTTATGAGAAATATGCTGTATAGGAACCATCACCAACCTCAGCTAGAATGTTTGCGTAATGACGAAGTGTGTTATTAACGCAAATTGCAATGTAATAAATGGCGCTACGTGGTGCAGAGATGGATGTATTTTTTCCTAATTGCACCTGTGGGAGTAATAAGTATTGAATTGGCTTTCTGGTAGGTTTAATAATTGTAATGGTTTGCAAGAAATGAATTAGTTTGGCCATAATGACTTCCCTAGTGTCTTAATTCCTAATAAAAACAATTAGACCTACATCTCCACGAGAGGTTTTGCAATGTTAGCGAATTCCAAAAGGAAACTAGCTACTGAGATTTAACCGTGAAATACTTATTTCATTTTTTACACGCTTTATATTAACTTGACCTGTATATATCTATGTAACGGAATCTTTCAACACGATTTTCACCCACTTAAAAACATAGGATCGACTTGAAACTTTGTATACTTGTAAAGGACCAATGCCAATACAATAATTTCATAAATAATATGTAATAGGTTGCGGACTTATCGGCAATATTTAGTCTTGAAAATGACAGTTTTGCTGTTGAAACATGTTGACTCTTTCAATTATTAATTGGTGAATTGGGTATATTGACTGTATATTTTACAATTTTATCACCAAGAAGATACTGAGTTATTAAATACGAGGGTGGATCAAATATAAGCCGGAATTTGTATCTGGAGGCTCTGGTAGCGAACTGCAAAGGTTGCGGTTTGGAGGGGAAGTTGGTGGGGGTATCTGGAGTAGGGATCTTGATGTGTCGCACTCCGAAGAGCGGCCGCTTGCTTCAGTACGCCGTGAGCGAGCAAGAGGTACACACGTCTGTTGCGCAACGCATTATTATTAAGTTTTTGGCGAAAGAAGGCACGAAACCTTCTGACATTTTGAGAAGGCTCCATGCGCAGTTCGGGGATGCGACCCTTTCGAAGACGCAGGTGTATGATTGGCGCAAAAAAAATTTAGCGGGCCGGGATTCAGTGGAAAATGAGCCCCACCAAAGACGGCAACCAAGCATCACTGCAGACAACGTTGCTGCTGTACGGGACCTTATTGAGAAGGATCGGCGCGTAACAATTTCTGAAATTGCTTCACACATTGGAATAAGCTTCGGAAGTGTTCAAGCCATTATCACTGATGAACTCTGGCATACAATGCCAGGTGGGTTCCTCGGCTCCTCAGCCAGCAACAAAAAAATTTGATGAAAATGCATTGGACACCTCTGGAACATCCTCCTTACAGTCCAGATTTGTCACCCTGTGACTACCATTTGTTTGGGCCACTGAAAGAAGACCTGGGAGGAAGACGGTTTGGTGACAATGCAGCGGTAGAGGAGTTCGTGCGCAACTGGCTGACTACACGTCATCCCTGATTCTTCAAGGAAGGCATCAAAAAGTTGCCAACTCGATGGCAAAAGTGTGTTGGAAATGCACGAGACTATGTAGAAAAATTAGGTGGTGGTTATGTATTTTTTTTATTAATTCAATAAAATTGTAAACAATTCCGGTTTATATTTGATTCACCCTCGGAGCTTCTTTTTTGGACCAAAGAGAAATAAACAGGCAAGGAAATGTAGAAGACTACATAACAGTGGGTTACATGATCTTTGTGTGATTAACGGCACAGCCCATTGTTGAGCCATAGCCTCTCAATTTATCAGGAGTTTATAAACCAAGTTCATTTTTACACGCTTTATATTAGCTTGACCTGTATCTATCTATCTATCTATCTATTATATCTATTTATCTATCTATCTATCTATCTATGTTACAAAATATTTCAATGCGTTTTTCACACACTTAAAATCATTGGTTCGGCTTAAAACTTTGTGTACTTATAAAAGACCCGTGACAATACAATAATTTCATATTTTGTTTCTAAAATCATGGCCAGAATCATTAGAAAATAAAAGTGTACTTGTATCTATATAACGGAATTTTTAACACGATTTTCACCCACTTAGAAACATCAGATCGACTTGAAACTTTGTATACGTGTAAAGGACCCGCGACAATACAATAATTTCATATTTATTTTCTAAAATCCTGGCCAGAATCATCAGAAAATAAAAAAAAAAGTGTCTTTGTTTCTATGTAACCGAATTTTTGAACACGATTTTCACCCACTTAGAAACATTGGATCGACTTGAAACTTTGTATACTTGTAGAGGACTTGTGACAATACAATGATTTCATATTTTGTTTCTAAACTCCTGGCCAGAATCATCAGAAAATAAAAAAAAGTGTCTTTGATCTATGTAACAGAATCTTTGAACACGAGTTTCACCCACTTAGAAACATTGGATCGACTTGAAACTTTGTATACTTGTATAGGACCCGTGACAATACAATAATTTCATATTTTGTTCCTAAATCTTGGCCATAATCATCAGAAAATCAAAAAAAGTGTCTTTGTTTCTATGAAACGGAATTTTTCAACACGATTTTCACACACTTAGAAACATTGGATCGACTTGAAACTTTGTATACTTGTATAGGATCCGTGACACTACAATGATTTCATATTTTGTTTCTAAATCCTGGCCATAATCATCAGAAAATCAAATAAATGTAAACTGGTATAATAGGTTGCGGACTTGTCGACTTTTTAGTCATTCGTTGTAAGAGCTCAGTTGGTAGAGCGGTGAACTCTAGTGGTATATAATTTTAGCAATACATAGGTCGCTGGTTCAAATCTGGCTGGGAGGATTTTTTTTTAGAAGAGTATTACTTTTAGCTCATACTACAATAGTATCGAATTTAAATATATTTACATTATTATCTTATTCTGTAAAATATTAAAACTAAAAATAAAAAATAAATAATAGTTTCAAAAACTAAAATAACACGCTTTATTAGAAAACTAAAAAATGAAAAATAATTTTAATTTCCAATACGCTTGGGATAAAATAAAGTGGTCAACAAAAAAATCATCTCCAACACATGTAGAATAAAATTAGAGTTATCAACAAAAAGAAAATAATTTTACCATCAAAAGCATAGGGTGCTTTTTTATGATTTTTACATTTTCTTCTTAGAGAGCTTACTTTTACCAATATCTGTTTATTATCAAATATATTAATTGATATAGAGCACCCCACGCTTTTGATGGTAAAATTATTTTATTTTTGTTGATAACTCTAAATTTATTCTACATGTGTTGGATATGATTTTTTTGTTGACCACTTTATTTTATCCCAAGCGTATTACTTACTTACTTACTTACTCACTGGCACTATCGAACCCGTAGGTTCATGGCCGCGCGGACATAAGCTCTCCATACATCCCTATCCTGAGCTAATGCTTTCCAATCATTCCCTGTATAATCTACTTCCCTCAAATCATAGTTAATGTTGTTCTTCCACCTCATTCTTGGTCTACCAACTGGGCGTTTTCCTTCTGGC
The DNA here is from genome assembly GCA_030220185.1 of Diploptera punctata. Classification (NCBI taxonomy): domain Eukaryota; kingdom Metazoa; phylum Arthropoda; class Insecta; order Blattodea; family Blaberidae; genus Diploptera; species Diploptera punctata. The sequence continues at coordinate 858,924 of JASPKZ010001620.1, forward strand.
TTTCCTACAAGAAGTTTCCATGCACGTCTTTCATTCCCCATACGCGCAACATGTCCTGCCCATCGCAGTCACGAGACTTAACTGTTCTTATTGTATCTAGCTTCCTATAAAGGCCATGTAGTTCATTGTTATGTAGTCTTCTCCATTCACCTGTCTGTTCATCTCTCTTTGGTCCAAAAATTTTCCTAAGTACTTTATTCTCAAATACTCGCAATTTCCTTTCCTCCCTTAAAGTAAGAGTCCATGTTTCGCACCCATATAATATAACTGGTAGAATAATAGTTTTATATATTTTCAGCTTAACGTTTTTTGAAAGGAGGAACCGAACAATCTCGAATTCGAGGAACCGAACAATCTCGAATTCGAGAAACCGAACAAACTCGAATTCGAGAAACCGAACAATCTCGAATTCGAGAAACCGAACAATTTCGAATTCGAGGAACCGAACAATCTCGAATTCGAGAAACCGAACAATCTCGAATTCGAGGAACCGAACAATCTCGAATTCGAGAAACCGAACAATCTCGAATTCGAGAAACCGAACCATCTCGAATTCGAGAAACCGAACATTCTCGAATTCGAGAAACCGAACAATCTCGAATTCGAGGAACCGAACAATCTCGAATTCGAGCAACCGAACAGTCTCGAATTCGAGAAACCGAACCATCTCGAATTCGAGAAACCGAACAATCTCGAATTCGAGAAACCGAACAATCTCGAATTCGAGGAACCGAACAATCTCGAATACGAGAAACCGAACAATCTCGAATTCGAGCAACCGAACTATCTCGAATTCGAGGAACCGAACAATCAAAAGTCTCTGTAATGCATAATAGCATGCATTTCCAGAATTGAGCCTATGTTTAATTTCCTTGTATCCCAGGCGTATTGGAAATTAAAATTATTTTTCATTTTTTAGTTTTCTAATAATGCATGTTCTTTTAGTTTTTTAAAACTATTATTTATTTAGTTAAATCTTCAATATTTTGTCTTGAAAATGACAGCTTCGCTGTTGAAACATGTTGACTCTTTAATTAATAATAGGTGAATTGGGTATATTGACTGTATATTTTAAGAAAATATTGCTTTAACATGAAATGTTTGTTTCAGTTGGACAGATTCAAAGAACCTCCTGCCTTCGGGCCGATGTGTGATCTTCTGTGGTCGGATCCCTTAGAAGACTTTGGCAATGAAAAGAATGCTGAACACTTCAGCCACAACAGTGTGAGAGGTTGCTCATATTTCTATAGGTAAGTTTTGTTTCCAGTTACCAAAACTTGGTTTTATCTGGATAATTAATTCCTTCAAATTTTGTTGATGAAATGATTATTTAGTAGGAATCCTGTGTACCAAAAATCAATTTCGTTCCGCGCCATAGCCGAGTGGTCAAGGCAGGAAGCCTTGGTGCAGAGCCACGGGACTTGCGCTGGTTCGAGTCTCCATGGGGGAAGAAATTTTCTCATGGCATTTCTGCCAGTATGGGACCGGTGCCCACACAGCATTGCGATGCATTTGGGTAGCTACAATAAGTAGCGGCTCCAGGTTGAGAAAACCAGCTATAGCGGATGTGGGACTCGACATGCTGGCCACACGTCACCCCTACACTGGCTGATTATTGTCTACCTCTGTGACCGACACATGTGGATGTGAGGCCAGCAGCCGGCTGGTAGGCTAAGGGCCCTTGTAGGCCTGTCGTGCCAGGAGTAAAAATCAATTTTGAATTCCATATGCAAGGTCCTGAGATCATTGCAGTAGCTTTTGTACCACATATGCTGTGTGTTATCTCCAACAATTTATTCCTACCTACAGAAAGGATTGCCCAAGTGTAACATTCAAATTTCACTGCTTTTTTGAAGAAATTAGGATCACAATTTCAATTACTTACAACTAGGTCTAGTATTTTTATGATCTGCGAACCACCGAAATATGCAAAAAAAATGCAGTTATGACCTAAAATTTTTAAAAAAATATGCACTGTAACATTAAAAAAATATTTTTTTAAAATTTCGGGATTTTTTCTGTTATTTATACAGGTATCCTCAACCAAAATATACAATCTTTTTCTTCCACAGTTCCCGGCTTCCCGGTCTTGCTTCTTTGTTTGTTCGTACTTTATGCGCGGCCATACCGTTGGTCTGATTGTGATGAGGCTTTTTGAAAAATGTTCAGGAGATTCCAGGGATGAACATAGGCTATAAGAGAGTTTTAATATTCAACCCCTTTACCCTTAAAAATCACCCTTTGTAGCGAAAAATGTGAAATAAAGTCCCTATTTTGACGCTTAAATGGCTTACGCTGCCTAAACCATAACAAATACACCAAATTAATGTAACAGAATTGAATATCTCAAAAAAATCTACAAAATAAGTCTGTGACAGCATATGTTTATCTCTTACGGATAACTCACAATAACCATTTTTATCTTTCATTGATGTCAAGAAGATTGGGATAAGTAGATTCCCGGGCAAGCATGTGCTCTGCCATACCGTTCATCCGATTAAGATGGGGCTTTTTGAAAAATGTTCAAGAGATTCTGGGGATGAACATAGGCTATAAGAGAGTTGTAATACTCGACCCCTTCACCCCTAAAAATCACTCTTTGTAGTGAAAAAGTGAAATAAAGTCCCTATTTTTAGGCTTATTATGCTGCCTAAACCATAACAAATACACCAAGTTAATGTACACAGAATTGAACATCTCAAAAAGCTCTACAAAAACGTCTGTGACAACATATGTTTATCTCTTACGGATAACTCACAATAACTGTTTTTGTCTTTCATTGATGACAAGAAGATCGGGGTAAGCAGATTCCCGGGCAAGCATAAAAGCGCACGGCTGGTGGTAAAAACACATTAACATTTATTTAGGAGTAGCAGCACACGCCGGGTATTAGCTAGTAATAAATAAAATTTCATCTACCAAAATGGTCACCATCTTATTAAACTAAACAATCTTCCATTTCATCTTGTGTTTTATCAAGTTTCAACATTTTCATACTTTAGTGTCCTGTGTTCTATCACTACTGGTTTTCCAAAGATGCTTCTTAAAAAACTTCATTTCTGATCTTTGAATTCCTCTCAAATCCCTCTTTGTTATAGTTGGACTAACGGATCTGTGCCCCCTTAAGAAATGCGAACTAAACACTAATTCCGTTTCTCCCTTGGTAAATTATTTCCCTACCTGCATTCTTGCCTGTCTCTATTTTCTATCTCTCTCTTTCTCCCCTCCCATTACTCACAGTTTTGAGCTTTCTTGCGGGATATTATTTGCACTCACAGTCCAGCGTTGTCAACTCAGTATCAGTATGTTATGTTATATAATATGTAAATAAAATCGTAGCATGTAGTAACTTCGCCATAGCCGGTCCCTAGCCCAGATGACAAAGAAGGAGGGCACATGATTGTGTATTCATACCTAAAATTTTATAATTTTGTTAGTACTTCAAGATTACATTCCAAATCTAACCAAATAAGACAATGACGTGAAGGAGAAGTATTTATGACAAAACGTTTAATTTTAAAAACAACATATGTAAATTCCCTTCACGTAATTTCCATTTAACCAACAAATATCAACTATTGTAATTATATCCATTAATCGTAGAAATCGTTAGACCTACTTAAATTAAATAGGGGTCCTCACCTAGGGGATATGTGGATGGCGACCACAAGGTGCTCAAGCTGAGCAAAACATTTCTTCCACTTACTTGTGTTTTGCACTCTTTTAACTTTACTATCTAACCTCCCTTGGTTAACTCATGTTTTTTCCACCCCGATGCTATTAGGGCATCCGAGGGCTAGGGAGTCTTTCCTTTCTTCCATTTCTTCTTTCCTTTATTTTCTTTTCTTCTCCAGAAAAGCCTGACCAGAGGCTATAAGATGGCAGCCCCATCACTGGTCTTGCCTTCCTTTGGCCAGTAACCAATCGAAGGGACTATTATTATGCTTTCAAATCTTATATGAGAATTTTCCGGAAGGATCAAACTATTTACGCTGGAGGGAAAATTTTCTATAGGATCGTAACAGGCCTTGGCCTAATACTTGGAAGGAAGAAGAAGATGAAGAAGTAATAATTAACCTTACATTATTCAAGAGCCTGACACCGGGGGGAAGTTTGGCAACCGTCCCTACTCGGTCAGTTACAGTGGCTTCTATTTGACGTAGTGGGAGGGGAGCGCGGTGGAATGGTGTGAGAACTGACGTGTAATTTTCGAAGAACGATGCCAGCGCTACAGGGGCGCAGATCCGTTGGTCCGACTATACTGTTTGAACTCCATAAATTATTATTAGTATTTATTAATATTAAATTAATATTGGGAAGCTAAAGCTATTACTATGATAGAAATAAGTAAATTAATAAACACGGAAAGCTAAAGGTTCGGGGTTCGATTCCCGGTTCAGGCAAAAAAAAAAAATTTCTCTTTACCATTTATTAATATGTTAATGTTTATTTTTCAGTTACGCTGCATGCTGTGATTTCCTTCAAAATAACAACCTGCTTTCCATTATTAGAGCGCATGAAGCCCAAGATGCAGGGTGAGTATATTGTATAATTATTGTGATACATCGATAAAACTAAATATATGTTCACACAAAGAAATACCTCAAGGGTCCTCATCTAGGGGATATGTGGATGACGACCACAAGGTTCCCAAGCTGAGCAAAACATTTCTTCCACTTTTATTGAACTTTTATAGGAATTATTTTTAATCACTATGAGGTTTAATGAGGTCACCACATCTGTTGTTAAGAGGATTGAAAATCAAACGCTTAAATGGTATGGCCATGTACAAAGAATGGAAAATGAAAGATGGCCAAAAAATATATACCAATGGTCACCCCCTGGAAGAAATAAACGTGGTAGACCAAGATGTAAATGGAAAACCTACGTAAGAACAATAATGGAGGAGGGAGATTGGAATGATAGAGATGAATGGAAACTGAAGACAGCAAACCTATAAGTGGGGGAAAGCCGAAGAAGAAGAAATTTAATTTATGGTAAAGTGATCCCACAGCAGACCCGGAGGCCCATGGGGTAGTAGGAGGTTAAGGCTCCCACCTTTTCTAGACAATCGGCACTTTATGTCAGCCCTGCATGACGGCCGCCTTTACCCCCAGAACAAGCGTCTGGTACTCATTTCCGTTAGAGGCTGAGTCGACCCCACGGCCATAGTGCCGCCAGAAGGTTTGGGTCAATTTAAAAATCCTGACCCCACTGGGACTTGAACCCTAGACCCTCCGGTTTGTAGCTCAGTGCCTTAACCACTACGCTACGGCGTGCCCCAAAGTAAAGTGATCTCACAACAGGCCCGGAGGCCCTTGGGGTAGTAGGAGGTTAAAGCTCCCACTTTTTTCTAGACAATCAGCACTTATGTCAGCCGGGTTGTCAGCTCTGCGTGACGGCCGCCTTTACCCCCAGAACAAGCGTCTGGTACTCATTTCCGTTAGAGGCTGAGTCGACCCCAGGGTCATAGTGCCGCCAGAAGGTTTGGGTCAATTTAAAAATCCTGACCCCACTGGGACTTGAACACCCTCCGGTTTGTAGCTCAGTGCCTTAACCACTATGCTACTGCGTGCCCCAAGTAAAGTGATCTCACAACAGGCCCGGAGGCCCTTGGGGTAGTAGGAGGTTAAGGCTCCCACTTTTTTCTAGACAATCGGCACTTATGTCAGCCGGGTTGTCAGCCCTGCGTGACGGCCGCCTTTACCCCCAGAACAAGCGTCTGGTACTCATTTCCTTTAGAGGCTGAGTTGACCCGAGGGTCATAGAGCCGCCAGAGGGTTAGGGTCAGTTTAAAAATCCTGACCCCAACGGGACTTGAACCCTCGACCCTCCGGCCTGTAGTTCAGTGCCTTAACCACTACGCTACGGTGTGCGCCAAAATTAAATGTTTCTTACCTCTCCTCATATAAATCTTCTAAGTAGATCGCGATTTCGAGACCGTAACAGTCTCATCTTCAGTACAATCTTGGCGACTGATGTTATGTCGATCGGAAGAAACTCTTCTTCTTCCCTCTGTGGTGGACCGATGAACCTCTGGATCAGATCAGAATTTGAAGGAATTTCGAAGTTCATAAGTTTTCCTTTGTTTTTCTGAATGACGGTTTGGGAAAAAAATCCACATTCAGAAAAACAAAGGAAAACTTATGAACTTTGAAATTCCCGCAAATTCTGACCTGATCCAGAGGTTCATCGGTCCACCAACAGAGGGAAGAAGAATAGTTTCTTCCGATCAACATAACATCAGTCACCAAGATTGTTCTGATGATCAGACTGTTACGGTCTCGAAATCGCGATCTACATAGAAGATTTGTATGAGGAGAGGTAAGAAACATTTAATTTCACCATTTCTTCCACTTACTTGTGTTTTGCACTCTTTTAACTTTACTATCTAACCTCTCTTGGTTAACTCGTGTTTTTTACGACCCCGACGCTATTAGGGCATCCGAGGGCTAGGGAGTCTTTCCTTTCTTCCATTTCTCTCCTTTATTTTCATTTCTTCTCCAGAAAAGTCTGACCAGAGGTTGGTCTTGCCTTCCTTTGGCCAACAACCAATCGAAGAGACTATTATCATGCTTTCAAGTCTTATACGAGAATTTCCCGGAAAGATTAAACTTATGACGACCAAGCATGAAGTTGAAGACTACGCCAATTTTGGAATATATTAAACAGTACCAACTAAATTGGAAACACCATCTTGAAAGAATGAGTTCAAATCGGATCCACAAAGCTGTTTATAATTATATACCAAGAGGACGAAGATCTCTGGGCCATCCTATGAAACACTGGAGGGAAAATTTTCTATAGGATCGTAACAGGCCTTGGCCTAATACTTGGAAGGAAGAAGAAGAAGACATAGAAATACATTATATAATGGACGTGGACAGCTAATGACAAATGAGGGAAATTTTGAGGAAGTGGCTGAATTCAAATACCTAGGAACAATAATCACAAATAGGAATGAGATGCACAAAGAAATTAAACATAGGCTCAATTCTGGAAATGCGTGCTATTATGCATTGCAGAGACTTTTGATGTCGCAACTCCTTTCAAAAAACGTTAAACCGAAAATATATAAAACTATTATTCTACCAGTTATATTATACGGATATGAAACATGAACTCTTACGGAGTAAAGGAGATTACGAGTATTTGAGAATAAAGTTCTTAGGAAATTTTTGGACCAAAGAAGAGATAACAGACAGGTAAATGGAGAAGACTGCATAACAATGAACTACATGGCCTTTATAGGAAGCCAGATATAATAAGAACAGTTAAGTCTCATAGACTGTGATGGCAGGACATGTGGCACAAATGGAGAATGAAGACGCGCATGGATAATTGGGAGTTTGCTGTATACTAATTTTCATATTGGTATTGTGGCAGAATGCATGTTCATGAAATCCTTGCAAAGGCCACAAAAAGTGGAAGTGTAATAATGGGATTTCAATTTAATTGCTTTAGTAACAATACGCAGTTTGAATAACTTTTGACTTTATTCTCAAATTCACATTGATAACTTCACTTTCAAATCACATTTCACTTCATTTCACATAATATTCAAATTTTCACTGCAGTTTCATTAATCTTGGTAGCATTACGCATTATATGTGGAGACGGGCTGCATGGTGTTTACTGCATGAATTATGAACTGCATCTGTGGCCGATGCAACATATTTTAAGCATTCAAACAAAGCATCTAGAAGCTTCCAATTTTTAGCGTAACCTAATTTGGCGGCCAAAAGAAAACAAAGAGTTGACCGAGAAAAAGCTGTAACAGCCAATGAGAAATTAATATTTAATTATTGCTACCCAAATGAGTATAGTCCAAGATCAGGCTGCAAGATTACTACGTTCATCGAATGTATGAACAAAATAAATCTTTTTCATAAAATTGTTAATTACTGAATACATTTTTGCCGAGTTGCCTATTAAAATTTGGCCGCCAGTATGTTTAATTAAAAATATTATTTATTTATTTATTCGAAATAATTTGATTCACTTGTTATTAAAATAAATTATAATCCAGTTAGCAGAAATCAATGTATAGAGCTTGAAAAGATTTGGTTGCGATTGCTTACTTGGCCGTAAACCTCCTCGCGGCTACAGCAGACTGTGACACCAATCAGTAGTAAAATGGCAGTAAGTACCAATTATTGCTGTTCCTTCTGGAATTAAAATTTTTAGTTGATTATCTACAGTTTACGGATCTCGTATTTATTGTTTTATATTGTTTCAGATAAAGTTCAGTTCATTTAAAATGCTGTGATTTGTTCCGTATAATGTATATTAACACTACCTTTTGTATATATTTTTGTATATACATTGTACGTACTATACATAAAGGACAGTGGTTTTACTTCTCGCTGCGAGGGAACAATATAAAACAATAAATACGTACTTACCACCATTTTATTACTGATTGGTGTCATAGCCTGCTGTAGCTGCGAGGAGGTTTACGGCAGTGTGCAATGGCTACCAAAACTTTTCAAGCTCTATACATCGATTTCTGCGAACTGGATTGTAATTTATTTTAATAACAAGTGAATCAAATTATTTCGAATAAATAAATAAATTATATTTTAATTAAACATACTGGCGGCCGAATTTTAATAGGCAACTTGGCAAAAATGTATTCGGTAATTCACAATTTTATGAAAAAAAAAAGATTTTGTTCAAACATGCGATGAACGTAGTAATCTTGCAGCCGGATCTTGGACTACTAAGACAGAGACATGTATGGGGTGAATCATAAATATGGCTATACGCTTGATCGTGTTGTGTGATGAAAATATTACCATTGCAGGAAATATGAAATTACCGTTGGAAAGACAATTATTCAAATTACAACAATGGAATAAAACAAAACAGCGTAGAACTTACGTCATTAGTCAAAATGGTGTTGAATGTGCAACTACAAATTACAATTGCTGCATGGGCAATAACATATGCTAATGATCGTGAGGCCGCAAGACGGGCAAGACGTGAGTTTAACGTAGCATTGCAGCCGTTGACTGTGGTGAAGTGGAGAAAATTACTGCTGTAAACAGGAATGATGCAGAAAATCAAATCTCCTGGAAGGCCTCGCATTAGCACGGATGCAGAAACAACGAAGAGAATTATGGAGGCGTTCGACGCTAGCTCACAAAAAATCAACCCGCCAAGCTGTACAGGAGCAGTGATTTGTTTTGTTTTGTTCTATTGTTGTAATTTGAAGGATTCCCTTTCCAATGATAACATCATATTTCCTTTAATAATAATATTTTTGTCACAAAATGCGATCAAACGTATAGCTATATTTCTGAATCACTCTGTAGAATAAATGACTTGCAGTATTTTAGTGGCAGGTGTTTTTTAAGAACAAATGCATTCTAGATTATTCTATAAAATCTCGATGCAAAAGTGAATTATAATATATAAGTATTATGCAACCAAATGCAAATCATTAAAGTTATCAAAATAAATATAATAAAAATTAAGTAAAGTAAAGAATTATCCGCATATAACATTCATTATGTATTGTAATGAAAGTTAAAAAATTAAATTGTACCTGTTGGTAGGTGCCGTCGTCCTCAACTTTGTTAAAATATTGTATATAAAATTAACTGGAGCGCTTTCGGAAGTTATCTTCCATCTTCTGCAGGTTCAGCTTCCGTTACTTGTTGTTGTTGTGTACGGTGATGTATACTCCAACTGTTTGTAGCAGCAACTGACTTGTTTTTGACGATCTCGTATAATGGGTTTGATTGGCGTGCGTTCTCATTAAGAAGTGAGGTGTTGTTTGTTTCCTTTATAATTTTGAGGTCTTCAAATATATTTATCCTAGCTGGAAGGTTTTCTCGCTGGATTATCGGAAGAGTGTTTTCGTCATCGAATGAACACAATTGAAAATACTCTCATGATAATCCACCGAGAAAGTATTCCAGCTAGGATAAATATATTTGAAGACCTTGAAATTATAAAGGAAACAAACAACACCTCACTTCTTAATGAGAACGCACCCCAGTCAAACTCATTATACGAGATCGTCAAAAACAAGTCAGTTGCTGCTGCAAACAGTTGGAGTATACATCACCGTACACAACAAGTAGCGGAAACTCAACCTGCAGAAGATGGAAGATAACTTCCGAAAGCGCTCTAGTTAATTTTATATATAATATATTAACAAAGTTGAGGACGATGGCACCTACCAACAGATACAATTTAATTTTTAACTTTCATCATATGACTTCACTTCAACGGAATTTGATATGAATTTCACTAGTATTGATTATGTATTGTGTTGGTTTGCAGGTATCGAATGTATAGGAAAAGTCAGACAACAGGTTTTCCGTCTCTCATCACAATTTTCTCAGCACCAAACTACCTGGACGTGTACAATAACAAGGTAAAGTGTACTACTGTGTATCCTATTTGAACTAGTTTTAATATGCCATGTATACCATCATCAACATTTCCATATCATCATCATCACTCCAGGGATTAGGCAATTGCCCATTCCGACTTCATAATGCATCAGCCCAACGTCTTCTAGGTCTTCCAACATCACGTTTTCCTCTTGCTTGATAATTTCTTGCTAACAATGGATATCTCTCCTTACTCATTCCATCCATGTGATCAATCCATTTCTGTCTGTAATTTGTGATTTTATCCAATAAAGGCTGTACTTTCCATATATGTAGGAAAATATATTATATAAAATCCAATTTTTGAAGTTTCTAAGATGTTCGTACACCCTTGTTTTCAAACTTCTTTTTGTTTTTTCAATATAAATTTTGTCACAATCCCTGCATTTGATCTGATAAATTCCCGATTTGTTTTCTTCTTCAATTTGAAGAAAATGGAGAAGTGGAAAAATCAGCAGTAGCTGCTCATGGTTGGTCCGAAAAACATTCAATTGAATCAAAAGCCAGTCTAATTAAACAAATAGACAAACAAAAGGAACTCACGGTTTGGGAAAACATCCACATTCAGAAAAACAAAGGAAAACTTATGAACTTTGAAATTCCTGCAAATTCTGACCTGATCCAGAGGTTCATCGGTCAACCAACAGAGGGAAGAAGAAGAGTTTCTTCTGATCGACATAACATCAGTCGCCAAAATAGTACTGAATGTGAGACTGTTATGGTCTCGAAATCGCGATCTACTTAGAAGATTTATATGAGGAGAGGTAAGAAACATTTGTTTTTACCATAAATTAAACCTCATAGTGATTAATAGAGACCAGATGTTAGGGTAAATGCCTACAGTTATTTATTATAGAAATTGTAAAAGTGACTTCATATAAGTTCATACCGACAACCCTAGAGTCATTTTCCACGAAGTTCAGTTTGCCTGTAAATGCCTATTTCAGCTTACAATGCCTATAAATGCCTATTTACCATTTTTTCTGGAATTTAACCTAGTATTTCAATGAAATTAATTGAAATGGACAAACTTCCCCCTCAATGCACTCTCATTAGGCAAAATAACAAGTATTGGCAATTGTATTTTTCCACCTCATGCACTCCCGTTAAGCAATATAGCCCTAAGCCATATCCCATTGTATTATGCTCCGGCTCTAAGGCTTGGAGAATGTTCTATAGTATAGCTTTTCTTCTTTTCAATACAAACATTGCTGAGTGACAAAGAGGGTAGATGGCTCAATCTTTCTTTCTCTGTCTCACACCTGAAACTTTTTAAGTGACTGGCAATACTATTTTTGATGTTGGTAACACTTGAATTCAGTCTGTAGTCCTCGAAACTGACAAATTTCGTGAAAGAATTTGATGCGGAAATATTCTCAAGTGACAGTTCAATATTGTTTTGCAAAGTGTGTAAAATTTCAGTGAATTGTGCGAAAAAGTGTCATGTTTCGCAGCACGTACACACTGCAAAACATAAGTATGCTCTATGTAAAAAGGTAAAACAAGTTCTAGAATCATCTCTGATATCTTCGTATGCTATTGATAGCATATTTTATATTCTTTACATATGATTGTAAAAATTTATGTTGTAGTCCATTTTTTGTAAGAGCATATTTTGAATTTTAATGCCTATATTATGTGTCACATTCAGTACCAGGCACTGAGCAGGGCATTTAAACCCACAGGCCAGCCATTTAAATACCCCAGCTACCCTATTCGTGACACTTCAGAAAATGGACCATTATTCACAAACTATTAGTCCTAGAAAATTCAAATTTTGTACATACCTAAAGGAGACATCCTAGTAGGATTTGATGGTGAAATAACTTGGGTGATTGACATCACTTGGTATCGGCGTATCAATTTCAGGAAGTGGAAGTTCATCTTCACTTTCACTTTGTGAATCTTCTAATTCAGGAATCAGTTCATCACCTGAATCATCATTATACAAAATATTCACTAATTCTTCTTCAGTGAGGTATTTTTCTTTCGCCATGGTTTCACTCACGCATAAACAACAGCGCGATAACAAGAAACATATACGACTGCATTGGAGCCTGGAGGCAAGATTGGGTGAACGAATTCCATGTGTTGTTTGTTTTAAAAATAAAAGGGGATTCACCAAGGTTAAACATGTCAAACGGGAATAGAAAATGTACATTTACATGCCATCTATGATCTCCAAGACATACTAAGCCAACACAATATTTAGGCGCCAAATATAAATGCGGTTTGTTCACGCCCGCTCTAAAACGAGTTAACAGATCGACGGCCGCATACACGATAGTCTCTTTAAATGCCTTAACTGGTTTACGGTACTGAATATGTTAATGATTTTTAGTGCCTTTTTGCCTGCCTATTTTGAATTTATTAAGTGCCTACATCCGGACTCTAGTGATTAATTGTTGTAAAAGTTAAATTCTGCTGGAGTTTGGAATTCCTAAAAAGTTAGTTAGACTTATACGAATGTGTCTAAATGGCTCAAAGAGTAGGGTGCGTGTAGGCAAACAGTTTTCAAACACTTTTGAAATCCAGAATGGGTTGAAGCAAGGAGATGCACTATCTCCTCTACTATTTAATTTTGTACTAGAGCATGCCATTAAATCTTTAGAGAATGAGGAAGGCTTACAACTGAATGGCGTTAATAAGCTGTTAGTTTATGCTGATGATGTAGTGTTATTGGCCGATAGCGAGGAGATACTAAAGGACAACACGCACACACTAATGAGTAACACTAAGAAATTAGGACTGGAAGTAAATATCAGTAAAACTAAATATATGGTCACACGTAGAAATACATTATATAATGGAAATGGACAGCTAAGGACAAATGAGGGAAATTTTGAGGAAGTGGCTGAATTCAAATACCTAGGAACAATAATCACAAATAGGAATGAGATGCACAAAGAAATTAAACATAGGCTCAATTCTGGAAATGTGTGCTATTATGCATTGCAGAGACTTTTGATGTCCCAACTCCTTTCAAAAAACGTTAAGCTGAAAATATATAAAACTATTATTCTACCAGTTATATTATATGGGTGCGAAACATGGACTCTTACTTTAAGGGAGGAAAGGAGATTACGAGTATTTGAGAATAAAGTTCTTAGGAAAATTTTTGGACCAAAGAGAGATGAACAGACAGGAGAATGGAGAAGACTACATAACAATGAACTACATGGTCTTTATAGGAAGCCAGATATAATAAGAACAGTTAAGTCTCGTAGACTGCGATGGGCAGGACATGTTGTGCGTATGGGGAATGAAAGACGTGCATGGAAACTTCTTGTAGGAAAGTCAGAAGGAAAACACCCAGTTGGTAGACCAAGAATGAGGTGGGAGAACAATATTAACTATGATTTGAGGGAAGTAGATTATACAGGGAATGATTGGAAAGTATTAGCTCAGGATAGGGATGTATGGAGAGCTTATGTCAGCTCGGCCATGAACCTACGGGTTCGATAGTGCCAGTGAGTAAGTAAGGAAGTAAAAGTTAAATTAGGAAGCAATGTTATGTCAGATGTCGCCCAATGTAAATGTTGTATATTTGTGTCCGCAGGCAGCAGTGCTGAAGTATGAGAACAATGTAATGAACATCAGACAGTTCAACTGCTCTCCACATCCTTACTGGCTGCCCAACTTCATGGACGTGTTCACATGGTCGCTGCCATTTGTAGGCGAGAAAGGTACGTTTAACCAGATATTAAAAAAAAAAAATTCTCTTCAAATATAATTTATCTTTCAGTGAGAAGTGTTAAATTAATAAAAAAAACATCAATTGAAGTCCTACTGGCTTTATAAAGCAGTATTTAAATTTCCGATAAATGTCTTCTTAACTAAGAAGCTGCCATTTGCAAAGATAGAAGCAAAGGCTTCATAGCATTTGGTGCTGGGAATTACAAGATATATAAGAGAAAAATTTTCATCTAGATTGGAACTTGCCCTGATAGCTCAGATGGTAGAGCATTGGCCTAGAAAGCCAAAGGTCCCGGGTCCAAGTCTCGGTCTGGGTGAAAAATTTTTCCTCTTCAAATATAATTTATCCTTCAGTGAGAAGTGTTAAATTAATAAAAAAAACATCAATTGAAGCCCTACTGGCTTTATAAAGTAGTGTTTGATTTCCCAATAAATTTCTTCTTAACTAAGAAGCCGCCATTTGCAAAGGTAGAAGCGAAGGCATCATAGCATTTGGTGCTGGGAATTACAACGTATATAAGAGAAAAATTTGTGTCTAGATCGGAACTCGCCCTGATAGCTCAGATGGTAGAGCATTGGCCCAGAAAGCCAAAGGTCCTGGGTCCGAGTCTTGGTCTCCGTTTTTAGATTTATACATAATTAGGAATGAAAAAACTCAAAAAATTGAATTTGATGTATACAGGAAGGATACACATACTGATAATTATATCAAATCAACGGGTTTCAATTCTCTGGCACATAAACATGTAATATTTAATAGCCTCTTATATTGATTGATAAGTGTCCCACTAAAAGAAGATAATTTTAAGAAAGAATACAAGAATATCCTAAATAAAATGGTTTCAGTAAGAGTATAATATCAAACAAATTAAAGAAATACGAGTAAAAAAAGGTAAAACAACTTAAAGAATGCTCTACCCTACAAACTGTTAGTAAAGAAAAGAAGAATTTCATGAAAATTACTTACCATCCAGTAGTACATAGGAAATTTCAAAAAAATGTTTGACAAATTCAACATTACTTTGGCACCAATAAATAAATTTCATCATCATCATCATAATTGGCTCGACAGCCCCATTTGGGCCTTGGCCGCCTTCAGAAACCTATGCCAGACTTCCCTGTTCTGCGCTTCATTCTTATTTGCTATATCATCGTAGAAAGTTCCGTCCGGCATATTGTTCTTCTGGTTTCGGGACAGTTATATTTTAACGGTATAGGGGTGTCAACCCTATGCCCAACCCCCCAGCTATCCTGGAGGACCGGTGTTTTCTGTCAGGGTTGTCTCCCTTAGTTGGCCAGTCCCGATTTTCAAGCGTCGAAAAACTCACTTTTCGCCCTTGCACCACTTAGCTTTAACCAGGAGCCACGAGGAGGACATGTGTGCATCGGACTTGGTAGGAACAAATGGCATTTCTCGAGTTTTAGTATTATATACCCGCCAACAAGGTATATACCCTCGAGACCACATACTACCCGTTTGGCAATAAATAAATTTAGTCTGGAAAAACTTCTAAGTACCAATAAAAAAATCAACATCCCAGACAGTAAGAAATCTGGAATTTATCAAATAAATTGTAATGATTGTAGCAAAGTATACATAGGAAAAACAAAAAAGGAATTTGGAAACACACACTAAAGAACATTTTAGAAATATTAAAAATTGTGAGATTGAAAAATCAGCAATTGCTGCACAAAGTTTGCTAGAACATCATAAAATTGAAAAAGAGACAAAACTTTTGAAACAATTGGGTAAACCGTTGGAATTGACAATTTGGGAAATGATATTCATTCAGAAGAATAAATATCGATCTATGAACTTCGATATTCCGGTGGATAAAAATTTAATTACAAAGTTTATAATCCCAACGAAAGATGGCAGCACAAGAGGTGATGTCCTTAGAGAAATCAACAACCAGAGAATTTGATCAGTGGAAGCCATGACTGAAGAGGGACAAGATATTGTCTGAAACTGCCGGTATCAAAGAAATTTGAAATTATATGAGGTGAGTCGTTAAAAATATGTTGTCCACCTCATAATGTTTAGTTCCCAATATTAATTTAAATATTGCTAGAGAATCATAAAAAAAGAAAACTTTTGAAATGTTTGATGAAGCCCTTGGAATTAACATTTTGAGAAAAGAGATATACATTCAGAAGAACAAATTTAGATCCTATAATTTTTTAATTCCCATAGAGCAAGATTTAATCTGAAAGTTCATCAAATCGACACTAGATGGCAGTTTAGAATACGATTGTGAAAGAAAAAATTCAACAATCAGAAAAATGGCTGAAGATAGGAACGAGTGTTCCTGAAACCACGTTCATGTGCTGTGAACAACATGTAGGGCCGCATGCAAATACATTAGTCTCTACTCAAATTACTTCCAATCACCGGTGAGCTGACTCACCGTGAGCAAGTGCAAAGATCAAATTAGCGACCCACTAACTGGTCATGCATGAAAGTCGTCATTTTCGTAATATTAGCAAGAAATTACCCAGAATTCTCAGCGATAAAACCACTTGTGTTATTTTTGTCTGCTAGCAGAATGCATTTACGCTTGCATGCCGCAGATAATACCGTATACGACGACATCTGCATTGCGCGATATTATGCCGATTCTCCTGTTCTTCCAGTTGAATTCTTTGGTAGACTCTATCAAATTCCTCTTCTCCGCATATACCGAAAACATGATCGAAGTCTTCAAGGTCCGACATCTTGGATAAAGCAGCAAGATATGCGGCAAGCTTTCAAACTACATTGGTTACCATCGGTTCCCATCGGGTTGCTCACGATTCGTTCTCTGCAAAATCACCTCGCCAGGTAGCTTAGGAATTATGACAATTATTATCGCATGAACAGATTTTTGAGTATGCAAAAACGTTTTTGGATGCAACTTTTTCAGCAGATGAACGACTTTTATGGTCTAATGCGTTCATAGATACGACCCGTGGTATATGAGGTGAGATGATGTACGACTCATTTTAATTTTATTAATAAATTTTTCTTAAAATTCATCGGAGAACATATTGTTTAAACAACTCACCTCATAGGATTCATGCTTCCATGATATCGCGTTTTCAAACATAGTCATGTTCATCTTCAGACATAACTCCGACTGACGAAATTCTTCGGCCATCAACTATTCTATTGTCACCATCTTCAGTGCTGCCATCTATGGTTGAATTTATGAACTTCGAAATCAATGTAAAAAATACAAGAAAATTACTTACCATCCTGAAATGCATAGAAAATTTCAAAAATTTTTGACAAATACAACATTTCTTTGACACCAATAAATAAATTTAGTCTGGGTAATCTTCTAAGTACCAATAAAAAAGTCAATGTTCCAGACAGTAAGAAATCTGGAATTTATCAAATAAATTGTGAAGATTGCAATAAAGTTTATATAGGAAAAACAAAAAGGAATTTGGAAATTCGGACAAAAGAACATTTCAGAAATATTAAAAAATTGTGAAATTGAAAAATCTGCAATTGCTGCACATAGTTTATTAGAACATCATAAAATTGGAAGAGAAGCTAAACTTTTAAAACAAGTAGAGAAACCTTTGGAATTGACAGTTTGGGAAAAAATATACATTCAGAAAAATAAAAATAGATCAATGAATTTTGATATCCCTACCGAAATTACATTGATTTCGAAGTTCATAAATTCGACCATAGATGGCAGCACTGAAGATGGTGACAATAGAATAGTTGACGGCCGAAGAATTTCGTCAGTCGGAGTTATGGCTGAAGATGAACACGACTGTGTTTGAAATCGCGATATCATGGAAGCATGAATCCTATGAGGTGAGTTGTTTAAACAATATGTTCTCCGATGAATTTTAATGATTATACCTCTTAATGTTTACTTCCCAACATTAATTTAATATAATTTTTTCTTGTTATAAATATGACGTTATTTTATTTGACAGTGACTGAGATGCTGGTGAACGTGTTGAACATCTGTTCAGATGATGAACTCATGTCAGATGGAGATGATGCACTGGAGGAAGGTATGTTTCAGTGTTATTACTTTATTTTATCACATACTTACTTTAGTGTTACTGTCACATTAAATTCCACAAGTATTTAGCCTATTCACTGCTCACAGTTGAAGACAACAAAAATATTAAGTTATGTAGGTAGGAAATAACACTGAGGTTTATTTTAATTTTGTTTATTTGTTTCTTGACTCACCTCATACTTCTTAACTCCCTTGCATATCTAGATTTCGTCACTGTATTTGTGACATTCTCAATGCTGTTCACGTTCACAACTGGCGTCCAATGGTCTCCTCTCCTGCAGACTGATCTTCGTGCCATCTGATGGTTGACTGACGAACTTCCAAATCAATCCCCTCTCCTTATCACCGGGTATTTTAAAATTCATAGTTGTGTTTTTATTCTTGCATATGTAATTTTTTCTTTTTTTAAATTTACATTTGCAAGAATAAAAACACAACTATGAATTTTGAAATACCCGGTGATAAGGAGAGGGGATTGATTAGGAAGTTCGTCAGTCAACCATCAGATGGCGTGGAGGACAGTCTGGAGGAGAGGAGACCATTGGACGTCAGTTGTGAACGTGAACAGCATTGAGAATGTCACAAATACAGTGACGAAATCTAGATATGCAAGGGAGTTAAGAAGTATGAGGTGAGTCAAGAAACAAATAAACGAAATTAAAAAAAAAAAACAACAAAATTAGTCTTGATATCTTAGATTGTCTTAAGATATTAAAGCAGCTTTTCTGATTAAACAAACAAGTTGTATTACTTAATCAATAATTGATAGCAAGTAAAGTCCCGTGCCATAGCCGAGCAGTTAAGGCAAGATGCCTCGGTGCAAAGCTACGGGGCTTGTGTTGATTCGAGTCTCCATGGGGGAAGAAATGTTCTTATGGAATTTCAGCCAGTATGGGATTGTGCCTACCCAGAATCATTAAGCATTTGGGTAGCTGCAATAAGTAGTGGCTCCAGGTTGAAAAAAATCAGCTATAACTGCTGGGGGACCCAACATACTGACCACATGTCACCCTACACTGGCTGGATGATCATCTACCTCTCTGATGAATACATGTGGATGTGAGGCCAGCAACCAGCTGGTAGGCCAGGGGCCTTCTTGGTCTGTCATGCCATGAAGTTTAATTTATTAGTTTTCCATCCAAATAGTACCTTAATTGTGATGATCTTGTAGAAGATTTCCGGGCTGTTGGCCGTGGACTTGAGGCTTCTAGTTCCCCGATGTTTCGCCAGAGACTGCGTCCGGCATCCTCAAGGGTTGTCTTGAGACTGGCAATTTTGTCGACTACCTGCCCTATTTATACATTTATCCGAGACATGTTCTCTGTGCGGTCCGTTACTTCGTAGAGAACACGTCGCGGATAAATGTATAAATAGGGCAGGTAGTCAACAAAATTGCCAGTCTCAAGACAACCCTTGAGGAAGCCGGGCACAGTCTCTGGCGAAACGTCGGGGAACTACAAGCCTCACGACCATGGCCAACAGCCTGGAAATCTTCTACAAGATCATCACAGTAACTCTGGCCGTGAAAGCCTAAGTGAATATAGTACCTTAATTGTCTACTAGATGTCTTGTGGAGGCAATGTGCAATGTACTTGTTGACATCTGTAGAGAAATAAGTGTAACCAAATTATTTTTAAATCATTAGGAAGTAACATTATGAGGTTTAATTTAATAATTGAGTTTGTATTTTTTTAACATTCTTATCTCATATGTTTGTTTTGTTGGACGATCGTTTCAAAGCTTATTGCTCCATGTGACAAGCTGAAGATGGAGCAATAAGCTTTGAAACGATCGTCCAACAAAACATATACATGGGGTAAGAATGTTAAAAAATACATACTCAATTAATAACCAAATTAGCCTGGTTAAGTAAATTCTAGTCCACCGCTGTGGTCTCGAGGTAGCGTGCTGCCTTGTCACGCAGCGGGCCCGGGTTTGATCCTCGGTCGGGGCAGTTTTTCTGGGTGAGGTTTTTATCGGGGTTTTTCCTCACCTATAAGACAAATGTCAGGAAAACTTTTAAGGCCCAAACGGTCCCTGAAATCATATGGCCATCATCATCATCATCATCATCAACATCATCCTTCACCGGTGTGGAAAGCAACGGGAAGCTACCATACCTACAATTCCCTAGTAAAGCTGCAAGCCTTATGGGCAGAATTACTATGGATGGAAGTAACTTCTGATATGGAGTACCCTTCTTCCCTATAGATTTATATTTAAAAAGGTATAGGGTTAACTGCTAAATTTTAAATTGCAGTATATTAAGTTATTAACAAAATGACGGATTAAATAATCTTAAATGCAGTGAGATTTGCTAAGAACTTGTATAATTTAATGTGACATAAGTCAATCCTGCATTCATAATTATTACTATATTAATTTTTTTCTTCTTAAATGAGTAATATACAATTACAGTTAAATGTAAATAAGATTTTTTTTTTATCAAGCTTGGTAACACGTATCTTTTATTTAGAAAGCATTCTTTCAATTCATATGATAGAGAATAACATAGTTTTTTTTGTCTAAAATGTGTATAAAGTTTCTGATTCAATTTATTGAGAATTAGAAAGCTGTTTTAAAACTTCTCAACTCATTACTTATTTTAGGAATTCTCACTATGAGGTATATTCATTAAGGTAGAATTTTTAATCACTCACCTCATATTGTTCTTCTTATTTGACTATAAACTAGTTTCGGAACATAGTTTCTGTTCCATCCTCAGTATCGTCACAACCGTTGTTCTGTCATCTTCAAGTCGTGACGATACTGAGGATGGAACAGAAACTATGTTCCGAAACTAGTTTATAGTTAAATAAGGAGAACAATATGAGGTGAGTGATAAAAAATTCTATCTTAATTCTCAACTCATTTTGATGTTATATTTAGTTTTAGCATATTCCATATTTATTTTTTGAAAAAAATAATTAACGGCTGAACCGGAAATCAAACCCTGGACCTCTGACCCTGCACATCAGTGTGTAGTACATTACAGCATTCAAGACCTGATACAAACACAGAGTCAGAGGTCCGAGATTCAATTCCTGGTTCAAACATTAATATTTCTTTTCAAAGAATTACAGTGTTTACAGAAATGTTTCTGTTCCTAAATTTTTATGTTGTCATTGACATAAAGATTTAGGCCTTTTGGTCCGTTCCAGTTTAAAACTGGTCAAGCCATCTCTTCATAGGTCGGTCAACACTTGTTCTTCCTATAGAATTAATTTTTATGTTTCTGTTCCTAAATTTTTATGTTTCTTCTCTATTTGTCCCCATCTGTTTTATATAAATATTTATTATGTTGTATTTAATAAAAATTCAAATATTTGGATTTCTTCTTAGAAGAATGCTTTCAAAATAAAAAAAAATGTTACAGACCATTTTCCAAAAGAAATCTTGTTTAGTTTTAATTGAAATTGTCTTTTTTTTAAACACTGTTTATGTATGATATTTTACAGAAATTAGCCTGTATTGTATTCACGTAGACTTTCACGGCCGGAGTTGCTATGATGATCTAGATGAAGATTTTCAGGCTGTAGGCCGTGGTCGTGAGGCTTGTAGTTCCCCGACGTTTTGCCAAAGACTGCGTCTGGCATCCTCAAGTCTCAAAACAACCCTTGAGGATGCCAGATGCAGTCTTTGGCGAAACATCGGGGAACTACAAGCCTCACGACCATGGCCTACAGCCCGAAAATCATCATCAAGATCATCTTAGCCTGTATTGTTTAATTTTTTATAATGATTTTTTTCAGATTTAGCAGGTTTATGGTGTAAAGTGAAATATTTATCAGTGTTTAAGATACTTTGGTATTTTCTTCTGTCAGATGCATTATATTAATAAAAAACTGTTTGTGATATTTTATCTATTTAATAAAGTCCACCGCTGTGGTCTCGAGGTAGCATGCTTGCTGCCTTGTCATGCAATGGGCCAGGGTTTGATTCCCAGTTGGGACAGGCTTCCTGGATGAGCTTTTTTTCTTTTTTGGGGCTTTTCCTCATCTATAAGTCATGTCAGGAAGTTTAGGGCTCAATAGTCCCCAAAAATCATGAGGCCATCATTATCATCTATGTTATTTCACTGGTTTGGAAGGCAACGGGAAGCTACCACACCTGTAATTCCCTTTTAAAGCTGCAAAGCATAGCATGAAAATGCTATGATAGCAGTGAAAGACCTGCCCTAGAGCAGAACAGTATAGATATTGCTTACATCCAGTTTTTTATTCCGATGCTAATGACATCAACCTGTCATTATGCCATACACAAGTAGATGGTTTGCTTTATATTAAAATCTTAAAAAATAATATATTGCTTCTTGAAAAGTAAATTATTTTTTTAAAACAAAAATTAACATCTGAAGTGGAAATTTAACCCCAGATCTCTGACTCTGTAGATCGGTGTGCAGTCCATTATACCATTTGAGACATTGTACAAATGCCAACTTTTTTTTCCCACATATACAATTCTCTTATGTCCGAAATTAGGTATCTATAGCTATTACAATGCCATCAGATGACTTCTGTTCAAAGTATTTTTAACACTTTGAGTCCAGCGGTGGTACTAGTACCACGGAATTTAAATGACACTGAAGTCAGAGAAAATTAAATCCCTCAGAATGTCTGTTTTGGCAGATTTATAGGGGTGTAAATCTGCTGGCACAGGCATGCCAAGGGATTTAATTTTCTCCGATTTCAGTGTCATTTAAATGCCGTGGTACTAGTACCACCGCCGGACTCAAAGTGTTAAAGATAATTAAATTATTTTCAAAATTAATGAGTCATTTTAACATCTTACCTCATATTTCATGTTTTATCAAACACGGTAACTATAGTTTTCAAATGATCTTGTCATTCATTTTCAACCGCCATTATGACTACCGGATATTCGTTGGAATCTCCCTCTATAACGTTGCCATCTGGTGTCGATTTGACGAACTTCGAGATATCAAATCAACACCAGATGGCAACGTTATAGAGGGAGATTCCAACGAATATCCAGTAGTCATAATGGCGGTTGAAAATGAATGACAAGATCATTTGAAAACTATAGTTACCGTGTTTGATAAAACATGAAATATGAGGTAAGATGTTAAAATGACTCATTAATTTATTAATTAAGAACCTCATAATGTGTTTCCCAATTTTAACTTTGAAATTATTTTCAGTCTGATCATCTTACCTCAATATTAATGTTGATTTGTTCTTGGACATGTTTCAAAACTATTCTGTTTTATCGTCAGGATGAAGCTGACAGAATTGTTTTGAAACATGTCCAAGAACGAGTCAACATTAATATTGAGGTAAGATGATCAGACTGAAAATAATTTAATTAAAATA
Organism: Diploptera punctata; assembly: GCA_030220185.1. NCBI lineage: Eukaryota > Metazoa > Arthropoda > Insecta > Blattodea > Blaberidae > Diploptera > Diploptera punctata. The sequence continues at coordinate 882,387 of JASPKZ010001620.1, forward strand.
ACCTCAAAATATCACTTCCTAAAATTAAATATTAAAGAGAATATTCATCAAGGGTTCAATTCCCAGCTCAGACATTAATTTTTCTTTTCAAAAAATAAATTATAAATTAAAATTTCTGATATATGGTTTCTATAGTGAATAATAGATATCTTAAACACTGATAAATACAGTTTTACTATCTCTTTTAGTAATTTATTTTGTGAAAATAGTTAGAAGTAAATTAATGATTTTTTTAATTAATTGTCATTCTTTAGCATCTATGGATAAAAAGATGGTAAGAATCAATCTTTAATTATTTACTACCTTGTACGTGTGTGTAATGTAGTTGGTTTTGCACAGGTTATAAATGAATTATTAATTATTATTATAATTATTATTATTAGAATTTTGTTTCTTTTTAATATTTTTTTATATATGTTTTTATTTGATTACTAAAGCACAAATTAAAAATGTACAAAAATTGGTTCAATGAATTTTCTTTTTCTGTATAGAGTGTTCTTTAAAATATAATTCTATTCACAATTTTCTGCAGCCATTTTCATTATGTGTTCTATCTACATTTTCACTTCACCAAAATAAAAATATTTTATTTTACATTTTTATTAGATACTAATTAAATTTTGAGTTGTGTTTATTGACTCACCTCATGAGTTGTGTTTATTGACTCACCTCATGAGTTGTGTTTATTGACTCACCTCATGAGTTGTGTTTATTGACTCACCTCATGAGTTGTGTTTATTGACTCACCTCATGAGTTGTGTTTATTGACTCACCTCATGAGTTGTGTTTATTGACTCACCTCATGAGTTGTGTTTATTGACTCACCTCATAATTCTTGATTTTTATGCAGACTAGTTGTGTCGCTATCTATGCGACATTTTCGATGCTTCGCAGCTGTTGTCTGGCGGTTGTCCATCCTGTAAATTGATTTCTGCACCCTCTGTTGGTTGACTGATGAACTTCCAAATCAAGTTTAACTTTTATAGGAATTAATCACTATGAAGTTTAATTTATGGTGAAATTAAATGTTTCCTACCTCTCCTCATATAAATCTTCTAAGTAGATCGCGATTTCGAGACCATAACGGTCTCATCTTCAGTACTTTCTTGGCGTTATGTCGATCGGAAGAAATTCTTCTTCTTCCGATCGACATAACATCAGTTATATTTAATTAATGTTGGGAAGTAAACATTATGAGGTATATCATTAAAATTCATCGGAGAACATATTGTTTAAACAACTCACCTCATAGGATTCATGCTTCCATGATATCGCGATTTCAAACATAGTCATGTTCATCGTCAGCCATAACTCCGACTGACGAAATTCTTCGGCCGTCAACTATTCTATTGTCGCCATCTTCAGTGCTGCCATCTATGGTTGTATTTATGAACTTTGAAATCAATGTAATTTCATTAGGGATATCAAAATTCATTGATCTATTTTTGTTTTTCTGAATGTATATTTTTTCCCAAACTGTCAATTCCAAAGGTGAAATTGAAAAATCTGCAATTGCTGCACATAGTTTATTAGAACATCATAAAATTGGAAGAGAAGCTAAACTTTTAAAACAAGTTGAGAAACCTTTGGAATTGACAGTTTGGGAAAAAATATACATTCAGAAAAACAAAAATAGATCAATGAATTTTGATATCCCTAACGAAATTACATTGATTTCGAAGTTCATAAATTCAACCATAGATGGCAGCACTGAAGATGGCGACAATAGAATAGTTGACGGCCGAAGAATTTCATCAGTCGGAGTTATGGCTGACGATGAACATGATTATGTTTGAAATCGCGATATCATGGAAGCATGAATCCTATGAGGTGAGTTGTTTAAACAATATGTTCTCCGATGAATTTTAATAACATCAGTTGCCAAGATTGTACTGAAGATGAGACCGTTATGGTCTCGAAATCGCGACCTACTTAGAAGATTTATATGAGGAGAGGTAAGAAACATTTAATTTCACCATTCCAAATCAAACCTCTTTTTCACCAGGAATTTAAAAAAAATTCATGGTTTTCTTTTTATTCTTGCAGATGTAAATTTTCTCCCAAATTATGAGTTCCTTAGATTTTTCTAATTGTTTAAGTCATTTTGCCTTAGTTTGAATTCTGTGTTTTTCTGACCATGCATGTGCAGCTATTGCATATTTTTCTATTTCTCCATTTTTAACATTTCTAACGTGTTCTTTCAATCTTGTATTTAAATTCCTTTGTGTTTTTCCTGTCTATATATTTTTCCACAATCTTTACAATCAATTTCATAATCCCATGAGCAGAGAAAATTATAAAAAAGAGAAAAAATACATTATAAAAATAATAGTTTTAAAAAACTAAAAGAACACGCTTTATTAGAAAACTAAAAAATGGAAAATAATTTTAATTTCCAATATGCTTGGGATAAAATAAAGTGGTCAACAAAAAAATCATCTCCAACACATATAGAATAAAATTAGAGTTATCAACAAAAAGAAAATAATTTTACCATCAAAAGCGTGGGGTGCTCTATATCAATTAATATATTTGATAATAAACAGATATTGGTAAAAGTAAGCTCTCTAAGAAGAAAATGTAAAAATCATAAAAAGCACCCCATGCTTTTGATGGTAAAATTATTTTCTTTTTGTTGATAACTCTAATTTTATTCTATATGTGTTGGAGATGATTTTTTTGTTGACCACTTTATTTTATCCCAAGCGTATTGGAAATTAAAATTATTTTCCATTTTTTAGTTTTCTAATAAAGCGTGTTCTTTTAGTTTTTTAAAACTATTATTTATTTTTTATTTTTTAGTTTTAATATTTTACAGAATAAGATAAAAATGTAAATATCTTTAAATTCGATACTATTGTAGTATGACCTAAAAATAATACTCTTCTATAAAAAAAAACCTCCCAGCCGGATTTGAACCAGCGACGTATGGATTACTGAAATTATATACCACTAAGAGTTCACTGCTCTACCAACTGAGCTCTTACAACGATTGACTAAAAACTCGACAAGTCCGCAACCTATTATACGAGTTTTCATTTTTTTGATTTTCGGATGATTCTGACCAGGATTTTAGAAACAAAATATGAAATTATTGTATTGTCACGGGTCCTCTACATGTATACAAAGTTTCAAGTCGATCCAATGTTTCTACGTGGGTGAAAATCGCGTTGAAAGATTCCGTTACATTGATACAAAAACACTTTTTTTTATTTTCTGATGATTATGGCCAGGATTTTAGAATATGAAATTATTGTATTGTCACGGGTCCTCTACAAGTATACAAAGTTTCAAGTCGATCCAATGTTTCTAAGTGGGTGAAAATCGCGTTGAAAGATTCCGTTACATTGATACAAAAACACCTTTTTTGATTTTCTGATGATTATGGCCAGGATTTTAGAAAATAAATATGAAATTATTGTATTGTCACGGGTCCTCTACAAGTATACAAAGTTTCAAGTCGATCCAATGATTTTAAGTGGGTGAAAATCGCGTTGAAAGATTGCGTTACGTAGATAGATAGATAGATAGATACAGGTCAAGCTAATATAAAGCGTGTAAAAATAGCAAAAGATAACAGTTTCAAGAAAAGATGATACATAAGAAAATAAATAAATTCAAGAAACAAAAAGTGATGAATGAAAGTAACACTTCAGACAGATAAAGGAATTGAAAAAAAAAGATTTTAATTTACATACCACCCTTTAGTATTCAATAGGTAAAGTATTCCCACTACAGGCCTCAAGAGGCCCTTGGGGTTGTGGGAGGTTAAAGCTCCCACTTTTTCTGGACAATCGGCACTTGATGTCAGCTGGGTTGTCAGCCCTGCATGACGGCCGGCTTTACCCCAGAACAAGCGTCTGGTACTCATTTTCGTTAGATGCTGAGTTGACCCCAGGGCCATAGTGCTGCCAGAAGGTTTGGGTCAGTTTAAAAATCCTGACCCCCACTGGGACTTGAACCCTCGACCTTCCGGCTTGTAGCGCAGTGCCTTAACCACTATGCTATGGCGTGCCCCTAGTATTCAATAAATTAAATTTCCCCTCAGGGGTCCTCATCTAGGGGATATGTGGATGGCGACCACAAGGTGCCCAAGCTGTGCAAAACATTTCTTCCACTTACTTGTGTTTTGCACTCTTTTAACTTTACTATCTAACCTCTCTTGGTTAACTTGTTTTTTCGATCCTAACGCTATTAGGGCATCCGAGGGCTAGGGAGTCCTTCCTTTTTTCCATTTTGTCTTTCCTTTATTTTCTTTTCTTCTCCAGAAAAGCCTGACCAGAGGCTATAAGATGGCAGCCCCATCACTGGTCTTGCCTTCCTTTGGATAGCCTCCAATCGAAGGGACTATTATTATGCTTTCAAGTCTTATACGAGAATTTCCCATAAGGGAAAATTTTCTATAGGATCGTAACAGGCCTTGGCCTAATACTTGGAAGGAAGAAGAAGAAGAAGAAAAAAATTTTTTTTTAATTCAACAAGTTTAACATTAAATGAGCACCAAAAAATTATTACAATTTGAATAAACTAATCAAATCCAACAAAAATGAAGAGATTGAAGACGGCAACAAATCAGGGATTTATCAAATTGATTGTAAAGACTGTGAAAAAGTATACATAGGAAAAACAAAAAGGAATTTAAATACAAGATTGAAAGAACACCTTAGAAATGTTAAAAATGGAGAAATAGAAAAATCTGCAATAGCTGCACATGCATGGTCAGAAAAACACAGAATTCAAACTAAGGCAAAATTACTAAAACAATTAGAAAAATCTAAGGAACTAACAAGTTGGGAGAAAATTTACATATGCAAGAATAAAAAGGAAACCATGGATTTTGAAATTCCCAGTCGAAAGGAAAGAGGTTTGATGTGGAAGTTCATCAGTCAACCAACAGAGAATGCAGAAATCAATTTACGGGATGGAGAATCGCCAGACAACAGTTGTGAAGCATCGAAAATCTCGCATAGATAGCGACGAAACTAGTCTGTGTAAAAATCAAGAATTGTGAGGCGAGTCAAAAAACTCAACTCAAAATATAATTAAACTAAAACTCATAGTGTTATTTCCCACATATATTCAATTTAGTAGATATTTTCCTTAATACAAGGGTTTCTCTTCAACCAAGCAGTTTGTTACGGCAGTCATTAAATGTACAGCTTATACTGACTTATTTCTATCTCATATATCTTCTTCTATCAGCCCCAGTGGTCTAGAGGTTAAATTCCTTGCCTCGGGTTCTGGGGGTCAGGGGTTAAAATCCAACTGAGGTTGATGGATTTTTTTTTAGAGTGGAAAAAATCCAAGGAATATTTCTCTGGGAGAGACTTTAAGCCGTAAGTCCCAAATCTGAAGATTTGAATGCTCTTAAATGGATCTCAGGCCTAAATTAGAGCCTCTGAACAAAATTTAAATGGCCTTTCCCATCCATATAATACCTTAGTTGCCTAATAGTTCTCTCTTTCAGATGAATTGCTAACATCACTTTCTGACATCTGTAGGGAAATAAGCATAACTAATTATATTTTTAGTTTTTTTGACTCACCTCATAATTCTTGAATTTTATGCAGACTAGTTTTGTCACTGTCTATGCAACATTTTCAATGCTTCACAACTGTTGTCTGGCGGTTGTCCATCCTGTAAATTGATTTCTGTGCCCTCTGTTGGTTGATCGATGAACTTTCAAATCAAACAGTTGTGAAGCATCGAAAATGTTGCATAGATAGTGACGAAACTAGTGTGCATAAAAATCAAGAATTATGAGGTGAGTGAAAAAACAACTTAAAATATAATTAAACTATACCTCATCATCATCATCCAGGGATTAAGCCTGTTGGCTCGTTCCGGTTTCATGAAAGCTAGAATTGTCAAAATTGTTCAGACCATCTTCTATGTGGGCGTCCAACATTTCTCCTTCCGTGCAGTTTATAATTTAGCAATAATTTTGGAAATCTTTCTTCTGGCATTCTATCAATATGTTCTTTCCAGGTGTTCCTATATTTAATTATTCGGTCTGTAAGTTTGAAAATATTTAGTTCCGTTCTTATATCTTCATTTCTTTTCTTATCCAGCAGAGTATATCTTGCTATATTTCTTAAAAATCTCATCTCAGCTGCTTCCAATCTTTGTTGTCTTTTAGTGATCATCCAACATTCTGATTCATACATCAATACAGGAACAGCCATTACTTTATAAAATTTTAAACTAAACCTCATAGTTAATAGTGAATGGAGAATTTATTTTTAATGACTCACCTCATATAATTTCAAATTTCTTTTATACCGGCAGTTTCAGACAATATCTTGTCTTGGAAGCCATGACTGAAGAGGGACAAGATATTGTCTGAAACTGCCGGTATCAAGAAATTTAAAATTATGTGAGGTGAGTCATTAAAAATAAGTTCTCCACTCACTATTAATGATATAAACTAAGTTACCTTGGTTAAATAATTCCTGAAAGAGAACACACATTTCCTCGTGTGAGTAGGTATGGGTAAAGACTATCTTCTTCTGATAAACCAGATTTTTGCATATTTTGAATATTTAACATTGTTCTGTCAAATATTCTTTGGGTTAGCACATCATTTTCTTCAAAACATGTATTAATTTAGGAATCCCTTTCCTCTTTTTTCTCCGTACATGTATGACCATTGTAGACTTTTTTCTTCCACTTCTCTTCTTCCAGTTTCATGTTCTTGTTCCAGGGTATTAGCTTTGGCAAAAAGCCTCTATCATCATTGCATGTGTCCTCTTCGTCATTTCCATCCATTCATTTCTTCTTTTCTCAACATACTTCATTCCTAACTTGTTCTTCCCATCTGTAACTTTGCTGTCCTCTTAGTCTCTTCCCTCCTAAACAAAATTCCAGTGTTTCTCTTGGTATCCTTCCAGTATTCATTCTTTTTCTTCTTCTTCACTTCAAGGTTTAGGCGATTCGCCTGTTCCAAATTCACAATGATTCTTTCCATCTCTTCCTAGGTCTCCCTGCATCCCTTAAACCTTTTGGTTTGTAATGATATGCTATTTTGGGCAATCTTGTTTCTTCCATACTCTGAACATGCTGTTCCCAGCTGACGCAGTGTAGTTGAATTCTGTAATTTATTGAATATTATTCGTATTAGGTGTTGTGGATATCCTTGCCTTTCCATTATGAGCCATAGTTTGCTTCTATTTAATTAATTAAATGCTTTTTTCAAAATCGATGAAGGCAATATGTGTTTTTAAATTAAATTCTTTCCTTTTCTCAAACAATTGTTGTAAAAGTGAAAACAATATCTGTAGTGGATCATCTTATTCTTAATCCATTTTGTTCTTTCTTTTAACTTGGCCATACCATCTTATTCTACTATCTTCCATTTCATCTTGTATTTTCTCCAACTTGAAAATTTCTCTTATTTTAGTCTTGTATTCTATGTCTTCTAGGTTCTCCAAGGCTGCTTCTTAAAAAACAAGTTATAACTTTTTTACTTGAATTCCATGTAAATCCTTTTGTTACTGGAATTAGAATATTCTGGGCTATAAGGCCTTGGTCCATAACTGATGTTTATCCCTGACGTTTCCTCTTTGACTAAGGAGAGCATGAAGAGCGAGTCATTTTTTTATGTCTTACCTCATAGTATATATTTTTTTAAACATGGGAAGTTCAGTTTCCAAAAGGAAACATCCCTCCCATTTTCAACCGACATTATGACTACTGGATTTTCATTGGAATCTCCATCTATAACATTGCCATCTGGTGTTGATTTGATGAACTTTGAGATCAGGCCCCATTCATTAGGAACTTCTAAATTCATGGATTTAAATTTGTTCTTCTGAATATATTATCTTTTCCCAAACTATAAATTCTAAAGGTTTTTCCAAATGTTTTAGAAGTTTGGCCTCTTTTTCAATGTTATGACTTTCCAACATACTATGTGCTGCAATAGCTGATTTTTCAATTTCACCAGATAGTAAAAATTCTGGAATTTATCAAATTAGTTGTAAAGACTGCAATAAAGTATACATAGGGAAACAAAAAGGAATTTGAGCACTTGTACAAAGGAACACTTTAGAAATATTAAAAATGGTACCAACAAATGGTACTTAATATTCAGTCAAAGCAGCTCAGTGGCGCAAGCAGTTAAAGGCTCGCATCTCATAGCTGGGGTCCTGAGATCGAGTCTCAGTCAGTCTATGTGGATTTCGTGGTGGACGAAACTGAGCTTGGGGTTTCTCCCGTTTTCACCTGCCACAATTTCATTCCACCATTTCTCCATACTCATCTCATCCATTTAATTTTGTTTATCTGTCCCTGTGATGGTGTGTCAGACATGGGTCAGCCAGCACCCTTATCATTTATAGACCTATATATATATATATATATGGGACTCACCTCATCTCATCCTTTGATCTGACCCTGTGTTGAACATGAGTTAGGATATTTTAATATTCAGTCAATCAATCAAATTGAGTAGACTTTTGGTCTCATTCACAAAAATCCTCCATTGATCTCTATCTTGGACTGCAGTAATATTTTCTCTAGTTGGAAGAACTCCTTCACTTGGTCATCCCATTGAAATCTCAGTCTTCCCAGTTTCCTCTTACATACTGAATTGTTCTCCAGCGTACTTGATATAAGGCTTGTTTGATCTTTATCTTATACTATTTTTTTCTACAGTTTTATATGCATCGAATGACATTCAAATTAAACATTGGGTATCTGTGACCATCACACCAACAACAAACTGTTATAGAACAGAAATTAATACATTTATTGCAATGCAATTTGTTGCAAAACACAGATAAGCTCAACAAGTTTGTATGGTAATCAGTAAATTTCCACATGCGTACCTCTGGTTTCAAAGTTCATGGGTTTAAACCCGGTTAGAGTCAGTTAATTTTTTTTCACAGCTTGAAAATCCTGAGCATAGTTTCCTTCCTTAATGTGGGGGAGCTCCATCTTATTGGAAGACATCAAAACAAACAACAAAATGAATAAACATGAGAATTTACATAATTTCATTGTTGTCACCACAAAACTTAAAATTAAAATAAACATGAGAAATTGTGTAATTTCATTGTTGTCACCATAATAGTGTTGAGTTTAAGATTAAATTAAAATGTTTCATACCTCACCACATATCCAGTCTTCTAAGTATACTGCAGTTTCAAAGCCTTGGCAGCTTCATCTTCAGTAATATCTCGTCAACTGATGTTGTGTCAGTTCGATGATGTTATATCAATAGCAGTTCTTCTGATCGACATAACATCAGTCGATGAGATAATGAGATATTACTGAAGATGAAGCTGCCAAGGCTTTGAAACTGCAGTATAATTAGAAGACTGGATATGAGATGAGGTATGAAGCATTTTAATTGAATCTTAAATTAAACCTCATAGTGATTTTTTCTTATAATTTTCAATACTGTTGAGTTTATCTAGTCGGCCGCGGTGGACTAGTAATTATGCTCCTTGCCTGTGGTCCCAAGGGTTGCAGGTTTAAACCTGGCCAGAGTGGATGGATTTTTTTAGGATGGAAAAATCCAAGGAGCAAGTCCTCTGGGAGGGGCTTTAAGCCGTGGGTCCCAAGTCTGAAGATTTTCAGGCTCGTAAAAGATCCTTAAGCCTGAATGAAAATGCCTCTAAGCAAAATTTACCAAATTTTCCCTTCCTGGTACTAACTTGGTTTCCTAGATGTCAGTATGAGGTGGAACGCTGACCACGGACCACTCAAATGATATCTATACGAAAACAAGTGTAACTAAATTAGTATTTAACATTTTCCAATACTGTTATTTTAACACAGTTCCAATAATGGATCATATTATAATATTATAATGATATTGTGAAAAGAAAAATCAATGTGGAAACTAAAGGTCCACGGTTCAATTCCTGGTTCATACATTAATTTTTCTTTTCACAATATTATTATAATATTAAATTAGTATTAGCTCTAAAATACGGAAGTGAAATTTGGATTTTAAATAAAAGAAACTCTCATAAACTTCAAGTAAGCCAAATGCGCTTCTTACGATCATTGTTAGGAGTTAATAGACTGGATCACCAAAGGAACACTACTATCAGAGGAAAACTTGGAGTAGCAAGTTTAAATGAAGATATACAAAGATACCAACAAGAATGGAAAAATCATCTGAGAAGAATGGCAAGAAATAGACTTCCAAAATTGGCATTCCAATATACCCCAACTGGACATAGGGACCAAGGAAGACCAAAACATCGGTGGAAAGATCAAGACCATCTTCGCTAGGTTTACCGTACAGGCCACATGGCCTAAAACGAATTTGTTCATGATGATGATGATGATAAATTAGTATGGTTCAAATTCTTTCCTGTAGGGGGAGATCGCCTAAATCTCTGTTAAGGGAAACATGGGCTTACAAGATACAAGAAGAGTTTATATATGAAGGGTCCAGGGGAAAAACGATGAATGTCACAAAATCACAAAAACTGAGGTTTCATATTCTTAGTGTTTGTACTGTTCCCTAGTAACATTTAAAAGGCGAAAACTGTTTAAAGAAGCTATGGATTATGTTTTATAAGGCTTTGAAAATAATGTGTACGGGGAAATGATATAGCGTTTCAAAACTTAAAATTCATTTATCTCAGTTTGAGTTTAATGTGACATTCATCTTTTTTCCCCTGGACCCTTCGTATGTTTTGCAACAAATAAATAACTTTTATTAGTTTTTGATTTGTAACAATTTCTTACTGGTAGTGTTGGTCCCGGATACAGTGTATGAAGTTGACAAAAATACATATCAAAATCTTTGGTGTAGATTCTCTACTTTTTTAAGTTTTCAAAGTACTATTTTCCATAATGGGGCTTAAAATCTTCCTATATGTTTTCAAATATAACCAATGCATTAGCAATTTTTTTTAGTTAAAATCCATGTTAATCTTAGAACTGAAAAAAAACTATCCAATAATGAAACAAAAAAAAAACATAATTGAAAATGGCTGCTTCAAATATTTCCTTTCCATTAGCACTTTTTAATTGTTGTTTGCTCTTTATTTTTAAGAAAAAATCTAGAGATTTGTGTTTTTCTTTCGGTAGTTGATGGACATGCTAAATTTTATTACCCTATTTTCACTGAAACCTGTAGCAACTTTCATAAAGATATTTTACATATATATAATTGCATTTTACTTCATGTGTTTTTTCTTCTGCCCCCTTCCCCCTTCAAGTATTTAAACTTACTTCTTTTGTTGGCTAAAATTTACAACTGCTTTTGTATGTAATTTGATTTGCTACATTATTTAAAAATAATAGTAAAATATCTTGCTTCTATTTCCCTGAAAGAAAATGAGTATAACTAAATACATCCTTTTTTCATATCTGAATTATTATCTTGTAGTTAGGCCTTTCTTTGTGTTATTTTCCCCCCTGTCTCTTATATTATTGCACCTTCTGACTGCACTTTGCCTTCTCTATCTGCATTTGGACCCTGAATTGCCGGGTGCACAGGAAAACTTTTTATACAAAAGAATGGTAAGTTTCTTGTGCAACTTATGGGTTTATTATTATAATTATGATTTATTTATTTTGATGATTATTTAAATAATAGAGATTCACCTAATTAATTCACCTAGTTGTGTGCTTTGTTAACTCTCGCTCAAGTCTCTCAAAAGAGAGACTGTGATTATTTGAGAGAAAAAAAGTCACCATCCCCCCCCATTTTTAATTTGATTTTAATAATTTGAAAATATCACTAATAGCATGCCATGTGCTTTTGTTTTTTTATTTCATTTTATTTATTTTTTTTTTCAATTTGGAGATTAAAATTATAGAAATAATTTAAAATTTAGAAAAAATAAAAAAATTTGTTTAAATTTTAGTCTAACTAGATCAGATAAAATTACCAACTGTATAATTTTATAGCTGACATAATTTTTTTTCATTGTTTTGTTTTTAATTTAGTATATAAACTTGAGTTACTTCAGTATTTGCGACATAACTTCTTTTCATGATGGGAAACAAAAATTATGTTCTTTATAATTAATTGTGTTGTTTATATGAGATGGCAACATTATTCATGAGTGAGAACATAGATATATAATGTCCAAGTTTAACTTTAGTACTAGGATTTCAAAGACGGCAGCTAATTTTAATTTTATTTATTTACATCCAAACTTTCAAAAAACTTTAAACTAAAAAATGTATAAAATTAATGTTCTTCTGTTTATATCATATGGATGTAAAATGTGGTCTCTCTCTTTAACCCTTAAATTGGCAAAACACAAATTTATTCTGTTAGTTATTTGACTGCGACGGACCGCAGTGAAAACGGAATCTTGTGTAACTCTTATTAATAGGTATATTGTATAATTAGCCACACATTTAAGTGGTTTCTTTTTGTTCGTTTTCTTCTGATTTACTTAAAATATTAAATTAATTAAACCAACCGATGTATCCAAAAGGATACATTACGGATTTAAGGGTTAAGAGAGAAAAAAAGATTCCAAGATTGGAGAATACAGTTTAAGGAAAAGTTTTATTAATCAAAGAGAAACAGGCATGTGAATGGAGAAGACTATATAAGAGTGAGCCACATGATCTTTATAGGAAGCCAGACGTCTTGTAGACTGTGATGGACAGGACATTTAGCATGAATGATGAATGAAAGAAGGGCATGGAAGCTTCTTGTAGGAAAACCTGAGGGAAAATGCCCAGTTGGTAAGCCAAGAATGAGGTGGGAGAATAGCATTAATCATGATTTGAGGGAAGTAGATTATACAGGAGATGATAGGAAAACATGAGGATAGGGATGTATGGAGAGTTTATGCCTGTGAGGCCATGAACCTACAGGTTCGATAGTGCCAGTGAGTTAGTTAATAACTTCTGTATAGGACAAACTGGTAGACCTTTTATCTCTCGGATAAAGGAACACATGAGAGCATATAACAGAAATTTAGAAAATTCAAAATATGCTAACCACCTATTCCAATTTAATCATTGTTTCGATCCAAATTTTGAAATTTTACATATTTGTGATAAGGGTAAGAAGTTAGATCTTTTGGAGGCTGTAGAAATTAATAAATTTAAAAGTAGTAACAAACTGTTAAATTCTCAATTTGATTTGAATGAATCCCCTTTGTTAAATTAAAAAAATTTAAATAAATATTGTTGTATTGTTGCTTAGATCAGTTGGAACACAATTCATAATTTGTTAACATGTCTGAAGAAGGTACAGTGTACCGAAACAGCTGTCACTGAATTATATAATAAATATGAAAATCAAATAAAACTACGTTTTATTTTTATTTAATTAATAAATATGGATTTTCATCAAGTAAACACCAACTCAATTGATTATTTAATAACTTCATGCCATGATAGGCTTAAAAGGCCCTTGGCCTTCCAGCCAGCAGCTGGTTTCACATCCACCTTGACATTTACAGAGGTGGACGATCATGCAGCCAGTATAGGGATGACATATGATCAGGATGTCGAGTCCTTCAGCCATTATAGCTGATTTTCTCAAACTGGAGTTGCTACTCATTGCAGCTACCTAAATTCCTCACAATGTGTGGCTGGAATTCCATGAGAAAATTTCTTCTCCCATTGGGACTCGAACCAGTACAAGACTCAGCGTGAAGGCATCATGCATCATAACTATTCAGCTGTGGACGTGGCTAAAATATAATCAATAATTTTTTAATTCAATTATTTTTATAATACATCACAGCCTTGTAAATTAATGTTGCTCGAGGTTGAAAATTAAAAATTCTTAAAAACGTCCCTTAGAAATGGAGAAAATTTGTTGAGGTAAAAAATTTACATTAAAAAAGTTATACACCTGCAAAAAAAAGTATAAGTAAAACAAAAGATTTTTTGAACTTTTATAGGTGAAATCACTATGACGTTTTATTTAAGATTTAAATTAAAATTCTTACCGCTGTGGTCGCGAGGTAGCGTGCTGCCTTGTTACGCAGCAGGCCCGGGTTTGATCCCCGGTCGGGGGCACTTTTTCTGGGTGAGGTTTTTACCGGGGTTTTTCCTCACCTGTAAGAGACAAATGTCAGGAAAACTTTAAGGCCCAAACGGTCCCCGAAATCATACGGCCATCATCATCATCCTTCCTTATCATTACCATCATCATCCTTCACCAGTGTGGAAATCAACGGGAAGCTACCACACCTATAATTCCCTAGTAAAGCTGCAAAGCATAGCATGAAAATGCTATGATTGCAGTGAAAGACCTGCCCTCGGGCAGAATTACTATGGATGGATAGATATCTCACCTCATAAACAGTCTTCTAATTAAACCGGTTTCAAAACCTATGTAGTTGCATCTTCAGAAGTATCTCGACCAGTTTAAGTGGTTTCAAAACCTATGTGGTTTCATCTTCAGAAGTATCTCGACCAGTTTAAGTGGTTTCAAAACCTATGTGGTTTCATCTTCAGAAGTATCTTGACCAGTTTATGTGGTTTCAAAACCTATGTGGTTTCATCTTCAGAAGTATCTCGATCAGTTTAAGTGGTTTCAAAACCTATGTGGTTTCATCTTCAGAAGTATCTCGACCAGTTTAAGTGGTTTCAAAACCTATGTGGTTTCATCTTCAGAAGTATCTCGACCAGTTTAAGTGGTTTCAAAACCTATGTGGTTTCATCTTCAGAAGTATCTCGACCAGTTTAAGTGGTTTCAAAACCTATGTGGTTTCATCTTCAGAAGTATCTCGACCAGTTTAAGTGGTTTCAAAACCTATGTGGTTTCATCTTCAGAAGTATCTCGACCAGTTTTAAAACCAGTTTAATTAGAAGCATGGATTTGAGGTGAGGTACAAAGAATTTTAATTCAAATCTTAACCCATTTGGTTCAAGTTTAAATGCTCAATGCATTTCCCCAGAAACCGTATTTAAGTTACCGTAAATTATATTGTCTATTTCAGGCATTCAAAACAAACAAAATATAATGGTACTTGAGATCACAATAAGGGTGAAGGCAAAAATACATTTCTCTACTATTCACAAATGTTAACAAAATATTACACTGCCAAGGGATGTACAAAATATTTCAAAATATATAACAGCAGAGTGATGATGTAGTATTATTGGCCGATAGCGAGCAGATACTAAAGGACAATACGCACATACTATTGAGTAACACTAAGAAATTAGGACTGGAAGTAAATATCAATAAATTAAATGTATGGTCACATGTAGAAATTCATTATATAATGGAAATTGACAGCTAATGACAAATGAGGGAAATTTTGAGGAAGTGGCTGAATTCAAATACCTAGGAACAATAATCACATAGGAATGAGATGCACAAAGAAATTAAACATAGGCTCAATTCTGGAAATGCGTGCTATTATGCATTGCAGAGACTCTTGATGTCCCAACTCCTTTCAAAAAACATTAAACTGAAAATATATAAAACTATTATTCTACCAGTTATATTATATGGTTGTGAAACATGGACTCTTACTTTAAGGGAGGAAAGGAGATTACGAGTATTTGAGAATAAAGTTCTTAGGAAAATTTTTGGACCGAAGAGAGATGAACAAACAGGTGAATGGAGAACACTACATAACAATGAACTACATGGTCTTTATAGGAAGCCAGATATAATAAGAACAGTTAAGTCTCGTAGACTGCGATGGGCAGGACATGTTGCACGTATGGGGAATGAAAGACTTGCATGAAAGCTTCTTGTAGGAAAGCCAGAGGGAAAACGCCCAGTTGGTAGACCAAGAATGAGGTGGGAGAATAACATTAACTATGATTTGAGGGAAGTAGATTATACAGGTAATGATTGGAAAGCATTAGCTCAGGATAGGGATGTATGGAGAGTTTATGTCTATGCGGCCATGAACCTACGGATAGTGCCAGTGAGTAAGTAAGTATATAACAGCAGAGTTAAGTGAGTGTACCTCATCTTTTGAGGCGAATGGGTTAATAGAGATTTTTTGTCCTTATTTTGCAAAGTTTCGTATAAAAATGAAAGTAATTCAAGTTTATAATACTCGCTTCAAAGAAATTTTATTTGCAAATGTAAGTTTATTTTTTATTATTTTATAAAATTTTACTCTAATAAAAACTCATTGGTAGGAATTAAATTTTGTAAAAATAGTAATGTGAATTGAAACCCGTATAGGACTATGATTTTCTGAGTGCCCTTCTCCCATATCTAAATTGTTCACTTTTCTTTATTGAGACAATTCTGCACCTGATTTCTTGTTGCTGCATATAGATGTTGGGTGTGTTAGAGTTTAATTTGTTGTGAATGAGTGTGGAAAATCCTCGTACAGTACCTTCCTAATGCATGCTGCATTCATTGCTACTTAAGTTTGTACATTTTGCTTTATTTTTTCTTATTAAAATAGGTTATAAAAGTTTTTAATATTTGCAGTTCAGATTTTAAATTTATCAATCTCCATGTTATACCATAAAATACAGTGTTGCCAATTGCATATTTAAGATCTTTTTAGGATCAAATTTCTAAAAAATGATAAACATAATAAAAAAATTTAATTTCACTTAAAAGATTATATATATATATATATTTTTTTTTTCCCATGCTATTCTTACAGCTTTAATAGGGAATTGTGTAGGTGTGGTAGCTTCCCGTTGCTTTCCACACCGGTGAAGGATGATGATACTGATAAGGATGATGATGGTGGGGCCAGAGCAGACTTTTTATGGTTTTTTCCTCACCTGTAAGACAAATATCAGGAAGCTTAGGGTCCAACGGTCCCCGAAAATCATCCGGCCATCATCATCAACCTTAGGGGTGTGGAAAGCAACGGGAAGCTACCACACCTATAATTCCCTAGTAAAGCTGCAAAGCATAGCATGAAAATGCTGTGATTGCAGTGAAAGATCTGCTCTTGGGCAGAATTTCTAGATAGAGATAGATATCTATAGTGACATAGCCCATTGTTGATCCATAACCTCTCCTTTGTAAGGAGTCACTAGACCAAGTTAATTTTTTAGTTACTTTATTTGCCCATGGATGTCATGAATGTCATGCGGTAAACACACTGACTCAATGAGACATCTAACAACCAACTAAGTTATTACTAGGATGTTGAGGTCAATAAATTTTCTTAGAGGCCTCTTTACTTAGGCTTAAATATCTTTTATGAGCCTGAAAATCTTCAGAATCAGGATCCATGGCTTAAAAGCCCCTTCCAGAGGATTTGCTCCTTGGATATTTCCACCTTAAAAAAATTCATTGACCCTGGCCAGATTTGAACCCATGACCCCAAGGGTCACGGGTTCAAACCTGGCGAAGAAAAATGGATATTTTAGAATGAAAAAAAAACTGAGGAGTTAGTGGAGGAGTTAGTCTTTTTGACAGGGACTTCATAAATAATTGTGTTTTATTTGACATATTTCAATATGTGTCAGCTGGATAAGCTGATGATGATATGGACAGCGTATCAAATGTGTCAGATAAAACACAACTATTTATGAGGTAAAGATGATCAGATTCATCTTTTATATTCCTTGTATCTATTCTATTTCTTGATCATTTTAATCAGCTGTGATTTTTCTGTCAGATAATGAAACAAAAATTCTTAATTCAAACCTATAATTCATTCAATAAAAATCAATATGAATTGTGTATATTCTTACCTCAAATATCTATGTTATATAACACACTACCGTGATATCAAGAGCAATTGCTCCCAATCTTCAACTGTCTTTATACCACGGTTCTGTGTTAAATAACGTAGTTATATCAGGTAAGAATATACATGATGCAAATTGATTCTTATTGATTGAAAACATCATAATGTAAAATTCCCAACATTAATATATTTATAATTCATAACAAAGCATATGCTTTGCTGTAAAATGTCGGGTAGTTACATACGATAAAGTTGTGGTATAACATGGAGAGTTTTTAGGTTATTATAAATGATGTTGCTTGGCTTTGGTTGAGTATTTCTTTTGTTTACAATGTAACAGCTTGTTGTATCGAGCAGGAGAGTGTAGGAAAACATTACAGCAAATTATTTATCTGCTTCAATTTTATTTGTTGGATTTATACATCAATTCTAAATCACATTGAAGTTGCAACGTTTATATTGCATCGATAACAGATTACACTATTAGCTAATAATAATAAATTGAATGAGATACAATACACCATACCTCATAGAAGAATTATTAGTCTTAACTGTGTTCTTTTCAAACTAAGTTCCAGTCATACTGTAAACAAACTTGAATAATCAATATTAATAAGATTCATGATAAAGTTCCATTGAGGTATTATTAAAAAATTATAATATAAAATTATGAAATATTTATCTAAAAGGACCGTCTCCTCAACTTTATTAGTTATTTATCTGTAGCGCTTTTGGGACTAGTCCCATCATCAGCAGGATTTAAAACTGGTGTTTTTAATTTTAGGAAGCGATATTTTGAGGTTATTTTAATTAAATTATTTTCAGTCTGATCATCTTACCTCAATATTAATGTTGATTTGTTCTTGTACATGTTTCAAAACAGTTCTGTCAGTTGACGATAAAACAGAATTGTTTTGAAACATGCCCAAGAACAAATCAACATTAATATTGAGGTAAGATGATCAGACTGAAAACAATTTAATTCAAAACTGGTGTTTCACTGAAGATCTGGTAAAGGGGGTTACACATACTGGGTGCGTTTTCATTTATCAGATGGTCTTTGTTGTTAACTACCTTCAAAATTTCATCTCCTCGAGTACATTTATCTTAGTTGGATTAATTCAGAAAATAATCCAACTAAGATAAACATACTCGAGATGGAAATTTTGAAGGCAGTTAACAACAATGACCATCTGATAAATGAAAACACACCCAGTACGTGTAACCCCCTCTACCAGATCTTCAGTGAAACACCAGTTTTGAATCCTGCTGATGATGGAACTAGTCCTGAAAGCACTACAGATAAATAACTAATAAAGTTGAGGAGACGGACCTTTTAGGTAAATATTTCATAATTTTATATTTTAAACTTGCATAAAATATACTCTGCTGACTTCATCTATTGGGGAACCATGGTGCTACTTTTACCTGCCATATGGCTGAATTGTGTACGGAACTGTCATCGATAGAAACATTGTTCTTAGACAACATCATATTTTACGGGAAATAAGACTAAATACAGGGTAAGATGGTACCAATAATTAGGAACTTCCTCCATTTCTTATTTATTTTTGACAGATAAATTATATATGGGCCTACCTAAACAGATGTTTATGCTTTTTCCATAATGTCAATAGATATCCTTTATTTGCAATTTCATTACGAGTAGAATACTGTTTGGGACCTAGCTCCATGTGTCTGAAAGGAATTTGCTGTCTCAGCTGTTAGTACTATGAGAAGCAGAGAAGTGTACCTCCTCCCACTCCCCACACTTCCCCCCGCAAACACACAGAGCTTGGACTCGAGCTGTATATGCTCCATGCTGACTCACCTGTAAGTTCTGCTGTTATTATCACCACATCCTCAATGGCTAATGTAGGGGTATTGTTTGCTAAACTGTTTGATCGAAAGAATTTGTTTCTCTCTGCTTTTCAAATGGTTTCCTTTCCAATGTTTTAAGAAATTCTTTACAGGAAGTGGTAATTTTGAAACAATTGAAGTCCCAACAAATTCTGCATTGCGGGTGTGTAAGAACAAAACAATGCTTAATTCGTCTATTATAATTGTAATTATATATTTTAATATTCTCCCATATAACTTATATAGACATGTGCTAGATAATACTTTACTTCGAATGTTAGAGAGCGAACTACATTTTTGTTACACACTTAAAGGTAGAACCATTATTCGACCAATGAAAATGCAGTCATACATTTACATTACAATTGGAACTTAGTTTGGAAGAGATATAGTTTTGAGTTTTCTCAACGTATAAAAAAACCTGAATGTGACTTTCAGAAGGAAGTGAAGTTGTTGATCCTGTGTTAAAACCTCAAGGTGTTTACCTCCCACTGTGGTCTCAAGTTCATATCTTGGTCACTCCATGTGGGTTTCATGCTTAATGAAACGGTGTCTGGCTGTCAATTTTTTTGCCAACATAAACCATATTATTCCACTTGCCTCATACTTGGCAGAAGCTTTTATTGTTTCAGACATTTTAAACGCATGTCTTAATGAGATAAAAGGCCGAATGTAACTGCACAGTATACTGTCGGAGCATACTCAACCCAGATATACAGTGTATCAGATATGGTGATGCTACTGCCATTCATTCGTCTGACAAACGAGACTGGAACTTATTTTCTGAATCACCCTCTTATCTCACCTGGACCGGTTTGGAAGGTATATCCATCATCAGACAAAAACCGGCTATGAGAATTTTGTTGGAAGCTCTGCACATCCTTTCCCTCTGGTGTTGAGCAGACAAACTTCATAATCAAATCCATTTTCCTAGGAATTTCAAAATTTATTAATTTGCTTTGTTTTCCTGGATATAGAATCAATACTAATAAAAATTCATATCAAATTCCGTTCAGGTGAATAGTCATAAGATAAAAACTTAAAATATGTACCTTTTTGGCAGGTGCCGTCATCCTCAACTATGTTAAAATATTATGTTTAAAATATTATCTGGAGGCCTTTCGGAAGTTAACTTCCATCATCAGCAGGATGAACTTCTGCTACTAGTTGTTGTTGTTTATGACTAGAGACTGGATGTTAGGGGAAATACCTACAGTTATTTATTATAGATATTGTAAAAGTGACTTCATATAAGTTCATACCGACGACCCTAGAGTTTTTTTCCATTAAGTTAATTTTGCCTATAAATGCCTATTTCAGCTTACAATGCCTATAAATGCCTATTTGCCATTTTTCTCGAAATTAACTTAGTATTTCAATGAAAATAATTGAAATGGAAAAACTTTGTGACACATTGTTTATTTTTTATTATTTCACTCACCTCATACTTCATAATTCATAGCAGACCCTGGGTTTCTTCACATAATTTGTGACATTGTCAATGCTGCGTCACGTTCACAACTGACGTCCAACGGCCTTCTATCCTGCAGACTGACCTCTGTGCCATCTGGTGGCTGACCGAAGAATTTCCAAATCAGTCCTCTTTCTTTATAACCGGGTATTTCAAAATTTTATAAAGAAAGAGGACTGATTTGGAAATTCTTCGGTCGGCCACCAGATGGCGCGGAGGTCAGTCTGCAGGATAGAAGGCCGTTGGACGTCAGTTGTGAACGTGACGCAGCATTGACAATGTCACAAATTATGTGAAGAAACCCAGGGTCTGCTATGAATTATGAAGTATGAGGTGAGTGAAATAATAAAAAATAAACAATATTAAAGAACCTCATAGTGTTATTTCCTATCTACATAACTTAATTTGTGACACATATCATTGCATAGAAATGTTCTTGTTCTATAGTACAGCTTTTCTTCTTTTCAATACAAACATTGCTGAGTGACAAAGAGGGTAGATGGCTCAAGCTTTTTTTCTGTCTCACACCTGGTGCTGAAACCTATAAGTGATTGGCAATATTATTTTTGATATTGGTAACACTGAATTCAGTCTGTAGTCCACATTCACAGACAGGTGCTTCAAAGACAAAGTGGTGCAACAAGTGTATGTGGCTCATTTTGTTTACCTTTAGAACACTTGTTTTACGATGCCTAAAGAATGGACAACAGTAAAAAAACAAACTGACCAATTTCGTGAAAGAATTTGGTGCGGAAATATTCTCAAGTGACGGTTTAATATTGTTTTGCAAAGTGTGTAAAATTTTAGTGAATTGCACGAAGAAGTGTCATGTTTCGTAGCATGTACACACTGCAAAAACATATGTCTGCTCTTTGTAAAAGGGCAAAACTAGTTCCAAAAGTGTCTCTGAAATCTTCATATGCTATTGATAGCATATGTTTATATTATGTACGTAAGGCTGTAAAAATTTGTTATTTTTTTGTAAGAGCCTATTTTGAATTTTTAATGCCTATATTAATAATTTTTAGTGCCTTTTTGCCTGCCTATTTTGAATTTTTTAAGTGCCTAACATCCAGACTCTATTTATGAAATGTACGCTCCAAGTGTCTGTAGTTTAGCATCAACTATATTTGGAATTGGATATAGAATTTCTCTCAAACTGAAAAAATGTACATAGGGAAAACTAAAAGAATTCTGAGAACTAGAATAAAAGAACATCTTAGAAATATAAAATATGGAGAAATAGAAAAATCACTGTAGCTGCTCATATGTGTATATAGAAAATAATAGAATTGAGAAGAAATCAAAATTGGTAAAACAACTGGAAAGACCAGCTGAACTCACAATTTGGGAGAATATCTCCATGCAAAAAAATTTTGAAATTTCTGGCAAAAAGATTTGATAGAGAAGTTCTTCTGTTCAACACTAGAGGGAGGAAATATGTATAGAGTTTTTAAAGGAAATTTCAACAGTTGGTTCTTGGGTGATGATGGAGATACCTTCAAAACAGTCCCAGTGAGAGAGCTAATATGAGGTGAGGGTGTAAAGAGCCAATTCAATTTCTTTGTTATACTATATTGATAATATCAGTTTCGGTGGTCTAGAGGTTAAGTTCCTTGCCTTCTGTCCCAAGTCACATGTTGAAACCTGGGAGTTGAAGGATTTTGAGGATGAAATATCCAAGGGACAAGTTCTCCAGAAGGGATTTAAGCCATAGGTCCTGAATCTGAAGATTTTATGCCCATGTTTGAATTGCAATACTAATAATAAGAGCTTTTAAATAGTGTCTTTAAATAAAATAGCAACTAAGTAGATGACAATGGTGTCTAATCATACTTGAACGGTGTCTAATCATATTTGAAGAAGATGATCATTTTGATGGATATGTTTTAAATTAACACATTCCAGAATTGGATATAGTTTTATTTTAGAAAGAAAAATTAATGCTCGGACCGAGATTTGAACCCTGAATCTCTGACTCTGCGCATCAGTATGATACCGATTTCACCATCCAAACTCCGATACAAACGTTAACAACGATATCATACTGACGTGCAGAGTCAGAGATCTGGGGTTCGAATCCTGGTCCGAGCGTTAATTTTTCTTTCTAAAATAAAAAAATGATCATTGTTAATTAAGTCAATATAATGGAGACAAAGTTGCAACTTCAGTGTTTTTTTTAAATTGTCAAAGTTGTTCAAATGCTTGAAAAATAATTTTCTTAGCTGCCTTTTGGATTTTATTAAATGGAATTGTGTATAAATTCAAGTCCTGTTGCAATTTCCTTAGCAGTTTTAGCTATATTTTATAAAAATATTATTTGTTAATGAAAATAAATTATAGAAATTACAGACCTAATCTGGTTTCACCAAGCTTTACTTTATCAATACAATATTTTGAGAAATGAGGTTCTCACCAAATTATCATCTTAACGATTATTATTTTATTTTCATTATTTTAACAAACTTACCTAAATAGGGTAATCCCATATTTACAATGGAAAATATGCATTAATCATTGCCCAAGCAGAATAGCCAACTTATGAGAAAAATAACAAACAAATGAAGATCACCAATTACACTAAATCAGTTGCTATTGCCTTAAAAATGCTTAATCTAACTAATCAATGAATGAGTCACTTATCTTACCTCATAGTTTATGTTTTCTTAAACACAGGAACTGCAGTTTTCAAGAGGACAGCCCTCTCATTTTCTACTGAAATTTATAGAGGGATGCCCTCTTTAAAACTGCAGTTCCCTTGTTTAAGAAAACATAAATTATGAGGTAAGATAAGAAATGACTCATTCATTCATTGAATTAAGAACCTCATAATGTTATTTCCCATATTTAATTATGAATTAATCTACATAACCTAACTTGACTAATCAATTACATAACCTAACCTAACTCAATTTGCTATAACAGAAACATGTGTTATCATGTTGGCAAACATGATACAAACAGTTACTTATTATGCATTGCAACATTCACTGACTCACCCCTGTCATACAATAGCCATATTACTTGTTTCACGCTCAGCCTACTTCTGGATGTAACATTGTGCAGCCATTTTGTTTTACAACAATTGAATCATTAATATTTTATTTTAGGAAGTGATATTTTGAGGTTATGTTAATTAAATTACTTTTATTCTGATCATCTTACCTCAATATTAATGTTGATTTGTTCTTGAACATGTTTTGATTATATCATATCATAATCGAAACATATTCAAGAACTAATCAACATTAATATTGAGGTAAGATGATTAGACTAAAATAATGTAATCAATTGAATCATTACAAGATTAAAATTTCTATCACAAACTAATGCTAACTTTACCATTATAACAGCACTAACAATGTATGCAATAAGTTATACAATAAACTATTACAAATAAATAATTAAAATAGTGAAGCTTGATGAAAGCAGCCATGATTATATCAAGTTATTGAGTGTCATTTGTTTACCATAATAATAATAATTTCAAGTGTGTTTGTGTGTTTTATTCATGAATTAACTGAATTAGTAATTTATAATAGTGCACATTATATATTTTTAAAAATTTCTTTCATATTCTCACAGATATATTTGAAACAAAATACAATGATACCATAGCTGTTAAATTTTTCATAGAATAATATTTTGCTCTTGAGTTTAATAAGGAATACTATTGGATAAGTTATCTTCCTTTATAGCCAGTTTCTTTATTTATAAAAGATAATAAGCATTTAATTTAATATTATCTGAATAATTTCTCCCTAGAATTATGAATTATATTAAAGATTTTAAATGAATAGTTATGGAAACAAATTATTGTATATATGAATATATATATATATATATATATTACATTTCTCTTGTTATATTTAGTCTATATTATTTTGTAATTGGTAACATGTTCATAAATAAGTTGTGGCTTTAACAGTTTTTGTTCCAAAATTTTAGTATTTTTTATTTTTACTTATTCAGTACAAGAGAGTTATATCCTGTAAAAAAATTGTTGGTATTTTTTATATAATAAACAGTATTTTTTTCTATTTATAACATTTTTAGGAGCTACTCCAGAAGAGGGGGGGGGAAGATATGTATGTTACAATAATATTTGAGATTTACTTCACATTTATACTCATCGGTCTTAAAACTTAAAAATAAAACTATAAAAACTATCTCCCTCTAATATTATTTTTTATCTTGGGTTCAGATCCCAATTTAGGCATAACTTTTTCTCTTAAAATATTAATTTTAATTTGTTCCTCAATGTAAGTGACAAATTTAAAATAAAAACATTAAAAATATAATTTTTACTGGCTAAAAGGTAGTGTTAAAAAATAATTATGAACATAAAAAAATTAGAATTAAAATTTCAAAATCTCATCATAATGACTTATCATGATAGAAACACTCCATTAAGTCTTGTGAATGCAATTTCATTACTTACTGGGTGCTTGAGGATTAAAGAGAAATTAATTTTTGCTTGCTTCAGAATGTGAGCCTAAGTATCACAATGGTTTAATTCTACAATGGTGATAATATTGCAACAAAAATATTACTTAATATATAGAGGGATTACAATATTTTTTCTGATGCAGCCTCTAAATTTTTAGTTATTACCTAGACACATGTTTAAAATATTTAGGTAAAAGTAGAAAATATTACTGAATATTGTGATACAAATGTTGACAATATTTTATTTTAGGAAGTGATATTTTGAGGTTATTGTAATTAAATTATTTTTAGTCTGATCATCTTACCTCAATATTAATGTTGATTTATTCTTGAAGATGTTTTGATTATATCATATCATAATCAAAACATGTTCAAGAACAAATCAACATTAATATTGAGGTAAGATGATCAGACTAAAATTTACAGTAGTACATTTCCAATTCTTTTTCTTTCCTATAAGCCACTGTTTGCATTCAAAAGTCTGTATCATGTCATGATCTACCTAGATGCATTAAAAAATTACAATAGGAAGTAACATTATGAGGTTCTTCTTAATAAATAACGTGAGCCTGTTACATCTTACCTCATAAAAAGTTGAGTTCTTTTGGACATGTTTCAATATGCCTGCATATCATCTTCAGCTTGTACAGACCGTTGATTGTATGTTGACAGCCCTGGATATCCACTACCACTCCTTCTTTTTGGTAGTCCGAAGAACATGCAAATCAAATCCAAATAACTCGCCATTTGGGAGAAGATCTACATCCAGAAGAACAGGGATAGAATCATGAATTTTGAAATTCCCAAGGAGAGGGATTTGAATTGTAAGTTCTTCGTTCCACCAAAAGAGAGTGAGAGTTAACATCCAGGGCCGACAACATAAAATTCTACAATCAGACAAGCTGAAGATGATATGCAGGTGTATCGAAATATGTCCAAAAGGACACAACAATTTACAAGGTAAGATGAATCAAACTCACTTTCTTTATTACCTAGACACATGTTTGAAATATTTAGGTAAAAGTAGAAAATGTTACTGAATATTGTGATACAAATGTTGACAATTTTTTTTCAAGATTCAATACTCTTTGTACTGAATGAACCTACATTTTTAATTTGAAGATCTCTCGGATAATGTTGGATATTTTTTGCTTATGTTGTGTTCTTATTGGAATATGATACAATACACTAGACAAATACACAGAAAATAAACATTTCTTTAGCTAAAAGTATATTTTGTGTTACAGAAATTATTTATATAAGCTTGTAAGTTTTCATTGCCAGTTGACGTGATTCTGATTACATTTATTTAATATACTAATGATCTTCTTGGTGATAAAATCGTAAAATGTACAGTCAATATACCCAATTCACTAATTTAATAATTGAAACAGTCAACATGTTTCAACAGCGAAGCTGTCATTTTCAAGACTAAATATTGATAGTCTTGAAAATGACAGGCTCGCTATTGAAACATGTTAACTCTTTTAATTATTAATTGGTGAATTGGGCGTATTGACTATATATCTTCCTGATTACATTTGTCTTCTGGGCTTGATGGCCATGATCTAGTTGTTTGAACAAAATTCTCCATTTAATCATAATTGCAGTGGGAAGTTAGGTAATTTTCAAGTTACAAATGAGTTGGATAAAATGTTTTTACATCACACCTTATAAAGTTCCGTGTATTCACGATACCAGTTTCAAAGGCCATTAACCTTCATCTTCAGTCAAACTCAACTGAAGATGAAGGCAATTGCCTTTGAAATCGGTATCTCGAAAAGTTGGAACTTTATAAGATGAGATGTAAAAACATTTTATTCAACTCATTTATTTATAAATTAGAATTCTCCATTTTGTCTTCTATTGCGAGACATCCTCCGGAGTCTGTGTATAGCTGATGTGATATCCTCAGTTGATGGCTAATGTTGAGTCTTGCTTAAATGAGTGGACCAAGAACATAAGTTTGGAAAATTAATGTAATAAGAACAGTACTTATTTGTAGAAACAAATGTACAAAATAATTGGATATTCTTACATAAATGTGATGAAGATTTACAATTTTTTTCATTTCTCAACTAGTGTGTGGATGTCACAGCTAAATCTCCCATTCTTCATCTGATAGGGATTAAAATGAAATGCATCGAATTTTATGTTAAAACATTTTTACAAACCAAAATTGTCTAAAGTTGGCATCAAACTAATAATCAATATATTTAATCTCTGTTTTATTCTCACAATCCCCATAAATATGGGATATTTAGACCAGTTTCGGAACAAACTTTGGTTGCATCTTCAGT
This sequence comes from Diploptera punctata, assembly GCA_030220185.1. NCBI lineage: Eukaryota > Metazoa > Arthropoda > Insecta > Blattodea > Blaberidae > Diploptera > Diploptera punctata. Next base: position 910,046 of record JASPKZ010001620.1, read on the forward strand.
GTTTACATGATCTTTGTTCTATTGTAATGAAGTACTGCTTCTTCCTCCATCTGTTGGTAGAGCGATGAACCTCCAAATCAAATCACTTTCCCCAGGTATTTCAAATTCATTCATTTTCTCTCTCTCTCTCCTCTCTCTCTCTCTCTCTCTCTCTCTCTCTCTCTCTCTCTCTCTCCCTCCCTCCCCCCCTCTCTCTCTCTGTCTGTCTGTCTGTCTCTCTCTCTCCCTCCCTCTCTCTATCTCTCTCCCTCTCTCTCTCTCTCTCCCTCTCCCTCTACCTCTTTTTGTCTTTTTCCCTTTTTCTCTTTCTTTCTTTTTCTCTTTTCCTCTTTCTCTTTTTCATGTGGGATTTTTCCCAAACTGTGAGCTCTTTATGTTTTTCTATTTGTTTTATTAATTTAGGCTTTATTCTGATTCAATGTTTTTCTGACCAAGCATGAGTGGCTACTGTAGATTTTTTCCACTTCCCTATATTTGACATTCCTAAGATGTTGCTTCACTTTAATTTTCAAATTAAAAAAAAATGAAACAAAAAGAAATTTGAAAACCAGAGTGAAGGAATATCTTAGGAGTGTCAAAACTGGGGAAGTGGAAAAATCTGTAGTAGCCACTCATGCTTGGTCAGAAAAACATTGAATTAATAAAACAAATAGAAAACTTTAAAGAGTTCACAGTTTGGGAAAAAAGCCACATTCAGAAAAAAATGAGAAATTAATGAATTTTGAAATTCCTGGGGAAAGTATTTTGATCTGGAGGTTCATTGGTCTACCAACAGATGGAGGAAGAAGCTGTACTTCATTACAACAGAAGCATCTATCATTATCAATAAATAAATAAGATTTATTTTTAGATTCAGAATAAAGTTAGTAGTTGAAAGTACATGATATTATTCCAATAAACCACAACATCTACAAAAAATGATTATCATAAAATGGGATGTGCTGGGGTAAATGGAATCAAAAATTGGAAAGTTGTTCATTAGACCATGACAGGTATAGAATAATATGAAGGTTGGAACTTTAATGTGGCAACACTGCTGTAGAGACACCATACGATGGAACCTAACGATGTCATTTGATAGCACATGTCAGTTATATACCTACCTTACCTCAGAACATATGGACTCTCCCTTCTCACATCACATGCATACAAACTGGTAAGAGGAACAGAACCTCGTGTTACCTGGCAGTCTAATGTAGTGTTGCAACAATATTTTTTGAAACAGGAACAATGGAGTTGGATAAAGATTGAATGTCCCAGAGGTCATACAGCACAGCAGTGTCATCAAAGTCTCCTGGACAACCTGGCCGATGCATGTTTGCCACATTTTGGTATCTCCTTGTTGAAGGCTTTTACCAACCGTGCCACTGTTCTGTAAGGCAATGCAGATTTATCACAAGCGTCTCGAAGATCTTGATGACATTGTCATACTGTATAATCTCAGGCACATTCAATCTTTATCCAACTCAATTGTTCCTGTTTCGAAAACATTGTGACAACACCACATTAGACTGCCAGCTAACATAAGGCTCTTGCCAGTTTGTATGCATATGATGTTGGAAGGAAAAGTCCATATGTTCTGAGCTAAGGTAGGTATGTAACTGACTTGAGCTATCAGTGAAATCATTAGATTCTATCGCATGGCATCTCTACAGCAATGTTGCCACTATTAAAATTCCAACCCTTTTATATATTTGGTTATGTCTCATGGTTTAACAAGAAGTTTCTAAATTTTTATACCATTTATCCCAGCGATTCTATTCACCCTATTTTATGATACAATGTTTAAACAGATGATCAATTTATAAAGTATAATTTTTATTTTAATAAACAGCTCTTAAAGAACATAGATAATGTTAAGAATTTGTGTGTGAGTATACATTGCCATGCCTTCATATGAAGCACATGTAAAAAATGTTGATTATTAATTATTTAAAAAAACTTTCCTGCTTTCTGGACCAGAGCTAGAGATCTTAGGTTTGTTGTATTATTACAGTGTTTGGTTTGCATTTTTTTTCATGCATTACAATTGCACATAAGCAGTGGTGTAGTTTTTTTTTTTTTTAATCACCTTTCTTACTTTTATAAAATTTTCTTAAAGGCTTCTCTTCTATGAATATTGTGTTAGAATTATTTTGGTGAGATATTTTCACGCTGTCCACCGCTGTGGTCTCGAGGAAGCATGCTGCCTTGTCACGCATCAGGCCCGAGTTCTAGTCTCGGTCGGGACAAGCTTCCTGGATGAGTTTTCGGGGTTTTTCCTCACCTGTAAGACAAAGTCAGGAAATTTTAAGGCCCAAATGATCCCCGAACATCATATGGCCAATATAATCATCATTGTACATAATCACCTTGGATTAATTATTAATAGAAATTATTAAACTCTATAGGGTCTTCTCATCCCACAACATCTTTTAAGCTTTTTTACTTAATAATTAAGAGGATGAAAGACTCTCCTGATACACCACTGTCATCATCATCCATCATATCATGGGGGCAGTGTTAATCCCAGCTTTCAGGCACCCCAAGCTCAGAAGTGGGCTAAAATTATGCCAATGTTGGTAGAGTATTGGCTTAAAAAGCCAAAGGTCCTGGGTTCAAATCCCAGTCTGAGCATATATTTTTCTTAATAGTGAGTGGAGAACATATTTTTAACGACTCACCTCATATAATTTCAAATTTCTTTGATACCGGCAGTTTCAGACAATATCTTGTCCCTCTTCAGTCAGTGGAAGCCATGACTGAAGAGGGACAAGATATTGTCTGAAACCGCCGGTATCAAAGAAATTTGAAATTATATGAGGTGAGTCGTTAAAAATATGTTCTCAACTCACTATTAATGATATAACCTCATAATGTTTACTTCCCAATATTAATTTAAATATGTATTTTTCTCTTCAAAATATAATTTTTCTTTCACTGAGAAGTATTAAATTAATAATAAAAAACATCAAAAGAAGCCTTACTGGCTTTATAAAGTAGTGTTTAAATTCCCAATAAATGTCTTCTTAAATAAGAAGCTGCCATTTGCTTAATCGAGCAAATGCTTGTAGCATTCACTGCTCGAGAATTAACAATGTATAAGCGAAAAATTTGCCTTTAGATTGTAGTGCTCAGGTAGCTTAGTGGTAGAGCATTGGCCTAGAAAGCCAAAGGTCCTGGTTCAAACCCCGGTCTGAGCATATAATTTTTCTCTTCAGATATAACTTAAAATAACTTGGACTCCTAACAAAGGAGAATCTAGGGCCTAAAATTAGGCTGTTATGCCATTGTAGATAGATAGATAGATAGAATCCATCAATTCTACTCCAACCTTTGAATTATTACCCTCCAAATCAGTGTAAATATGACTTAACCTCATTTTTGATAATAGGAAATATATTGACGATTTTATTATTAATTTAACACTTCTCATTGAAGGATAAATTATATTTGAAGAGAAAAATTTTCGCCTAGACCGGGACTCGAACCCGGGACCCTTGGCTTTCCGGGCCAAGTGCTCTACCAACTGAGCTACCGAGGCGAGTTACGATCTAGATGCAAATTTTTCTCTTATGTACGTTGTAATTGAATATATTGTTGCCATACAATTACACCACTGCTTCAAAGCATTGCTTTGAACTGATATTGTCGCTCTTTGCAAATAAACTAGCAAATGTAGTTTTATGCTTTGCATTACTTAGTCAGCCATATTGAGACGAGATACTGTGCTGCTTATGAAGAATGCATTGTATACATAATTACTTTAATGCTATGTTAATTATGTTGAACATTTTTACCTGGATGCACTTGTTTTTTTTTATTTTTATCTTCATATATGTATCAACCAATCAACTGTGGATGTGGTCATTCTCTCTCTCACATACACACTCGCTCAATGGACCTTGGGTAACGTGGTAAGTTAAAATAGTGGATAACGTAACAAATTTGCATCTTGGATTAACTATTATTTTGTTGTAATTGAATACAATATTGTACTGTATTGTAGTTGAGTAGATAGATATTTTGTGAGATGTAATGAAACTTCACAATTGTGAGTCCTTCAGTTCCAACAGAGGAGAATTTAAACTTAGTGTTATGTGTAAGTTATTTTAAACAAGAGGAAAAACAAGAAATGGTTTGATGAGGAATATAAAGAAAAGAAAGCCAGCAAAAATTAATTGTTTACAAAAACTATATGAAGTAAATTTAAAACAATTGGGTAGCATTAGATGGGAAACTACTAGGTTATTAAAGATTAAAAATAGGGAATATTTGAGAGAAAACAGTAATGATCTTGAGAAATGGTTTGATGAGGAATGTGAAGAAAAGAAAAAGAATCTAAAGAAAAGGAAGCTAGCAAAAATTAATTGTTTACACGAGCCAAATGAAGTAAATTTAAGACAATTGGGTAGCATTAGACGGGAAACTACCTAGGTTATTAAAGATTAAAAATAGGGAATATTTGACAGAATACAGTAGTGATCTTGAGAAATGGTTTGATGAGGAATATGAAGAAAAGAAAAGGAATATAATGAAAAGAAAGCTAGCAAAAATTAATTGTTTACAAAAACTATATGAAGTAAATTTAAAACAATTGGGTAGCATTCGATGGGAAACTACTAGAATATTAAAGATTAAAAATAGGGAATATTTGAGAGAAAACAGTAATGATATTGAGAAATGGTTTGATGAGGAATGTAAAGAAAAGAAAGCTAGCAAAAATTAATTGTTTGCACGAGCCAAATGAAGTACATTTAGAACAATTGGGTAGCATTAGAAGGGAAACCACTAGGTTATTAAAGATTAAAAATATGGAATATATGAAAGAAAACAGTAATGATCTTGAGGAATGGTTTGATGAGGTATGTGAAGAAAAGAAAGCTAACAAAAATTAATTGTTTACATGAGCCAAATTTAAAACAATTGGGTAAGCATTAGATGGGAAGCTACTAGGTTATTAAGAATTAAAAATTGGGAATATTTGAGAGAAACCAGTAATGATCTTGAGATGAATACAAAAATTAGGAACATCAGAGAATTATATCAGAGAATTAGGATAGAGAGGAAAGGGTTCAGACTAGAACAAACTTAATGTGGAATGAAAATGGGGATATGATTGCAGATTCCAGGAGTATATTAGATAGATGGAAAAGTTATTTTAATCAACTATTTAATGTGCATGTAGAACAGGATATTGAAGAGGATGATTTAATGACAGCAGAAATATTAGTCACAGAACCAAATGAAATAGAGGTTGAAATGGCGATAGAAAAATTGAGATGTATAAAGCATCAGGTTCAGATGAGATCCAAGCAGAACTGATAAAATCAGGGAGAGAAAAATTGGTAGTCAAGATACGTCAGTTCCTTAGTATTATTTGGGAAAAAGAGGCTCTTCCAAATGAATGGAAAGAATCAATTATACCGATTTATAAGAATGGAGATAAAACTGATTGCAACAACTACAGGGACATCTCATTACTTTCAACTTCATGCAGAATTCTAACAAACATTTTTAGTAAGCAAGCTTACTCCTTATATTGATGATATACTAGATGATCATCAATGTGGATTTAGAAGAAATAGGTCTACAATAGATCAGATTTTTAGTATAAGACAGATTTTAGAAAATAAATGGAAATGTAACGGCACTGCACATCAACTATATGTGACTTCAAAAAGACATATGACTCAATTAATAGGGAGAAGTTATATAGTATCCATATAAACCATCTCATACTGATACCACTATCCATAGTTCTTCTCTTCACCCATATACTCATAAGATGGCAGCCTTTAATAGTTACATTCATAGACTTTTAAATATCCCTCTTTCACCCTTGGAATATAATAATGAATTGAATATTATTAAACAATTGGCTGTTAATAATGGATACGACCCTGAAATTATAGAATGTTATTAATAAGAAGATTAATTACAAAAAAAGCAATTAACAAAGTTTTTCCTGTACCCAAGAAAAACATAAGAAATATGTCGTAATGTCATAATAGGCCCACTTTCAAATAAAATATCTAAACACTTCAAAAATTGAACATTAATGTGGCATTTAAAACTAATAAAACTCTACAAAATATAATAAAAACAATAAAACCAAAACAAAAAAAGAAAATTATCAGGTGTATATAAATTGAAGTGTGGCACATGTGACAATGTCTATATAGGACAAACTGGTAGACCTTTTATCTCTCGGATAAAGGAACACATGAGAGCATATAACAGAAATTTAGAAATTCAAACTATGCTAACCACCTATTCCAATTTAATCATTGTTTCGATCCAAATTTTGAAATTTTACATATTGTGATAAGGGTAAAAAGTTAGATCTTTTGGAGGCTGTAGAAATTAATAAGTTTAAAAGTAGTAAAAAACTGTTAAATTCTCAACTTGATTTGAATGAATCCCCTTTGTTAAATTAAAAAATTTAAATAAATATTGTTGTATTGTTGCTTAGATCAGTTGGAACACAATTCATAATTGTTAACATGTCTGAAGAAGGTACAGTGTACCGAAACAGCTGTCACTGAATTATATAATAAATATGAAAATCAAATAAAACTACGTTTTATTTTTATTTAATTAATATATAGTATCCTGCTGGAGTTCGGAATTCCTAAAAAGTTAGACTTATTTGAATGTATCTAAATGGCACAAAGAGTAGGATGCATTTAGGCAAACAGTTTTTTGATACTTTTGAAATTCACAATGGGTTCAAGCAAGGATATGCACTATCTCATCTACTAATTATTTTTGTACTAGAGCATGCCATTAAATCTTTAGATACTGAAGCAGGCCTACAACTCAATGGTATTAATAAGCTGTTAGTATGTGCTGATGATGTAGTATTATTAGGTGATAGTGAGGAGATACTAAGGTGAAACACGCACACACTATTGAGTAACACTAAGAAATTGGGACTGGAAGTAAACATCAATAAATTAAATATATAGTCAAACTTGGGATACATTATATAATGGAAATGGGCAGATAATGACACGAGAGAAATTTTGAAGAAGTGACAGAATTCAAATACCTAGTAATAATAATTACAAACATGAATGAGATGCACAAATCAATTAAACATAGGCTTAATTCAGGAAATGCGTGCTATTATGGATTACAGGATCTATTGTTGTCCCAACTTTTCTCAAAAAACATTAAACTGAAAATATATACAATTATTTTTCTCCCTGTTATATGTATGTGAAATATTGGTCTCTTACGGGAGTAGAAAAGATTATGAGTATTTAATGAATAAGTTCTTAGGAAAAATTCTGGACCAAAAAGAGATGAACAGACCGGCAAATGGAGAAGACTACATAACAGTGAGCTGCATGATTTAATAAAAAACCAGATATAGTAAGAACAGTTAAGTCTTTTAGACTGTGATGGGAAGGACATGTGGCTTGAATGGAGAATGAGAGGAGGGCATGGAAGCATCTTGTAGGAAAACCAGAGGGAAAAACACACACAGTTGGTAGACCAAGAATGGTGTGGGAGATTAACATTAACCCCGATTTCAGGAAAGTAGATTATATAAGGGATGATTGGAAATCATTAGCTGAGGATAGGGGTGTGTGGAGAGCATTATGTCCACAATGCCATGAGCTTATGGTTTCGATAGTGCGAGTTAGTTAGTTAAGAGTAAATTTTGTGACTAAAATTTATGAAATTCTAACCTATAATTTGAAGCTAATGTAACTGGACCTATATGTACTTAATTGCTAATGCATTTAAGAAAATGGTAACTAAATGCATTTACAATAGCACATTGGTAATTGTTGTAGTTTCATTACATGGTAAAGTAGAATGTAATGCATCTTGTAAGATTGTAAACTTAAATCTGAACTTACTCTGTCATGTTCAATTTACTGACTTAAGTGATATTTAGAACAGTGTTTGAACAAATCAATGTTGAACACTGTCAAATTAATATTTAATTCTCAGTTTGTATTTTAGTACATATTTTTAGAATTGTTTTAAATTGAGTTTGAAAAATAACACTTAATTGTTACAGAATTGAAAGATAATTTTTAAGAAAATGTTTAGACATGTTACATTTTTTTTATTTTGAAATTCCTTTTCTGTTTCTTTCTGATAGTACTATAATGTCCATGTCACATACCTAAAGTTCTTCTTCTTCTTCCTTCCTTCCTTCCTTCCAAGTATTAGGCCAAGGCCTGTTACGATCCTATAGAAAATTTTCCCTCCAGCGTTTCATAGGACGGCCCAGAGATCTTTGTCCTCTTCCTTTCTTTCATTTCTTCTTTCCTTTATTTTCTTTTCTTCTCCAGAAAAGCCTGACCAGAGGCTATAAGATGGCAGCCCCATCACTGGTCTTGCCTTCCTTTGGCCAGCAACCAATCGAACGGACTATTATTATGCTTTCAAGTCTTATATGAGAATTACCTAAAATTCTTTGCGTAAAATGTCAACTTTAATTGAAATACCTTGTATATTCCAACAGCCTTCATTAATTTTCCTTAGGAAAAGGCTTAAGATTCGGTTTTTTAGCATTTTGTATTTTTTACGATGAGTGAGGAGCTGGCCCATACTCAGCTCTAACCTGAAGGATCAGGTGATTTTTTATCAAGGTTGTCTTCCTCTAACCTTGATGAACCAACATCAAACGCAAATGAGGTTATTATTCCTCCCCCTCCTCCTTTCTCATCCGGGCTTGGGACCGGCCATGGCGGAGTTAAAGAAAATAATAATAATAAAACTTTCAAATTAAAGTTTATATTGACATGTCTGATCACTTTCTCAAAAAAGTCTCATTTACTTTTGATAACAATTGTGTTAGATTTTTAAAAACTCCATACGTATCTTAGAAAATAAATGTGATACTCTGTTTTGTTAACAATTACCAGTAGTTGTGTTACATGACTCTTATTTTGTCTCAATTTTATTTTTAAAAACATGGTGTTTCTTTCCCTGCAGTTTATGTAACTCATATTTAAGAAAGAAAGTTTTCAATAGACTGGAGTAAACATTAAACAAAAATTATGTTTAGTTGTTTCTTGACTCACCTCATACTTCTTAACTCCCTTGCATATCTAGATTTCGTCACTGTATTTGTGACATTCTCAATGCTGTTCACGTTCACAACTGACGTCCAATCGTCTGCAGGAGAGGAGACCATTGGACGTCAGTTGTGAACATGAACAGCATTGAGAATGTCACAAATGCAGTGACGAAATCTAGATATGCAAGAGAGTTAAGAAGTATGAGGTGAGTGAAGAAACAACTAAATATAATTAAAATAAACCTCATAGTGTTATTTCCTACCTACATAACTTAATTAAACAATAATTGAATTATTTTAGGAAATATCGCTATGAGGTATAATTTAAAATTAATTCTGTTTACCTCATCTCATATCCTGTCTTCTAATTAGACCAGTTTCAAAACCTAGGCGATTTTATCGTCGGTAATTTCATGACCGATGTTCTGTCATCCAAAAGCTTGGCTTCTTACTCCATCTGTTGGTGGACTGGTGAATCTCCAGATCAAATCAACTTCACTGGGAATTTCAAAATACATTAATTTTTCTTTCTTGTTTTTTTAATGTGGATTTTTTTTCCCAAACTGTTAGCTCTTTTGATTTTTCTGTTTGAGTAGTTTAATAAAGCACATAGAAAAAGCAAAAGTGCTCACGGTTTGGGAAAGAAATCCACATTAAAAAAAGAAAGAAAGAAAAATGAATGAATTTTGAAATTCCATGAGAATTTCTAGCCCTAGATATCACACATTTTTAAAAGCCTAGAGTAATATTTTTTAGAACCTAGTTTACAGTTTATAAAACCTATTTTAGGCATCTAAAAATCTGTAATGTATTTTAAAGCCTAAAAATTTTTTCTGAATATGATGTTATTTTTAATAACATTTTTAATGCAATATGATGTTTAGAATTTGTTATTGACGTAGACTTTCACAGCCGGAGGTTGCTATGATGATCTTGAAGAAGATTTCCAGGCTGTAGGACGCGGTCGTGAGGCTTGTAGTTCCCCGACGTTTTGCCAGAGACTGCTTCTGGCATCCTCAAGGCCTCTGGCGAAACGTCGGGGAACTACAAGCCTCACGACCACGGCCTATAGCCCAAAAATCTTCTTCAAGATCATCATAATGTTTAAATAATTAATATTGAAAAATGACAAAATAAGAGTCATGTATATTTGATATTAACAATAGATGGCATTGCTTGTACAGTAGTTAGTAAAGTAGAATTGAGTTGTGTTGTGATTGGTTGTGTAGTTTAACTTTAGCTCAATACAGCATAACATCACATTTGTTGCTAGTCCTGACATCTATGTTCAAATTGTAGTACTACTTTGTGAAACATGATAATTGCATGGGTAAATGTTTAGAATATAATAGCATAGGAATTGCTATAATTGTTATGAATACAAATATTAATTATCAAGCATAGGAATTAAGGATGCAAAAGAAATACAAAATTAAAATTCTTACTTTTACATTAGAGTATTTGTAAATGTTGTAGCTTTTGTTTACAACTCATGGAAACAGAAAGAGAAACCTGTTTTATTTCATATTATGTCTCATTTCAATATTTTATAAAATTTCTTCCATAATATTTAAAACATTATATTATATGGATGTTGAATATAGACTTTATGGGTCGTATCAATGAACGCATTAGACCGTAAAAGTCGTTCTCTGCTGAGAAAGTTGCATCCAAAGACAATTTTGCTTACTCAGAAATCTGTTCATGCGATAATAATTGTCGAAATTCCTAAGCTACCTGGCGAGGTGACTTTGCAGAGAACGAATCGTGAGCACCCGATGGGAACCGATGTAGTTAGAACCTTGCTGCTTTATCCAAGATGTCGGACCTTGAAGACTTCGATCATGTTTTCGGTATACGTGGAGAAGAGGAATTTAATAGAGTCTACCAAAGAATTCAACTGGAAGAACAGGAGAATCGGCGTAATATCGCACGATGCAGACGTCGTATATGGTATTATTTGTGGGACGCAAGCGTTAACGCGTTACTCTAGCAGACAGAAATAACGGAAGTGGTTTTATCGCTGAATTCTGGGTAATTTCTTGCCAATATTACGAAAAAAACTACTTTCATGCATGACCAGTCAGTGACTCGCTAATTTGAACTTTGCACGTTCTCACGGAAAACTCAGCTCACCAGAGACTAATGTATTTGCATGCGTCCCTATATGTTCATACATAGAAATACATTATATAATGTAAATTGACAATTAATGAGAAATGAGGGAAATTCTGAAGACCATGAATTAAAATACCTGGGAGCAATAATCACAAATAGGAATGAGATGCACAAAGAATTTAAACATAGACTCAATTTTGGAAACGTGCTATTATGTATTGCAGTGACTCTTCTTGTCCCAGCTTCACTCAAAAGCATTAAACTGAAAACATATAAAGTTGTTATTCTACCAGTTATATGGATGCGAAACATGGACTCTTACTTTTAGGGAGGAGAAAAAATTAAGAGTATTTGAGAATAAAGTTCTTAGGAAAATTTTGAACCGAACAGAGATGAACAGAACAAGTGAATGGAGAAAATTACAATGCTGAGCTGCATGGTCTTTATAGGAAACCAGATATAATAAGAACAGTCAAGTCTCATAGACTGTGATGGGCAGGACATGTGGCACAAATAGGGAATGAAAGAGCAGCATGGAAATCTCTTGCAGGAAAACCAGAGGAAAAACGCCCAGTTGATAGACTAAGAATGAGGTGGAAGAATAACAATAACCATGATTTGAGGGAAGTAGATTATACAGAGTATGTTTGGAAAACATTAGCTCGGACAGGGATGTGTGGAGAGCTTATGTCTGCGTGGCCATGAACCTATGGCTTCGATAGTGCCAGTGAGTTACTTATTCTAGTGCTGATTTGAAAATCAATAACATATCTTCTTCTATATTGATTTAGGCTTTCACGGCCGGAGTTTCTATGATGATCTTGAAGAAGATTTCCGGGCTGTAGGCCGTGGTCTTGCGGCTTGAAGTTCCCCGACATTTCGCCAGAGACTGCATCTGACATCCTCAAGAGTTGTCTTGACAGCCCTTCAATCTTTGAGGATGCCAGATGCAGTCTCTGGCGGAACGTCGGGGAACTTCAAGACCACAGCCTGCAGCCCGGAAATCTTCTTCAAGATTATCATATATCTTCTTCTATTTCATCCATTTGACATAATATATAATAACAATAATGAAGAGCGCATAATGTCAAATTTTTTCACCATTGTCCACCGTTCAGTCCCATCTGCAGTAAGCCCTCAGGGACACGTCTTGCCTCTGACATGACACCTCTAGATAACGGTCGCAGTGTTCAGATGCATTGGGAGTCTGGTTTGTGATGTTTCTGATCCTACAGATCTTATGATGGAAGCCGTGTGTTGCCATCCTCGTCATCAGATGTCTGAGGTCATATTCTGCTTGTTTCCAATCCGTTGAAATCATAGCGTCCGTGGAGTAGAAATCCATCCAGATTTGGCCTTACTTCCATCTTAACTCCTCCATTGAGGCATTGTATGCATCTGTGGACTACAGATGCAGATCATGTCGCAGCTCTTCAAGATAGAAGGGTTCCCTCGCTAGTTCATATACGAGGCGTGACAGTGTATATTTCAACAGACATATATGAAATAAAATATTGTTATTGCAAGAATTGAAAGTGTTTTAAGATTAGTTTTGAAATTCTGGTCTCAATTATGCTTTGGCATAAACATGTCAATTCAGAACCTCACTTTCAATTCTTGTAGCATAAATAACCATTTATGAAAACTTCCAATAAAATCAATTAATGTTTATAATACTGGTATACAAAAAAAAATACATTTTACTATTGAGTGAAGTGTCTAAAACAGGAGGAAGAAATTTTGATGAAAATTTATTAAAGTTTTGGCAAGACGACATAGCCATGATTTATGTCTTTTGGGGCTAAATGGCCGTGGTCTGGTTTATTAACACTCAATATTTCGTCTACTACTGCGGTAGTGACATCCTCAGGAGAGTCTGCGTGTTCTATGACCTCTAACTCTTCAAATGTCGGCATCCTCGGTAGATTCTGCATGTTCTATGACTCCTAACTCTTCAAATGTCGGCATCCTCCGTAGATTCTGCGTATTCTATGACCTCCTAACTCTTCAAATGTCGGCATCCACAATAGATTCTGCGTGTTCTATGACCTCCTAACTCTTCAAACGTCGGCATCCTCAGTAGATTCTGCGTGTTCTATGACCTCCTAACTCTTCAAATGTCGGCATCCTCAGTAGATTCTGCGTGTTCTATGACCTCCTAACTCTTCAAATGTCGGCATCCTCCGTAGATTCTGCGTGATTCTGTGACCTCCTAACTCTTCAAATGTCGGCATCCACCATAGATTCTGCGTGTTCTATGACCTCTAACTCTTCAAATGTCGGCATCCTCAGTAGATTTCTGCGTGTTTCTATGACCACCTAACTCTTCAAATGTCGGTATCCTCAGTAGATTCTGCGTGTTCTATGACCTCATAACTCTTGAAATGTCGTCATCCTCAGTAGATTCTGCACGTTATATTACCTCCTAACTCTTCAAATGTCGGCATCCTCAGTAGATTCTGCGTGTTCTATGACCTCCAAACTCTTCAAATGTCGGCATCCTCAGTAGATTCTGCGTGTTTCTATGACCACTAACTCTTCAAATGTCGGTATCCTAGTAGATTCTGGCGTTTCTATGACCTCCTAAACTCTTGAAATGTCGGCATCCTCAGTAGATTTCTGCAACGTTATATTACCTCCTAACTCTTCAAATGTCGGCATCCTCAGTAGATTCTGCGTGTTCTATGACCTCCAAACTCTTCAAATGTCGGCATCCTCAGTAGAATTCTGCGTGTTCTATGCCCACCTAACTCTTCAAATGTCGGTATCCTCGTAGATTCTGCGTGTTCTATGACCTCATAACTCTTGAAATGTCGGCATCCTCAGTAGATTCTGCACGTTATATTACCTCCTAACTCTTCAAATGTCGGCATCCTCAGTTAGATTCTGCGTGTTCTATGACCTCCTAACTCTTCAAATGTCGGCATCCTCGTAGTATTCTGCGTGTTCTATGACCTCCAAACTCTTCAATGTCGGTCATCCTCAGTAGATTATGCGGTGTTCTATGACCACCAAACTCTTCAAATGTCGTGTATCCTCAGTAGATTCTGCGTGTTTTATGACCTCATAACTCTTGAAATGTCGTCATCCTCAGTAGATTCTGCCCGTTTATTACCTCCTAACTCTTTCAAATGTCGGCATCCTCAGTAGATTCTGCGGTGTTCTATGACCTCCAAACTCTTCAAATGTCGGCATCCACAATAGATTCTGCGTGTTCTATGACCTCCTAACTCTCAAATGTCGGCAATCCTCAGTAGATTCTTGCGTGTTCTATGACCTCCAACTCTTCAAAGTCGGCATCCACAATAGATTCTGCGGTTTCTATGACCTCCTAACTCATTCAAAACGTCGGCATTCCTCAGTAGATTCTGCGTGTTCTATGACCTCTAAACTCTTCAAATCGTCGCATCCTCAGTAAGATTCTGCGTTTCTATGACCACCTAACTCTTCAAATGTCGGTATTCCTCAGTAGATTCGCGTGTTCTATGACTCCATAACTCTTGAAATGTCGTCATCCTCAGTAGATTCTGCACGTTATATTGACCCTCCTAACTCTTCAAATGTCGGCATCCTCAGTAGATTCTGCTTGTTCTATGACCTCCAAACTCTTCAAAGTGTCGGCATCCTCAGTAGATTCTGCGTGTTCTATGACCACCTAACTCTTCAAATGTCGGTATCCTCATGTAGTTTTGCGTGTTCTATGACCTCATAACTCTTGAAATGTCGGCATCCTCAGTAGATTCTGCACGTTATATTACCATCCTAACTCTTCAAATGTCGGCATCCTCAGTAGTATTCTGCGTGTTCTATGACCTCAAACTCTTCAAATGTCGGCATCCTCAGTAGAGATTCTGCGTGTTCTGACCACCTAACTCTTCAAAGTCGGTATCCTCAGTAGATTCTGCGTGTTCTATGACCTCATAACTCTTGAAATGTCGGCATCCTCAGTAGATTCTGCACGTTATATTACCTCCTAACTCTTCAAATGTCGGCATCCTCAGTAGATTCTGCGTGTTCTATGACCTCCAAACTCTTCAAATGTCGGCATCCTCAGTAGATTCTGCGTGTTCTATGACCTCCAAACTCTTCAAATGTCGGTATCCTCAGTAGATTCTGCGTGTTCTATGACCTCATAACTCTTCAAATGTCGGTCATCCTCAGTAGATTCTGCATGTTCTATTACCCTCCTAACTCTTCAAATGTCGGCATCCTCAGTAGATTCTGCGTGTTCTATGACCTCCAAACTCTTCAAATGTCGGCATCCTCAGTAGATTCTGCGTGTTCTGTGACCACCTAACTCTTCAAATGTCGGTATCCTCAGTAGATTCTGCGTGTTCTATGACCTCATAACTCTTCAAATGTCGGCATTTGAAGAGTTAGAAGGTCATACAGCACACAGAATCTCCTGAGGGTATCTACCGCAGTAGTAGACGAAACGTTGAGTGTTAATAAAACCAGACCATGGCCATATTTAGCCCGAAAGACATAAGGGACATGAATCAATACACCTGCCGTGAAAGTCTACAATTTGACATAGCAATGGTTGTGAAAGTACTGAAGATGGAACCTAATAAGGTCCTGAAACCGGTCTAATAAGAAGGAAATGAGGTGACGTGATACAAATTTTCTTAAATCTTACAAGAGAACTGTTAACCATTGCATGCTGAAACTTACTCTGTTAAGGTATAAGGAAATGAAATATACAATATTAGGATATTACCAAAATAGAAAATGTCACGTTGAAAGGGATTCTAAAAAAATAATAAAATTGCATTAAAAGGATCATTCATTTTTAAGGATGCAGGGTGTCTAAAATATATCCACTTTTTGTTTACCTGTAACTTAGTGACATTTGCTGTAGATTGGAATTAATGAAAATTCACAGATATTTAAATGTGAATTCCTTGATGAATATAGGCCTATAATAAAAATGTCATAAATATATATATATATATATGTCAGAAATATTCAGTTTTTTTTTTTCTTCAGAAAGTGTGTTATTTTATAATGATGTCAATTCTAGTGGTCTAGTAGATACCATGTTCTCATTCTGAGATTTACAGGTTCAAACCCAGCCAGGGCACTAGATTTGTAAGGATGTAAACATTTTGGCAAGGAAACTGTCAACCATTTGCATGCCAAAACCTACCTTGAAATTTCTCCCAGAGAAGCATTGTGATACACCAAAACGATGTCGAAAACATAATCTGCTGTTATGATGATCTTGAAGTTTTTTGGGCTGTAGGCCGTGGTCGTGAGGCTTGTAGTTCCCTGACGTTTCCCCAGAGACTGCATCTGGCATCCTCAAGGGTTGTCTTGAGACGCAGTCGAAAATCTTCTTCAGGATCATCATAGCAACTCCGGCTGTGAAAGTCTACGTGAATACAATAATCTGCTGTTTTTAACTGGAAGGTACAGAAATTGAAGCTAGAATCCAGCAGTGGTAACCCACTATATGGATAAGATGGATCCACTGCTTGAATAAGAGCAGAGGGGAGTGAGCCATGATGTCAGGTAGTGAGGGTTATACAATCTACCAATGTGGGAGTTGTATTATTTCCCTATAGTTTAAATGAGAGATTTAGTGCCTTGCAGTTAAAAAGGCAGATTTTTTCTCTGGGAAAAATTTGAAGGTAGGTTTTAGCATGCAATGATTGACAGTTGCCTTGTAAGTGTGGCATCATTTGGAAGGAAAGTAAAGTCATGGGTCCTATGTTTTAGATTTAAGGAATGTAAAATAACTTCAAGCAATGAAAAAGAGACCCCTGAACAATTAAGTTATGTAGGTAGAAAATAACACTATGAGGTTTATTTTAGTATTGTTTAGTTGTTTCTTCACTCACCTCATATTTCTTAACTCCCAAGCAGACTCGACTTTCTTCACTTCATTTGTGACCTTCTCAATGCTGTATTACGTTCGCAACCGATATCCAATGGCCTCCTCTCCTGCAGACTGACCTCCGCGCCATCAGATGAGGAGGCCATTGGACATCAGTTGTAAACGTAATACAGCATTGAGAATGTCACAAATGAAGTGAAGAAACTCGAGTCTGCTTGGGAGTTAAAAAGTATGAGGTGAGTCAAGAAACAACTAAACTATACCCCTGAACAATATCTATTTTCCATTTCGTGCCCAGATTTGAATTGGATTTCTACTGACATAAAATGAAATACTAGCTCAAAAATAGTGTTGAAAAATTGTCCATGGCTGAGTCAACATTAATAAAAATCATACTAATACTCAGTTGAGGTGTCAGTTTCAATATTAAAATTATAATAAATTATTAAATTATGTAACTTAAAGGTCCGTCTCCTCAACTTATTGGAATATTAATCAACTGTAGGCCTTTTGGGACTACAATCAGATTCAACCCAGGAAGTTACTGGGTGTTTGAAATAGGGAACTGGGTTGCCATTTTAACAGTATTTTCTTGAGAGAAATCCTTATATAAAACTGAAGATTGCAACACAGCAGGTACATAGTTGTAAGTTGTAGCCGTCCAAGCCACCCCCTCTTAATCCTCTGCATGCCACTGGTAAAATCTCTTGTGTCAGAGATTTAAATCGCATCCGCCGATGTGATCGGCTTTGCAAATAGTTTAAAGCATATTGACTGGCAGGTAATGGACAGAAACATCAGAGTCGATCTAATCAGCTGACGGCACCTAAAGGGTTAAAGAAAAAAAAAGTTACCACTTGTCACTGAGCTTGTGCAGATCTGTACTATCCTGTGTGAAAGTGTCGACTCTCATATTTACTATAAAACTAGTTTACATGCCATAAAAGAAAAACTATGTTTTTTAAATGTATAGTACATAGATTTGGAAAAAGTACTGCTAACCTTGCTGCTCCACCCCTCCCTAAACAAACAAATACCGTTATTATGAGTTTCTTATTATTTTGCTCCTGTTTTTAGTCTGTTTTTGTCTTTGTTATTATGAATAATTTTCCCTGTAGGTAGGAGGACAGTGGCGTAGACCATAAGGTCTGTAGTAACTTCCTGGGTTGAATTAGAGTACAGTCCCATTATCAGCAAAAGATAACAGGTCTGTTGTCATTGACTCTCAATAAAGTACTTTTACCTTGGATTCTACCATCCTAAAAATCCATTGATGCAGCTGGGTTTGAACCTAGTACCAGAAGCAAAGACTTCTGATTCTGTAATATAATTATATATGTATAATAATATGTAACTTATTGTGAGTTTACAGGAAGTGGCCATTTTGTGGAGCTTGTAGTTTTCTATGTAGCTTTAGTTTTACTGCACATGCTGGGCTAGTCTTGCACATGCATGAGTGTTCTTAATACTTATTCAATTAATGTTTGTTGTTTGTCAAACAGACTCTGCAGGCGTGATTGTAATTTTAATGTATTTATTACAGGTGCAGCTGCCAATCTGCGGAAAGAAGTCATACGGAACAAGATCCGTGCTATTGGCAAAATGGCTCGCGTCTTCTCTGTCCTAAGGTATTGTAATTATTTCTGATAACCAATTAATTCTACATTAATAGTGAGTGGAGAATATATTTTTAACGACTCACCACATATAATTTCAAATTTCTTTGATACCGGCAGTTTCAGACAATATCTTCTCCCTCTTCAGTCATGGCTTCCGCCGATATCAAATAAATTTGAAATTATATGAGGTGAGTCGTTAAAAATATGTTCTCCACTCACTATTAATGATATAACCTCATAATGTTTACTTCCCAATATTAATTTAAATGTAATTAATTCTACAACTTGCAGACATTACAGTTATTTGAACAGACCAGCCTCATGAGCTAGTGGCCAGCATTTTTTACTACAGTTCATGAGGTCCTGGGTTCAATTTCTGGTCAGACATAGGAATTTTAGATTGAAAAAATGGGAAGAAATTTTAGAACAATTAGAAGTACAATCAGTAGAAGAAAAACTTAACAGATATAAATTTATGAATGAGTTGGAGAAAATGCTTTAACATCTCACCTCACAAAGTTCGTGTCTTCACGATACCGATTTCAAAAGTATAGAATTACTTCCATCTTCAGTCAAATTTCAACAGTTGGAATTTGACTGAAGATGGAAGTAATACTATACTTTTGAAACCGGTATCGTATGGTCTTACAGGTGAGGAAAAACCCCGATAAAAACCTCACCCAGAAAAACTGTCCCGACCGGGGATTGAACCCGGGCCCGCTGCGTGACAAGGCAGCACGCTACCTCGAGACCACGCGGTGGACTAAAAGAGAATATAAATAAGAAAATTTATTTGTATATGTTGATGATGCATTGAAATGACTTAATCTACAAGATGTATCAATTAAATTTACCATAGAATCAGAAATTGAAAACAAAATTCCGTTTCTGGATTTATACATAATTAGAAATGAAAAAACTCAAAAAATTGAATTTGATGTATATAGGAAGGGTACACATACTGATAATTATATAAAAGCAACGGGTTTCAATCCTCTGGCACATAAACATGCAATATTTAATAGCCTCTTATGTAGATTGATAAAAGTCCCATTAAAAGGAGAAAATTTTAAGAAAGCATATGAGAATATCCTAAGTATAACCAGATTAAATGGTTTTAATAAGAGTATAATATCTAACAAATTAAAGAAATTCAGAAAGATAAAACAACTTAAAGAATGCTCTACCCTACAAATTGTTAGTAAAGAAAAGAAGAATTTCAAGAAAATTACTTACCATCCAATAGTAGATGGGAAATTTAAAAAAATATTTGACAAATACAACATTACTTTGGCACCAATAAATACATTTAGTCTGGAAAAACTTTAAAATACCAATAAAAAAATCAACATCCCAGACAGTAAGAAATCTGGAATTTATCAAATTAATTGTAATGATTGTAGCAAAGTATACATAGGAAAAACAAAAAGGAATTTAGAAACACACACTAAAGAACATTTTAGAAATATTAAAAATTGTGAAATTGAAAAATCAGCAATTGCTGCACATAGTTTACTAGAACATCATATAAAATTGAAAACGAAGCGAAACTTTTGGAACAATTGGATAAACTGTTGGAATTGACAATGTGGGAAATGATATTCATTCAGAAGAATAAATATCGATCTATGAATTTCGATATTCCGGTGGATAAAAATTTAATTACAAAGTTTATAATCCCAACGAAAGATGGCAGCACAAGAAGTGATGTCACTAAAGAAATCAACAATCACGGAATTTCATCAGTGGAAGCCATGACTGAAGAAGGACATGATATTGTCTGAAACCGTCGGTATCAAAGAAGTTTGAAAATGTATGAGGTGAGTCGATTAAAATATGTTCTCCACTCACTATTAGTGATATAACCTCATAATGTTTACTTCCCAATATTAATTGAAATATTTGTATTGTTGTTTGAATGGTGTAATGGGTTGCATACTCATCCGTAAAAGAAGAGGTCCAGGGTTCAAATCCCAGTTCAAGCGTTAATTTTTCTTTTCAAAATAATATTATCCAGTATTGGAAAGTGTTAAATTTATAAATATTACGTTAAAATATTAAACTTAGTGCTTAAAAGATAGAGTAAAATATTCTTGTTTAATTGAAGCCAGCCATTGACTATTGGTAGCACCATCTATCTGTCTTTGGACAATTTGAGAATTGTATATAAGGAAATAAATGTTAATGTTTGTATTGTTGTTTGAATGGTGTAATGGATTGCATACTCTTGCGTAGAATGAGAGGTCCAAGGTTCAACTCCCGGTTCAAGCGTTACTGTTTCTTTTCAAAATATATTTTCTCTTCAAATATAATTGAATCTCACTTTATTCTTAGATTGGAAAAGAGCATGTGAAATAAAACAATTGTAACAGAATATTGTTTGTTAAATTTACAGAGAGGAGAGCGAAGTGTCCTGCAGTTGAAGGGCTTGACACCTACAGGTTCCCTGCCTCTGGGAGCGTTGTCTGGAGGAAAGACGTCACTCAAGATGGTGAGTATTCGCAACAATTTTTATCAGTAAATCTTTATTTATGCCAGAAATATCACACATAAATGCAGACAAAGTACAGGAAAAGAAGTAAACATTGTGTCGTGTCTGACATAATGGCAGGTCATGGAATGAGATGAGATAGACCCTTTATTAGTCGGCCGTGATGATCTAGTAGTTATGTTCCTTGCCTCTAGTCCCGAGGGTCGCAGGTTTAAACCCAGTTGGGGTCAATGGATTTTTTAGGATGGAAAAATCCAAGGAGCAAGTCCCCTGGGAGGGATTTCCATGGGTCCTGAGTCTGAAGATTTTCAGGCTCTTAAAAGAATCTTAAGACTGAATAAAAAGACCTCTAAGCAAAATTTACCGATCTCAAACATCCAAGTAATACCTTAGTTGCCTGCTAGATGTCTCATAGAGTCGCTGTGTTGACACTCATGACGTCTATGGACAAATAAGGTAAACTAAAATGAACTTGGTCTATTAACTCTTAACAAAGGAGAGGCTATGGCTCAACATTGGGCTATGCCGTTATAGATAGAAAATAAGCAAAATTTACCAACCTTCATCATTGAAGTACAGCAAACTCCTGATTATCCAGTTTGCAGATTATCTGGGCATGACTCCTCTTTTAACTGTATTTTTTAAAAATTCTGTATTTTGTATTATGAAGAAATTATTTATTTTTAAACATGCTACTGTGAACTGCACTTAGAAACTAGCACAATAGAGTAACCATCACTCACAACCCGCTCCCCTGATGTGAAAAAAATGTGCAGAAATCAAATCTTGACTGGAAACATAAATTTTATTAGTAACAAGCCGTTTACTGTTTAAAATATAAGATATGCAAAAATCATAAAAACTAGAGCACATTCAGCACTTTCATGAATATATTCGTAAAATGTGTACTTGAAAACATAGAAATACGCTGAGATATCCAGGGCAACAAAAAAAAATGTTTTTTGTAGAGCTGTGTAATTAAAAGAAACCTCATAATGTTATTTCCTACATATATTAAATTATATTTCCATCTGTCACTCAGTCTGTGGCGTCAAGTGGCAACAGCTTTCCCGTTAGAGCAATACTATTTTCTAGACATGAAAAACCTTATCAAGGTCTCGGTATTAACAGTTTTATTGGATGCCTGGGTGGTGTAATGGATAGCACACTAGCGTTTGAAGTTAAAGGCTTGGGTTAAAATCCTGATTCCGTCATTAATTTTTCGTTTCAAAATAATAATCATCCATCATTGCGAATATTTTAAAAAATTAATTATTTCATTAATTCATTTTGAGAATTTTCCTCATCATCGAGGGTTTTCTCCAACCAATCTTAGTAATTAACATGAGTTTTAAAAATACATAAATGACTGCGGACTTACAGACTATCAGTTTGCAACAAACATTCACAAATTTCCCTTAATTAAAATTCTCCATCGTTCTCTGTTCTCCGTGTCTTCATCCGTTACACCAAATTTCCTCATTGAATTCTGAATGTTATTCTTCCAGGTTGTTCTTGGTCTTCCTTTTCTGCTCCTCCTTTCAATTTTCCATGTACAGATGGCCTTTGGTAGTCTTCCGTCCTGCATTCTTCTTACGTGTCCATAAAAATTAATTACGACATTGAAATATTTGATTTTGTTTTTGATTTACAGCTCTTCAAGGATTTTCGCCAAACCACAAAATTACGTCATTTGCTGAAGCAAAGGGATTGGATGCCATCAATGAAAGAATGCCTCCGAGAAAAGATGCTCCACCTTCTCCTGGTGGAGAAGAGAAGAAAGTTGTTACTCCGACGCAACAGGGCAATCAGACAAGCAACTCCCATACCAACACCAACGCTCATTCATGAGCAGCCCTCAAGTACCACCAGACACAATGTACCCCCAGGTGAGTCTGTTTCTTTTTTCTCTTTCACCAGTATGTCATCAACACTAAGGGTCGTATCTATAATAATAATAATAATAATAATAATAATAATAATACTTTATTTATTCTGGCAGAGTTAAGGCCATAAGGCCCTCTCTTCCACTCAACCAGCACAAATACAAATAAATATTCGACAAATATAGATATACACTATACTAATTATAAACAGTTAAAGATACAATAAATGTAGCAATGTAAATGTCATGTACAAACAACATTTTATACGATAATAACAATAATGATACGATAATAATAATAATAATATAAATATGATATATTATACGGGAAACACCAATTAATATATATACCTTACACTGGATAATAATGAAGTCGAGTTTAGAGCAAATATAAATTTAGATTTCTTTTAAAAGATGTCAATGTCCGGCAGCCCTTATTTCTTGTGATAGGGAATTCCAGTTGCGAGAAGTGAAGATGGTATATGACATGGAGTGATGTGATGTCCTATGTTGCGGTATATTAAGTAAGAGACTATGTTGTGATCTTGTGTTTAAGTTATGGTTTGAGGATAGACACTGGAAACGGGATGATAAATAATTGGGAATCGAGGTATGTAGGATCTTAAATAGGAGAATTAGAACACATTAGACCGTAAAAGTTGTCCTCTGCTGAGAAAGTTGCCTCCAAAGACGTTTTTGCATACTCAAAAATCTGTTCATGCAATAATAATTGTCGAAATTCCTAAGCTACCTGGCGAGGTGACTTTGCAGAGAACGAATCGTGAGCAACCCGATGGGAACCGATTGTCCAACTTTTGTAGAAGAGACCAGCCTTTCTGCTAAACATTGGAGTGCAAGAGAGCGAATGATTTCATTATCAAGTGCTCGACATTAGATACCAACCAACCAACTTTAAAACCTTGCCGCATACCTTGCTGCTTTATCCAAGATGTCGGACCTTGAATACTTCGATATGTTTTCAGTATACGCAGAGAAGAGGAATTTGATAGAGTCTACCAAAGAATTCAACTGGAAGAACAGGAGAATTGGCATAATATCGCGCGATGCAGACGTCGTCATATACGGTATTATTTGCGGGATGCAAGCGTAAATGCGTTCCTCTAGCAGACAAAAATAACGGAAGTGGTTTTATCGCTGTGAATTCTGGGTAATTTCTTGCCAATATTACAAAAAAAACTACTTTCATGCATGACCAGTCAGCGACTCGCTAATTCAAACTTTGCACGTTCTCACGGAAAACTCAACTCACCAGAGACTAATGTATTACATTTTATCAGGAGATTTCTTCTTGCTTCTATCTTTGTTGAAATTTGTATGCAGAATGATTAGTGTAATTCTTTTTTACCTCCATTGTAACATTTACTCAAGAATATAACTTAACTCACTGAACTTGGAAATTCATGTGGAAATAAGCTCTCCATACACCCCTTTCTTTAGCTAATATTTTCTGTTAATTTCCTGTATAATTCACCTCCCTCAAATCAAGTTAATTTTATGTTGGTATGGGTGTTATATTTTGTCTAAATGGCACAAAGAGCAGGGTGCGTGTAGGTAAACAGTTTTCGGACATATGTTTCAGATATTGTTTAGTTGTTTCTTGACTCACCTCATACTTCTTAACTCCCAAGCAGACTCGAGTTTCTTCACTTCATTTGTGACAATCTCAATGCTGTATTACGTTCACAACTGATGTCCAATGGTCTCCTCTCCTGCAGACTGACTTCCATGCCATCTGATGGCTGACCGACGAACTTCCAAATCAATCTCCTCTCCTTATCACTGGATATTTCAAAATTCATAGTTGTGTTTTTATTTTTGCATATGTAAATTTTTTCCCAAATTGTGAGTTCCTTCGGTTTTTCCAATTGTTTAAGTAAGACTGCAAAAAATCGGGAATTTATCAAATTAATTTTAAAGATTGTGAAAAGATATACATAGGAAAAACAAAAGGAATCTAAATACAAGATTAAAGGAACACCTCAGAAATGTTAAAAATGGAGAAACAGAAAAATCTGCAATAGCTGCACATGCCTGGTCAGAAAAACATAGAATAGAAACTTAAACAATTGGAAAAACCGAAGAACTCACAATTTGGGAAAAAATTTTCAATGCAAGAATAAAAACACAACTATGAATTTTGAAATACCTAGTGATAATGAGAGGGGATTGATTTGGAAGTTCGTCGTCAGCCATCAGATGGCGTGGAGGTCAGTCTGCAAGAGAGGAGGCCGTTGAACATCAGTTGTGAACATAATGCAGCATTGAGAATGTCACAAATGAAGTGAAGAAACTCGAGTCTGCTTGGGAGTTAAGAAGTATGAGGTGAGTCAAGATACAACTAAACAATATTAAAATAAACCTCATAGTGTTATTTCCTACCTACATAACTTAATATGTTTCAGAGCTTCTTAGCCCCATCGTCAGCGATTACAGATGATGGGGCTAAGAAGCTCTGAAACATATGTTCGACAAAAACAACTCTAAGAGGTAAGAATGAACAGACAAAATGTTTTAATTATTAAACAAACCTCCCAATGTTACTTCCTATTGTATTTTAAAATAATTCCAATCATCGTTCTGGTTTCTACATATTTTCATGACTGTCATTTTATTGATGTTTATTTTTAGTAGTAGTAGTAGGACTTTATTAGACAAAAAGTAAGATATTTACAATATTATTTACAAATATGGGTCGCATGGGCAGTAAGCCGTACGTGCTGTTGACAGTCCGTTACAATAAAGTAATAATTGGTACTAGTGTAAAGAAAAATAAACAACAAAAAAAAAAACATTAACATTACACTTACATAAAGAAAACACAATAATATTACAATTAAATAATAACACAATAGCATTATACACTAATTAATTTATATATAATTGTTAATAATTAATGGTATTGAATTTTGATAACATAGGCTATATTTATTCATGAATGAGTGTTGTCCTTATTTTCCGCATTTTGTCCAGAAATTTACCGAGGTTTATCCAATTTTCTGGATTTACCAATAACTCGTTTAAATATCTTGGATATTATCTCTCTATCTGGGATGAAAAGGATATCCCTGAAAAAGTTACTAGTTATAATAAAAGTTTAGGAATTATTAATCAAGTTATGAAACCATCCCTTGTACAAAAAAACACCAGATTACGTTTATATAACACTTTGGCTAGACCAGTGTTGACCTATGGTAGTGAAGCATGGACACTAAGAAAACAACATGAAAGCAGAATAACGGCTTGTGAAATGAGATTCATGCGCAGAACAGCGGGTTACACCAGATGGGATCGGAAAAGGAACACCAATATCTTAAAAGAATTGAAGACTACGCCAATTTTGGAATATATTAAACAGTACCAACTAAATTGGAAACACCATCTTGAAAGAATGAGTTCAAATCGGATCCCCAAAGCTGTTTATAATTATATACCAAGAGGACGAAGATCACTGGGCCGTCCTATGAAACGCTGGAGGGAAAATTTTCTATAGGATCGTAACAGGCCTTAGCCTAATACTTGGAAGGAAGAAGAAGAAAGAAAGACCAATAACTCATAGCATGCCAATCTTTCCCGATTTGAATTTAGAAATCTTTCCGGTAATAACTGACGTCTCCAATATTCTAAATCATTACATTTTCCTAATATATGTATCTCATCTTCAAAGTTCCCGCACATTGGACATATTTGCGTATCATTTATTTTTAAACCATAATCTTCTGAAAAGCTTTGGAATGTATTTCACCTAGGAAAGGAAAGAGAGGTTGACCTAGATTTAAATGGATGGATGATTATATAAGAAGTATGAGGGAGATAGGTCTGGAAGAATTGGAATAGGAAGATAGAGAAGGGTGGAGAAAGAAGATAAAAATTTGAAATACTTTGGACACAGGAAGATGTTTTTAACATTGTACCCCTGTTTATAAATAAATAAATTACTGTTTTCCATTGTTCAAGTCTGTAAATCTAACTCTATTATAAACTATTATTACTGTTTGCAGGTTTCCAGCGGCAGAGGTGTTGATGTTGATGATGTGTCGGGTGCATTGTGCGTTGTCCCATGTCTACGGTAGGTTCGTCACCATAATCTCCAAACAATCATCAACATTGTTAGTGTACCACCACATGGTGATTGCCTGCATTGTGATGGCAGCACTGCAGCGGGCTGCAGTACACGTTCGGCAATGGGAACTTAGTGTCTCAGTGCTGGCAATCTTCCAAAATGTTACACGCAGGTAAACTAAACGCGAGGCAAAGTGCATGAATGCAAGCAGCAAAACAAAGCATCTCTCAGAATCTCTCACTGTGTAAGTCCTTTATTTAAATGTGTGTTTAATTGATTTATATTTATAAATGTTTATTAAATTCAATTATCCTAACTTTGGTTCCTAAAAACCAATATTGAAAATGTTCTGCCATTACTTGATTTTCTAGTTTAAACATTATAATTAAATCAATGGAATGGCAACTCCAAAGAACCAAGGTTGATTGAAGTGGTTGCTGTCACTAGCTTGATACAGTCCCTCAACCTTAGTTTTGATTTATAGATCTAGTTTTTTTTATTTATAGATCTTCCTCTAAATTTTTCTTCTTCTTCTTCTGCTTCATTGTATGGGCCAGGCGAATTGCTTGTTCCTCACAATTGTTCTGTCCATCTTTTCACTGGCCTTCCTACATTCCTTGAACCTCTTGGCTTGTAGTTAAATGCTGCGTTTGGTAATCATGTTATATTCATTGTTTCTACATGCCTAAACCATTTATCTCTATATTCTTTGATTTTTTATCATTCAGTGGATATATAAGAATCAAATGAATCGTGAATGCTTCTTACCTCATATTTCTATGTTTTTTTTAAACATAGCACCGCAGTATAGGCGACCATCGTCAGCTGTTTTCACGACTGTCAATTTTTTCTTTTGCCAGTAATTATCCAAACTGCCATCTGGTGTTCTTTTTAAGGAGTCATTTTCTAAACTGCCATCTGGTGTATTTGTAAAGAACTTTGTAATCAAGCTTGGTTCATCCGGAATCTCAAAGTTCATGGTTCTAGTATGATTTTTTTTAAATATATATCTTTTCCCAAACTGTTAAATCCAAAGGTTTAGATAGATGTTTCAAAAGTTTTGCTTCTTTTTCAATTCTATGATTCTCTGATAAACTATGTGCTGCTATAGCTGATTTTTTCAATTTCTCCATTCTTTATGTTTCTAATGTGTTCATTTTTATGAGTTTCCAAGTTCCTTTTTGTTTTTCCAATGTATATCCTATTGAAAATTAACAGTGGATATATATTTAACTGTATTCTTATATCTTCATTCTTTATCCAATCCAATGTTGTGCAACCTTTTGTTCTTCTAAAGAAGTTCAATTCTATGCTTTGTATTCTACTTTGTAATTTGTTGGTCAATACCCAAGTTTCAATCCCATACAGTAATGCTCCTTACTTTTTATCTTTTCTGTGTATAGCGTCTCTTGGCTAATTCTTGTTTGTTTTTTTAACTCTCATGATATTTGAGCATTCAAGGTCTAGGAGATCTTTTCCTACTTTCATTCCTCTCTATTCATCTATCTAATTCTTACAACCTCATGGGCACTCACCTTTTATGGGTGAGAAGGGTTTATTTAACATTTTCCAATACTGTTATTTTAACACAGTTCCAATAATGGATCATATTATAATATTACGAAACGAGAATTATAAATTTGTATATGTGGAAAGAATTGTTAATGTTTGTGCCAGGTCTAGAATGGTATTGTGGGCTGCACACTAGTCTACGGTTCGATTCCTGGTTCAGACATTAATTTTTGTTTTCACAATATCATTATAATAGGGTTTACCTTGTTATTGACATATTAGATAAACAAGGAAATAAAAAGTGACCACATAAGCTGCATGCACATCAATACAGCCCCATTACAACTTATACAGTGTATGGATTAATCTAAAGCGAAATAAGTGTCATCAACTACAGCTGGATACACATAATGAAGGATGAAAGTAATGCAGGAACTGCCAGTTTTTATAAAACTTCAATCTAAATATCTCTTCTTGTTTTGTTCTTTAATGTTTTATCTATAGTTCCACTTATAATTTGAAATTTCAACAGTTTCATATTTATGTCTCTTTCATTTTTTGTGTTTATAGTGAAATTACAACCCATGCTCTTCTACGTGGTAGGCCTTAAGGCTTGTTCCGGCTCGGAGAATATTTCTTAACCTTGTTCTAGGCGTTTCACATCTCAAAACCTTCTGGGTTCTAGTTGAAGATCTTCCTGCTTGTTCTATTGTAGTTTATAATATGTGGTTGTGTCAGCTGTTTTTATTGAAAATAATTTTTTTGGTTTATGTAACATATTTTCAGTCAATTTTAATTTTAATTATTACTTTACTTTGATCATAGATATTAAATTTATCACTTCTCACCAAAAGAAAATTTTATTTGAAGAGAAAAAAATATATTTATTTAACTTTCACAAGGAAAAAAAAAACACTATGAGGTTTAATTTAAGAATTAAATTAATGTTTGTATTACCTCACCTCATATCCTTTACTTCTAGACTGCAGTTTCGGAGCTTATCTCCATCATCCGTAGCCTCTGGTCGACCGGTGTTATGTCGTTTCTTAGCGGTTTTCTTCTTCCTTCTATCGGTGGACCGATGAACATCTGGATCAAGTCAAAATTTGCAGGAGTTTCAAAATTCATGAGTTTATCTTTCGAAACTCCCCACAAATATTGACTTGATCCAGAGGTTCATCGGTCCACCGATAGAAGGAAAAAGAAAACCACTAAAAAACGACATAACACCAGTCAACGAGAAGCTACTGATAATGGAGATATGCTCTGAAACTGCAGTCTAAAAGAAAAAGGATATGAGGTGAGATAATAAAAACATTAATTTCTTCTTCTTCCTTCCAAGTATTAGGCCAAGGCCTGTTACGATCCTATAGAAAATTTTCCCTCCAGCTTTGGGAAATTCTCGTATAAGACTTGAAAGCATAATAATAGTCCCTTCGATTGGTTGCTGGCCAAAGGAAGGCAAGACCAGTGATGGGGCTGCCATCTGATAGCCTCTGGTCAGGCTTTTCTGGAGAAGAAAAGAAAATAAAGGAAAGAAGAAATGGAAGAAAGGAAAGACTCCCTAGTCCTCGGATGCCCTAATAGCATCGGGGTAGAAAAAAACAAGATTTAACTAAGAGAGGTTAGATAGTAAAGTTAAAAGAGTACAAAACACAAGTAAGTGGAAGAAATGTTTTGCTCAGCTTGGGCACCTTGTGGTCGCCATCCACATATCCCCTAGATGAGGACCCCTTTAATTCAGAAAAATATATATTTAATTTTAGGAAGTGATATTTTGAGGTTATTTTAATTACATTATTTTTAGTCTGATCATCTTACCTCAATATTAATGTTGATTTTTTCTTGAACATGTTTCAAAACAATTCAGAATTGTTTTGAAACATGTTCGAGAACAAATCAACATTAAATTGAGGTAAGATGATTACAGACTCAAAAAAAAACCTGATCAGTTATTAAAGTTTTTTCTTTTAATTTATATTATATGAATAATTAATTATATTGTATGTTTATTGTAATTATATTTGTGTAAAATAGCTGTTAAATAAATGTAGCTGGTAGTTAGAATTCTAGGAACCAGAGTTAGGTCGTATATTTGTATTCTCTCTTATAAGTACCAATTTGTATTAACAAATTAAGTCTGTGGCGCATGGAACCCATGCGTTCAGTGCCGCATTACTGAAACATTCTACAAGTCTCTATCTTCAGCCAATTGAATCCATTTAATATCATTGATTTTAATAAATTAATGAGTCATTTTAACATCTTACCTCATATTTCATGTTTTTTCAAACACGGTAACTATAGTTTTCAAATGATTTTGTCATTCATTTTCAACCGCCATTATGACTACCGGATATTCGTTGGAATCTCCCTCTATAACGTTGCCATCTGGTGTTGATTTGACGAACTTCGAGATATCGATATTATCGATATTATAGAGGGAGATTCCAACGAATATCCGGTAGTCATAATGGCGGTTGAAAATGAATGACAAGATCATTTGAAAACTATAGTTACCGTGTTTGAAAAAACATGAAATATGAGGTAAGATGTTAAAATGACTCATTAATTTATTAATTAAGAACCTCATAATGTGTTTCCCAATTTTAACTTTGAAATCATTGATTTTCCCTAAGATCCATCCAAATGTTATTCTCCCATTTACATCTAATGCCTCTTTCCTATTTTTCTTTTACATGTAATCTTTAAATAATATTTTAAAAGAGACTTTATGTTAATTTTGAAAAGCCACCATGACTTTGATATGCTGAACTATTATTACAAAAGAGATCAGCAGTTCCAGTGGATTTATAGTTACCGTGCTGACTCCTCGGTATGAGATTACAGCAAACTCCCAATTATTCATGCATATATTATCCGGTTTGCGAATTATCCAGGCATGACTCTTTACTGGCTTTATAAGTAATGTTTAAATTCCCAATAAAAAGTCTTCTTAATAAAGAAGCCGCCATTTATAAAAATCGTACCATTTGGGGTTAGGGAATTAACTATGTGTAAGAGAAAAATACGCGTTTAGATTGGAGACCTAGGTAGCTCAGATGGAAGAGCATTGACATAGAGAGTCAAAGGTCCTGGGTTGAAACCCCGGTCTAGGTGTATATTTTTCTTTTCAAATATAATTTGTCCATCATTAAGATGTTTAAAAATGAATAATATTAACAATGACTCTTTTTACTGATTTTTTAAAAAAATTAATATAAATACTGTACTCTATTTTGTATTGTTATGATTTTTTTTTATTTTTAAACGTGCTACTGTGAGCTGCACTTAGAAACTCACACAATAGAGTAACCTTCACTCACAACCCCCTCCCCTGACGTGTTTAACGGTACCAACCAACATTCTGAGAATACAATACAATTTTGCAAATTTCCGTTGTGTGAGTCGCTCAAAGTTTGTTGTTACAGATTGAAACCACAGATATGCTGTGGCAGTGGGTTTATCGCTGGTTAGTAGTCTGGTCATCAGTGGTTACTAGTGTGGTTATTGCTGATTATTATTTGTGTCATCGCTGGTTACGACGGCCATTTTGAATAACTGTTTATATATTTATTTTATTTATTTATTTTACCTGGTGGAGTTAAGACTATAAGGGCTTCTCTTCCACTTCATCAGGATTAAATTATACATACAATAAGAATTATGATTGATATATAATAGATATAGACTACACAATATAAATTTGACAAGGGTGAGAAAGAAAAATAGTAATCATCATCATCGTCCTTTCAAGTATTAGGCCCAGTGGCCCGTTACGGTCTCCCGCCATCTCTGAAAAGATCGACCCACAGTCCTTCCGGTTTTGAATCTTTGGAGACTTGAAAGCAAGTTGATTTCCTACCAGTCGGTTGCTAGCCGAAAAGTAGTAAGTCCAGTGGTGGGGCTGCCACCTAAAGCCTCTGGACAGGCATGAAGGAGGATTAGCATTTACTCTAATCCTGATGTAACAGTTATACCGCTGTGACTCGGTCCCCAGAGCCTCGTTTGTTATAAACAGGTTGCACCACGTGAAGGTGAGGTTGGGATTTAAGTAGGAGAGGTTATTGAATGCACTTCACTATTCATTTGTAACCCAGAAAAATAGTAATAATAATAATAATAATAATAATAATAACAGAAACAATAACCTATAATTAGATTAAGTAAATGGCTTAGTAGAGAAAGTTTAAAATATAAAGAAACAATAAAAGTATACATAGGACAGGGTTATATATTATATTGTCTAAGGAAATATGAAGTGAGTTTCTTTTTAAACTGTTTTTGAGTCGAGCAGTCCTTGATATACGAGGGGAGGGAATTCCAGAGTCGTGTGGCTGAAACAAGGAAGGGTGAGGAATAGTGAGATGTTCCATGTAGAGGAATAGCTAGAGTTACATTTTTTTTCGATCATGTGTTGTAACCAGAGTGGTCATGACAGGAAATAGTCCCACTTTTTTTTTCATATTTACGAGTAAAATAAAATAATGATAATTATGACTCACACTTAAATACATTTAATGTGACATTTTATGAATATTTGTTGAATTTAAGTAGTGTTGAAGAGGGTAAATAAACTTCTAATCAACTTCCACGGCGCCGAATAACTTAATTGGATTATCCATGTTTTTTGATTTTCTGTGCATATCTCAGTCCCAATTAACACAGATAATCAGGAGTTTGGTGTAATAGATTTAAACCAGTGTCATTGGATTTTAAGGGAACAAAAATTCTGAGTATGACTTTGTTCAGATGGGAAGAACAGTATTTACTTGAATATAAAACCACCTTTTTCTCTGAAATAAAAAAAATTGTGACTTGTCTTAACTTTGCTGATTAGGAAATAAGCCTTGTAAACAATATTGTTTATTTTTTATTATTTCACTCACCTCATACTTCATAATTCATAGCAGACCCTGGGTTTCTTCACATAATTTGTGACATTGTCAATGCTGCGTCACGTTCACAACTGACGTCCAACAGCCTTCTATCCTGCAGACTGACCTCCGCGCCATCTGGTGGCCGACCGAAGAATTTCCAAATCACCAGATGGCACAGAAGTCAGTCTGCAGGATAGAAGGCCTTTGGACGTCAGTTGTGAACGTGACGCAGCATTGACAATGTCACAAATTATGTGAAGAAACCCAGGGTCTGCTATGAATTATGAAGTATGAGGTGAGTGAAATAATAAAAAATAAACAATATTAAAGAATTATATTATTTTTGGTCTGGACATCTTACCTCAATATTTATAATATTGAGGTAAGATGTCCAGACCAAAAATAATATAATTAAAATAACCTCAAAATATAACTTCCTAAAATTAAATATTAATATTAAAGAACCTCATAGTGTTATTTCCTATCTACATAACTTGTAAACAATGTTTTTATGTTGCATAATAGACTAGATAGCTGCTGGCTTGTGAGGCCAATATTTTTATGATGTACAGTACACAGTTGTTGGTTTGGAAATTATTGCAGATGTAACTGAAATTGAATACATCATGATAGCCGATAGGAAAGCCGGAAATAAAATTGCTTTGGTTTTTTAATGATTGAGTGATTAAATATGAGAAAGACATAGATTCCATGACTTAGGTTTATGATGTGTAAAAGAATAATCATTAAAAAATCAGAAATTGACATCTCGCCTCATAATTTGTAGATACTCGAGAACATGTTCCATCTTCAGCTGTTATTCATCTGTTGAATTGATGGTTGGCAGTCTTATAGGTTGGTTTCTCTTCTCTCTTTAGGTTGACAGATGAACTTCCAAATAAAATCTTTTTCCCTGGGAATTTCAAAATTCATGACTTTATCCTTGTATTTCTGGATCTAGATCTTTTACCACACTGTGAGTTCTTCTTTACATTTATCTGTTTCAATAATTTTGCGTTTATTTAGATTCCATGTCCTTCTTCCTAAAAATATTAAATATGAAAGATCCCAACCCTGAAATAAGAGCCCTCTCAGCAAAGTTGGTGGCTATTTCACACTTAGATTTGAAATGTAATTGATGGGCTTAGGGCAGTAACATGATAAGCCACATTCTGTTAAGAAATGTCATTTATTACATTGATAGCAAATAAATGTATTGAAATATCCATAAAATCATTTGTAAGTGCACCAGTGATGAGTTAAAACATACAGACAGACACACAATGTATTAACAACAAAACTGCACAATTAGTATTTATAATTTTTTGATACATTATCATCCTTATATCTCAGAAAGAACAATATGTGGCTTATCATGTTATTGCCATAAGCCCTTAAATTGTAATTACTTTAGCTGTTAAAGAGAATCAAGTAAAAATGCTACCTAATTTTAAGAAAAAATCACCTCACCTCATACTCTATTTTGTCTCTAAACCAGTTTCAGGACCTTACTGGTTCCATCTTCAGTAATTTCATGACCGTTATTCTGTCGTATTCAAGCACTGCAACAGTGGTGAAATTAGTTAAGATGAAACCAATAAGGTTCTGAAACCGGTCTAGATAGAATTTGGACTATGAGGATTTTTCTTATATTTAATAATACCTAAAATTTAATAAAAAAATGAGTCATATCTCACCTCATACTTTGTGTTCTTCAAGCATGGAAACTGCAGTTTTGAAGAGGAATACTTCCCATCTTTGCCATCATTATGGAAACTACAGTTTCCATTTAAGTTATGTAGATAGGAAATAACACTATGAGGTTTTTTAATATTGTTTATTTTATTTTTTTTCCTTTCACTCACCTCATACTTCATAACTCCTCGCAGACCCGGGTTTCGTCACATCATTCGTGACATTCTCAATGCTGTGTCACGTTCACAACTGACGTCCAACAGCCTTCTATCCTGCAGACTGACCTCCGCTCTATCTGATGGTTGACCGACGAACTTCCAAATCAATCCCCTCTCCTTATCACCGGGTATTTCAAAATTAATAGTTGTGTTTTCATTCTTGCATATGTAAATTTTTTCCCAAATTAAATTACTTAAACATTTGGAAAAACCGAAGAAACTCACAATTTGAGAAAAAAATTACATATGCAAGAATGAAAACACAACTATGAATTTTGAAATACCCGATTATAAGGAGAGGGGATTGATTTGGAAGTTCATCGGTCAGCCATCAGATAGCGTGGAGGTCAGTCTGCAGGATAGAAGGCTGTTGGATGTCAGTTGTGAACGTGACACAGCATTGAGAATGTCACAAATGATGTGACGAAACCCGGGTCTGCGAGGAGTTATGAAGTATGAGGTGAGTGAAAGGAAAAAAAATAAACAATACAGTTTCCATGTTTGAAGAACATGAAGTATGAGGTGAGATATGACTCATTTTTTTATTAATTTCTATTACTTGAAAACCTCATAATGTTATTTCTCATAATTAATTTATGAATTAATAATACATCTTAATGTTGATTCCTATTAAATTCAAAAAATGCTACCTACCTATACCAGAGAAAAATCATTTTGTATCCTGTCACTTATTTTATAGGAGGCTTAATGATTATAATTTTGAACATTTTTTTTATTTGCAGTAATATGAGTAGATTCTGAGTGTTTCTTTGTTGATGTGTAGTTGTGTGTGTGTGGATTTGGATAGTGAGAACAAAAGACTTCATAACAACTGAAGTTAATTTCATTGGTGTTTTAAATGATTAATAATAATAATAAGAATAATAATAATTAGAAATTGAATGTCGTATCACTTTCTCGCTCTTATTCTTAAAAGAAAGGGGATGCAAGGTGTCACTATCCAAGTTTGTTGTTGGTTACAACATAGTCAATTAGACCCATAATGAAGTTGTCAGCGCAGGTGACAAGACATGGCGCAGGTAGTTTTAACATTCAAACGATAGTTTACATGACGACAGTAGATTTTGCAACTTGATTTTGGAGCTTTTTTTTTTTATTATTGGATTTAACTCTTTCATGCCCTGTGTGTCATGATTCAAAATTCAATTTTGCATCATATTAGAGTCATCATGATTCAAAATTCAATTTTGCAATTTGATATTGGAGCTTTTTTATTATTGGATTTAATTGGAGCTTTTTTGTTATTGGATTTAATTGGAGCTTTTTTTTATTATTGGATTTAACTCTTTCATCCCTGTGCATATTAGAGTTATCATGATTCAAAATTCAATTTTGCAATTTGATATTGGAGCTTTTTTTATTATTGGATTTAACTCTTTCATGCCCTGTGCATATTAGAGTTATTATGATTCAAAATTCAATTTTGCAACTTTATATTGATTCATAATTCAGTTTTGGAACTTGAAAATTAAATTTTGCAACTTGATATTGATTTAGAATTCAATTTTGCATCTTGATATTGAAGCTTTGGAGCTTTTTTATTATTGTATTAACTCTTTCATGCTCTATGCATATTAGAGTCATCATGATTCAAAATTCAATTTTACAACTTGATATTGAAGCTTTTTTATTGGATTTAACTCTTTCATGCCCTGTGCATATTAGAGTTATCAACTTGATATTGATTCAAAATTAAATTTTGCAACTTTATATTGGAGCTTTGGAGCTTTTTTTATTATTGTATTTAACTCTTTCATGCTCTGTGCATATTAGAGTCATCAAATTCAATTTTGCAACTTGTTTTTGGAGATTTTTTTATTATTGGTTTTAACTCTTTCATGCCTTGTGCATATTAGAGTTATCATGATTCAAAATTCAATTTTGCAATTTGATATTAGAGCTTTTTTATTATTGGATTTAACTCTTTCATGCCCTGTGCATATTAGAGTTATTATGATTCAAAATTCAATTTTGCAACTTTATATTGATTCATAATTCAGTTTTGCAACTTGAAAATTAAATTTTGCAACTTGATATTGATTCAGAATTCAGTTTTGCAACTTGATATTGAAGCTTTGGAGCTTTTTTATTATTGTATTAACTCTTTCATGGTCTATGCATATTAGAGTCATCATGATTCAAAATTCAATTTTACAACTCGATATTGAAGCTTTTTTATTGGATTTAACTCTTTCATGCCCTGTGCATATTAGAGTTATTATGATACAAAATTCAATTTTGCAACTTTATATTGATTCATAATTCAGTTTTGCAACTTGAAAATTAAATTTTGCAACTTGATATTGATTCAGAATTCAATTTTGCAACTTGATATTGAAGCTTTGGAGCTTTTTTATTATTGTATTAACTCTTTCATGCTCTATGCATATTAGAGTCATCATGATTCAAAATTCAATTTTACAACTTGATATTGAAGCTTTTTTATTGGATTTAACTCTTTCATGCCCTGTGCATATTAGAGTTATCAACTTGATATTGATTCAAAATTAAATTTTGCAACTTTATATTGGAGCTTTGGAGCTTTTTTTATTATTGTATTTAACTCTTTCATGCTCTGTGCATATTAGAGTCATCAAATTCAATTTTGCAACTTGTTTTTGAAGCTTTTTTATTGGTTCTAACTCTTTCATGCCTTGTCCGTATTAGAGTTATCATGATTCAAAATTCAATTTTTCAACTTGATATTAGAGCTTTTTTTATTATTGGATTTAACTCATGCCCTGTGCATATTAGAGTCATCATGATTCAAAATTCAATTTTTTTATTAGTTTACTTGTTATACAGGGTGTTCAGGAATTCCCATTACAAACTTCTAGGCCTTGTAAAGGGGTCTGAATAAATAATGTTTTGAGTAGGAACTTTTGTCTGGAAACATACCATTTTTTGTTCTGGAGTATACAAGTTTGCATGAAGTGTTTAAATAAAAAATCAAATGAATCCTGAGTTCTTCTTCCCTCATACATCTATGTTCTTTAAACACAGGACTGCGGTATCGGGAATCATCATTCCCATCATCAGCTGTTGTCGTGACTGTCGATTCTTCATTATACTGGTCATGCAGACATGCGGAAGATTTAAATGCTTAATGCAAACTTGTAACAGCACAAAAACAGTATATTTCCGGACAAAGATTCCTATTCAAAAAAATTATCTACCCAGTCTCCTCTACAATCTGTACAAGTTTGTAAATGGAAATTTCTGAACACCCTTTATAGCAATTTTCTCTTAAATGAAATTTTAAAAAATCAATTTAGTCCTAGCAATTATTGTAATTATATATTTAATTTCTAAAAGGCCTTGGAGGAAGGAAATTCTGGATTTTTTAAGATTTAAAAACTCCAAAAGTATTCTGAATGATCAGTTTATGTTATGTGAAGATATTTTTATAAATAAAAATCTAGGCCTGAAAGAGTTAAAAAGTGTAAAGTATAAAATCTAATGTGATGTTAATAAATTTTAGCCGATTAGAAGTTTTCATGAAACTAAAATATAGTAATTTTGACAAAATTAGATTACTAGCTTTATAAAGTAATGTTAAATTCCCAATAAATGTCTTCTTAACTAAGAAGCCGCCATTTGCAAAGATAGAAACAATGGTTTCAAAAGCATTTGGCGATAGGGAATTACAACGTATATAAGAGAAAAATTTGCGTCTAGATCGTAACTCGCCTTGGTAGCTCAGTTGGTAGAGCACTTGGCCCGGAAAGCCAAGGGTCCTGGGTTCGAGTCCCAGTCTAGGCGAAAATTTTTCTCTTCAAATAAAATTAGGTTATTTATGCTTTTTCTATTGATGATAAATAGAGATATTAACCTATGAGTTTACTTATTTAACTTTCACAGGGAAAGAACACTATGAGGTTTAATTTAAGAATTAAATTAATGTTTTTATTACCTCACCTCATATCCTTTTTCTTCTATACTGCAGTTTCGGAGCTTATCTCCATCGTCGGTAGCCTCTGGTCGGCTGGTGTTATGTCGTTTCCTGGCAGTTTTCTTCTTACTTCTATTGGTGGACCGATGAACCTCTGGATCAGGTCAAAATTTGTGGGAGTTTCAAAATTCATGAGTTTATCTTTCTTGTTTTTTTGGATGTGAAGATAAACTCATGAATTTTGAAACTCCCACAAATTTTGACCTGATCCAGAGGTTCATCGGTCCACCGATAGAAGGAAGAAGAAAACCACCAAGAAACGACATAACACCGGTCGACCAGAGGCTTCTGACGATGGAGATAAGCTCCGAAACTGCAGTATAGAAGAAAAAGGATATGAGGTGAGGTAATAAAAACATTAATTTAATTCTTATGAGATTACTATTTGATTTGTTGAACATAATCTATAAGGATTGCATTTTAATTGGGCTGCATTCTGTAAAAACAAACTAACCCACAAGATGACTGAATTGAGAAAACTGCATTTAAAGTTATATATAAAAGAGAAATTCACAAATAAAAATGAACATTTATTTATTATTTTCAACTAATAGAATGCAAAGAACTTCTATTTTACAAGAAAGTTGATAATTCAAATTTTTTTTTTAGTTCTGAGATTTTACACAATTTTGTTATTTGGTTCTTTCTGCAGAAAAAGAAATGTGACATATTCTTTTTTATATATATATATATATATATATATATATATATATATAGATGGCATAAAAATGCTGGTGATGGGTTGGATCTTTTTTTTGCAGAACACGGAGTCATACATGAGAAACAATAAAATAGCATTAGCTCATACTGCTCGGGACCCAGCTCCGTGTGTCTGAAAGGAATTTGCTGTCTCAGCTGTTAGTACTATGAGAAGCAGAGAAGTGTACCTCCTCCCACTCCCCACACTTCCTCCCGCAAACATACAGAGCTTGGATTCAAGCTATACAAATTTTGGATTGGTACAATTAAAATTTGAGAGTTGGTTCCTTTTTGCAGAATGTGGTACAATTATCTTGGTTCAATAATAAATGGAAATGACTCAATGGAAGAAGATGAAGTGAGTAACAGAGAGCATCGTGCTAGCAAATCACTTCTTAGTTCCATATTAACTACTAAGATTACTACTGTTAACAAACTTCGATACAGTCTTTGGCGACTTATGCCTGTGAAAC
This sequence comes from Diploptera punctata, assembly GCA_030220185.1. Lineage (NCBI taxonomy): Eukaryota > Metazoa > Arthropoda > Insecta > Blattodea > Blaberidae > Diploptera > Diploptera punctata. The sequence goes on from JASPKZ010001620.1 coordinate 950,554, forward strand.
CTGAACCTTGAAATAGTTTGAAATACAATAACTATTATTTTTCGAAAGGAAAATTTTTGGCAGCAAAAAATGGAGACGGAACTTGGATGCAATTAAACTATTACCACTGGCTTGTCTGAATTTCACACCTTCTTATATATGCGAGGGCAGGACACTTCACTTTTCATTTTTCTTAGGTTGTAACTATAATAGTGGCAACTATTTATTTGTCCGACTTTGACTGATTTCGTCTTTTAGCATTTATGTTTTTTTTTTAATGTGTGGGGAGCTGGCCCACAGCATAAATCCCCATCCTGGAGGACCAGGAAAATTTCTATCTGGGTTTTCCTCCCATAGCCTTTGAAGATCCCTCTTCACTGCAAGGCAGTATTTCTCTATTTCCTTAGAGATAGGGTTGCCTTTTCTGCCAGATCCGCCGTCTTGAAGGACTCCTTCTGCCCCGACTCTGCCATTGAGGTCTTCACCCTGGCTATGGGCCCTTACAGGGTACTATCAGTCGGAGCCAACTGAACCCTGGTTTTCAAAGAGGTTGTTATTCCTCCCCTTCCTCCTTTCTCATCCATTCTACACTTTTTATTCTACTTTGTAATTTTTTGGTCATTACCCAAGTTGGTTAGCAACCCGTCTAGGAGAAAGAAACTCCAAAATAAATCCCCGATCCACTAGGGAATGTGGTTGTGCATCTGGGCTGGTAACCCGACCACGTAAAAATTTCCAAACTCATCTCTCTCACAGTGTTCAGCCGGACGGATTTAATGGACGACAACTTAAGCAGAAATATTTTGGTATTAAGTATATTATGCTATTTTGGGGAGAGAAACTTTAATATCAAAGAATATTTTTTATTTTACTTAAACTTATTTTAATTTATTAAAATATTCTGGAATACTAGTCAAGATTTTTCCCAAGTTGAAGCTTTGAAAACTAACTTTTCGAGAATGGAGGCATAGATGCATGTGGAAAGTTCTCTATAGGCTTTCCTATTTGTGAGTCATCAGCTCGAAGGATAAATAATGGTAAATCTGTAATATCAAAATTAAATGTTGTTATTATTATTATTATTATTATTATTATTATTATTATTATTATTATTATTATTATTAAAAGTTTCATGAAATTTGTTGCAAACTCAAGTGTCGTCATGAAAGCTAAGATTTAGGTAAAAAGTGCATAAAATGAGGCAGAGTGGTCAATTTTTTGATTACTACGTTTCCATTGCCTTAAAGACGTAAAGAAAATCCAGATATTCAAAGAGAAAGGAAATGACAAAAAAAGTAATAAAAATATTAAAAAAAAAGGGTTGTACTACTAAAATACATTATAATTTTTTTGTGTGTTTTTTCTTGCTAAGGGCAAAAAAAAAAATTAAATGAAAAATGATATCTCTCTTTGCTACCAAGTTGTACTTATTCATTTTTCTTGTACAAACATGTTATACATATTAATACTATTGCGGTTTAGACTGTGTAAGGAACCCCCTGTATGTAAAGTTAACAGATATAATATAAATCATATAATTGATACGTCCCTCGGATAATTATAACGGTATTGCATATGGAGTGATCTACATATATATATGTATATGTGCAAATGACAAACAACAATAGCTTTGCTAGAGTTTTATATATATATATATATACATACATATATATACATATTTGGGTATTCAGAAATTACAGAGATTAAATTTGGGAGATGATTTCTTGTAAGGCAAGTAATAAAATGGTTCCTATGTTGTTGGTTTAATGGATAATTCGCTCCAAAAGTGTTTTGGCATTCCAGTACAATTTTGGGAAATTCTTCATCATTATCTTCTTCTTCTTCCTCTGCGTATGAAAGCTGGCAGCTTGTTGCATGTTCATTCACTACAGGTCCGGGGTATGTTAACGTCCTTCCATCGTAGTTGTGGTCGTCCTAAAGGCCTTTTCTGCTGAGGTGTCCAGTCACGTACTTTCGTTCACTAATCTACTGTTCTCCATTCTATCTATGTGATCGTTCCAGTTTAGTCTTCTATTATTTATCCAGAGGTTTATAGGTTCAATTTCACATTCTTCTCTAATAACAGAGCTGCAAATTTTTTCTCTCAGCGATGTTCCTTAAAATTTTCATTTCGGTTGTTTCATTGATTTGTTTTGTTTTTTTAGTTTCTGTTCGGCATTCACAACCATATGTTAGAACTGGTCTTATGACAGATTTGTAAATTCTTACTTGTGTATCTATTCTTAAATTTTTATTTTTCCAAACAGTATTGTTTAAACATCCCGATATTTTTAATAGTGAGTGGAGAACATATTTTTAACGACTCACCTCATATGTACTACTAATATGAGGTGAGTCGTTAAAAATATGTTCTCCACTCACTATTAATGATAGAACCTCATAATGTTTACTTCCCAATATTAATTTAAATATCTCGATATTTTGTTTACATTATTTGCTTGATGGAGGATTTCATCTGTTATTGAGTTGTTGCTATTAATTTCTATTCCTAAATATTTGAACTTCATTGTTATTGATCCAAGTATTAGGCCATTTGCCCTGTTACAGTCTCAAAGAGGAATTTTCCATCCAGCGCTTTTTCAGACATCCCAGCGATCTCCTGCCTTAACCCAATTGCCTCAAAAGACAAGGTAGTTAAATGACCTTCAACTCAGAAGACGAGGGCACACTCCCTTAACTATGCTGTTATATATTTTGTACATCCCATGGTAGGGTTATCTTTTGTTAACATTCATGAATAGTAGAGGAATGTGTTTTGGCCTTCACCCTTAGTGTGATCTAAATTACCGTTATCTTTTGTTTTGTTTTGAATGTCTGAAAATAGACATGTAATTTACGGTAATTTAAATTCGGTTTCTGGGGAAATGCATTGAGCATTTAAACCTGAAGCAAATGGGTTAAGGAATGTAACGAAATACAGCTTTTGGAATTCCGTGAGATGGCATTCATTGAAGATGGGCTTTCCAATTCTTCTGTTAGTTTTATATAGATGTAGAATGGGTTCTTCACCCAACTCTTCCATTATTTCCTCATTTCTTTTATGGTCTCACTTTGTATAGCCTGCTGTATAGTGGCGCATAAATTGCATCTCAATTGCTGTTATTTGGCATTCATCTCTCATTTGCATTGTCCATGCTTCACTGCCATATCTTAAAACTGGTCTTGCAAGAACCTTATATAAAGTTTTAATCTTGCCGCCGTTTGCAAAGATAGAAGCAAAGGTTTCATAGGATTTGGTGCATGGGAATTGACAACGTATATAAGAGAAGAATTTACGTTTTAGATTGGAACTCATCCTGATAACTCAGTCGGTAGAGCATTGGTCTAGAAAGCAAAAGGTCCTGGGTTCAAGTCCCAGTCTGAGCATATAATTTTTCATTAATAGTGAGTGGAGAACACATTTTTAACGACCCACCTCGTATAATTTCAAATTTCTTTGATTCTGGCGTTTTCAGACAATATCTTGTCCCTCTTCAGTCATGGCTTCCACTGAAGTGGAAGTGGAAGTGGTAGTGGAAGCCATGACTGAAGAGAGACAAGATATTGTCTGAAACCACCGGTATCAAAGAAATTTGAAATTATATGAGATGAGTTGTTAAAAATATGTTCTCCACTCACTATTAATGATATAACCTCATAATGTTTACTTCCCAATATTAATTTAAGTATAATTTTTCTCTTCAAATATCTTAATCTTGTGTTCTTTTGGGGAAATTCTTCATATTCTGGAAGTAAGGTCCAATTTTAGGCAATAAAGCTTGTAACTCCATTCAAGAGCAAAGTCTGAAATTTTTCATTATTCGATATGGAAAGAAATTATTAACTGCTCCAGGTGTTTGTGAATTGGTGTCTACATCGGATATTAAATGTGAGATGGTATGATTTAATCCAATGCCAAGAACTATGGTGCAAAACTCAGCAAGCACCTAAAGAAAAACAAATAAAGGAAAGAAAGTGGTATTGGATTGGACATACTCTGCATAAACCTCTGCACTGACTGTTCGGAGCATTTGTATTGAAATATAACTAATGTAAAATGGTTTTTTAAACAGTTGCTGTAACCAGCCAGTACAGAAAACTATTCAAATGCCATTCCCTTTGACATCATGTATAATGGCCGCATCAACCATATGCTGATATCATGTTTACGAAGGAATTCTTCCATCTCTTCTAATAACCAAACTAAAAGTATCAGTTGTAGAATGCAGGCTTTCACGACCAGAAACCATTATATGAGAAGATTTTGGGCTATAAGGCCATGGTCCATAACTGATGTTTCTCCCTTGGCTACAGAGGTAATTTTCAGTGGCAAGTTCTTCTAGGTGGGAAGCTCGGCTGTGTATGAGTGGTAGATTATTGGAACCCGGTATTTATACTTGTGCTTGTTGCTAAATGGCTGGACGAAGTCAAGTTATGGACCACAGCTTTATAGCCTAAAATCTTGTAATATTATGCAAGTATCGATTGCTACTTCACTATAAACGGATTGTCACGAAAGAACCGATGTTATGCGAGTTAGAATAATATGAGTATCACAGACGATCAGAGCTTATGAAGCATTTGGCAGGTGGCAGTAGCGGTTTTCTTATTTTTTAGCTATCTGGCAGTCTCTAGTCTAGAACATGTTTATAGGATGTTTTTATTATTAATTTAACATTTCTCAATGAAAGATAAATTAAATTTGAAGGGAAAAATTTTCGCCTAGACCGGGACTCGATAGAAAGATAGAAACAATGGTTTTCAAAAAGCATTTGGCGATAGGGAATTACAACGTATATAAGAGAAAAATTTGCGTCTAGATCGTAACTCGCCTCGGTAGCTCAGTTGGTAGAGCACTTGGCCCGGAAAGCCAAGGGTCCCGGGTTCGAGTCCCGGTCTAGGCGAAAATTTTTCCCTTCAAATTTTATGTTTATAGGATCTTTTGTGTTTCTTCTCTTAGAAGTAATTGCCCCTCAAAGTATATCTCTGTATTTTCTGGCCACCCTCTGTATTTATAATTTTGTCCCACACATCTTTTACTGTCTTCGTCTTTGAATGAATACTGGTATTTTCTTATAACAAGAATGTATTTGTTTTTGTATCTAATACATGTATAATTTTTATCTACCCATTCTAGCATTTTGGCTCTTTGTAGAATCCATGTCGGATTATGTTTTTTTTAATTATTGTAAATTATAAAGTGCGATTGTGTGAGTGTGCGTGTGGATGGATGATGTATAAAGGGTTACGGATTAAAGTAATACAAGTCAGTACCGAGGGACTTACTTTGTACAGTAAACAAAACAATTGAACGTATAATGTTTTTTCATTCAAAGAGTAGTTTGTTAGTTTATTCGCTTCCTGTCCAGTTATAAGCCAGTGTCTGTTTTTTCTCGATGAAAAAGATTAAAAATGCTGTTACGTATCAAACTAAAAAAAAAAAGTAACATCTTTTTCATGTATTTCAAATATTTATCGAGGGAAAAATACTATGAGAGAATGAGGGAATTTTCCTTGAAGCCTTTGAAAAATGCATATTTGCTATAAGAATGTATATGTCTTCAATTTTCATTGCTTGGGGTGTAAAAGTTACTGCATCACCCTTCTGAATATTTTTTTTCCCCAAAAAAAAAAAGTTTTGATGACTTCGATGACATTTCTTGCCTTTTCTACTAAATAGTTTGTAAGGAAATAACTAATATACATTTAAATACAGTCTTGGAGAGTTCTGCAGTGTTGTGTTTCTTCAAATATTTATGCCTTTTCCTCGAGACGGGGGATTTAAATGTGAATAAAGTTGGAAAAAGGCTGATAAAACAGACCGGTACTAGTGGAGATAGGGATTGAAGCATTCTTTATATACAATTAGAAGTGTACCGTCACTTCTTGTTGTTCTTGGATTTAATGTTACCCTTCTTATTGTGTGTAATATTATTGTACAGTATTGACAAAAGTGGGACTGTTTTTTTATATTTCTTTTTTTGCGAAGTGTGATGACCTTCTTGCCAATGTTGTTGATAAAAAAAACAAAAATAAATGTTACTGCTATTATCTCGTAAAGACAAATTAGCTACAAATGTTATTACTAAGTTTACCTCCTTCTGTACTGAAAATCAGGTTTGAGTAAGGACAAAATGAAAATATAATGCAGAAGTAATCTCTGTTAAAACCTTTATAAAGTATTTTTTTAAAAATGGATATAGTTTCAATTGTGGATGCAAACATTTGTTCTAACAAAGAAACTGTCAACCATTTCATGTCTAAACCTACCTTCAAATTTCTCCCAGAGAAGCAAAATGATGTGTCAACAGCATGTCCAAAAAATTATCCGCTGTTTTTAACTGCAAGGCACAGAAATCGAAGCCACAATCCAACAATGGCAATCCACTGTATGGAGAAGATGTACCATCCATACATAGCACAGAGTAGAGTGAGGTGGGATGCAGCACAGACAGTTGATAGTGGAGGTTATCCAGTCTGCCAATACAGGAGTTGTATTACTTCCCTGTAGTTTAAATGAGGGATTTGGTGCTCGACTTTAGTTCCTTGCAGTTAACCATTAAATTGACAATGTATCACATAAGATACAATGATTTCATTTTTAATAAACCTTTATAAAACAATAGAAAAAGAAATGAGTGGAAATTACTTAAATTTGTGTTGAATTACGCAATCCATCCATACTAATTCTGCGCAAAGGCAGGTCCTTCACTGCAATCATAGCATTTTCATGCTATGCTTGCAGCTTTACTAGGGAATTGTAGGTGTGGTAGCTTCCTGTTGCTTCCCACACCGGTGAAGGATGATGATGATGATAATGATAAGGATGATGGCCATATGATTTCGGGGACCGTTTGGGCCTTAAAGTTTTCCTGACATTTGTCTTACAGGTGAGAAAAAAAACCCCGATAAAAACCTCAGTCAGAAAAACTTGGATTATGCAATCCATCCATAGTAATTCTGCCCGAAGGCAGGTCCTTCACTGCAATCATAGCATTTTCATGCTATGCTTGCAGCTTTACAAGGGAATTGTAGGTGTGGTAGCTTCCTGTTGCTTTCCACACCGGTGAATGATGATGATGATGGCCATATGATTTCGGGGACCATTTGGGCCTTAAAGTTTTCCTGACATTTGTCTTACAGGTGAGGAAAAACCCCGATAAAAACCTCAGCCAGAAAAACTTGGATTATGCAATCCATCCATAGTAATTCTGCCCGAAGGCAGGTCCTTCACTGCATTTTCATGCTATGCTTGCAGCTTTACTAGGGAATTGTAGGTGTGGTAGCTTCCTGTTGCTTTCCACACCGGTGAAGGATGATGATAATGATAAGGATGGTGATGATGGCCATATGATTTCGGGGACCGTTTTGGCCTTAAAGTTTTCATGACATTTGTCTTACAGGTGAGGAAAAACCCCGATAAAAACCTCAGCCAAAAAACTTGGATTATGCAATCCATCCATGGTAATTCTGCCCGAAGGCAGGTCCTTCACTGCAATCGTAGCATTTTCATGCTATGCTTGCAGCTTTACTAGGGAATTGTAGGTGTGGTAGCTTCCTGTTGCTTTCCACACCGGTGAAGGGATGATGATGATGATAATGATAAGGATGATGGCCATATGATTTCGGGGACCGTTTGGGCCTTAAAGTTTTCCTGACATTTGTCTTACAGGTGAGAAAAAAACCCCGATAAAAACCTCAGCCAGAAAAACTTGGATTATGCAATCCATCCATAGTAATTCTGCCCGAAGGCAGGTCCTTCACTGCAATCATAGCATTTTCATGCTATGCTTGCAGCTTTACAAGGGAATTGTAGGTGTGGTAGCTTCCTGTTGCTTTCCACACCGGTGAATGATGATGATGATGATGGCCATATGATTTCGGGGACCATTTGGGCCTTAAAGTTTTCATGACATTTGTCTTACGGGTGAGGAAAAACCCCGATAAAAACCTCAGCCAGAAAAACTGCCTCGACTGGGGATCGAACCCAGGCCCGCTGCGTGACAAGGCAGCACGCTACCTCGAGACCACAGTGGTGGACACAATTACGCAATAATGTACGTTAATAACTTACAGTTTTACAAGATTTTGTTTTCATTGCGGTCTGCAACATTCAAATAACTGCCACAAGAAATTTTGTTTTGCCAATTTAAGGGTTGAAAAGGCAGATAATTTTTTGGACATGGTCTTTGTACATCACAATGCTTCTTCTGGAAGAAATGTGAAGGTAAGTTTCTGCTTGCAGCGATTAACAGTTCAATTGTAACGTTTAAATTAATATTGGGAAGTAAACATTATGAGGTTATACCATTAATAGTGAGTGGAGAAACAATTGGGAAGTAAACATTATGAGGTTATATCATTAATAGTGAATGGAGAATTAACGACTCACCTCATGTAATTGCAAATTTATTTGATACCGGCGGTTTCAGACAATATCATGTCCCTCTTCAGTCATGGCTGAAGATATTGTCTGAAACTGCCGGTATCAAAGAAATTTGCAATTATATGAGCTGAGTCGTTAAAAATATGTTTCTCCACTCACTATTAAACTTCAATTGTAAGTCCGAAGCAGACACCACGCACATGCACCAGCAGATGAAAGTGGATACAATTTATAATCATGCAATGCTGCCAACATACACGACGCTCGTTGCCAATATTGAAGTTCTAAAACAAGTATTTCACTAAATTAATTACATTTTTATTTGAGAGAGGTATTCAGTTATACCCCAACAAAACCAAAACTTAACAACAAGGTGGTAAAAGGCATTTTTTTTGTTAATTGATCTTATTATGAAAATAGTTATTATAAATGAAATAATTATCTGCACCGTAGCTAACCAGTTTAAGGTATGACGACTTGGTGCAAAGCTATGGATTTGCACTGATTCGAGTCTAATGGAGGAGTAAATTTTCTCATGGAATTTGGACAGTATACATCCAGTGCCCATTCAGCATCATGAGGAATTTGGATAGCTGTAATAAATAGTGGTTCCAGGTTGAGAAAACCAGCTGGGAACATGACATGCTGACCACATGTCAAATGGTTTTACTTTTAAATGTGTTAGAAAATGTGGTTTACTCTCTAACACTAGAAAAAAAGAGATATAAGTAGTAAAAATATTAATAGTGAGTGTAGAATATATTTTAATGACTCACCTCATATGATTTCAAATTTCTTTGATACCGGTGGTTTCAGACAATATATTGTCCCTCTTCAGTCATGGCTTCCACTCAAGCCATGACTGAAGAGGGACAAGATATTGTCTGAAACCACCGGTATCAAAGAAATTTGAAATCATATGAGGTGAGTCGTTAAAATATATTCTACACTCACTATTAATGATATAACCTCATAATGTTTACTTCCCAATATTAATTTAAATATAGTAAAAATATGTTAATAAATGAGTTGGAGAAAATGTTTTAACATCTCACCTCACAAAGTTGCATGTCTTTCGCAATACCGGTTTCAAAAGTATAGTATTACTTCCATCTTCAGTCAAATTCCAACAGTCGAAATTTCAATAAATATAAAGCAATGAATTTCGATATACATGACAAGAATAATTTAATCTCCAAGTTCATAAAATCTACACCAGATGGCAGTTCAAAAGATGATGTTAACGACAAAATTTTGACAGTTGGAATTTGACTGAAGATGGAAGTAATGCTATACTTTTGAAACTGGTATCGTGAAGACATTCAGCTTTGTGAGGTGAGATGTTAAAACATTTTCTCCAACTCATTTATTAATGTAAATACCTCATAGTGTTTTCTCCCACTGTAATTTTAATTAAATTAATAAAATATATATTTACATAGGACATGCTGTATAAGTTATATGGGAGAAGCTTAAAATATATCATTCCAATTTTAATGCTTTAAATAAGCATTGTTTTATTCTTACGCATGCACAATGCAGAAAACTTTGTAATTTCAATAGTTTTATTTGGAAAAATTTCTGTAGAATTTCTGGAACATTGAAAATGATAACATTTGAAAAGCGGAGAGTAACAAATTATTTTTAATACTTTCAAACAGTTTAGTGAAAAATATCCCACCTTAACCATTCAGGATGTGGTGAAAATAACAGCAGAATTTACCAGGTGAGTCAGCATGGAGCATAAATTCTACTCTTCATGAAATTGTACTACTAAATAAAGGTTATCTATTGACATAATGGAACAGGAATGTCTTGAATAGGTAGGCCTGTATATTATTAAGGTAGAATTTTTTATCACTCACCTCATATTGCTCTTCTTATTTGACTATAAACTAGTTTCGGAACATAGTTTCTGTTCCATCCTCAGTATCGTCACGACCGTTGTTCTTTCGTCTTGGAGAGCTCTTCAAGACGACAGAACAACGGTCATGACGATACTGAGAATGGTTCCGAAACTAGTTTATAGTCAAATAAGAAGAACAATATGAGATGAGTGATAAAAAATTCTACCTTAATGAATATACCTCTTAGTGAGAATTCCTAAAATAAGTAAGGCCTGTATATACCTTTTTATCGTAAATAAATAAGAAATACAGGAAGTTCCTAATTATTGATACCACCTTATGTTGTATTCAGTCTTCTTTCCCGTAAAATATGACACTACCTAAGAACAATGTTTCTATAGTACACAATTCTGTCATATGGCGGTTAAAAGTGATTCCTCCAGTAGACAGAATCAATGAGTAAATATCTTATATAAGTTTGTTTACAGTACAACTGGAACATAGCTCAGCATTAATATAATAAAGAAAATTTCAAACTTATAAGAATGCTAGATATGCTAGCCCATCACAAACTAGAGTGTGGATTGGATTTGACATAGAAATTGTAATTTGAGAGCCATAACAGAAAAACAAGTAAAAAATGAGCTTCTAATACAGAATATTTTTAATAAAATAGTTCAATTTAACTTTTATAGGAATTAATCACTATGAGGTTTAATTTATGGTGGAATTAAATGTTTCTTACCTCTCCTCATATAAATCTTCCAAGTAGATCGCGATTTCGAGACCATAATGGTCTCATCTTCAGTACTTCTTTGGCGACTGATGTTATGTCGATCGGAAGAAACTCTTCTTCTTCCCTCTGTTGGTGGACCGATGAACCTCTGGATCAGGTCAAAATTTGCAGGAATTTCAAAGTTCATAAGTTTTCCTTTATTTTTCTGAATGTGGATCTTTTCAGAAGGAACTCACAGTTTGGGAAAAGATCCACATTCAGAAAAACAAAGGAAAACTTATGAACTTTGAAATTCCCGCAAATTTTGACCTGGTCCGGAGGTTCATCGGTCCACCAACAGAGGGAAGAAGAAGAGTTTCTTCTGATCAACATAACATCAGTCGCCAAGATTGTACTGAAGATGAGACTGTTATGGTCTCGAAAACGCGATCTACTTAGAAGATTTATATGAGGAGAGGTAAGAAACATTTAATTTCATCATAAAGGCCCACATATACTTTTTTATCATAAATAAATAAGAAATGGAGGAAGTTCCCAATTATTGGTACCATCTTATGTTGTATTCAGTCTTATTTCCCATAAAATACCATGCTGCCTAAGATTTCCTATGGTACACAATTTAGTTTATATGGCAGTTAATAGTGGTTCCTCCAATAGACAGAATCAATGAGTAAATATCTTATGTAAGTTTGTTTACAGTACAACTCGAACATAGCTCAGATTTAATATAATGAAGAAAATTTCAAACTTATAAGAATGCTAGATATGCTAGCCAATCACAAACTAGAGTGTGGATTGGATTTGACATAGAAATTGTAATTTGAGAGCCATAACAGAAAAACAAATGAAAAATTAGCTTCTAATACAGAATATTTTAAATAAAATAGTTCAATTAAGTTATGTAGGTAGGAAATAACACTATGAGGTTTATTTTAATTTTATTTAGTTGTTTCTTGACTCACCTCATACTTCTTAACTCCCTTGCATATCTAGATTTCGTCGCTGTATTTATGACATTCTCAATGCTGTTCATGTTCACAACTGACGTCCAATGGAGAGGAGATTATTGGAAGTCAGTTGTGAACATGAACAGCATTGAGAATGTCACAAATACAGTGACGAAATGTAGATATGCAAGGGAGTTAAGAAGTATGAGGTGAGTCAAGAAACAACTAAACAAAATTAAAATATATTTAATTAATGTTGGGAAGTAAACATTATGAGGTATAATCATTAAAAATCATCGGAGAACATATTGTTTAAATAACTCACCTCATAGGATTCATGCTTCCATGATATCGCGATTTCAAACATAATCATGTTCATCGTCAGCCATAACATAATTGGACAGTCGGAGTTATGGCTGACGATGAACATGATTATGTTTGAAATCGCGATATCATGGAAGCATGAATCCTATGAGGTGAGTTATTTAAACAATATGTTCTCCGATGATTTTTAATAAAAATTAAAATAGTTTGAACTGTTTCTCCAGGTGGAGTTAAGTGTCCAGCACTTAAAAAGGGCTATGAAGCCACAGAACAAGATGAAAAAAGATTAGTTTTGCATAATATTTTCAGTATCTTTAATGCTCATCTGAATCTGATTTGTTCTATACCTTGTGTGTGAGAGAGAGAAGTGAGTTTTTAAGTGATGTTAGCTTTGACAGAAAACAATGTTCTGAATAATGGAATTTACTCAGAACACTTGTTTTCTCAGAAGCTTTAACAACATGTTGTAGTGGTTTTCCACAGACAGAAGGTAATGTCCCTTGTATCTGTTTTGATTTATTATTTTGTTAATTGTAAAATTAATTTACTGTTTTTTTGTAATATAGACAAGCTTTACAAATCAAGATGGTTTGTTATCGGCTAAACTTTACAACCTGTGACGCGACTTTGTTTTTTAATTCCTTCATAAACTCCTCTCAAATTTTATTCTTAGGGTTTCATTTTCCAAATTACTTCCCACCATTTACAATGATTTTTACATTTTTTCTAACAATTACACTGAGCAACAAAAAAGAAACTTTTTTTGTCTCAGAAAGAAAAATATGTGATTCTGATAGTATTTTTTCTCCTGAATTCAAATATGATATCGTGTTTTCTCCATCATGCAAGGTTTCTGAGAGACAGGCATTTATAATTTCAAACGCTTTAATATTTTCTACATTCGTAACTACACAATATTCGAACATTCGGACTCGCCTAGAAAGTAAGAAATGACGATTTTCTGCTATATTTCGCCTGTGGAGCATCCCTCTTGATGGTCCAACAATAATTGGCCAGCATATTAGGATTCCATTTGCCTTGATATATCTTTTCCATAGCTGAAATCATTTTAGTTAGCTCATTAGGTTTTATTTTAAATGGACAAATGGACGAAAAAATGTTTATTAAAAAAATAATTATTTAAATCCATTAATTCAAATTGAAATAAAAAAAACTGTGGGTGATGGAGAAATTCCAAATACATATTTGAAAACACGATAAAAAACTGCAATAAGTACAACTATTGGTACTCATGAGACAAAAATCATGTTGACCAGTGTGTTCAACGTATTTTTTTTAATGATATTTAACTACATACATAGCATGACTTGGCAGCCATATTGATTTTATTGAAATTCTATGCAACAACAACGTGTTCCAGTGCAGCCAACATAGAGTATGCACTAATTAACTGTACACATATATTTCAGAATTTTAGAACTTACTATTTATTTTTGGGCATTGCATTCTTTCACAGGTTAGAGTACATAATATTGTTTATTTTTTATTATTTCACTCACCTCATACTTCATAATTCATAGCAGACCCAGGGTTTCTTCACATCTTTTGTGACATTCTCAATGCTGTGTCACGTTCACAACTGACGTCCAATGGCCTTCTATCCTGCAGACTGACCTCCGCACCATCTGGTGGCCGACCGAAGAATTTCCAAATCAGTCCTCTCTCCTTATAACCAGGTATTTCAAAATTCATAGTTGTATTTTCATTCTTGCATATGTAAATTTTTTCCCAAATTGTGAGTTCCTTCGGTTTTCCAATTGTTTAAGTAATTTTGTTTTGGTTTCTATTCTATGTTTTTCTGACCAGGCATGTGCAGCTATTGCAGATTTTTCAGTTTCTCCATTTTTAAAAGGAATCTAAATACAAGATTAAAAGAACACCTTAAAAATGTTAAAATGGCCTGGTCAGAAAAACATGGAATAGAAACCAAAACAAAATTACTTAAACAATTGGAAAAACTGAAGGAACTCACAATTTGGGAAAAAAATTACATATGCAAGAATGAAAATACAACTATGAATTTTGAAATACCCGGTTATAAGGAGAGAGGACTGATTTGGAAATTCTTCGGTCGGCCACCAGATGGTGCGGAGGTCAGTCTGCAGGATAGAAGGCCATTGGACGTCAGTTGTGAACGTGACACAGCATTGAGAATGTCACAAAAGATGTGAAGAAACCCTGGGTCTGCTATGAATTATGAAGTATGAGGTGAGTGAAATAATAAAAAATAAACAATATTAAAAAACCTCATAATGTTATTTCCTATCTGCATAACTTAATAGAGTACATAAATTGCATTAGGTTAGCTTTTAGGTTGGTTACTTATTTTAGCAATTCACACTATGAGGTATAGTCACTAAATATAATTTTTTTTATCACTCACCTGTATTATTATTCTTATTTGACTAAAAACTAGTTTTGGAACATAGTTTCTGTTCCATCCTCAGTATCATCACGATCATTGTTCTGTCGTCTTGAAGAGCCGTCCTTCGCTCCTTCTGTTGGCAGACTGAAAAACCTCGAAACCAGGTCATTCTCCCCGGGAATTTCAAAGAAAAGAAGAAATTGATGAACTTTGAAATTCTCGGGGAGAATGACCTGGTTTTGAGGTTTTTCAGTCTGCCAAAGGAAGGAGCGAAGGATGGCTCTTCAAGATGACAGAACAACGGTCATGACGATACTGAGGATGGAACAGAAACTATGTTCCAAAACGAATTTGTAGTCAAATAAGAAGAACAATATGAGGTGAGTGATATAAAAAATTCTACTTAATTTTAGGTTGGTCTTTCACAGGCTGCAGCACTTAAATTGGGTTAGGTTAGCTTTTAGGTTTGTTAAGTGTCATGTATATGTTGGTTGCATCCTGTGATTTCATAGTGTAAACCGCTTTGTGTTTGTTGGTGCATGCACATGGTGTATGGTTGGAACTTGGAAAAATTTTTCACGTCACATGTTGTAAGGTGTTTCCTTGTTATGTTACGGCCAGTTTCTATAAATTTCAGTTACTAATAAATTACAATAGGAAGTAACTTTATGAGGTTCTTCTTAATAAATAAGGCGAGTCTGGTTTCATCTTACCTCATAAATTGTTGTGTTCTATTTGAACATGTTTCAGTGCACTATGCATATCATCATCAGCTTCTCCAGACTGCTAAATTGTATGTTTCTAACCCTGAATTTCATCTCCCACTCCATCTCTTGTTTGACCTAAGAACTTGCAAATCAAGTCGTTTTCCCCAGGAATTTCAAAATTCATACTCCTATTTTTGTTCTTCTGGGCATAGATCTTCTCCCAAGCAGTGAGTTCTTTTGTATTATGATCAACATTTGTTGATGTTGCATTGCGTTACATTTGAGTTCGTTTATGATTATCAAATACACCTTCCACGTATCATATTATGATGAACGTTTGCAGGATACGGCGCATGATGTCGTTAGTTGTACATTGGCAAGTTCAAGCTTCAACAAAAGCAAACGTAACGTCATACCATTCAAATCATGTGACGTTGACGATTCCCACATTTCATTTGATTCTTATTGATCTTATTGGAGTCAATAAATTACAATATTTTGATATTTTAATAATTATATCAACATGAGAGACGATTTGCTTATTGAGTCTGTGCGATCATTTATCATCATCATCATCCAGTATCATGGCAGCTGCTGCCATCTTCTGGAAACCAAATGCCATTCCTCTCTGTCCATCCATTGATCTTCCTCCAATCCTCTGATATTCATAGCTGCTTGTACACCTTCTATCCAAGTTTTCTTTGGTCTTCCTCTCTTCCTCCTTTCAATCATTTATATACAACAAAAATCACCCAGAATATAAAAAAAAGGAAACTATTTGGAAAGAAGTGGAAACATTTTACAATATAAGTACTGCCGTAATAAGTCTATTTACTGTATTTTGTCTTAACATATTTCCCTTCTTTAATTACAGTACATAAAAAGGCAAATAAATCAGTGTAAGTTCATCAAACAGCTGATTGTGAGCCTTTGCAGTTCTCGGTACTGACAACAGAGTGAGCTAGCAGCTAAAAACTTCAATGAAAGTTGATCATGATACACCTACTCAAATTGTGTGTTGTAGTTTGCCCTCTCAACGCAACGCAACATCAACAAACGTTGATCGTAATCCCATAATTAATGTTTAATTTATGTAGATGGGCAGCTAAACAATCAGTCCTGCATATATTCAGAAGAGAACAACAGCTTTTAATTGTGGAAGTTCTGGAATTAACTTTTTTTTTGTTGCCATATTGATAATTTTATAGCTATTGATAGAAGAATATCCAGTCATGGCTGAGTGGATACTTTATCCACTCATTTATAGCTTGATAAAGTTTCACTGATATTCTAGAAACAATTTTATAGCAGTTCTCGTATTTAAAGATCTACAATGTAGAAACCGGCTATTAGCAGAACAAAAATGTAATACAAACTTTTATTTTTGATGTATTGACTTAGACTTTCACGGCCGGGTTGCTACGATGATCTTGAAGAAGATTTCCGGGCTGTAGGCCATGGTCTTGAGGCATGAAGTTCCCCGATGCTTGGCCAGAGACTGTGTCTGGCATCCTCAAGGGTTGTCTTGACGCAGTCTCTGGCAAAATGTCGGGGAACTTCAAGCCTCGAGACCACGGCCTACAGCCCGGAAATCTTCTTCAAGATCATTTTATTTTTGAGTTGCATAACATCATTGTTAAAAGACATTTCCACTGCTGTAGATTGTCTTGATACAAAGAATCTTTCATTGATCTACATCTGTTTGTGAAATATTGTGTTGCAATCCCTACCATTTTCCTCTATGTTTCTTTTTACCTGCCATCTTTTTTTTTTTGTTAATTTAAAATGTAATATATTCCATTTTCCAGAGAACTTTTTTTTTCTTGATTAAGAGTGAGTCATCATCATAGGTACTACAATCTTTTGCAGGCCTATAAGGCATACACTATTAGAAGACATATCGGGTGGAGCTATGCGTGGTTAGTGCATTTCGTCTAGCCTATCATAATCGAGTGGTGTTGCACAGTTAGCGCTAGGCGACTACAAACAACTCCTGGCGCGACAGGCCTACAAGGCCCTTAGCCTACCAGTTGACTGCTGGCATCACATCCACATGTGTCAATCACATAGGTAGATGATAATCAGCCAGTGTAGGGGTGACATGTGGTCAGCATGTCGAGTCCCCCAGCCGTTATAGCTGGTTTTCTCAACCTGGAGCCGCTACTTATTGTAGCTACCCAAATGCATCACGATGCTGGGTGGGCACCGGTCCCATACTGGCCGAAATACCATGAGAAAATTTCTTCCCCCTTGGAGACTCGAACCAGCGCAAGTCCTGTAGCTCTGCGCCAAGGCTTCCTGCCTTAACCGCTCGGCTACGGCGTGGGACGGCGCTAGGCGACTCCTAGCTGTAAATCTACATTTGACATTTTTCATTGCATTTGAAAAAAATATTGATCAGATCTCACTTTGAAGTGCACCACTGAATAGAGCATGAAATTACGAATGTGACTGTACAATGATCATTCTCGTGCGCCTTATACAGCTAGAGTTATGAACATCTGTTGACACACGTGCTGAGTTCACCAAAACAACACATGTATAAATTTCTTGGATTTATCAATAAAACACATTGATAATAAGTTTGAGTTTGGTATCTTTCACAAACCATCTCATACTGATACCACTATCCATAGTTCTTCTCTTCACCCATATACTCATAAGATGGCAGCCTTTAATAGTTACATTCATAGACTTTTAAATATCCCTCTTTCAACCTTGGAATATAATAATGAATTGAATATTATTAAACAATTAGCTGTTAATAATGGCTACGACCCTGAAATTATAGAATGTTTAATTAAGAAGGTTCATTACAAAAAAGCAATTAACAAAGTTTTTCCTGTACCCAAAGAAAACAATAAGAAATATGTCGTAATGTCATACATAGGCCCACTTTCAAATAAAATATCTAAACACTTTAAAAAGTTGAACATTAATGCGGAATTTAAAACTAATAAAACTCTACAAAATATAATAAAAAACAATAAAACCAAAACAAAAAAAGAAAAATTATCAGGTGTATATAAATTGAAGTGTGGCACATGTGACAATGTCTATATAGGACAAACTGGTAGACCTTTTTATCTCTCGGATAAAGGAACACATGAGAGCATATAACAGAAATTTTGAATATTCAAAATATGCTAACCACCTATTCCAATTTAATCATTGTTTCGATCCAAATTTTGAAATTTTACATATTTGTGATAAGGGTAAGAAGTTAGATCTTTTGGAGGCTGTAGAAATTAATAAATTTAAAAGTAGTAAAAAACTGTTAAATTCTCAACTTGATTTGAATGAATCCCCTTTGTTAAATTAAAAAATTTAAATAAATATTGTTGTATTGTTGCTTAGATCAGTTGGAACACAATTCATAATTTGTTAACATGTCTGAAGAAGGTACAGTGTACCGAAACAGCTGTCACTGAATTACATAATAAATATGAAAGTCAAATAAAACTACGTTTTATTTTTATTTAATCAATACATACCCATTTTGTATTCACGTAGACTTTCACGGCCGGAGTTGCTATGATGATCTTGAAGAAGATTTTAGGGCTGTAGGCTGTGGTCGTAAGGCTTGTAGTTCCCCTACGTTTCGCCAGAGACTGCGTCTGGCATCCTCAAGGGTTGTCTTGAGACTGCAATTCTGTCCACTTCTGTCCTATTTGTACGTTCACCGCGAGATGTTCGTAAGTTATATCTGCCTTCTGATTGGTCAACATTAGGGATCCGGTTGCTGGCCTCACTTCCGTGTGTGTTAATCACAGAAGTAGAAGATCATCCAGTCAGTGTACGGGTGACATGTGATCAGCATTCGGGTTCTCTAGTCGTTATAGCTGATTTTGTCAACCTTGAGCCGCTACTTATTGTAGCTACCCAAATTGCTCATGATGCAGGGTGGGAACCAGTCTCATACTGGTCAAAATTCCATGAGAAAATTTCTTCCCTCATGGAGACCCAAACCAGGGCAAGTCTCATCTCTGTGCCTAGGCATCTTGCCTTAACCATTCGGCTATGGTGTGGAATTTAACATGTTCCAATCCTGAACAAATTTATTTCGTACCACACACACCTCTAGTGACTTCTTTAACAAGAAGACTTAAATGGGAATCACCTCATTTATAGCCAGTGAAGCTTATTTTCAAAATATAAAGCAAGAGTTAATTTCACTGTCACAAAACATATTAATTTCATTGCATCAGATGGGGTTCGTTAGTCCTGCAAGACAACCCATCTAGCAGAGACAACTCTGAAATAAAACGGGGCAGGCTGAGCTCTGGAGCTGGGTGAAGGCAATCGGCCTAGGGAGCAAACCCCAAATAATAAACCCGCCATGAAAACGGGCTAGCAACCCACTTCAAGGTGTATCTTATACATTGCTCGCTGTTCCAAGGATCAATCCTCAGATCAAAAAAGCTAAAGAAGATAGATCAGTGGACGGGAGAAGAACAAGAGGAAGACCAAGCCAAGAGATGGATAGACAGTGAATGCACATCCAATACGTCTTTCTCCGAGGAGTGATTTTGGAAATAAACAGGGTGAAAATCCTACAAATTAAGTTTAAGAAGAAGAAGCATTACATATAGATTTCTTATTCATTATTTTGTGTTACTGTCATTTTAAATATTTATTGATTAAATTCTAAATTGATTTTTATATGGAATTACATGCTTTTTATTTATTAATACATATAATGACACCAGAGGATTGTGGGTTCGAACACAGGTGGGATCATTGCATTTTTAGGATGGAAAAGTCTAAGGAACAAGTCCTCTGGAAGGGACTTTAAGCCGTGGGTCCAGAATATGAGGATTTTTGGACTCTTGAAAGAACCTCAAGTTATGCTCACCTCTGGTTTCAATTTATAACTAAATTGTGCATTGAACAAATGTTTTTTTTACATATAATGGAAAATTTTTCAAACAAAATTCTGGGCTTTCTATGGGAAATCCTGTATCACCCTTTTTTGGCCAATTTATTTATGGGAAGTTTTGAGCAGAAAATAACAAGTGGACATCCTTTGATTTTCGAATTTTGGAGTAGATACGTTGACGACGTAATTGCTATTGTGAATCACAAGCAAATAGAGGATGCTTTAAAGCTGTTGAACATTCAGAGTAGAACTATAAAACTTACTATGGAAACTGAAAATGAAAGACAAATCCCATTTTTAGATCTCACTTTAAAGAAGAAATGAAGAAAACAAGATAGAATTTGGAATTTATAGAAAGAATACACATATTGACAACTATATTAAAGCTTCAAGATTCAACCATTTTGCTCACAAAGAGGCAGTATTCAATAGTTTGACACACAGATTGGTAAATACACCTATAAGCAAAGAAAACTATGAAAAAGAAAAAGAACACATAATTAATGTTGCAATAGATAACGGTTATGAAGAAAATATGGTACACAAGAAAATAAATAAATTTAAAAGACAAAAATTAATAAATGAAAGCACACTTATAAAAGAAACAGAAAAAATAAAATTCAAGAAATTCACTTACCTTCCATTGAAACACTATAAATTTCAAAAAGTGTAATATAAGATTAGCACCAAAGAATGAATACAGCCTTAATAGGATAATTAAAACCAATAAAAATGAAAGAATTGAAAATGAAAAAGAAATTTGAAAACAAGGATGAAAGAACATCTTAGACAAATCAAAAATGGAGAACTGTAAAAGTCAGCAGTAGCTGCTCATGCTTGGTCCGAAAAACATTTAATTGAATTAAAAGCCAGTCTAATTAAACAAATAGACAAACAAAAGGAACTCACGATTTGGGAAAAGATTCACATTCAGAAAAACAAGGAAAACTTATGAACTTTGAAATTCCCGCAAATTTTGACCTGATCCAGAGGTTCATCGGTCCACCAACAGAGAGAAGAAGAAGAGTTTCTTCCGATCGACATAACATCAGTCACCAAGAAAGTACTGAAAATGAGACAGTTATGGTCTCGAAATCGCGATCTATGTAGAAGGTTTATATGAGGAGAGGTAAGAAACATTTAATTTCACCATAAATTAAACCTCCTAGTGATTAATTCCTATAAAAGTTAAATACTTTAACATTATTTGAATAGCATCTCCAAATATAAATATATATTGCTTTGCTACAATCAGATTGTTCTCGCTCCACTTTTTTTTATACTCTATGTTCTAATTCCTGTTTTTTATCAGTTTCACACACAAAATTCTACACTTGTGTTTAGAAAGTGTTAAACCCCTTTCCTCAAAACAATATTAATGTGAATTGAGCAGTATGCATAACTTAATTTGTGCCCTCCTGAAAATTATAAAAATGAAGTTGGAACAACCTGGATCCAAGTAGTTGATATATATCTATATATAGGGCTATTCAGAAAGAAGGAGCAGACTTCAAACATTTATTTCTTCCGAACTATAAAAATATAAACACAATTCCAATGTTCCTGTAAAGAGAAAAGTTCAAATTTCAGTATTTTATGCATTCAATATGAGCACAATGTGGTACACGACAAATATCAAAACAATGGCTCATTTCTTCCCACACATGAATCAGCTGTTCTCTAGTTATCAAATTCACAGATTCAACAATTTGATGTCATAGATTTTCAAGAGTGTCAGGCATAGGGGGGATAAAGATATGGTCTTTTACATATTCCCGCAGGTAAAAATCACATGGGATTAGGTCTGGTGACCTGGGAGGCTACCGGCTATGAAGTTGATTTTCTGCTCCTCCTCTTACAATCCAATGCCCTATTGTGTCGCCATTTTGATACAAACAGTCAACACGACAAGCAACAGTGCAAATGCGGCTGTGATCAGAACATCAAACTTTTCTCCTTCCAAGAACTTTGGAATTGTGTTTCTATTTGTTGTAGTTTGGAAGAAATAAATGAAGTCTGTTCCTTCTTTCTGAATAGCCCTGTATATATATATTTTTTTTTTGGCACGAGGGAATTACAACATATAAAGAGAAAAATTTGCATCTAGATCGCAACTTGCCTCGGTAGCTCAATTTGTACAGCATTTAGCCCGGAAAGCCAAAGGTCCCGGGTTCGAGTCTCAGTCTAGGCAAAAAGTTTTCTCTTCAAGTATAATATATATATATATTTTTTTTTTTCATTTTATCTGAAGAAAACCTAAAAATTGGATGAGAAGTTGAGATATAAATAACCTAAAATCACCATATAACAATATATAATGTTGGAAGATATGTATACATTATGGGTAAATAGAATAGCCAACTTATGGTAATATGCTAAAAAGTAAAATAATAAATACCATTAGTCTTAAATTTAAAAATATATCTAAAATAATTCACCCTAACTTATAATTATCCATTTTGTGTATCATGTTATTGTAAGTATTGCAATTTGCAACATACACAGGAAAAAATTACATGAAGTATGTGAAACATGAATGAGCATTTAAAATAAAAGCATTTTTACCTTGTATCCTGTCTTTTAATTACACCAATTTGAAAACCTAGGCAGTTTCATCACCAGAAATAACAATCAATATCCTGTCATTCAGGAGCATTGCTTCTTACTCCATCTGTTGGTGGATCAATGAACCTTCCAATCAAATCAACTTCTCTCAGAATTTCAAAATTCATTATTTTTTCTCTCTTGTTCAAAACAAAGAGAAATTTGAAAACCAGGTTGAAGGAACATCTTAGAACATCAAAAATGGTGAAGTAGAAAAATCAGCAGTAACCACTCATGCCTGGTCAGAAAAACATCTAATTAAAAGAAAGGTTAGTTTAATAAAACAAATAGAAAAACCTAAGGAGCTCACTGTTTGGGAAAAGAATCCATTTTTTTTATATTTAAATTAATGTTGGGATGTAAACATTATGAGATTATTTCATTAATGGTGAGTGGAGAACATACTTTTAACGACTCAACTCATACATTTTCAAATTTATTTGATACTTGCGGTTTCAGACAATATCTTGTCCCTCTTCAGTCATAACTTCCACTGATGAAATTCTCTGGTTGTTGATTTCTCTATGTACATCACCTCTTGTGCATCAACAACCAGAGAATTTCATCAATGGAAGTCATGACTGAAAAGGGACAAGATTTTGTTGAAACTGTTGGTATCAAAGAAATTTTAAAATGTATGAGGTGAGTCGTTAAAAATATGTTCTCCATTCACTATTAACAAAAGAATCCATATTTAAAAAACTAAGATAGAAAAATTAATGAATTTTGAAATTCCCAGAAAAGTTTATTTGATTGGGAGGTTCATCGGTCCACCAACAGATGGAGAAAGAAGCAGTGCTCCTGGACAACAGAACATTGGTCATGAAATTGATGATGAAACCAACTAAGTTTTGAAACTGGCCTAATTAGAAGACAAGATATGAGGTGAGGTAAAAATAATTTTATTTTTAATTAAAACTCATAGTGATATTTCCTATAATAGTTGAATTGAATAAACATGTTTGGCAAACATATCAGTAGCATGAAATACAACTGAAGTTGACTGAGAAGTTTCAATATAGATGGTAACTTATTTTAATATTGTTTAGTTGTTTCTTGACTCACCTCATACTTCTTAACTCCCAAGCAGACTCAAGTTTCTTCACTTGATTTGTGACATTCTCAATGCTGTATTACGTTCACGACTGATGTCCAACGGCCTCCTCTCCTACAGTCTGACTTCAGCGCCATCTGATGGCTGACCGATTAACTTCCAGATCAATCCCCTCTCCTTATCGAAATTTTTTAAATACCCGGTTATAAGGAGAGGAGATTGATTTGGAAGTTCATTGGTCAGCCATCAGATGGTGCTGAGGTCAATCTGCAGGAGAGGAGGCCGTTGGACATCAGTTGTGAACGTAATACAGCATTGAGAATGTCGCAAATGAAGTGAAGAAACTCGAGTCTGCTTGGGAGTTAAGAAGTATGAGGTGAGTCAAGAAACAACTAAACAATATTAAAATAAACCTCATAGTGTTATTTCGTACCTACATAACTTAGTATCTTATTTTCTACTCCAAGATCCATAGACTGTTATTTGCATAAGAAGAACCTTAAATGAAAACATTACATCTTGCAGAATACATTGCCAATTTTAAGGTTAAATGTCAAATTAGCTGAAAAAATGATTTAAGAAAATTTGATTATAAATTTTTATTATTCTTAATATCATATTATTATTACTAGAATGTTAACATTAAATCCAGTGACACATTATTTGTTGAGAATGCCCAAGTCCTGATTTCCACAAACCTTCTGTTTAGTACATCCAATGTCATTCATTTGTTTTATATTGTTAGTTTGACAGTTGACAATCAAATTGATGTGCCAAGTTACATGTTATTTAGTACACAATTGATCTTCTTGGTGATATAATATTAAAATATATATACAGTCAATATGCCCATTTCACCAATAAATGTTTAAAATGGTCAACTAGTTTCTACAGCCAAGCTGTCATTCTCAAGACCAGATATTGACTGAAGACAATATAGATAAAAAATAAAGATACAAATTCAGTTAAAAACAAACTATGTCACATGACGCAATCATTCACAAGTGAAAGTAAAACATAATAAAACTAATCCTCTTTTTTATCAATTAGAGAAAAGAGGGGGCTGTACGGAATAGGGCCTTTGTCTTTGTTCATTATTTTATCCTTATTTTTATAAATTTCCAAACTTTCAAGGACGTTAAGGAATTTGAAATCCCTGACCGAACGAACCAGCCTAAGATTACTTTTGTTGATAGCGTGACCGTACTCAGAAATATGCTGGGCAACTCCAGATTTTTCAGCCCCCTCTTTTCTCTAATTGATAAAAAAGAGGATTAGTTTTATTATGTTTTACTTTCACTTGTGAATGATTGCGTCATGTGACGTAGTTTGTTTTTAACTGAATTTGTATCTTTATTTTTTATCTATATTGTCTTCAGTCAATATCTGGTCTTGAGAATGACAGCTTGGCTGTAGAAACTAGTTGACCATTTTAAACATTTATTGGTGAAATGGGCATATTGACTGTATATATATTTTAATACATGTTATTTGTTTAACAAATGAATTCATAGTGTTTTGTCTTTTATATTAGATACGTTTATCAAAATTTTTATCTGCTGCGAGTTAATATGTTAGATGAAGATTTTTATTTGTTGATATTAAACTGCTAAAGAGAATGAATGCAGCTATTTGCCTTTTTTTTAACAGTTAACTTAAATTTATATTATTTTTAGTCTGATCATCTTACCTCAATATTAATGTTGATTTGTTCTTGAACATGTTTCAAAACAATTCTGTTTTATCGTCAGCTTGTCCAGACTGGTTTGATTTATGTTGCACAACCTCGATGTCGATGTGTGTTGTGCAACATAAATAAAACCAATCTGGACAAGCTGACGATAAAACAGAATTGTTTTGAAACATGTTCAAGAACAAATCAACATTAATATTGAGGTAAGATGATCAGACTAAAAATAATATAATTAAAATAACCTCAAAATATCACTTCCTAAAATTAAATATTAAATTTATAAATTGAGTCAGATAAATGTTTTTTTTATCTCATCTTATAAAGTTCCATGTTTTCAAGATACCGGTTTCAAAGTCCTTTGCCTCCATCATCGGTCAAACTCATCAGAGAACTTACGTCTACACAACCATGAACCTATGGATGTTTTCATTATTAATTTAACACTTCTCATTGAAGATGCATGGGAATTACAACATATATAAGAGAAAAGTTTGCATGTAGATTGGAGCTTGCCCCGGTAGCTCAGTTGGTAGAGCATTTGGTATGCAAACCAACGATCCTGGGTTCGAGTCTTGGTCTGGGCAAACAATTTTTTCTTCAAATTTAATGAACCTATGGGTGCCAGTGAGTTGGTTAAAATTATTCAATCCAGTTTAGGCATATATTTTTCTTAAAATTAAATTAAAATACTTCGTACCTTACCTCATATCCAGTCTTCTAATATATTGAACTTTTATAGGAAAAAATCAGTATGAGGTTATAATTTGGAAGACTGGATATGAGGTGAGGTATGAAGTATTTTAATTCAATCTTAAATTAAACCTCGTAGTGATTTTTTCCTAAAAAAGTTCAATACATTTTTCTCTTCAAATAAATTAATATTTTTAAAAGCTATTCAATTTATCTACAACAATCTTAGACCTTAGCCTTCATTTGACCTATTTAATAATTTGTTAGTTAATACAATGGGGGCATGCTGTAGCATAATTAAGGCAGTATGCTACACATTGGAAGGTCGGTTCAAGTCCCGATGGTGTCAGGATTTTTAAACTGACACTGGGATTGAAATGAGTGCCAGTTGGGAGCCTTAACCCCAAATGCCTCCTAAGGTCTGTAATAGGATACTTTCTTTTATATTTAGAGAAACATTTTTACCAGACCGAGACTCGAACCCGGGACCTTTGGCTTTCTAGGCCAATGCTCTACCATCTGAGCTATCGGGGTGAGTTCTGATCTAGATGCAAATTTTTCTCTTATATACTTTGTAATTCCCAGCACCAAATGCTATGAAGCGTTTGCTTCTATCTTTGCAAATGGCGGCTTCTTAGTTAAGACATTTTTTGGGAATTTAAACACTACTTTATAAAGCCAGTAGGGCTTCAATTGATGTTTTTATTATTGATTTAACACTTCTCACTTTATTTTATTTTGGAAATTATCTACAATACAATGGTTTTCTGTCACCCTCATAAAGAGACCACTAATTAATGTGGCTATGAAAAGAATTTTAGTTGAATTATTAGAAATTAGAGAAGAGAGGCTCTTCCTCTATAAATGGGGTATGAACCCATTAGCTTACTTTTCCTCTATAATTATGTAGAAATTCGCCTTCTCCAGTTATAGCGGCCCTGAACATCCTCATCTGTAAGTTCTAGTTCACTCGTACTTCTTATCACACCGTCCATCCAACCTTCTTTACACCTTCCCTTTCTTCTTTTCCCAATCTATTTTCTACTCCAAGATCTTCTTAGGGATTCTACGATGTATCAGATGTCATATTCTTGAGATGTCCGTACCATCTTAACCATCTCTATTTAATTGTCTGTAATACATTTCTTTCAACTTTCATAGTTTCAATGTTTCTCATTTTTTTCTAATCTGGACTTCCGCAATGATCTTCTTCAGTAATCCATCTCTTTTGCTAATAACTTGTTAGCTTGGCACCTTTTAATTGTCCATGTCTCTGATACATATAATACTTTCTACAATGACCTTATAAATAAATTTCTTTGTTCTGTACAGGATGTTTTTACTCCATAATACTGAGTTCACCTGCCAATTACTCTCCGCCAATCAGCTATTTTTTTATTTCTTATTGTGATGAAACTTCTTCTTCTTCTTCTTCTAAGATTGATACTACATTCTAATTTAACCCAGGAAGTTACTACAGACCTTATGGGCTATGTCAGTGTCCCCCTACCTACAGAGGGTAGATGTTGCCAAACTCATAATAACGGTATTTGTTTGTTAACGGAGGGATGGAGGGGCAAGGTTAGCAGTACTTTTTGAAAATCTATGTACTATACATTTAAAAAACATAGTTTTTCTTTTACAGCATGCAGACTAGTTTTATAGTAAATATGAGAGTTGACACTTTCACACAGGATAGTACAGATCCGCACGAGCTCAGTGACAAATGGTAATTGTTTTTTTCTTTAAGAGGGGATGGCTTGGATGGCTACAACTTACAACTATGTACCTGCTGTGTTGCAATCTTCAGTTTTATATAAGGATTTCTCTCAAGAAAATACTGTTAAAATGGCAACCCAGTTCCCTATTCCAAACACACAGTAACTTCCTGGGTTGAATCTGACTGTAGATATCTAAATTTCTTGGCATGTTTAATGTAGTTCATTTCTGTAAGATATTGTTTATCAATATTGATTGTTAAATATTTAATTTATTTATATTAATTTGTAATCCCCATTTTTCATATCCAGGTAAGCAGTTTTATTCGCAAAATTTTCCCTTAATGATTGTAACCAGAGTCTCACATTTTTTGTCCATATGTTAAGGTATATTATCATGTATTGACATTCAAAAAAGTTCAAATAATTCTGTAATTATAAATTTCCGAATTCATTTTGTATTAGATTTTTTTCTTCTCTCAATATGAGCAATTCATACCAGAAATTTTTGCTCATGAGTTTTGTTACATTCTGTATATGTCTTCTTCTTTTGTCTTTCTTCTTCATTATAAATTTCTCTACAATACTGTAGTTTTCCTACAACCCATCGTAAATTTTACTCCTCCATAAATCCCTATTCCCTGCAACACTCTGTTAATTCTCTCGACTCCGTACTCCTATGCACTCCTTGAATCCACTGTTCTTTTGGTCTCCCCCCTTTTTTCTGTTGCCCTCTGCTTCAAATTTAATATCATCTTAGGTATCTGTCATCTGACATCCTCTTTACGTTGCCAAACCATTTCAGTCTTCTTTCTTCAATGACTCATAGAACATCTTTTTGAAAATCCGTCATTTCTCTGATTTTAGTATTTCTAATTTTATCTCTTCTTGAATTTCTTGAAGCACTCCTCCAAAAAACCATCTCTGTCGCCAAATATTTTAAATGCTTGCCCTCTGCTTAATGTCCACGTTTACGCACCATACAATAGTAAACTCTCCACCAATGAACTATAAATAAGTTAAATATATGTAGGAAATAACACTATGAGATTTATATTCCTTGATTTTTATGCAGACCTGGTTTTGTCGCTAATTATGCAACATTTTTCATGTTTCACAACTCGAAGCATCATTGA
Source organism: Diploptera punctata (assembly GCA_030220185.1). NCBI lineage: Eukaryota > Metazoa > Arthropoda > Insecta > Blattodea > Blaberidae > Diploptera > Diploptera punctata. The sequence goes on from JASPKZ010001620.1 coordinate 979,640, forward strand.
GAACGTCGTACAGTTAGGGATGAAACAGGTCTGCATAAAAAATCAAGAAATATGAGGTGAGTCAAAACACCCAACTCAAATATAATTATAAATAAGTTCTTTTGTTTTGTTCAGAATGTTAAACAATTATATATTTGGGGAAAAATTACTAATTCAAAATTAAAATATTTAAGTTATGTAGGTAGAAAATAACACTATGAGGTTTATTTTGATTTTGTTGAGTTGTTTCTTGACTCACCTCATACTTCTTAACTCCCTCGCAGATCTAGATTTTGTCACTGTATTTGTGACATTCTCAATGCTGTTTACGTTCACAACTGAACGTGAACAGCATTGAGAATGTCACAAATACAGTGATGAAATGTAGATCTGCGACGGAGTTAAGATGTCACAAATACAGTGACGAAATCTAGATCTGCGAGGGAGTTAAGAAGTATGAGGTGAGTCAAGAAACAACTCAACAAAATTTAAATATTTATTTTTTCTCTATCACAAACATATTTATTTTAAATAATGTCTTATATGAAACAAACAGCTATACTTAATAATTTGTATTGCTGAATTCATTCTCTTTACAGTGAAATCAGGTTTTTATTTAAATGATTGGAGTATCTGTGAATGGTTGGCCCAACTTTTAATGTTGTTTACCGAGTGACTGTGTGTGTGGGTGGGTGTAAATAGCATGAAGGGATCTTGTAGTCTGTGGCAAAACTATAGCAACATGTTCGTTAATACTAATAGTAATGGTTTGTGTCATTTTTGTCTCAGGTTTGTTATTCTTTTTAATTCTACCCATGTTGTGTGTGTTTTTTAAATGCAGGCACTGTACAGCAATGATACACAGTTCATCTGGCTGTCTTCAAAATCATGTTCATATTAAAAAAAAATATTAGAGAAACTGTACAATTTCTTAAGTCTAATTTCTACGCTATTTCTTGATATGTCTTTTAATTCCAAAAATTGTTAGACTTATTCGTTTAATCTTGTTCTTAATTTTACTTCCTTTTTCCATCCTAGTTTATACAGGGTGGAAGTAATATAAGTGCATTTACTTTCTAGAAATTAACACTTTTAAGGTATTATTTATTTAAGTTAACAAATAAGTGCATTTATTTTAAGTACATATTCCTTGAGTGAAATTAAGAAAAAAAGGAAATATTTCACATGTGACAAGTAATTTTTTACCAACCATGTGCATGCGCCAACAGACGTGAAGAGGTTTACACTATGAAATCACGGGGTGCAGCCAACATTTATACAATATTTGAACTCGCTTTGCCAATGAACCTGAAAGGTAACCTAACGCAATTTAAGTACTCTAACCTGTGAAAGACCAACCTAAAAGCTAACCTGAAGCAATTTAAATATTCTACCGAACTCGATAAATATGTACCTTACAGGTCTAATATTTACTTGCAAGGAACCTAAACAACTATTACATGCTGAAATCTACGTTGAAATTTCCCTCAGAGAAGCATTGTAATCTACCAAGAAATGATTTGCCATCTTTAACTGCAAGGCATAGAAATCAAATAAAAAATCCAGCAATGGCAACTCACTGTGCGAAGCTGATAGACTCCCTGCATGAGTAAAATGGAGTGCAGTAAGGCAGGACATGATGCAGATGGCAGTTTATGAGGGTTATCCAGTCTGCCAATTCAGGAGTTGTATTACTTTCGCGAGTTTAAATGAGAGATTTGACTCTGAATTTTAGTGCCTTGTAGTTAAAAGTGGCAGATTTTTTTTGGACATGCCCTTAGTACTTCATAACATTTCTCTGAGAGAAATTTCAAGGTAGGTTTTGGCATGCAATGGTTGACAGTTCCCTTGTCAGATAATTAAATGCAAAGAACAGAAATGTTTTGCTCCTTTGCTGTTTTCCAATAAAATTGATAATTTTTGTATAAATTAAATTAAAACTTCTCACTTTGGAATAAGAAATAAGGGATATTGCAACATCACAAACTGCAGGTAAGAGGTGGTCTTGCATTCATTGATCCCATAAGCAACTGTTTATGTCACGTCACAAGAATCATGGGCGTCTTAAATGTGCTGTTGCAATTTTCAGAAAGTTTGGTCTTAATTATTTAATTGTTTAATCGCAAAATGAAAGATGTTTGTTTTATAGTAATATAAGACCTCCTCGAAATAGTGCACTTATATCCCTTTCACTTGCGTATTTTCCTGTGGTAAATAAAATCAAAATCTCATACATTTTGGACTGCAAAATATATAGTTTTCAGAAAAAGAAATATTTTCATACAGAAATCTATTCATGCATAACTTTATAATGATAGCAAATATTGGTCTGAGTTTCTCACAGTATATAGGAAATGTGAAATGTAACAAATTTTTCCTTTAGTATTTTATTTTAGGAAGTGATATTTTGAGGTTATTTTAATTAAATTATTGGAAAAAGTTCACTTTAACTTACCTGATATATTTCCAAAGTCCTATAGAGCAACAGTGCGCCTGCACCGGAGTTTATAGAGCCAGCGATAACCCACCATCGAACAACATATTGATTTTATTGTTGTTTCAATTATCTTTTTTTTTGTTTTATATATTTAGACACTTTTAAAATGTAATGAACCTAAAAGCTAACTAACTAACTCACACTTAACCTAATTCAATTACTCTAACCTAGGTTGGATCCCATGAAACGCCCTTTTTTTCACTCCTTAATAATTATAAACATTGATAACCCACTGGTTCCAACTATATAATATACTATATTTAATATTGTTAATTTTTTATTTCACTCACCTCATACTTCATAACTCCTAGCATACCCAGAGTTTCGTCACATCCTTTGTGACATAAGTATGAGGTGAGTGAAATAAAAAATAAACAATATTAAAAAACCTCATAGTGTTATTTCCTATCTACATAACTTAATACTATATTTAAATTGATATTGGGAAGTAAACATTATGAGGTTATATCACTATTGTATAATATACTATCTGGAGAAAATAGCAAGTCACCATCACAATATGTGTATTTGAATAAATACTTAGCAATTCTAAAATTAAGTTATAAAAATTGTTTTAAATATTTTAAAAGTTATTAAATACAGAAGAATAGTTATAATTCACAACAATAAACTGAAAAATCAAGGGTAAGTGTTTCTATACTTAGAATCAGTACTTCGTATGAATTATTTTGGTAATCTTTTTACATCTATTATTATTTTAATATTATTATTGAGCCAAATTATTTTTAGTCTGTACATCTTACTACAATATTAATGTTGATTTGTTCTTGAACATGTTTAGATTATATCATAATCATCAGCATCTTGCCCAGACTGGACAAATCAACATTAATATTGAGGTAAGATGAACAGACTAAAAATATTAAGGTAGAATATGTTTATCACTCACCTCATTGTTCTTCTTATTTGATTATAAACTAGTTTCGGAACATAGTTTCTGTTCCATCCTCAGTATCATCACGACCGTTGTTCTGTCGTCTTGAAGAGTTGTCCTTCTCTCCTTCCATTGGCTGACTGAATGGAAGGAGAGAAGGACAACTCTTCAAGACGACAGAACAACGGTCGTGATGATACTGAGGATGGAACAGAAACTATGTTCCGAAACTAGTTTATAATCAAATAAGAAGAACAATGAGGTGAGTGATAAACATGTTCTACCTTAATGAATATACCTCATAGTGAGAATTCCTAAAATAAGTAATTTTAAGACTAAAAATAATTTAATTTTCCTTTAGTGTTTTTCAATAAATATACATAATACGCCACTGCGATGTTGCCAATTTAGTGTAACATTAGTAAAAATATTTAATATTGGGAAGTGATATTTTGAGGTTATTTTAACATTGAGGTAAGATGATCAGACTAAAAATAATATAATCAGTAAAAATGTTTATTTTATTTTTTTTTTAATTTAAATTGTGCTAAAGCAGATCATGGGGATCAGAAAATACCAAAGGAAAAAGTTGTTCAATTTGATGTCTCTTAGGCTATGTATTATGTGAAACTCAGACCAATATTCATTACCATTATGAAGTAATGTACCAACAAATTTCTCTAAGCATAGTATGTAATGATGTTGAATCTGCAGTTAACTCATTTTTACAAAAAATGCAGAAAAGGGATTTTTAGCAATGACCAATTCAATTACTTATGAAACAGAACTGTACATTATAGAAAAAAAACATAATTGTTCAATGTCAGTTTGACCTTAAGCTCTTTTTTAATCTTAACATCTATACCCAATAATTAAAACATTTTGTCTGTTCATTCTTACCTCTTAGAGTTGTTTTTGTCGAACATATGTTTCAGAGCTTCTTAGCCCCATCATCAGCAATTACAGACTGAATTTTCTCATGTTGTCGGCCCTGATTCTTGATTTCTGCTTTCTTTGCCTCTGGTCCAATGAATTTACTAATGAGGTTCCTTTCTGCGGGAATTTCAAAGTTGATAATTCTGTCATTGTTTCTTTCTATACAGAAGAACAAGGAAAGAATTATGAACTTTGAAATTCCAGCAGAAAGGAACCTCATTAGTAAATTCATTGGACCAGAGGCAAAGAGAGCAGGAATAAAAAAATCGGGGACGACAACATGAGAAAATTCAGTCTGTAATCGCTGACGATGGGGCTAAGAAGCTTTCAAACATATGTTCGACAAAAACAACTCTAAGAGGTAAGAATGAACAGACAAAATGTTTTAATTATTAAACAAACCTCTTTTAGTTTCAAGAAGAAGTAATTGAGGTTAGAGTGAGTCATTTTTGTTAGCTTTTTAAGCTAAATTGAATAAATAGGTTTCATTAAGGATCTGGGCTGAACAGCAGTTATGGTTACCCTTGATTTTTCAGTTTATTGTTGTGAATTATAGCTATTCTTCTGTATTTACTAACATTTTTTAATATTTTAAACTTTTTCAAACAATTTTTATAATACTATTTGATAATTTTTAAGTATTTGTTTAAATATGAAAATCACAAGATTGTGACACTGTTAGACAATATTGTGATGCTGACTGCTATTTGCTCCACAGAGTATATTACTTAGTCTATGATTTTTTGATCGCTGGTTTGGGTTATCGCTGGTTAGATCAGTGTTAGGGAGTGATAAGTAAATGTACACCCATTTTTAATAAACGTTTGGTAATTTTAATATTATTAATATATTTGTTTAACATAGGTTTGGGGATTTATTGCAAAGATTGGTCATTTAAATTTCAGAGCGATAATCGATATGTGATTCGATGGTGGATTACCGCTAGCTCTATAAACTCTGGCGCATGCGCACTGTTGTTCTATAGGACTTTGAAAATATATCAGATAACCTAAAGTGCTGTTTTTCCAAGGATCTGTGAGGTTTCATAAATAATTTTTTTTTCTTTCTATTTTCCTCTAGAGCTAAATTTTTTCTCTTTTGTTATTAATTAAGTTATTACTATTCTCACCTTGTTCATTTTTGTGAACTTTGTCCATTTCCAATGAATTCATTTTTAAGATCACATAGTCCTAAATTTTATAAGTTAACACAAATTTTTAAAGATCTGATACAGGAATTATAAGATGTTAAGAACTAACACACATTGGAAAAAAATATTCAACAATACTTTTGGCAATAATTCTTTTTTTTTCCCCCTTCTATTTCCCAAACATTTTTGTATGTATATTTTAAACTGTTACAACCATAATATAGCTGTCATTGAATGGGGATTTCAAACTGTTAATATAGTCTAACAATTATGGCCAAAACAAACAAAGATAACAGCTCCTGAATTGTATTTCAAACTGTTACAGCTATAACATATGAAGATAACTACTATTGCATGTACTATTGAAATTATTATTGAATGTACAATTGAAACTGTTACAGCCATAAACATATGAAGATAACTGTTATTGCTATCTGGTTGCCTGATCTCTGAATTGACGTAGGATAGAATGATATTAGTAAAAACTCTTGTGCATAACCTGAGAAATAAAGTAGCTTTCTAATGTGTCTGTGAAAAGGTCCCAGACCTGTGGCGCTCGTTTCCTTTTAATTTGATTGCTGAACGTAAGAAGCTAGTACATATATATATGTTCCAACATATTTTGTACTGTACATACTCTGATATGCATGTTATCTATTCTCAAGGGTATACATAACTATATAATATACTGTACATATTATTATATTTCAGTGCCATTTTTTCCCACCCCTGCTGTTTTTTCTCCCCATTACATACCTTCGCCCATAACCCCCCTTTTCTCCCTCTTGTTTGTAAATGTTTGCATTGTTAAAAAAAATTAAAAATTCTAAAATAAAGCCTATAATTTCCATGTGTAATTGTCTTATAAATAGTTGAAGTTCCCTTTCTATTTATTCCTATGAACCTCTCAACACGTGTTTGAATATAAATATACATGCAGAACAGGATATTGAAGAGAATGATATACAGACAGCAGAAATATTATTCACAGAACCAAGTACATTAGAGGCTGAAATGGCAATACAACAATTAAAGATGTATAAAAGATCCAGTTCAGATGGGATCCCAGCAGAACTGATCCATCAGAACATCAGTTGCTTAGTACGATTTGGGGAAAAGAGCCTCTTCCAAGTAAATGTAAAGGATCAATTATCATACCACTCTATAAGAAAGGAGATAAAACCTCTTGCAACAACAAAAGGGCATCTCAGTACTTTCAACTAGATAAAAAAATTCACAAATATATTAGTATCCAGACTTATTCCCTATATTGATGATGTAATCATCAATGTGGATTTAAAATAAATATATCAAATTTTTAGTAAAAAACAGATTGTAGAAAGGAAACCGATATAAATAACAAACTAAATAAGTTTAATTATATAACAGGGCCCAAACAGTCCTCGAAATCATATGACCATCATCATCCTTATCATTATCATCATCATCATCCTTCACCGGTGTGGAAAGCAACGGGAAGCTACCACACCTACAATTCCCTAGTAAAGCTGCAAGCATAGCATGAAAATGCTATGATTGCAGAGAAGGACCTGCCTTCGGGCAGAATTACTATGGATGGATGGATATAACAGGAACACTAAAAAGAACTTTGAAAAATTAAGCCAGAAAAGACTCTATAATGAAATTATACAAGACAATGGCAGTTTCTATTATTGCTTACAGATCCGAAACATGGACAGCGACAACACAACAACCTGCCAGAATACAAGCTGCTGAAATGAAATGCCTCAGACCAATAGCAGGATATCAAAGAACAGACAAAAAACATAACACAGAAATAAGACAGCAACTAAAAATAGAGGAATTAATCACAACAATAGTGAAATAGACAACAAACTGGAAAGAACACTTAGCAAGGATTACTGAGAGCAGAATACCAAAAGCAGCATACAACTATTTACCAAGAGGAAGAAGAAGTTTGGGAAGACCAAAGAAAAGATGGAAAGAGCAGCAATTTGGAGCCGGAACAGGTTAACAAAAAGCCTAAACCGTGATGAAGAAGTAGAAAAGAAATGGGAATGTAATGCACTGTGCATCAGCTATATGCAGACTTCAAAGAGGCATACAATTCAATTAAGAGGCAGAAGTTATATAGTATCTTTCTAGAATTCAGAATTCCTAAAAGGTTAGACTTATTTGAATATATCCAAATGACACAAAGAAAAGAGTGCTTGTAGGAAAGTAGTTTTCAGATACTTTTGAAATCAACAATGGATTAAAGCATGGAGATGCACTATCTCCTCTGCTATTCACAGGTCATAAATTATTTAGAGGATAAAGATGGCGTACAACTCAATGATGTTAATGAGCTGTTTATGTTGATGATATAGTCTTATTAGATGATAGTAAAGATATACTAATGGCCAATACACACATTATATTGACTTACACTAGGAAATTGGGGCTGGAAGCAAACATCAATAAAAGTAAATATATGGTCACAAATAGATATACATTATATAATGGAAATGGACAGTTAATTACAAATGAGGGAAATTTTGAAGAAGTGGTTGGATTGAAAAATCTTACTTACTTGCTCACTGTCACTATCGAACCCGTAGGTTCATGGCCGCGCGGACATAAGCTCTCCATACATCCCTATCCTCAGCTAATGCTTTCTCATTCCCTGTATAATCTACTTCCCTCAAATCCTAGTTAATGTTATTCTCCCACCTCATTCTTGGTCTACCAACTGGGCGTTTTCCCTCTGGCTTTCCTACAAGAAACCTCCATGCAAGTCTTTCATTTCCCATACGTGCAACATGTCCTGCCCATCGCAGTCTACGAGACTTAACTGTTCTTATTATATCTGGCTTCCTATAAAGACCAACTCTTTCAAAAAACGTTAAACTGAAAATATATAAAACTATTATTCTACCAATTATATTATATGGATGCCAAACATGGACTCTTACTTTAAGGGAGGAAATGAGATTACGAGTTTTTGAGAATAAAGTTCTTAGGAAAATTTTTGGACCAAAGAGAGATGAACAGACAGGTGAATGGAGAAGACTACATGTCTTCTCCATTCACCTGTCTTCTCCATTCACCTGTCTGTTCATCTCTCTTTGGTCCAAAAATTTTCCTAAGAACTTTATTCTCAAAAACTCGTAATCTCATTTCCTCCCTTAAAGTAAGAGTCCATGTTTGGCATCCATATAATATAATTGGTAGAATAATAGTTTTATATATTTTCAGTTTAACGTTTTTTGAAAGGAGTTGGGACATCAAGAGTCTCTGCAATGCATAATAGCACGCATTTCCAGAATTGAGCCTATGTTTAATTTCTTTGTGCATCACATTCCTATTTGTGATTATTGTTCCTAGGTATTTGAATTCAGCCACTTCCTCAAAATTTCCCTCATTTGTCATTAGCTGTTCATTTCCATTATATAATGTATTTCTACGTGTGACCATATGTTTAGTTTTATTGATATTTACTTCCAGTTCTAATTTCTTAGTGTTACTCAATAGTGGGATTGAAAAACCTAGTAACAATAATTACAAAAAAAGAATGAGGTTGTAGAAAGAAATTAAATAACATAAGCTCAATTGTGGAAATGCATGCTGTTATATATTACAGGACTCTCTTGTCAACCCAACTTCTCTAAAGAAATTAAAATATATAAAATTGTCATTCTTCCAGTTATCTAGATGCAAAATCTGGACTCTTACTTTAAGGGAGAATTTGTAAATAAAGATCTTAGAAAAATATTTAGACCAAAGAGAGAAAAAAAAGGTGAATGGAGAAAACACTACATAACAGTGAACTAAATGATATTTATGACAAACTAGATATAATAAAAGAAGTTATGTCTTGTAGACTATGATAAACAGAACATGTGACATGAATGGGGAATGAAACAAGGGCATGGAAGTACCTTGTAGGAAAACCAGACTAAGGGTCGAATGTTTGAACGCATTAGACAGTAAAAGGTGTTCTCTGCTGAAAAAGTTTTATCCAAAATACATTTTACTTACTCGGAAATCTATTAATGCGATAATAATTGTAAGCTACCTGACGAAGTACCTTAAGATCATAGCTCAAGATAGAAACTTATCGTGAAAATCCCGAAGGGAACCGATGGTAACCGATGTAGTTTGAAACCTTTGCAGCTTTATCCAAGATGTCGGACCTTGAAGACTTGATCATGTTTTCGGTATACGCGGGGAAGAGGAATTTGATAGAGTCTACTAAAGAATTCAACTGGAAGAACAGGAGAATCGGCGTAATATTGCGCGACGCAGACGTCGTTGTATACGGTATTATTTGCGGGACACAAGCGTAAATGCGTTCCTCTATAGCAGACGAAAATAACGGAAGTGGTTTTATCGCTGAGAATTCTGGGTAATTCGTTGCCAATATTACGAAAACGTCAACTTTCATGCATGACCGGTAAGTCGGCCGTTAATTCGATCTCAGCAATTGCTCACGGTGAGTCAGCTCACCAGTGATTGGAAGTAATTTGAGTAGAGACTAATGTATTTGCATGCGACGCTAAGTGTGCAGTAGGTGATCAAAGAATGAGGTGGAAGACTAACATTAACCATGATTTGAGAAAGTTAATTATACAGGAAAAGATTGGAAAACATTAGCTCACGATAGGGATGTATGGAGAGCTTATGTCCACGCGGCCATGAACCTATATAACTGTTGCTATCTTTTTGACCGTAACTAATCGCTTGAATAGGAATCCGGGGTTAGTTCTGTAGAGTCGCAGCAATCTGTTTTCACTGCATCATTTGTCTCATATTTTATCAATCTGTCAAATTCTAGATCACGAAACTCCGCTAAATGCCTTGTTAAAATATGAAATACAAATAACTTTGCACATATGGTTCAGTTCTGCATTCTGTAGTAGCTTTTGAGGGATCTATGTTGTATGGTGCGGTAAGAGGGGAGAGTGAGTTGCAGGTACTGCCAGTAACTACACTCGGTTTTGAAAACATAGTTGTTACTACACGTTGATTTTTTTATCTACTAGTCATGTGTTATTGAATACTTATGTTTTCTCATATGTTTGGAGTGTTTATCATAGAATTGTGTTGTTTTTATAACTATTTATTTTATTAATATTATGAAAATTTTTTTTGCATGGCTACTGCTTCCTTCCCCCACTCGGCAATGTTCGCTCCTGCCACATTCGCCAAGACGGCTACAGTTACCAGAACTGGACTATATTTAAGGGACGCAAAAAGCTATGCAACTCTTCAATGCAAAAATAATGTCAATAATCGCATATGGGATAGATATAGTTTGAGAACATCTGAAGAGAAATGACTTAAAATTCTGGGAAAGCGTCAAGGCCTCCTATCTTAAGAAAATTCTAGCAGTCTCTAAATTCACTACCTCAAGACTGGTCTATGTACTAGCAAGAGAACAGTTCTTCCTGGAAGACCTCAGAATGCGCTACTACCTGCCATCCACTAAAGCTTACGAACAACAGATGCAAGAGAGAAGACAGAAGCAGGATGCCATTCCTGAAGAATTCTACGGTACGCCTGCCATGATAGATAGGAGCTGGTGTGGAACTAAGGCACCAGATGCAGTCCACAAAGTGTGTGTGAATGTCACTTTACCATCAAATCGAAGACAGCTGCAGATGTAAACTGTGCGGACTAAAGTGTACAAGGTATCTTCTGGAATTGTGTTCCAAAGTGACAATGTCATTAGCGCAATACGCCAATTAATTAATTTTGCACGATTGTGCGCAATTATATTATTATTATAATATAGCCTTTGAAAAAAAAAGAACATCAAACCCGAAATAAGAGACCTCTGAACAAAAATGTTAGGCTCTTGCGTGCCTAGATTTGAATTGTAAAGCTTAGATGTAAAAGAGTACCTTTAAACAAAATACCGACATTTCCTAAATTTTTTAAAGACAAAATTGAAGCAAAATGTTGCATTATTTGTGAATATTTTATATGCCTGGAGTCCACCCAGGCTATACTCATTTTATTTCGTTGGGTGAAAAAATGGGCAGCCTAAATTACGTGAACATCAGGAAATGTTGGCTATTCTGTTTGAACAGTAAAACTGTTACAGGATTGATGATCGGGGCAAGAGGATTCTTAGCTAAATTATGAAATTCCTTAGATTTGGACAGAGTGTGTCTTTCTAAAATTGCCATAGCTGCATTAGAGGATCAATTTCAATTTTAAGAAACAATCTTACAAAATTTGTACTTTATACGGGGTGAATCATAAATGTGGCTATACGTTTGATCGCGTTGTGTGATGAAAATATTACTATTACAGGAAATATGAAATTACCGTTGAAAAGGCAATTATTCAAATTACAACAATGGAATAAAATAAAACAGTGTAGAATTTACGTCATTAGTCAAAATGGCGTTGAATATGCAACAGCAAATTACAATAGCTGCATGGGCAATAACGTATGCTAATGATCGTGAGGCCACAAGACGGACAAGATGTGAATTTAACGTAGCATTGCAGCCGTCGACTGTGGGGAAGTGGAGAAAACGACTGCTGGAAACGGGAAGGATGCAGAAAATCAAACCTCCTGAAAGGCCTCGCATTAGCACGGATGCAGAAACGACGAAGATAATTGTAGAGGCGTTCGACGCTAGCCCACAAAAATCAACCCGCCAAGCTGCACCTGAGCAGTGATTTATTTTGTTTTGTTCTATTGTTATAATTTGAAGGATTCCCTTTCCAATGATAACATCATAGTTCCTTTATTAATAATATTTTCGTCACAAATTGCGATAAAACGTATAGCCATATTTCTAAATCACTCTGTAGAATATATTTTAATATACAATTTGAAAATTTTTAATGTATCTCATCAATTTCGAAAATTAATTGCCTGTATCACTTTGTCCTTGTGGCAATCCTCTGATGAGGAAAGTTTAAATATGGTAGGTGGACTCATGGAATAGATTTTCCTCGTACTGTACTCTCTACCCTTTCGCTAGCATATAGAGACGTAAGGATTCGGTAGTTCATTAACTCGCCACTGCGACTCATGGCTTGGATGTACGGTACATATCTTCGCATCATGTTCATCAGCGAACGTGTTTATCGAGTGCATCGTTACTGTGAAATTAAAAAAGTAGAATTATAATAGTACATTACGGTACCAGTAATTCTTTTGTGTACAATTCCGTAAATAACAATACGAAGTGTGTTGTGGTTTAAAACTATTGGAAAAGCAGTACTTACTATTTTTATGATATTCAATGGTCAGTAATTTAATATTTTATTATTAAATTTAAAAATGTGTTACGGACTTACAAAGGCAGCGTAATTGCAGAGAAATAACTACAAATATGGTAAGTATTAGCTTGTTTTACTTTTTCATAAAATAATTATTGAATGTGCGGTCACCAGGCTCTGAAGCAATGTCAGTAGGTCCTAATATAACGAAGTGTCAGATTTTTACCATAGACATTATTACCGATGAACTGCAATAACAGCCAGCACTGATATCCGAAGTAGCGTCTCTGCTTCAGAACCAGATTGTTGGTGACTTGATCCATGATTGATACCATTTTTGGGCTGAAGAAAAGTCAGTAGCTGGTTTCATACCATATTGAAGGGCGGTTGTATTTGCGAAGTATGTACAGTAATTGAAACAAATTTTAGTTGTAGAAGGTTTCCCCTTTGTATCGTGATTATTTTTTTTAGCAGGAGTAGGTTACTTTAAAAACCTAACCTTATTTCATTAATTAAAATCATGTAGATTTTTAGTGCAGAATGGTAGTATGCAGTTATTCGTAGAATATTTTGTCCAAAGAAAGTAAAGAGAATACCGGAAAATTGAATGAAAAGCTGAGACAGAAATAACCTAAAAACGTCATATTAACAATATGTATCGTTGAAAGATAAGCTATGAATAATGGGTAGTCTATAACTTACGGAATACGCCAAAACGTAAAGATAAAAACGTATATCAATTTTAAACTTAAAAATCTAACCAAAATAACTCACTCTAACCTTATATTTGTCCATTTTGTATAGCATTTACTTCATAATTGATAAACTGTCATTTGCACTGGAATAGCCAAATCTAAAACTGGCTCAACTGCACTTCTACTAGCACTTGATTTTTCAGTCAACTATAGCTCTTCTTCTGTATTTACTAACATTATTTAATATAAACTTTTTCAGACAATTTTGAAGTATTTATTTAAATATGCAAATCACAATATTATGACACTGTTAGATAATATTGTGATGCTAACTGCTATTTTCTCCACAGAATATATTAGTATCTGATTTTTGTATCGCTGTTTTGGGTTATCGCTGGTTGGATCAGCGTTAGGGAGTGATAAGTAAGTGTACACCAATTTTTAATAAACGTTTGGTAATTTTAATATTATTAATATATTTTTTAAACATAGATTTGGGGATTTATTGCAAATAACGGTCATTTAAATTTCATAGCGACGGATAGTAATCAAGGATGATAATTGATATGTGATTCGATTGTGGGTTATCACTGGTTCTATAAACTCTGGTGCATTCACACTGTTGTTCTATAGGACTTAGAAAATATTTCACGCTAGTTTAAGAGCAGTTTTCTCGACTGGGCTCAACTGCACTTCTACTAGGACTTGATTTTTCAGTTATATTGTTGTAAACTATAGCTCTTCTTCTGTATTTACTAACATTATTTAATATTTTAAACTTTTTCAAACAATTTTTATAACATTATTAGACAATTTTGAAGTATTTATTTAAATATGCAAATCACAATATTATGACACTGTTAGACAATATTGTGATGCTAACTGCTATTTTCTCCACAGAGTATATTACTTAGTCTATGATTTTTCTATCACTGTTTTGGTTTATCGCTGGTTGGATCAGTGTTAGGGAGTGATAAGTAAGTGTACGCCCATTTTTAATAAACATTTCGTAATTTTAATATTATTGATATATTTTTTTAACATAGATTTGGGGATTTATTGCAAATATTGGTCATTTAAATTTCATAGCGACGGATAGTAATCAAGGATGATAATCAATATGTGGTTCGATTACCCATGTCGACAAAATTTACAGTGTTGATAGAACCGCATAGTAGCTGCCTTAAAAAAGCCGCATTCTATGCAGATTTATTCGTTCGTTCTTGATTCTTGTTCTATAGGACTTTGAAAATATTTCACGCTAGTTTAAGTGCAGTTTTTCCAATTAGAAGATGGGCTCAACTGCACTTCTGCTAGCACTTGATTTTTAAGTTGTTGTAAACTATAGCTCTTCTTCTGTATTTACTAACATTATTTAATATTTTTTCAGACAATTTTTATAACATTATTAGACAATTTTGAAGTATTTATTTAAATATGCAAATCACAATATTATGACACTGTTAGACAATGTTGTGATGCATACTGCTATTTTCTGTTACTTAGTCTATGATTTTTCTATCGCTGTTTTGGGTTATCACTGGTTGGATCAGCATTAGGGAGTGATAAGTAAGTGTACACCCATTTTTAATAAACATTTAGTAATTTTAATGTTATTAATATATTTTTTTAAACATAGATTTGGGGATTTATTGCAAATATTGGTCATTTAAATTTCATAGCGACGGATAGTAATCGAGGATGATAATCAATATGTGGTTTGATTATGGGTTATCGCTGGCTCTATAAATTCTCGTGCATGCACACTGTTCTATAGGACTTTGAAAATATTTCATGCTAGTTTATGTGCAGTTTTTCTGAAGACTGTACTGAACAGTACATTACCTTTCCCTTCATTTTCCACAGTATATTCTTGTAATACTGCTACTCTAGTACTTCTTCTAACTTTACTAACATTTTGTAATATTTTAAAAATTTTTGAACGTTAGTTTTAACATTCTTTTACAATTTTTACGTATTTATTTATTTACGAGAAACATGGTAATATTATGACATTTTTAGACAATATTGTGATACTACTGTAGATATTTTCCCTCTTCCAATGTTGCCACAATCAACAACTCAATTACACTATTTTTAATGTTTTATTTTAGGAAGTAATATTTTGAGGTTCTTTTAATTATTTTGAGTCTGTTTATCTTAACTCAATATTAATGTTGATGTCCACCGCTGTGGTCTCGGGGTAGCATGCTGCCTTGTCACGCAGTGGGCCTGGATTCGATCCCCGGTCGGGACAGTTTTTCTGGGTGAGGTTTTCATCAGGGTTTTTCCTCACCTGTAAGACAAATGTCAGGAAAACTTTAAGGCCCAAACGGTCACCGAAATCATATGGCCATCACAATTATCATTCATATTCATCTTATGTTAAGCATAGGTTTAGGGACTCTCCTGGCGCACCATTATCATCATCACCCATCATATCATCGGGGCAACATAACCCTGCCTTCCAGGTGCCCCAACCTCAGAAGTGGGTTACAAGTACGCCATGCTAGGAGAGAAACCAGGAATGTCGAAAGACAAACCTGGGGCATTTGAAGAAAAAAAAATAATGTTGATTTATTTTTGAACATGTTTCGATTGGACTCCATTCATCTTCAGCATCTTGCCCAGACTGATTGGAGATATATTGTAAACCCTGGATGTCGATGTCAGCTCCCTCCTGTGGTTGGCCAAAGAACCTCCAAACGAGGCCACGTTCCGTTGGTATTTTGAAATTCATAATTCTGTTTTTGTTCTTCTGAATATAAATTTTTTCCAAATAGTCAGCTCTTTTGTATTTTCTAACTGTTTTAATTATTTAGTGTCCGAATTTATATTATGTTTTTCAGACCAAACATGAGCAGCAACTTCTTATGTGTTCTTTGGTTCTAATTTGTAGGTTTCTTTTTGTTTTTTCTATACCAGTGTATATATATATATATTTTTTTTTTTCTTGTGCCATATATATATATATATATATATATATATATATATCTTTATCTTTTTACTACCCGTACATTCAATTTGATATATTCCTGATTTTATTATCAAATTGAATGTATGGGTTATGAAAATATATAGGTAAAACAAAATGAAACATACAAATTAGAACAAAGGAACACATAAGAAATATTAAAAATGGGGAAATAGAAAAATCTGCATTTGCTGCTCATGTTTGGTCTGAAAAACATAATATAAATTCGGACATTAAATTATTAAAACAGTTAGAAAATGCAAAAGAGCTGACTATTTGGGAAAAAATCTATATTCAGAAGAACGAAAACAGAGTTATGAATTTCGAAATACCGACGGAACGTGGTCTCGTTTGGAGGTTCTTTGGCCAACCACAGGATGGAGCTGACATCGACA
Source organism: Diploptera punctata (assembly GCA_030220185.1). Taxonomy (NCBI): domain Eukaryota; kingdom Metazoa; phylum Arthropoda; class Insecta; order Blattodea; family Blaberidae; genus Diploptera; species Diploptera punctata. The sequence continues at coordinate 996,367 of JASPKZ010001620.1, forward strand.
TCCAGGGTGTGCAATATAAATCCAACCAGTCTGGGCAAGATGCTGAAGATGATTAGGATCCAATTGAAACATGTTCAAGAACAAATCAACATTAATGTTGAGGTAAGATAAACAGACTCAAAATAAAATAATACACTATTTTTGTTAGGTTGATATTATGGAACATTTTTGGACCAAAGAGAGACAAACGTACTGGACCAAACACTTATCTTGAAACTTTTTTCTTAAATGAATCAATCATATCTTTGTGTCCTTGTGTAAAAAGGTCCATGTTTCACTTCCATATATGATAAAGCTGCAAAGCAGTATCTTGTAGTTTGTTATTCATTCTTCGTAGAGTGTTTTCTTCATTGACATATATAATTCAATGGATTTCCCCTTTTCTTGGATGGTTACAAACATTTGATGAAGAGAAATCTGTCATAAGACCAGTTCTAACATATGGTTGTGAATGCCGAACAGAAACTCAAAAAACAAAACCAATAAAACAACCAAAATGAAAGTTTTAAGGAAAATCGCTGAGAGAGAAAATTCACAGCTCTGTTATTAGAGAAGAATGTGAAATTGAACCTATAAACCTCTGGATAAATGATAGAAGACTAAATTGGAACGATCACATAGATAGAATGGAGAACAGTAGATTAGTGAAGAAAGTACGTGACTGGACACCTCAGCAGAAAAGGCCTTTAAGAATACCACAACTACGATGGAAGGACGTCACCATACCCCGGACCTGTAGTGAATGAACATGCAACAAGCTGCCAGCTTTCATGCGTAGAAGAAGAAGAAGATATTATTTTTCAATGACTCCTTTTGGACCTGATAAATATGTATTTCATCTAATTCCTCTTCTTTGTGATTAATTCCTCTAACATTCCAGGTGGCATATGTGAACATACTTTGTTTTTTTTTTTTGCATATAAACTAAATAAAATTTTAAACCCTCAGGGGTCCTCATCTAGGGGATATGTGGATGGCGACCACAAGGTGCCCAAGCTGAGCAAAACATTGCTTCCACTTACTTGTGTTTTGCTCCTTACTTTTATCTTTAACCAATCTGGTATTTCTTCCTTTTATAGTACCAGATCCCTCTCTTTACTTTCCTGTGCAGTCTCCCTTGCCTGACCTCTTGTTTTCTTCGACCCTGATGGTATTAGAGTATTCGAGGCTGAAGGGTTCATTTCTGTCTTTCCTATATCTCTTTCTTTTAACCTCGTGGACACTCACCTTGAAAGCCCACATAAGCTGCATGTTCAGGTGCAGCCCCATTACAACTTATAGCATAAGCATGCAATGAATTCATGTCATCAGCTGAGGCTGGATACATGTAATGAAGAAGGAAGTAAATAAAATTTTAAAAGACTTCGTGATGGAAATTTCAGTACAAAAGTAAAAAGGTAATGGCATTCTTAGGAGAAGATCTAATCATAAATAAGGTAATACACAATAACCAATGCCTCGAACAAGTATAAAATTTCATCTATTTAGGTTGTGAAATATCTTACCAAAATGAGAAAGGAAACCACCAAATTTACACAAATCTTATGAATAATAAATCATCTTCTTCTTTTTCTTCATGGTTTAGGCTTATTTACTAGCCTATTCCGGCTCCAAATTGCTGCTCTTTCCATCTTTTCTTTGGTCTTCCCAAACTTCTTCTTCCTCGTGGTGAATAGCTGTATGCTGCTTTTGGTGTTCTATTCTCAGTCATCCTTGCCAAGTGTTCTTTCCAGTTTGTTCTGTATTTCTCTATTGTTGTGTTTAATTCCTCTACTTTTAGTTGTTATCTTATTTCTGTGTTTTGTTTTTTGTCTGTTCTTTGATATCCTGCTATTGGTCTGAGGAATCTCATTTCAGCAGCTTGTATTCTGGCAGATTGTTGTGTTGTCACTGTCCATGTTTCGGATCCATAAGTAATAAAAGGCACTGCCATTGTCTTGTATAATTTCATTATAGAGTCTTTCCTGGCTTTATTTTTCAAAGTTCTTTTTAATGTTCCTGTTATATAATTAAACTTATTTAGTTTATTTATATCTATTTCTGCTGTATATGTTATTTCGCAACCTAGGAAGTTATATCTTACCACTTGTTCTATTGGTTTATTTTCTAATATTATCTTTGTCTGAACTGGATGAGCGACTTTGAAGGCCATTGTTTTTTATTTTTTATTTTTGTGAGGATATTTCCATGTTGTATTTTTTTTATATTCCATTTAGTTTATATAGTTTATATAGTTCGTCCTCTGTTTTTGCTATTAAAATCTGATCAATTGCAAAGGCTACTGTTTTTATTACTATATTTCCTAACTTAATTCCCCCAGTCGTCATTTGCTTCCATGATCTTATCATCTCGTTGAAATAAATGTTGAAAAGAGTGGTTGATAGTTGACAACGTTGTCTAACTCCTCCTGTTAATGAATAATAAATAATACATTAAAAGCTAAGTGATTAAAAAATCCACAAGAATAAAAATGTATAATACTTTAGCACTACCCTCCCTCTTATACGGAAGTGAAATTTGGACATTAAGGAAAAGAGACACGAGCAGAATCAATGCAGCTGGAATGAGATTTCTCAGAAGGACAGCAGGATACACTCTTCTAGATTGAAAAAATAATGAAGAAATTTTAAACAATTAGAAATGGAATCAGTAGAAAAACTCAACAGATATAAATTAAACTGGCTAGACCATGTAAAAAGAATGAATAATTTGTGAATAGCAAAAATGATACAATATAGACCCAAAGGACATCGTTGAACAGGAAGACCTCTTAAAAGATTGCTAGATGGGGTTGAAACAGTGTTATGAACCCAACTGGATTTCTTAGGCTTAAAGGACCTTCGGGACTTGGAAAATCTGGTAGCGTTTATCTAGCCGAGCATTAGTATGAGGATGTACAGTATACATGTTTTGAAATAAACAAATGGAGTCTTATTTTAAACTATTTTATTACTAAGTATAAATAATTAGAAACCCTAAGTAGTCTAGCCCTAAATCTAATCTAAGCCTATATTAAAAACTACAGTACTTTCTTGGGGGGTTGAGAAGAGGGAGTTGTGGAATTTATAAATCTAACCTATTCTACATGATTAAAAATGTTATATCCCTTTTGAAACTTTAATATCCAAACAGTTAAGGTAATTGATTCGTTTTATAAAAGTTACAGACTACATATTAAGAAAAATGGTCGGTGACTTACCCTCCAGCCGTTTACACACACAGACAGACACGAGACCCTCACTTCTCAAGTGTTATATACTCAATTTGACCTCGAAATACCCTAACTGTACTCACTAACATTCCAATGAACTAAATGTAGGGATGTTTACAGTTAGCTTAAGCAAACTTTGCTATGAACTATATTATGTCTAAACTCTATCTCAACAGACTTTGAATGTCTAAAGTCCATCTCAAAAGACTTTGCTTGAATAATTAAAATAATCTATAAAACAATAAAAAATCTATATAAAGGACTATGTATTCATAACAAACAGGTCTACAAAGGCCTAATTCATGATGAATGATGAAGTGATTACTGAAATCAGAGTATTTATATACAAGTAGAATTATTATGAGTTCATTATTTTGACTCACCTCATATTTCTTGATTATTATGCAGACCTGGTTTCGTCACTATTGCACGACATTGTTGATGCTTCCAACTGTCGTTTTGTGGTTGTCCATCCTGTAATTTGATTTCTGCTCCCTCTGCTTGCTGATCGATGAACTTCCAAATCAAATTTGTTTTTCTTCTTCTCCAGGAATTTGAAAATTCATGGTTTTATTCTTATTCTTGCAGATGTACATTTTCTCCCAAATTTGTGAGTTCTTTAGATTTTTCTAATTGTTTTAGTAATTTGGCCTTAGTTTCAATTCTGTGGCTCAACTGCACTTCTACTAGCACTTGATTTTTCAGTTATATTGTTGTAAACTATAGCTCTTCTTCTGTATTTACTCTCATTATTTAATATTTTAAACTTTTTCAAACAATTTTTATAACATTATTAGACAATTTTGAGGTATTTATTTAAATATGTAAATCACAATATTATGACACTGTTAGACAATATTGTGATGCTAACTGCTATTTTCTCCACAGAGTATATTACTTAGTCTATGATTTTTCTATCACTGTTTTGGTTTATCGCTGATTGGATCGGCATTAGGGAGTGATAAGTAAGTGTACACCCATTTTTAATAAACGTTTGGAAATTTTAATATTATTAATATATTTTCTAAACATAGATTTGGGGATTTATTGCAAATATTGGTAATTTAAATTTCATAGTGACGGATAGTAATTGAAGATGAAAATCGATATGTCGTTCAATTTTGGGTTATCGCTGGCTCTATAAACTCTGGCGCATGCGCACTGTTGTTCTATAGGACTTTGGAAATATTTCACGCTAGTTTAAGTGCAGTTTTTTCCTGTGTTTTTCTGACCAAGCTTGCGCAGCTATTGCAGATTTTTATATTTCTCCATTTTTAATATTTCTAAGGTGTTCTTTCAATCTTGTATTTAAGTTCCTTTTTGTTTTTTCTATGTATATTTTTTCACAATCTTTACAATGAATTTGATAAATCCCTGATTTGTTGCCGTCTTCAATATTTTCATTTTTGTTGGTTTTGATTTATTTATTTAAACTGTAATCATTTTTCAGTGTTAATTTAATGTTAAATTTCCTGAAAATTTTTTGAAACTTATTAAATACACACAACAAGCCATCAGGAAAAAATGGAAGTGGGGAGGCCACGTCGCAAGAATACAGGACGACAGGTGGACAATAAAAACAACCATGTGGGACCCGTACACAGGCAAGGGACAGTGCGGAAGACCAAGACGACGATGGGCTGACATCTTCAAAGAACGAGCAGGGGCGCAATGGTCCAGAGTCGCCAGATGCAGGAAAAGCTGGAGAACGATGGAGAGCCAACTGTGTATTAACTAATCACAGAACAGACAGTGTATACAAACCAAATGCTACATCCAAGTCAACTTCTCACCACGGAGTAGCTCACCGGGTGATACTCTCAAATAGAGCTTAACCCAGGGAGGCCTTTGCCCTAAAGGGACATATCAGGCTTTATTTATTTATTTATTAAATACTGAAGGATGGTATGTAAATTTCATGAATTTTTTACCAGTTTTTTTATCTGTCTGAAGAGTACTTTCATTTATCACTTTTTGGTTCTTGAATTTATTTTAATGTTTAGGGTACTTAATTTAAAAGGAGGCAAGTCATGGAAATCAGGACACTGTATATGAATAAAACAGAATGTACAAGTAAGAGAGCTTCTTTATTACTTCTTACAATATTTATCACATGCCAGCTGATTTAAAATCAGACATTATCATCAAAATACTAACACAGATACAAAAAATAATTATCATTCACAATTTCAAACTGTCTGATCATAAAATGAGATGGAATATGAAAGTATACTAATTAATATAATAGTATATACAAATATCATGTTTCTGCTACAGTGTGGCAGTTACTGGATTTCAAGAAAGCTTATAACAGGTCACTAAGCTTCGAGGAAGACCAGTTCTCCGTCTGTAGCACGTTTAATAGCTAAGCACACATATCACATGTTGGAGAATAGGAACTTGACGCTAGTCAGTGTTACCACTTGATACACTACTCTCTGGAAATTGAATGGGGGTTGCGTTTTAGACTTTGTTTCCACAATCCACTAACTGTGTCCTAAATCATTTATTTTATTTTATATCATCGGCTGGCAATCAAAACCTCATAACTCTGTACTTGAAAAGATTTTAGGGGAAAGAAAAACCTTATAACTGTTTGGAAGTAAATTTATATTAATACAAACCACAATATATCCTTATTATATATATATCTTAATATATAAAAATTTTCTGTCACGTTGTTTGTCCGCGATGGAATCCTAAACTACTGAACCGATTTTAATAACATTTTGCACACTGCGTGCAGTTTGATCCAACTTGAGACTTAGGGTAGTTTATAACTAAATTTATAGTCACATTATTGTTTTATTGCAAATTATTTGTTTATTATTTAACAAAGAGTTATAATTTATCTGTGACTTCCATACGATTCTAACAGATGGCGGTGTAATTATCTGTGAGTTCTATATGATTCTAACAGATGGCGGTGTAAGGTAATTGGTTTATTATTTAACAAAGAGAGATCCAGATGGCTGTGCTTTTTGTTGCAACTACGAATTTCAATTGAATTACAAATATTGATTATGTCATAATTTAAGTGTGTTCAGTGTTTATTTTTATTTTCAATATTATTAATTTCGTGTTTAAATATTAGTTTTAAGTAATCTGGCTGAAAGACAGCAACTTAATTAAAATTTTTAACGTATACCTTAACCACAGCAATGCTTGGCCGGGTCTTCTAGTATTTACATATATATTTATTTTACATATTTAAGAACGGTGATAAATGCAAATGAGAAAATGCAGACTGAAATCATTGTTCTTCCTTCACCCATTCTGTCCAGCAAAAATAAGCAAAGCATAGAGATGGTTGGAGGCGTTTTTGGAATCAACTAGTGAAGTGTTTTATGTGGAGTGTAGCATTATATGGTGAAGAGACTTGGACATTACAGCGGAATGAGGAAAAGTGACTGGAAGCTTTTGAGGTGTGGATATGGAGAAGAATGGAGCATATAAAATGGACAGACAAAATAAAAAATAAAAGATTTGCTTATTAAATAATGCCAAAATCTAGATTTTACTCTTGAATGGAGTTACGGGGTTTGATCACCGGCCACAATATGCAAATAGCAAAATGGGTAAAAGTAGAGTAATCAATTGATTTGGTTGAAATTTATCGGAGAACATTTTTATGACAACTCGCCTGATAAATTTCATGTTTTTCATGATACTGCAGTTTCAAACTTAACCACATCCATCTTCAGCCATAACTCTGACTCTATGATGATGGACGTGATTACGTTTGAAACTGCAGTATTTTGAAAAACATAAAATTTATGAGGTGAATTGTCAAAAAAATGTTCTCCGATAAATTTTTAATGATTATACCTCATAATGTTTACTTCCCAACATTAATTTAATATAATGATTTGGTGTTTACTCGATGAAAATCCATGATATAATTAAAGTAGTAAATAAAACTGTTATAGTATTTATTAATTAAATAAAAATAAAACTTAGTTTTATTTGATTTTCATATTTATTAAAATATGTTCAGTGACAGCCGTTTCGGTACACTGTACCTTCTTCAGACATGTTAAATTAAATCATGTCTGAAGAAGGTACAGTGTACCGAAACAGCTGTCACTGAATATATTTTAATAAATATGAAAATCAAATAAAACTAAGTTTTATTTTTATTTAATTAATAAATATGGATTTTCATCAAGTAAACACCAACTCAATTGATTATGTTATAGTATTATTTGAAAAGAAAAAAAATAATGCCTGAACTAGGATTTGAACCTGAGACCTCTATACACTAGTACGCTACCTTTCTGTCTCTTGTAATCCGAAGCAGAGAGCTATCACTCCCAACGTAGAGAATACCAGGTGGTAATGGCATTGGACACATGTCACCCCCTACACTGGCTAGATTAACATAATGGATGTGAGGCTAGCAATCAGCTGATAAGCGAAGGACTTGTGGGCATGTTGTGCCATGGAATTATATACAAATGAAAAAATATTTGAAATAGTTTTAAAAAACTGGTTTTGAAATTAGAGTAGTGTATTTTTAAAAAATAGCGCAATATGAAAAGAAATGGTAACTTTATCAATAATAATTAAGAATGACTTAAATGAAAAAAATAATGTAAGTGACTAGCTTTTTGCATCTTTAGCAATAATTTGACTCACTTAGTAAACAATTTTTCTAATCTTTTTTCCATAATTAATGTAATCTTATTTCAAAATATTAGCATCAAAAAAACATTTGCACTGCTATGCATTGTTGAGGCATAAAGTCTCTTTCTTTTGTCTCTCTCTCTTTTCATAATAAATTAACAATGTGTTAAATAAAAGCTTTTTCTTTCTAATCTTTCTTAAACTTAAATGCTACAATTTCTCTGGCAGGGTTGCAATGTTTGTCATGATGTCACTGAAACCTCTTTGAAAAATACCATAGAAATATGTTTTTCTCTGAAACCTCTTTGAAATATGTTTTTTCTCTGAAACCTCTTTGAAAAATACCATTGAAATATGTTTTTTTTAAAGTTTTAATAACAATTATTGGTATCAATTTTTCTGTAGGGATAGTTCTCAAATCAACAAAATTATTTCTTTTATTCAGAAAAAAGCACATATTTAATATATATATATATATATATATATATATATATATATATATATATATATTAATTTTGTAAATAAGAAAATAAATAAGCAAATAAATAAATAAATAAATAAATAAATATTTCTTAGAAAAATTGTTTACTAAATGTGAGAGTTTGGATGCAGTCTGTTTGGTACAAATTTTTTAGACATTGCTGTCAGCTTCCATATCTGTAGATCGTTTTGTTGATCTTCTGGATCGGACTGATCGTTGAAGCATACTAGATCTGTACATCTCTCCTCTTATAGAAGCCCTGAATGATGCTTGGCCTCCTTGAATATTACCCCTCTGGAAGTTGCTTTGTCCTTTTGTCAGATCTTCCTCACTTACAGTCCTGAAAAAACACATTTTCATTAAGTATTTTATTTTTTGTACAGGAATTGGTTAGTTCATGTTTGTTTCTTTATGTTTTCATGTTACCCAACTTCCTGAACTGTAGGTTACCAAAAGCCAAACTTAGTCTCGATAAAATTTGAAACTAGATACCAGATCAAAAAATTGTTTGTAAACATCTTCAGGCCTATTCTCATTCTAACTCTTTTAATTTTTATTAATGGCATAGCCCATTTTGAGCCATAGCCTCTCCTTTGTTACGAATTACTAGAGCAATTTAATTTTTAGTTACCTTTTTTCCCATAGATGTCATGAGTGGCATGCAATCAACACACCGTCTCAATGAGACATCTGACAGGCAACTAAGGTATTACTAGGACGTTGAGGTTGGTAAATTTTGCTTAGAGGCCTCTTTATTCAGGCTTAAGGATCTTTTATGAGCCTGAAAATCTTCAGACTCGGGACCCACGGCTTAAAGTCCCTCCCGGAGGACCTGCCCCTTGGATTTTTCCATCCTAAAATATTCCATCGACCCAGGCCAGGTTTGAACTGTAACCCTTGGGTCCAGAGGCAAGGAACATAACCACTAGTCCAATGCAGCCAACTAATTTTCCTAATAGAATAAACCAATTATATAGTATTCATTTGTAACTTAACATGTGTTTTTTTATCAGTTTCATCATTAGTTTTGCATTTCAAATCTCGGCATGAAAAAAAAAGACAAATTTTGCTCACAAGCCTCTCTTCTCATGCTTAAGTTTCTTTTACTTGCCATAAATCTACTACAAGGGAACAAAATTTTCAAACCAACACTCATTCTAACTCTTTTTTATAGAGGGGTTCAGTTTTATAATAGAAAGCACGTCTAGAGCATATAATAACAGCAATGCAAGGCAGATCATTGAATTAAATGATGCTTTTTTTCTGTGTTATCTAGAATACTTTTATTTACTTTCCCATTAATTTCATGTCAGATTGAGCCACTGTGAAGTGTGGCCAAGATTAGCTAGTTTTTATTAAGCTAAAGTGAATGTGTAAGGGTGCGTATCTAACATTAACAAAAATACTTACATGCTATTACAAATTTGTATCCACTTGGACAGACAGAGAAAAAAGAAAATAAGTTATGTATAATTTTTAACATTATCAAATGTCACAGAATGATAAAACAGTTATCCCATCTACATAAAAAAGTTGTACTTCAATGGATTCCGGCCCATTGTGGAGTGACAGGCAATGAAATAGCTGATTTTCTAACCAAGAAGGGTAGCAAAACTGTTTCAAACCCAACTTCTACTCCAGTTTCCTTTCACTCTATCAAAAGAATTATCCCAAATTAATATATCTATAAACTTAGAGAAGAAGAATACACCACCAAAATATCTGGAAAGGAATGGGAAAATCTACAAGCTTTTGACATTACTACATTACAAAGAAAATCTGCAGTAGCAACATTCAGACTGCTAACGGGACATGACTGCCTGAATAAATACCTACACAGACTTGGCATAACAGATTCACCTAAATGCCCTTTTTGCAATTTAAATGAAGATATGGAAAGAAACCATCTCCTCCGTTGTCCAGCTTTTGTAGAAGAGACCAGCCTTTCTGCTAAATATTGGAGTGCAAGAGAGCGAATGATTTCATTATCAAGTGCTCGACATTAGATACCAACCAACCAACCATAATTTTTAACATAGTTATTCCAATTAATTTATTGTTACAGTTGCAACGAGGGCAATTAAATAGCTACTAGTAGTAACAACTAATAACACCCATGGCTTCCTTCATAAGGGAAGTAAAACCATGGCTATCGTATCCAAGGTTTATGGCACATAAAATAACCTCAGGACTTAAAAAATAAATGTTGGCCCGCTCATTCCCAGATTTGGATTGCGACACCAAATGACATTAGCTAACTTCTGGAACTAAAACTTTTCTTATAATTTTGCATTCTTTTTTCACTATATTTTCGATATTTTTTTTCTGTTCAAAATTAATGTTTCTGCTCCATAGAGGCACTCTGGTTTAATTACAGTGTTATAGTGTCGTAATTTTGTATGTAAAGATATGCATTTTTTATTATAAGTGTTGTGAGTAAGCCGAAATGCTGTTTCCATTTTTTGGCATCTACTTTTATTGGCTTTGGTTTCAATTCCATTTTCCTGAATTATTTCACCAAGATATTTAAATTGTGAAACTTGTTTAATTTTTCCATATTTGGTTTCCAGGTATTTTGGTGCTTGTTTATTGCATGAAATATATTCCATTTTTTCAAAAGAAATCTGCAGACCAACTTTCTCTGCAATGTCATTTAATAATTCAATCTGTTTTTGTGCTGTTACGTCACGGGTTAAGATTGCTAGATCATCAGCATATGCTAGGCAATCAAAATGTGAGTCAACATCTTGCATAGTTCATGATAACGAATTATCACACCTTGGGAAGAAGACGGTCACACGTGTAAAAAATTTAGTTCCGAGTTATTCCCAATTAAAATTAAAAAAAAGGTATAGTAAATAATATTTTATTTTAGGAAGTTATATTTTGAGGTTATTTTAATGTATTATTTTTAGTCTGGACATCTTACCTCAATATTAATGTTGATTTGTTCTTGGACATGTTTCAAAACAATTCTGTTTTATCGTCAGCTTTCCCAGTCTGACGATAAAACAGAATTGTTTTGAAACATGTCCAAGAACAAATCAACATTAATATTGAGGTAAGATGTCCAGACTAAAAATAATATAATTAAGGTATAGTAATTCAAATTTTAATATGGACACAAATTTTATCATATTTGGAAAGACACAAAAAATATATTGGTAAAACATTGGTGGAATCTGTTGCAATGTATGGAAGTGAGGTATGGACAATCAATAAGTACTACAAGAATAGACTAATAGCTCTAGAAATGGATTATTTACGCAGAAGTGCCAGAAAGTCAAAATTAGAACATGTCACACATAAGGAAATTAGAAACATAATGGAAGCAGAAGAAAACATAATTGAGGAGAAGGAATTAAAGTGGTTAGGACATGTTTTAAGAATGGAAGACGAGGGATGGCTAAAGCAACTATATTAATGGCGTCCGACCAGAAGGAGGAAGAGAGGGAGACCAAAGTTAACATGGAAGGAAAACATGAAGACATTAATGCAAGCAAGAGGGCTAAGCATTGAATATGCCTAAGATCGTAAGCTTTGGAGATTTGGCACGGGAAGACGGCAGCAGCTGTAAAAACCTGAAGATAGAGATAGATTTTATCCTGCCTCCATTTTCTTGCACATAACTTGTGACCATAAAGAAATAAATTTGTAACCATTTTTCTAACATATAGCAGTCTTAACTCTTCTGCTTCTTCTTCTTCACTTCATGGACTAGGCAAATTGCCTGTTCCGCCTCACAGTTGTTCTGTCCATCTTTTCACTGGCCTTCCTACATTCCTTGAACCTCTAGGCTTCTAGTTGAATGCTGCTCTTGATAATCTTGTTACATTCATTCTTTCCACATGTGTAAACCATTTCTCTCTATATTCTCTGATTTTCTCATCCAATGGATATATATTTAACTCTGTTCTTATGTCTTCATTCCTTATCTGATCCAATCTTGTGCAGCCTTTTGTTCTTCTAAGGAAGTTCATTTCTGTGCTTTGTATTCTACTTTGCAATTTTTTGGTCATTACCAAAATTTTGCTCCCATAGAGTTCTCTCTATATTCTTTGATTTTCTCATTCAATGGATATATATTTAACCCAATTTATGTCACTTTTACACTTGTGGCCCTCTTCTTCCCAAGGTGCGATATATTGACTTCTTAAAAAATATAAAATGTAAATTTTAAAAATGAAAATTTTATTAAGTTTGCATTTGTGCTTGAAGTTTATTAAAAGAATTGATACTAACTTGGTACAGCATGGGAACTCGAGGAAGCGTTGTCCTTTTCCAAAATTCTCTCCATCCTGTAGTGTCTGTGGCAGTTCTTTATCGAGAGTCTCAGGCAGGAAGAGCGCTAGAATACCTCCAAATATACCGAGACATCCCAACACCAATAGAGGCACCACAGGGCTGATGAAAGCCTGTTGAAAATAAATAATAATTACAGCTCTCAAATGAATTATCATAAGTGTAATGTTACAAGTATAACAATTACAAATAGGAATGAGATGCACAGAGAAATTAAACATAGGCTCAATTCTGAAAATGCGTGCTATTATGCATTACAGGGACTCTTGTCATCCCAACTCCTTTCAAAAAACGTTAAACTGAAAATATATAAAACTTACATTATTTGGAACCGAAATATGGACTATTACTTTAAGGGAGGAAAGAAGATTACGAGTATTTGAGAATAAAGTTCTTAGGAAAATTGTTGGATCAAAGAGAGATGAACAGGCAGGTGAATGGAGAAGACTAGGCTACATAACAATGAACTACATGGTCTTTATAGGAAACCAGATATAATAAGAACAGTTAAGTCTCGTAGACTTCAATGGGCAGGACATGTGGCACGAATGGGGAATGAAAGACGTGCATGGAAGCTTCTTGTAGGAAAACCAGAGGGAAAACGCCCAGTTGGTAGACCAAGAATGAGGTGGGAGAATAACATTAACTATGATTTGAGAGAAGTAGAGATTATACAGGTGTGGTCTCGAGGTAGCGTGCTGCCTTGTGACGCAGCGGGCCCGGGTTCGATCCCTGGTCGGAGCAGTTTTTCTGGGTGAGGTTTTTATCGGGGTTTTTCCTCACCTGTAAGACAAATGTCAGGAAAACTTTAAGGCCCAAATGGTCCCCGAAATCATATGTCCAATCATCTTTATCATTATCATCATCATCCTTCACCGGTATGGAAAGCAATGGGAAGCTACCACACCTACAATTCCCTAGTAAAGCTGCAAGCATAGCATGAAAATGCTATGATTGCAGTGAAGGACCTGCCTTCGGGCAGAATTACTATGGATGGAGATTATACAGGGAATGATTGGAAAACAGTAGCTCAGGATAGGGATGTATGGAAAGCTTATGTCCACACGGTCATGAACCTATGGGTTCGATAGTGCCAGTGAGTTAGTTAGTTTAGTTGTATGATAGACTCACTCACCAGGTAGACTACAAATGGAGAGAGTATGGTAGCTACGTATCCCATGATGTGGATGAGAGCTACTCCCTGCGCTCTCACTACCGTTGGCAACACTTCTGCTGCATATTGCAACCCGATGTTATAAGAGATGTTAACACTGAAGCGACCCATGATTGCAAGTGCAGCCGAGGCAGGTCCTGAAAATCAATACAAACTTATATTCACCATGGTCAAGAGAAACATGAAATATTTAGTTTTAGAGCCGCATGCAAATACATTAGTCTCTACTCAAATTACTTCCAATCACAGGTGAGCTGACTCACCGTGAGCAAGTGCAAAGATCGAATTAGCGACCCACTAACTGGTCATGCATGAAAGTCGTCGTTTTCGTAATATTGGTAAGAAATTACCCAGAATTCTCAGCGATAAAACCACTTCCGTTATTTTCGTCTCCTACAGGAACGCATTTACGCTTGCGTCCCGCAAATAATACCGTATACGACGACGTCTGAATCGCGCGATATTACGCCGATTCTCCTGTTCTTCCAGTTGAATTCTTTGGTAGACTCTATCAAATTCCTCTTCTCCGCGTATACGGAAAACATAATCGAAGTCTTCAAGGTCCGACATCTTAGATAAAGCAGCAAGGTATGCGGCAATGTTTCATTATACATCGGTTCCCATCGGGCTGCTCACGATTCGTTCTCTGCAAAGTCACCTCGCCAGGTAGCTTAGGAATTTCGACAATTATTATCGCATGAACAAATTTTTGAGTACGCAAAAAGTCTTTGGATGCAACTTTCTCAGCAGAGAACGACTTTTACTGTCTAATGCGTTCATAGATACGACCCTAAAAGTATTCTTGCAAAAACAATAAAATAAGATTGTAAAAAACACTAATGAAGCAGGTCCTGAAATTTGGACAATGCAATGGCAAACACAATTAAGTTATAATTTTAAATTAGGAAAACATTGTTTTAAATTTTATTTTTTTATGACGACCAAGTAATCGTCTCAGCTTCTGATGATGAATTACAAAGAAAAGTATTTCATTTGCAAGAAATTATGTTACATTTAATCTACATATATCAACAAACAAATCTAAAGTAATCGCATTTGAAGGAAAATATCCTGTCCGATCAAAAATAGTTCTACAAAACAAAACAGTAGAACAAGTAAGATGTTTAAATAATTTAGGATGTTCATTATCATATGAAAAAGAGAAAAATCTAGATAATAAATTATTAAATTCCAGCATATCTGTGGAACAATTCATAGAACTTGCTTAATAAAACCAGGAAAGAGACAATGATGAGATTTTATAAGGTATTGGCAGTCCCGCTCCTAACATACGGAAGAGAAAACTGGACATTAAATATATTTCGAAAAAAGGGAAATAAAAATGGCAGAAATGTGTTTCCTAAGAAGGACAGCAGGACACACTTTAAGAGATCATATCCGCAATACCGACATTAGAGAACAGTTATAATTATATGAATTAACAAATAAATTGATAGACAACAAATTAAAATGGTTTCAACACACAAATTGAATGGAGACATATCATCTATCAAAATAGGCTGTCCAAGAGGATACAAATTAAAGAGAGCTACAAAATGATTCAACAACTCCAAAAACTACAGAAAAGAATTCAATTCAATGGATACCTGCACATTGTGGAATTGCTGGAAAATGAGACTCCTGATTTTCTTGCCAAAAAAGACTCCAATTTAATTCAGAATACTACTAAAAGCTTACCTTTCGCATCTATAAAAAGAATAATTAAGAACAAATATAAAATCAAACAAAACCAAGACCTATGTAATAAAGCCAAATACAAAAAAATGGAATATATTAGTAAAGAAGTCAGATATTATTCCAAAAATTCCATGTAAAACTACAGTAGCAAAATTTAGACTGCTTACAGAACATGACTATTTGGCCAAACATTTATATAAAATAGGAATCTACACAAATCCAAATTGTCCTCTATGCAACAAAGATAAAGAAATGAACAAAGAACACCTACAAACCTGTGAAGTATTACCTGTTGGATCCACCATAGAGAAATATTGGAGAGCAAGAACGCTAATGGCTTTGTTGCCAAGGCCCAGCATTTGAAAACAACGACAACATATATTCCAAAAGGTGAAAGTTCCATTGGATGCCCCATGACCATATGGAGGGATTGCTTTGAGTCGGTACAGGCTTACAGCCTAATCTTGAAGTAGTAGAAGAAGCATAGAAAATGCATTGCATTCCTTTGATAGGAAGGTTTAGAGAAGAATATTTGATTTGATTCTGGAAAATGAGTACTGGAACTTAAGATGGAATAGGAAACTATATACCATGGCAATATATCAGTATATCTAATTATATGGCCGCACATAGAAATGTATTATGTAATGGAAATGACAAACGAGGGAAATTTCAAAGAAGTGTCTGAATTCAAATACCTAGGAACAATAATTACGAACAGGAATGAGATGCACAAATAAATTAAACATTGGCTCAACTATGGAAACGTGCTATTGTGTATTACAAGGACTCTTGTCATCCCAATGTCTCTCAAAAGAAGTTAAATTGAAAATATATTATTGTTACAGTTATATTATATGGATGTGAAATGCGGTCTCTTACTTTAAGGGCAGAAAACATATTATGTGCATTTGAAAATAAAGTTCATAGGAAAATTTCTTTGGCGAATTGCAAAAGAATAAAATTAGAACAGTTGAATTTGATTATTTTAGAAGAAGCCTCCAAAAAACAAGACAGGATAAAATAAGAAATGAATTCCTTTGGAGAGAAATGAATGTCACCACATCTGTTGTTAAGAGGATTGAAAATCAATGGTATGGCCATGTACAAAGAACGGAAAATGAAAGATGGCCAAAAAATATATACCAATGGTCACCCCCTGGAAGAAATGAACGTGGCAGACCAAGATGGAAATGGAAAACCTACATCAGAACAATAATGGATGATAGGAATTTGGAAGAGGGAGATTGGAATGATAGAGATAAATGGAAACTGAAGACGGCAAACCTATAAGTGGGGGAAAGCCGAAGAAGAAGAGATGACAATTTTTTGGATCAAAGAGAGACAAACAGACAAGTAAATGCAGAAGACTACATAACAGTGAGATACATGATCTTTATGGAAATCCAGATGTAATAACAGTTAATTCTTGTAGACTGTGATGGGCAGGATGTGTGGTATGAATAGATAATGAAAAGGAGCATGAAAGCATATTGTAGGAAATTCAAAAGGAAATTTTCCTCTATACTAATTCCAAGCTAAGTTCCAGAATACAATGATTTGAGGCAGATTAATTATATAGGGAATGAATGGAAAGCATTAGCCCAGGATAAGAATATAATAGATAGATATATAGATCATCGGTTGATTAATGTCTTTGACATCGTCCGATTCCTAATAGCCAATTTTGTCGGTCCATCCAATCTCCTGGTTGTAGATGTTTCTCCTTCATATATAAACATATTCCCTGACTCCAGGAGGTTTTAGGTCTTCCACTGATTCGTCTTCCCTCAAGTTTTCATTCCAAAACAGATTTTGGTAGTCGATCCTCTTCCATTCGCTGGACATGTCCGTACCATCTTAATTGTCGAGTTTTAATATAATCTAAAATAGTGTCTTCAGTCAACATTTTCTCCCTTATAACTGAGTTCCTAATTTTTTCTCTTCTTGAAATTCTTGCGGCCCTTCGTATAAAATCCATTTCCTTTGCCAAAAGGTACTTATTTGTTTTTGTTGTTAATGGCCAAAGTTCTGCTCCATAAGTAATGATGCTTTTAACAATTGTATGATATATATTCATTTTATTTTTATTACTTATATTTTTTTTCCCACAATATTCCATTGAGGCAAGCAATTGCAAATTTTCCTTTATTTCTATTTCTTATTTCCTCTTCATAACTCCCATTTTTATTTATTTTAATTCCTAAATATGTGATCTCACTACAAGATTTTATTGTTTCTCCAGTCTCCAAAATTAAATTTTGTTCTGGTTCACCAATTGATAAATATTGTTTTTTTTTCATGTTTAAATTTAAACCCCATTTTTCATATTCTTGTATTACTTTTCTAGTCATATATTCTAAATCTTCATAATCTTGTGCAATTGACAATTGATCAGCTGCAAAATGTAAGTTGTATAAAGTTTTGTTGTTTGAAATAGGAATTCCTATGCTTGAACATTTTCTCCTCCAATTCTTTAATATTTCATGTACATATATTTTAAACAGAGTCGGTGATAGACAACAGCCTTGACGAAGACCTTTATTTATCGTAAAACCATGTGACAATTTACTGCCAATTTTAATTTTAGACATGTAATTGTTATATAAATTTTGTATAACTTTAATTATTATAGTTTTAATTCCCATACGTCTTAAAGCAATCCATAGTTTCTCTATAGGGACATATAATTATGTCTGCGCAGCCAGGAACCCCTGGGTTCGTTAGTGAGTTTAATATAATAAGAATTTACTTTGTTATCAGGCTGTAGTGACGTACCTATAGGAACAGTTGTAGCAAGAAGACTGAAAACACCACTTAGTACCATAGAACCAAATGCAAGCCACCGGCGTCCCCACTTGTCTAGCACCATGGTGAGCAGTGTGTCAGCAGGCAGTTCTGTAGCACTTGCCACTGTGAATGTGACAAATAGATCCAATCCCAGGCTCCCAACATTCCTCACATGTCCGTCAAAACACAGCGAGATTGACATCCTGTAACACATTCACAAATTAAATTATTTATCGTAAGCAACGCCACGAGTGATTTCTAAATCATTGATAAATTCATGAAGTGACGAGTGAATTTATCATAAGTAATGCCACGAGTGATTTCCAATTTATCTAAAGAATTTGGAAATCAAGAGTGGCATTTGTTAGGACTATTTAACTAATAAAATTAAGCTGTTTACTCACAAATCATTATTTAACTTATTTTAAAATATTTATAGGCCTATATTTAATGTAAACGGCGATGTTTGAAAACAAATGAGAAACGATAGGTACGCTTCATCTGCTTCTTTTGTTTATCACTGCAACCAGATCATACTATTTATTGCCAAAGGAACGCAATATTGTAAGAATGCTCTCTAGTGGAGAAAAAATGAAACACATCAAACTGTATATTAATTCATTTCTGATGTCGTATGATGTAAATATGACAATTATATTTTTCTGGATTATTACCTGGGGAAAAATACATTTAAGAAACTGCAAATAGTGGTTTATTTTTTTGGTGGTATAATAAATTGCTACAAATGTTGACATGTATGCACTATATATACAATCTGGTAGCCGTATTTTTTACAGGCTCAGTCACTGCAAAATAATGGTCAGACCTGTTCAGAATATTAAAAAGGAGGAGCTTTCTTTAATATGGTAAATATAACGCTGATAAATATTTCGTGAAACACGACTCTGATTGGTTGCAAAACAGAAATAATTGAAACGTGATTGGTCATTGACTCCCATTTGGGGCATGAGTTAAATAGTCTAGAGAATTTGGATTTAAATAATTATTTTTTAATAAACGTTTTTTCGTCCATTTGCCCATTGTAAAATAAAACCAAATGAGTTAACTCAAATCGTTTCAGCTATGGAAAAGAGATATCAAGGCACATGGAATCCTAATATGCTGGTCGATTATTGTTGCTCCACAGACGAAATATAGCAGAAAATCGTCTTTCTTACTTTCTAGGTGAGTCCGAATGTTCGAATATTGTGTAGGTACGAATGTAGAAAATATTAAAGTGTTTGAAATTATAATCCTCCATGGTACCTTGTCGTGGTGGAGTGGCTTGCGTGCTTAAATGATCCTGAGAGCTATGCCGGCGGTAGCATTGCTGCCGATAGGATTACCCATGCCGGACTGGTCGAAGGTGATAAGCCAGACGAAAAAAGTACCTCGGTCGAAAGAGTGACGATCTTTCACCGTAAAAATACAACCGTCAAGAAATGCGGACATGGGTTCATCTGGGGTAAAATTTTCCGGAGGACAAATAGTCCCCCATTCGGATCTCCGGCGGGGACTACTTCAGGGGAGGGAAGTAGATTATAAAGCATTAGCTCAGGATAGGGATGTATGGAGAGCTTATGTCCGCGCGGCCATGAACCTACGGGTTCGATAGTGCCAGTGAGTAAGTAAGTAAGTTTGAAATTATAAATTCCTGTCTCTCGGAAACCTTGCGTGATGGAGAAAAACCGATATCATATTTAGATTCGGGATAAGAAATGCTATCAGAATCACATATTTTTCTTTCTGAGACAAAAAAAAAAGAAGTTTGTATTTTGTTGCTGAGTATAATAGACGGATATAGAACTTACCATATGACGATGAGAAGAATGGTGGTGTTTCGAAGTCGAGGGGTTTTGAATAGATCCAGTACAGAATACACTCTGTCAGTCTCTTCCTCTTTCTGAACTTTCGTACAGTGATCCTGAAATATCAGTAAAACGTACAATTTTGGATAGCATAACTTTTAAACAATTGAGATGGTTAACATGACAACCAGATGGGACCCTAAAAATGTACTTCAGTGAATATCATATATATATATATATATATATATATAAGTAAATATTCTCTTTAAGAATTTGCTTAACTGTTATGTTAGCCGCTAGATGTCAGTTGGAACAAATTCCCGCTACCTCTTGTGTGAATTGAGAATACTACATGTATAAGAAGGGGGCACGCCGTAGCGTAGTGGTTAAGGCACTGAGCTACAAGCCGGAGGGTCGAGGGTTCAAGTCCCGTTGGGGTCAGGATTTTTAAACTGACCCAAACCCTCTGGCGGCACTATGGCCCTGGGGTCGACTTAGCCTCTAACGGAAATGAGTACCAGACGCTTGTTCTGGGGTAAAGGCGGCCGTCACGCAGGGCTGACAACCCGGCTGACATCAAGTGCCGATTGTCTAGAAAAAGTGAGAGCCTTAACCTCCTACTACCCCAAAGGCCTCCTTTACCTTTACATGTATAAGAAAAATTGTATGTTTGTCTTGCAATTCTTGGGTAGCTCAGTTGGTTAGAGCGCTAAAGGTACAGACTTTAGAGACTAGAGTTCAAATCCCGACTCAAGCATTCATTTTTCTTTTCATATCATATATATATATATATATATATATATATATATAGATCAATGTTTGTTTATTTGTTTGTATGTTTGTTGATTTGTTTGCTTGTTCGTATTCTATGCGCGTAGATCCGATTTTGATGTTTTTTTTTTGCAAAATGTTCAGACGATTCCCGAGATGAACATGGGCTATGAGAGAGTTGTGATACTGAACTCCTACACCCTTAAAAATCGCCCTTTGTAGTGGAAAACGTGAAAAAGTCCCCTTTTTACCCTT
This sequence comes from Diploptera punctata, assembly GCA_030220185.1. Lineage (NCBI taxonomy): Eukaryota > Metazoa > Arthropoda > Insecta > Blattodea > Blaberidae > Diploptera > Diploptera punctata. Next base: position 1,017,483 of record JASPKZ010001620.1, read on the forward strand.
AAATGGCTTACGCTGCCTAAACCTTAACAAATACATAAAATTAATGTACACAGAATTGAATGTCTCAAAAAGCTATACAAAAGAGTCCGCGACAGCATATGTTTATCTTTTACAGATAACTCACAATAGCCATTTTTATCTTTTATTGATGCCAAGGAGATCGGGATGTGTAGATTCCCGGGCAAGCATAGCATTGCACGGCGGGTATTCTTTTATGGATAACCCACAAAAACGAGTTTTGTCTTTTAGCTCATTTATGCCAAGAAGATCGGGATAAGTAGATTCCCGGACAACGCCGAGTAATCAGCACGGGGTATCTATAAAATATAAATTTATAATTATTTTTCCCTTTACTTATTGAACTAAACATAAAAACACATTAATTTTCATTTATTTAGGCGCAGCAGCGAACGCCGGGTATTAGATAGTACAAAATAAATGAAAGAGAGACTGACCTATAACACTGATGGCCAGTGTTGGGATTTGTATATAAATGCATATTTGCTTTCTACATTAATTAAAATTAATATATTGTTATATGTTTACAATAGTTTGCAGTGGTTATGTTCTTTGCCTCTAGTCTCGAGGGTCACGGGTTAAAACCCAGCCGGGGTTGATGAATTCTTTTAGGTTGGAAAAATCCAAGGAGCAAGTCATCCGGGAGGGACTATAAGGCATGGGTCCCGAGTCTGAAGATTTTCAGGCTCATAAAATATCCTTAAGCCTGAATAAAGAGGCTTTTAAGCAAAATTTATCGATCTCAAACATCCTAGTAATACCTTAGTTGTCCGCTAGATGTCTCGTTGGGTCAGTATGTTTTTTTATTTCTTTCTTTCTCGTTTTTCTTTCGTTTACACTGTTCTCCCCTTTTTTTCTACATTTGTTTATCTTATTCATACATATAAACACAAGACAGGACTCACACCCAGACCCAATGCCCAAACCCGCCAGGAATCGAACCCGGGTCGCCGGACTACGCCACGGCGACGGACAAGTGTTGACCGCATACCGTTCATCTGCGAGGAAATAAAAACTCCAAGGCATCAGGCCTGGAAGGCCCTTGGTCTACTAGCCGGCTGCTGGCCTCACGTCCACAGGTGTTAATCCCAGAGGTAGACGATCATCTAGCCAGTGTAGGGGTGACACGTGGTCAGTATGTCGGGTCCTCCAGCCGCTATAGCTGGTCTACTCAACCTAGAGCCGCTACTTATTGTAGCTACCCAAATGCCTCATGATGCTGGGTGGGCACCGGTCCCATACTGGCAGAAATTTCGTCAGAAAGTTTCTTCCCGCATGGGGACTCGAACCAGCGCAAGTCTCGTAGCTCTACGCCAAGGCTATGGCGCGGGACATGAGGAAATACGCATAGCTAAATTAACTTCGTGTAATAACTCCTAACAAAGGAGAGGCAAAGAATCAAGATTGAGCTGTTGCGCCATTGTAGAATTGTAGAAGTCTATATAAATAATTATACTTACAGTAAATTGAGTGTAGATTTCTGGTTTCACAGTTGTCCTGTTTAGTTTCTCAAATTTCTTCAAAATTGTAACAGCTTTATTTATTTTTCCTTGAGAAACTAACCATCTGAAAAATAGGAAACAATGAGTTAGAACAGCGTTGCCGATACATAAACATCATCTTTTTGTTTACATTCTCAAGGCGTTTGGACGGTATTCAAGAACCAAGCTCTCTATATCCCAGCCCTGACGTTTTCAGGACAGTGTTGCCGATATGGATATTCAGTGGGAGGGGGCGCTTTATATATGCGGTTAGCAGACATACAGCTGACAACATCTCAGCAATTTCAAACCTTACTAGCGCGCTATAGCTGCGTCAAGAGCTGTGATTGGTTGTGGCAGACATTTACTCCCACACAACTATTTCCTTATTGACAGTAGAGGACAGTTCTCTCTTTACCCCTCATATAACCTAAACTTCAGAGCCGGAGATCAGACGGCTGTAGTGTAGGCCATGTCATCTCCGTCTTTCGTAAGCTGAAGCTCTCATCTTTCAATTGGTCCCGGACTTTTTAAAACAAATATCTTGTTAGCACATGATGTTGAATAGAGTGAGCCAGTTAGAGTAGGTTCTGCATGACCTACATAATTAACCACACAGACACGGGCTGAGAGTCGCTCTTCGCGGAAAGTTTGCTTCTTGTTTACCGGCTATTATATTCGAACAGGGAACAGTACCTCAATATAGGACATATAGTTGTGTCTGATTGGGAAATCACAATATGTGCATTATAAAGAAGGGTATCAGAACAGTTAATGTACAAAGGTTCAAAGGACAACAGGCAGAGATACTATAGTCATATGCATGAGCACTTCTGTTTCTCTATACATGTGCTACTATGGTTGTTACCAGGGAGCGGGGTTTGAGTAAGTAAACAGACGCTTCATATTACCTGCCACACTGAGTATGTACTGCGCAGGACACTTCCTCTACAACAGAGTGTTTCTTAGCGACTGTTTCATTTATTCGCTGCTTACAGAGTAGTAAAGAACTATACATTTCGGAAGTATATTATTGTACATTGCAATAACTATAATCATGATGTATGAGCAAATATTTCTCTATATTAAACTCTTGGAGTAGTTTTATTGCACACTATAAATAACTAAACATGCGATTGTTTGCTTGCTTCTATATAATTCATTATCATGGTATAACTGTTTTGGAGCAGGGTATAATGCCTTCCACCGAACATCATTTTGTTTATACTGAACACTGCAAGTCACAGGTGCGTCCTCCCTCCCTATAGTCAGTGCATTCTTAACTTCACTGTATACTTACTAGAACCCCGCTCCTTGGTTGTTATATTATAATGTTTAACTATTTAACCAAGGCATTCTTTTCTTTTCTGAAAGCAGCTACAATGGGAGTTTTGTTTGTATAAAAACTACAATGGAAACCATGAATCCAGCAGTAATAAAACTATTGGCAGATTTCTTCGGCCTATCAGAGGCAACGCCAAGCCAAGTTGATTTTAATAAATTTGATCACATAAAGACGGAGTTGTTTGAGGAGGACCTAATACACTCGTCCGTGATGATTTATTGTCGTCTACAGTGATGAGGACACGGACAGCGACTTTGGAGATGACATCCCAACATATCATGAGCTACAATCGCCACGTCACGAAAGCAGCAATTCCTCATACGCACCATCACCAAAGTGGACGCTAATCAAGTTTCAAGTAAGATACGTGGCAGAAGCGTATACAATTTTGACAAAGCGACCAAAGGCAAAAGATGGCAACACTGAACTTCCTCTACTGTGCCTTCCAGGATTGGCCATTGATTCGTCACCTCGAGTGCCCTTCAAGACCGTTATGATCCTAAAGCAGAAAATAAAGAACAAGACTATCTTTAAAAAAAATTGAAGGAAGTTTGAAGATGTCGGATGCTGTCCCTACAAAATCATCGAAACAAGTTAAACAGGGAATTCTAAAATTGTAGACTTTCACGGCAGGTGTCTTGATTCTCGTCTTTTATGTCTTTCGGGCTAAATGGTCGTAGTCTGATTCTGTGTGGTTTATGACCTCCTAACTCTTAAACTGTCGGCTGCAGACTGGCCATGCGTTGGAAATCGTGTCGTTATTTATAGTTGAGTCTTGTGTATCGGTGTTTTCTCTATAGTCCGTTACTTTGGAGCTATTTTTTGATTGGTTGTCAGTGGAATTGTTTGAATATTTCCTTCAAATGCGTTCACAGCAATGCGTATAGTCGAGTTTCCATTTTAGCGTTTTTTTTTTGTTCAATGCCCCAGATTGTCATTTCGACATTTCTGGTGTCTCTCCTGGCATTGGCTTAATTCTAGCCCACTTCTGAAGTTGGGGCGTCTAGAAGGCGGAGTTACGTTACCCCCGATGATGTGATGTATGATAAATGATAATGAAGCGCCAGGAGAGTTCTTAACCTAAATTCCAGACCATGGACAACAACAGGAATGATTCCATTTAAGGAAAAATTCCTATGGTTTGGCCGGGAATCGAACCCGGGACCTCATGAACAGTAGTCAGAAACGCTAACCACTAGCCCATGTGGCTGGTCTCTATTTTAGTGTTGTTTAGTTTAATTTCTCATCCATATCACCTAAAACTTGTATATGCTCTATTATTTCTAGCGTGTTTTCAAATGGCGTCTCAGGCGTTGTTCGTGTTAGGACAACTATTGGTACCATTTTGCGAGAATGTACGAGGTAACAAAGCAGCTTACCTGGCACTTTCAGGTACGATCCAGGGAGTAATTGCAGCTAACAACAATGGTAGTGACGTGGCAACACACAGCCACCTCCAGTCCGCTATGAAATATGCCATCCAAGGCAACAGACACGATGCCATGGTGAAGTAAACTGCAATTGACATGTTTGCAACGAATGTTCGCCACTGTGGTCCAACATACTCCAGCACTGTAACAAAACACACAATATTCACAAATACTGTACTATATATTATCTTGGAACAATAATTAGGGCAGATACTTTCCTGTCAGGTCTCTTGACCACCTCTTGTTTTTTCAATAACCTCTCTTGGCTTCATCTTACTGACAGACGTAAATTGCACTCTATTTCACTAATTTTCAAGCTTCTGAATTCCTACACTCCTAGTTACCTGACGTTCAGATTTGACAAGTTATCTTCTTACCACAATATTGACACTAGGTCACAAGATAACAGTCTGCTAACAATCCCTCTTCATAGCACATCTTACTCAATGAAAACATACCCGCAGACATAAACCCGTTATACAACTTATACAACAACATCAGTACCAGTTAAAATGCAGAAGATGAAACATTGATTTTGAAAGGCCTCCATATTGGAACTATTTAATAATTTAGTTGAGGACGACTGACTTACCAGGTACCATTCTTATATTTAACATCTAATTAAGCTATTTCTTGATGGTTCCTTTGCCAGTTCAGTTATCTTGCGGCTTGGTTCATTTTTATAGAATTCGGTCCAATTAAAAAAAAAATCTTTCATGAAACCGGAACGAGCCAACAGGCTTAATCCCTGGATGATGACGATGCTGATGATTGTTTTGGCAATGACAATATCTATAGGCCCACCGCTGAAGACTCGAGGTAGCATGCTGCCTTGTCACGCAGCGGGCCCGGATTCGATCCCCGGTCGGGACAAGCTTCCTGGGTGAGGTTTTGTTTTCGGAGTTTTTCCTTACCCGTAAGACAAATGTCAGGAAGCAGGTCCCCGAAAATCGTCCGGCCGTCACCATCATCCTTCACCGGTGTGGAAAGCAACAGGAAGCTACAACACCTATAATTCCCTAGTAAAGCTACAAAGCATAGCATGAAAATGCTACGATTGCAGTGAAAGACCTGCCCTCGTGCAGAATTACTATGGATGGATGGATGGATTATAATTACATCAATTCCAGTAGAGTAAAAGCAAAAATATGGAGAAAATTGTACTTCAGACGTACAGATTGGCAAGTCAATTTTTTTAAGTTTTAAAATTACAGATTCATCCATAAAATTTTACAGAGTTAACAGGAATTATAAATAATATTTTCAAGCCAAACACAGTACAGCAACACACACGAACTAGAATTTACAAAACACTGGCCAGATCCATATTATGTTACGGCAGTGAGGCCTGGACAATTCGCAGTGTAGATGAACAAAGACTAACTGCGGCAGAAATGAAATTTATGAGACGTACTGCAGGTTACTCAAGAACAGATCATAAAAGGAATTCTGAGATTCTCAAAGAATTACAAACAGAATCAGTCATGGAATATGTACAAAAATACAGAAACAACTGGAAATCTCACATAAGAATGGGCAGAACAAGAATACCACGTCAAATCTTAAATTACCAGCCACCAGGCAAGAGATCTTTGGGCAGACCCTTCAAACGTTGGATTGAGACCGTAACAGACCACTAGGTCTATCATATGAAAGGAAGAAGAACAAGAAGATTATTATTATTACTATTAATATAATTATTATAATTTTTTTATTATTACTATTATTATTATCGTTATTATTATTATTATTATCGTTATTATTATTATTATTATTATTATTATATTATTATCGTTATCATTATTACTATTACAACTAATGTAGCATTACAAGGTTATGTACAGCTGAAGAGTGTGAAAATGTATTAGTTGCTTGGAACAAAATTTGGGTATTCTATACCACCATGCCATAAATTCAAATCAAAAAATGGAAAACACACTATTTGTTTTTTGCAGTATGTGAATAATTACCTCAGAGAAATATATATGTTATGTTGAATTTTTTTTTCCCAAAAAAATGTGAATAATGCCTTAAAATGAAGTTAGAAATTAAGCTCAAAATAACCTAAATTCACCACATTTATAATGCAAAATAATAATAATAATAATAATAATAAAACTCCTGGCGCGACAGGCCTACAAGGCCCTTAGCCTACCAGGGCAGAGATCATTGGGCAGACCGTTCAAACGTTGGATTGAGACCGTAACAGACCACTAGGTCTATCACATGAAAGGAAGAAGAAGTAGAAGCAGAAGAATACCGCTTCATTTACGAATGAAAGTTGGATTTTAGCCATCTATAGGAGTCAGTTTTACCCACTTTTTCTCATGAAGTGTTGGCAACCCTGAACTCAATAAAATAAACAATATTGATCGATATATGAATGACAATATCAATAGATTGTGTGACCTGCTAGATGCCCGTAGTCCATATGAGTTTGACACGCCTGTTCTAAAGAGATATACTCTTATTTTAACGAGGTTATCAATTCATATTAACGTCCATTTTCCTGCTACTGTTGCATGACGAAGGCGTAAAACTTGAAGGTGAACTACCTGTTAAGTTAGAATCAAATTAAATATTGGCATTAATTAAAAGGCTTGCTGGACACAAGTTTTTGTCCAAGGTCAACACTCTCAAACTGAAATAATTATATAAGGAGACCAGAATTCATTTGTGAAAGGAGGAAGTGGTGAATATTTGATAAAACTTCAGAAATGAGGTGTTTGTCCTTGTGATATTGAGATCAGGTAATATTGGACAAATATTCTTGTGTGATTTCTTAATCAGAGTTCGTTAAAACAAGGCTGTGATCGCGAGTAATTAATAGGCTTGTGTAAATAGGTAGGAAGTTGCAATTATATTTTATGGTTTATCTTTTAAAAGGTCATGCAACCTTATAGGGACCTACAGATGTTTCTGAGAATGTGTAAATGAAGTGGTTTTTAACTCGGAGCTGTTTAAGCACTTGCTTAGGAATGGACTTAGAAACAAGAAATTGCCTATTAAAATACCATCATACTTGTAGCGTATTGTCATAACCAACTATGCTTCGGCGTTCCCCAGAATGAAGAAATTTCCCACTAAAATCCAATAAACGCTATCTAATATTTAATATTAAAAACTGGGTATGAACGTAAGCTTCTTTCTTTCTTAGTTCAGTCTCTCCCTTTAGTTTTATTAATGTTTACATCCAGTCCCAATTTCTTAGTGTTTCTCAAAGAGTGTGCATGTTGGTCTTTAGTATCTCCTCGCTATCGCCCAATAGTACTACATCATCATAAGTAATGCCACGAGTGATTTCCAAATTATCGATAAATTCGGAAATCAAGAGTGGTATTTGTTAGGACTATTTAACGAATAAAATTAAGCTGTTTACTCCGATTGATTGAGGGTCTTTCCACTTTTCAGCGGTTGCCCTTTTACCAGCCGGCTGCTGGCCCTTCACATCCACAGAGGTAGATGATCAACAGCCAGTGTAGGGGTGACATGTGGTTAGCATGTCGAGTCCCCCAGCCGTTATAGCTGGTTCCTCAACCTGGAGCCGCTACTTATTGTAGCTACCCAATTCCCTCACGATGCTGGGTGCGCACCGGTCCCATACTGGCCGAAATGCCATGAGAAAATTTCTTCCCCCATGGAGACTCGAACCAGCGCAAGTCCCGTAGCTCTGCGCCAAGGCTTCCTACCTTAACCGCTCGGCTACGGCGCTGTTTACTCACAAATCATTATTTAACTATAGTTATTTTAAAATATTTATATATTTAATGTCAACGGCGATGTTTGAAAACAAATGAGAAACGATAGGTACGCTTCATCTGCTTCTTTTGTTTATCACTGCAACCAGATCATACTATTTATTGGCAAAGGAACGCAATATTGTAAGAATGCTCTCTAGTGCAGAAGAAAATGAAACACATCAAACTGTATATTAATTCATTTCTGATGTCGTATGATGTAAATATGACAATTATATTTTTCTGGATTATTACCTGGGAAAAAATACATTTAAGAAAGTGCAAACAGTGGTTTCTTTTTTTGGTGGTATAATAAATTGCTACAAATGTTTTTATATTAACTCCTGCAAGCGCTATGTGTTGACATCTATGCACTATATATACAATCTGGTAGCCGTATTTCTTACAGGATGAGTCACTGCAAAATAATGGTCAGACCTGTTCAGAATATTAAAAAGGAGGAGCTTTCTTTAATATGGTAAATATAACACTGATAAATACTTCGTGAAACACGACTCTGATTGGTTGTAAAACAGAAATCATTGAAATGTGATTGGTCATTCACTCCCATTTGGGGCATGAGTTAAAATAGTCAGCATAAACTAACAGCTTATTAATACCATTGAGTTGTAGGCCATCTTCAACTTATTACTTCCAGTCCTAATTCCTTAGTGTTACTCAATAGGGTGTGCGTGTTGTCCTTTAGTATCACCTCGCTATCGGCCAACAATACTATATCATCAGCATAAACTAACAGCTTATTAATACCATTGAGTTGTAGGCCTTCCTCATCCTCTGAAGATTTGATGGCATGCAAGTAAAAGTAAAGTGATCCCACTACAGGCCTCAGGAGGCCCTTGGGGGTGGTAGGTAGTTAAGACTCCCACTTTTTCTTGACAATGGGCACTTGATGTCAGCCGGGTTGTCAGCCCTGCATGATGGCCGCCTTTACCCCAGAACAAGCGTCTGGTACTCATTTCCGTTAGAGGCTGAGTCGACCCCAGGGCCATGGTGCCGCCAAAAGGTTTGGGCCAGTTTAAATTTGATGGTATGTTCTAGTACAAAATTGAATAGTAGAGAAGATAGTGCATCTTTTTGTTTTAACTCATTATGAATTTTAAAAAAATCTGAAAATTCCTTGCCTTCAGTGACCCTAGTCTTTTTGCCATTTAGACACATTCGTATAAGTGTAACTAACTTTTTAGGAATTCCGAACTCCAGCAGGATACTATATAACTTCTCCCCCTTAATTTAATCATATGCATTTTTTGAAGTGTACATATAGCTATTGTATAGTACCATTATATTCCCATTTCTTTTCTAAAATCTGTCTTTTACTAAAAATCTGATCTGTTGTAGACCTGTTTCTTCTAAATCCACATTGATGATCTCCTATTATGTCATGAATGTACGGAGTAAATCTTCTTACTAATAGCCTATAGATTTGATTCAGAATTTTGTACGAATTTAAAGTAATGAATATGTCCTTGTGACTGTTGCAATCAGTTTTATCTCCTTTCTTATAGTTTGGTACCTTTTTACCGTCTATTTCTGCCTGTACATCCGATCTCAGAATTAGATAAGTAAGTATGGCGTTTGTGTTTCAAAACTGCAGACTTACCTAATATGTACATCATGGTGAAACAGTTGTCGAAGGCAAGTCCTACCAGGAACCTGCACAAACAGAAAGCCCAGAAACTATTGACAAATGCAGTGGCAATTCCAGCCACACAGCCAATCAAGTTGGTCCATATGAGAGCAGGGATACGTCCATAGCGATCGGCCATCCAACCAAATATAAGGCCTCCCAATATGGCTCCTCCGAAAAATACCGCCGTCGCCACTGAAGGCAGAGCCGAGTCATCACAAACCCAACCGAGCTGAAAATGAAAAGAAACATAATGTATCATTCACTGACATGTACACAAACCCAACCGAGCTGAAAATGAAAAGAAACATAATGTATCATTCACTGACATGTATCGGTCACGATGTTCCTTGCCTCTAGTTCCCAAGATCAAACCCGGCCGGGGTCGATAGATTTTTAGGATGGAAAAATCCAAGAGTAAGTCTTCCAGGAGGGACTTTCAAGCCTTCCCTTTAAATTAAAGAGAATAATTTAAAATAATTTAAAGAGAATAATTTAAATATAAGAGAATATTTTTACTTTACTTTATAGCAGTGACGCTTTATATATCTTAATAATATATAAACATTTCATGATGAAGATCTGTTACAATTGGCTGCTTACAAACTAAATATGTAGCGATGTTTTTATTATTAATTTAACATTTCTCAATGAAAGATAAATTAAATTTGAAGAGAAAAATTTTCGCCTAGACCGGGACTCGAACCCGGGACCCTTGGCTTTCCGGGCCAAGTGCTCTACCAACTGAGCTACCGAGGCGAGTTACGATCTAGACGCAAATTTTTCTCTTATATATGTTGTAATTCCCTATCGCCAAATGCTTTTGAAACCATTGCTTCTATCTTTGCAAATGGCGGCTTCTTAGTTAAGAAGACATTTATTGGGAATTTAACATTACTTTATAAAGCTAGTAAGGCTTCTAATGATGTTTTTATTATTAATTTAACATTTCTCAATGAAAGATAAATTAAATTTGAAGAGAAAAATTTTCGCCTAGCATTTGGCGATAGGGAATTACAACATATATAAGAGAAAAATTTGCGTCTAGATCGTAACTCGCCTCGGTAGCTCAGTTGGTAGAGCACTTGGCCCGGAAAGCCAAGGGTCCCGGGTTCGAGTCCCGGTCTAGGCGAAAATTTTTCTCTTCAAATTTAAATATGTAGCGATTATAATTTTAAAATTTCAATAACTAAAACAAAAGTAATGGCATTTTGTGGAAGAAATACTCTGCGTGCAAAAATAGTAATTAGAGACGAAATTATTGAACAAGTATCCCACTTTAAATATTTAGGATGTGACATCAGCTATGGGTATGATAAAGATATTGAACACAAAACACATCAGTTTCAAGCTATTTGTGGTACAATAAATACAACATTGAATAATAAAGCCCATAAACAAACAAAATTAAAATTTTATAAAACAATGGCTGTCCCTGTCCTTTTGTATGGGAGTGAATCTTGGATTACCACTACCAAACAAGAAAGTAAAATCCAAGCAGCCGAGATGAAATTTTTAAGAAGAGTAAAAGGCTGCAATAGAATGGACCAGATAAGAAACGAGGATATCCGTGAAGAACTGCAGATCTACTCCATAAAAGAAAATATATTTAACAACAAGATACAGTGGAAAGAACATGTAGAAAGAATGGAAGAAAGAAGATTACCAAATAAAATCTTCCATTATTTTCCAAGAGGAAGAAGAGATGTCGGACGTCCTCGGAAGAGATGGTCTTAGATCTATTAGTGAAGACGGAACAGGCAACTCTTGCCTAAACCAGGAAGTGAAGAAGAAGATATAAACATTTCATGTCACGTTGTTTGTCCGCGATGGAATCCTAAACTACTCAACCGATTTTAATAATTTTTTGCACACTGTGTGCAGTTTGATCCAACTTGAGACTTAGGGTAGTTTATAACTAAATTTATAGTCGCATTATTTTTTATTGCAAATTATTTGTTTATTATTTAACAAAGAGTTATAATAATCTGTGAGTTCCATACGATTCTAACAGATGGCGGTGTAATTATCTGTGAGTTCCATACGATTATAACAGATGGCGGTGTAAGGTAATTGGTTTATTATTTAACAAAGAGAGATCCAGATGGCTGTGCTTTTTGTTGCAACTGCGAATTTCAATTGAATTACAAATATTGATTATTTATTTAATAATTTAAGTGTGTTCAGTGTTTGTTTTATTTTCATAAGTAATGCCACGAGTGATTTCCAAATTATCGATAAATTCACGACTCACGAAGTGAGGAGTGAATTTATCTAGAGAATTTGGAAATCAAGAGTGGCATTTGTTAGGACTATTTAACGAATAAAATTAAGCTGTTTACTCACAAATCATTATTTAACTATAGTTATTTTAAAATATTTATATATTTAATATAAACGGCGATGTTTGAAAACAAATGAGAAACGATAGGTACGCTTCTACTGCTTCATTTGTTTATCACTGCAACCATATCATACTATTTAGTGGCCAAGGCATGCAAGTAGTTGTCAGGAGGAGCTTTCTTTAAAATGTCACTTATAACACTGATAAATATTTGGTGAAACACATCAACAACACTCGATTGGTTGTAATTAAACAGGAATCATTGAAACGTGATTGGTCATTGACTCCCATTTGGGGCAAGAGTTAAATAGTCAATATTATTAATTTCGTATTTAAGTATTAGTTTTTAGTAATCTGCTTGCAAGACAGCAACTTTAATTTAAAATTTTTAATAACGTATACCCTTAGCCCAAGCAAACGCGTTGCCGGGACTTCTAGTATATATATATAATATATAATATATATATATTATATAGAGCATATTGTCCAATGCCACCAGGTTTTTTTCTATGACACTTTCTGTCTTTCGCCCCTTTGCAATCGGCAGAATTGTAATCCATTTCTTAGGTTGGGGGGGCACCTGGAAGGCGGAGTTACGTTACCCCGATGATGTGATAGATGATAAATGATAATGAAGCGTCAGGAGAGTTCTTAACATAAACTTAACCTAAATTCCAGACCATGGAAAATCGCTGGAATAATTTTCTTTAAGGAAAAAAAAAATCATATGGTCTGACCGGGAATCGAATCGGAGACCACTGTGTTCAAGGCAGTGACGATACCCCGAGACCACATCGATGGACATGATTGTTTACGAAGAGAATAAATACGATAAATGTCAATAAAATATTGAATTGTTCTGTACAAATACATTTTGAAATGCTGTGTTGCCAACTTCATTTGTGTGCTGTAGCCTACTGATAAAAACTTAGTGTGCCTACATAATAAATTACACTGACCAACAAAAAAGAAACTTTTTTTTTGTCTCAGAAAGAAATATATGTGATTCTGATAGTATTTTTTCTCCTGAATTCAAATATGATATCGGTTTTTCTCCCTCACGCAAGGTTTCCGAGAGACAGGCATTTATAATTTCAAACACTTTAATATTTTCTACATTCGTAACTACACAATATTCGAACATTCGGACTCACCTAGAAAGTAAGAAATGATGATTTTCTGCTATATTTTGCCTGTGGAGCATCCCTCTTGATGGTCCAACAATAATCGGCCAGCATATTAGAATTCCATTTGCCTTGATATCTCTTTTTCATAGCTGAAATCTCCTGCGTTAGGTCATTCGTTTTATTTCTACAATGGACAAATGGACGAAAAAACGTTTATTAAAAAAATAATTATTTAAATCCATTAATTGAAATTGAAATAAAAAAAACTATAGGCGATGGAGAAATTCCGAATACATATTTGAAAACACGATAAAAAATTGCATTAAGTACAACTATTAGTACTTACTTGCTTACTCACTGGCGCTATTGAACCCGTAGGTTCATGGCCGCGCGGACATAAGCTCTCCATACATCCTATCCTTAGCTAATGCTTTCCAATCATTTCCTGTATAATCTACTTCCCTCAAATCATAGTTAATGTTACTCTCCCACATCATTCTTGGTCTACCAACTGGGCGTTTTCCCTCTGGCTTTCCTACAAGAAGCTTCCATGCAAGTCTTTCATTCCCCATACGTGCAACATGTCCTGCCCATCGCAGTCTACGAGACTTAACTGTTCTTATTATATCTGGCTTCCTATAAAGACCATGTAGTTCATTGTTATGTAGTCTTCTCCATTCATTTTCGAGACTTCATTCACGCAGAAGGGAAATCAAGCTATGCAAAACACGTTATCCATGAAGGACATCGCATGTTAAATATTGAAAACACCCTAACAGTAATGCACAGACAAAATAATCCAGCGAAGATAAACGTACTCGAAGAGATGGAAATCATGAAAGCAGCTCACAACGACAGCCTGATAAACGAAAACGAACCCAATACATGCAACCCCTTCTACCAGATCTTCAGTGAAACACCAGTTTTGAATCCTGCCGATGATGGGACAAGTCCCGAAAGCGCTACAGTTAAATGATTAATTAAGTTGAGGAGACGGACCTTTCAGGTGAATATTCTATAATTTTATATTAATTTCTCCATTCACCTGTCTGTTCATCTCTCTTTGGTCCAAAAATTTTCTTAAGAACTTTATTCTCAAATACTCGTAATCTCCTTTCCTCCCTTAAAGTAAGAGTCCATGTTTCACACCCATATAATATAACTGGTGGAATAACAGTTTTATATATTTTCAGTTTAACGTTTTTTGAAAGGAGTTGGGACATCAAGAGTCTCTGCAATGCATAATAGCACGCATTTCCTGAATTGAGCCTATTGGTACCCATGAGACAAATATCATGTTGACCCATGTTATGTACCGAAATGATGGACGCGCATTAAAGCCAAGTACAGTATATTGTTTGGACAGATGATCATAATATGTGCTTTGAGTTGCAATTGACAACACCTGACCTTTGTTGAGCCTTAAGTTATATAAGATTTGTGTAATACGAGAGCATTGCAATTTCTTATGATTATCTTGTACTCCAGTGACATGCAAACAGGTGTTCGACAGTGTCATTGTCGAGTGCGTTGAAGTAAGAATCCGGCTGTACTAGTGAAGTATTCGTATGATTTCTTTGCTTCATCGAGAGTCTTTCTAACAAGGAAATGGCAAACGTTTCACGCCGAAACCTCCTTTGAAAATTCGGCTCAACTGCACTTCTACTAGCGCTTGATTTTCAGTTATATTGCTGTAAACTAAAGCTCTTCTTCTGTATTTACTAACATTATTTAATATCAATACTAATAAAATTCATTGTTAAAACCATTGAGGTGGGGAGTCATAAAATAAAATAAGTTAAAATATGTAAGCGAGTACATATACTTAGGACAACTACTCTCCTTCCATCAGAAAGTAGAGAAGGAAATAAGCAGAAGAATAGCTCTCGCCTGGAAGGCGTTCTGGTCACTGAAATTTATACTGCTGGACAAGTCACTCAACCGGAAACTCAAAATGGAAACACTACAAACCTGTGTTCTTCCAACACTGTTATATGGCTGCCAAACTTGGAATCTTACTGCCAAACTGAAGTACACACTCCAAGTATGCCAAAGGAAAATGGAGAGGAAAATCTTAGGCATAACTCTGAAGGACAGAATCTCGAATACAACACTTCAAGCGATATCCTCAACAACTGATCCCGCACAACAAGCCATCAGGAAAAAATGGAAGTGGGGAGGCCACGTCGCAAGAATACAGGACGACAGGTGGACAATAAAACAACCATGTGGGACCCGTACACAGGCAAGAGACAGCGCGGAAGACCAAGACGACGATGGGCTGACATCTTCAAAGAACGAGCAGGGGCGCAATGGTCCAGAGTCGCCAGATGCAGGAAAAGCTGGAGAACGATGGAGAGCCAACTGTGTATTAACTAATCGCAGAACAGACAGTGTATACAAACCAAGTGCTACATCCAAGTCAACTTCTCACCACGGAGTAGCTCACCGGGTGACACTCTCAAATAGAGCTTAACCCCTGTACAGGGAGGCCTTTGCCCTAAAGGGACATATCAGGCTTTATTTATTTATTTATTTATTTATACCTTCTTAGGTAAAATCCGTCGTCCTCAACTTATAAAATATGTAATATTTATGCCTGTAGGGCTTTCAGAACATCCGTTCCATCTTCAGCAGGTCACTCTTCGCTATAACATCCAGTATGATGGTTGATGCTCTGTCGTGACTGCCACATTAGGATCAACAGCATCAACCATCATACTGGATGTTGTAGCGAAGAGTGACCTGCTGAAGATGGAACGGATGTTCTGAAAGCCCTACAGGCATAAAGATTACATATTTCATAAGTTGAGGACGACGGATTTTACCTAAGAAGGTATATTTTAAACTTATTTTATTCTATTATTTAATATTTTAAACTCTTTCAAACAATTTGTATAACATTATTAGACAGTTTTGAAGTATTTATTTAAATATGCAAATCACAATACTACACCTATAATTCCCTAGTGAAGCTGTAAAACATAGCATGTAAATGCTATGATTACAGTGAAAGACCTGCCCTCGGTCAGAATTACTATGGATGGATGAATATACACTAAATATATGTATAAAAAGCTCCAAGCGCGACAGGCGTAGAAGGCCCTTGGCTTACCAGCCGGCTGCTGGCCTCACATCCGATTGAGGGTCTTTCCACTTTTCAGCGGTTGCCCTTTTACCAGCCGGCTGCTGGCCCTTCACATCCACATGTGTCAATCAGAGAGGTAGATGATCAACAGCCAGTGTAGGGGTGACATGTGGTTAGCATGTCGAGTCCCCCAGCCGTTATAGCTGGTTCCTCAACCTGGAGCCGCTACTTATTGTAGCTACCCAATTGCCTCACGATGCTGGGTAAACTAAACTCTGATTGGATGTTACAATTAACCTTCTTGTTTAACAAATCAATTTAAACCTTATATTTAAAGAACTATTAACCTATATAATTTAAATATAACATCATGTGATGTAATAATGTTCTTTAAAATTATAAAAGAATTACACTAGTCATTCATACAACTTTCAACAATGATAGAAGCAATAGAACTCTCCTGATAAAATGTGATATTTAATACAAGAAGAATAATTGATTCAAGAAAAGAAAATAATTTAATTTTAATTGACGGTGAAGAATAATAGCACCTACATTTACTTGATCTGCTGGGAAATTAAGAAGTGAATAAATTTACAGTTATTTCTACAAGAAACAACTTTTATTAATTTTGAAGTGTTTTCCTATCCAGTGTACCAACTTCCGACCCTAAGAAGAGAATCCGGCTCTACCGAAAATCAAACCCAACCTGAACCAGTAATTCTTTTTGGGACACAAATCCTTCTTCGAAATGTTACTACAACATCAGGCATGAAGATATCTACAGAAAAATGTCACCACAACGTGTGACAGCAATTTACTTCTTCAACCCAGAATACCATTATAACACGAATCTCTTCAGTTTATTCGTTTTGAAATGACTGATCAAAACTCTTAAATATATTGGAAGACAGAAATATGCCAAATTTACTTCGGCAGAACATACGAAATATTTACAAAGACAACACCATAAAGAATAAATTAAATAACAGATTTTCTGAAGAAGGAATTATAAATCGTGGTGTGAGACAAGGCTGCCCCCTATCCCCAACACTCTTTGCAATTTATATCAATGAAGTAATATGTTGCTGGAACAAGACATATAAATTTGGAATAAGAATATCAGAAAATAGAAAATTAAACACCCTATTGTTTGCAGATGACCAAATAATAATAGCAAATTCAGAAGATAATCTACAGAAAGGTCTGTATGAACTTAACAAAATTACAGAAGAATATGGATTGAAGATATCTACAGAAAAAAACAAAAATTGTGGCATTTCAAGGTGTAGATCCAGTCAGAAGTAAAATTGTACTGGACAATAACATTTTGGAGCAGGTGAATAATTTTTACATATCTAAGATGCAATATCTCATATGAAGAAGAAAAGGATGTAAATGCAAAAATATCTAAATTTTCAAGAATTTTAGGGTTAATAAATTCTATCTTCAAGCCACAGTTAGTCCAAAAGCATTCAAGACTGAAAGTGTATAAAACACTGGCTCTTCCAACTCTTTTGTATGGTAGCGAAGTGTGGACGTTGAAACAGAAGGATATACAGAGACTTAGATCTGCTGAAATGAGATATCTTCGCAGGACTGCAGGATACAAACTACTAGATCACAAAAAAAAAAAAATGAAGGCATCTTAGAAGAATTACACACGGAACCTTTAGAAAACAAAATTTCTGATTATAAGTCAAGATGGATGCAACTTGTTCATCGAATGGAAGATCACAGAATACACAAACAAATGTTAAGATATCAACCTGCAGGAAGAAGAAGACCAGGACGTCCACTCAAAAGACTTTTGGATGGTGTTTCTCTTGAGGCCGAAACAGGTCAACAAATGGCCTAAATTCATGAATGTACTATGATGATGATGATGATGATGAAATATGACTGTACTTTGAAGGAAGATGTACCTCAGTAGCTATGGTGGCGTAGGGGATGTCTGAGAAGTTGAATTGCCAGCCTTGATCACAGTATACTGTAGGCCAGGAGGAGTCGCCTTCCCTTACGCCGCTGTTCCACTTCTCCGTGAGGTTCACAGCGTACCTCCTGCACTTCTCAAATCCCTGAGTGATCTCATCAGCCTTCGACGATCGAGGTATCGCCAGTAATCTCCTGAAAAATACAATTAACTTTGTTATTTTCTATTGATACGTAGATAGAACAATGTTTTTAAGAATTGAAATCTTATATATAAAAATTAATGTTTGTTTGTTTGTATATTTGTATTTGTTCGTACTTTATACGCGGCCATACCGTTGATCCGATTGTGATGGGGTTTTTTTGCAAAATGTTCAGGAGATTCCCGGGATGAACATAGGCTATAAGAGAGTTGTAATACTCAACTCCAACACCCTTAAAAATCGCCCTTTGTAGTGGAAAATGTGAAAAAAAGTAGCTCTTTGGACGCTTAAATGGCTTACGCTACCTAAACCATACGAAATACACAACATTAATGTACACAGAATTGAATATCTCAAAAAGCTCTACAAAAAAGTCCGCGACAGCATATGTTTATCTCTTACGGATAACTCACAATAACCATTTTTGTCTTTCATTGATACCGAGAGTCTCGCGCTGTAGCCGAGTGATTAAGGCAAGAAGTCTTGGAGCAGAACTACGGGACTTACGCTGGTTGGAGTCTCTATGGGGGAAGACATTTTTCTCATGGAATGTCGGCCAGTATGGATCAGAAATGAAATCTAGCTGGGGGGGGGGAAAAAAAAAAACTGTTTTGACTAACTCTCATCAATTTATCTTTTCTTTTTTTTTCACTCTAATATAATTATTATATGACGGTTCTTAACTTATCTGCAAAGGAGGGTACAATTCTAATGTTCATGACTATGTGACGTCATCATTCACACTTCATGAGCCACAACAGAAGGCTGTAAGAGGTTTTCTTGCGAACTTATTTAATAATATCTAATTATGTCCTAATTTTTTAATTTTATGGTAAAAAGGTAACATATTTTTATCGTCCGCCCATGACATGAGAATTGAACGTTCGGGCAGGACAACGTCTGCCGGGTACGCTAGTATATTTATAAAAACATCATGATTAGGCCTATTTCAGGGCTACATGAAGCGACATGAAACCGATAATAAAATGTGTACCTAAAATCTCAGACGTTCTAAGTAAAATTTAATTCAAAATACCTCGTAGGTCTTTCGGAACATGTTTCCATCTTTAGTCTTTCGGGGATTCTATGCCACAGTACCACCTACATAAATTCAAATAAAAAAAATCTTATAGTATGTGAATAATAATTATTACCTCAACTTAAAAAAAATTGTACCTTATAAAACAGTCGTCCTCAGCCATAATAACTTCTGTTATAAACTCTGTCACACTATTTAAATTCAAGGCCTTTCAAAGACTTGCTTAATCCTCAGGAATTCTTATGGTGCTGAAATAATTTGTATGTTTCATGCAGAATCCTCTATGTGAAATATACAAATAATTTCAGTATCATAAGAATTCCCGGATGAAGCATGTCTTTGAAAGACCTTGAATTTTAAGGAGGGCGATGGGTGAAATTTCTATTCTCTACATAAGTTATGTCCACCGTTGTGGTCTCGGACGCGGTGATATGCTCCTTGCCTGTGGTCTCGAGGATCGCGGGTTCAAACCCGGCAGCGGTCGATATATATTTTTTTTATGATGGAAAATCCAAGGAACCGTCTTCCGGGAGGGACTTTAAGCCGTGGGTCCCGAGTCTGAAGATTTTCAAGCTCGTAGGATCCTTAAGCCTGAATAAAAAGGCCTCTAACCAGTGTTAACATCATCCTAGTAATACTTAGACCGCATACCATTCATGTCATCTGTATGGAAATAAGCGTAATTAAATTAACTTGGTCTACGAACTACTAACAAAGGAGAGGATAAGGTTCAGTATTGTAGATTGCTCAAACAGTATACCGAACTTATCACAAACACATGCTAACAAACTAGTGAACGCTAAACTGATCTGGTCCGCACTAACTCGCCTATTTTATCACCCTAATTTGCCCAAAAGTAATCTGATGTACACTAACTTGCTCATTCTCTCACCCTAACTTGCCCACTAATGTAGGTGGACTACTGGAATACAATTCCCTTGTATATATGATTTTTTACCCCAGTAGAACCCATGTCCACATTTCTTGACGGTTGTTATTTTTACGGTGAAAGATCGTCACTCTTTCGATATATATATGTTATAATTAAATGTTTAACATTAAGCAATGCAAGCTTAATATGGTATGATAAGAAAAATAAATGCCTGGACGGGATTCGAACCCGGATCTCTGAGTCTGTACCTCAGCGTGATATCCGTTACACTACCAGGCGAATCCAATTCAAACACTTATTTTTCTTATATATGTATTATATTCTCCATTTATACTAGATGTCGCGAGAACTCGGTCTTCACTGCCATCTAGTAGCTGACTATAACAAGTAAGCAAATTGAAGAGAATATAATACATATATAAGAAAAATAAGTGTTAGAATTGGATTCGCCTGGTAGTGTAATGGATATCACGCTGAGGTACAGACTCAGAGATCCGGGTTCGAATCCCGTCCAGGCATTTATTTTTATCTTCTTCTTCCTTCCAAGTATTAGGCCAAGGCCTGTTACGATCCTATAGAAAATTTTCCCTTATGGGAAATTCTCGTATAAGACTTGAAAGCATAATAATAGTCCCTTCGATTGGTTGCTGGCCAAAGGAAGGCTTTTATTATCATACCATATATATATGAATAGGATCTGTATATATTTATGTTTCATTGTTGGGTTCTTTGGATCAGTTTGTGTTGATTTTTTTATTAACATGTTGACAATTGGCTCTGGCGGGAACATATGTTATCTCATTGGCCAACAATGACGCTAACAGTCACCTGTTCTCCTATCGAATGTTCACAGGTGGCATCGTGGCTTTGAATAAACTTCAAGTTTGTTCTACTTGGGGATGACTGACGTGATGGGTTCAGAGCAAAAGTGTACCAAGTCCAGAAATTTAAATTCCTAGTTATATGTGAATTTTGGTTCAAAATATCAACGATTTTTCAGATCAACGGTGAACCAAGCATTGTATTTGTTCTTTTTCACTGTAACAAATAATGTTTAATTTTTAATCATCATTCACGAATTTAGGCCATTTGTTGACCTGTTTCGGCCTCAAGAGAAACACCATCCAGAAGTCTTTTGAGTGGACGTCCTAGTCTTCTTCTTCCTGCAGGTTGATATCTTAACATTTGTTTGGGTATTCTGTGATCTTCCATTCGATGAACATGTTGTATCCATCTTGACTTATAATCAGAAATTTTGTTTTCTAAAGGTTCCATGTGCAATTCTTCTAAGATGTCTTCATTTTTTTGTGATCTAGTAGTGTGTATCCTGCAGTCCTCCGAAGGTATCTCATTTCAGCAGATCTAATAAGTCTCTGTATATCCTTCTGTTTCAACTCCATACTTCGCTACCATACAAGAGAGTTGGAAGAGCCAGTGTTTTATACACTTTTAATCTTGAATGTTTTTGGACTAACTGTGGCTTGAAGATAGAATTTATTAACCCTACAATTCTTAAAAATTTAGATATTTTTGCATTTACATCCATTTCTTCTTCATATGAGATATTCTGCAATTAAATGTATTGCTTTTAGCTTTATATTAGTTTTTCTCAAAAGAGTCAAACATGGACTTAGTCCATTTTTGCTCTGAATCCCTCGTATAAATGTATGGATATTAAGATTTTACGTAATAACCTCAACGGTAGTTTACTACGAATTTTAAAAATAATGAACTTCATTCCATAAGCGGTATAGAGATCGGTGCAAAAAATCAGAGGAGCCTGATAAGTATTTGGACCATGGCTAGAATATATGAAGGCGGTTAGTAGCAAAGGCTTGTGAGTGATTTATTCTTAAGAAACGAGTTTGGTGCATAATTACCTTCTTGAAGCATAATTCAATTAGTGGCAAAGGTATGTAAGTGTATGCATTAGGAGTAGATAAAATACGATTGTTATAATTTTTAATTACCTTTGATTTTCTTATATAACTTCAACTTTAAAACATGTTTTTTTTTTCAATACTAAAACTTGTACTTGCACCACTTTGTTTTTAACCGCCTCAATTATGTTTATTGCATCTCAAAGATCCCCAACCCCGGAATATACAGTAAATCCTATCTATGAAGGAACATGACGGTTCCTTAAATATATTTCCGTCTTGGCAGTTTTCCTTCTTATAAAAGTAGTGAAGTGCATTCAATAACCTCTCCTATAACCCTAGCAAAGATTCCTGACGAATGAAATTTGTAATGGGAGCTTAGATGCGAGTCCTGTACTAACCAGATGTAGATCTCAGCCAATAGGAAGTAGACCACACGTCATTGCTAACTCCCTCAAATACAGTCACTGCTAAACATTTTTAAAATCTCACTACAAAAATTAAATAATATAGGTAATCTTTATCGTAGACTGCGATAGGCAGGACATGTGGCACGAATGGGGAATGAAAGACGTGCATGGTAGCTTCTTGTAGGAAAACCAGAGGGAAAACGCCCAGTTGGTAGACCAAGAATGAGGTGGGAGAATAACATTAACTATGATTTGAGGGAAGTAGATTATACGGGGAATGATTGTAAAACATTAGCTCAGGATAGGGATGTACAGAGAGCTTATGTCCGCGCGGCCATGAACCTACGGGTTCGATAGTGCCAGTGAGTTAGGACATCTTTATCCGTGGAGGAAGTATATTCACTATATATATATATATATATATATATATGTATGTATATATACACACACACACACACTGTATTTGGTTTATATCACACTTTTAATGTTTTAAATAACCACTAAATGTCACTTTAATTTAAACAATTTATAGTCTTCCCCGCGCCGTAGCCATGTGATTAAGGCGAGATTGCCTTGGCGCAGAGCTACGGGACCTGCGCTGGTTCGAGTATCCACGGGGGAAGAAATGTTCTCAAGGAATTTCTGCCAGTATCGGACCGATGCCCACCCAGCATCGTGAGGCATTTGGGTAGCTACAATAAGTAGCGGGTCCAGGTTGAGAGGACCAGTTATAATGGCTGAGGGACCCGACATTCACATTGCACTATAATTTTAAGACTTCAGACAGCAAGTGTACAAAATATTATAATTAAAGTCTATGGTTTAAAATCTAAAATCAACACATCCGCGTCTCACTATTATTCTCTATGGACTGTACATGTTTTGTAGAGGAACTGTTTTGTTTGTACACGTGGCAGACAGGGAATTCACAGCTCAGCAATCTTGATAGGCTCTACCATTGGATTTACGGTCAAGGACATTCTTCAAAATCCCTTGCGCGACCTATACTTAAATCCCAACCTCACCTTCACGTGGTGCAACCTGTTTATAACAAACGAGGCTCTGGGGACCGAGTCACAGCGGTATAACTGTTACATCAGGATTAGAGTAAATGCTAATCCTCCTTCATGCCTGTCCAGAGGCTTTAGGTGGCAGCCCCACCACTGGACTTACTACTTTTCGGCTAGCAACCGACTGGTAGGAAATCAACTTGCTTTCAAGTCGCCAAAGATTCAAAACCGGAAGGATATTCACGTTGACAATCCCAGAGAGTTAAACATCGTACCTATATCTGAATACCTCCAAGAATATAGAAACAATTGGCTAGCCCATATTCAGCGCATGGATCGTCACAGAATACCAAAACAAATTCTTCACTACATTCC
Organism: Diploptera punctata; assembly: GCA_030220185.1. NCBI lineage: Eukaryota > Metazoa > Arthropoda > Insecta > Blattodea > Blaberidae > Diploptera > Diploptera punctata. Next base: position 1,041,442 of record JASPKZ010001620.1, read on the forward strand.
TCGAGGCAGAAGATCTGTGGGTCGACCTTTTCGGAGATGGCTGGAGACCGTAACGGGCCACTGGGCCTAATACTTGAAAGGCAGATGATGAGGTGATAAAGGGTTCCCAAATTACAAGCTTGAAGACCATGTAGTGAATTGCTTTCGATTATGGACCAAAATTTGAAGACTTACTGATGTCAAAAAGAGATGGAGGGACTGTTAATTCTGATTGGAACAGGTCATGCATCTAAAGCAAAAAGAAGAAGCATCTCAAAACATTTTATCTTTGTGACCTTGGAGAGTCACTGTGCTCTGTGGTATGACCTTGCCAAGATAATCGGACACGCCATTGAACACCGTGTTCTTAGTTGTAACCCATATTTGGTCCAGTGCTTCGGATAATACAGTAATTATGTGGGTGTAAGAATTTCATAAAGCAATATTTCTTGGTCTTTCAAAGGTTAACCATGTTGTCAAATTAATATACTTTCCTCCTGTTGTATTTCAGGAGGTATTTTTCAGATCATATTATGCTCAACTTTTATAAGATTCACGATGTGTTCCGTTGAGGTGTTATTCAAAATTAAATTATAAAATTATGGAATATTCACCTGAAAGGTCCGTCTCCTCAACTTAATTAATTATTTAACTGTAGCGCTTTCGGGACTTGTCCCATCTTCGGCAGGATTCAAAACTGGTGTTTCACTGAAGATCTGGTAGAGGGGGTTACATGTATTGGGTTCGTTTTCGTTTATCAGATTGTCGTTGTTGTGAGCTGCTTTCATGATTTCCATCTCTTCGAGTACGTTTATCTTCGCTGGATTATTTTCTCTGTGCATTACTGTTAGGGTGTTTTCAATATTTAGCATGCGATGTCCTTCATGGATAAAGTGTTTTGCATAGCTTGATTTCCCTTCTGCGTGAATAAAGTCTCGAAAATGTTCTTTAAATCTGATATTTAAACTTCATTCATATTCATCTCAGGTTAAGCTTAGGATTAGGGACTCTCCTGGCGCACCACTCTCATCACCTGCAGCGTGTTCATAATGCTTGCGTTCGATTCATTTTCAATATCCGCCGTTATGACCATATTTCCGAACACTTTAATAACCTCTCTTGGCTCCGTCTTACTGACAGACGTAAATTGCACTCTCTTTCACTACTTTTCAAGCTCCTGAATTCCTACATTCCTACTTACCTGGGGTCCAGATTTGAGAAGTTATCCTCCTACCACAATATTGACACTAGGTCACAAGATAGCAGTCTGCTAACAATTCCTCTTCATAGCACTTCCTCCTATTCTTCTTCCTTCACAGTAGCCTCTGCCCGCTCCTGGAATCTCCTTCCTCAAGATATCAGGGGTTGCCGCACACTTGGCACCTTTAAGTCACGCTTATACAGTTACCTGTTGTCTAATAATTAATTTTTCTCTATTTATTTAATGTTATACTATGTCATTAATCTTTTCCTCGTTTTTTTATATATCTTGTACATATTATATATTTAATTCGTTAAATTTAGAGTAAATCAAAATACATTATAAATATTAATTGTATTGTATTCATAACTTGTAATCGTTTATATATATATATATATATATATATTGTAATTTAGATTTAAGACTTTTCTTTTGTATTTTTTTAAACCTGGTTGAGTGGTAGACAAGGCATTAAGGCCTTAACTCTGCCAGGTAAAATAAAGCTATTATTATTATTATTATTATTATTATTATTATTATTATTATTATTATTATTATTATCACCCATCATATCATCGGGGCAACGTAACCCCGCCTTCCAGGCGCCCCAACCTCAGAAGTGGGTTACAAGTACGCCATGCCAGGAGAAAACACCAGGAATGTCGAAAGGCAACCTGGGGCATTTAAAAAAAAGTAATATTGGTACTATTTGAAAAAGCGGCTACTACCAAGTTATTTTTTCATCATCATGATCATCATCATCTTCTTCTTCTTCTTCTTCTTCTTCTTCTTCTTCACTTCACGTGCTAGGCAAATTGCCTGTTCCGCCTCACAGTTGTTCTGTCCATCTTTTCACTGGTCTTCCTACATTCCTTGAACCCCTTGGCATTGTAGTTGAATGCTGCTCTTGGTAATCTTGTTACATTCATTCTTTCCACATGTGTAAACCATTTATCTCTATATTCTCTGATTTTCTCATCCAATGGATAATTGTTATTCCTACAAATATTAATTTTTGGTTATAGAGGTGGAATCATTTAATAGACCTGTTCTTATATGTTCATTCCTTATCCGATCCAATCTTGTGCAGCCTTTTGTTATTCTAAGGAAGTTCATTTCTGCGCTTTGTATTCTATTTTGTAATTTTTTGGTGATTACCCAAGTTTCACTCCCATAAAGTAATGCAGGAACTGCCAATGTTTTATAAAACTTCAATCTAGTATCTCTTCTTGTTTTATTCTTTAATGTTTTATGTATAGTTCAGGATATCATTTGAAATTTCGACAGTTTCATATGTACGTCTCTTTCAGTTTTTTGTGTTTATAGTAAAATTACAACCCAAATAATTGAAATTTGTTACTTGTTCCAGAGGTTTGTTGTCTATTACGATTTTTCTCCGGCCAATCTTGGTAATTAACATGAGTTAAAAAAAAAAACACACGTAAATGACTGCGGACTTATAGACTATCAGTTTGTAACATTTAAGAGCGTAAATATTTAGATACGATACACAGTATGACATATATTTTTATTACTCCTTCGTCCAATGCTTGAACAGATTTAGAAAGTTAAGATTTCGTTTAGAACGAATCATCTTCACCATTGAAATGTTTGTACGGTGTTTAATGTGAGCACAAATATTATAACTTAAGTTATATGTGGAATTCAGAGAGAAAGTGGACTAAGTACATATTTTACTCTTCTGAGAAAGATAATTAATTGATACAACTAACTCACTGGCACTATCGAACCCGTAGGTTCATGGCCGCGCGGATATAAGCTCTCCACAAATCCCTATCTTGAGATAACTTTTTCCAGTCATCGCTTGTATGATCTATTTACCTAAAATTTTATTCTCTCACCTCATCCTTGGTCTACCAACTGGACGTTTTCCTTTTTGTTTTGCTACAAGAAGCTTCCATGCACGTCTTTCATCCCCCATTCGTGCCACATGTCCTGCCTAAGTCCATATTTTACTCTTCTGAGAAAGATAATTCATTTATACAACTAACTCGGTAGCACTATCGAACCCATAGGTTCATGACCGCGCGGACATAAGCTCTCCACACATCCCTGTCCTCAGCTAACGTTTTCAAGTCATCTTTTGTATGATCTATTTACCTAAAGTTTTATTCTCTCACTTCATCCTTGGTCTACCAACTGGGCGTTTTCCTTTGGTTTTGCTACAAGAAGCTTCCATGCTCCTCTTTCATTCCCCATTCGTGCCACATGTCCTGCCCATCGCAGTCTACGAGAATTAACTGTTCTTATTATATCTGGCTTCTTATAAGGATCACGTAGCTCACTTATTCACCTGTCTGGTCATCTCTCTTTGCTCCAGAAATAAATACTAAGAACTTTATTCTCAAACACTCCTAACATTTTCTCTTGACTTAAAGTAAAAGTCCATGTTTCGCATCCAATTGATATAACAGGGAGCAAATGAACAATAAAACATTGATTTGTTTACAATGACTATTTAAATCATGGCCCAAATGGGAGTCAATAACCAAACATGTTTCAATGAATTTTGTTTTTCAACCAAGATAGTCGTGTTTCACCTAGCTCTTTATCAGTATCTCTTTATCAGCTCTTGCTTTTTTGATAAAGAAAGCTCCTCCTTTTTAATATTCTCAACATGTTAGAACCTTGATTTTCTCCAACAAATACAATAAGTATAGCAGGTAATGAACAGATTTTTTGATTTTACTGAGTTGTTTACTAAAAAAAATAAATTAATAATTAACCTATAACGTTGAATATAATATACAGTTTGATATGTTTAAATATTTCTCCATTAGGGTGCATTCTTACAATATTGCAATCCTATTTGGCAGTAAATAATATGATCAAGTTGCAGTGAATGAACATAATTTCATATTTCTGATTTGTTTTCAAACATCACCGTTTACTTTCTATCTATCTATCTTCGGGTTTTTACAGCTGCTGCCGTCTTGCTGTCTTCCAAAGCTACGATCTTGGGCATCTTCACTTCTTAGGGTCGTATGTTAGAACATTACTCTCTACTCAAATTACTTCCAATCACTAGTGAGCTGATTCACCGTGAGCAATTGCTGAGAACGAATTAACGGCCGACTTATCGGTCATGCACGAGAGTCGACGTTTTCGTAATATTGGCAACGAATTACCCAGAATTTCTCAGCGATAAAACCACTTCCGTTATTTTCGTCTGCTATAGAGGAATGCATTTATGCTTGCATCCCGCAAATAATACCGTATACAAACACGTCTGCGACACGCAATATTACGCCGATTCTCCTGTTCTTCCAGTTGAATTCTTTGGTAGACTCTATCAAATTCCTCTTCACCGTGTATACCGAAAACATGATCGAAGTCTTCAAGGTCCGACATCTTGGATAAATGTTGGATAAAGCAGCAAAGTACATCGATTACCATCGGTTCCCGTCGGTTCCCTTCGGGATTTTAATTTGAGTTGCTCATTTAAGCTACCTCCGCAGGTAGCTTACAAATTTAACCAATTATTATCGCATGAACAGATTTCTGAGTAAGCAAAATCGTATCAGCATACAACTTGCTCAGCAGAGAAGGCATTTTACTGTCTAATGCGTCCAAACATGCGACCCTTAGTCCTCTTGCTTGCATTGCCTTCATGTTTTCCTTCCATGTTAACTTTGGTCTCCCTCTTTTCTTCTTTCTGGTCGGTTGCCATTGCCATTGATATAGTTGCTTCGGACATCTATCCCATATATTGGTATTGACCTTGTTCAATCAGTTTGAGGGGGATTTGAAGTAGTTAATGCTACTTTAAATCGATTCTTTACTTTTCATTTTCTATTGCCCTTTATTATTGTTCACCTTTCACTCTTAAAGCATGTCCTAACCACTTTAATTCCTTCTCCTCAATTCTTTCAATTATGTTTTCTTCTGCTTCCATTATATTTCTAATTTCCTTATTTGTGACATGTTCTAATTTTGACTTTCTGGCACTTCTGCGCAAATAATCCATTTCTAGAGCTATTAGTCTATTCTTGTAATATCATTAATTATTAACAATTATATATAAATTAATTAGTGTATAATGCTGCTGTGTTATTATTTAATTGTAATATTAATGTGTTTTCTTTATGTAATTGTAATGTTAATGTTTTTTTAGTGTATAATGCTATTGTGTTATTACTTAATTGTAATATTATTGTGTTTCTTTATGTAATTGTAATGTTAATGTTTTTAGTGTATAATGCTATTGTGTTATTATTTAATGGTAATATTTTTATTGTGTTTTCTTTATGTAATTGTAATGTTATTGCTGTTTTTGTTTATTTTTCTTTACACTAGTAGCAATTATTACTTTATTGTAACGGACTGTCAACAGCACGTACGGCTTACTGCCCGTGCGACCCATATTTGTAAATAATATTGTAAATATCTTACTTTTTTGTCTAATAAAGTCCTACTTCTAGTACTTATTGATTGTCCATACCTCACTTTCATACATTGCAACAGATTCCACCAATGTTTTACCAATATATTTTTTTGTGTCTTTCCACATATTCTTATCCCACCATATGGAATTTAACGATGATATTATTTTGCTACTCAATTCAATTCCGGTTACATTAAATATATAAATATTTTAAAATACTGGTAACTATATTTAAATAATGACTTTTGAGTAAACAGCTTAATTTTATTCGTTTAATAGCCCTAACAAATGTCACTCTTGTTTTACAAATCCTCTATAAATTGGAAATCACTCGCGGTATTACTTATTAAAATGAACAAATACTTTTGTTCACCATTGCTCTGAATAATTATTGATATATCTGAAGAAGATACAATGTATTGAAATAGCTATTCTTCTTGTATCTTGTAAGCCCATGTTTCCCATAACAGAGATTTAGGCGCTCTCCCCCTACACGGAAGAATTTGAACCATACTAATTTAGTTACACTTATTTTCGTATAGATGTCATTTGAGTGATCCGTGGTCAGCGTTCCGCCTCATACTGACATCTAGGAAACCAAGGTAGTACTAGGACGGGAAAATTCGGTAAATTTTGCTTAGAGGCCTTTTTATTCAGGCTTAAGGATCTTTTACGAGCCTGGAAATCTTCAGACTCGGGACCCACGGCTTTAAGTCCCCTCCGGAGGACTTGCTCCTTGGATTTTTCCATCCTAAAAACATCCATCGACCCCGTCCGGGTTGAAACAGCTGTTACGAATGTTAAATAAAATAAATACAGTATAAAACTTTGATAGTTTTATTTAATAAATAAACATCTTGGATCTTCATCAATAAAAAGCAACTTAATTGATTAATTATTGATATGTTGAACCCAAATTAACACAAAAGTAGGATTGCCATTATTTAGACTTGGTCCACTTTTGCTCTGCACTTCTCACATGCAACTGACAATAAAAGAGAAATGTGGGACAGTAGCAAATAAATTGTTGGCTTGAGAAACTAGCCAATGGTGTGCTTAATAGCAGTAGTAAATACATTATTTTTTTAATGTTGGTATGAAAGGTGTTTGTTCGTTAAATGTCGCGTATCTTTGCTCTAAATTTAATACATCGCCATTAGTTGAATTTGACCAGAGATACATTCTTCTGGCAATAAATAGCAATGAAAGAGAAAATTTAATATTGGAGGAAGGAATCCAAATAAAGCAAGTGAAACAAACTAAATATTTGGGAATAATTATGGATAACATTGAAGGTATAGGCAAAGAGAATATATTTTTTTTCTTTCAAATGCCCCAGGTTGTCTCCCGACATTCCTGGTTTCTCTCCTGGCATGGCGTACTTGTAACCCACTTCTGAGGTTGGGGCGCCTGGAAGGCGGGGTTACGTTGCCCCGATGATATGATGGGTGATGATAATGGTGCGCCAGGAAAGTCCCTAATCCTAAGCTTATTCTAAGATGAATATGAATGATGATTGCGATGGCCATATGATTTCGGGGACCGTTTGGGCCTTAAAGTTTTCCTGACATTTATCTTGCAGGCGAGGAAAAACCCCGATAAAACCTCACCCAGAAAAACTGTCCCGATCGGGGATCGAACCCGGGCCCGCTGCGTGACAAGGCAGCACGCTACCTCGACACCACAGCGGTGGACTGGCAAAGAGAATATAAAACATAGAATTGAATTGAGTAGCAAAATAATATCATCGTTAAATTCCATATGGTGGGATAAGCATATTTGGAAAGACACAAAAAAAGTATATTGGTAAAACATTGGTGGAATCTGTTGCAATGTATGGAAGTGAGGTATGGACAATCAATAAGTACTACAAGAATAGACTAATAGCTCTAGAAATGGATTATTTACGCAGAAGTGCCAGAAAGTCAAAATTAGAACATGTCACAAATAAGGAAATTAGAAATATAATGGAAGCAGAAGAAAGCATAATCGAAAGAATTGAGGAGAAGGAATTAAAGTGGTTAGGACATATTTTAAGAATGGAAGATGAGCGATGGCCAAAGCAACTATATCAATGGCATCCGACTAGAAGGAGGAAGAGAGGGAGACCGAAGTTAACATGGAAGGAAAACATGAATACATTAATGCAAGCTAGAGGGCTAAGCATTGAATATGCCCAAGATCGTAGGCTTTGGAGGTTTGGCACGAGAAGAAGGCAGCAGCTGTAAAAACCCGAAGATAGATAGATAGATAGATAGATTTTTCTCATATCCGAGGATATTTTGAAGTACAAAACTTATCTATGTGCTCAGAAGTTGACGACATATAAAATACCTATAAATACCTAAAGAGATTCTAAAAAAAGTACTTAAAAATGAAAAAAAGGAATAAATTGAATTGGTGTTTACTTGATGAAAATCCATAACTTCTTTAATTAAATAAAAATAAAACTTAAAGTTTTATGTGATTTTCATATTTATTAAAACATAAATTATTTACAGCTGATTCGATACTTTGTCACAAGAAGGTATAAAGTACCGAAACAGCTGTAACTAATTTATATTTTAATAAATATGAAAATCGCATAAAACTTTAAGTATATTTTTATTTAATTAAATATGAAAAAATGACGTAAAAAGACAATTGATATTATGTAAAAATTATAGTTTTAACTGCATTTTCTATGAATACAATAAAAATGGTATATTGCGATGCGAGGCTGGAAAGTGATTTTTACAGAATCGAGGAAAAATGTTTAAAAACCGAGCGAAGCGAGGTTTTTAATTTCCGAGATTCTGTAAAACACTTCACAAACGTGCATTGTACATTATTTTTGGCGCGATGGTGTTTTCAAAATAATAAATAATAGTAATATAATAACATCTTTGTTGGAAATATTTGCGTTCATTATAAACAATTGACTAACGTTAACAGTGTGGGCTATGTTTATTAGTTGAAACAACAGGAGGCCTTGAGAACAATTATTGATAACATAGCCGCAAGTACGTATTTATTGTTTTATATTGTTTCAAATAAAGTTCATTTCATTTAACATGAAGTGATTTGTTTCGTATAATGTATATTAACTCTACCTTTTGGATATTTTCTGTATATACATTGTACGTAGTATACATATAGGGCAGTAGTTTTACTTCTCGCACATGGGTGTAAATGTAATATTACAGTATAGTTATTTAGGTTGGCAACCCCGAAATGAAGGAAGTTGAACTTTCAATCATGGTTGCCATGGTAAGTACGACAGAACGTACTATAGCACTCCTACTCATCTGTTACATTAGATCGGTGGCATTTAATTTACCTCCTCAAGAAACTTGCTTCCTTCTTCTTCCATCCAAGTATTAGGCCAAGGCCTGTTACGATCCTATAGACAATTTTCCCTCCAGCGTTTCATAGGACGGCCCAGTGATCTTCGTCCTCTTGGTATATAATTATAAACAGCTTTGGGGATCCGATTTGAACTCATTCTTTCAAGATGGTGTTTCCAATTAAGTTGGTAGTGTTTAATATATTCCAAAATTGGCGTAGTCTTCAATTCTTTTAAGATATCGGTGTTCCTTTTCCGATCCCATCTGGTGTAACCCGCTGTTCTGCGCATGAATCTCATTTCACAAGCCGTTATTCTGCTTTCATGTTGTCTTTTTAGTGTCCATGCTTCACTACCATAGGTCAACACTGGTCAAGCCAAAGTGTTATATAAACGTAATCTGGTGTTTTTTAGTACAAGGGATGTTTTCATAACCTGATTAATAATTCCCAAACTTTTATTATAACTAGTAATTTTTTCAGGGATATCCTTTTCATCCCAGATAGAGAGATAATATCCAAGATATTTAAATTGATTAGATCTCTCTAAAATTTTATTCTGGAGACAGATTTTACTTTGTATGGGGTCCTTCCCATGAAATGTCATAATTTTAGTTTTGTTAATTGATATTTCCTTATTACATTTGGCAGCTATTTTTTTTGTAAATTGTAAATTGATTGTTGCAAATCATTTTTGGAAAATGCCAGAAGAGCTAAATCATCTGCAAAAAGAATAGCATCGAGTTTGAGGTTCCTATTGATGGGTATATATCCTCGTTGTGTTTTCTCCATTCGTTTAACTTGTTTCCTCAAATTAGAATTATATCGATCTGAGATGGGGATGGAATAGAACTTGCCACTCCCTGCACCAAGATCGAATTCGACTATACATACATACTTACTTACTTACTCACTGGCACAATCGAACCCGTAGGTTCATGGCCGCGCGGACATAAGCTCTCCATACATCCCTATCCTGAGCTAATGCTTTCCAATCATTCCCTGTATAATCTACTTCCCTCAAATCATAGTTAATGTTATTCTCTCACCTCATTCTTGGTCTACCAACTGGGCGTTTTCCCTCTGGCTTTCCTACAAGAAGCTTCCATGCAAGTCTTTCATTCCCCATACGTGCAACATGTCCTGCCCATCGCAGTCTACGAGACTTAACTGTTCTTATTATATCTGCCTTCCCATAAAGACCATGTAGTTCATTGTTATGTAGTCTTCTCCATTCACCTGTTTGTTCATCTCTCTTTGGTCCAAAAATGTTCCTAAGTACTTTATTCTCAAATACTCGTAATCTCCTTTCCTCCCTTAAAGTAAGAGTCCATGTTTCGCACCCATATAATATAACTGGTAGAATAATAGTTTTATATATTTTCAGTTTAACGTTTTTTGAAAGGAGTTGGGACATCAAGAGTCTCTGCAATGCATAATAGCACGCATTTCCAGGATTGAGCCTATGTTTAATTTCTTTGTGCATCTCATTCCTATTTGTGATTATTGTTCCTAGGTATTTGAATTCAGCCACTTCCTCAAAATTTCCCTCATTTGTCATTAGCTGTCCATTTCCATAATATAATGTATTTCTACGTGTGACCATATATTTAGTTTTATTGATATTTACTTCCAGTCCTAATTTCTTAGTGTTACTCAATAGTGTGTGCGTGTTGGCCTTTAGTATCTCCTCGCTATCGGCCAATAGTACTACATCATCAGCATAAACTAACAGCTTATTAATACCATTCAGTTGTAAGCACATACATAAACACGAATATATAAATCAAACATACAAATATATATTTTTTGCGCGGTAATGCGTTTTGTCGTATTTACAGCAATGCCGACCATAATTGAAAGTTTAACTTCCTATATTTCAGGATTGCCAAGCTAAATAACTATACTGTAACAAAATAACTATTCCGTAATATTACATATTACAAATCATGTGTGGGAAGTAAAACCACTGCCCTCTATGTATGCTTCATGCAATGTATATACAAAAAATATCCAAAAAGTAGTGTTAATATACATTATATGAAACAAATCACAGCATTTTAAATGAACTGCACTTCATTTGAAACAATATAAAACAAATACGCACTTGCCGCCATTTTATGACTAGATTGGTGTCACTGCCTCCTGTAATTTCAACTAATAAACATTGCCCACACTGTTAACGTTAGTCAGTTGTTTGTAATGACCGCAAATATTTCCAACAAAGGTGTTATTATTTTACTATTATTTGTTATTTTGAAAACACCATCGCGCAAAAATAATGCACAACGCACGTTTGTTAAGTGTTTTACAAAATCTCGGAAATTTTCTCACTTCTGTAAAAACAACTTCCCAACCTTGCATCGTAATATACTATTATTTTATTTTTAAGATTTCAAATCATCTTTCTGCACTCATTTAATCTACTGTCATTCTTCTCCACATCTGTCTGTCATTCCAGTCTCCATCTCTCAATTATTTTTCCCTCGTCCTGCTCAAAACTCCATCAATCCATGTTATTTTTGGCCGTCCTCTTCTTCTTCTACCAAGTGGTACCCATTCTAATATTCTTTTGGGAATCTGTCTTATGTCATTCTTTTTACATGACCATAACATTTTAATTGTTTGTTTTTTTATGAAATCCATAATATAAGTTTGGATTATTTGTTATTTGAATTATTATTATTATTATTATTATTATTATTATTATTATTATTATTATTATTATTATTGAGGATACAACTAAGTTTGAAAAATTGAATTCATGGGGATGGATAAGTTCTTGTGTATACATTCAGACTTATATACATGTATGCAACTTGTGGCACTCTAGCTAGTAGCCTGTACACAAGGTCATTTACGAAATGTGTGATTATTAGACAATCGGGTCAGATGAAAGCTGCAATCCAATATTACGTCACTGATACTGTATCATGCACACATGCAGAGGTCTATTGTATGAGGTGGCGAGTAAAATGATATATAAGATGATAATTGTTCCCCCCTTGTATATAAAGTGGGCACAGAATTATATACAGGGTGTATCAGAATGACTATTCCTAATTTTGTGATATAGAGAATATGAAATTAAACATTCTTTAATAAAACAAATACTTCATTTTCAATATCCATCCATAGTAATTCTGCCCGAAGGCAGGTCCTTCGCTGCAATCATAGCATTTTGATGCTATACTTGCAGCTTTACTAGGGAATTGTAGGTGTGTTAGCTTCCCGTTGCTTTCCACACCGGTGAAGGATGATGATGATAATGATAAGGATGATGATAATGATAAGGATGATAATGATAGTCATATGATTTCGGGGACCATTTTGGCCTTAAAGTTTTCCTGACATTTGTCTTACAGGTGAGGAAAAACCCCGTTAAAAACCTCACCCAGAAAAACTGCCCCGACCGGGGATCGAACCCGGGCCCTCTGCGTGTAAAGGCAGCAAGCTACGTGTTTTCAATATAATATACTGAAATCATCACTCATGCTTTTAGTAACTAATAAAATAGACTAGATATGGCGGTTGCTAGAGTCAATTTTTAATTTCAGGCAAACCCCCATTTCTAAAGGTCCAATTTCGTTGATTTTTGGATAATGCCTACGTCAGTTTATTTTAATAGTGTATACTGAGTTGTGAAAATTGCGACCGCTAAAGCGATTTTAAAATTTTCGTTTCGGTATGAACTCCTACACCCAATGGTTTAAGAGAATGATAGCTATTGGCTAAACACTCGCCATATCTGAAAATCTGTATGTACAAATTTTCAAGTCAATCGACCTACTACTTTCGAGTTTTGTGAGCACAAACACAGACTGAGTTTTTATATACCGGTAATAATAATAATAATAATAATAATAATAATAATAATAATAATAATAATAATAATAATAATAATAATAATAATAATAATAATAATATTATTATTATTATTATTATTATTATTTAATCAATATCACCAAGTTGTCTTACGACATTTCGGGTATTCTCTCCTGGTATGGCTTACTTGTAACACGCAAGAGGTTGGTACTTATGTTTCGGAAAATTTCGTTATTATTATTTATAATCCGAAATGTATAAACACCTATTTCACCTAAGGTACCTTAGGATTATAGTTTGTTACAAAGTTGTGAGTCATTGTGTGAAATTAAAGTATATTAGGAGATGCGAGGTTGGGAAGTGGTTTTTTTTTGCAGACATGCATAGGTCATTTAGAGCACAGCTTATGTTTATCTTTTAAGGACTATTTAACTCATGCCCCAAATGGGAGTCAATGACCAATCACGTTTCAATGATTTCTGTATTACAACCAATCAGAGACGTGTTTCACGAAATAATTATCAACGTTAGGATTATCATATATTAAGCAAAGCTCCTCCTTTTTAATATTCTGAACAGGTCTGACCGTTATTTTGCAGTGACTGAGCCTATAACAAATACGGCTACCAGATTGTATATAATAGTGCTTACATGTCAACATTTGTAGCAATTGATTATACCACCAAAAAAGAAACCACTGTTTGCACTTTCTTAAATGTATACGACATCAAAAATGAATTAATATACAGATTGATGTGTTTCATTTTTTCTCCACTAGAGAGCATTCTTACAATATTGCGTTCCTTGGCAATAAATAGTATGATCTGGTTGCAGTGATAAACAAAAGAAGCAGTAGAAGCGTAGGCTACCTATCGTTTCTCATTAGTTTTCAAACATCACCGTTTACTTTAAATATAAAAATATTTTTAAATAACTGTAGTTAAATAATGATTTGTGAGTAAACAGCTTTATTTTATTCGTTAAATAGTCCTAACAAATGCCACTCTTGATTTCCAAATTCTCTAGATAAATTCACTCCTCACTTCGTGAGTCGTGAATTTATCGATAATTTGGAAATCACTCGTGGCATTACTTATGATAATTTACAATCATTTTTGTCTTTCTTTGATGCCAAGAAGATCGGGAGAAGTAGGATCCCGAGCAAGCATTAGCAGCGCATGGCGGGTATTCTATTATGGATAACTCAAAATAATGAATATTGTCTTTCAGCTCATTTATGCCAAGTACATCGGGATGCGTAGATTCCCGGGCAACGCCGGGTAATCAGCACGGAGTATCTAAAAATAATAACGATATAAATTTATATATATTTTCCTCTTACTATTCAACTAAATACAAAAATACCTTATCATTTATTTAGGTGTAGCAGCACACGCTGGGTATTAGCTAGTATGCAATGAAAATGGTAATGGGAGCACAGTTATTAAATAATATACCCATACAGTTAGATTTTAAAATCTCTTCCCAAAAAACAAAATCAATAGGTATGTGTGAAAAACACTTACGAAGAGTTACAATAGAATTAGATTGACTATTTAATTCATGCCCCAAATGGGAGTCAATGACCAATCACGTTTCAATGATTTCTGTTTTACAGCTAATCACAGCCTTGTTTCACCAAATATTTATCATTATTAAATTTACCATATTAAAGAAAGCTCCTCCTTTTTAATATTCTGAACAGGTCTGACCATTATTTTGCAGTGACTGATCCTATAAGAAATACGGCTACCAGATTGTATATATATATATATATAGTGCAAAGATGTCAACACATAGCGCTTGCAGGAGTTAATATAAACACATTTGTAGCAATTGATTATACCACCAAAAAAAGAAACCACTGTTTGCACTTTCTTAAATGTATTTTTTCCCAGGTAATAATCCAGAAAAATATAATTGTCATATTTGTATCATACGACATCAGAAATTAATTAATTTACAGTTTGATGTGTTTCATTTTTTTCTCCACTAGAGAGCATTCTTACAATATTGCGTTCCTTTGGCAATAAATAGTATGATCTGGTTGCAGCGATAAACAAGAGAAGCAGATGAAGCGTACCAATCGTTTTTCATTTGTTTTCAAACATCGCCGTTTACATTAAATATATAAATATTTTAAAATAACTATAGTTAAATAATGATCTGTGAGTAAACAGCTTAATTTTATTCGTTAAATAGTCCTAACAAATGACACTCTTGATTTCCAAATTCTCTAGATAAATTCACTCCTCACTTCGTGAGTTTTGGAAATCACTCGTGGCATTACTTATGAAAAATCATATAACAAGTTTATGCATTTAATTACCCCGGTCACTTAATATCATATATAAAAAATGACACAGAGATAAAGTTACAGATAACACAATGCAATAAATGGAGTCATAAAATAAATTTTGATAAACAAGTGTCAACTGCAACAAAACTGAGATTGCACAATGTAACAGCAAAATAAGGACTGAAATATAGCAGCCAAAATTGGATACTAAATTCTACAATCAAATCAAAATTACAAGCGGCACAGATGGGATCTTTACGTCCACTCCCAGGTTTGACAAAAATGAACAATGAAACACAGATATACGCGATAAATTAAAAGTTAAAAATATAGTTGAAGAAATTCAGAATTATCAAAGCATTTATTGGTTGCAGGGACACGCCGTAGCGTAGTGGTTAAGGCACTGCGCTACAAGCCAGAAGGTCGAGGGTTCAAGTCTCGGTGGGGGTCAGGATTTTTAAACTGACCAAAACCCTCTGGCGGCACTACGGCCCTGGGGTCGACTCAGCCTCTGAAGGAAATGAGTACCAGACGCTTGTTCTGGGGGTAAAGGCGGCCGTCACGCAGGGTTGACAACTCGGCTGACATCAAGGGCCGATTGTCCAGAAAAACTAGCTAATACCCGGCGTGAGCTGCTACTCATAAATAAATGCTAATATGTTTTTACCACCAGCCGTGCACTGTTCGGGAATCTGCTTATCCCGATATTCTTGGCATCAATGAAAGACAAATGGTTATTGTGAGTTATCCGTAGAAGATAAACATATGCTGTCGCGACTTTTCTGTAGAGTTTTTTGAGATATTTAATTCTGTGTACATTAATTTGGTGTATTTGTTATGGTTTAGGGAGCGTAAGCCATTTAAGCGTCAAAATAGGGACTTTATTTCACATTTTTTTACTACAAAGGGTGATTTTTAAGGGTGAAGGGGTTGAGTATTACAACTCCCTTATAGCCTATGTTCATCCCCGGAATCTCCTGAACATTTTTCAAAAAGCCCCATCTCAATCGGATGAACAGTATGGCAGAGCACGCTTGTCCGGGAATCGACTTATTCCGATCTTCTTGGCATCAATGAAAGACAAAAATGGTTGTTGTGAGTTATTCGTAAGAGATAAACATATGCTGTCGCGGACTTTTTTGTAGAGCTTTTTGAGATATTCAATTCTGCGTACATACATTTTGGGTATTTGTTATGGTTTAGGCAGCGTAAGCCATTTAAGCACCCAAAGAGCTACTTTTTTTCACTACAAAGGGCGATTTTAAGGGTGTAGGAGTTGAGTATAACAACTCTCTTATAGCCTATGTTCATCCCGGGAATCTGAACATTATATATATATATATATATATATATATATATATATAAAGTAAATTGATCCCACAACAGGCCCGGAGGCCCTTGGGGTAGTAGGAGGTTAAGGCTCCCACTTTTTCTAGACAATCGGCACTTTATATCAGCCGGGTTGTCAGCCCTGCGTGACGGCCGCCTTTACCCCCAGAACAAGCGTCTGGTACTCATTTCCGTTAGAGGCTGAGTCGACCCCAGGGCCATAGTGCCGCCAGAGGGTTTGGGTCAGTTTAAAAATCCTGACCCCAACGGGACTTGAACCCTCGACCCTCCGGCTTGTAGCTCAGTGCCTTAACCACTACGCTACACACACACACACACACCACACACACACACACACACACACACACACACACACACACACACACACACAACACACACACACACAACCACACACACACAACCACACACACACAACCACACACACACAACCACACACACACAACCACACACACACAACCACACACACAAAACCACACACACAAAACCACACACACAAAACCACACACACAAAACCACACACACACACACACACACACACACACACACACACAACACACACACACACACACACACACACACACACACACAAAACCACACACACACACACACACACACACACACACACACACACACATATATATATCTATATATATTTATTTTGCAGAGCAAAACCCGCAACTGGAGGAGAATGTTCTAAATTTGGGACCTCTGGATCAGAGTGAATAGGTTTTTCTCTTCTAAGATTTATATTCTGGGATTTAAATGATCTGAAAAGAGATTTTCACTTTGTAGAAAGTTTTTTACGTGGTTTTTCTCTAAATGTTTGCATAACAATTCGTATAATATTAATGATTAGAAAACAAGGTGTCGGGTACTTCCCCTGTTAGCGTTTACTTGAGAAGTTGCGTCTTGTCTGCGGAATTCCGGATGACCGTGATTGCAAAGTATACTGTACTTTCCTCTCAACATGCTATTTGAACGATGTAATCGCAACTCACGCACAGGTTCATTGCGCAAGCGCAAGATGAACGTGTGGGCTGTGCACAATAAAACCCACATGCATATGTGTGCCGATGTATCGCTGCCAGCAATTTGTGGCCAATAAACTTTCTCCCCACCAATTCTTCTTATTCTAATTCGTCTGTAATTCCCCCAGCTACATTGTGCTATGTTAAACAAGGATTTCAAGCAGGGTTGCCAATTTAGCCACTTTGTGGCTAGATCTGGCCATTAAAAAAACTTCTTCTTCTTCTTCTTCACTTCACGGGCTAGGCAAATTGCCTGTTCTGCCTCACAGTTGTTCTGTCCATCTTTTCAGTCCCTGGGGGCCGGTTCTCGGGCCCCAGCTGTGCTCACAACAGCAACAGGGAGCGTCTCCGGGTGGCGGATAGGGGAAAGGTCGGTGGTTTGCTTTGAACTCCTCCCGGCTAGGTCCAGATCGGACCCGTGGGCCATTTGTGATGTCGTCAAGACTCGAGCGACCTGACGTACTACATAGCTCGTGCTGCGCCCACTTCAGCAGCCAAACACGTCCCCTCGGTGGCGTAGTGGGGAAAAGGTCGGTGGATCTGCTAGTCAGTCCTCCCTTCCAAGTCCGATGGACTCGCGGACCATATGTGTGGTCAACAGGGGGAAGATGAGCGACCTGTTGTCAAAGCTCACATATCCTAGCCCACAGCGGGATCAGTGGCCGCCGTGGCGAAGTGGTGGGAGACTGGAGATCAGAAGCTCCTTTCTCTTGGTTCAATGAACCCGAGGACCTCTGTGGAGGCACCATGGGCGATGAGCATCCTGGATGCCTACATTGCTCAGTGGGCTGGTCTCACAGCAGCGGCACGACTAGGCCTAGTCTTGCGAACGGGCTGGTTCGGACAATACCGTGCGAAATGCTGGAAATTACCACCAGCTCAGTAACGGAGAAGGAGGAAGCGCGGTCTTTTGGGTTTGCGGGATTAGCGCCGACTCCGGGACTGAGTGGCCCAAGGACAATCTGTGAGGTCGTCAGGAGTTGAGCGACCTGACGTACAAATGCACAGGTTGGACCCACTTCAGCAACAAAACACGTCCTCAGGTGGTGCACTGGGGGAATGATCGGTGGATCTACTAGACAGTCCTCCCGGCTAAGTCCAAGGGACTCGTGAACCATTAGTGGGGTCGGCAGGAGATGAGCGCCCTGTCGTACTATTTGCTTACCTGTGGGAGCTTGCGAGCTCCGAGCTCCTAGCCGGCCCATAACGGCAACAGGACACGTCCCTGGGGGGCGGACCAGGACACGGCTCGACCAACATAGTGGGGAGCAACTGTGCTGGCTCCCGGCTCAGCCTACAGGCTCGTGGACAACCAGGAGATGAGTGCCTGGATGTACTATAATCTCACACTGTTGGGGCTTGAGGATTCAAGCCTTAGCCAGTCTCACAACGGCTGCAGGACACGTCCCTGGAGGTAGAACAGGGGAACGGTCGGTGGATCTGCGACAGCAGTCCTCCCGGCTAGGCTCGAGGAGCCCGTGGACCAACCGTGGGGTCGTCAGGAATGAGCTATCTGACTTACTATGTAGCTCAGCAATTTCCCTGAAGTTGCGACTCCACCACCTTCTCCCTGAGGTGTTGGTTTAAGGCCGAGAACTCTTAAACGTGGACGCGAATAGATAGGGAAGACAAGATACTGGGACTTGGGAGTATGGTCTCTGACCGAGGTATCCCAAGGGGTGTAGGCATGGGCCCAGATGTCCATCTTTTCACTGGCATTCCTACATTCCTTGAACCTCTCGGCTTGAAGTTAAATGCTGTTTTTTGGTAATCTTGTTACATTCATTATTTCTACATAATCTAAACCAGTTATCTCTATATTTCTTGAGTTTATCGTTCAGTGGATATATATTTAACTCTGATCTTATATCTTCATTCTTTATCCGATCCAATCTTGTGCAGTCTTTTGTTATTCTAAGGAAGTTCATTTCTACACTTTGTATTCTACTTTGTAATTTTTTGGTCATTACCCAAGTTTCACTCCCATAAAGTAATGCAGGAACTGCCAATGTTTTATAAAACTTCAATCTAATATCAAACATAATTATGAAAACATAACGTAAGTTGAAATTCACTAGTCGGTCCCCTTAATAATAATAATAATAATAATAATAATAATAATAATAATAATAATAATAATAATAATAATAAGTAAAGTAAAGTGATCCCACAACAGGCCTCAGGAGGCCCTTGGGGTAGTAGGAGGTTAAGGCTCCCACTTTTTTCTAGACAATCGGCACTTTTATGTCAGCCGGGTTGTCAGCCCTGCGTGACGGCCGCCTTTACCCCAGAACAAGCGTCTGGTACTCATTTCCGTTAGAGGCTGAGTCGACCTCAGGGCCATAGTGGCCGCTAGAGGGTTTGGGTCAGTTTAAAAATCCTGACCCCAACGGGACTTGAACCCTCGACCCTCCGGCTTGTAGCTCAGTGCCTTAACCACTACGCTAAATAATAATAATAATAATAATAATAATAATAATCATTATCCCCTCAGGGGTCCTAATCTTGGGGATATGTGGATGGCGACCACAAGGTGCCCAAGCTGTGCAAAACATTTCTTCCACTTACTTGTGTTTTTCATTCTTTTAACTTTACTATCTAACCTCTCTTGGTTAACTCTTGTATTTTCGACCCCGACACTATTAGGGCATCCGAGGGCTACGGAGTCCTTCCTTTCTTCCATTTCTTCTTTCCTTTATTTTATTTTCTTCTCCAGAAAAGCCTGACCAGAGGCTATAAGATGGCAGCCCCATCACTGGTCTTGCCTTCTTCGGCCAGTAACAAATCGAAGGGACTATTATTATGCTTTCAAGTTTTATACGAGAATTTCCCGAATAATAATAATAATAATAATAATAATAATAATAATAATAATAATAATAATAATAATAATAATAATAATAATAGATAGATAGATATATATATATAGATAGATAGATAGATTATCGGTTGATTAATGTTTTTGACATCGTCCGATTCCTAATAGCCAATTTTGTCGGTCCATCCAATCTCCTGGTTGTAGATGTTTCTCCTTCATGTATAAACATATTCCCTGGCTCCAGGAGGTTTTAGGTCTTCCTCTGCTTAGTCTTCCTTCAGGTTTCCATTCCGAAACAGATTTTGGTAGCCGATCCTCTTCCATTCGCTGGACATGCCCGTACCATCTTAATTGCTGAGTTTTAATATAATCTAAAATAGTGTCTTCAATCTACATTTTCTCCCTTATAACTGAGTTCCTAATTTTTTGTCTTCTTGAAATTCTTGCTGCCCTTCGTATAAAATCCATTTCCGTTGCCAAAAGATACTTATTTGATTTTGTTGTTAATGGCCAAAGTTCTGCTCCATAAGTAATGATGCTTTTAACAATTGTATTATTTTAATAATAATAATAATAATAATAATAATAATAATAATAATAATAATAATAATAATAACAATAATAATAATAATAATAATAATCCATGCAAGTATTACGCCGTGTAGCCTGTTTTCAGACACTTTTGAAATCCAGAATGGATTGAAGCAAGGAGATGCACTATCTCCTCTACTATTTAATTTTGTACTAGAGCATGCCATTAAATCTTTAGAGAATGAGGAAGGCTTACAACTGAATGGTATTAATAAGCTGTTAGTTTATGCTGATGATGTAGTACTACTGGCCGATAGCGAGGAGATACTAAAGGCCAACACACGCACACACTATTGAGTAACACTAAGAAATTAGGACTGGAAGTAAATATCAATAAAACTAAATATATGGTCACACGTAGAAATACATTATATAATGGAAATGGACAGCTAATGACAAATGAGGGAAATTTTGAGGAATTGGCTGAATTCAAATACCTAGGAACAATAATCACAAATAGGAATGAGATGCACAAAGAAATTAAACATAGGCTCAATTCTGGAAATGCGTGCTATTATGCATTGCAGAGACTTTTGATGTCCCAACTCCTTTCAAAAAACGTTAAGCTGAAAATATATAAAACTATTATTCTACCAGTTATATTATATGGGTGCGAAACATGGACTCTTACTTTAAGGGAGGAAAGGAGATTACGAGTATTTGAGAATAAAGTTCTTAGGAAAATTTTTGGACCAAAGAGAGATGAACAGACAGGTGAATGGAGAAGACTACATAACAATGAACTACATGGTCTTTATAGGAAGCCAGATATAATAAGAACAGTTAAGTCTCGTAGACTGCGATGGGCAGGACATTTGCGCGTATGGGGAATGAAAGACGTGCATGGAAACTTCTTGTAGGAAAGCCAGAAGGAAAACGCCCAGTTGGTAGACCAAGAATGAGGTGGGAGAACAACATTAACTATGATTTGAGGGAAGTAGATTATACAGGGAATGATTGGAAAGCATTAGCTCAGGATAGGGATGTATGGAGAGCTTATGTCCGTGCGGCCATGAACCTACGGGTTCGATAGTGCCAGTGAGTAAGTAAGTAAGTAAGCCTGTTACGGTCTCAAAGAGGAATTTTACATCCAGCGCTTTTTTGGACGTCCTAGCGTCTTTTGCCTTGGGGGCAGTAACAAAGCATGACTTTTGGTTTAATAATGAATGAAAGTTTATAAAATCAAGTGATGTTAAATGTTGTGTGTAGATTTGCGTGTGTGTAGGCCTATTTTTAGTGT
Source organism: Diploptera punctata (assembly GCA_030220185.1). Lineage (NCBI taxonomy): Eukaryota > Metazoa > Arthropoda > Insecta > Blattodea > Blaberidae > Diploptera > Diploptera punctata. Next base: position 1,063,502 of record JASPKZ010001620.1, read on the forward strand.
AGCATGACGGAGGCAACTTATTATAGAATGAATAGTTTTTATTCTGTCGTTTAAAATCAATACAAACCAACCTCATTCCTTATACCGAGACCTCATTGCTATTCAAGGTTCTGACGTTATCGATTTAACAGTTTACAATCCATTTTTTTAATTTCAAATTCTGCAGACCTCGTACCCTCCACGCCTGTCACGAGCGGGTTGACCCAGACGATAGCTTTCAAGACACGCGTTGGGAGTTAACATGTGGCAGTTTAAATTAAGAGAAGAAAACAACGTAACTAACTCACTGACGCTATCGAACCCGTAGGTTCATGGCCGGCACGGACATAAGCTCTCTATACATCTCTATTTTGAACTAATGTTTTCCAACCATCACCATCATCACTCCAGTGATGAGGCAATTGCCTGTTCCGACTTCATAATGCATCAGCCCAACGTCTTCTAGGTCTTCCAACATCACGTCTTCCTCTTGCTTGATAATTTCTTGCTAACAATGGATATCTCTCCTTACTCATTCCATCCATGTGATCAACCCATTTCTGTCTGTAATTCGTGACCTTATCCAATAAAGGGTCCATCGCTGTGGTCTCGAGGTAGCGTGTTGCCTTGTCACGCAGCGAGCCCGGGTTCGATCCCCGGTTGGGACAGTTTTTCTGGGTGAGGTTTTTATCGGGGTTTTTCCTCACCTGTAAGACAAATGCCAGGAAAACTTTAAGGCCCAAACAGTCCCCGAAATCATATGGCCATCATCATCATCATCCTTATCATTATCATCATCATCCTTCATCGGTGTGGAGAGCAACGGGAAGCTACTGCACTTACAATTCCCTAGTAAAGCTGCAAGCATAGCATGAAAATGCTATTATTGCAGTGAAGGACCTGCCTTCGGGCAGAATTACTATGGATGGATCCAATAAAGGCTGTACTTTCAATTCTTCTCTTATATCCTCATTTCTTATTCTATCAAGTCTTGTACATCCTTTTACTTGTCTTAGGAACCGAATCTCTGCCGTCTGTATTCTATCCTTCTGTCTTTTCACTGGAGCCCAAGTTTCACATCCATACAATATTGTGGGAACCGCCGTAACATTATACATTTTTATCTTGGTTTCTTTTCTAATTTTATTTTTGAATGTTCTCTGTATTGTTCCACACACCGTCTGAAATTTATTTATTTTGGAGTCAATATCTCTTTCCACATTGTAGCCAACGTCACAGCCCAAATATTTGAAACTAGACACCTGTTCTATACTTTGATTTTCTAAAATAATTTTGGATCTAACTGGATCTCTTCCTCTAAAAGCCATGGTCTTCGTTTTTCCTACCATCCTCCCTTGTATAATTTACTTATCTCAAATCATGGTTAATATTATTCTCTCATAGCCTCCCATTCTTTATTTACATTCGCCAATGCCAGAGGAAGGAGCCAGAAATGTCATAAAAGACAATCTGGCCGCATTAAAAAAAAATTAGTTACTTTTCTGAATCCAAATAGTATAATTTAAAAATAGATAGATAGATAGATCATCGGTTGATTAATGTCTCTGACATCGTCCGATTCCTAATAGCCAGTTTTGTCGGTCCATCCAATCTTCTGGTTGTAGATGTTTCTCCTTCATATATAAACATATTCCCTGACTCCAGGAGGTTTTAGGTCTTCCTCTGCTTCGTCTTCCCTCAGGTTTCCATTTCAAAACAGATTTTGGTAGCCGATCCTCTTCCATTCGCTGGACATGTCCGTATCATCTTAATTGCTGAGTTTTAATATAGTCTAAAATAGTGTCTTCAATCTTCATTTTCTCCCTTATAACTGAGTTCCTAATTTTTTCTCTTCTTGAAATTCTTGCGGCCCTTCGTATAAAATCCATTTCCGTTGCTAAAAGGTACTTATTTGTTTTTGTTGTTAATGGCCAGAGTTCTGCTCCATAAGTAATTATGCTTTTAACAAATGTATGATATATATTCATTTTATTTTTATTACTTATATTTTTATCCCACAATATTCCATTGAGGCAAGCAATTGCAAATTTTCCTTTATTATTTCTATTTCTTATTTCCTCTTCATAACTCCCATTTTTATTTATTTTAATTCCTAAATATGTGATCTCACTACAAGATTTTATAGATTATCCAGTCTTCAAAATTAAATTTGGTTCTGGTTCAGCAATAGATAAATATTTTGTTTTTTTTTTTCATGTTCAAATTTAATCCCCATTTTTTATATTCTTCTATTAATTTTCTAGTCATATATTCTAAAACTTCATAATCTTGTGCAATTAACAATTGATCAATTAAAAAATATATTTAAACAAATACCTTCTCTCAATAATATAATACAGGGCTATTCATAATTAAGGGACAGACTTCAAACATGTTGTTGTTTTCAAATGCTGGGCCTTGGCAACGAAGCCATTAGCGTTCTTGCTCTCCAATATTTCTCTATGGTGGATCCAACAGGTAATACTTCACAGGTTTGTAGATGTTCTTCATTCATTTCTTCATCTTTGTTGCATAGAGGACAATTTGGATTCGTGTAGATTCCTATTTTATATAAATGTTTGGCCAAATAGTCATGTTCTGTAAGCAGTCTAAATTTTGCTACTGTAGGACTTCAAACATTTATTTCTTCCAAACTACAAAGGATATACAGATACTTAGATCTGCTGAAATGAGATATCTTCGGAGGACTGCAGGATACACACTACTAGATCACAAAAAAAAAATGAAGACATCTTAGAAGAATTACACATGGAACCTTTAGGAAACAAAATTTCTGATTAAAAGTCAAGATGGATGCAACATGTTCATCGAATGGAAGATCACAGAATACCCAAACAAATGTTAAGATATCAACCTGCAGGAAGAAGAAGACCAGGACGTCCACTCAAAAGACTTCTGGATGGTGTTTCTCTTGAGGAAGAAACAGGTCAACAAATGGCCTAAATTCGTGAATGTACTATGATGATGATGATGAAACTACAAAAATAGAAACACAATTCCAACATTCCTGGAAAGAGAAAAGTTCAAATATCGCTATTTTATGCATTCAATATGAGCACCATGTGTTACAGTGGGTGTTAAAAAAATATAATTTAGGACATAACTGGACGCATGTTTATGTGATTTAATTGGGACTAATTAGAGACGCGTGTAGCAGATTAATAAGCCTTGATGAGAGATGGACAAGACCACGCTAGCTTGGTTAACCAGGTGAAGGAAACCAGTTGTTGTCGAGGTCAGTTGTCTTTGTTACCAACACTTTCTTCTGCTCACCGCAACTTCTTGCTCCTCTGGCTGGCACAAGCCTGCTCTCGAGGCTAATTAACCTGAGTTTTCAAGGCTAATGATGAATTCTAAATTCATTACCACATTAATCATCTTCTCATATTTCATTCCATCTCAAAAAAAATCTCATTTTGACCTTTCTCTCTCTCTATATGTACCTCTCGGTACCCCCGCGCCTTACAAGGACCTGTCACAAGACAATTTTTAACTCTCGATCATGAAACAAAAATGTTTTTTAAGCACAAAAGCACATAGAGTAATGGCAGTTCCATCTCTTACCTATGGATGTGAAACCTGGGCATTAACAAAGGCAGACAGTAAACAAATAGAGGCTGCTGAAATGAAGATGTTGAGAGCAATAGCAGGATACCAAAGGACCGATAAAAAGAAAAACGAAGATATAAGAACAGAACTTAATATATTTAATCTCTGTGAAAGAATAAAATATTATCAAAATGCTTATCTTCAGCACGTATTACGAATGAATGAACAGCACATACCAAGAAGAATGTATAATTATAAACCAAAAGGGAGAAGAATGTTGGGAAGACTATTGAAGAGATGGAAGGACCAATTCGACCTATAATGAGATCGGAACAGGCCATTGTGCTTAATCCTTGTTGTTGTTGATGATGATGATGAAGTACATAGAGGGCTTTCCTAGCTGAATGAATTCGAGGCCACCTCCGAGACCACCCAAAATTTTTAATAATGTTAATTAGTAAAATAGAAATCTAAATTTATATTTGATCTAACCTCGATTTCATATATTAATTGGTGTTCTCGTATAATTTATCATATTTATACCTATTATTATTATTATTATTATTATTATTATTATTATTATTATTGCAAGTATTATTAGTGTTATTATCATCGTATAAAATATTGTTTGTACATGAAATTTCGATTGCAACATATAATATATTTTTAACTCTTTATAATTAGTATAGTGCATATCTATTTGTCAAATATCTATTTGCATTTGTGCTGGTTGAGTGGAAGAGAAGGCCTTATGGCATTAACTCTGCCAGAATAAATAAAACATTATTTTATTATTGTCCACCGCTGTGGTCTCGAGGTAGCATGCTGCCTTGTCACGTAGCGGGCCCGGGTTCGATCCCCGGTCGGGACAGGCTCCTAGGTGAGGTTTCTTTAGGGGGTTTTCCTCATCTGTGAGACAATTGTCAGGAAGCTTAGGGCCGAACGGACCCCGAAAATCATCCGGCCATCATCATCATTATCATTATCTTTCACCGGTGTGGAAAGCAACGGGAAGCTACCACACCTATAATTCCCTAGTAAAGCTGCAAAGCATAGCATGAAAATGCTATGATTGCAGTGAAAGATCTGCCCTCGGGCTGAATTACTATGGATGAATGGCTTAACATTAAATTAAATAAGTTTTACAGAATATGTGGCACTCTAAAACGGACACTGAAAAATAAAACTTTGAGGAGCACACAATTAAATTTTTACAAAATTATGGCAGTGCCTGTCTTAACAATAGCCTATGCAAGTGAAAATTGGACTCTTAACCGTTCAAACAGAAGAAAAATAGAAACTGCAGAAATGAAGTTCTTACGTTCGGTAGCAGGTGTGACAATTTTGTACTGAAAAAGAAATGAAGATATTAGAAAATACTTAAATATTTTTAATTTGACAAATAAAATTGACAATAAGAGAAACAACTGGTATGAACGTGTTAAAAGAATGCCTACAGATAGAATCCTCCAGCTGTTATTAAAGTACAAACCAATAGGACATAGAAGTGTTGGACGCCAATTTACTATAAAGATGGGAAGATTAATTAAATCCCACTTGATGTGAAAACAAGTCAAAAGGCCTAATTTCATGAAGTAGAAGAAGACTAAGTAGGATCGGTGATGATGTGTAAAAAAAAAGAAGTCTCGTCATCAGAACAACCTTCCTTGGGAATTGGCTAAAAAATCCGCTATCAAAGTTGGACATAATGGAATCGACGAATTTTGCTGAGTCAGTCTACAGTAAAGAACGCCATATTTTTTCTGCTAGAAAATAAGAGAAGTATCTAAAACCTGTTTGCGTTCGTCACTCCATTCCTCGGAAACTTTTAGCATATTTGAATCGCTTCCTGCAGAAAGGACCTTAATCCATTTTTATGAAACTGAGATTTATCTTCGGAAAGAAAAATATACTCCTAGACTGGGGTTTGAACCAGGACATTTGACTCTCTATGTCAATGCTCTTCCAAGTGAGCTACCTAGACCTCCAATCTAAACGCGTATTTTTCTCTTGTACATAGTTAATTCCCTAACCCCAAATGCTACGAGCCGTTGCTACGATTTTTGCAAATGTCGGCTTCTTTATTAAGAAGACATTTTATTGGGAATTTAAACATTACTTATAAAGCCAGTAGTGCTTCTTTCAATGTTAATATTATTCGTTTTTAAACATCTTAATGTTGGACAAATTATATTTGAAAAGAAAAATATACGCCTAATAAAAAAGCCGCCATTTGCAAAAATCGTAGCAATGGCTCGTAGCATTTGGAGTTAGGGAATTAACTATGTATAAGAGAAAAATAAGCATTTAGATTGGAGGCCTAGGTAGCTCACTTGGAATAGCATTGACATAGAGTGTCAAAGATCCTGGATGAAACGCGAAATTTAAAAATCGCTCTAGCAGCAGCAGGAGCGATGTTTATTTTCTCGCAACAAAAATGTATGATACGATATAATTGACTAACTAACTCACTGGCTCTATCGAACCCGGAGGTTCATGGTCGTGAGGACATAAGCTCTCCATACATCCCTATCTTGAGCTAATGCTTTCCAATCATCCCCTGTATAATCTACTTCCCTCAAATCATGGATAATATTATTCTTCCACCTCATTCTTAGTCTACCAACTGGGCATTTTTTTTTTTTTTTTGGTTTTCCTACAAGAAGCTTCCATGCACCTCTTTCATTCCCCATTCGTGCCACATGTCCTGCCCATCGCAGTCTACGAGACTTAACTGTTCTCATTATATCTGTCTTCGTATGAAGAGCGTGTAGTTCACTGTTATGTAGTTTTCTCCATTCACCTGTCTGTTCATCTCTCTTTGGTCCAAAAATTTTCTTAAGAACTTTATTCTCAAATTATCGTAATCTCCTTTCCTCCCTTAAAGTAAGAGTCCATGTTTTGCATGCATATAATATAACAGGTAGAATAATAGTTTTATATATTTTCAGTTTAACGTTTTTTGAAAGGAGTTAGGACATCAAGAGTCTCTGCAATGCATAATAGCACGCATTTCCAGAATTGAGCCTATGTTTAATTTCTTTGTGCATCTCATTCCTATTTGTAATTATTGTTCCTAGGTATTTGAATTCAGCCACTTCCTCAAAATTTCCCTCATTTGTCATTAGTTGTACTTTTCCATTATATAATGTATTTCTACGTGTGAACATCCTATATTTAGTTTTATTGATGTTTACTTCCAGCCCCAACATTTTAGCGTTGCTGAATAGATTTAATTAACAATTGAAATATATATACTTAGGATATAATCTAACTTATAATGAGGAGTGTGATATATCCTTTAAAATACAAAACTATAATAAAGCTTTAAGAATTATCAACCAAGTTTTTAAACCATCAAAAGTGCAGAGACAAACAAGAATGAACATCTATAAAATTCTCGCTAGACCCAAAATCTGTTATGGCAGTGAAGCTTGGACCATCAGAACTCAGGATGATCGTCATATTACAGCCACGGAGATGAAATTTCTGCGACCAACTGCAGGTTAATGTCTTCTAGACCACCAAAGAAATTCAACAATAGCCAGAGAGTTAAACAGCGTACCTATATCTGAATACCTCCAAGAATATAGAAACAATTGGCTAGCCCATATTCAGCGCATGGATCGTCACAGAATACCAAAACAAATTCTTCACTACATTCCTCGAGGCAGAAGATCTGTGGGTCGACCTTTTCGGAGATGGCGGGAGACCGTAACGGGCCACTGGGCCTAATACTTGAAAGGACGATGATGATGATTCCGTAAACTTGCAAAAGCAATCATACATTTGAGTTGCAGAAAAATTCGCTTAATTTATGCTGTTCCCGGGCGAAACGGACACTTGTTTTAATTAGGATTTTCCATGACTCTGTTTATGAAGTAAAGTACAATGCACTTGTCACTGGTTTTCTCAGGAAGGACACATTTCGACATGCAAAGTAAGTGATCTGTGTCGCTTGCGTCTCGCTTTTTTGTTTCCTTTCTGTTAAGTTTTTTTACCTCCGGGAAGTTAGAAAAATGTCAAGGCCTTTATTTTCACGAATAAAGAAGTGAATTGAAAGTCAAATGTTAAACCGTTGTTCTTAGATAACATTATTACAGCAGTTGGTACTTCTGTTTTTAATTTTATTTTGGTGGTAGTTAAACTCATTGTTATTAATCAGCTGTTGATATGTGCTGATGATGTAATCTTATGAGTAGGGCTCGGAAGTTGAGGGAAAACCCTTTTTTTTATGTTTGAAGACGAGGCCAAAGATAAGAAGGGCTTAGTGCAATAACATGATCATCAGCAGCAGCATCAAGGATTAGACCTGCTGGTCTGTTCCGATCTCATGTTAGAATTATTGGTCTTCCATCTTTACTGGGTCTTCCAACATTTCTTCGTCCTAGTGGTTTGCAATAACACGATAAGATAATTTATTTTCTCCCATTCCAATTATATTATCATAAGTAATGCCACGAGTGATTTCCAAATTCTCTAGATAAATTCACTCCTCACTTCGTGAGTCGTGAATTTATCGATAATTTGGAAATCACTCGTGGCATTTGTCAGGTCTATTTAACGAATAAAATTAAGCTGTTTACTCACAAATCATTGTTAACTATAGTTATTTTAAAATATTTATATAAATAATGTAAACGGCGATATTTGAAAACAAATCATAAATGTGAGGTTATGTTTATTCACTGCTGCTTGATCATATTATTTATTGCCAAATAAGATCGCAATATTGTAAGAGTGCACCCAAGTGGAGAAATAATGAAACATATCAAACTATATATCATAATCAACATTACGGGTTATTCATTTATTTGTTTAGTAAACAACTCAGTAAAATCAAGGAATCTTTTCATTATTTGATATATTCAATGTATTTGTTGGAGAAAAATAATGCTTTGACCTGTTCAGAACATTAAAAAAGGAGGAGCTTTCTTTATCACAAAAACAGGAGCTGATAAAGAGAAATCGATAAAGAGCGAGGTGAAACACGACCGCCATTGGTTGTAAAAGAACATTCATTGAAACGTGATTGGTCATTGGCTAGCATTTGTGGGATTAGTTAAATACTCATAAGTAATTTGACGAGTGATTTCGAAATTATCGATACTGTACTATCATGTGTGAAAGTGTCGACTCTCGTATTTACTATAAAACTAGTTTGCATGCCGTAAAAGAAAAAAATATGTTTTTAAATGTATAGTACATATATTAGGAAAAAGTACTGCTAACCTTGCCCCTCCTCCTCTCCCCAAACAAACAAATACCGTTATTATGAGTTTGGCAACATCTACCCCCTGTAGGTAGGGGGACACTGGCATAGCCCATAAGGTCTGTAGTAACTTCCTGGGTTGAATTAGAGTGTATGCTATCATTATCCACTCGTTAGTAACTGCAACACTTTTTATGTCCTTTTTTCCAGTTTTTAGGTCTTTTGTAGTACATTTTTAGGTCTTTTTAAAAGTCTTTTATATGCATTTTATAGGGCCTCAACTTGCGAGCCCTAGTTATGAGTAAGGTATATTTATTTTCTAGAATCACATTTTATAGTTGATAATGACTGACATCTTTAACATCTGGATCGTAAATTTAGTTGCCATCGCTATGAAACAGGTCAGATATAAAGTTAATTGCAACAGCTGCAGGAATGTGGACATGGAAGTAGGTAAATTTACATATAAAAGTGAAAGTGATACATTTTTATTAAATATAAAGCAAGCAGGCCTGCATTCTCATCAAGTGATGAAATCTTAGAAAAGGGATATGATCCCTCTATTATATATAAAGCAAGCAGGCCTGCATTCTCATCAAGTGGTGAAATCTTATAAAAGGGATATGATCCCTGGTCCTGAGCTGTGCTCCTTTGATTTTAAAGAGCACACAAACTACATTATACAAATGTAGTAATATCACGAAAATGTGCAAAAATGTGCAACAAATTGTGTTTATTTCACTTCATTACATCCCCCCAAATACATATATTGAACTATTGGTATGAAACAGCTATATTGTTGGAAAGGTGCCGCACCTCAAAATCCTTTCCCTTCTCGTTATAATGTTGACAATAACATATTTAATATTTAAAAATTAGTATACAAATAATCAAGTAAGGTTAAAATCAATAAGGATATTGATTTAATTTCTCCTCTTTTTAATTTAATTTGTGGTAAAACAAACCATTATATAAAAGAATAGCAAAGGAAAAAGTTGTTCCATTTTGCATCACCTAACTTTGTCAAACTCTGGCCAATACTCCCCATCTCTACAAAGAAATGCACCGATATATTTTTGTTAAAAAATCTGATAAAACTACATTTAAAATATAAGATTATGAAATATTTACCTAAAAGGTCCGTCTCCTCAACTTAAAGATTTTTTTATGTGAAGCGCTTTCGGGACTAGTTCCATCTTCAGCAGGATTCAATACTGGTGTTTCACTGAAGATCTGGTAGAGAGGGTTACACGTACTGGGTGCGTTTTCATTTATCACATGGTCGTTGTTGTTAACTGTCTTCAAAATTTCCTTCTCCATGAGTACGTTTATCTTAGCTGGATTTATTACTTTCATCATCATCATCATCGTCATTATGACAAGAGCCTGCTCGCACGAAAGATCTCCAGCGATATCATGGGTGATCTTCCACCAATTGAAAATGCCAAGCTTCTTCACATCAACTCCGTCCAATCATTTAAGCATTGATCTACTAGCTGACCTCTTACCATCTGGCTTTCATTGTGTCACCCTCTTAGGCATCTCGTTTGTATGATTCTTAGTACGTGACCAGCCCATTTTAATCTAGGGTAGATCCGTGTAATTTGGGCCGACGCGTAATTTGGGCTTTTTAAAATTTTGATATTTCCAAGTTTCTTCACCCCATGATTGTAACGGGATTAGCAAGGCAATTAGCAGTACTTCACCACCTGAATCTATTTTATTGAATCCCTCAAGGTTTCGAGGCAACGAAGAAAATATTATATTGTCCATTTTCACTAGAAGGTTTCAGTTCAAGGGAAACAGTTTTTGAAGCTAGTTGTTAAGTCAAGTGTGTATTACTCGTACATTAGCATCTACAACCTATAAGACTTCGGCCCAAATTACACGATTCATCGGCCCAAATTACACGACCTCGGCCCAAATTACACGGAATCATTATTTATGTAAACATAATTTAAAAAAAAATTCTGGAAATTTTTACACGATGTAGTTATCGTAAAAGCAATCAGTATTTATAATATTCTAAATAGAATTAAAGGCGTTACTCGAATTTTAAATTAAGTGGCCCAAAATACACAACCTTCCCCTACTTGTTTTTATTGAGGTCTTATATTACTTCCTCTTTGTATTTTAATGACGTAATAATGGAAGCAAGTTTATGATCTAAGTACAGAACTTTAATTGTATTGCATACGTATTTAGATGTTATGGTCATTTGCTTTATATTCAAGGAAATCAAGTAGGACATTTATAGACCGTGAAACATTCTTCAGTCACATCCGTAACTCTAACTCACCCATAGGTTCATGGCCGCGCGAAAATATGCTCTCCAGATATCTGTATCCTGAGCTGTTTTTCAATCATCCCCTATATAACCTACTTCCCTTAAATCATTGTTAATTTTATTCTTCCACCTCATTCTTGGTCTACTAATTGGCATTTTCCTTCTAGTTTTCCGACTTCCATGTCCTTCTTCCATTCCCCATTCGTGGCACATGTCCTGCCATCGCACCTACGGGACTTAACTCTGTTCTTTTTTCTGTAGGGAAATAAAACGAACTATTTTATTGAAAAATATTACATAAATTAAAAACAATATGATAGCCCCGTGGCGCTAGCGGTTTACACGCTCGCCTGTCAACGCTGAGCTGGAGTATCAAGATCGAATCTCGATCACTATATGTGGTATTTAGTAATTATATTATATATTTTTAGAGCGACTTCCATGCACGTCAAATTAATCGTTTTGGCAAATGAAAACTATCTATTTATTTTTTCACAGTTAGTCAGAAAGTAATTTGATTATTTTTTTATTTTATAAACGACAACCTACGTCAAAACTCAATGAAGAGGTTGATAATGCTTAAAAATCATTTTTGAGAAATATGTGGGTTTTCAAATTTTTTATCCACACCCCTCAAACATTTCCTCTTGATTTTGTAAGAAAAATACGTCTTTGAGACAACACTACCAATAAGAAATTGTTATAAATAACCGTTCTAAAGCGATGAACTGAAAGTGATAAACAAAGTATTCTCAGTTTTTAATCCTTCGACAAGTGTTTATAATATACCTTTAAACGTTGCAGAAAACAGATACAATTAACAAGTTTTATGGCGACAACAATGAAATTACGTAAAATTAAGTTTTGTGATGACAACAATGAAATTACGTAAAATTAAGTTTTGTTGTGGCAACAATTAAATTACGTAAAATTAAGTTTTGTTGTGGCAACAATTAAATTACGTAAAATTAAGTTTTATTGTGGCAACAATGAAATTACGTAAAATTAAGTTTTGTGGTGACAACAATGAAATTACGTAGAATTAAGTTTTGTTGTGACAACAATGATATTACGTAAAATTAAGTTTTGTTGTGGCAACAATGAAATTACGTAAAATAAGTTTTGTTGTGACAAGAATGAAATTATGTAGTATTAAGTTTTGTTGTAACAACCATGAAAATACGTAAAATTAAGTTTTCTTTTGACAATATTGAAATCAAGTAAAATCAAGTTTTGTGGTGACAACAATGACATTACGTAAAATTAAGTTTTGTGATGACAATGAAATTACGTAAAATTAAGTTTTGTTGTGACAACAATGAAATAACGTAAAATTAAGTTTTGTGTGAGAACAATTAAATAACGTTTAATTAAGTTTTGTTGTGACAAAAGTGAAATAACGTAAAATTAAGATTTGTTATGATAACAATGAAATTACATAAAATTAAGTTTTGTGGTGAAAATGAAATTACGTAAAATTAAGTTTTGTTGTGATAACAATGAAATTACACAAAATTAAGTTTTGTGGTGACAACAATGAAATTACATAATATTAAGTTTTGTTGTGACAATAATGAAATTACGTAAAATTAAGTTTTGTGATAACAATGAATTACATGAAATTAAGTTTTGTTGTGACAACAATGAAATGACGTAAAATTAAGATTTGTTGTGATAACAATGAAATTACATAAGTTTTGTTGTGACAACAATGAAATCACGTAAAATTAAGATTTGTTGTGATAACAATGAAATTACACAAAATTAAGTTTTGTGGTGACAACAATGAAATAACGTAAAATTAAGTTTTGTTGTGACAACAATGAAATTACACAAAATTAAGTTTTGTGGTGACAACAATGAAATGACGTAAAATTAAGATTTGTTGTGATAACAATGAAATTACACAAAATTAAGTTTTGTGGTGACAACAATGAAATAACGTAAAATTAAGTTTTGTTGTGACAACAATGAAATTACGTAAAATTAAGTTTTGTTGTGACAACAATGAAATTACGTAAAATTAAGTTTTGTGATAACAATGTAATTACGTGAAATTAAGTTTTGTTGTGACAACAATGAAATTAAGTAAGTTCTGATATTTATTTGATTTATTGTTTGTTTTGACGTATTCCAACTAGATTGAGCTCCCCCACAATAAGAAAGGAAATATCCTCGGGAAAAAATGAATCGATTCTAACCGGGTTTGAAGCCATGAACCTCGAAAACGCAGGTAGACGTATGGAAATTTACTGATTACCGTATAAACTTGTTGAATTTATCTATTTTTTAAACAAACTACATTGCAATAAATTAGTTAGTTTGAATTCTATAACAGTTTGTTGTTAGTATTGTTTGTCCCTGACAATCCATTTACCTTCTATTTACAATAATTGTTTTGTATACTATTTTAATATGACCAACTGTTCACAATTTATAACATTAAAAACATTTGTTAGAAAGAAGAATAATCTAAGGTTAGAGTCAGTTGTTTTTGTTAGATTTTTTTAAAGTTTGACTTACCTTTGTTCATCCGTGAGATTGAGATGATCAAGTTCAGGCACTTTGCACCAATACTGTTCAGGTGTGACCGTGATGAAGATCTGCGTGAAGTATACGAAAGCCACAAAGAATGCAAAAGGTGCTAACAATAAAAATAAAATCTTCTGATAAATTCCAAATTCTCCAACATGAGGTAACATTTCATCAAAATCCATAGGAGCTTGTTTTTCTTCATGAACTGGGGCTGCAGGTTGCTGCGGGGGTGATTTATCTACTTCCACTGTTTTCTCCCTCATTGCGTCATTTGACGAAGACTGTCTCTCCATCTTCATTTTCACAGCAGCCCAAGTACTTGTCGGTACATTTACTTGTTCGCAAGACGATTGCGTGTGTGCTGTAGCTGGAATTTCAGGTATCCTGTCTAATGATACAGCTTCGTGATAAGGAATTGGGTTATCAGGAACTTCTGACGTCGTTTTTTCGTTTCCTGAAGATTGTTTCGTTTCCTCTTGTGGCGAAACATCTTGTCGGTTGTCCTGGGCCGGTAACTTCTCTTGAGGAGGCATTTTACAGCACTTAATCACTTCTGATCACTTGCATGCGATTAAAATTTGACTTCTTTAAAATATTGCTTACTTCGTGTGTTGCGAAGAAAATCACTTTTTTTTTTTTTCACCTAAGATGATTTTAAGATTATCTCAGATTGCTTACTTCGGATTAATCGAAGAAACGCACTTAATCAAGTAGGTGATGTTTGGTTTCAAGAAACGCACTTTGTTACAAAGTGATGTTTATCTTGAAATGCCTGCCTAACGTTGTACTGCAGGCAATCGACATGCAGGTGTTTAGCTGACCGGCCCAAACACGCGACTAAACGTGCCGCTGCAGCGCTTAGCGCTTATATATATATAGGGAATTCCCTTTTTAAACGGAGGTGAGAGGGGAGGGATATTAACAAGTAGATGTGAGAGGACCTGGGGAAGGTCAAGAGTAAGGAGAAAGGAAATCCTTCAGATTAGTTCCAATATGGATGTATTTTTTGCTGACTTTTTTAAATTGTCATTTTATTAGAACAGGAAGTTTGTTAATGTGTGTAGATTATCGTCACTTGTTTCTAATTCCATGGTTAATTCAATTCTCATTTGTCTTACTCAATTGTTATTAGTTTTGTCATCGTTAAGTAAGTATAGCGATAGTCATTTTTTTAATCTTAAACAAAATGTTTTTTTTTTTATCTACAGTAGATAGCCGCTTCTCTAAACCAAACGGCGGAACATAGAAACGGGGTGGAAGATTTTATGGTTTATTTATTTTACCTGATGGAGTTAAGACTCTAAGGTCTTCTCTTCTATTTCACCAGGGTTAAATTATACATTTAATAACAATTATGAATTATCTATAACTTGATTAATAATACATCCATCCATAGTAATTCTGCCCGAAGGCAGGTCCTTCACTGCAATCATAGCATTTTCATGCTATGCTTGCAGCTTTACTAGGGAATTATAGGTGTGGTAGCTTCCCGTTGCTTTCCACACCGGTGAAGGATGATGATAAGGATGATAGTGATGATGATAAGGATGATGATGGCCATATGATTTAGGTGACCGTTTGGGCTTAAAGTTTTCCTGACATTTGTCTTATAGGTGAGGAAACCCCGATAATAACCTCACCCAGAAAAACTGCCCCGACCGGGGATCGAACCCGGGCCCGCTGCGTGACAAGGCAGCACGCTACCTCGAGACCACAGCGGTGGACTAATAATACATAATAGCACGCATTTCCAGAATTGAGCCTATGTCTAATTTCTTTGTGCATCTCATTCCTGTTTGTGATTATTGTTCCTAGGTATTTGAATTCAGCCACTTCCTCAAAATTTCCCTCGTTTGTCATTAGCTGTCCGTTTCCGATATAGAAGTAAATATGTCCATCATCTAATATATAAAAATGAATGTTTGTCTGTTTGTATGTTTGTTTGTTTCTAGTTTATGCGCGGCCATACCGTTGGTTCGATTGTGATGGGGCTTTTTGCAAAATGTTCAGGAGATTCCCGGGATGAACATAGGCTATAAGAGTGTTGCGATAATCAACTCCTACACCCTTAAAAATCGCCCTTTGTAATTCCAATGCAGCCAACATATACTTCAGAATTTCAGAAGTTACTATTTAAACTACCTATTTTTCGATATTGAATTACATGTCATTCTATTTAATATTTTTTACAGGTTTGAGTACTTAAATTTGGGTTTGGTCAGCTTTTAGCTTATTTTAGGCCTAACACAAATAGCGTGTATGTTGGCAGCATTGCGTAATTAAAAATTGTATCTACTTTCATCTGCTGGCGCATGTGCATTGTTTGAGCCTCAGACTTAGAAAAAAATTGTCGCGACCGCTGTTGGGAACTTTATAAAAAATACATTCCTTGCTATTTGATTACTTATTATTTATTAAAATAGCAATAAAGTTTCGATTCTGTCAATTGTCCTTGAAAACCAATGCGCCGTTCTGAACATAGTATCCTAATTATATGCAACCCGCAAAGAGAGTCTGCACATTCGGTGGAATTTATTGCCTTTATTCCATATTCTATTCTATAGAATGGAATTTATTGCCTTTTTTTTTCAGAATAAAGAAAATACATATGCATTTACATTGCGCACGGGCCTGCTTGGCCGTACGTGCATTATTTTTCCATGAATAAAAAATAAAACTAATAATATAAACAAATACCTACAAATACACCTGTATCAAAAAACAATAACTGGCTACATATAAGTAAAATCTATGTCTGCACTAAATCAAAATAATACATGTCTGCATTCATCCACATTCCGTACATTAATATTAAAAAAAAAATGCTAGAAAACAAATTAGAAAAAAAAGCACACACACATACACCCACACACCCCCACACATATACACACCGCACGCTCATACCCCCCTCCCCCCGTCCCTGCAGACATTAAGTGCACTATCAGACTATTCAACTTATCAGACCTACTTATTATATAACATGATTAAAGATCGAAAACAAAGACCATATTGAGATTCTTCTTATTGTTAATACATATATCCTTAATCTACAATTTTGTAAGTGTCAACTGTTGTGTATGTAATAATAATAATAATAATAATAATAATAATAATAATAATAATAATTAAGTCTCGTAGACTGCGATGGACAGGACATGTGGTACGAATGGGGAATGAAAGACTTGCATGGAAGCTTCTTGTAGGAAACCCAGAGGGAAAACGCCCAGTTGGTAGACCAAGAATGAGGTGGGAGAACAACATTAACTATGATTTGAGGGAAGTAGATTATACAGGGATGATTTTTTTAAATCTCCAATAATACGAACCCTATTTCACCATCCGGTATGTTAGGGTTTTAGTTACAATACAATTAATTATTTACAGTAATTTAGAGTTTGGTTAATTTCTAGCGTTACATAATAACGTAATATGAACAAATTAATTAATTAATTAATTAACAAACCCAATAAAAAAACTAACTCAAAGCCTCTTAAAAATATGATGGATAAAGTCACGCAGGTTTCTATAGCAACACTTCTTACATAAAATATTTGACAAAGGTAGTTGAAATATATTATGGCAATAACCTAATTTTTTAATAAATTAATGTCTTTTGGAATCAAATGCGGGACACTCAAATAACAGATGTGAGATAGTCTGGCTGGAGTTTTTGCAAATACAGGTATCTGTACCTATTTTAAATCGTTCCAAATAATGTCAAAATTTACCGTGTCCAGTCATAAATTGTGTTAATACAAAATTTGGTTCTAAGTATTTGCACTTTATTCGGTCAAAAACAGTTGGGAAAAATAATGTTCTTCTCAAAGCACCATTAATGCTGTTTAACCACTCAGCATTCCAATTTTGTAAGAGATAATTTTTTAAAACTACAATGATTGGAAAACATTGACTCAGGATAGGAGCGTGTGGAGAGCTTATGTCCGCGCTGCCTTGAACCTACGGGTTCGATAGTGGCAGTGAGTTAGTGAGTTAGTTAGTTAGTAGCGAACCTAAAAGCTACAATTTACCTTACGTGGGCGATATTTATATCGCATACCTTATATGTGTGCGTATGTATATTTGATGAATGATAAGTTAGGTTTGGCAAAACATGGGAGCTGTCTCATTTTGTGTGATTTGTAAAGTGTTTCCCGGAGGAAGTGGTGGACCTTGCAGTGTGATGTCCCTCATGTCACGTCACATGTTTATTTTATTTTATTTTTTGATCAAACATGGAAGAGGTAAACTTTCCCATCGTCTTGCAACACCATGTGCGGATGATTTATTTGTTGATGTAGTTACGTCATCTCAATGAGAAGCAGTTGACACATTAAAAAAGAGCATAAAAATGTGGTGTGAAATTAAAGCGATAGACTTTCCTTAGGAAAATTCTGATATCTTACCACAATATTGACACTAGGTCACAAGATAACTGTCTGCTAACAATCCTTCTTCATAGCACTTCTTCTTATTCTATTTCCTTCACAGTAGCTTCTGTCCGCTCCTGGAATTTCCTTGCTCAAGATACCAGGGGTTGCCGCTCACATGACACTTTTAAGTCATGCTTTTACAGTTACCTGTTGTCTAATAATTAATTTTTCTCTATTTAAATTTATAGTATGTAATTAATCATTTTTCTCGTTTTTTTATATATCTTGTACATATTATATTTAATTCGTTAAATCTAGAGCAATACAAATATATAATATAAACGAGAGAATACACAGAAATAAATGTAATTGGTTTGAACATATACAAAGAATGCCAAATAATCGTTTATCAAAACAGCTGCTTCATTATAGGCCTCTAGGCCGAAGAAATGTAGGAAGACCAAAACGTCGTTGGAAAGACGACCTACACCTGCAGCATATAGTGTACCGGGGAGCGGAACGGGCCAACAGGTCCATACCTTGAAGAAGATGATGATGATGATGAAATCTAGAGTAAACCAAAATAATAATAGTTGTATGGTATATATATAATATGTAATCGTTTATGTTTATTGTAATTTAGATGTAAGACTATTTTTGTACTTTTTAAAACCTGGTTGAGTGCAGACAAGGCCTTAACTCTGCCAGGTAAAATAAAGCTATTATTATTATTATTATTATTATTATTATTATTATTAATATTATTGTTATTATTGTTATTATTATTGTTATTATTGTTATTATTATTGTTATTATTGTTATTGTTATTATTATTATTGTTATTATTGTTATTATTATTATTATTATTGTTATTGTTATTATTGTTATTATTATTATTGTTATTATTGCTATTATTGTTATTATTATTATTGTTATTATTATTGTTATTATTATTGTTATCATTGTTATTTTTTTTTTATTATTGATTTCGTACATCTCAATGATGGATAAATCATATTTGAAGAGAAAAATTATACGCTCAGACCGGGACTTGAACCCGGGACCCTTGGTTCTCTAGACCAAGTCCCGGTCTGAGCGTATAATTTTTCTCTTCAAATATGATTTATCCATCATTGAGATGTACGAAATCAATAATAAAAACTTGGAAAAAGCCGTATTGGCTGTAATGTATAATTCCCAAATATGTCTTCTTAATAAAGGAGCCGCCAATTGCAAGATAGAAGCATGGCTTCACAGCATTTGGTGGATGGGAATTACATTGTATATAGAGAAAGATTTGCGTTTAGATCGGTACTTGCTCAGGTAGCTCAGTTGGTAGAGCACTTGGTCTAGAGAACCAAGGGTCCCGGGTTCAAGTCCCGGTCTGAGCGTATAATTTTTCTCTTCAAATATGATTTATCCATCATTGAGATGTACGAAATCAATAATAAAAACTTGGAAAAAGCCGTACTGGCTGTAATGTATAATTCCCAAATATGTCTTCTTAATAAAGGAGCCGCCATTTGCAAGATAGAAGCATGGCTTCACAGCATTTGGTGGATGGGAATTACATTGTATATAGAGAAAGATTTGCGTTTAGATCGGTACTTGCTCAGGTAGCTCAGTTTGGTAGAGCACTTGGTCTAGAGAACCAAGGGTCCCGGGTTCAAGTCCCGGTCTGAGCGTATAATTTTTCTCTTCAAATATGATTTATCCATCATTGAGATGTACGAAATCAATAATAAAAACTTGGAAAAAGCCGTACTGGCTGTAATGTATAATTCCCAAATATGTCTTCTTAATAAAGGAGCCGCCATTTGCAAGATAGAAGCATGGCTTCACAGCATTTGGTGGATGGGAATTACATTGTATATAGAGAAAGATTTGCGTTTAGATCGGTACTTGCTCAGGTAGCTCAGTTGGTAGAGCACTTGGTCTAGAGAACCAAGGGTCCCGGGTTCAAGTCCCGGTCTGAGCGTATAATTTTTCTCTTCAAATATCATTGTTATTGTTGTTATTATTGTTATTGTTGTTATTATTGTTATTGTTATTATTATTATTGTTATTATTATTATTGTTATTATTATATTATTATTATTGTTATTATTATTGTTATTATTGTTATTATTATTGTTATTATTATTATTGTTATTATTATTGTTATTATTATTATTATTATATTTTAATGATAACATTTAACACCGATCTACGTAATAAATAATGACTTCTCGTCCGTTCGGTGTTCCATGACTTAATTTTGATATAAAATTGGTTACAGTTGCTGCCGGACAGATTTATCAGGTCGGTTCGTGAGAGAGTGGCGTGTTGGGATCTTTTAGGACGGGTCGAGAGTGAAATGAAAACATGCAAATGTTTGGGTACAGTAAAGAAGTAAAGAAATTGACTATAGCAAAATAGGAGATGAATAATAATGATATATGTATTATCAATAGTAAGAATCTCAATGTGGTCTTTGTTTTCGATGTTCAATTATATTATGTAATACGTAGTCTTGATAAGTTGAATAGCTTGATAGTGCATTTTATGTCTGCAAGGATGTGGGGGGGGGGTATCAACGCGCGCGTGTGTGTTTTTATCTCTTTTTCAATTTTTTTGTAGCAGTTTTTTAAATTATCATCATCATCATCATCATAGTACATTCACGAATTTAGGCCATTTGTTGACCTGTTTCGGTCTCAAGAGAAACACCATCCAAAAGTCTTTTGAGTGGACGTCCTGGCCTTCTTCTTCCTGCAGGTTGATATCTTAACATTTGTTTGGGTATTCTGTGATCTTCCATTCGATGAACATGTTGCATACATCTTGACTTATAATCAGAAATTTTGTTTTCTAAAGGTTCGATGTGTAATTCTTCTAAGATGTCTTCATTTTTTTGTGATCTAGTAGTGTGTATCCTGCAGTCCTCCGAAGATATCTCATTTCAGCAGATCTAAGTCTCTGTATATCCTTCTGTTTCAACGTCCACAGTTCGCTACCATACAAAAGAGTTGGAAGAGCCAGTGTTTTATACACTTTCAGTCTTGAATGCTTTGGACTAACTGTGGCTTGAAGATAGACTTTATTAACCCTAAAATTCTTAAAAATTTAAATATTTTTGCATTTACATCCTTTTCTTCTTCATATGAGATATTGCATCCTAGATATGTAAAATTATTCACCTGCTCCAAAATTGTATTGTCAAGTACAATTTTACTTCTGACAGGATCTACACCTTGAAATGCCATAATTTTTGTTTTCTCTGTAGATATCTTCAATCCATATTCTTCTGTAATTTTGTTAAGTTCATACAGATCTTTCTGCAGATTATCTTCTGAATTTGCAATTATTATTTGGTCATCTGCAAACAATAGGGTGTTTAATTTTGTATTTTCTGATATTCGTTTATGTTTATTGTAATTTAAATGTAAGACTATTTTTGTACTTTTTAAAACCTGGTTGAGTGACTGACAAGGCCTTAAGGTCTTAAGTCTGCCAGATAAAATAAAGCTATTATTATTATTATTATTATTATTATTATTATTATTATTATTATTATTATTATTATATTTTTTAAATGATAACACATTTTAACGCAGATCTACATAATAAATAATGGCTTCTCGTGAGTTCGGTGTTCCATGACTTAGTTTCGATTTAAAATTGATTACCGTTGCTGCCGGGCAGATTTCTCAGGTCGGATCGTGGGAGAGTGGCGTGTTGGGATCTTTTAGGACGGGTGGAGAGTGAAATGAGAACATGCAAATTTTTGGGTACAGTAAGGAAATTGAGGGATAGCAAAATTGGAGATCAATAAGGATACATTTATTATCAGTAATAAAGAATCTCAATATGGTCTTTGTTTTCGATCTTCAATTATATAATAAGTAGGTCTGATAAATTGAATAGCCTGATAGTGTATTTGATGTCTGCAAGGACGTGGGGGGGGGTATGAGCGCACGAGTGTGTATGTATATATATATGTGTGTGTGTGTGTGGGTGTAAAATAATAATAGTAATTAGTTATATAATGGAAATGGATAGTTACTGACAAATAAGAGAGATTTTGAGGAAGTGGCTGAATTCAAATACCTAGGAACAAGAATTACAAATAGGAATGAGATGCACAAAGAAAATGAACATAGACTCAATTCTGAAAATGCGTGCTATTATGCATTGCAGAGACTCTTGTTATCCCAACTTCTCTCAAAAGCGTTAAATTGAAAATATATAAAACTGTTATTCTACCAGTTATATTATATGGGTGCGAAACATGGACTCTTACTTTAAGGGAGGAGAAAATATTACATGAAAATGCCAAATGGAGACGAACAGACTTGTGAATGGAGAAGACTACATAAGTGAGTTACGGCACATGATTTATAGGCTATAGGAAACCAGATATAATAAGAACGATTTAAGTCTCGTAGATTGCGATGGGCAATACATGTGGCACGGTTAGGGAAAGAAAGAGGGCATGAAAACTTGTAGAAAACCAGATGGAAAGCGCGCAATAGGTAGGCCAAGAATGAGGTGCGAACACCCACTGATACCTACTCTTAAAAATTATGAAAAGTTGAAAAATCTAATTAATTTAACTTTTAAAATAAGTGATTTAAAGCAAGAGGTTACTCTGTTAACAATGACAAATTATTAAATATACTTTAGGGCCAGTTTCACCAAGACAGGTAACTCTATTACGCCAGTTTAAGCCATGTATTATATATGAGGAAAACTGGCGTAATACTGGTGAATCTGACCCTTAGTCTACCATATTGACCTCTGGTTCAATAACCTCCCCTCATAATCTCCCGTATTTCTTGTTACGTCCAGGTGTGAGATGACGGAGTACACACGTCATTGAGTTGATCTGACCGGTTTGTTGGTGAGTCTGCGACCCGTTACAACCCCCGAGGCCATGTAACTCGCGGGAAATCCCCTAGAAAAATAATTGTTTGGTTTCTCCGTGTAATTTTAAATTGTAACAGTTCTCAATAGCGTATTTCCTGGGTAATCCCTATTCTGTTTCTAAGATGCGGAGTTTTAGTATTGTAAAAACTGCAATTCGTCAAACTTTGATATGTTCTTTGTCAATGTAGGTCTTTCATACACTATCTCACAATGTTTTGCTTTCATGATCTGAGAAAAACGATTCATTTGTACTATCAGATAATAAAATATACAATCATCACATTCTGAACTCGGTTAACCATAGCAAATCTGAAAAGACTGGAAATGGCCAAAATTGCCTACCTCCGGAGAGTACTTAGGGTTTTAAGGTCAACGAGCTCCCGACTCGTATACCATCTAACCAAGACTGACTTCTTCATCAGAGAAATAGCGTTAAAATATACCCTGCCACACACCCCTGCCTACGAAGCACACATAAAGAGAGAGAAGAAAAACCAATAAGAAATAAGATGTTAGATACCTTACTTTTTGCAGACGACCAAGTTCTAATATCTAGTTCAGAAGATGGTCTACAGAAATCGCTCTTTCAGTTAAATAACATTATACAGAAATATAATTTCAAAATATCAATAAGTAAAACGAAAATCCTAGCTTTTAAGGGATCAGATACCGTAAGAGCTAAAATAATACTGGAGGGGAAGCCCATTGAACAAGTGAACCATTTTAAATACCTGGGTTATTAAATCTCCTATTTTAAAAATGAAGATCTATTTAACAAACTTAATAAATTTAATTATATATGTGGAACAATCAAAAGGACATTTAAAAGCAGAAGAAAAGAAACAAAACTAAAATTTTATAAAGTAGTGGCAGTCCCCTTACTATTGTATGGTAGTGAATTTTGGATTTTAACTAAAAGAGAGGAGAAGATCATAGAAGCAACTGAAATGCGATCTCTGACAAGTGTGGCTGATTGCAAACTTCTAGATAAGAGAAGAAGTGAAGATATTAGAAATGAGCTAAATATCTTTAAACTCTTAGATAGAATAAAATAATCTAGAAAAAATGGAAAGAACATGTTCAAAGAATGGAAGATGATCGCATTCCCAAAATTATACTTAAATACAAACCAAAAGGACGCAGGAATGTTGGTAGACCGAAGAAGAGATGGATCCAACTTTTGAATGAGAATCTATGAGACCGGAACAAGCCACATGGGCTTAATCCGTGATTGTTGATGATGATGATGATGAAGAAAAAGCAGAGGATATAGACCGTGGATTCTTCCTGACCCCAGCGATGAACACCGAAGAATGGAAGGAACCGAACTTCTCCCTAAGACACGTGTTCACGAGGACCGCCACACATGGATTCCACTACAGAGTATGTCCCATAAAAGGGTTTCACCTCGCATCGAACCAGTGCCTCTGCAAGCTATGCGACCAAAAAATGTCAACAATACCACCTTATTGACTGCATAGCAAGAAGTAAGCCTCTAAAATTCTATGCTATGCCGGCGGTAGCATTGCTGCCGGTAAGTTTACCCATGCCCGGACTGGTCGAAGGTGATAAGCCAGACGAAAAAAGTACCTTGGTCGAAAGAGTGACGATCTTTCACCGTAAAAATACAACCGTCAAGAAATGCGGACATGGGTTCAAATGGGGTAAAATTTTGCTCAGGGTAGGGATATATGGAGAGCTTATGTCCGCGTGGCCATGAACTTACGGGTTCGATAGTGCCAGTGAGGTAGTTAGGTGGATAAAAGGAAATCTTATTGTTCATCATTTTCTTAACAATTTCTCATAGAAATACATTGATCTAAATTCTAGATACATTTTTAGTGCTGTCCAAGTACATTTTATTTACATTACTAACAAGGGAACTGTTAACCATTGCATACCGAAACCAACCTTGAAATTTCTCCCAGAGAAGCGTTGTGACGTACCAATGCCGTGCCCAAAAAAAATCTGCCGTTTAAAACACAAGGTTCAGAAATCGAAGTCAGAATCCAGGAATGACAACCCACTGTAGGGAGCAAATATGCTTCCCTACATTAGTTATGCACGGAGTGGAGTGAGGCGGAACGCTGCGAGGACGGCGG
Source organism: Diploptera punctata (assembly GCA_030220185.1). NCBI lineage: Eukaryota > Metazoa > Arthropoda > Insecta > Blattodea > Blaberidae > Diploptera > Diploptera punctata. The sequence goes on from JASPKZ010001620.1 coordinate 1,088,465, forward strand.
GTTGTGAGGGTTTTCCAGTCTGCCAATACAGGAGTTGTATTACTCCCTTATAGTTTAAATGAGATATTTGGGGCTTGATTTTATTGTCTTGCAGTTAAAAACGTGAAATAATTTTTGGACGCTGCCTTTATATACATTACAACACTTCCCTGTAAGACATTTACAGTAGATTTCGGCTTGCAATTGCTGATAGGTCCATTGTACGTACATATTTTAATTAATTTGTTCACCTGTAATAAATATACGCATGTCCAAAACCTTTTTCGCAAGATAAACTGTTTCATTGCACATGATTCCACAATGTGATGGAATCCACTGTAGGATGATTCCTTTGTTGTAAATTGTATCCGATCATAGCATTTCAGTTAATGCGCAAGACAAGTTTTATTTTTCACTTTTTCTAGGTAGAAATTGTTACAGGATTCTTCGTATGTCGTAACTATTTCATAATAATGAATTCCCCAACCGTTATTGCATAATGGAGACCTTCAACTTGAGATTCATAACGTCTAATTTTTAATACAAAAGAATATGTTGAAATGTCTTTGTTTTCCTTATAATTTATTTCTTCTTTGTAAATGTCACGATTTTGAGATTTATAGTAGTGAAACATTTTGCGCGATAGTGCGTTTTGACGTACTTACCAGCACTGGCGATCATTCCTACATTTCGGGGTTGCCAACCTAAATAACTATACTATAATATTACTTTTACACCCACGTGCGAGTAGTAAAATCACTTCCCTGGGGGCACACGGGCACGGCTCGGACCAGTGCAAAGGGGAGCAACTGTGCTGGTTCCCGGCTAAGCCTATGGGCTCGTAGACAAACTGTGGGGTCACCAGGAGATGAGCACCTGGATGTACTAAAGTCTCACACTGCGGGGCTTGAGGATTCAAGCCCTAGCCGGTCTCACAACGGCTGCAGGATGCGTCCCTGGAGGTAGAACAGGGGAACGGTCGGTGGCTCTGCGACAGCAGTACTCCCGGCTAGGCTCATGGAGCCCGTGGACCAACTGTGGGGTCGTCAGGAATGAGCGACCTGGCGACTACGAAGCTCAGCAATTCCCAGAAGTTGCAACTCCAACACCCTCTCCCTAGGGGTGTTGGTTTTAGGGCCGTGAACTTGAACGTGGATGTGAACATAGGATAGGGAGGACAAGCACCTAGGACTTGGGAGTATGGTTATGATGACCGAGGTATCCCAAGGGGTGGGGCAAGGGTCTAGATGCCCTGGGGGCACACCAGGGCACGGCTCGGACCAGTGCAGAGGGACACTGTACTGGTTCCCGGCTAAGCCTACGGGCTCGTAGACAAACTGTGGGGTCGCCAGGAGATGAGCACGTGGATGTACTAAAGTCTCACACTGCGGGGCTTGAGGATTCAGGCCCTAGCCGGTCTCACAACGGCTTCAGGATGCGTCCCTGGAGGTAGAACAGGGGAACGGTCGGTGGCTCTGCGACAGCAGTACTCCCGGCTAGGCTCATGGAGCCCGTGGGGTCGTCAGGAATGAGCGACCTGGCGACTACGAAGCTCAGCAATTCCCAGAAGTTGCAACTTCAACACCCTCTCCCTAGGGGTGTTGGTTTTAGGGCCGTGAACTTGAACGTGGACGTGAACATAGGATAGGGAGGACAAGCACCTAGGACTTGGGAGTATGGTTATGACGACCGAGGTATCCCAAGGGGTGGGGGAAGGGTCTAGATGCCCTGGGGGCACACCAGGGCACGGCTCGGACCAGTGCAGAGGGACACTGTACTGATTCCCGGCTAAGCCTACGGGCTCGTAGACAAACTGTGGGGTCGCCAGGAGATGAGCACCTGGATGTACTAAAGTCTCACACTGCGGGGCTTGAGGATTCAAGCCCTAGCCGGTCTCACAACGGCTTCAGGATGCGTCCCTGGAGGTAGAACAGGGGAACGGTCGGTGGCTCTGCGACAGCAGTACTCCCGGCTAGGCTCATGGAGCCCGTGGACCAACTGTGGGGTCGTCAGGAATGAGCGACCTGGCGACTACGAAGCTCAGCAATTCCCAGAAGTTGCAGCTCCAATACCCTCTCCCTAGGGGTGTTGGTTTTAGGGCCGTGAACTTGAACGTGGACGTGAACATAGGATAGGGAGGACGAGCACCTAGGACTTGGGAGTATGGTTATGATGACCGAGGTATCCCAAGGGTTGGGGCAAGGGTCTAGATGCCCTGGGGGCACACCAGGGCACGGCTCGGACCAGTGCAGAGGGACACTGTACTGGTTTCCGGCTAAGCCTAAGGGCTCGTAGACAAACTGTGGGGTCGCCAGGAGATGAGCACCTGGATGTACTAAAGTCTCACACTGCGGGGCTTGAGGATTCAGGCTCTAGCCGGTCTCACAACGGCTTCAGGATCCGTCCCTGGAGGTAGAACAGGGGAACGGTCGGTGGCTCTGCGACAGCAGTCCTACCGGTTAGGCTCGAGGAGCCCGTGGGGTCATCAGGAATGAGCGACCTGACGTACTATGTAGCTCAGCAATTTCCCTGGAGTTGCGACTCCAACACCTTCTCCCTCAGGTGTTGGTTTTAAGCCGAGAACCTTGAACGTGGACGCGAACAAGATAGGGAGGACAAGTCACTGGGACTTGGGAGTATGGTCTTTGACCGAGGTATCCCAAGGGGTGGAGGCGTGGGTCCAGATGCCCTCTATCATGAAAATGTCACGGATGAGGCGACACATGATTACTCGATTGCTCTCAGGACATGGACATTTTAGAGGCAAACTGCACGAGAGACGACTTGTCGACTCCCCTCTATGCAACTGTCAGATCGCAGACGTGCACCACGTGATATACCGCTGTGCCAAGCGCGCGGCTATCAGAAGGCAACTAGAAATAGCCGTGCACGTTAGCAACGAGGCCTGGCCTCCTCCTTTGCGGTTCTGGATGCAGAAAGTTGTTCGCGGAGTATACCCAAAAAGCTCTATGCACACGAGCTGAAGAAGAGAAGAGAAGACGAGGAAATCAACGATAGAATAAGTAGAATTAGAACTTAGAATATCAATATGTATACTTGATAAATTGTAATATTAAGTTTAGGTTAAGTAGATATAAGATTAATACTTCCATGTTACGTATATTATTTATTACATTGTATAAGAAACAAAATTAGATTAAGAAACCATAATATAATATAACTGTAAACACCTTAGATTAAGTTTCAACTAGCCGCACTCTGTCAAAAGTACAATTAATTAAATAAAGAAATCACGCTAGATAATAAATAGGGACAAGAGCAGACCTGGGGATATGGGCATTAAGCCTGAGGAAACCCAGGGGGATGGTGGTGGGGCGCTCAGATAAAAAAAAGTCCTCTATGTATACTACGTAAAATGTATAATGTATTTACAGAAAATATACAAAACGTAGTGTTAATATACATTATACGAAACAAATCACTGCATTTTAAATGAACTGAACTTTATTTGAAACAATATAAAACAATAAATACGTACTTGCGGCCATGTTATCAATAATTGTTCTCAAGGCCCCCTGTTGTTTCAACTAATAAACATTGCCCACACTGTTAACGTTAGTCAATTGTTTATAATGAACGCAAATATTTCCAACAAATATGTTATTATCTTTAAAACACCATCGCGCAAAAAATAATGTACAACTCACGTTTGTGAAGTGTTTTACAGAATCTCGGGAATTAAAAACATCGCTTTCGCTCGGTTTTTAAACATTTTTCCTCGATTCTGTAAAACCATTTCCCAACCTCGCATCGCAATATACTATTTTGCACGATAGTGCGTTCTACCGTAGTTACAGGAATGGTGACCCTGATTGAAAGTTGAAATTCCTAAATTTCAGGGTTGCCAATCTATAAATCCATCCATCCATAGTAATTCTGCCCGAAGGCAGGTCCTTCACTGCAATCTTAGCATTTTCATGCTATGCTTGCAGCTTTACTAGGGAATTGTAGGTGTGGTAGCTTCCCGTTGATTTCCACACCGGTGAAGGATCATGATGATGATAAGGATGATGATGATGGCCATATGATTTCGGGGACCGTTTGGGCCTTAAAGTTTTCCTGACATTTGTTTTACAGGTGAGGAAAAACCCCGATAAAAACCTCACCTAGGAAAACTGCCCCGACCGAGGATCGAACCCGGGCCAGATGCGTGACAAGGCAGCACGCTATCTCGAGACCACAGCGGTGGACTAATCTATAAATAACTAAATAATTATACTGTAATATTAAAAATTACCTACCTAGGGCGGGATGTGAAACCACTGCCCTTTATGCATACTACGTACAATGTATAGGCCCTATATAAAATATATCCAAAATATTGTGTTAATATACATTATACGAAACAAATCACTGCATTTTAAAAGAACTGAATTTTATTTGAAACAATATAAAACAATAAATTCGTACTTGCCGCCATTTTATGACTTATCACGGCGTACTGTATTTATTTTCGGCATTTATCGTATATACATTGGCCAGACTGTTAACGTTAGTCAGTTGTTTATAATGAACGCAAATATTTCCAACAAAGATGTTATTATTTTACTATTATTTATTATTTTGAAAACACCAAAATAATAATGTACAACATACGTTTGCGAAGTGTTTTACAGAATTTCGGAAATTTTTCTCGCTTCTGTAAAAATCACTTCCCAATCTCACATTGTAATGTACGTACTATTTTATTTTCCTTCGTTTAATAAATTTTCCTTTTTTTGTGTTACATTTATTTATTTCTGGCACATACAAATGCAAACACAGTTACAAGGGGGGATTTTAAATCTTCTTTTCCCCCCCCCCTTCGTTTGACATTTTCGTTTTACATTTATTTATGCATTTCTCTGTCTATATTCTCCATACTTTCCCGCGTGGGGATTAAGGTTCTCCCTATCGGGAGTTTCTTAGTCAGGCTAATTTACTTACGCTTATTTCCCTAGAGATGTCAACGAGCGATAAGTGCACATCAACTCAATGAGACATCTAGTAGGCAACTAAGGCATTAGTTGGATGGATGAAGGTCGGTTGAATTTTGCACAGATGCCTCTTTATCAGGCTTGCGGTTCTTTTACGAGACTGAATAATTTTTACACTAGGGATCCACGGATTAAAATCCCTCTCGGAGAACTGTTTATTCATTTAACACATACAAATACGTACAAGGATAGTTCTAAGTGGGAGATTTTTAAGCTACTTGTTTTCCTCTTCGTTTCATATTTTTCTTTCATTTTCATTTGTTCATTTTCTGACACATGCAAATAAAATGACAGATCCAAGGGTGCAATTTAAAATCCACTACTCTGTCGAGAATCGAAGCTAGGTCGCTGCTCTGGAAGATAGGGTGTGTACCGGCCACGCCTCGGGGATAGAAACACGAGAGAACAAGATAACTGGTTTGAGAACTGAAATATTACTCCACTTAGCTACAGTCGTAATCTCCGAAGTAAAAAGTATATCATCTTTTTCAAATATATCATGTCTGTTATTCTTTCCTGGGATGCCAACTGTGGAAAAATAAAAGTTATTTTATTAGGTGGGGGATTCCGGTAAGTCATTTTGTTTTTTATGCTTTTAATCCAATTTCAAGTAAGTCACATACACGCGCGCGCACACAAACACCAAAAGCACGTCCGCATGTGCATAAACACAAACGCACACATGCACACAAACACACAAAACACACGCACACAAAAATACATATGCATAAAAAACACATGTACACACAAAACACACACAAATACACAAAAACATACACACAAATACATAAAAACATACACACAAACATACATAACTCCGCCGTTGCCGGTCCCAAGTCCGGATGAGAAAGGAGGAGGGGGAGGAGTAACACCTCGTAAAAAAATAACCTTGGTTCAGCTAGCCCGGCTGATAGTACCATGTGAGAGCCCCTTACCAGGGAACGGTGAAGACCTCAACGGCAATGAAGGCGGAGAGGGATACCCTTAATACGGCAGATTTGGCGGAAGAGGCACCCTACCCTCTATACAAAATTATCAGATTAAATGGTTCCAACACGTCCAGAGAATGTCAAATTCCCGTTTACCAAAGATGATTTACCACCTCAACCCTAAAGGCAAAAGAGACCTCGGAAGATCCTTCAACCGATGGAAAGATCAGTTTTTGTAGTCGCAGAACGGGCATCTTCACCCAATACTGCATTCGGAAGAAGAAGAAGAAGAAGACAAACATTCACACAAATACATAAAAACATACACACAAAAACACACAAAAACACACACACACACATACACACACACACACACACACACACAAAACACAAACACAGACAAAATACACAATAACACACAAATAACATACAAAACATACAGAAAACACTCAGAACCACGCATACACAAAAACACACGAAACCATACACACGTATAAAAACATTTACACAAGTACACTTGCACAAAACACACACACAATCATGATTTTTTTTGTTTAATGCTCAGTTTATCCTATTGCTATATCTGAAGATATTCATTTCTCCAGCTTTGTTTAGGTCTTCCTCTGTCCCTTCGTCGTTTAGGTTGGCACTGAATTACCTTCTTTGGTAAACGGTTTGAATCCATTCCATGGCAACATATGTAAATTACCATTACAACACAACTGGTATGAAGCCACGAACTATGGACACCCCGTTAGAATGACAAGAACTGATTCCTATAGCTAGACTTAAAACAGGACACCTTGTTAAAGCGCCCTAAACATCAGAATAACAATTTGCTAAAACGAAAGTAGTTTATGACGCGACGTATAAAAAAGAGAAAGGTTTATTAGCATTTGGCAAGGCTTTGCTGTATCCAGTTACATCCAGTAATGTTCAAGTTCATTGTGAACCAGGATCGAACCCATGTCCTCTAGATTTTAATTAACATTGTAATAGATATGTTAATTTATAATTACTTCCACTGCTGGAGATTCCGTTAAGGTAATTTGATAAAGTTTATAGTTGGTTAGTGTAAACAAAGAAAGGAATATGTTGTGATTATATAACACACTGTTATTTAATTGGAATATAATTGTTATTACGTCTTGTTTATCTTTTTCTTTGTTTTGTCTTATTTCCATATCATGAATATTTATACATTAAAACTTGATTAATCCAAAACGCGAATAATGTGGAAATCTGTCCAATGTGAACAAATGTATTGGTCCCGGCGAAATAGTAGTAATTTTACGTGTATTTATTTTGTATAAAAGGGAATCTGTCCAACGCGGAAACGGAAGGGCATTTCTACACAATTCACGAAAAAAAGTTTATAAGGCGGAAAGATATAAAGAGAGAAATAAATTAGTTTCCACTTCATTGAACTCCCGTTAGACAAATTAACCCTTAAATTAGCAAAACACACATTTCTTCCGTTAGTTATTTAAATGTGGCGGACCGCAGTGAAAACGGAATCTTGTATAACTGTTATTAGATATATTGTATAATTAGACACATATTTAAGTGGTTTCTTTTTGTTCGTTTTCTTCTGATTTATTTAAGATACTGAATTAATTGAAGCAACTGATGTATCTAAAAAGATACATTACGAATTTAACTATAAATGATGATTCCTGCCGCCCGCGCCGGTTGAAGTAGAGTTTCTACCTGCATCTGGAATTTTCTTTCGGCCTCACTGCACACCCGTTTTGGGAAATACAAGTTCGTTATACAAATATTTGGCGTGTGACGTCTGTCTCACAAATAACCAGTGCACTGAGACCGATTGTGTACATATCTTTCACAGGAGGTGTTCAGAATTTACGTAATAAAGATGGCTAAATCGTATGTATCATTGTCATTAAACGAAAAAGTGACCGTGATTGAAGAGAAAGAAAAACAAACTCTCAGTACGCGAAATAATGACTAAATTTAAATGTGGAAAAAATCAAGTTTGTGAGATTTTATAGCACAAAGAAAAAGTAACGAATTAATGCATGCAAGAAAATGGTCAAATGAAGAACAAAAAAAGAAAAAAAAAACCCGAGGTATATTTTGGCAAGTCCACGATCAAAAAATCTCCAAATTTCCGGACCGATGCTCAAACGTCAAGCTCTAGCTGTTGCTATATCCCTAGGGAATAACGATTTCAAGGAATCTTCAGGTTCGCTGGATAGTTTTAAAAGACGACACAATGTAGTGTGGAATGAAATTTGCGGGGAATCAAAGGATGTGGACGAAAGTGTAGTTAGTGAGCGGAAACCGAAACTGCATACCTTAATTTCAAAATTAGTTGTCAACATATTTATCTAATCTAATATATAAAAATAGGAATGAGATGCACAAAGAAATTAAACATAGGCTCAATTCTGGAAATGCGTGCTATTATGCATTGCAGAGACTTTTGATGTCCCAACTCCTTTCAAAAAACGTTAAGCTGAAAATATATAAAACTATTATTCTACCAGTTATATTATATGGGTGCGAAACATGGACTCTTACTTTAAGGGAGGAAAGGAGATTACAAGTATTTGAGAATAAAGTTCTTAGGAAAATTTTTGGACCAAAGAGAGATGAACAGACAGGTGAATGGAGAAGACTACATACCAATGAACTACATGGTCTTTATAGGAAGCCAGATATAATAAGAACAGTTAAGTCCCGTAGACTGCGATGGGCAGGACATGTTGCACGTATGGGGAATGAAAGACGTGCATGGAAACTTCTTGTAGGAAAGCCAGAAGGAAAATGCCCAGTTGGTAGACCAAGAATGAGGTGGGAGAACAACATTAGCTATGATTTGAGGGAAGTAGATTATACGGGAAATGATTGGAAGGGATTAGCTCAGGATAGGGATGTATGGAGAGCTTATGTCCGCGCGGCCATGAACCTACGGGTTCGATAGCGCCAGTGAGTAAGTAAGTAATATATAGAAATTAATGTTTGTTTTTTCGTATTTTTGCGCGCCATAACATCGTCCCGATTGTGATGGGGCTTTTTGAAAAATGTTCAGGAGATTCCCGGGATGAACATAGGCTATAAGAGAGTTGCCGATACTCAACTCCTACACCCTTAAAATCGCCCTTTGTAGTGGAAAACGTGAAAAAAGTAGCTCTTTGGACCCTTAAATGGCTTACGCTGCCTAAACCATAACAAATACACAAAATTAATGTACACAGAATTGAATATCTCAAAAAGCTCTACGTAAAAGTCTGCGACAGCATATGTTTATCTCTTACGGATAACTCACAATAACCATTTTTTTCTATCATTGATGCCAAGAATATCGAGACAAGTACGTAGATTCCTGTGCAAGCATAGCAGCACATGGCGGGTATTGTTTTACGGATAACTCACAATAACGAATTTTCGTCTTTCAGCTCATTTATGCCAAGAAGATCGAGATAAATAGATTCCCGGCAATACCGGGTAATCAGCACGGGGAATCTTAAAATTATTACGATATACATTTATAATTATTTTTCATTTAACTTATTCAACTAATCATAAGAAGTACATTAATTTTCGTCTTTCAGCTCATTTATGCCAAGAAGATCGGGATGAGTAGATTCCCGGGCAATGCCGGGTAAACAGCACGGGGTATCCAAAAATAATTACGATATACATAAAAACACATTGTAAGGGGTAGTGACGTGTGATATAACCTCTCCTACCTAATTCTCATCCTCACCTTCTCGTGGTTAAAAACCAGTTTTCAAAAAAGAGGCTCTGAGGGACAGAGTTCACTCGGTATTATAACCGTTCCATCAGCGTACTGAGTAAATTGCGGTATCCTAATGTCTGTCCAGAGACTCAAAGGTTTGAAGCCCTACCACTGGACCTACTTAGAGTCCGGCGGGCCAGTAACCTGTCCTAAGGAAACTTCAAAACTACTTTCAAAGTCTCAACACGATCAACGAATACCCAAACAAATGTGAAGCTATATCAAACCTGTGCAGGAAGAAGAATGCCAGCGACCCAGGACGTCCACTCAAACAGACGTCTGGATGTTGTGTTTCTCTTGAGGACGCCGAGCGAAATCAGGTCAACAAATGGCCTCTAAAAAATTCTTGAATGTTTACTATATGATGATGATGATGAATAAAAAACATTATTTTATGAATTTTCGTATTTCAACTCATTTATGTCAAGAAGATCTGGATAAGTAAAATCGTCGGCAACGCCGGGTAATCAACACGGGGTATCTAAAAATAATTACGATATACATAAAAAACACATTAATTATTTCGTATTTCAAAATATCTCATTTAGGTCAAGAAGATCGGGAGAAGTGATTAGAAGCATCGCGGCAACGAGTGCGGTAATCAACACGGGGTATCTAAAAAATATGAATTTATAATTATTTTTCCTTTTACTTATTCAACTAAACATAAAATTATTTGGGCGTAGCAGCGCACGCCGGGTGTTAGCTAGTAGCTTAATATAAAAGCGATTGATTCATCAGAGTTGATTAACTTTGTGTGTATTTTTTTCTTTTCTTTTTTATGTATAATAGATTCTTGCTGTTATTCCTTTGTGTATACATAATTTCATTAGTTTAATTTTATTGTATAGTCCACCGCTGTGGTCTCGGGGTAGCGTGCTGCCTTGTCACGCAGCGGGCCCGGGTTCGATCCCCGGTCGGGACAGTTTTTCTGGGTGAGGTTTTTATCGGGGTTTTTCCTCACCTGTAAGACAAATGTCAGGAAAACTTTAAGGCCCAAACGGTCCCCGAAATCATATGGCTATCGCAATCATCATCATCATTCATATTCATCTTAGGTTAAGCTTAGGTTAGGGACTCTCCTGGCACACCACTATCATCATCATCACCCATCATATCATCGGAGGCAATGTAACCCCGCCTTCCAGGCGTCCCAACCTCAGAAGTGGGTTACAAGTACGGCATGCCAGGAGAGAAACCAGGAATGTCGAAAGACAAACCTGGGGCATTTAAAAAAATTAATTGTATTTCATTTTATTGTATTATTGACACTATTTTCATTATTGTTCAGTTTGACGTGATAATTAATTGTTTAGTATATACTATTATTGTAAATTTTTGTATTTTTATGTAACATATGTTTGTCCTGGTGAGTGAAAGGGAAGGCCACATGGCCTTAACTCCACCAGGCTAAATAAATCTGTTTTATTCTGTTTGATTTTCCAGAACGAAACTCGATTCATACAATTTAATTAACAAACTAAAAATATATTTGGTAAACAAGCAAAATGGGACGCGCCGTAGCGTAGTGGTTAAGGTACTGCGCTACAAGCCGGAAGGTCGAGGGTTCGATTCCCGTGGAGTCAGGATTTTTAAACTGACCCAAACCCTCTGGCGGCACTATTATCCTGAGGTCGACTCAGCCTCTGACGGAAATGAGTACCAGATGCTTGTTCTGGGGGTAAAGACGGCCGTCACGCAGGGCTGACAACCCGGCTGACATTAAGTGCCGATTGTCTAGAAAAAGTGAGAGCCTTCACCTCCTGAGGCCTGTAGTGGGATCGCTTTACTTTACTTTTAAACCAGCAAAATGGAGCCATAACTTCGACTTGCTCTGGTGAAGTTTTTAATGATGCCCTTTGCCGGAACTTGAGAAAATGACGTGTAACTTGGAGCCTGTAGTATATGCAGGCCTGCAACACACGTTACGTAATGCGCGACCTTCGTTATAATGAAGGAAAGTACAACATTGACCAGGTAGTCTTTGTTTGTAAACATGTCGTATTGCATGCTGTAAATTGACACTTAGGCTAATTGTACAAAGTGTGTTCAACAAATGTTGTAAGTGTACTCTTCATGATTAACAGTATCTCGGAGGTCATGGTCGCGCGGACATAAGCTCTCTATACATCCCTTTCCTCATATAATATTTTCCCAATTATTCATTACCTCTATAATTCGTACCTTTACACCGAATATATCAATATTCCTCATCCTTCCTTGTTTCAGCCACTCGACTCTAGAATTCCCTCCCATTTTGTATCAATAACTGTCCGACTCAAAAACACTTAACCCTTAAATTGGCAAAACAATAATTTCTCGTTCCAGTTATTCAAATGTTTCGAACCGCAAAGAAAACAAAATAATGTAAAACTCTAAGTTATTATTGTAAGTTATATTATTACGTCATATGACACAAACTTAAGTAATGTATTATCATTTGTTTTTTATTGTTTTATAAACAAAATAAATAAGTAAATAAATAAAATGAATGTATCTTAAAGTATACATTGTGAAGTTAAGGGTTAACCTATTCGCCTCAGAAGACGATGTACACTCGTCGGCCGTTAAATGCCCTTCAACTCAGAAGATGGGGTACACTCGCTTAACTCTGCCCGTTACATATTTTGAAATTTTTCTACATCCCTTGGCAGGGTAATATTTTGTTAATATTTATGAATAGTAGAGGAATGTGTTTTGGTCTTCACCCTTATTGTGATCTCAAGTACCGTTATCTTTTGTTCGTTTTGAATGTCTGAAAATACACAATATAATCTACGTGATTTAAATTTGGTTTCTGGGGAAATGCATTGAACATTTAAAACTGAAGCAAATGGGTTAAAAAACTCACTAAATATTTCCTTAAACAATATCATATATTATCATATTCTAGTTATACTTGTTTTATTTTTTACACTTGCTTTATAAAGCCAATTACACTGAGCAACAAAAAATAAACTTTTGTTTTTGTCTCAGAAAGAAAAATATGTGATTCTGATAGTATTTTTTCCCTGAATTCAAATATGATATCGGTTTTTCTTCATCACGCAAGGTTTCCGAGAGACAGGCATTTATAATTTCAAACACTTTAATATTTTCTACATTCGTAACTCACAATATTCGAACATTCGGACTCACCTAGAAAGTAAGAAATGACGACTTTCTGGTATATTTCGCCTGTGGAGCATCCCTCTTGATGGTCCAACAATAACCGACTAGCATATTAGGATTCCATTTGCCTTGATATCTCTTTTCCATAGCTGAAATCTCCTGATGAAAGTGTTCCCCGTGCTCATTGCTCCCTGCGCCAAGATTTTCCGGGAAGAAGTCTATGTTTATTAAACAAATAACTATTTAAATCCACTAATTGAAATTGAAATAAAAAAACTGTGGGTGATGGAGAAATTCCGAATACATATTTGAAAACATGATAAAAACTGCATTATGTACAACTGTGGGTACTCATGAGACAATTTAATTTTCATCAATGTCCAGAGTATGAATTTCTTCAACTGATTCCGTTTCATAACTCTTTATTAGGTATTCGTGACATCAGCAACTTCAAGATCCTTTCACATCATTTCACATTCTCTCTCTTTATAACTTTCTTCTATTAGTTTAGCGACAATTTTAACCAATATATTTACAGGGTTCATCTTCTCCACTTACTAAAATCAAACAGAGCACTCACAATAGAACAACACAACTGACAGCACGTCTAGAAAAGTACTGTGTCCACTCTCGCTTATATAACAGTGCATGTTATACGTGCCCGCAACTAAGAATGGCTCCGCCAACTTACATCTTCATTGGTCTGTAGAAAATGGACGAGACACATCGAGAATGCAACAGTGAGGGCTAGGAGCCGGACAACCGAAATGCTTACTAATATGTCAAAATTGCGAAACATACCGATGCGTACACTATAACAGGTTTATCTTCCACTGTGAGAGCGACCATGCTGTATGGCTCAGAATTATGGGGTTGGGAACGAACGGGGACACTAGATAAAATTCAAATTATGTTTCTTAAGAAAGCGATGAGATTAGCAGCGGGGACTGCAAACTGTGGCATACTGAAATAATTCGGTACATTTTCGGACACAATAAGGGGCAAAATTATGGCTATTAAGTATTGGTTGGACATAATAAATGGGAATCAGGACTCGCTTAGAGCAGAGTGTTACAATGAACAGAAAAGGCAGTGTGTTTCGGGAGATTGGGTAATCGGTGTAGAAAGGGGATTGAAGGGCATAGGGATGGGTTGGGTATGGGAGAGGAGTACGCGGAATAATAGAAATGTTTGGATGAGAGTTAAGAAGAGACTAATCGATATAGACAGGCAGTATATAGAAGCAGAGCGTAGCCAGAAAATATCGCTCACCCTGCAGACGGAACCGAAACCATCGTGGGGAAGGGAGAAATATATTGACTCTTTGGATGGGGATGATAGAAGTGCTATTGCATGGTTTCATTTGGGGGGATGGATGGCCCATAATTTAACAAATGATGAAGGCATTAAACTATGCCCACTATGCAATTACCATGAAAACTGGCAGCATATTATAGCATTCTGTAGAGAGACAGAACAACTTAGAATACAGATGCTGCCGGAGAGATTTCTCAGGTCGGATCGTGGGAGAGTGGCGTGTTGGGATCTTTTAGGACGGATCGAGAGTGAATAAAAACATGCAAATTTGTGTGTACAGTAAGGAAATTGAGATGTAACAAAATTGTAGATTAAGGATATATGTATTATCAATAAGAATAATCTAAATATGGTATTTGTTTTCGATCTTTAATTATATTATATAATAAGTAGGTCTGATAGGTTGAATAGTCTGGGTCGGGGGGAGGGGGTATGAGCGTGCGGTGTGTATATGTGTGCGGGTGTGTGGGTGTATGTGTGTGTTTTTTTGTAATTTGTTTTATAGCATTTTTTTAATATTAATGTACGGAATATGGATGAGTGTAGATATGTATTATTGTGATGTAGTGTAGACATAGATTTTACTTATATATAGCCTGTTATTGTTTTTGATACAGGTGTATTTGTAGGTATTTGTTTATATTATGATTAGTTTTATTTTTTATTCATGGAAAAATAATGCACGTACGGTCAAACAGGCCCGTGCGCAATGTAAATGCATATGTATTTTCTTTCTTCTGAAAAAAGGGCAATAAATTCCATTTGTCTATCTATCATTGGTCTGTATCTCTGATGTTCATTGCATTGGGGTTGTACAACGTACGCATTTTGCATTACTTTTAATGCCTAATCGAACCGTAATAACGACATTTGTGTTTTTTTTTATCCCAGGTGAAGGTTTGCTTGTTTGTTTACACATAGGGCCACTTGAGGCCCGCGGGCTGCCAGTTTGACAAACCTGGTGTATCATTTAACCAATGATCCATACCGTCTGCCTTTCACCACAATTAATTAATGATGCGGAACGTGTAGGTGTTAGGCAGTGAAGCATAAAGATCACCTCATCCAGGTGACTCTGCATTTAAAGGGGGCTTGACACAATAGCGGATGCACTTTTTACAAAAAAATTGAAATACAATAAAAACTTCACTTTTTCTTAATGGATTTTCTTCAAAATTTATAAACTTATTGTACATGAATTTAGCTATAAGTTGCTAATATAATACATGTGACAACTATAAATACATTCTTCTGCAATATAAATTTTCATTTTAAAAAAATAATGTCATTACAAAAAAAGAACGTAACTGACGGGAACTGTCAACAAACGCAGCCATTTTGTGGGTAGTGTACTGCAAATTTGTGTTTCCAACATTTCCAAGGCAGCACGCTACCTCGACACCACAGCGGTGGACATGCATACATTATATATATATATCTTAATATATAAAAAATTCGTGTCACGTTGTTTGTCCGCGATGGAATCCTAAACTACTGAACCGATTTTAATAAAATTTTGCACACTGTGTGTAGTTTGATCCAACTTGAGACTTAGGGTAGTTTATAACTAAATTTATAGTCGCATTATTTTTTATTGCAAATTATTTGTTTATTATTTAACAAAGAGTTATAATTATCTGTCAGTTCCATACGATTCTAACAGATGGCGGTGTAAGGTAATTGGTTTATTATTTAACAAAGAGAGATCCAGATGGCTGTGATTTTTGTTGCAATCGCGAATTTCAATTGAATTACAAATATTGATTATTTCATAATTTAAGTGTGTTAAGTGTTTAGTTTATTTTCAATATTATTAATTTCGTGTGTAAGTATTAGTTTTAAGTAATCTGGCTGAAAGACAGCAACTTAATTTAAATTTTTAACGTATACCTTAGCCACAGGAACGCGTGGCCGGGACTTGTAGTATATATATTGTAAGACCATGTTTTCCCTTAACAGATATTTAAGCGCTCTCCCCCTACAGGGAAGAATTTGAACCATACTAATTTAGTTACACTTGTTTTCTTATAGATGTCATTTGAGTGGTCCATGGTCAGCGTTCCGCCTCATACTGACATCTAGGAAACCAAGGTAGTACTAGGACGGGAAAATTCGGTAAATTTTGCATAGAGACATTTTCATTCAGGCTTAAGGATCTTTTACGAGCCTGAAAATCTTCAGACTCGGGATCCTCAGCTTATAAGGAAAGAAACATGAATGTTTACACAGGGAGCGAGAGTGTATAAGTTGGTATATAACTTACATACTAAGTTAGAGATCTCGGGTTCAAATCCCAGTTCAGGCCTTTATTTTTCCTTTTGTGCCATATTTGGCCTTAAGTCAAAATTTAATTATGACATCAGAACAAAAAAAAGTTTTACTGCTATAATGTCAAATACTCTAATTAAAATTGCTCTCTTCTTATAGAAGCCGTAAGTTGGCATTGCGAGCGATGTCCCGTTGTCTCTTAAGATAGATAACGGTATATAAAGTAAAAAGTAAAGTGATCCCACAACAGACCCGGAGGCCCTTGGGGTAGTAGGAGGTTAAGGCTCCCACTTTTTCTAGACAATCGGCACTTTATGTCAGCCCTGCGTGACGGCCGCCTTTACCCCCAGAACAAGCGTCTGGTACTCATTTCCGTTAGAGGCTGAGTCGACCCCAGGGCCATAGTGCCGCTAGAAGGTTTGGGTCAGTTTAAAAATCCTGACCCCAACGGGACTTGAACCCTCGACCCTCCGGCTTGTAGCTTAGTGCCTTAACCACTACGCTAAGGCGTGCCCCGATAACGGTATATATATATAAAAAAAACCTTCTGTACTGAGAGCCTGAGTGGAAATGTTGGTATGTTATTAACGTACAAAGTTAGAGATCTCGAGTTCAAATCTCGATCCAGAAAATTATTTTTCTTTTCATGTTATATATATATATATATATATATATATTATTCATATACAGAATTTTAATGTTTACATATCTTTCTGTGCCTAAAGTTTTATTTTTCTTCTCCACTCGTCTCTCTCCATCCAATCATTGTCCTCCAGTCCTCTTGGTCTCATTCCAGTTCCTATTTCCTGCATCCACGAGTTTCGAGGTCTTCCTCTCCTCCTCCTTCCAGGTGGACACCATTCCAATGTTTCACTGGGCAGCAGTCTTTCTTCTATGTGATATATATATATATATATATATATATATATAAAGTGAGGTTTTTAACGGGGTTTTTCCTCACCTGTGAGACAAATGTCAGGAAAATTTTAAGGCCCAAACGGTCCCCGAAATGATACGGCCATCATCATCATCACCCTTATCATCATCATCCTTCAACAGTGTGGAAATCAATGGGAAGCTACCACACCTACAATTCCCTAGTAAAGCTGCAAGCATAGCATCAAAATGCTATGATTGCAGTGAAGGACCTGCCTTCGGGCAGAATTACTATGGATGGACGTATATATATATATATATATATATATATATATATATGTTATATTGCAGATTTTCGCGGATATAAGTATGAATATGAAAGTTTTCTTGGGTTTTCCGCGTCTTGGATTTAAGTTCGGCCTTGATAATAGCATGTGGGATCATGCCGAAACGTCGGAATCAGTGGCCAGAGGCTGAACTTAAATCCAAGACGCGGAAAACCCAAGAAAACTTTCATATTCATATATATATATATATATATTTACAAACAGATTTACAATGTAATAAAATATCTTCCTGTGCCCAAAGCTTTTCAAATTCTTACCTTCTTTTTCCATTTTTCTCTATCTTTTCAGTTCTTCCAGACCTATGTCCCTCATACCTCCCCTTATATCATCAATCCATTTAAATCTAGGAGGACCTCTCTTTCCTTTCCCAGGTGGAATCCATTCCAAAGCGTCTTGGTAATCTTTTCTCTGGCATTCTACGTATATGACCATACCATTCCAGCTGTCCGTATCTCGCAAAATCTAATATTGAATTTTGGACTTTCATTTGTTGTCTGATGATTGTATTTCTGATTTTTTTTTTCGAATTTAGAATGTCTAGTTGAGCGTCTGAAACTATCCATTTCAGTAGACATAAGCTTTAAACTCAAATTTGTATTCAACTGCCAAGTTTCTATATATACTAGTGGTCGCCCAGCGGTCGAAATTCGACCACAATTCATTAAATTTTTAAGTATTGTCATAAATACGTCATTATGCATTAATTTTCGATTTATTTTATTAATATGAACGATAGGAAACATGTGGTACAGCTTCGCTACGCCATATTTAAAAAAAGATAACGCGTCATTTGACATTTGTATACTATTTACACTGTTTAAATCTGCAATTGGCCTATTATTATGTGTACGTGAATATATATCGCTTCTTGTTTGTCTCTCACTCCAACCCGTCAGTGTTCCATGTCGAGGCATAATGGAAGTAGGCGCGAATATCTAAATATAAAAATAAATATGTAATGAAATTACCGAAACCAAGATTAAACAGGGTTTAATGTAAATTTAAATAATAAAATGTGCTCATTTTTTAAACCATTAATAATAAATACGCGAGAGTAAATCAATTTACATCGCTGCTGCACAATTTTCTTTTTACAACAATGCACTTTCAGTATGAACGTAAACAAATGAATAAGTACACGATGGGGGCACGCCGTAGCGTAGTGGTTAAGGCACTGAGCTACAAGCCGGAGGGTCGAGGGTTCAAGCCCCGTTGGGGTCAGGATTTTTAAACTGACCCAAACTCTCTGGCGGCACTATGGCCCTGGGGTCGACTCAACCTCTAACGGAAATGAGTACCAGACGCTTGTTCTGGGGGTAAAGGCGGCCGTCACGCAGGGCTGACAACCCGGCTGACATAAAGTGCCGATTGTCTAGAAAAAAGTGGGAGCCTTAACCTCCTACTACCCCAAGGGCCTCCGGGCCTGTTGTGGGATCACTTTACTTTTAAGTACACAATGAATAATACACAACTCCGCCATGGCCGGGCCCAAGCTCGGATGAGAAAGGAGGAGGGGGAGTAGTAACAACCTCGTAAAAAAACCAGCGTTCAGTTGGCTCCGACTGATAGTACCCTGTAAGGGCCCCTAGCCAGGGTTACGGTGAAGACCTCAACGGCAGATTCGGCGCAGAAGGAGTCCTTCATCACGGCGGATCTGGCGGACGTGGCAACCCTCTAGATGGGGTTAGTACATCCAGAAGCTGGACCTAAAGCTTCTAGGTGGCAGCCCCACCAAATGGTCTACTCTGCATAGCGTTGGTACCGCGATCAGAGGAAAACATATTACTCGTATTCTTCACAATGGAAACTCGGACGGACTTAACCAAAGACGACCTCAGCGTAGAATAAATAAAGCCCACAAACAAACAAAATTAAAATTTTACAAAACAATTGCTGTCCCTGTCCTTTTGTATGGAGTGAATCTTGGATTACCACTACCAAACAAGAAAGTAAAATCCAAGCAGCCGAGATGAATTTTTTAAGAACCCTTGAGCACAGTGTCCTTTATATCCCTCCTCATCATACTACCTATTATTCGAAATCTTTTACAGTTTCTCTTGCTAGAACATGGAATTCACTTCCACCCTATGTCAGAGACTGCCAAACTTTACCATCTTTCAGAAATAAATTGAAAATAAAATCACTAACAGAAACAACTCACTAATACTACTTTTTAAGAATTAATAATGCGTTTTTGCATTATTTAATAAAAATAGACTTACGATTTGTTAATATATTTACCTAATGCCTTGTATAAAAAAGCGTAGATTAATTCATTGTAGTGTTTTTTTTCCTCTTCTTTTTATGCATAGTAGATTCGAGCTGTCATTCCTTTTTATTCATTGTATCATTAATTTAATTTTAATTGTATTTAGTTTCATTCTATTATTAGACATTAATTTCATTATTATTCAATATGACAGATAATGAATTGTTCAATAACTATTATTGTAACTTTTTTTGTATTCATATGTAACAGGTTTGTCCTGTCTAATATGACTACTATTGTAATTTTTTTGTATTCATGTGTAACATATGTTTGTCCTGTTTTATATGACTATTATTGTATTTTTTTTGTATTCATATGTAACATATGCTTGTTCTGGTGAGTGGAAGAGAAGGCCACATGGCCTTAACTCCACCAGGCTAAATAAATAAAAAAAATAAATAAATAAAAATAAAAGGCTGCACTGGAATGGGCCAGATAAGAAACGAGGGTATCCGTGAAGAACTGCAGATGTACTCCATAAAAGAGAAGATATTTAACAACAAGATACTGTGGAAAGAACATGTAGAAAGAATGGAAGAAAGTAGATTACCAAATAAAATCTTACATTATTTTCAAAGAGGAAGAAGAGATGTCGGACGTCCTCGGAAGAGATGGTCTTAGATCTATTAGTGAAGACGGAACAGGCAACTCTTGCCTAAACCAGGAAGTGAAGAAGAAGAAGAATAATACACATAAATTTCTTATAGATAATTTATTTTATTTTGTTTAATTTAATTTATTTGTAACACATATTATACATAAATTTTATTTTTCTGCACTCCTTCTCTATATGAACTTTAATTATGTCAAATACCACACTCCTCCGTGCACGCAATCTGCTTAAAAAGGGGTACAAAGTTTTTTCTTCACGTATTAATAAATAAATATAAATAAATAAATAATAAATAAATAAATAAATAAATAAATAAATAATATATATATATATATATATACATACATTAACAGTGAACTACATAGTCTTTATAGAAATCCAGATAAAATAAGAAGAGTTAAGTCAAGTAACTGCGAGGGCAGGACATGTGGCATGAATGGGGAATGAAGGACGTGCTTGGAAGCTTCTTGTAGGAAAATCAGAAGGAAAACGCCCAGTTGGTAGACCAAGAATGAGATGGGAGAATAACATTAACTATCATTTGTGGGAAGTAGATAATAGAGGGAATGATAGGAAAATGTTAGCTCAGGATAGGGATGTATGTCCGCGCAGCCATGAACCTACGGGTTCGACAGTGCCAGTTAGTTAAGTAGTGATATGAACACGGGACTCCCCGAATGCGAGAACACTTGTGAATGGTTACATTAAACTATGACGAACTTTATTGGAATAATAACTGTCACTATCTGCTTTCTATTCACGTTCTGTCAAGGTTTGCCGTTCCTTTTGTTTCTAAGGTAACTGAACTTAATTGTTCTTACGTAACAGTCCGTTATCAGATATAAACAGCTGTTTAAGTAAAGAGACATTTATTTATTAGCGAATTAAGAAGAATGCAGCTATTTTTGAAAAAAAAAATAGTTTACAGATTTTTGCCAATCCCACCTCTAGCAGACACCGAAAATGATTATGACCACTACATATCATCATCATCATCATCTGGTATCATGGCAGCTGCCGCCGTCTTCCGGAAACCAAACGCCAATCCTCTCTGTCCATCCATTGATCTTCCTCCAATCCTCTGATATTCATAGCTGCTTGTACCCCTTCTACCCAAGTTTTCTTCGTTTTCCTCTCTTCCTTCTTTCTATTGGGATCCATTCCATAACAATTTCAGGCAAACTTTGCTCTGGCATTCTTTTGACATGGCCATACCACTGCAATCTTTTCTTTTCTATAATGTCTATGATGTCCAGCTCCTCTTGTACACCCATAATTTCCCTTATTTCTTTATTTCGTATTGTATCCATTCTAGATTTTCCAGCTGATCTTCTTAAAAACATCCATTTCTGTACTTAAAATTCTTTTCATTTCCCTGGTAGGAATTTGCCAGACTTTAGCACCATATGTTAAAATGCTCTGAATTATGGTTTGATATATTTGTAAGTTTCTATTATTTGTAATATTTTTGCTCCACCAAACAGAGTTTAAAGCATTTATTGCTTGTTTTGTTTGTGCGATTCTATTTTTAATTTCCACTGTGTTATTGCCTGAATGGTCTAATTTTGTTCCTAAATAAGTGCATTCATTACTAGGTTTTAGTTCTTCTCCATTGTTGAAATTTAGATTTTCCATTTCTTCTTCTATACACAGATATTTAGTTTTCTCAATATATATAAAGTCCCCATTTTTCATATTTTTATTTTATTTAATTTTTTTTTGCCGTATATTCTATGACATCGAAGTCTTGTGCTATTAATACGTGACCATCTGCAAAATTGAGTGAATACACATGTGTATTTTGGATTGTTACGCCCATTTTTTTTTCGTCCAATCTCTTAGTACTCTTTCAAGATAAATAGAGTTGGAGATAAACCTGACTGGGATTTTTTTCGCGGCACTATGCTTGAAATGGGGACACGTCACACCTTAATTAGGCAATACGTTAGAATATCGTGGGTTTGAATCCTAATGTGGTCAGGATTTTAAACTGACTAAACGTTATATGGACACCATTGTCCTAGAATCGACTGACTCTCTAGACGGAAATAAGTAGCCAAGTAAATTAATAAATGACAAGACACAGAAATCATCCCTTCCATTTAGTTGATAAAAGACCTTGGCCTACCAAACATATGCTTCGGGGATATAGACGGTCGTCACGCTGGGCTGATAACACTGGTCTACATGATTTTCGTCTCATGAGTACCAATTGTTGTAGGTAATGCGTTTTTTTATCGTGTTTTCAAATATGTATTCGGAATTACACCATCACCCACAGTTTTTTTATTTCAATTTCAATTAATGAATTTAAATGATTATTTTTAATAAACGTTTTTTCGTCCATTTGTCCATTGTAAAATAAAACCAAATGAGCTAACTCAGGAGATTTCAGCTATGGAAAAGCTATATCAAGGCAAATGGAATCCTAATATGTAAATAATAAATAAATAAATAAATAAAGCCTGATATGTCCCTTTAGGGCAAAGGCCTCCCTGTACAGGGGTTAAGCTCTATTTGAGAGTGTCACCCGAGTGAGCTACTCCGTGGTGAGAAGTTGACTTGGATGTAGCACTTGGTTTGTATACACTGTCTGTTCTGTGATTAGTTAATACACAGTTGGCTCTCCATCGTTCTCCAGCTTTTCCTGCATCTGGCGACTCTGGACCATTGCGCCCCTGCTCGTTCTTTGAAGATGTCAGCCCATCGTCGTCTTGGTCTTCCGCGCTGTCTCTTGCCTGTGTACGGGTCCCACATGGTTGTTTTTATTGTCCACCTGTCGTCCTGTATTCTTGCGACGTGGCCTCCCCACTTCCATTTTTTCCTGATGGCTTGTTGTGCGGGATCAGTTGTTGAGGATATCGCTTGAAGTGTTGTATTCGAGATTCTGTCCTTCAGAGTTATGCCTAAGATTTTCCTCTCCATTTTCCTTTGGCATACTTGGAGTGTGTACTTCAGTTTGGCAGTAAGATTCCAAGTTTGGCAGCCATATAACAGTGTTGGAAGAACACAGGTTTGTAGTGTTTCCATTTTGAGTTTCCGGTTGAGTGACTTGTCCAGCAGTATAAATTTCAGTGACCAGAACGCCTTCCAGGCGAGAGCTATTCTTCTGCTTATTTCCTTCTCTACTTTCTGATGGAAGGAGAGTAGTTGTCCTAAGTATATGTACTCGCTTACATATTGAAGATCCATTCCATCGACTTTGATTGGGTTTTCCGGACCATTAGACATAATTTGTGTCTTGCTTTTGTTCATCGAAAGGCCTGCAATTTTGCTAGTTTCTGAGAGCTCTTGTAGCATTGATTGGAGTTGTTTAGGGGATCTGGCGAACAATACCACGTCGTCAATCCTAAAAGACCAATAGCCAGTATAGCAAAAAATATACCTAAATTACCAAATGCTTCTTTTTTCCCTCTTTCGTGGCAAATAATATGGGAAATTATTCCAAAGCCGGGAGCGAATCTTAAGTTGGATAGCCTGCTCCCGTTTATATTTACTCCGTATTTCTTGTTTCAGTTTAGTTTTCGAAATATGTCTTCAAGCACGCATGTAAAAAGTTTAGGAGAAATTGGGTCGCCTTGTCGTACTCCTCTTTTGAGACTGAATGGTTGTCCCACAATTTCTGTCTTCACCTTCGCATAGCTTTGGCTGTAGATCTTATCCAGAACGCGGATGTACTTGTGTCGATTCCTTGGGTGTAATGCCTGGATCCTAATATGCTGGCCGATTATTGTTGGACCATCAAGAGGGATGCTCTACAGGCGAAATATAGCAGAAAATCGTCATTTCTTACTTACTAACAGAGTCCGAAAGTTCGAATATTGTGTAGTTACGAATGTAGAAAATATTAAAGTGTTAGAAATTATAAATGCCTGTCTTTCGGGAACCTTCCATGATGGAGGAAAACCGTTATCATATTTGAATTCAGGACAAAAATATTATCAGAATCACGTATTTTTCTTTCTGAGACAAAAAAAAAATGTTTATTTAAGGGCAAAATTGGGGGTTCAACATTTTTGAGGGGTTTATAGGGATCCTGAATTGAGATTTTGGCAATTATAATTCTAATTTCACATTTAATGGGTTCATAGAGATAAAAATGATAGATTTTCAAAAAACAAAAATAACACTGAGCAACAAAAAGGAAACTTTGTTTTTTGTGTCAGAAATAAAAATATGTGATTCTGATAGTATTGTTTCACCTGAATTCAAATATGATATCGGTTTTTCTCCATCACGCATGGTGTCCGAGAGACAGCCATTTATATTTTCAAATACTTTAATTTTTTTTTTCATTCGTAACTACACAATATTCGAACATTCGGACTCACCTAGAAAGTAAGAAATTATGATTTTCTGCTATATTTCACCTGTGGAGCATCCCTCTTGATGGTCAAACAATAATCGGCCAGCATATTAGGATTCCATTTGCCTTGATATCTCTTTTCCATAGCTGAAATCTCCTGAGTTAGCTCGTTTGGTTTTATTTTACAATGGACAAATGGACGAAAAAAAGTTTATTAAAAAATAATGATTTAAATCCATTAATTGAAATTGAAATAAAAAAAACTGTTTGTGATGGAGAAATTCCGAATACATATTTGAAAACACGATAAAAAACTGCATTAAGTACAACTATTGGTACTCATGAGACAAAAACCATGTTGACCAGTGTAATATAACTGACAACTCTTGCCGATTTTGTAGAAAGCAGAGAGTTAGTACTTTCTGTGACTCCCCCCAATAAAGTTCAACAAGTTATATGCTGATTTTTGTGTATAGGTTTTTAAGGGACTAAATTGGGGGGGTTCAACATTTTTGATGGGTTTATAGGGGTCCTGAATTGAGGTTCTGTTTTCACGTTTGATAGGTTCATGGAGATAAAAATAACAGATTTTGAAAAAACAAAAATAATTTATTTTTAGGTGGCATTTAAAGGGGTTTCATTAAGGTATCATATATGAAGGGGAAGAAGAAAAAACTTCATAATTATGTATGGAATAGAGAAAAGTGGCGTTGACTTGTGAAGAAGATCATGGCGTCATGGGGTTCTTTACCAATGATGTTTGATGACGAATTACACTGAGGAAGAAAAATTACACTTTTTTTGTCTCAGAAAGAAAAATATGTGATTCTCATAGTATTTTTTCTCCTGAATTCAAATACGATATCGAGTTTTCTCCATCACGCAAGGTTTCCGAGAGACAGGAATTTAAAATTTCAAACACTTTAATATTTTCTACATTCGTAATTACACAATATTCAAGCATTCGGACTCACCTAGAAAGTAAGAAATGACGATTTTCTGCTATGTTTTGCCTGTGGAGCATCCCTCTTGATGGTCCAACTATAATCGGCCAGCATATTACGATTCCATTTTCCTTGATATCTCTTTTCCATAGCTGAAATCTCCTGAGTTAGCTCATTTGGTTTTATTTTACAATGGACAAATGGACGAAAAATCGTTTATTAAAAACAATTATTTAAATCCATTAATTGAAATTAAAATAAAAAACTGTGGGTGATGGAGAAATTCCGAATACATATTTGAAAACACGATGAAAAACTGCATTAAATACAACTATTGGTGCTCATGAGACAAAAATCATGTTGACCAATGTTATCTATTTCTGTGTTCTTGTTTCAAAGTCTACGTTTCCACATCATATATTAAAATACTCTTCACAATTTTTATTTATTAATTTATTATTATTATTATTATATTATTATTATTATTATTACTTAGGAAAGTATTTTGAAGAGAAAAATCTTATTAATGAAAGAACAAGCATTAATGGGAGCAACTGTACATCTGTTATTTGTCTTTAAATGATGCAAAGTCTTGTGAATTACAATTTGATGCCTTAAGGCAGAAAGTTAATGCAGTGAAAGAGTGTAATTTTGAGTGCATAATTGTAATATTTTGTACAGATGTGAAGGGATTTTACAACGCTAATTTAAGATGTTTCTCTTGACATAGGAAAGTGAAGTGAGTAGTTTTATAAATGATTACAGACGGATGCTGAGAAAAAAGTTGGAAAATGACGAAAGAAACTTACTTGCTTACTCACTGGCACTATAGAACCCGTAGGTTCATGGCCGCGCGGACATAAGCTCTCCATACATCCCTATCCTGAACTAATGTTTTCCAAACGTTCCCTGTATAATCTCCTTCCCTCAAATCATAGTTAATGTTATTCTCCCACCTCATTCTTGGTCTACCAACTGGGCGTTTTCCCTCTGGCTTTCCTACAAGAAGCTTCCATGCAAGTCTTTCATTCCCCATACGTGCAACATGTCCTGCCCATCGCAGTCTACGAGACTTAACTGTTCTTATTATATCTGGCTTCCTATAAAGACCATGTAGTTCATTGTTATGTAGTCTTCTCCATTCACCTGTCTGTTCATCTCTCTTTGGTCCAAAAATTTTCCTAAGAACTTTATTCTCAAATACTCGTAATCTCCTTTCCTCCCTTAAAGTGAGAGTCCATGTTTCGCACCCATATAATATAACTGGTAGAATAATTGTTTTATATATTTTTCAGTCTTAACGTTTTTTGAAAGGAGTTGGGACATCAAGAGTCTCTGCAATGCATAATAGCACGCATTTCCAGAATTGAGCCTATGTTTAATTTCTTTGTGCATCTCATTCCTATTTGTGATTATTGTTCCTAGGTATTTGAATTCAGCCACTTCCTCAAAATTTCCCTCATTTGTCATTAGCTGTCCATTTCCGTTATATAATGTATTTCTACGTGTGACCATATATTTAGTTTTATTGATATTTACTTCCAGTCCTAATTTCTTAGTGTTACTCAATAGTGTGTGTGTATTGTCCTTCAGTATCTCCTCGCTATCGGCCAACAATACTACATCATCAGCATAAACTAACAGCTTATTAATACCATTGAGTTGTAAGCCTTCCTCATTCTCTAAAGATTTAATGGCATGCTCTAGTACAAAATTAAATAGTAGAGGAGATAGTGCATCTCCTTGCTTCAACCCATTCTGGATTTCAAAAGTGTCCGAAAACTCTTTGCCTACACGCACCCTACTCTTTGTGCCATTTAGACACATTTGTATAAGTCTAACTAACTTTTTAGGAATTCCAAACTCCAGCCGGATACTATATAAAATGACGAAAGAAAGTATTCATAAATCCAAGTCTTGGAAAATGAGGCATCAGAATTGGATCATAGTACCTGAGTACACACATTCTTAGCCAAAATTTATTAAAAAAGATATTTTATTTATAAACATATGTTTTGCCCTTGTACAATAAAACACCAGATTACGTTTATATAACACTTTGGCTAGACCAGTGTTGACCTATGGTAGTGAAGCATGGGCACTAAAAAGACAACATGAAAGCAGAATAACGGCTTGTGAAATGAGATTCATGCGCAGAACAGCGGGTTACATCAGATGGGATCGGAAGAGGAACACCGATATATTAAAAGAATTGAGGACTACGCCAATTTTGGAATATATTAAACAGTACCAACTAAATTGGAAACACCATCTTGAAAGAATGAGTTCAAATCGGATCTCCAAAGCTGTTTATAATTATGTACCAAGAGGACGAAGATCTCTGGGCCGTCCTATGAAACGCTAGAGGGAAAATTTTCTATAGGATCGTAACAGGCCTTGGCCTAATACTTGGAAGGAAGATGAAGACATGTTTTGTCTGGCCTAAATATATGGTCACACATAGAGATACGTTATATAATGGAAATTGACAGCTAATGACAAATAAGAGAAATTTTAAAGAACTGGCTGGATTCAAATACCTAGGAACAATAATCACAAATAGGAATGAGATGCACAAAGAAATTAAACATACACTCAATTCTGGAAATACATGCTATTATGCATTACAAAGACTCTTGTCGTCCCAACTTCTCTACAAAAAAAAAAAAAACATTAACCTGAAAATGCATATAATTGTTTTTCTCCCAGTTATATTATATGGATGCGAAACATGGACTCTTAATTTAAGGGAGGAGAAAATATTACGAGTATTTGAGAATAAAGTTCTCAAGAAAATGTTTGGACCAAAGAGATATGAACAGACAGGTGAATGGAGAAGATGCTCAACAGAGATCTACATAATCTTTAATAGGAAGCCAGATATAATAAGAACAGTTAAGTCTCGTAGACTGTGATGGACAGGACATGTGGCACGAATGGAGAATGACAGAGGGGCATGGAAGCCTCTTGTAGGAAAGCCAGAAGGAAAACGCCAGTTGGTAGATCAAGAATCAGGTGGAAAAAATACAATTAATCATGATTAGAGGGAAATAAATTATACAGGGGATGCTTGAAGAACATTAGCATGGCCATGTACATACGTGTTCGATAGAGCCAGTAAGTTACTTAAGCTAAATAGTATAGCGAGGAACATGTTTAAAAACGAATCATAGCGAGGTTTTTAATTTCCGAGATTCACAAACGTTGTACATTATTTTTTGCACGATGGTGTTTTCAAAATAAATAATAGTAAAATAATAGCATTTTTGTTGGAAATATTTGCGTTCATTATAAACAACTGACTAACGTTAACAGTGTGGGCAATGTTTATTAGTTGAGACTACAGCAGGCCGTGACACCAATCAGTGATAAAATGGCGCAGATACGTATTTATTGCTTTATATTGTTTAAAATAATGTTCAGTTCATTTAAAATGCAGTGATTTGTTTCGTAAAATGTATTATTAACACTACCTTTTGGATATATTTTTGTATATACATTGTACACACTTAGACAAAAAAAAAGTCATCAGAGCCCCTGTAGTGTATAATAGCAAGAATTTCCAGAATTGAGCTTATGTTTAATAATGAACATGCCCTGTATAATTTACTTCCCTCAAATCATGGTTAATTTTATTCTCCCACTTCATTCTTGGCCTACCTACTTGGCGCTTTCCCTTTTCGTTTTCCTACAAGAATTTTCTATGCACCGCTTTCATTCACGTTTCGTACCACATGTCTTACCCTTCACAGTCAACATGAGTTAGCTTTTCTTATTATACCTGGTTGCAACTTCGTAAATAGAATCCATCCATAGTAATTCTGCCCGAAGGCAGGTCTTTCACTGCAATCATAGCATTTTCATGCTATGCTTGCAGCTTTACTAGGGAATTGTAGGTGTGGTAGCTTCCTGTTGTTTTCCACACCGGTGAAGGATGATGATGGCCATATGATTTCGGGGACATTTGGGCCTTAAATTTTTTCTGACATATGTCTTACAGGTGAGAAAAAACCCCGATAAAAACCTCACCCAGAAAAACTGCCCCGACCGGGGATCGAACGCGGGCCCACTGCGTGACAAAGCAGCACGCTACCTCGAGACCACAGCGGTGGACCTAAAGTAGAATGGATTTAATAAATTAATTTAACAACTTTTTAAGAAATGTACCCCTCCATGGTATCTTTACCTTGCCGTGGTGGAGTGGCTTGCGTGCTTAAATGATCCTGAGAGCTATGCCGGCGGTAGCATTGCTGCCGATAGGTTTACCCATGCCGGACTGGTCGAAGGTGATAAGCCAGACGAAAAAAGTACCTTGGTCGAAAGAGTGACGATCTTTCACCGTAAAAATACAACCGTCAAGAAATGCGGACATGGGTTCAACTGGGATGAAATTTTCCGGAGGTCAAATAGTCCCCCATTCGGTTCTCCGGGCGGGGACTACTTCAGGGAACCCATGACAAAGCTCGTAGACTGCGATGGGAAGGACATGTTGCACGTATGGGGAATTAAAGACTTGCATGGAAGCTTCTTGTTGGAAAGCCAGAGGGAAAACGCCCAGTTGGTAGACCAAGAATGAGGTGCGAGAATAACATTAACTTAAATTTGCGGGAAGTAGATTATACAGGGAATGATTGGTAAGCATTAGCTCAGGATAGGGATGTATGGAGAGATTATATCTGTGGGGCCATGAACCTACGGGATCGATAGTGCCAGTGAGTAAGTAAGTAAGTAAGTTTAAGAAATGTACATTAAAATATACAGGGTGGACCGCTCGAATGGACCTAATTTCAATTGCTTGTTACTGGCAAACGGTTGAAGATAGAAACTTAAAACAACGTTCATATTACAGAAAAACTCACCAAGTTTTGATATCCAGATCACCACATCTCTATATGAGCCCCAGCAGTCACTGTGACGATATCAAAGCGATGAACAATTTCTTGCCAAGTACGTTGGAGTATGTCTTCTGGAATGTTCTCAATAGCCTCTATGATGCGCTCACGAAGATCACGAAGGTCTTTGACTGGGGGTGGTGTAAACTTTATCTTTGACATAGCCCCAGAGAAAGAAATCCAGTGGTGTTAAATCGGGAGATCTCGGGGGCCACGCGATTGGTCCTCCCCTGCCAATCCAACGGCCAGGGAAAATGTTGTCCAAAGTCGTACGAACTTCATTGGACCAGCGGGGAGGAGCACCATCTTGCTGGAAAACGATGTTAGGCTGCAGTTGTTCAATTTGTGGAAAGAAGAACTGCTCCAGCATGTCAAGATATGTGGTACCACGAACAGTTTTCTCGGCGAAGAAAAAACGGTCCAATGACCTTATTATGTGACAAACTGCACCAAACATTCATCTTCGGACTATCACGAACATGCTCTTGAATAGCGTGAGGGATTCTCCGATCCCCAGATCCGCACATTATGCCGGTTTACCTTGCCTGACAAATGGAAAGTGGCTTCGTCCGAGAAGAAAAATCTTGGTCATGAAGTCAGGATCAGCGCCGAGACGGTCCAGCATCGTATTGGCGAATTCCACTCGTTTCGGCATATCATTCGGCTCCAGACGTTGCACTAACTGCACTTTATATGCGTGCAGTTTGAGGCGTTTGTGGACAATCTGTTGTAATGTCGATTTTGGTATTTGAAGTTCCCGCGAAGCTCTTCTTAATGACTTCCGGGGGCTTCGCTCAAATGCGGCTTGAACATTTGCTACCATTTCATCGGATGCTCTGCGACCACCACCATGCTTCTTCAACACAGATCCTGTAGCTAATAATGTATCACGCCACTTCTTTATGCTTCTAGCAGTTGGAGCATCACGGTTAAACACACGCCGGAACTCCCTTTGAACTCTAATGATTGATTTAAACTCCGCATACCACAAAACAGCTTGCGCTTTCATCTGCGGAGTCGCCATTTTCACAAACAATTAAATCTAAGAACGAGAAACGTATCTTTGTGCCATCTACCGACAGGATTCGAAACTTGGTGAGTTTTTCTGTACTATGAACGTTGTTTTAAGTTTCTATCTTCAACCGTTTGCCAGTAACAAGCAATTGAAATTAGGTCCATTCGAGCGGTCCACCCTGTACATGAGTTACTTATTTTACGGACTATAAGACGCTACGGACTATAAAACGCACCTTAATTTTCAAGTAATTTAAAATAAATATCATTTTACCACTTTTATTATTAGATTGCAAAGCCAGGCTAAAGAAATCATAGTTTATAGAACCATTCTGATCTTTAAAATCCCTGAAAATCGTCATCTGAACTTTCTTCTTCTTCGTCCTTGTTGTCCTCTTCATATATAAGATGGTCTTCACTGCCATCGAGAGCGTTACTTACGCCGCACTTCTTGAAAGATTAAAGAATAATGTCTTATCTCACTCTAGACCACGATTTTTTTTATCCACTGACACACTTGTTTGATTGTATGTCATTTTAAAGCTCCCTTCAGCGTGAATTCATGTTGGGTTTCATCCATCATCCACTTGTTCAAGTTCACTAGCATTGTAGACTGCAGTGACATATCATAGGCTAGACAGTGTTCTGGGTTTGTGATGACGGGGCGGGAGGAAGACAGTATTAGCAAGCTTGTGAATCCCCGCAACTCATGTTCGTTGCATCTGTGCACTGCTGCTGCCAGTTGAATCCAATGTTGCCAGATAGAGATAATTCCCGCGGTATTCAATATATGATCTGTTTAAGACTGGCGAGAATTTTAAATCAGACACTAGACATTTTTATATTAATTTAGAGTATAAGATGCAACTGAATTTTGGAGGCAATTTTTCAAAGAAAAAGTGTGTATTATAGACCGTAAAATACGGTAATAGTACAAGTAATATTTTAAGTTTTAAATAGATATGACGAATAAATAAAAATGTAAATGTCAATTGTGATTTCAGATGGAGGTAGAAGCGGTGCAGGAAAACATGTGGTGAGTAAACTGGCCTAACTGTATGTCATATAGAACTATGTTTTATAATAGTAATAGGTATTATTGCAGCCAATGTCCATGTAGAAAGAATTGTTTTCATGTCTTACAGAAGTCTGTTATCGATGTTTCTATGTTTTTACAGTGTATCAGGTGATATCGGTCGCAGTGCGACCCACATAGTTTGCACTTGCACTTTTCTTCTGGGTTATGGCGCTTCACTGTTGTGCATATCCTGTGGTGGAAACCATGGACCGCGACTCTCGTCACGGTGTGTCTCAGGTCGTATCTGGCTGCTGTCCATTCCCTGCAGATCATCGCATCCGTTGCGTAGAACTCAGGCCATATCTGTTCTCTCTTCTCGTTTAGTTCCCTCAGCAGGTGTTTGTAGGCATCTGTTGCCGGCACGAGAAGGTCCAGGTGGAGATCTTCTCTGAAGAATGGTTCCTTTGTCAGTGTGTATGTTTGGCGTGAAGGCGTGTATTTTGATACGCTTAGCGCTGTCTTTAAAATGTGTGCTTTGACTTTCACTATTTCCTCTAGGTTTGCCTTATTTAGGTTCTTCCAAATCACTTCTAGTCCATAGGTCATGATTGGTGCGATTTTTAAGCGGAAGATGGTCATTGCTGTCTCCCCAGGGATAGTTTACTCAGGTTTTTAATACTGTTCGATGTTGTTCTTCCCGCCAAGGCGCGTTCTTTGATGTGCTTGTCGAAGGTGTCACCTCGGCTCTGCAGTTTGATCTCCAGATATTTGAATTGGTTTACATTTTGCAGTGGGTCTCCCTTATACCGGATGCGAGTCTTCCTCCTTTCCTGAAGGTCATTTTTACTGTTTTCTTTTCATTTACTATGTTTTATATGTTTTTTTTTTGCAAATGCCCCAGGTTGTCTTTTCGACATTCCTGGTTTCTCTCCTGGCATGGCGTATTTGTAACCCATTTCTGAGGTTGGGGCGCCTGGAAGGCGGGATTACGTTGCCCCGATGATATGTTGGGTGATGATAGTGGTGCGCCAGGAGAGTCTCTAATCCTAAGCCTATTCTAAGATGAGTATGAACGATGATGATTGCGATGGCCATTTGATAAGTGTGTTAAAATTGCAAATACAAATCTGTTACAAAAAAAAATACCGGTATGATATTTGAACAGTTCACTTTACGACATGAAAGGTCTAAAATGTGGAAGTTTGAACGACTAAGAAGATGGCTTATATTAAGTATCACCGGCTGGTCAAATTGATGCCAGTAAAACTGCGTCCCGATCCTAGAAAATACGAAAAAAGTCACCATAATACTAGACTGCGTTTAATGAAGTTATTACAGTTTTTATAGGACTGTACTGTAAATTGGAGGAACATGACAAGAATGAGCATTAGAATGGAATAAAATGACTAAGAACAGAAATGTACAAATGATCATACATTTATTGTTTGAAATAATTACATTGATTGGTCAGTGCTATTCTTTTCATCTCAAGTACGCATGCGCCGTCCTTGGCCTCCGAACACTGCACGCGCTTCCACCTGTTTCTTCCGGACTTTGGAAGGTCTGCACACCTTCTATCACGCCTGTGACTACCCTTTATAATCTGACTTAAGTTCCTGCGTAGGTAATATAGAATGATTTCTGCAATTTCTTGATTTCTTAAGCGACCATGTGGCGTAATATATTAGATGCTTGGTAATAAATCGTTGTGTCAGACAAGGGCGTCCTTTATCACCTTCTCTTTTTAATTTATACACATAAAGCGACAGATTAATAAAATAAACATTTTAAAATAAATGATAGATTGTATTCACGTAGACTTTCACGGCCGGAGTTGCTATGATGATCTTGATGAAGATTTTCGGGCTGTAGGCCGTGGTCGTGAGGCTTGTAGTTTCCAGTCTCAAGACAACCCTTGAGGATGCCAGACGCAGTCTCTGGCGAAACGTCGGGGAACTACAAGCCTCACGACCACGCCCTACAGCCCGAAAATCTTCATCAAGATCATCATAATGACTATTTAACTCATGCCCCAAATGGGACTCAATGGCCAATCACATTTCAATGATTTCTGTTTTACAACCAATCAGAGTCGTGTTTCACGAAATATTTATCAGTGTTATAATTACCATATTAAAGAAAGCTCCTCCTTTTTAATATTCTGAACAGGTCTGACCATTATTTTGCAGTGACTGAGCCTGTGAGAAATACGGCTACCAGATTGTATATATAGTGCATGAATGTCAACACATGCCGCATGCGGGAATTAATATAAAAACATTTGTAGCAATTGATTATACCACCAAAAAAAGAAACCACTGTTTGCACTTTCTTAAATGTATTTTTTCCCAGGTAACAATCCAGAAAAATGTAATTGTCATATTTACATCATACGACATCAGAAATGAATTAATATACAGTTTGATGTGTTTCATTTTTTCTCCACTAGAGAGCATTCTTACAATATTGCGTTCCTTTGGCAATAAATAGTATGACCTGGTTGCAGTGAAAAACAAAAGAAGCAGATGAAGCGTACCTATCGCCTCTCATTTGTTTTCAAACATCGCCGTTTACATTAAATATATAAATATTTTAAAATAACTCTAGTTAAATAATGATTTGTGAGTAAACAGCTTAATTTTATTCGTTAAATAGTCCTAACGAATGCCACTCTTGATTTCCAAATTCTCTAGATAAATTCACTCCTCACTTCGTGAGTCGTGAATTTATCGATAATTTGGAAATCACTCGTGGCATTACTTATGATAAATTGTTTGATACCATATTATTTGCCGATTATCAAGTAGTGATTTCCAATTTTAGAAGATGATCTACAAAGAGCTATTTTTAATTTTGAAAAATTAAATGCCAATTATAATTTTAAAATTTCAATGAATTGCTGAAGGTATTGAATATAAAACTCATCAGTTTCAAGCTTTTCGTGGCACAATAAATAGAACATTGAATAATAAAGCCCATGAATAAACAAAATTAAAATGTTATAAAACAAAGGCGGTCCCTGACCTTTTGTATGGGAGTGAATATTGGATTATCATTACCAAATAAGAATGTAAAATCCAAGCAGCAGAGATGAAATTCTTAAGAGAAGACTAATAGGATGCACTAGAATGGACCAGATAAGAAACGAGGATATCCATGAAAACTACAGATTTACTCGATAAAAGAAAATATATTTAACAAAAAGATTCAGTGGAAAGAACATGTAGAAAGAATGGAAGAAAATAGATTACCAAATAAAATCTTACATTATTTTCCGAGAGGAAGAACAGATGTCGGACGTCCTGGGAAGAGATGGTCTTAGATCTATTAGTGAAGACGGGACAAGCAACTAATGCCTAATCCAGGAAGTGCAGAAGAATAAGAAGAAGAAGAAATTTGAAAGAATAAAACTAAAATTGTAGCATTTAAATGACATGTTACCTTAAGGTCAAAAATAGTAATCGTTGATAAAATTTTAGAGCAAGTGAATAGATTTAAATATCTAGATTTCAATTTATCATTTGTTAAAATTGAAGATATAAATGATAAAATAAATACATTGAATCTAATGTGTGGCACTATTAAAAGAGCCCTTAAAAAGACAAGAAAATAATCAAAAATGAAATTTTATAAACTAATGGCTGTTCTTCTATTGATGTATGGATCAGAATGTTGGACGATCACTAAAAGACAAAAACAAAGATTGGAAGCAGCTGAGATGAGATTTTTTAAGAAATGTAGCAGGCTATACTCTGCTGGATAAGAAAAGGAATGAAGATATAAGAAAGTAACTAAATATTTTCAAACTTACAGATTTAATAGTTAAATATAGGAACGACTGGAAAGAACACGCTGATAGAATGCCAGAAGAAATATTTTCAAAATTATTGCTAAATTATAGACAGCACGGAAGGAGAAATGTTGGTCGCCCACACAGAAGATGGTCTGAACAATTTTAACAGTTGTTGCTTTCATGAAACTGGAACGAGCCAACAGGCTTAATCCATGGATAAGGAAGAAGAAATAAGATAACTGCAAATTGAGAGTGAAATGCCTCGTCATCTAATTAGTGACGCGCATGAATGGAGTAACGAGATTCCCTCTGTCCCTATCTACTATCTAGATCATTGTTGCAATAGAAGACCCTAATGCTAACCAACCAGAAGGCCGATACAATTTACGAAGCAACGGACCGCGCAGAGAACACTTAGCGGATAAATGTATGAATAGAGCAGGATAGTAAGTGTCACCAGACACTAACTAAGTATAAAGTGTCACCAGACACTAACTAATCTAACTTACACGTGGGGTTAATGGGCTAGGCCTTCGTACCCATGTCGACTAAAAATTACAGTGTCGACAGAACTGCATGGTAGCCGCCTCAAAGCCGCATTCTATGCAGATTCTTTCGTTGATTGATTGATCGAAAAAATTGTCAGTCTCAAGACAACCCTTGAGGATGCCGTACGCAGTCTCTGGCGAAACGTCGGGGAACCACAAGCCTCAAGATCACGGCCTACAGCCCGGAAATCTTCTTCGAGATCAAAATAATAACTCCGGCCGTGAAAGCCTAAGTCAATATATGAGAGTGAACTGTCACTGATACTTTATAGAATTAAATACATTTATTGTGAAGTATTACACGACCATTTGTGTTGTTTATTTACGCCAAAACTATATGAAGATGTTCCCACGGCCTATTTACCAAGTTATTTATGAACGCGTTTTCCAAATTTATCGGCTCATCACAATTTAGGAACAAGATCACAAGACTCTTTTTTACTTTTGATGCCACAGCACAGGTCATGTCTATACTCTGAATCTTACACAATATCTATGACTAGAGCATGGAACTCACTTCCTATCGCTATCATTATTTAAATACAAATTAACTGATATCTTAATTTTCACACAATTAAAACATTAACTGCATAACAACTATATTCAGCATTTTGTAAATAATCATCTAGGAAGCTTTACCTACTTAATTTTATTTTATACTAACTAATACCCGGCGTGCGCTGCTACGCCTAAATAAATGAAAATTAATGTGATTTTATGTTTAGTTGAATAAGTAAAATGACAAATGTATATCTTAATTATTTTTAGATACCCTGTGCTGTTTACCCGGCTTTGTCCGGGAATCCATTTCAATACTTCTTTGTTTGTGTCCCTCCTTCACATTATGTGCCCATATCATCTTAGTTGGATTTATTCAATCTCTTGTACAATATCCTTTTCTACATTCATTGTTTCTCTTATTGTATTATTTATTATTTGATCTAATTTTGATATAATTGCCGATCCTCTTAAAAAGTCCAATTCTGTAACTTATAACACTGAGCAACAAAAAATATTTTTTTTTTGTCTCATAAAGAAAAATATGTGATTCTGATAGTATTTTTTCTCCTGAATTCAAATATGATATCGCTTTTTCTCCATCGCGCAAGGTTTCCGAGAGACAGGAATTTATAATTTCAAACACTTTAATATTTTCTACATTCGTAACTACACAATATTCGAACATTCGGACTCACCTAGAAAGTAAGAAATGACGACTTTCTGCTATATTTCGCCTGTGGAGCATCCCTCTTGATGGTCCAATAATAATAGGCCAGCATATTAGGATTCCATTTGCCTTGATATCTCTTTTCCATAGCTGAAATCTCCTGAGTTAGCTTATTTGGTTTTATTTTACAATGGACAAATAGACGAAAAGAAGTTCATTAAAAAATAAATATATAAATCCATTAATTGGAATTGAAATAAAAAAACTGCGGGTGATGGAGAAATTCCGAATACATACTTGAAAACACGATAAAAAACTGCGTTAAATACAACTATTGGTACTCATGAGACAAAAATCATGTTGACCTGTGTAATTTATTTCTGTGTTTTTGTTTCGACGTCTATGTTTCCGCACCATATAATAAAATACTCTTCACAATTTGTATATATTAATGTATTATTATTATTATTATTATTATTATTATTATTACTTAGGAATATATTTTGAAGAGAAAAATCTTAAGTGATTTCTACGGAATTCGCTAATATAGGAAATGTAATTGATTTCTGTGTTTTTGTTTCGACGTCTATGTTTCCGCACCATAGAGAAAAATGTCAATAAGTGATTCCTATGGAATTCGCTAACATAGGAAATAAAATTTGGTTAAGAACGGTTTTACGCTATGAAGCTTTATGAATGAATCATGGCCTTGTGGATAATGTAACTGCTCGCTCACGTAGTAAGAATCAGAATTGATAAAGATTTCTTTTTGAGATTAAATTAAATATATTTAATTTTACGAGCAGATAAAATGAAAAGGATTCTTATTTTATTGTTACATTGCGTTAGAAAATGTACAGTAAATCATATTTATGCTTGAAATGTGTGATTCATACAAAACGTTAAATCATGGCGGTCACCTTGTCCAAAATCCGGAAAGAGCCCAATAAAAATATGGAGCGCGTGACAGATTTTTTATGGAAATTTATTAAGTGTTGAGGTCTGAAATTAACATTTTTTTGCTGTTTGTTGGAACGTTTTAATAGGCTCATTCAATATATTTAAGACAACTCAGTGGAAGCGTTGCTAGCGCGCGTGGCTATAGTTCGAATTCTGGAGGTTCCGCAGGGGTATTAGCGATGGATAACACTGTTTTTTGTTCTCCCGTTTTGCGATTTTCATTCCACCAACACTTTCGATTCCTCTTCCCTTCTCCATCATGCTATTTCATTTCCATTAATTCGTTTCATATCACCTTCTGTCTCATCTCTGTTATATGAAATAATATAGCATAGTTGGTCTCTGAGTCTGTACCTCAGCGTGATATCCATTACACTTCCAGGCGAATCCAATTCAAACACTTATTTTTCTTATATATATATATATATATATATATATATATATATATATATATTATATTCTCCATTATTACTAGATGTCGCGAGAACTCGGTCTTCACTGCCACCTAGTAGCTGACTATAACAAGTAAGCAAATTAAAGAGAATATTTTTACCTTATAGCAGTGACGCTTTATAGATGTTATAATTAAATATATATATATATATATATATATATATATATATATGAGTACTAAGAGACTGGAGAAAAAAATGTCAAAAAATGGGCAAACCTATCCAAAATACACATGTATATTCATTAAATTTTGCAGATGACCAGGTATTAATAGCACAGGACCACGATGACATAGAATATATGGTTAAAAAACTAAAAGTAGAATATGAAAATGGGGACTTTATATAAACATTGCGAAAACTTAACTAAACTGTGTATAGGAGAAGAGAAAAAGAGGAAATGGAAAATATAAATTTCAACAATGGAGAAGAACTAAAACCTGAGTAGTATTGAATTGCACTTATTTAGGAACAAAATTAGACCATTCAGGCGGCGATAAAAAGTTGGATGGAAATTAAAAATAGAATCGCAACAAAACAAACAAGCAATAAATGCTTTAAACTCTGTTGGTGGAGCCAAAAATATTTTAAAAAAAGTAGGAAAATTAAAAATATATCAAACCCATAATTTTAGAGCATTTGAACATTATGGTGCTGAAGTCTGGCAAATTCCTACCAGGGAAATGAAAAAGAATTTTAAGTACAGGAAAATGGATGTTTTAAGAAGATCAGCTGGAAAATCTATAATGGATAGAATACGAAATTAAAGAAAATAGGGAAATTATGGGTGTACAAGAGGAGCCCCGAGGCGACATCATTAGACATCATAGAAAAGAAAAGATTTGCAGTGGTTATGGGTCAGGGCAAACGGAATGCCAGAGCAAAGATTGTCAAAAATTGTTATGGAATGGATCCCAATTGAAAGTGAGGAAGAGAGGAAGACCGAAAAAAATTGGAGATAGAAGTTGTACAAGAGGCTATGAATATCAGAGGATTGGAGGAAAGGGAGGAAAGATCAATGGGAGTGGACAGAGAGGCATGGCGTTTGATTTCGGAAAGACGGCGGGAGCGGCCATGATACCGGATGATGATATATATAT
This sequence comes from Diploptera punctata, assembly GCA_030220185.1. Taxonomy (NCBI): domain Eukaryota; kingdom Metazoa; phylum Arthropoda; class Insecta; order Blattodea; family Blaberidae; genus Diploptera; species Diploptera punctata. The sequence continues at coordinate 1,129,132 of JASPKZ010001620.1, forward strand.
ATATATATATATGTATATATATATATATATATATTACTTGCCCAAGTTAAGTCTGCACGGATTGGGGAGAAGTGCATGGTTTACCCAGAACTGGTTTTAATTGTGTGTTTGTATTTTTCTGAAGAAGTTAATCGACATAATTTTAATGATGCTAAGAAATGTTGATTATGATTAAATTGATCTTGGTATTGACATTCCAACCGAGCATTTATCTCGACATGTCTTGTTATTCTGAAGGCTATGCCCTCCTTATATAACACTGTATTTTATAGTTATAATCATAATAATAACGATGATGATAATAATAATAATAATAATATTAATAATAATAATAATAATAATAATAACGATAATATTAATAATAGTTGTAGTAAATATAATAATAATAATAATAATAATAATAATAATAGGCCTAATAATAAAGATCCGAGTGAGGGTCTTTCCACTTTTCAGCGGTTGCCCTTTTACCAGCCGGCTGCTGGCCCTTCACATCCACATGTGTCAATCATAGAGGTAGATGATCAACAGCCAGTGTAGGGGTGACATGTGGTTAGCATGTTGAGTCCCCCAGCCGTTATAGCTGGTTCCTCAACCTGGAGCCGCTACTTATTGTAGCTACCCAATTGCCTCACGATGCTGGGTGGGCACCGGTCCCATACTGGCTGAAATACCATGAGAAAATTTCTTCCCCCATGGAGACTCGAACCAGCGCAAGTCCCGTAGCTCTGCACCAAGGCTTCCTACCTTAACCGCTCGGCTACGGCGCGGGTCATGTAATAAAGATAATGGTAATAATAATAATAATAATAATAATAATAAATAATAATAATAATAATAATAATATAACAATAATGGTAATAATGATGTTAATTACATTTTGTTTATTATTATTATGTTAAAATAATAATAACAATAAATATAATAATAATAATTCTTCTTCTTGTAAGCCCATGTTTTTCCATAACGCATATTTATGCGCTGTCCCCCTACAGGGAAGAATTTGAACCATATTAATTTAGTTACAGTTGTTTTCGTATAGATGTCATTTGAGTGGTCCGTGGTCAGCGTTCCGCCTCATACTGACATCTAGGAAACCAAGGTAGTACTAGGACGGGAATATTCGGTAAATTTTGCTTAGAGGCCTTTTCATTCATTCTTTTACGAGCCTGAAAATCTTCAGACTCGGGACACACGGCTTAAAGTCCCTCCAGGAGGACTTGCACCTTGGATTTTTCCATCCTAAAAAAATCCATCGACCCCGGCCGGGTTTGAACCCGCGACCCTTGAGGCCAGAGGCAAGGAACATAACCACTAGTCCACCGCGGCCGATTAGTGTTAATAATAATAATAATAATAATAATAATAATAATAATAATAATAATAATAATAATAATAATAATAATAATAATAATAATAATAAAAGTGATATTTTTTATTCAATGCCCCAGGTTGTCATTTCGACATTTATGGTGTTCTCTCCTGGCATTGGCTTAATTGTAACCCTCTTCTGAAGTTGGGGCGCCTACAAGGCGGAGTTACGTTACCCCGGTGATATGATGGGCGATAAATGATAATTAAGTGCTTTAAAGTGTCTTGACATTTGTCTTACAGGTGCGGAAAACCTCCGATAAAAACCTCACCCAGAAAAACTGCCCCGACCGGGGATCGAACCCGGGCCCGCTGCGTGACAAAGCAGCACGCTACCTCGAGACCACAGCGGTGGACGCGTAATTATATAGGTCTAAATATTTAAAAATCCTAAGAACTGTTGACAGAACCTTTGCAAAATGTTTGAAAAAGTACGAAACGTTATTACAAATGATAAAACTGTCTAGAGCAACAGTGGCATACGAATGTTGTATGGAAAATCGTGAGCGACAAATACTAGACTTGAGCCTTCCTTTTCTACTTGTTGGACATTTTTTTTAAGAATAAGAATAAATGGAAAATATAAATTTCAACAATGGAGAAGAACTAAAACCTAGTATTGAATGCACTTACTTAGGAACAAAATTAGACCATTGAGGCGATAACACAGTGGAAATTAAAAATGGAATCGCACAAACAAAACAAGCAATAAATGCTTTAAACTCTGTTTGGTGGAGCAAAAATATTTAAAAAAAGTAGAAAATTACAAATATATCAAACCATAATTTAGAGCATTTTAACATATGGTGCTGAAGTCTGTCAAATTCCTACCAGGGAAATGAAAAGAATTTTAAGTACAGAAATGGATGTTTTAAGAAGATCAGCTGGAAAATCTAGAATGGATAGAATACGAAATAAAGAAATAAGGGAAATTATGGATGTAGAAGAGGAGCCAGACATTGTAGACATTATAGAAAAGAAAATATTACAGTGGTATGGCCATGTCAAAAGAATGCCAGAGCGAAGATTGCCAAAAATTGTTATGGAATGGATCCCAATGGAAAGGAGGAAGAGAGGAAGACCGAAGAAAACTTGGATAGAAGGGGTACAAGCAGCTATGAATATCAGAGGAATGGAGGAAGATCAATGGATGGACAGAGAGGATTGGCGTTTGGTTTCCGGAAGACGGCGGCAGCTGCCATCATACCGGATGATGATGATGATGTTATATACAGTATTGACACCCGAATGAGCAAGTGCTCAAGCAATTTCAGTTATGAATTTACCAGTGTTACAATTGGTGAAGTCTGGCTGAATTTTATGCAGTAAGGTGTAACTTTGCTATCGTACATTAATTCCTACAGCTACAAGATACGAAGGCAGCTATAAATCATATTCTTTGTTTTACACTTAATAATTGTGTGACAATGAAGATTATTACCTACTAGTTATCTCTAAAAAATCAGTTTATTTGTTAAAATAAATTGTCCTTGCTTAGTTTACTTTCGTGTTTTAATTAAATATTATTTTCATGGAATATCGGACAAATGGGGAATGGAACACGTGCATGGAAGCTTCTTGTAGGAAAACCAGAGGGAAAGCGCCCAGTTGGTAGACCAAGAATAAGGTGGGAGAATAACATTAACTATGATTTGAGGGAAGTAGGTTATACAGGGAATGATAGGAAAGCATTAGTTCAGGATAGGGATGTGTGGAGAGCTTATGTCCGCGACCATGAACCTACAGGCTCGATAGAACCAGTGACATAGTTAGTTATGATTTGAGGGAAGTAGATTATACAGGGGTCCCGCGCCGTAGCCGAGTGGTTAAGGCAGGAAGCCTTGGCGCAGAGCTACGGGACTTGCGCTGGTTCGGGTCTCCATGGGGGAAGACATTTTCTCATGGTAATTCTCATTTCTACAATTTACTTAAAGTAAAGTGATCCCACGACAGGCCTCAGGAGGCCCTTGGGGTAGTAGGAGGTTAAGGCTCCCACTTTTCTAGACAATCGGCACTTGATGTCAGCCGGGTTGTCAGCCCTGCGTGACGGCCGCCTTTACCCCCAGAACAAGCGTCTGGTACTCATTTCCGTTAGAGGCTGAGTCGACCCCAGGACCATAGTGCCGCCAGAGAGTTTGGGTCAGTTTAAAATCCTGACCCCCACGGGGCTCGAACCCTCGACCTTCCGGCTTGTAGCGCAGTGCCTTAACCACTACGCTACGGCGTGTCCCCAGATCTTAATAATAATAATAATAATAATAATAGCTTCATTTTACCTGGCAGAGTTTTAAAAAAATACAAAAATGATTCTTACATCTAATTACAATAAAAATAAATGTTACATAGCATTACTTATTTTAGCAATTCACACTATGAGATTATTCATTTCGGCCAGTATGGGACCGGTACCCACCCAGCATCGTGATGCGTTTGGGTAGCTACAATAAGTAGCGGCTCCAGGTTCAGAAAACCAGCTATAACGGCTGGGGGACTCGACATGCTGACCACATGTCACCCCTACACTGGCTGATTATCATCTACCTCTGTGATTGACACATGTGGTTGTGAAGCCAGCAGCCGGCTGGTAGGCTAAGGGCCTTGTAGGCCTGTCGCGCCAGGAGTTAGATTATACAGGGAATGATTGAAAAGCATTAGCTCAGGATAGGGATATATGGAGAGCTTATGCTCCGCAGCCTTGAACCTACGGGTTCGATAGAACCAGTGACTTAGTTAGGTTAGATTAGATTTATTTAGCCTGGTGGAGTTAAGACCATGTGGCCTTCACTTCCACTCACCAGGACAAACATATATTACATCAGAATATAACAATCTCAATTAACTCTAATATTAAATACTAAATAAAAATTTAATCAAAGAGATAATATCTATTATATTACGATCTATAATGCAACCAGTTAATGTTGGTTAAAATCAAGACCAAAACTAATAATAAAATGTATACAAGCAAGACATATTAAATTGTCCCTGTCTAATGTATATAAAAACAAAGGAAAATAATGAGATACAGAAAACTAATTTTACGATTATACAATATTTAAAACAAAACAAAATAAAAATATTTGTTATTCTTAATATTATTTTCATAAATAATTAAATTTATTAATTGTTAAAAGAATACTATCAGTCAGGTGTATAAGTCAGTTTATTAAATAATTCTTTAGTTTGTTTTTGAAGGATGTTATAGTTTGACAGTCTCTGACATAGGGCCGAAGGGAATTCCATGTTTTTGGTAAGTGAGACCGTAAAAGATAATATACAGTGTGATGAGGTTAGTTAGTTAGTTATGATCTGAGGGAAGTAGATTATACAGGGATTGATTGGAAAGCATTAGCTCAGAATAGGGATGTATGCAGAGCTTATGCTCCGCGACCATGAACCTACGGGTTCAATATTTCCAGTGAATGATTTAGTTGAGTCCCACACAATTGCAGAGAGTGTCATATAGGAATTAGGGCGGAAACCAGAAACGCGATTGGTATTACCATATATCCTTGGCAATACCTAGAAAAAGTCCTTGTGTCTACGGAAACAAAAAAATTCACACATTTTCTTGTGCAGAAAGTACAAGGAAATCACAAGATAACCGCAGATTCACTAGAAAATGTCCGTTACTAACATAATCAATAAGGATCTTACGTAACTAAGGACATCTGATTTTATTATTTATTTTATTACTCACTTTTCTTGTTGTCCTTCAAAATGAATTATTAATTGCCGTTTATTAAAGGAAAGGAATTCATTACACACGCAATTCCTGCTATAATCACTTGCTAGAGTGAAGTCCCAACGCCTTAAATTATTTTGTCCCCTATGTCATCAATATCATAAGTAATTGCACGAGTGATTTCCAAGTTATCGCTAGACTATTTAACTTATGCCCCAAATGGGAGCCAATGACCAATCACGTTTCAATGATTTTTGTTGTACAACCAATCACAGTCGTGTTTCACCAAATAGTCATCAATATAAAATTTACCATATTAAAGAAATCTCCTTTTTAATATTCTGAACAGGTCTGACCATTATTTTCTGTAAGATATACGGCTACCAGATTGTATATATAGTGCATGGATGTCAACACATAGCGCTTGCAGGAGTTAATATAAAAAACATTTGTAGCAATTGATTATACCACCAAAAAAAAAAAAAAAAAAAAGGAAACCACTTTTTGCACTTTCTTAAATGTATTTTTTCCCAGGTAATAATCCAGAAAAATATAATTGTCATGTTTACATCATACGACATCAGAAATGAATTAATACACAGTTTGATGTGTTTCATTTTTTCTCCACTAGAGAGCACTCTTACAATATTGCGTTCCTTTGGCAATAAATAGTATGATCTGGTTGCAGTGATAAACAAAAGAAGCAGATGAAACGTACGAGACAGCGACGATAACCCGACACCACAGCGGTGGAAAAACTGAAAATAAAGGTTTAAAAAATGGCATTTGATGGGAATCCGTCCCCAACTGATCACCCTGTTTTGCTGAATCCGAATTGAGACGTGCACCACAGTTTGAGAAACCTTGTAGATGGGAATGTTAATGAGGCAAGTTATTGTAATTATTCACAGCAATGACACAGCATTGGGCACGTATTAAGCTGTGCCATTACCAATCATAGATAGGAATGTTTATATAACCAGATCTAACTTGCGGTTTCTCAGATTATACTGCGGAGGACAATGCCCGTCACCTGTCACAAGGTTAATCCACTCAGTGGTGCTGTGCACAATACAAGGAAACGAATAAACAACCCCGTGGACCTGTGGTTACTTGTTCCGAGGTTTGTGAATTCTAACTCTGCTGGTATCGATGGACTTTTAAGGGCGCAGTCATATTCTATAGTGTTCTGTACTAGGACAGGTCTTTCACTGCAATAATAACATTTTAATGCTATGCTTTTCAGATTTACTAGGAAATAACACTGGTCAACAGTGGTTTTGTTGCCCTTAATATAAGATTAATTTCAGATATATTTATGCTCACAATTCATGAAACTATCAATGATTTTGGAAGATTTGCTCTTGTTTTTTTTTTTTTTAATTTTTATTTTCATTTTATACTACAAAAATCGGAAAATATGAAAAAATGTAACAGATATATTTATAATGTCAATTGTTTTTTGAAGAATTAGTATGCACTGACGTAAATAGAAAGAAAAAATATCGAAAACCCCTGTTACACTTCAGTGAAACCGCCTTTTATAAGATTTTCTTCTATAATTGTTTTAGAAGACAATCTCTCTTTAAAGACCAGCAGTAATCTGCCTTCATGTGACGGTTACATTTACCCTGATATCTTTCCTCCATTACTTTTAGATCCTAGTGAAAGCACACTCCCTGTTCGTCGCTATAATTTCCTTAAATTATCTGGAAATCTATCCAGGTGACTGTGGAGACTGTGTAACTTTATACTCATATTTGCTCCCAGAATCTTGAAGCTTATCAACATGTTTTGCACAATTTGCTTTATAATTTGGTGCTTTATAGTTATCTAGGAAATTTTATACTACCGATACAAAACCCTTCCAAGCTTCACTTTCCGCAACAGTCATGACTTTGATAAAATTTGCATCTTTCATCAATTGCCGAATTTGAGGACCATCAAATATTCCGCCTTTTAACTTTCACATACTGAGCTTAGGAAATTTTCTACAAATGTATTTGAAACATTCTCCTTCCTTGTCCAACGCTTTGACAAATTGTTTTATCACATCCAGATGCACGTCGTGAGTACTTTAATTTTGTCAAATAACTGAGATCACGGCCGATGTGCGGAGTGAGGGATTTGAGAGTGGGGATCACGTGATGTTTGTATACGCGAAAAAAAAAAATGTGCAGCAATCAAATCATGACTAGAAACATACATTTTATTAGTAACAAGCCATTTACTGTTTAACATATAAGATACGCAAAAATCATAAAAAAAACTAGAGCACATTCAGCACTTTCATGAATATATTCGTAAACTGTGCACTTGAAAACATAGAAATTCGCAGAGATATCCAGGGCAACAACATTTTTTTTAGTAGAGCTGTGTAATACTGTAGGTTTGGTAGCTTCCCGTTGCAAGATGAATTTTTAACTCATGTCACAAATGGGAGTCAGTGACCAAACACGTTTCAATGCATTTTGTTTTACAACCAATCATTGTCGTGTTATTGATTTCTCTTTATCAGCTCCTGTTTTTGTGATAAAGCAAGCTCATCCGTTTTAATATTCTGAACAGCTCAGAGCATTATTTTTCTCCAACAAATACATTGAATATAGCAAATAATGAACACATTCCTTGATTTTACTGAGTTTTTTACTAAAAAATAAATTAATAACCTATAATGCTGGTCATAATATACAGTTTGATGTGTTGCATTATTTTTCCATTAGGGTGCATTCTTATAATATTACGATCCTATTTGGCAATCAATAATATCATCAAGTTGTAGTGAATATACATAACCTCACATTTCTGATTTGATTTCAAACATCGCCGTTTACATCAAATATATGATTATTTAAAAATACCGGTAACTATATTTAAATAATGATTTGTGAGTAAACAGCTTAATTTTTATTCGTTAAATAGTCCTAACAAATACCACTCTTGATTTTCAAATCCTCTAGATAAATTGGAAATCACTCGTGACATAACTTATGATAATGGCCGCATGATGTTCGGGGACCTTTTGGGCCGCAGAGCTTTCCTGACATTTGTCTCACAGGTAAGGAAAAACCCCGAAAAAAAAAACAAAAACAAACATCGCCCAGGAGCTTGTCCTGACCGGAGATCGAAACCTGGCACGCTGCGTGACAAGGCAGCACGAGACCACAGCGGTGAACGGTGCAGTCATAAAATTAGATAAATATATATTTGAAAATAAGGATATATTTTCATATTTGGATAGTAAGGGCCAAACACGCACTCTCAAGTGAGTAACATTATAGATTTTGAGCTGGAAGTAAATATCAATAAAACTAAATATATGGTCACACATTGAAATACATTAGGCCCTATATAATGGAAATGGACAGCTAATGACAAATGAGGGAAATTTTGAGGAAGTGGCTGAATTCAAATACGTAGGAGCAATAGTTACAAATAGGAATGAGATGCACAAAGAAATTCTGGAAATGCGTGCTATTATGCATTGCAGGGACTCTTGTAGTCCCAACTCCTTTCAAAAAGCGTTAAACTGAAAACATATAAAATTGTTATTCTACCAGTTGTATTATATGGGTGCGAAACATGGACTCTTACTTTAAGGGAGGAAATTATAATACGAGTATTTAAGAATAAAGTTCTTAGGACAATTTTGGGCCAAAAAAAGATGAACAGTCAGGCGAATGGAGAAGACTTCATAACAGTGAACTACATGGTCTTTATAGGAAACGAGGTTTAATATGAATAGTTAAATCTAGTAGACTGCGATGGGCAGGACATGCGGTACGAACAGGGAATGAAAGAGGTGCATGGAAGCTTCTTATAGGAAAACCAGAGGGAAAACGCCCAAAATGATTTGAGGGAATAACATCTAGCCATGATTTAAGGGAAGTAGATTATACAGGGAATGATTGGAAAACATTAACCCTGGACAGGGATGTATGGAGAGGTTACGTCCGCGCGGCCATGAACCTACGGGTTCGATAGAGCCAGTTATGTTAGCTAATTTTGATCACAGATTTGACTTCCTGAGTAATTTGCTGTTTTTAAGGAGTTCTAGGGCGAAGCACTTTGTTTTAAAAATACATTTATACAGTGTAAATAATAATTATTTTTACTTGCATGTTGAGTTGGAAATGTTTACAAGTCACGTGGTATACAGTAGGTGTTAATAATAATATTTATGGCGGTTATTTTCATGGGTGAGGAAGCAACCGCAAGGCAAAGCATTCACTGGCCTCTCTCTGTTAACTGTGTAATTATATCCAATAACACTTGTTGTTGATTATCTGATAAACTTCTGCCATTTTTCATTCTGAGAAGCAAGAGATTATAAAAATATATGAAAGTGAAAAATTGCAGAAGTTTACCAGGTAACTAACCATGTGTCACTCGCTGACAGTTGCGGGAAAATACGCGTAATTAATTACGGTTATTCTTTACAACATGGGACGCGACTTTTTTAATTCCTTCATAAACTCCTGTGCACTCACGAAGTGAGGAGTGAATTTATCTAGAGAATTTGGAAATCAAGAGTGGCATTTGTTAGGACTATTTAACGAATAAAATTAAGCTGTTTACTCACAAACCATTATTTAACTATAGTTATTTTAAAATATTTTTTATATTTAATGTAAACGGCGTTGTTTGGAAGCAAATGAGAAACGATAGGTACGCTTCATCTGCTTCTTTTGTTTATCACTGCAATCAGATCATAAGATCATACTATTTATTGCCAAAGGAACGCAATATTGTAAGAATGCTCTCTAGTGGAGAAAATATGAAACACATCAAACTGTATATTAATTCATTTCTGATGTCGTATGATGTAAATATGACAATTATATTTTTCTGGATTGTTACCTGGGAAAAAATACATTTAAGAAAGTGCAAACAGTGGTTTCTTTATTTTGGTGGTATAATAAATTGCTACAAATGTTTTTATATTAACTCCTGCAAGCGCTATGTGTTGACATCTATGCACTATATATACAATCTGGCAGCCCTATCTCTTACAGGCTCAGTCACTGCAAAATAATGGTCAGACCTGTTCAGAATATTGAAAAGGAGGAGCTTTCTTTAATATGGTAAATTTAACACTGATAAATATTTCGCGAAACACGACTCTGATTGGTTGTAAAACAGAAATCATTGAAACGTGATTGGTCATTGACTCCCATTTGGGGCATGAGTTAAATAGTCTTTATAACTCACTCACTCACTGGTTCTGACGAACCCGTAGGTTCATAACCGCGCACCCCTATCCTGTGCTAATGTTTTCTAATCATCCTCTGTATAACTTACTTCCCTCAAATCATGGTTAATGTTATTCTCCCACCTCATTCTTGGCGATGTGTGTACATCTCAGAGCCTAAATCAAATTAATAATCTTCATAATATTACTATTAAATTCACCTTCATATAAATATATAATTTCATATACCGTCTAATTAATATTATATTGTAATCCATCTCCAATTAAATATGAATTGCACCTTGACCTGAAATATTATCTATAAAATTTCTAGGGATACTATATCACTTCTCCCTTTTAATTAAGTCGTTTGCTTTTTTGAAATATATATATATATATATATATATATATATATGGTATGATAAGAAAAATAAATGCCTGGACGGGATTCGAACCCGGATCTCTGAGTCTGTACCTCAGTGTGATATCCATTACACCACCAGGCGAATCCAATTCAAACATTTATTTTTCTTATATATGTATTATATTCTCCATTATTACTAGATGTCGCGAGAACTCGGTCTTCACTGCCATCTAGTAGCTGACTATAACAAGTAAGCAAATTAAAGAGAACATTTTTACTTTATAGCAGTGACATATATATATATATATATATATATATATATATATATTAAAGACGTTTATGCAGTATTTGTCGACCTGGAAAAGGCCTTTGACAGAGTAAATTGGAATAAACTCCTGAAGATCTTGAAGAAAATTGGAGTGAACTGGAAGGAGAGGAGGCTCATAAGTAGTCTTTATATGAAACAGCGAATAAAAGTGAAGATAGGAGAAGAAATGTCAGATGGAAGAGAAATTGGAAGTGGGGTAAGGCAAGGATGTCCTCTATCACCTACGCTTTTCAACACATACCTGGAAGACCTAATGAAGAACTGCTTCAGTAATACGGGAGGCGTAAACATGGGAGGAAGAAGAATAAAGTGCATAAGATTTGCTGATGATATGGCTTTGCTAGCAGAAGATGCAATGACATTGAGGAACATGCTGATGGAGCTAAGTGCGAGGATAATAATAATAATAATAATAATAATAATAATAATATAATAATAATAATAATAATAATAATAATAGAAAGCAGAATAACGGCTTGTGAAATGAGATTCATGCGCAGAACAGCGGGTTACACCAGATGGGATCGGAAAAGGAACACCGATATCTTAAAAGAATTGAAGACTACGCCAATTTTGGAATATATTAAACAGTACCAACTAAATTGGAAATACCATCTTGAAAGAATGAGTTAAAATCGGATCCCCAAAGCTATTTATAATTATATACCAAGAGGACGAAGATCACTGGGCCGTCCTATGAAACGCTGGAGGGAAAATTTTCTATAGGATCGTAACAGGCCTTGGCCTAATACTTGGAAGGAAGAAGAAGAAGATAATAATAATAGTAATAATAGTAATAATAATAATAATAATAATAATAATGCTTTATTTTAACTGGCAGAGTTAAGGCCATAAGGCCTTCTCTTCCACTCAACCAGCGAATAGTAAAATTATACAAAAAATTACATACATATTACAATTTTAAGATATTAAAATACAGACCAAACAAAATACAAAGATGATGTGATCTAATACTAGCTAATGCTAACAAAAACATAGAATATAATAAAATTTAAATTATGTAAAATAAAGTAAGTAGCTTCCTAGATGATTATTAATGGAATGCTCTATATAGTTGTTATGCAGTTAATGTTTTCATTGTGTCGAACTTAAGATATCAGTTAATTTGGATTTAAATAATGATAGCGATTGACAGTCCCTGACATGACTGGGAAGTGAGTTCCATGCTCTAGTCATAGATATTGTGTAAGATTCAGAGTATAGACAGGTCCTGTGATTATGGGATGAAGATAAATATAAATAAGACGAAGGACATGATTATAGGAAAGAAACCAAGGAAGATAAACATGAGGATTAAAGATGAGGTCATTGAGCAAGTGGAGAGCTTCAAATACTTGGGTTGTACTATCAGTAGTAACATGAACTGCGGCCAAGAAGTAAAGCAGAGGATAGCAATGGCAAAAGAAGCTTTCAACAAGAAGAGAAGCATTTTCGGCGGACCTTTGGCAAAATAATAAGGACGAGAGAGGCTAGTGAAGTGATTTGTCTGTGGAGTGTAGCTTATGTATGGTGCAGAGACTTGGTGCCAATTACACGACGAAGGACAATCGCGGAAAAGCGGACTGGAAGCTTTTGAGATTTGTGGATTATGGAGAAGAGAATGGAACGTATAAAATGGACAGACAAAGTAAGAAATAAAGATGTGCTAGACAGAGTGAGTGAAAGAAGAATAATGCTGGAACTCATAAAGAACAGGAAAAGAAATTGGATTGGCCATTGGCTAAGAAGAAACTGCCTGCTGAAGGATGCTCTAGAAGGAATGGTCAACGAAAAAAAGTTAGACGCAGAAAAAGGCATGAGATGATAGACAATATTAAAATAAATGGTTTGTATGCAGATACAAAAAGGAAAGCTGAGTTAAGGAAAGAGTGGAGAATGCTGAGTTTGCAGTGAAAGACCTGCTCTTGAGCAGAACACTATGAATGAATGAATATATATAGTTGATGTACAGTGGCATTACATTCCCATTTATTTTCTAAAATCTGTGTTATACTAAAAATCTGATCCGTTGTAGACCTGTTTCTTCTAAATCCACATTGATAATCTCCTAGAATGTCATCAATATAGGGAATAAATCTGCTTACTTATATATTTGTTAGAATTTTGTAGGAAGTTGAAAGTAATGAGATGCCCCTGCACTTGTTGAAATCAGATTTATGCCCTTTCTTATAGATTGGTACGATATATATTAGTAAAATATATTTAGTGCTATTATCTGACACGAATAACTTTGAAACCATAACGTATGGATCATATTTCAATTAAAACTTTCAGTTATGTAAAGGTATGTGATATTTTGTGGTACATGTAAAAATAGGTACCCTACCCTGAAATTTGGATAACTATGGAAAACCAAATATGTCTTAAACCACACCAAATACCCTAATTTGTAAAAATATACGAAATTTTAACTCTTAACTAATGTAAAAGCAAATATAATAATAAAATAATAATATTAATATAATAATATAATAATAATAATAATAATAGTAATAATAATGATGATGATGATGATGATGATGATGATGGTGGTGATGATGATGATAATAAATAATAATTATTATAAAAACAACAACAATAAGCATAATAATAGCAATAATAATAATAAAATAATACTATTTTTTTATTATGAATATTCCACAATACAGTGTCTGTCCTTCAACCCAAAGTGATTTGTCGCCAGAGGTTCCTGTCTTCCCTCAAATCTCTAGCTTCCATACTTCTCTTCACTCCATCCATCGTTCTCTAGGTCTGCCTCTTACGCTCCTTCCATTAGCTTTCTAATTAAGGATCTTCTTTGGTATTCTCTCATCTTCCATTCTTATGAGGTGTCCATACCATTTCAAACGTTTTTCTTCCATTTTTTCTAATATAAAAAAATAAAATAGTAATAATAATAATAATAATAATAATTGGTATTATTTTAACAACAATAACAATAAGCATAATAACAATAATAATAATAATAATAATAATAATAATAATAATAATAATAATAATTTTTTACTTTGGAATATTCCACAATACAGTGTTTGTCCTTCAACCCAAAGTGATTTGTCACCAGAGGTTCCTGTCTAAAGCATCTTCTTCCCTCAAATCGCTAGCTTCCATACTTCTCTTCACTCCATCCATCGTTCTCTAGGCCTGCCTCTTCCACTCCTTCCATTAGCTTTCCAATTAAGGATCTTTTTTGGTATTCTCTCTTCTTCAATTCTTATGAGGTATCCATACCATTTCAAACGTTTTTCTTCCATTTTTCCTAATATAAAAAATAATAATAAAATAATAAATAATGATAATAATAATAATAATAATAGTAATGATGAAGATGATAATGGTGATAATGATAATAATGATGATAATGATAATGATGATAATGATAATCATCATCATCATCATAGTACATTCACGAATTTAGGCCATTTGTTGACCTGTTTCGGCCTCAAGAGAAACACCATCCAGGAGTCTTTTGAGTGGACGTCCTGGTCTTCTTCTTCCTGCAGGTTGATATCTTAACATTAGTTTGGGTATTCTGTGATCTTCCATTCGATGAACATGTTGTACCCATCTTGACTTATAATCAGAACTTTTGTTTTCTAAAGATTCCATGTGTAATTCTTCTAAGATGTCTTCATTTTTTTGTGATCTAGTAGTGTGTATCCTGCAGTCCTCCGAAGATATCTCATTTCAGCAGATCTAAGTCTCTGTATATCCTTCTGTTTCAACGTCCATACTTCGCTACCATACAAAAGAGTTGGAAGAGCCAGTGTTTTATACACTTTCAGTCTTGAATGCTTTTGGACTAACTGTGGCTTGAAGATAGAATTTATTAACCCTAAAATTCTTAATAATGATAATAATGATAATAATAATGATAATAATAATGATGATAATAATGATAATAATATTAATAATGATAATAATGATAATAATATTTAATAATGATAATAATAATAATATTATTAATAATGATAATAATAATAATATTAATGATAATAATAATAATGTGCAAGATATCGCACAATGTGAATGTTTTTGTTCAGTGCAAGTTTTACAGAAGTCTGTGAGTGAGTTTACTTTCTTTTTTTGCACCTCATTGAATTATATCGGTCACATTTTGACCCACACAGTTTGCACTTCCACTTTTCTTCCGGCTCATGGTATTTTTCTGTCTGGCAAATCCGGTGATGGAAACCATGTACTGCCAATCTCGTGAATGTGTGTCGCAGGTCATATCTGGCTTGCATCCACTCCCTGTACATGATCGCATCCGTTGAGAAGAAATTCGGCCATATCTGTTGTTTCTTCTCGTTAAGATCTTGTGGTAGTTCCTTGTAAGCTTCTATGCATGGTATAAGCGGGTCTTGATGTATATAATATGTATTTACGTAGAAATCATAGCCCTGGTAACGAATAGGATGTGACTAATATTTTCTAAATCATTCGCGATTTCACTGAGTCACTTAAGTTAATTTCTCCAAGACTGCATTTTCTCCGAGTACTTGTACAGCAGAATCTGAAAGAATGGGAAAATTAGGAACCAGGATTTGGAGGCTGATCAAATAGATGCTTTCTTAAATGGAGCCAGCAATTTTGCATGGTTGTTACAATTTATTCTTTGAGATCTTTGCCAGTGTCTAGTTGCTTCAGGAATGACTTTTTTTTAGGTATTGTGCCTCTACCTTCGATGGAGATTGCGTCCAAATGGTATTTATCATAAGTAATGCCACGAGTGATTTCCAAATTATCGATAAATTCACGACTCACGAAGTGAGGAGTGAATTTATCTAGAGAATTTTGAAATAAAAGTGGCATTTGTAGGACTATTTAACGAATAAAATTAAGATGTTTACTCACAAATCATTGTTTAACTATAGTTATTTTAAACTATTTATATATTTAATGCAAACGGCGATGTTTGAAAACAAATGAGAAACGATTGGTACGCTTCTACTGCTTCTTTTGTTCGATCACAGCAACCAGATCATACTATTTATTGCCAAAGGAACGCAATATTGTAAGAATGCTCTCTAGTGCAGAAAAAATGAAACACATCAAACTGTATATTAATTCATTTCTGATGTCGTATGATGTAAATATGACAATTATATTTTTCTAGATTATTACCTGGGAAAAAATACATTTAAGAAAGTGCAAACAGTGGTTTCTTTTTTTGGTGGTTTTATAAATTGCTACAAATGTGTTTACATTAACTCCTGCAAGCGCTATGTGTTGACATCTATGCACCGTATATACAATCTGGAGCCGAGATCTTATAGGCTCAGTCACTGCAAAATAGTGGTCAGACCTGTTCAGAATATTAAAAAGAAGGAGCTTTCTTTAATATGGTAAATATAACACTGATAAATATTTCGTGAAACACGACTCTGATTGGTTGTAAAACAGAAATCATTGAAACGTGATTGGTCATTGACTACCATTTGGGACATGAGTTAAATAGTCATAAGTAATGCCACGAGTGATTTCCATATCATCGATAAATTCGCGAGCCATCTATCTATAGAAACAATAACAAATTAACAAAAAACGGGGTTGGAGTTCAGATTTAGTTTCTGTAATCCAATGGAAGCGAGATCTTGGTCCTCTGGTTTCTTCTTCGTCGCTTTTGCTGAAGAATCTCGTCAAGTTGATTATAGTAACAGGTCCTTGTTCACGGTTCCTTTATTCGCGTTTTCGTTATTCGTGGGTTAAAAAATTGCGTCACAGTTCCTGTATTCGCGACTAAAAATTTATTTATTCGCGGATCCAGTCGGTATATTAGAAGGGTTCCTTTACTAACTACAAAAAAGGTAACTATGTTTAAAATATCATCTATTTTTAAATAAGTTCTTATAAAATTAATTTAAATTAAATTCGGGAACTTTATTTTACTGCAGGTATGTGCCAAGGTGACTTTTACGAAGACTGATTCAAGCCAAATGGACAAATTAATATCAGAGTAAAACAAACATTGTCACTAAGCCTAAAGTTCGTCGATAAAAGCCGCCGCCGCCGTAATTCACGTGCCGCTATGTCCGTTGATAAATGCCGCCCTCTCCACGATCAGTATTTTATTGTTTCAACTTGTCATTCGTTGCAATAATTTTAATTGAATAACACGTGTCTTTTCTGTTTTGTTCCCAATTTATAATGTCGCGAGAAAGGAAAGTAAATTAGTTCCGAAGCGGGAAAATGTAATGTTGCCACTTAAAGTACTCGTAAATATTTAAGTACTTGAAGTCCGTTGCTGTGGCGTAGTCGGTAGAGTCCCTACTTTCCACTTCGGCAACCCGGGTTCGATTCCCGGCTGGGTAAGGGATTTTTAAATCTTAACCTTGGGACTGGGTGTGTTTGTGTGAGTGTGTCGTGTCCTAAGTTGTACCCATTGGGTTTAATTCCTCAAAAAAAAAAATATATATGTTATAATTAAATGTTTAACATTGAGCAATGCAAGCTTAATATGGTATGATATGATAAGAAAAATAAATGCCTGGACGGCATTCGAACCCGGAACTCAGGGTTCCGGGTTCGAATCCCGTCCAGGCATTTATTTTTCTTATCATATCATACCACATATATATATATATATATATAGGTAAAGGTAAAGTGATCCCACAACAGGCCTCAGGAGGCCTTTGGGGTAGTAGGAGGTTAAGGCTCCCACTTTTTCTAGACAATCGGCACTTGATGTCAGCCGGGGTTGTCAGCCCTGCGTGACGGCCGCCTTTACCCCAGAACAAGCGTCTAGTACTCATTTCCGTTAGAGGCTGAGTCGACCCCAGGGCTATAGTGCCACCAGAGGGTTTGGGTCAGTTTAAAAAATCCTGACCCCAACGGGACTTGAACCCTCGACCCTCCGGCTTGTAGCTCAGTGCCTTAAACACTACGCTACGGCGTGCCCCTATATATATATATATATATATATATATTATAATTAAATGTTTAACATTGAGCAATGCACGCTTAATATGGTATGATAAGAAAAATAAAGCCTGGACGGGATTCGAACCCGCATCCGGGTTCATGAAAGCAGCTCACAACGACAGCCTGATAAACGAAAAACGAACCAAATACATGCAACCCCCTCTACCAGATCTTCAGTGAAACACCAGTTTTGAATCCTGCCGATGATGGGACAAGTCCCGAAAGCGCTACAGTTAAATGATAATTAAGTTGAGGAGACGGACCTTTCAGGTGAATATTCTATAATTTTATATTAATTTTGAATAAACCTCAACGGAACACATCATGAATCTTATAAAAGTTGAATACCATATATATATATATATATATATATATATACACATGATCGCTTAAGCGTTGGCGAGTCGTTTGCATGCATTTCACGCTGTTTCAATGTTCCATCCATAGTAATTCTGCCCGAAGGCAGGTACTTCACTGCAATCATAGCACTTTCATGCTATGCTTACAGCTTTACTAGGGAATTGTAGGTGTGGTAGCTTCCCATTGCTTTCCACAACGGTGAAGGATTATGATGATAATGATGGCCATATGAATTCGGGGACCGTTTGGGCCTTAAAGTTTTCCTGACATTTGTCTCTTAGAGGTGAGGAAAAACCCCGATAAAAACCTCACCCAGAAAAACTGCCCCGACCGGGGATCGAACCCGGGCCCGCTGCGTGACAAGGCAGCACGCTACCTCGAGACCACAGCGGTGGACTGTTTCAATGTTATTGAATCAACTGTACGATTCATCAAGAAATCCGAAGACAAAATAAGGAATTCTATCGCTGCACAGCGGAATGTCAATCTGAACTGAAAGACCTTTTAAACGCGGCAAAACAGGTACAATTTTCTAAGTTATTTAAGCCCTTGTCTAAGCCTGACAATAACAATTAATAGAAATTGTTCAAAATATTTCATTAAATTGATTTTATTTTAATAATTTTTATTTTATTTCGTGACCTTGGAACGTATCCTCTATGTACACCCATACAAATTACCATTCCATATTCGCGGTTTCTGCATTCGCTGCATATTTACAGAACATATCCCCCACGAATAAGGAGCCTTTACTGAATCTTTCAAGATGGGTGTCCACTGGTCGAGAATAACTGTTTCAATATATAACAAGTTTGTTTGTATTTGTAATCACAGCCCGGAACGTGTAAATAAACAAGCGACAACTGTGTTAACCTGTCAAGCAAAAAAGAGAGCGTATCGAACAGCCGTTTAAAGAGAATGCATTAACCTTGTTTGTTATTGAATCATTTCATCCAGGAAACAAATTACTGCTACATGCGAAGTTTTTACAGGAAGACCTCGTCTGTTACAGATCTGTGGCCAGATTATACATGACAAGAAACATTACTCTTTTTGTTTGTACCAATATCAGAAATATAATTGTTGATTCGTTACAGTCAATTATTTCATTGGAAACACCTGTTCACACCAGAGATGATATAATGTCCTTATAAAATAACGGATTACATAACACGGCTACATGATCTTATTCTTCTCTCCTTAAACTTAATGTGTAGGATTGTCATCCTGTTTATTTCCAAAATAACTCCTCGGAGGAACACTGTCTATCCATCTCTTGCCTGGTCTTCATCTTGTTCTTCTCCCGTCCATTGGTCTATCTTCTTCAGCTCTTTTTGCAAGCCGGTTTTCTTCCATACTTTCTATATGACCCTTCCAATATTTTCGTCTATCTATAATAAATTTGGTTATGTCTTGAATATGGCATTTGTCCCTAATTTCTGTGTTGTGTATTTTATCAAATAATGTTTTCCCCTGAATAGTTCTTAAGATTTTCATTTCGCATGTGCTTATTATTTGTTTAGTTTTTGTTGTATCAGCCCTAGTTTGTGATCTATATACGATAACTGGTCGAACTATCATTTTGTATATGCGGGTTTTGCTTTCTATTGACATATGTTTGTTGCGCCAAATTAAATCTTTCATAGACCCTGATATTTGTGCTGCTTTATCAGCTTGTTTCTTTACTTCTTTTATTAAATTTTTAATATTTGTTATTCTTCTTTCTTCTTCTTCCTTCCAAGTATTAGGCCAAGGCCTGTTACGATCCTATAGAAAATTTTCCCTCCAGCGTTTCATAGGACGGCCCAGTGCCTTTTTCATGCTTTGGTCGTCATTAGTTTGATCCTTCCGGGAAATTCTCGTAAAAGACTTGAAAGCATAATAATAGTCCCTTCGATTGGTTGCTGGCCAAAGGAAGGCAAGACCAGTGATGGGGCTGCCATCTTATAGCCTCTGGTCAGGCTTCTCTGGAGAAGAAAAGAAAATAAAGGAAAGAAGAAATGGAAGAAAGGAAAGACTCCCTAGCCCTCGGATGCCCTAATAGCGTGGGGGTCGAAAAAACAAGAGTTAACCAAGAGAGGTTAGATAGTAAAGTTAAGAGTGCAAAACACAAGTAAGTGGAAGAAATGTTTTGCTCAGCTTGGGCACCTTGTGGTCGCCATCCACATATCCCCTAGATGAGGACCCCTGAGGGGATGTTTGTTATTAATACACCTAAATAATTAAATTCTGACCCTTGTTCTATAATTTTTCTTTCCACTTCTAATTTGCATCTTACTGGTTCTTTTGATATTGTTAAGCATTTTGTCTTATTCGTGTTAATTTCCATATTGTATTTTTTGACATTTATATTAAATTGATGTAAAGATCTTTGTAAATTATCTTCAGATTCTGAAAGGAGAACGACATCATCTGCGTAACATATTAAGTGAAATCTAGTGTTTCCCATTTTATTACATGATCGTTATAGGAAATAGGATATTAGTTACGTACTCAACAAGAGAAGTAAGTAGTACATTACCAGTTGAGGACGTGTTTGACCCCGAGCTTTAGCGAGGACTAGCTATTAGTTACGTACTCAACAAGAGAAGTAAGTAGTACATTACCAGTTGAGGACGTGTTTGACCCCGAGCTTTAGCGAGGACTAGCTATTAGTTACGTACTCAACAAGAGAAGTAAGTAGTACATTACCAGTTGAGGACGTGTTTGACCCCGAGCTTTAGCGAGGACTAGCTATTAGTTACGTACTCAACAAGAGAAGTAAGTAGTACATTACCAGTTGAGGACGTGTTTGACCCCGAGCTTTAGCGAGGACTAGCTATTAGTTACGTACTCAACAAGAGAAGTAAGTAGTACATTACCAGTTGAGGACGTGTTTGACCCCGAGCTTTAGCGAGGACTAGCTATTAGTTACGTACTCAACAAGAGAAGTAAGTAGTACATTACCAGTTGAGGACGTGTTTGACCCCGAGCTTTAGCGAGGACTAGCTATTAGTTACGTACTCAACAAGAGAAGTAAGTAGTACATTACCAGTTGAGGACGTGTTTGACCCCGAGCTTTAGCGAGGACTAGCTATTAGTTACGTACTCAACAAGAGAAGTAAGTAGTACATTACCAGTTGAGGACGTGTTTGACCCCGAGCTTTAGCGAGGACTAGCTATTAGTTACGTACTCAACAAGAGAAGTAAGTAGTACATTACCAGTTGAGGACGTGTTTGACCCCGAGCTTTAGCGAGGACTAGCTATTAGTTACGTACTCAACAAGAGAAGTAAGTAGTACATTACCAGTTGAGGACGTGTTTGACCCCGAGCTTTAGCGAGGACTAGCTATTAGTTACGTACTCAACAAGAGAAGTAAGTAGTACATTACCAGTTGAGGACGTGTTTGACCCCGAGCTTTAGCGAGGACTAGCTATTAGTTACGTACTCAACAAGAGAAGTAAGTAGTACATTACCAGTTGAGGACGTGTTTGACCCCGAGCTTTAGCGAGGACTAGCTATTAGTTACGTACTCAACAAGAGAAGTAAGTAGTACATTACCAGTTGAGGACGTGTTTGACCCCGAGCTTTAGCGAGGACTAGCTATTAGTTACGTACTCAACAAGAGAAGTAAGTAGTACATTACCAGTTGAGGACGTGTTTGACCCCGAGCTTTAGCGAGGACTAGCTATTAGTTACGTACTCAACAAGAGAAGTAAGTAGTACATTACCAGTTGAGGACGTGTTTGACCCCGAGCTTTAGCGAGGACTAGCTATTAGTTACGTACTCAACAAGAGAAGTAAGTAGTACATTACCAGTTGAGGACGTGTTTGACCCCGAGCTTTAGCGAGGACTAGCTATTAGTTACGTACTCAACAAGAGAAGTAAAGTAGTACATTACCAGTTGAGGACGTGTTTGACCCCGAGCTTTAGCGAGGACTAGCTATTAGTTACGTACTCAACAAGAGAAGTAAGTAGTACATTACCAGTTGAGGACGTGTTTGACCCCGAGCTTTAGCGAGGACTAGCTATTAGTTACGTACTCAACAAGAGAAGTAAGTAGTACATTACCAGTTGAGGACGTGTTTGACCCCGAGCTTTAGCGAGGACTAGCAAATAAATTTGAGACTATTAGTCATTCAAAATATTCGAGCCTTTGGCATGGGTTCCCTGAAGTAGTCCCCGTCCGGAGAACCAAATGGGGGACTATTTGACCTCCGGAAAATGTTACCCCAGTTGAACCCATGCCCGCATTTCTTGACGGTTGTATTTTTACGGTGAAAGATCGTCACTCTTTCGACCAAGGTACTTTTTTCGTCTGGCTTATCACCTTTGACCAGTCCGGGCATGGGTAACCCTATGGGCAGCAATGCTACCGCCGGCATAGCTCTCAGGATCATTTAAGCACGCAAGCCACTCCACCACGACAAGGTAAAGATACCATGGATTACAAGTATTTGAGAATAAAGTACTTAGTCCCGCGCCGTAGCCGAGCGGTTAAGGTATGAAGCCTTGGCGCAGAGCTACGGGACTTGCGCTGGTTCGAGTCTCCATGGGGGAAGAAATTTTCTCATGGTATTTCGGCCAGTGTGGGACCGGTGCCCACCCAGCATCGTGAGGCAATTGGGTAGCTACAATAAGTAGCGGCTCCAGGTTGAGGAACCAGCTATAACGGCTGGGGGACTCGAAATGCTAACAACATGTCACCCCTACACTGGCTGTTGATCATCTACCTCTGTGATTGACACATGTGGATGTGAAGGGCCAGCAGCCGGCTGGTAAAAGGGCAACCGCTGAAAAGTGGAAAGACCCTCAATCGGAATCAGGACAATTTTTGGACCAAAGAGAGATGAACAGACAGGTGAATGGAGAAGACTACATAACAATGAACTACATGGTCTTTATAGGAAGCCAGATATAATAAGAACAGTTAAGTCTCGTAGACTGCGATTGGCAGGACATGTTGCACGTATGGGGAATGAAAGACTTGCATGGAAGCTTCTTGTAGGAAAACCAGAAGGAAAACGCCCAGTTGGTAGACCAAGAATGAGATGGAAGAATAACATTAACTAAGATTTGAGGGAAGTAGATTATACAGGGAATGATTGGAAAGCATTAGCTCAGGATAGGGATGTATGGAGAGCTTATGTCCGCTCGGCTATGAACCTACGGGTTCGATAGTGCCAGTGAGTAAGTAAGTATTTAATATTGTTGACTTCTGATTGGGATTTTAAAAAGCTGTTCAAAAAGAAAACAAAACATATTTTTCTACCGAGTACCAGACGCTTGTTCTGGGGTAAAGGCGACCGTCACGCAGGGCTGACAACCCGGCTGACATAAAGTGCCGATTGTCTAGAAAAAGTGGGAGCCTTAACCTCTTACTACCCCAAGGGCCTCCTGAGGCCTGTTGTGGGATTACTTTACTTTATCTTTTAAAAACAGAGAGAAGAGTGAAGGAAAATGTGCTGAAACATAAAACATAGGGAAATTGGGCGAAATGTAGTAATCTCACGAAAATGTGCAAAAAGGTGCAACAAATTGTTTTTATTTCGCTTCATTTCATCCCCCCAAATGCATATATTGAACTATTGGTATGAAAACGGCTATATTGTTGGAAATGTGCCGCACCTCAAAATCCTTTCCCTTCTCGTTATAATCAGGGCTGCACACGACAGAAGATAATTATCACATATTTACACTTAACACAATGTCTCTTGGAATGAAATTAACATCATTTTCCCGTGACTAACAGCCAAGTGCACCCACGACCTTAAACTATTTCTCAAACAAGTGAACACAGGGTCCAGCAATTAACGATTCTTGTAAGAGGCCGTGATACATGTGTTTTGACCCACTTACGTGTCGCATGTGCGCTGCACACCTACCCACAAGACCTCTATCTGTCAAGGAAAGCGCCAAAATGTATGTCTTTATGGGAATCTGAAGAAAAAAGACTGCCACCAAGGAACAGCCTACACTAAACTGAATTTTTCTGCAAGTCTAATTTACGGTCCCATTTTTGCTTATTTACGGAATATGTATTTATTTTTTTTAAATAATCCAATACTGTTATTTTAACACAGTTCCAATAATGGATCATATTATAATACTAAAATATTATTTGGAAAAAAACTATAGTGATATGGAATTAGAGGAACATTCAGGATTTAGAGCAGGTCGTTCCACAACCGACAGTTTATTTTGCATTACTCAGGTAATAGAAAAGAAAATGCAATATGGACAACCTTTGCACCTACTATTTGTAGATCTTGAGAATGCATACGACAATGTCCCTATAGCTAAACTATGGATTGCTTTAAGACGTATGGGAATTAAGACTATAATAATTAAAGCTATACAAAATTTATATGACAATTGCATGTCTAAAATTAATTGGCAGTAAATTGTCACATGGGGGCAAGCCATAGCGTAGTGGTTAAGGCACTGAGCTACAAGCCGGAGGGTCGAGGGTTCAAGTCCCGTTGGGGTCAGGTTTTTAAACTGACCCAAACCCTCTGGCGGCACTATGGCCCTGGGATCGACTCAAGGTTGTTGTCTATCACCGACTCTGTTTAAAATATATGTACATGAAATATTAAAGAATTGGAGGAGAAAATGTTCAAGCATGGGAATTCCTATTTCAAACAACAAAACTTTATACAACTTACATTTTGCAGATGATCAATTGTTAATTGCACAAGATTATGAAGATTTAAAATATATGACTAGAAAATTAATAGAAGAACATGAAAAATGGGGATTAAATTTGAACATGAAAGAAACAAAATATTTATCAATTGGTGAACCAGAACAAAATTTAATTTTGGAGTCTGGAGAAACAATAAAATCTTGTAGTGAGATCACATATTTACGAATGAAAATAAATAAAAATGGCAGTTACGAAGAGGAAATAAGAAATAGAAACAATAAAGGAAATTTTGCAATTACTTGCCTCAATGGAATATTGTGGGATAAAAATATAAGTAATAAAAATAAAATGAATATATATATATATATATATATAGGCTAT
Organism: Diploptera punctata; assembly: GCA_030220185.1. Lineage (NCBI taxonomy): Eukaryota > Metazoa > Arthropoda > Insecta > Blattodea > Blaberidae > Diploptera > Diploptera punctata. The sequence continues at coordinate 1,154,384 of JASPKZ010001620.1, forward strand.
ATATATCATACAATTGTTAAAAGCATCATTACTTATGGAGCAGAACTTTGGCCATTAACAACAAAAACAAATAAGTACCTTTTGGCAACGGAAATGGATTTTATACGAAGGGCCGCAAGAATTTCAAGAAGAGAAAAAAAATAGGAGAAAATGAAGATTGAAGACAATATTTTAGATTATATTAAAACTCAGCAATTAAGATGGTACGGACATGTCCAGCGAATGGAAGAGGATCGACTACCAAAATCTCTTTTGGAATGGAAACCTGAGGGAAGACGAGGCAGTGGAAGACCTAAAACCTCCTGGAGTCAGGGAATATGTTTGTATATGAAGGAGAAACATCTACAACCAGGATATTGGATGGACCGACAAAATTGGCTATTAGGAATCGGACGATGTCAAAGACATTAATCAACCGACGATCTATCTATCTATCTGTATTGAGTTTCGTTTCAAAAGATCGAAAATTGCGACCGCTAGAGTGATTTTGACATTATTACTTTTAGGTACATCTGCACTTTTAATGATCAGATTTCGTTTGTGTGTAAAATAATTAAACATAACAAAGGAATTCAGTTAATGTGGGCCCTCCACGAGGACCTGGGTCCACTTTACACGAATACGTATATCTTATCAATGAGGATGCTCTCTGTAAAAGACATTTACTTAATTTTATTTAATATCCTTGTAACGCAGTCGTGGCCGAGTGGTTAAGGCGTGTGACTAGAAATCTTGCACTTTTTACTAAAACCCAAAGACCGTCGCTTTCTGCAGTTCAATGACGTGTGGATGTTATAATCAACAATAAATTTTCAAAACATTAAATAAATATCAGCGCTTTTTAATTATGATCAGCCATAAATATTTTCAGATTAATCTGTGCCTGTCTGTATAAATTAATAGAGTAAATAAACTTAAAAATAGACTAAAGGCAAGGTGAACCCCGGGGTCCACTTTATCCGAATGTTGAGGTAAAGTGGACCTTTTTTGTAATGTAAAAAAGGTTTATAAATTATGAAGATGTTCCCATATTTTAATAAAATAACAATGCTATTTCATAGTTACAACACTTATGATAATCACTGTAATTAAACAAAATTCTAATCCCTTAATTAAAAGAAGAAAAACAACAAATTCAAAACAGGGATCCAAATAACGCGAAGTTCCTCCATCCATCCATAGGAATTCTGCCTGAAGGTAGGCCCTTCACTGTAATCATAGCTTTTTCATGCTATGCTTGCTGCTTTACTAGGGATTTGTAGGTGTGGTAGCTTCCCGTTGTTTTCCACACCGGTGAAGGATGATGATGATAAGGATGATGATGGCCATATGATTTCGGGGACTATTTGGGCGTTAAAGTTTTTCTGACATTTGTCTTACAGGTGAGGAAAACCCCAACCCTGGAGCCTGTCCCTACCGGAAATTGAACCCGGGCCCGCTGCGTGACAAGGCAGCACGCTACCTCGAGACCACAGCGGTGGACAAGTTCCTCTACGTATTAACGTAAACGTTGTATGAACATATTAAAATATTTATAGTAATTATTTCATCGTTTGACAACATTCGAAACAATTTTTAACTGTACAATCACTTATAACATTCACTGTAAATTTTTAGTATAATATGACGATGGAAAAATCATAAAATGTAACTATAAAATCGTATAACGCTGGAAGAATATTTTAAGAGTTTAAAAAAGGACGATTGTCCACATAATTTCAATAGACATAAACATTATGTAATTGTATTATTATTCGTGACCAGCAGTTTTCGGCCATCATTACATTAAGCCTTGATCTGCTTTGCGAAAAAGCAAAAGTCTACGTGACTAAGAGAACCTTTTGCTCATCGCATCAAAATGTTTAAAATATGAGCATTATTTCACTTTCAAAAGTCCTTGAACGTAGTTAAATTAAGATAAAATATACTTTATTAATTCACACAGCAGATTGACACTTCTATTCACCTTTCGATCCCACTACTTCTGTCGTGGAACGATTAGTATATCAGAAGTCATAGGTTTGTTTGGATTTATAGTCTTGTGGTCAGAATTTCTGACTGTAATTCGTGATGTCCTGGGTTCGATTTCCGATCAATCCACACAATTTTTCCTTGAAGGGTATGGCTCCTGTGGTCGGCCATGATCTATAATTTAGATTCAGTTTAATTACTTCCCGCGCCGTAGCCGAGCGGTTAAGGTAGGAAGCCTTGGCGCAGAGCTACGGGACTTGCGCTGGTTCGAGTCTCCTTGGGGGAAGAAATTTTCTCATGGTATTTCGGCCAGTATGGGACCGGTGCCCACCCAGCATCGTCAGACAATTGGGTAGCTACAATAAGTAGCGGCTCCAGGTTGAGGAACCAGCTATAACGGCTGGGGGACTCGACATGCTAACCACATGTCACCCCTACACTGGCTGTTGATCATCTACCTCTGTGATTGACACATGTGGATGTGAAGGGCCAGCAGCCGGCTGGTAAAAGGGCAACCGCTGAAAAGTGGAAAGACCCTCAATCGGATCCTTATAATTTATTAATAAATATGGAACAGTTATTTCGTAAATACGATATAAGCGTATGATTGATGTCATTGTACATGACGTCAGAGGAAAGGGAGTAGGACAGTTTTCTGCACTGCCTGGTTACACCAACAGTTTAGAATAACCACTTTACATTAGTTATATATCACATCAAATGTTGCGAACAGTCAGTGCGCAACTTTTATATTCCACCGAAGTATAGTTTTAAGCTGAATTCTGCTCTTGTTTACATGTGACCGCTGTTCAGAGTGACCTCTACTGTATGGTTGAATCTTAGTCAACTTCGCGTCATTGGAAGGAGAAACTTCATCTTTAATAATAACTTTATTGTTCTAGGGAGTGATTTCGAATTAATCTATTCTCGTTGGCGAGAGGTATGAGGTAGGGGAAGCTACAGACAGGTGTAGTGAAAATAGTGGCAGTTCGTAAAACTGAAATAATGCCGCCATGCAAATTGATGTGAAGGTATTATTATTATTATTATTATTATTATTATTATTATTATTATTATTATTATTATTATTATCATTATTTATTATTATTTCTTCTTCTTCTTCTTCTTATTATTTATTATTGTCAACGGCTGTGGTCTCGAGGTAGCGTACTGCCTTGTCACGCAGCGGGCCCTGGTTCGATCCCCGGTCGGGGAAGTTTTTCTGGGTGAGGTTTTTATCGGGGTTTTTCCTCAACTGTAAGACAAATGTCAGGAAAACTTTAAGGCCCAAACGGTCCGAAATCATATGGTCATCATCATCATCATCCTTATCACCATCACCATCATCCTTATAATTATCGTCATCATCATCATCATCATCATCATCCTTCACCGGTGTGGAAAGCAACGGGAAGCTACCACACCTACACAATTCCCTAGTAAAGCTGCAAGCATAGCATGAAAATGCTATGATTGCAGTGAAGGACCTGCCTTCGGGCAAAATTATTATGAATGTATTATTATTATTACTATTATTTTTATTATTATTATTATTTTTATTATTATTATTTTTATTATTATTATTATTATTATTATTATTATTATTATTATTATTATTATTATTATTATTAGTCAACCTCGTGTTATTGGAAGAAAAGGTTTCTTCTCTGTTTATCACATTTCATATCGATATAATACGCTCCTAGGGGGCACGCCGTAGCGTAGTGGTTAAGGCACTGCGCTACAAGCCGGAAGGTCGAGGGTTCAAGTCCCAGTGGGGTCACGACTTTTAAACTGTCCCAAACCTTCTGGCGGCACTATGGACCTGGGGTCTACTCAGCCTCTAACGGAAATGAGTACCAGACGCTTGTTCTGGGGTAAAGGCGGCCGTCACGCAGGGCTGACAACCCGGCTGACATCAAGTGCCGATTGTCCAGAAAAAGTGGGAGCCTTAATCTCCTACTACCCCAAGGGCCTCTTGAGGCCTGTAGTGGGATTACTTTGCTATAATACACTCCGCCTACCAGACACCCCAACCTCAGAAGGGTGTTATGATGGGTTGCCGTGACAGGGTAGGAAGGTCTTTGCTCTATCAGAGAGCTGATTGTCTTACATTCACATGTGTTCATATTATAGGTGGACCATCATGCAGCCAGTATAAGAGTGGCATGTAATCAGCGTGTCTGGTCTTCCAGCCAATTTACCTGGTTTTCTCAATTTGAGCCACTATTTATAGCAGCTACACAATTTCCCCACGATGCTGGGTGGTCACCGGTCTCATAAACAAACAAACTAACTAACTAACTTACTAACTCAGTGCCACTGTCGAACCTGTAGATTCATAGCCGCACGCACATAAGCTCTCCATACATCCCTATCCTGAGTTAATGTTTTCCATCATCCCCTGTATAATCTGCTTCCTCAATCATTATTAATGCTATTATCCAACCCCATTCTTGGTCTACCAACTGGGCGTTTTCCCTCTGTTTTCCTACAAGAATTTTCCATGATCCTCTTTCCTTTCTCATTCGTGCCAGATGTCCTGTCCATCGCAGTCTACGGGACTTAACTGCTAATATTATTTCTAGTTTTCTATAAAGATCCTGGAGCTCACTGTTGTGTAGTCTTCTGCATTCGCATGTTCGTTCATCTCTATTTGGTCAAACAATGTTCCTAATAACTTCATTCTCAAATACTCGTAATATTTTCTCCTCGCTAAAGTAAGTAAGGGCACATGTTTCACATCCATATGATATAACTGAGAGAATTATTCTTCTTCCTTTCCAGGATTAGGTCAATGCTACCTGTTCCGGTCTCAAGTCCATCGTTTCCTTGACCGTCCCAAAGATCTTTTCCCGTGTGGTTTGTAGGTGTTGATCTTTTTGGGTAATCTTGTATTGTCCATTCTGTCTAAATGTTCTTTCCATTGGTATTTGTGCTCTTCTAGTTTATCAACTATTGAAAATATCTCCAGTTCATTTCTTATTGATTCATTGTGTAATCTATCCGTGCGTGTACATCCTTTTACGGATCTTAAAAATTTCATTTCAGTGGCTTGAATGTGTGTGATATCTTTTTTTTGTAAGTACCCAAGATTCAGGTCCATATAAAAGAACAGGAACAGCCATAATTTTATAAAACCTGAGCTGAGTTTCTCTTCGAGTCTTTCGGAGAGTTCTTCTTATGGTGCCACACATAATTTGATATCGGTTTAATTTATTGTGTATATCCCAATCATAACTATATGTTATATCTGAACCAAGATAGTTAAAGTGTGCTATCTGTTATATTGTTTTTCAGGGCAAAGTGCCAGTCAGAGCAAAAATAGTGATCAATAATGAAATAATATAACTGAGAGAATAACAGTTTTATATATTTTCAGTTAAACATTTTTTGAAAGAAGTTGGGACGACAACAGTCCCTGTAATGCATAATGACAAGCATTTCCAGAATTGAGGCTATGTTTAAGTTCTCTTTGCTTCTGATTCCTATTTTGTAATTATAGTTTCTAGTGATTGGAAGTAAACGTCAATAAAACTAAATATTATTATTATTATTATTATTATTATTATTATTATTATTATTATTATATTACTATTACTATTATTATTATCGAATCATTATTGTTATTACCCTATAAAATGTTGTTTGTACATGACATTTACATTGCTACATTTATTGTATCTGTAACTGTTTATAATTAGTATAGTGTATAGGGCCTATCTATATTTGTCGAATATTTATTTGTATTTGTGCTGGTTGAGTGGAAGAGAGGCCTTATGGCCTTAACTCTGCCAGAATAAATAAAGTATTATTATTAATGTAAGTAAAGTAAAGTAAAGTGATCGGCACTTTATGTCAGCCGGGTTGTCAGCCCTGCGTGACGGCCGCCTTTACCCCCAGAACAAGCGTCTGGTACTCATTTCCGTTAGAGGCTGAGTCGACCCCAGGGCCATAGTGCCGCCAGAGGGTTTGGGTCAGTTTAAAAATCCTGACCCCGACGGGACTTGAACCCTCGACCCTCCGGCTTGTAGCTCAAGTGCCTATTATTAAAGTATTATTATATTATTATTATATATTTACACATCAAAATTCATTATATAAATCATTCGGCTATCATCATCATCATCCTTATCATTATCATTATCATCCTTCACCGGTGTGGAAAGCAATGGGAAGCTACCACACTATAATTCTCTAGTAAAGCTGCAAAGCATAGCATGAAAATACTATGATTGCAGTGAAAGACCTAACTTCGGGCAGAATTACTATGGATGGATGGATATAATGGAAATGGACAACTAATGACAAATGAGGGAAATTTTGAAGAAGTGGCTGATTTCAAACATCTAGGAACAATAATCACAAATAGGAATGAGATGCACAAAGAAATTAAACACAGGCTCAATTCTGAAAATTCGTGCAATTATGTATTACAGGGGACTCTTGTCATTCCAATTTCTTTCAAAAACGTTAAACTGAAAATATGTAAAACTGTTATTCTACCAGTTATATTATATTGGTGCGAAACATGGACTCTTACTTTAAGGGAGGAAAGAAGATTACGAGTATTTGAGAATAAAGTTCTTAGGAAAATGTTCGGGCCAAACAGAGATGAACAGGCAGGCGAATGGAGAAAACTACATAATAGTGGGCTACATGATCTTTATAGGAAGCCAGACATAAAAAAAGTTAAGTCTCGTAAATTGCGATGGGTTGGAGTAGTGACACGAATGGGGAATGAAATAGGGACGTTGAAGCTTCTTGTAGGAATATAATGTACGGTTAAAAACTACAAAATAGTTACCTTGTAGGTCCGTCTCCTCAACTTAAGTTATTTTAAAACTCTGTAGGCCTTTCGGGACTAGTTCCATCATCAGCAGTATGCATTGGATCCGTTGCTTAAACAAGGGTCAACAAGTACGGACCTAATGCATTCTGCTGATGATGGGACTAGTCCCGAAAGGCCTACAGAATTTTAAAATAACTTAAGTTAAGGAGACGGACCTACAAGGTAACTATTTTATAGTTTTTAACCGTACATTATATTACTGTGAACTAATACCTCAACAGAAACTTACCAAGAATTTTACTAGTATCGTTTCTTATAGGAAAACCAGAGAGAAAACGCACATTTGGGAGACCGAGAATGAGATGGGAGAATAACATTAACCATGATTTGAGGGAAGTAGATTATACAGGTCCCGCGCCGTAGCCGAGCGGTTAAGGTAGGAAGCCTTGGCGCAGAGCTACGGGACTTGCGCTGGTTCGAGTCTCCATGGGGAAGACATTTTCTCATGGTATTTCGGCCAGTATGGGACCGGTGCCCACCCAGCATCGTGAGGCAATTGGGTAGCTACAATAAGTAGCGGCTCCAGGTTGAGGAACCAGCTATAACGGCTGGGGGACTCGACATGCTAACCACATGTCACCCCTACACTGGCTGTTGATCATCTACCTCTGTGATTGACACATGTGGATGTGAAGGGCCAGCAGCCGGCTGGTAAAAGGGCAACCGCTGAAAAGTGGAAAGACCCTCAATCGGAGATTATACAGGAGATGATTGGAAAACGTTAGCAGAGGATATGGATGTGTGGAGAGCTTATGTCCGCGCCATTCGATAATGCCAGTAAGTTAGTTAGCTAGTTAGTGATATTTGATAAATTGTTGATCTACTTTTTGGCGTGCAGTGCGTAGCACGTAGTCGAAGATGGAGGTGTTTATCAAGTCAATGACGATTGTCCCACGGGGCGAGGCTAGAAGGATACATTCACTTTTGGTAATGAGGAGTTCATGAGTATCCGGTTTTGAACACAGCGCCCTTCCTTCCTGTTTTACTCTAATTCCTTGACAAATAAATCATACATCAACGAGAACATGTTAATTTCATTATGTTACAAGTGTAATAAAAACTCTGGTTGTGATTGGCCTAGAATTTACCAACTAAAGTTCATCATAAGTAATGCCACGAGTGATTTCCAAATTATCGATAAATTCATTTGGAAATCAAGACTGGCATTTGTTAGGACTATTTAACGAATAAAATTAAGCTGTTTACTCACAAACCATTATTTAAATATAGTTATTTTAAAATATTTATATATTTAATGTAAACGGCGAAGTTTGAAAACAAATAAACTATTGGTACGCTTCATTTGCTTCTTTTGTTTGTCACTGCAACCAGATCATATTATTTATTGCCAAATGAACGCAATATTGTAAGAATGGACTCTAGTGGAGAAAAAATGAAACACACAAAACTGTATATTAATTCATTTCTGGTCGTATGATGTAAATATGGCAATTATATTTTTTTGGAATGTTATTATCTGGGAAAAAATGCATTTAAGAAAGTGCAAACAGCGGGTTTTTTTGGTGGTATAATCAATTGCTACAAATGTTTTTATATTAACTCCCGCATGCGCTATGTATTGACATTCATGCACTATATATACAATCTGGTAGCCGTATTTCTTAGAGAGTCAGTCACTGCAAAATAATGTTACAACATATTCAGAATGTTAAAAAAGAGGTGCTTTCTTTATTATGATAAACTTTAGTTGGTAAATTTTAGGCGAGACACGACTATCAGCTGGGCAAGCTGAACCAACACTCCTCCCCCTCAGCCTTTTTCAACCTGGCTTGGGACAGGCTATGGCGGGTTAAGAAGATAGACCAATGGACGGGAGAAGAACAAGGGGAAGCCCAGCCAAGAGATGGATAGACAGTGAATGCACATCGAATACGTCTTCCTCCGAGAAGAGATATTGGAAATAAACAGGATGAAAATCCTACAAATTATGATTAAGATGAAGAAGATAGTCAGGAAGGCATGTCACCACTTGAGCCAGCATGGCGGACTCCTTCTGGTAAACTAGATATTATAGTTTGAAAAATGTGGAATTTTAATACAGGAGGTTAAAGTTTTCTATGACTATTTAACTCATGCCACAAATGCTAGTCAATGACCAATCACGTTTCAATGAATCTTGTTTTACAACCAATGAAAGTCGTGTTTCACCTCCATCTTTATCAGCTCCTGCTTCTGTGATAAAGAAAGCTCCTCCTTTTTTAATATTCTGAACAGGTTAGACCATTATTTTTCTCCAACAAATACATTGAATATAGCAAATAATGAATAGGTTCAGCTATTTTACTGAGTTGTTTATTCAAAATATAAATGATTAACCTATAATGTTGATTATAATAGTTTGATGTGTTTCATTATTTCTCCACTAGAGTGCATTCTTACAATATTGCGATCCTATTTGGCAATAAATAATATGATCGAGTTGCAGTGAATATACATAACCTCACATTTCTAATTTGTTTTCAAACATCGCCGTTAACATTAACTATATAAATATTTTAAAACACCGGAAACTATATTCAAATAATGTTTTTATTATTGATTTAACATTTCTCAATGAAAGATACATTAAATTTTTCTCTTCAAATTTAATTTATCTTTCATTGAGAATGTTAAATCAATAATAAAACATCATTAGAAGCCTTACTAGCTTTATAAAGCAATGTTAAATTCCCAATAAATGTCTTCTTAACTAAGAAGCCGCCATTTGCAAAGATAGAAACAATGGTTTCAAAAGCATTTGGCGATAGGGAATTACAACGTATATAAGAGAAAAATTTGCGTCTAGATCGTAACTCGCCTCGGTAGCTCAGTTGGTAGAGCACTTGGCCCGGAAAGCCAAGGGTCCCGGGTTCGAGTACCTGTCTAGGCGAAAAGTTTTCTCTTCAAATTTAATTTATATTCAAATAATTATTTTTTAGTAAAGAGCTTAATTTTATTCGTTAAATAGTCCTAAAAAATACCACTCTTGATTTCCAAATTCTCTAGATGAATTCGATAATTTGGAAATCACTCGTGGCATTACTTATGATTATTTAACTCATGCCCCAAATGGGAGTCTTTGTCCTATCACGTTTTAATGAATTTTCTTTTACAGACAATGACAGCCGTGTTTCACCGCGATCTTTATCGATTTCTCTTTACCAAAATTAAGAAAGCTCCTCCTTTTTAATATTCTGAGCAGGTCAGAGCATTATTTCGCAGTGACTGACTCTCCAACAAATACATTGAATATAACAAATAATGAACACATTCCTTCGAACTACACATTCGTTAATTGTGTGTTCAATAATTGTGCTTTTAAATAATTATTTTACTGAATTGTTTATTAAAAAAATAAATAACCTATAATGTTGGTTATCATATAGAGTTTGACGTGTTGAATTTTTTTCTCCACTAGGGTGCATTTTTACAAAGCAGTGAAAGACCTGCCCTCTGACAGAATATGGATGGAGGACAAAGAAATATAAGAAGACCCAGTAAAATAAGGATAGATCAATTCTAACGTGAGATTGGAAGAGACCTTAAGGTCTAATCTTTGATGCTGATGAGAATAGATGCTTATAAAATAATCCCCTATTTCGATTTCTGACCTTAATTCAAACAATGAAAAAGAAAAGTAAACGGAATTCGTTTCAATCGATTAACTGTTAATTACTGAATCGAATTAAAATTATTAGAGGTTTTAGAAACAAAAGTTCTTCCCGTTCTGATTGTTTTAAGGACATGCGCATTGTGCCCAAGGAGAGAAGATGTTTTCCCCCGCAACAATCAGTGTTAAATGAGGCACAACTGTGTCTAAAAGTTAGATGGTTTGACATTCATTTGTTCGCGATGTGTCTTTGTTTTCACTGTTTCCTGCAAACATAAAAATGTTTTGTTGCGTTTCATCAGTTGTCCGGTCTCTTGATCTTGTAGCTAGCGGTTAGATCGGGAGGCCACGGATTCCCGGCCTTGGACATGAGTATTTTGCTTTGAAAGAATTGCCTACATCCCACCAGAGACTGGGTGTCCGTGAATATCTATTCTGTATTGTCCGTTTATGTGCAACTGACAAAAAAAAAGTAGGCTTGATATGAAAAAAAATGGCAAATAAAGTACGTCACGCAAAAATAGCGTAAACGAACTGATTTCTTTTAAAATTAAAATAGTAGTAGTAGGACTTTATTAGACAAAAAGTAAGATATTTACAATATTATTTATAAATATGGGTCGCACGGGCAGTAAGCCGTACGTGCTGTTGACAGTCCGTTACAATAAAGTAATAATTGGTACTAGTGTAAAGAAAAATAAACAAAAACAGCAATAACATTACAATTACATAAAGAAAACACAATAAAAATATTACAATTAAATAATAACACAATAGCATTATACACTAAAAACATTAACATTACAATTACATAAAGAAAACACAATAATATTACAATTAAGTAATAACACAATAGCAATAACATTACAATTACATAAAGAAAACACAATAATAATATTACAATTAAATAATAACACAATAGCATTATACACTAAAAACATTAACATTACAATTACATAAAGAAAACACAATAATATTACAATTAAGTAATAACACAATAGCATTATACACTAAAAAACATTAACATTACAATTACATAAAGAAAACACATTGATATTACAATTAAATAATAACACAACAGCATTATACACTAATTAATTTATATATAATTGTTAATAATTAATGGTATTGCATTTTGATAAAATTAAAATATAAAATTATGGAACATTCACCTGAAAGGTCCGTCTCCTCAACTTAATTAATTGCTTAACTGTAGCGCTTTCGGGACTTGTCCCATCATCGGCAGGATTCAAAACTGGTGTTTCACTGAAGACCTGGTAGAGGGGGTTACATATTCCAGCGAAGATAAACGTACTCGAAGAGATGGAAATCATGAAAGCAGCTCACAGCAACGACAATCTGATAAACGAAAACGAACCCAATACATGTAACCCCCTCTACCAGATCTGCAGTGAAACACCAGTTTTGAATCCTGCCGATGATGGGACAAGTCCCGAAAGCGCTACAGTTAAATAATTAATTAAGTTGAGGAGACGGACCTTTCAGGTGAATATTCCATAATTTTATATTTTAATTTTGAATAATACCTCAACGGAACACATCATGAATCTTATACAAAGTTGATTTCTTTTAACTCACAGGCACTATCGAACCCTTAGATTCATGGCCGCGCTGACATAAGCTCTCTGTACATTCCTATCCTGAGCTAATGTTTTTTAACCATCCCTTCTATAATCTACTTTTCTCAAATCATGGTTAATGCTATTCTCTCATCTTGTTCTTGGCCTACCCACTTGGCTCTTTCCCTCTGGTTTTCCTGCACGGAGTTTCCAAGCCTCTCTTTCATTGTCCATTCGTGCCACATGTCCTGTCTATCTCAGTCTACGAGACTTTACTGTTCTTATTATATCTGGTTTCCCATAAAGAGCATGTAGCTCACTGTTATGTAGTCTTCTCCATTCACCTGTGTGTTCATCTCTCTTTGATCCAAACATTTTCCTAAGAACTTTATTCTCAAATACTCGTAATCTTTTCTCCTCCCTTAATGTAAGAGTCTATGTTTCGCATCCATATAATATAACTGGGGGAATAACGGTTTAGTATTTTTGAGAGAACTTGGAACGACAAGAGTGTCTGTAATGCATAATGCATAATAACACGCATTTCCACAATTGAGCCTAACTGGCACTATGAACCCGTAGGTTCATGGCCGCGCGGATATAAGCTCTCCATACATCCCTATCCTGAGCTAATGTTTTCCAATCATCCCCTGTATAATCTACTTCCCTCAAATCATAGTTAATGTTATTCTCCCACCTCATTCATGGTTCTACCTTCTGGGCGTTTTCCCTCTGGTTTTCCTACAAGAAGCTTCCATGCACGTCTTTCATTCCCCATTCGTGTCACATGTCATGCCCATCGCAGTCTACGAGACTTAACTGTTCTTATTATATCTGGCTTCTTATAAACACCATGTAGTTCACTGTTAGGAAGTCTTATCCATTCACCTGTCTGTTCATCTCTCTTTGCAGTAATATAATGTACGGTTAAAAACTATAATATAGTTACCTTGTAGGTCCGTCTCCTCAACTTAAGTACTTTTAAAACTCTGTAGGCCTTTCGGGACCAGTCCCATCATCAGCAGAATGCATTAGGTCTGTTCTTGTTGACCCTTATTGAAGCACTCAACAAGAACGGACCTAATGCATTCTGCTGATGATGGGACTAGTCCCGAAAGGCCTACAGAGTTTTAAAAGAACTTAAGTTGAGGAGACGGACCTACAAGGTTATTATAGTTTTTAACCGTACATTATATTACTGTGAACTAATACCTCAACGGAAAATCACCATGAATTTTACTAGTATCGACATCTCTCTTTGGTCCAAAAAAATTTTTAAGAACTTTATTCTCAAATACTATGTTTAATTTTTGTGTACATCTAATTCCTATTTGAAAGGTTTCTAGGTATTTGAATTCAGCCATATCTTCACAATTTCCCTCATTTGTCATTAACTGTCCATTTCCTTTATATTATATTATTTATTTATTTATTTAACCTGGTGGAGTTGAGGCCATGTGACCTTTTTTTCCACTCCCGGACACATATGTTACATTCAAATATACAAAAACTACAGTAATATTATATACTAAACGATTATCTGGCCAAACTGAACAATTATAAAAATAAGGTGTAATAATACATTAAGGTTAAAGATAATTAATTAGAATTAAAACTTTTTTTTATTTCAGGATTGATTCTGTTATTTACACAGCTATCCTCAACCAAAATATACATTTTTTTGTCTCCACACTTTCCGATCTTGTGTTTCTGCTTCTGTCATATTTCTCTTCTTCATGTTGTCTTGATTTCCCTTTTTCCACCTTGGCTTTGATCTACCACGATTCCCTTTTCCAGGAGGTATCCATTTCAATACTTCTTTGTATTCACGTAGACTTTCACGGCCGGAGTTGCTATGATGATCTTGATGAAGATTTTCGGTCTGTAGGCCGTGGTCGTGAGGCTTGTAGTTCCCCGCCAGTCTCAAGACAACTCTTGAGGATGCCAGACGCAGTCTCTGGCGAAACGTCGGGGAACTACAAGCCTCACGACCACGCCCTACAGCCCGAAAATCTTCATCAAGATCATCATAACGTCTTTGTTTGTTTCTGTGTCCCTTCTTCTCATTATATGTCCATACCATCTTAGTTGGATTTCTTCAATCTCTTGTACAATATCCTTTTCTACATTCATTATTTTTCTTATTGTATTATTTTTTATTTTATCTAATTTATAAAATAATATATACACAAGGATAGAACATCTCGAATCTACGACACATAAAAAAACAAAGAAAGTAATAAACTGTAAGAATTTATCTATCGCTTATATAAGACATTAGTCAGACATTTATTTAAGACATTATTTCCGTCTCCCCCAAGGGCCTCCGGGCCTGTTGTGGGATCACTTTACACTTTACTTTATTTCCTTCTCCACTCGTCCCTATCCATACACTACATGTTCTGATTCCAGTTCTTATTTCTTGTTCTGTGAGTTTCGAGGTCATCCTTCTTTCTTCTTCCAGGTGGACACCATTCCAATGTTTTCTGGGTAACCCTTCTTGATACATTCGTCGTACATGCCCATACCAATTTTATGCTTATATCTTGTACAATCTACTATTGAATATTCATTTTTCTCTGAAATTATTTTATTTTTCCAATTTTGAACAATAATAATAATAATAATAATAATAATAATAATAATAATAATAATAATAATAATAATGATGATGATGATGATGATGATAATAAGTCCACCGCTGTGGTCTCGAGGTAGCGTGCTGCCTTGTTACGCAGCGGTCCCGGGTTCGATCCCCGCTCGGGACAAATTTCCTGGGTGAGGTTTTTTCGGGGTTTATCCTCACCTGTAAGACAAATGTCAGGATACTTTAAGGCCCAAACGGTCCCTGAACATCATCTGGCTATCATTATCATCAATATCATATTCACCTCATTAGATTAAGTTTAGGTTTAAGGTCTCTCCTGGCGCATCATTTCCCATCGTCATCACCCATCATATCATTGGGACAGCGTAACCCCGCCTTCCAGGCGCCCCAACCTCAGAAGTAGGTTACAATACGCCAATGCCAGGAGAGAATACCTGAATGACAAACAGGTGGAATTGAACAAAATAATAATAATAATGATAATGTTAATAATAATAATAATAATAATGTTAATGATAATAATAATAATGTTAATGATAATATTAATAATGTTAATAATAATAATGATAATAATAATGATGATGATAATTATAATGATGATGATAATAATGATAATGACGATGATAATAATAATAATTATAATTATTATTATAATAATAATTATAATAATAATAATGATAACGATAATAATGATAATACTATTTTTTAAATTTTATTTCAGGATTGTGTCTGTTATTTACAAAATACACAATTTTTTCCCCCACACTTCCCAGTATTGCGTGTCTGCTTTTGTCATATTTCTCTTCTTCATATTGTCTTGAATTTCCTTTATCCACGTTGGCTTTGGTCTTTACGTTTATGATATAATAATAATAATAATAATAATAATAATAATAATAATAATAATAATGTTAATGATAATACATTCAGATCAATTTGCACGGCGGCATTACAACCCTGCAATTTTAGAAACTGTTACTATTTTCACGATCCCTGTCTGTTGCTCCTCCTACCTCATGCCACTCGCCAATTTGAGAGCAGAGCAATTCGAGTTCGCTCCCTAGAACAATCAGTTTATTATATCTTACTTAGGTAATTCAATGAGTCACAGAGTTACAATAATTAGGTGGTGCATATGTTACAATTGAGTCTTGGTGGTTCAAAGATGCCCATGAACTGGACGTCTGCAGCAAATATTCAACCACAGAAGTATGATTGTTCTTCTGTGCAACTTCCAGTGCAGAGTTACCTTTGTTACTTCTGGTAGATATATCACAATTGTTCTCCACCAGCAACTTCACTACAGACAAACTCCCTGAATGTGCAGCATAGTGTAGTGGCATACCACCTGTCTTAGTCTTCTCGTTGACATTTGCTCCAAAATCAATTAGTAGTTTGGACGCCTCTGCGTCCTGATATTGGGCTGCATAATGCAATGGTGTAGCACCATAACAATCCTTATCATTAACAAGAGCTCCTTCCGCGATCAACAATTTACAAACACCTGTGTTTTGGCAGCGTGCAGAGCAGTGCAGTGGTGTGCCACCATATTCATCTTTGGCGTTCACCATAGCTCCGCCTTTAATAAGAATACTGCAAATTTCCGCAGTAGCAACCTTTGCAGCGTAATGAAGAATATTGAAGTTTTTTATGGGTTTCCTGGAGGAAATGTTGGCACTGTTATAGAGGATGTTGATTACGTCGATGTGACCTCCACGTATGGCTTCATGCAAGGGTGTGAGAGATGCACCCCCATCTCTGGGTGAAGACAGTAGGGCTGTGCATTTGACTCCTTTCTTTAGTAGATTCTGTACTTCTTCTAAATTACCTGTGTAGGCAGCATTTGCTAACTTGGTGACACGAGCCTTGTTCTTGGTCCTGATGGTGATTGTTACCAGCTTCTGTAACACAGTGATGCACATCCGGTATTTATTGAGTTTAAAATAGGCCTATACTCGTAATTTATTTGCCAAATAAATTTAATGGGATCAGTTATAAGGGAGAAAATGAAGCTTGAAGGCACTATTTTAGATTATATTAAAACTCAGCAATTAAGACGGTCCAACGAAAGGAAGAGGATCGGCTACCAAAATGTCTTTTGGAATGGAAATCTGAGGGAAGACGAGGCAGAGGAAGACCTAAAACCTACTAAAATTGGAGAAAGAAAAACAATCCAAGAAAACACTTGAACAACAAGATATTGTAATCTATTGACTCAAATAAGGTCAACAAGAATCAACTAGATACAAATTGAATACGGGAACCGTCTATAACACGTGATTTGAACGACATGACGTTACGTTTGCGTTTGTTGAAGCCTGCCAAAGTACAACG
The DNA here is from genome assembly GCA_030220185.1 of Diploptera punctata. Classification (NCBI taxonomy): domain Eukaryota; kingdom Metazoa; phylum Arthropoda; class Insecta; order Blattodea; family Blaberidae; genus Diploptera; species Diploptera punctata. Next base: position 1,171,339 of record JASPKZ010001620.1, read on the forward strand.
AACGCCATCATGCCCAGTACCCTGCTTACGTTCGTCGTAATACGATACGTGGAAGGTGTATTTGATAAACATGAACGAACTCAAACGTAACGCAACGCAACGTCAACGAACGTTGATCGTAATCCCGTCAAAAGTGTGACTATGTACATAATTTTATTGATATTTGTTTCCAGCCCCAATTTCTTACTGCCATTTTAATAGAATGTTTGTGTTGACTCTGAGTGTTTCCTCAATATCTCATAATAATAATAATAGTAATAATAATAATGATAATGATCATGACGATGACGATTATGATGACGATTATGATTATGATTTATTGATTATGATCATGATTGATTGATTATGATTGATTGATTATGACTATGATTGATTGGTTATGATTTATTGCTTATGACTATGATTGATTGGTTATGATTGATTGATTGATTATGATTATGATCAATTGATTATGATTGATTGATTATGATTGTGATTGATTGATTATGATTGTGATTGATTGATTATGATTGTGATTGATTGATTATGATTGTGATTGATTGATTATGATTGTGATTGATTGATTATGATTATGATTGATTATGATTGATTGATTATGATTATGATTGATTGATTATGACTATGATTGATTGGTTATGATTGATTATGATTGATTGATTGATTATGATTGATTGATTATGATTGTGATTGATTGATTATGATTATGATTGATTGATTATGATTATGATTGATTATGATTATGATTGATTATGATTATGATTGATTATGATTATGATTGATTATGATTATGATTGATTCATTGATTGATGATAGACCATTAGCATATACCAGCAGATACATTGTCAAACTTACCCAAACTGTTGTCCTTTTCTCCGTCCTTCCCATCTCAGCTTCAATCTTTTCACGTTCTGCCCCAAGTTGTTTTTCCTTAAATTCTTTTTCTTTCTGCAGTTGTTCTTCTAATGTTTCTCTCTTCTGTTGTTCCCCGAACAGCATCAGTTCTGATTCTTCTCTTTGCGCCTGAAGTTCGAGCTCTGCTTTTTTTCTGAATTGTCTCTCTATCATTAGTTGCTCTTCTAATGTTTCTCTTAATTGTTTTTCTTTCTGAAACATTTCTTCTTTTTGCTTTATCTGATATTGTTTATGTTGTTGTTCTTCTGTTTCTTTAAATAGCTCTTCTCGCAGTTGTTCTACCGTTTCTTTCAGTTCTTTCACTTGAAATGGTTGTTCTGACGTTTGTGTAATCTGTTTTCGTTTTTGAATTTGTTGTTCAAGTGTTTTCCTGAATTGTTTTTCTTTCTCCAATTGTTGCTCTATAATTTGTAGCAATTTATTTTCTTCTTCCAGTTGTTTTTCCACAAATTCTCTCATTTGCTTTTCTTTCTCCAATTTTTGTTCTGTGGTTTCTTCGCCGAGTTGTTTTGCTGATCCTTCCAGTAGTTCCTGTAGCTGTCTTTCTTCTTTCAATTGTACTCCTTGGAATTCTTTTGCAATTTCTTTCCATTGTTCTTCCTGTGGTTGATCTTTCATTATTTTCACTCGTTTTTCTAGCAGAAGTTGTTCTACTGTTTGTCTCTGCAATAGTTGTATTATTTCTCTCAATCTTGTTCCTTGCAGCTCTTTTGCTATTTCTTTCCACTGTTTTCTTTTTTGTAGCTGTTCTTTTATTTTTCTGATTTGTCTCTCTTGCAGGAATTGTTGTTCTACTGTTTTTATCAGTTGTTTCTGTTTGTGTAGCAGTCCTGTTTTTGATGATTCTGTTTCTTTCTTCAACTCTTCTACTATATCTCTCCATTCTTGTTCTAGTATGCTTGATATGCTGTACTCTTTTGGAAGTTTTTCTATTATTTCTCTCCATTGACTTTCTTCCAGCATTGGTTGTTCAGATTGAAGTTTTTGGTCATTCCTATTTTCTACGTTTTCCATATTCTTTTATCACCATACATGGATAATAATCAACGGAAGTAACTCTGGTTTTTCTGTGAAATAAATAAAAAAAAGCTTGTGATACAAAGGCTTGCAAGAAAAATATATTATCTGAATATATTCAACAGTGTTTCTAATTAATAATAATAATAGTAATGTTATTAAAAGATTCCGGGCTATGTGGCCGTGGTCTATAACTGGCGTTTCTTCCAGACGTTTCTCCCTCAACTGCGGAGGGCATCTTCAGTGGCGAGCGCTTCCAACTGTTGTTTCCATGTCGTAGTATCGACTGCGAATGATGATCAGCTGGAAGCGCTCGCCACTGAAGATGCCCTCCGCAGTTGAGGGAGAAACGTCTGGAAGAAACGCCAGTTATAGACCACGGCCACATAGCCCGGAATCTTTTAATACCATGATTACCGGCCGTGAAAGCCTGCATTCCACAATAATAGTAATAATTTTCAGTATAATTTTGCACGAATGGGGAATGAAAGAGGGCATGGAAACCCCTTGCTGGGGAACCATAAGAAAAGCGGCCAGTAAGTTGGCCAAGAATGAGGCGGGAGAATAACATTAACATGATTTAGGGAAGTATATTATATAGAAAAAGATTGGGAAACATTGGCTTTTAGGATAGGGATGTATAGAGGGTTTACGTCAGTGCTACCATGAACCTAGAGGATATATAGTGCCAAGATTTAATAATAATAATAATAATAATAATAATAATAATAATAATAATAATAATTGAATATTATTACTATATTAATAAATATGATTTTCTTACACATCGATAAAACCCAAATAACCAAACCAAAATGTTAAAATATTTAACGCGTTTCGATAGCGAGGATATCATTATCAAGACTAGTTACCTAATGTATAAAAATTCCATCCATCCATAGTAATTCTGCCCGAAGGCAGGTCTTTCACTGCAATCATAGCATTTTCATGCTATGCTTTGTAGCTGTACTACGGAATTTTAGGTGTGATAGCTTCCCGTTGCTTTCCACACCGGTGAAGGATGATGATGATAAGATGAATATGAATGATGATGATTGCGATGGTCATATGATTTCGGGGACCGTTTGGGCCTTAAAGTTTTCCTGACATTTTTCTTACAGGTGAGGAAAAACCCCGAAATACCTCACCCAGAAAAACTGTCCCGAGCGGGGATCGAACCCGGGCCCGCTGCATGACAAGGCAGTACGCTACCTCGAGACCACAGCGGTGGACATATAAAAATTATTATTTTTTTTTTATTTCATGCACTGCCATTACCGTTCGACCGGTTGTGATGGGGGTTTTTCCAAAATGTTCAGGAGTTTTCCGGATAGTTATAGGTTATAAGAGAGTTGTAATTTTTAACCCCCTCACCCTTAAAAATCACCATTTACTGAAAAACGTGAAACAAAGTAGCTTTTTGGACGCTTAAATTACTTACGCTGCCTAAACCATAACAAATAAACAAAATTAATATACACAGAATTGAATATCACACAAAAAGTCCGCCACAGTAGATGTTTAAAATTATAATTTTAATTTTCTAGCCTCTAATTATAGTTTTCATTTCCTAACCTTATAATTGTAATTTAAATTTTCTAATTTTAGAATAAAGTACTTAGGAAAATTTTGGTCCAAAGAGAGATGAACAGACAGGTGAATGGAGAAGACTTACATAACAATGAACTACATGGTCTTTATAGGAAGTCAGATATAATAAGAACAGTTAAGTCTCGTAGACTGCGATGGGCAGGACATGTGGCACGTATGGGGAATGAAAGACTTGCATGGAAGCTTTCTTGTAGGAAAGCCAAAGGGGAAACGCCCAGTTGGTAGACCAAGAATGAGGTGGGAGAATAACATTAACTATGATTTGAGGGAAGTAGATTATACAGGGAATGATTGGAAAGCATTAGCTCGGGATAGGGATGTATGGAGAGCTTATGTCCGCGCGGCCATGAACCTACGGGTTCGATAGTGCCAGTGAGTAAGTAAGTAAGTAAGTAAGTAATCTGTCTAACCTAAACAAATTAACATTATGTAACCTAATTAACTTAACCTACCTAAGTTACCTAAACCTAACATCAAACTGATCCTAAATCGATCAGATTAAATCCAAACTGCCCGTAAACCGATCGAATTACTCCTAAACCTATCAAACCACTATTAAAATGACCAAACCATCACTAAAACAATCAATCTAACGCTAAAATTAAAGGACTCTTAAACCGAACAACGACTTTAAAAATGACCAAACTACCAATAAAACGAGCAAATTGCCAGTAGACTCACCAAACTATCTCTAAAAACTCCAAACTAGAATAAAACCGATCAAACTATCTCTAAAAAGATAAAAACTAATCTAATCTAGCCTGAACTAACCTAAGCTTATTTGACCTGACCAAATCAAACCAAACCAAACTAAACCTAATCTAACCTTACCAAACCAAACCTAACATAACCTATTCTAACCGAACCGAATCTAACCTAATCCAACCAAACCTTAGCCTAACCTAAGCTAAGCTAACCTAACCTAAGCTAAACTTACCAAACCTTACCTTACCTAACCTAACCTAAACTAACGTGCACCCAAGACCATCTGAACAACTTGAACACATTTTTAATACTATTCGAACACATTTCGAATGAATCTAACCTAACCTGGACCCCGGACCACCTGAACACTTTACGAATACTTTCGGAACACTTTTCGAACACTTTTGGAACGCTTTTGGAACGCTTTTCGAACAATTTTCCAACGCTTTTCGAACACTTTTCGAACACTTTTCGAACACTTTTCGAACACTTTTCGAACACTTTTCGAACACTTTTCGAACACTTTTCGAACACTTTTCGAACACTTTTCGAACACTTTTCGAACACTTTTCGAACACTTTTCGAACACTTTTCGAACACTTTTCGAACACTTTTCGAACACTTTTCGAACACTTTTCGAACACTTTTCGAACACTTTTCGAACACTTTTCGAACACTTTTCGAACACTTTTCGAACACTTTTCGAACACTTTTCGAACACTTTTCGAACACTTTTCGAACACTTTTTGAACACTTTTTGAACACTTTTTGAACACTTTTCGAACATCTGAAAACTCCGGAACATCCTGGAAAACCCCGGAAACTCGGGAACCTGAACCCCAATCCCAATAACGTAACCTAACCGAGACGCAGGACGTAATTAACGCCTTGAACGCGTTTAAAGCGTTGAAGACTGAATACATCGAACACTTTGAACACGTTTAATACTTTTAACACTTCAAACACAACGCTATAAACACTTTGATACTTTGAACACTTACTTTGAACACGTTGATCACTTTGAACACTCTGAGTACTTTGGACACCCTGGACACTTTGAACACTTTTGGCACATTGAACATATGGAACACATTGAACACATCGAACACATTGAACTATTGAACAAATGAAACGACACATGAGAGCCTGAAAAAATCACGAAAACCTCCAAAAGCGGTCGCAAGCGCCTGAACCCCGAGCCCAAACCCAAACCAACGCAACCCCACATCACATCAATTAACAAAAACTGAATTAACCTAACTAACCGAGTTAAGAAACATAACCTAAAAATTTCATTCGACCCGACCGGACTATCGCAATCCTATCCGACCATATACTCTTAAACCGATTGAACTACCACTATCACGGTCAGACTACTAATAAAACTGACCAAACTACCTATAAAAAGACATACCAATCCCTAAACCGATACAATTACCTCTAAAATAACCAAACTACCGGATATTGATCAAATTACCTCTAGAACGACAAAAATATCCGTCAAGTAAAGTGATCCCACAACAGGCCCGGAGGCCCTTGGGGTAGTAGGATGTTAAAGCCCACTTTTTCTAGACAATCGGCACTTTACGTCAGCCGGGTTGTCAGCCCTGCGTGACGGCCGCCTTTACCCCCAGAACAAGCGTCTGGTACTCATTTCCGTTAAAGGCTGAGTCGACCCCAGGGCCATAGTGTCGCCAGAGCGTTTGGGTCAGTTTAAAAATCCTGACCCCAACGGGACTTGAACCCTCGATCCTCCGGCTTGTAGCTCAGTGCCTTAACCACTACGCTACAGCGTGCCCCCAAAATATCCGTAAACCGATCAAACTCCCCTAAAACTACCAAACGACCAGTTATCGGATTAAGTTACCACAGAACGACCTAATCTAACCTAACTTAACCTAACCTAACTTTTCCATTCCTTACCTTACCAAGCCAAACTATACATAACCTATCCTATCCTTACCAGACCAGATCAAACCTAACCTAACCGAAAACCCAAAAACCAGAACCGTAACCAAAACCGCAACCCTAACCGTAACCAAAACTGTAACCAAAATCGTAACCACAATCACGAACATAGCCGTAACCATGAAAGTAACCATTACCATAAGCATAACTGTAATAAAACCTAACCTAATCTAATCTAACCTAGACCCAGGACCCCCGGAACAACCGACCCTCTGAAAACACGCGGAAAACTCCTGAAAACCCACGGAGAAACCGGAAAACTCTGAAACCCCCACAAGAACCCTGGAAGAAGCCAGGAAACCACCGGAAAACCCCCGGAAAACCTTGGAAATCTGAACTCCGAGCTCAATCCCAAACCAACGGAACCCCACCTCACCCCAAATAGCAGAAACTAACCTATCTAACATAGCTAAGAAACATAACCTACAAATTCGATCTGACCTGGCCGAACTATCGCAAGCCGATCCTACCAAATACCTGTAAACCGAAATAACACCGTGTACAAGTTTTTTTTTAAAGTATGACTGGAAATTAGCTCGGGTATAATAGTATAATATTAATAGAAAAAACTGTATATATATACAAGTAAATACCTGCTTATTTGAAGTCAGTAACACTGTCTTTGGAAATGAGCTCTGTTATCTGCAATATTGGATTTATCGATAAGTGAATTGTCATATCATATCTTTAATATCACGTAGATATTTTAATGGTGCGGTTAAGAAGATAATTAAAACTAATAAGTTTCAAGGATTAAGGCGTCAAAAGTTACTTATAATGAAAATATAGTATTGCTGATTATATTACATTAAGAACTATTTATCATAAGTAATGCCACGAGCTATTTCCAAATTAATCGATAAATTCACGACTCTCGTAGTGAGGAATGAATTTATCTAGAGAATTTGGAAATCAAGAGTGGCATTTGTTAGGACTATTTAACGAATAAAATTAAGCTGTTTACTCACAAATCATTATTTAAATATAGTTATTTTAAAATATTTATATATTTAATGTAAACGGCGATGTTTGAAAACAAATGAGAAACGTTTGTTATGTTTCATTTGTTCATCACTTCAACCAGGTCATATTATTTATTGCCAAAGGTACGCAATGTTTTAAGAATGCACCCTAGTGGAGAAATTTATAACCAACATTATAGGTTATTAATTAATTTCTGATGTCCTATGATGTAAATATGCCAATTATATATTTTTTGGAACGTAAATTCCTGGCAAATAATACGTTTAAAAAAGTGCAAACTGTGGTTTCTTTTTTTTTGTGTGGTATAATCAATGCTACAAATGTTTTTATATTATCTTCCGCAAGCACTATCTGGTTACATTCGTGCACTATATATACATTCTGTTAGCCATATGCATTCTAGAATTCTTACATCTTAATATATAAATTGTTATATCAAACGTATTTCTTAGAGAGTCAGTCACTGCAAAATAATGGTCTGACCTATTCAGAATGTTAAAAAGGAGGAGCTTGATTTTTATAGTGATAAAATTAAATTGATAAAATCGAGGTAAAAAGACTGTGATTTGTTGTAAATCAAAATTCATTGAAATGTGATTGGTCATTGACTCCCATGAGTTAAATAGTCAGATTATATATTGTGGCGCTAAGGCAAGATGCCTTGGCACAGAGCTATGGGAATTGTGCTGTTTCGAGCCCATGGAATTCTGGCCAGTATGGGACCGGTGCCCACTCATCATCATGAGGCATTTGGTAGCTACAATAAGAGCGGCTTCAGGTTGAGGAGACCAGCTATAACGACTGCGGGACCAGACATGCTGACCACGTCACCCCTACACTGGCTTATGATCGTCTACCTCTCTGATGAACACATGTGGAGGTGATACCAGCAGCCGGCTGGTAGGCCAAGGGCCTTCTAGGCCTGTCGCGCTTGGAGTTGTTGCTTCTCTGGTGAGCTGGTGTCTCCATTGTTTCTTCGGTTTTCCAAGATATCTCCTCCCACTACACCGTGCCCGAGCTAACTTCCTGTTGTACTGTAAACACTTTCGCCTACTCCGTCTATTGGCACTACTTTTAACTCAAGTACGACACGAAACTGTCATCATACAAACAATTTTCTTAGGCATCATCATCATACCATCATGAAATGTTAGTAGGATCTGTCGCCTGTAGTTTTATTCAAGGTCAGCTTGGTGAATCCATCTACATCTTGGCCTTCCCAAACCTCTCTCTCCGTTAGATAGATATTGTAGAGATAATGAATTGATTTGGCGTTTACTTGACGAAAATCCATTTTTATGTTCCATTCCATAGTAATTCCTGCCGACGGCAGGCCTTTCACTGCAACCATAGGATTTTCATGCTATGCTTTGCAGCTTTACTAGGGAACTATAGGCGTGGTAGCTTCCCGTTTCTTGCCGCACCGGCGAAGAATGATGATGATGGCCGGATGATTTTCGGGACAGTTGGGCCCTAAGCTTCCTGACATTTGTCTTAGAGTTGAGGGAAAACCCCGAAAAAACCTCACTCAGGAGCCTGTCCCGACCGGGAATCGAACCCGGGCCCGCTGCTTGACAAGGCAGCACGCTACCTCGAGACCACACCTTTGGAAATGTTCATAATAATATAATAATAATAATAATAATAATATAATATGTTAATTAAATAAAAATAAAAGTATCAACGTTCCATATGATTCCATATTTATTAAAATACATATTCGTTACAGCTGTTTCAGTAGTTTCTAGCTTCTTCAGACGAATTTTAATTTTAACCATCACTACCAATAATAAATTGTTATAAATAAAAAAAACTAATAAAGTTATCATAATGTTTTTGTTGCAAAACACAGATAAACTCGAGTTTTATGGTAACGACGATGAAATTACTTATTTCTCATGTTTATTTTCATTTTAATTTATTGGTGACAATGGAATTACGTAAATTCTCATTTTATTCGATTTGTTTTTTTTTTACGTCTTCCAACAAGATGGAGCACCCCCCACATTTTGTAAGGAAACAATGCTCAGGACTTTTAAGCCGCGAAGAGAAAATAATCGTCTCTAACCGGGTTTGAAACCACGAATCTCGAAACCAGAGGTGCACATGAGGAAATTTACTGATTACCATGCAAACTTACTGAGTTTACTTATGTTTTGCAACAAACTGCATTGCAATAAATTTGTTAGTTTGTATTTTATAACAGTTTGTTTTTGTAATAAGTTAAGGTAATAATATTAGTACCTGAGATACCAGTTGCTCTTAATATTAAAATTCGTTAAAATTGTGTAGGCGTTTCGGAACTACTTTTTTCATCTTCAGCAGATGGATTGAACTGTTTGTTATTGGTAGTGTTGATCCCAGACACTCTGTATATATAACGTTACAATAATCGAAGTGAGACTTCATTGGATTTTCCGAGAAAGAGAAGACTCGAAAACACTTTTGAAACTTTAACATTTCGTCTATAGAGTTTTTCACGCCTAGAAAATAGCATTGCTCTTATGGACCAATTCTTACAACTAAACGTGTTCTTTGGCACAAAGAGTAAGGTGCGTGGATGCGAACAGTTTTCGGACACTTTTGAAATCCAGAATGGGTTGAAGGAAGGAGCTGCGCTATCTCCTCTACTATTTAATTTTGTACTATAGCATGCCATTAAATCTTTAGAGAATGAGGAAGGCTTACAATTCAATGGTATTAATAAGCTGTTAGTTTATGCTGATGATGTAGTATTGTTGGCCGATAGCGAGGAGATACTAAAGGACAACACGCACACACTATTGAGTAACACAAAGAAATTAGGACTGGAAGTAAATATCAATAAAACTAAATATATGGTCACACGTAGAAATACATTATATAATGGAAATGGACAGCTAATGACAAATGAGGGAAATTTTGAGGAAGTGGCTGAATTCAAATACCTAGGAACAGTAATCACAAATAGGAATGAGATGCACAAAGAAATTAAATATAGGCTCAATTCTGGAAATGCATGCTATTATGCATTGCAGAGACTGTTGATGTCCCAACTCCTTTCAAAAAACGTTAAACTGAAAATATAGAAAACTATTATTCTACCAGTTATATTATATGGATGCGAAACATGGCTCTTACTTTAAGGGAGGAAAGGAGATTACAAGTATTTGAGAATAAAGTACTTACGACAATTTTTGGACCATAGAGAGCTGAACAGAAAGGTGAATGGAGAAGACTGCATAACAATGAACTACATGGTCTTTATAGGAAGCCAGATATAATAAGTACAGTTAAGTCTCGTAGACTGCGATGGGCAGGACATGTTGCACGTATGGGGAATGGAATACTTGTAGGAAATCCAGAGGGAAAACGCCCAGTTGGTAGACCAAGAATGGGGTGGGAGAATAACATTAACTATGATTTGAGGGAAGTAGATTATACAGGGAATGATTGGAAATCATCAGCTCAGGATAGCTTATGTCCGCGCGGCTATGAACCTACGGGTTCGATAGTGCCAGTGAGTAAGTAAGTAAGTAGGTAAACGTGTCCTTTTATGTGGGTTCGATTTATTAGCCATTTCATTTGAAATAAAACAAATAAGTTGAATAGTCCCACTCAAAGCTTTGCAAAGAACGTGGGTGCTCGATTTATAAACATATGCAATCATGAAATGTGTAATTATCACACAATTGTTTAATAAAGTTAGCGGTTGAAGTCAATTATTGGAACAGCGGCTACAGGTGATGCCACTGAACCAATCCGTTTTAAACGAAACTTGTTTTGACACGTACAGCTGCGATCAAATAATAGTATGCAACTAATATATCACGTGTGGTTTAGAGTTTTCTGAAGCTTCTGGCGTTTCTGTAATCACAATCTATGAAATTCCAAATGTTAATTGTTCTTTAGTAACCATATTGGAATGGTCACGAATTAGATTTAGAAGTAGTGGGGGGAGAGAGCCTAATTGGGATTTCCGGATCTCTGGCCTTGTCAAAAATTCTGATGGACCTGATATTTAACATCTGGAGTGATTTTCGGTGAAAAGTTCGGAGGGTCTAACTTAGCCAAATCCACTCTCCTCACCTCCAAGTCTACCTCCCTGGGATCCTCTTAAGACCTTTGAGATTTTAAGATGCAAACGAGAGTGTGGTGTGTGGAAAGAAACGTGAAGCCACCGCACCTATATATCCCTAGTAAAGCTGTAAATGTGGAATGATTAGTTTTTCCACGGTAAAAGACTCCAAACGAAATTATTCCCCCATTCGGATCAAAGAGGAGGATAACTGCGGAAGGAGACATCAGTTATAGAAAACTGAGATAAGGGAAGAGTGGAGAATACTGAGTTTGCAGAAACTTTGGGCAGAACACTATGTATGTAGTAGTAGTGAAGATAATTGTACCATAAATTATGTTGCTGCTGTACTTTTGCTAGGAGGACAGGAGGGATAAATATTTCCATCTATGTATTCACGTAGACTTTCACGGCCGGAGTTGCTATGATGATCTTGAAGAAGATTTTCGGGCTGTAGACTCAGTCTCAAGACAACCCTTGAGGATGCCAGACGCAGTCTCTGGCGAAACGTCGGGGAACTACAAGCCTCACGACCACGGCTTACAGCCCGAAAATCTTCTTCAAGATCATCATATTTCCATCTATGTTACTCAGTCTGCGGCACCAAGTGGCAACCACTTTCCCGCAAGAGCAATACTATTTTCTAGACATGAAAAAAACTCGATGACTAACATACTGAAGGTCAAAGATGTCTTTAACTTGTGAGCATTACCAAATATTCTACCACAGACGTGTGATTGTTCTTCTGTGCAGCTTCCAGTGCAGTGTTTCCTTTGTGTGTTCTGATAAACAGATCACAGTTGTTTTCTACCAGAAGTTTGACTACAGACAAACTTCCTGCATGTGCAGCATAGTGCAGTGGCGTGCCACCATCCTTAGTTCTTTCATTGACCAAGCCTCCAGCATCAAGAAACACTTTGCACACATCCGCATCCCTATATTGCGCAGCGTAATGCAGAGGCGTAGCACCCATTTTATTTTTAAGATCACCGCAGCTCCAAATTTAATAACAGCGCTGCACATTTCAGCAGTACCAACTTTTGCAGCGTAATGAAGCATGTAATTGTCTTTGATGAATTTATTTGCATCAATGTTGGCATCGTTATAGAAGAAACTGAAGACATCGATGTTACTTCCACGTATAGCTTCGTGTAGGGGTGTCAGGGATTCACCGCCATCTCTGGGTACAGTTAGTAATGCAGTACATTTGACTCCTTTCTTCACCAGTTCTAGTACAACTTGCATGTGGCCAAGGTATGCAGCGTCCGCCAATATTTTGGCATTAATCCTGTTTTTACTCTTGATGAAAGATGTTACCAGACTTTTCTGTAACATGGAATTGTACAAAATATATTTAATCTGTATTGTGTTGGAGAAAAGTAATATTAATTAGCAAAGTAGTAATAATTTTACATATCTAGGATGCAATATCTCATATGAAGAAGAAAAGGATGTAAATGCAAAAATATCGACATATTTAAGGATTTTAGGGTTAATAAATTCTATCTTCAAGCCACAGTTAGTCCAAAAATGTTTCTTGACTGAAAGTGTATAAAACACTTGCTCTTCCAACTCTCTTTCATGGTAGCGAAGAATGGACATTGAAACAGGAGGACATACAGAGACTTAGATCTGCTGAAATGAGATATCGATCGGAGGACTGCAGGACTAATAGATCACAAAAAAATGAAGATATCTTAGAAGAATTACACATGGAACCTTTAGAAAACAAATTTCTGATTATAAGTCAAGATGGAAGCAACATGTTCATCGAATGGAAGATCACAGGATACCCAAACAAATGTTAAGATATCAACCTGCAGGAAGAAGAACACCAGGACGTCCACTCAAAAGATTTTTTGATGGTGTTTCTATTGAGGCCTAAACAGGTCAAGAAATGGCCTAAATTCGTGAATGTACTATGATGATGATGATGATTGGCAATTGGCACTTAACAAATGAGGGACATTTTGAACAACTCATTGGTATTAATGATCTGTTGGTATATACTGTTCATGTAGTTTTGTTGGACGATAGCGAGGATATACTAAGGACCAACATGCACATTCTATTGAGTAATACTAAAAATTGGGGCTGGAAGTAAACATCAATAAAACTAAATATGCTGTCACTCATAGAAATACATAATATAATGACAAATGAAGAAAACTTTGAAGAAATGGCTGAATTCAAATACCTTGGAACAAAAATTAGACGTAGAAATTGGATGCACAATTATTTAAACAAAGGATTAATTTTGGAAATGCACATTATTATGCATTACAGGGACTCCTGCCGTCCCAACTCCTCTAAGAAAACAGTAAACTAAAAATATATAAAACTGTTATTCTCCCAGTTATATGGAAGCGAAACATAAACTTTTAGTTTAAGGGAGGAGAAAAGGTTACGAATATTTGAGAATAAAGTTCTTAGGAACAGTTTTGGACCACAGAGAGATGAACAGACAGGTGAATGGAGAAGACTACAAACAGTGAACTACATGATCTTTACAGGAAGCCAGATATAATAAGAACAATTAAGTCTTGTAAGCTGCGATGTGCAGGACATGTGGCACTAATGTGGAATGAAAGAGGCGCTTTGAAACTCATTGTAGGAAGACTAGAAGGAAATTGCCTTGTAGGTACTCCAATATTGAGATGAAAGAATAACATTAACTATGATTTGATGGAGGTAAATTATACAGAGGATGATTGGAAAACATTATCTCAGGATTAGGGTGTAAGGAGAGTTATATTCGGGACCATTAACCAATGAGTTATATAGCACTTGAGTTAGATAGTTAGTAATGGAATTCAAATGCCAAAGAACGAGAATAACAAACAGGAATGAGATGCAGAAAGCAATTGATCATAGAATCAACTCCTGAAGGCATGCTATTATACACCGTGTCCCCATTCAAACCTCCCACATTTTAATTAATATGCGGAATTATGAAATGAGGTTGGTATTAAAAGAAGCAGAAACTCAGAATTTTTGTTTTCATTGTTGCAGTTAATTCGTCTGTCGCATGTTGGAAAATAATGACATAAAACAAAATGGCGACTCCTCAGCAACGAGCACAAACTGTTTTCTGGTATGCAGAGACGAAGTCAATAATTACAGTGCAAAAAAATTACCGGAGAGAATATGGAGGAAATGCATCTGATGGGAAGACCATTAAGGCATAGCTTGAGAAGTTTCTGGCGACTGAAAGCGTTAAAAAAGAATCAGGAAGTGCTCGTACACGTGTTTCAGAAGAATATGGTGCACATATAGAGGTGTCTCAGTGTGTGGCAATGTAAATTGTTTGTGTTTCTGTTTCGTTTTAATACTGGCCTCATTTCATAATTCAGCATACTTTGTTAGTTATGATTAATTAAAATATGGGAGGTTTGAATGTAACACCCTGTACATTACAATGGTCTTTTTTATCCCAAATTCTCTAAAAAAAAAGTTAAGGAAGAATATATAAAATAGAGATTATTCCTTTATATAAATCCGAAATATAGTCGATTATTTTAAGAAAGACGAGAGAGAGAGAGAGAGAGAGGGGGGAGGGGGAGAGGTAGGAATATTTAAGAGTAAAGTGCTTCGGAAAATGTTTGCATCAAAGGTTGAACAGAGAGAAAACTACAGAACAATTAATATAATATAAAGTCACCTTATTTGCAATGTAAAATATGCGTTAGTCATTCCTCAGAGAGTGTAGTCAACTTGTCACAGAAACACGCTAATACACAAGTGAACGGGAACTAATCTGGCATACCAACTCGCTAATTTTGTCATCCTAACTTGCCCAAACTAACACCAATTGCCCATTTTCGCACCCTAACTTTCCCATGGACTCTTGGGATAGAGTTAATCCCCTTATATATGAACAAAAATGTTGGAAACTGGCTCTAGCGGGAACATGTGTTATTACATTGGCCAATACTACGGTAGCAGTCACTTGTTTTCCGATCGAATATTCACTGCTGATACAGTGACATAGAACAGCCTTTGCTATAATTCAAATAGGTATTTGTTAAGTGGATAAACTTAAATTCTTTCAAAATTAGAATTGAAGCAAGATAGAATAAATAGGATTTCAATTTTGGAAGCCACATTATCACGTGACACATTTATAGGGGGTTCTGCTTATTTTTTTTTGTTTTTCAAAATATATGTGATCACTGCACTTAAATTTGTGTCAAATCTTGAAAAGAATAGTAAAACTTACCCAATGTTTTGCTTGCTTTTTCTTTTCTGCTATCTCGGATTCCAGTTTCGTAGTTTTTCTTCTTTCGTCTCCTAGTTCCTTTTCATTCGCTTCTCTCAATTGCTTTTCTTTCTGCAATTGTCCCATTAAACCTCTCACTTGATTTTCTTTCTCAGATTGTTCTGCTATTGCTTTCTGTTTTTCTTCTGATAGTTTTTGTTCGGCTATAATTCTTAGTTCCTCTTGTTTGTGCAGTTCCTTTTCTGCTAAATTTCTCAGTTGCTTTTCTTCCAGAAACTCTTGTTGCACCTTTTCTCTTAATTGAATTTCTTCCTGCAGTTTCTGTTGTATTGTTTCCATCAATTGTTTTTCTTCCTGCCGTTCTTTTGCTAGTTTTTCCTTCAATACTGTATATTCTTGAAGTTTTTGTTTTCCTTCTGTTTCTTTCATTTGTTTTTCTTCTTGCTGTTGTTCTGCTGTCTCTTCAGGTACCACTGATTTTTCTATCAGCATTTGCTGTTGTTCTGACCTTTCTTTTAGTTCTTTTTCTTGTCCCTGCAGATTCGGTGATTCTAGTGATTCTCTTAATCGTTTTTCTTCCTGCAGTTGTCCTTCCACCGCTTCTGTCATTTGCTTTTCCGCCTGAAGTTGCTGTTCTATTGTTTCTTTCAGCCGGGTTTCTTCGTGTTGCTGTTGTAGCGTTTTTTCCAATGTTTCATCTTCTTGTAGTTTTTGTTCTTTTTCTTTTGTTTGCTTTTCTTCCTGCAGATGTTCTACTATTTCTTTAAATTGCTTTTCGTCCTGTTGCTTTTCTGATGTTTCTTTCAATTGTTCGTTTTCCTGCAATTGCTTTCCTATTGCTTCTTTCAATTGATTTTCTTCCATCTGTTGTTGCTCGTCTATTGTTTCTTTTAATCTTTCTCCCTTCAGTTCTTGTAATTCTTTTTCTAGCGACTCTCTCCTTTGTTTATGATCGCGCAATTTTTGTTCTAATTCTGCTCTCCGTAGTTTTTCCTCTAGTAATTGCTCCTCCGCTTGAAGTTTTTGCTGCTCCATTTTTCCGTTACTTAACTTCTTGTTGCTACCTTTATAAGTTTATGTGAGGAGTTGCCAGATTTCCTCTGAAATAAAACATATGTTACTATTTAGTCAGGTTACAATGTTTTCACAACTTCTGAAAGTCAAATAGCAAATACAATACAATACAATACAATCACTCACATAACGTAACAAATAAAAACAAATACATTATATAAATTATTTAACCTGGCAAACGCAAGTGAAACACATATATAAAAAGACTTTCTCCATCTTACATCATCTTAGACGTTTAAAGAATGTTCTCCCAGTTTCGTTAAAACAAATCCTTATGCAGAATCTTGTGTTGCCACATTTCGATTATTGTGACATTATGTATAATGATCTAAATCATGACTTGTCGCAAAGACTACAGCGTGTGCATAATGCTTGCGTTCGATTCATTTTCAATATCCGCCGTTATGACCATATTTCCGAACACTTTAATAACCTCTCTTGGCTCCGTCTTACTGACAGACGTAAATTGCACTCTCTTTCACTACTTTTCAAGCTTCTGAATTCCTACATTCCTACTTACCTGGCGTCCAGTTTTGAGAAGTTATCCTCTTACCACAATATTGACACTAGGTCACATGATAGCAGTCTGCTAACAATTCCTCTTCATAGCACTTCCTCTTATTCTACTTCCTTCACAGTAGCTTCTGCCCGCTCCTGAAATTTCCTTCCTCAAGATATCAGAGGTTGCCGCACACTTGGCACTTTTAAGTCACGCTTATACAGTTATCTGTTGTCTAATAATTAATTTCTCTTTATTTACTTAAATTTATACTTTGTCATTAATAATATTTTTCTCGTTTTTTTATATATCTTGTACATATTATATATTTAATTCGTTAAATTTAGAGTAAATCAAAATACATTATAAATATTAATTGTATTGTATTCATAACATGTAATCGTTTATGTAGCCTATATTGTAATTTAGATGTAAGACAATTTTTTTGTATTTTTTAAAACCTTGTTGCGTGGCAGACAAGGTCTTAAGGCCTTAACTCTGCCAGGTAAAATAAAGCTATTATTATTATTATAATTATTATTATTATTATTATTATTATTATTATTATTATTATTATTATTATTATATGGTATAAATCGCTGTGAACCGATTCGCTCGACCTTCCCATTGATCTTCTCTTAGATGCCTGATCTCTTTTGCTTCCCAGATACCTTTCATCCATGTTGTACGTAGTCTTCCTTTTCCTCGTCCTCTTGATGGAATCCATTCATAAGCCAAACCTTGGTAACCTCTCTTTAGTCATTCTCATTAGGTGTTCATACCATATGAGTTGTCATGTTTAGTTACTTAATATTCTATCTTTTAGGAGTCTTTTTTCTCACGTCTGTTGAAATTCATTTCCATAGTTAAAAGCTTATTAAAAAAAAAAAAAACATTATCAAGTTTCTGAACTACAAAAAACCGTTTTTCTGGCAATTTATTTCTAATATTCATAATTACAAAGAAAGAAACGTTATCTCAGTCAAAACAACCATCATACTGGATGTTGTAGCGAAAAGGGACCTGCTGAAGATGGAACGGATATTCTAAAAGGCCTACAGATTACATATTTTATAAGTTGAGGACGACGGATTTTACCTAAGAAGGTATATTTTAACATATTTTATTTTATATATATCCATAGTAATTCTGCCCGAGGGCAGGTCTTTCACTGCAATCATAGCATTCTCATGCTATGCTTTGCAGCTTTACTAGGGAATTGTAGGTGTGGTAGCTTCCCGTTGCTTTCCACACCGGTGAAGGATGATGATGATGATAATGATAAGGATGATGATAAAGATGATGTCCATATGATTTCGGGGACCGTTTGGGCCTTAAAGTTTTCCTGACATTTGTCTTACAGGTGAGGAAAAACCCCGAAAAACCTCACCCACGAGCCTGTCCCGACCGAGAATCGAACTCGGGCCCGCTGCGTGACAAGGCATCACGCTACTTCGAGACCACAGCGGTGGACTAATATACATACATACATACATACATACATACATACATACATACATATCCATCCATCCATAGTAATTCTGCCCGAAGGCAGGTCCTTCACTGCAATCATAGCATTTTCATGCTATGCTTGCAGCTTTACTAGGGAATTGTGTAGGTGTGGTAGCTTCCCGTTGCTTTCCACACCGGTGAAGGATGATGATGATAATGATAATGGTAAGGATGATAATGATAAAGATGATGGCCATATGATTTCGGGGACCGTTTGGACCTTAAAGTTTTCCTGACATTTGTCTTACAGGTGAGGAAAAACCCCGATAAAAACCTCACCGAGAAAAACTGCCCCGACCGGGGATCGAACCCGGGCCCGCTGCGTGACAAGGCAGCACGCTACCTGGAGACCACAGCGGTGAACATATATATATAGTGTAAAGCAACGGGCAGCTACCACACCTATAATTCCCTAGTAAAGCTGTAAAGCATATCATGAAAATGCTGTGATTGCAGTGAAAGACGGAAGAACATTATAATATAGAATATATATATATATGTGTGTGTGTGTGTGTGTGTGTGTGTTTATGTGTGTATCTGTGTGTAATGCTCTAGCGGCCGCAATTTTTTATATCAGAACAAAACTTGGCGTGTAGCAATTATTAAAGAAGTAAAGTCGGGTTCGTTAACCTTAAAAATCGGACCATTGATAGTAGTTCAGCTGAAGCAAAAAAATAAAAAATCGTTCTAACAGCCACAATTTTCTATTTTTTGTAATTAAACTTGGTATATGCTACTGGAATTAAACTAGAAAGATATTTTTAAAAATTCAGCGAAATTCGACTATTAGGAATACGAGCTTACGTGTTAACCCAAATATAGAAATCGCTCTACCGGCCGCCATGTTTGTTTTCTCACAGTAAAACTGTTTACATGCGATTTAATTAAGAAAATAAATATATCTTCCTTAAATCAGAAAAATGGGACGATAAATTGAGTTGACTGAAAAAAAATTACTTTGTTTATGCAGCTCTGCTGACGGACTTGTTTTGCAAAGTAAACAAATAAGATACTTACTTGAGACAGTAACAAAACTAGATGCAAGTAACTGATCTCTTGAACAACACACAAGGAAATGGTTATCAGCAACGTCACCAAAGTTTTCAGAGATATGACAAACCAGATTTCTTATCAGAAGTATCAGTAGGTAAAACGTGATTGTATTACTCTTCCAATTAAATTATTAATTTAAGAAGACACTTAAAGTTATTCAGAAAATCATTTGAAATCAACCGATTTTGCTCCAATTTGAAGGAACATTTTTTTATGCTGTCAAAGAAAATGAAGTTAAAATTTCAAATGATATGTGGAACTATACATAAAACATTAAAGAACAAAACAAGAAGAGATAATAGATTGAAGTTTTATAAAACATTGGCAGTTCCTGTATTACTTTATGGGAGTGAAACTTGGGTAAAAACGCTGGAGGGAAAATTTTCTATAGGATCGTAACATGCCTTGGCCTAATACTTGGAAGGAAGAAGAAGAGGAAGAAACTTGAGTAATGACCAAAACATTACAAAGTAGAATACAAACCGCAGAAATAAACTTCCTTAGAAGAACAAAAGGCTGCACAAGATTGGACCGGATAAAAAATGAAGATATAAGAACAGAGTTAAATATATATCCATTGAATAAGAAAATCAGAGAATATAGAGAGAAATGGTTTACACATGTGGAAAGAATGAATGTAACAAGATTACCAAGAGCAGCATTCAACTACAAGCCAAGGAATGTAGGAAGACCGGTGAAAAGATGGACAGAACAACTCTGAGGCGGAACAGGCAATTTGCCTAGCCTGTGAAGTGAAGAAGAAGAAGAAGAAAACGAAAGACCGACGGAGAATAAAAAAGAAAAGGGAATTAGGAATCTTATATTAAGAGCAGTCCACCGCTGTGGTCTCGAAGTAGCGTGCTGCCTTGTCACGCAGCGGGCCCGGGTTCGATCCCCGGTCGGGGCAGTTTTTCTGGGAGAGGTTTTTCTCGGGGGTTTTCCTCACCTGTAAGACAAATGTCAGGAAAACTGTAAGACTCAAACGGTCCCCGAAATCATATGGGCATCATCATCTTCCTTATCATTATCATATCATTATCATCATCATCCTTCACCGGTGTGGAAAGCAACGGGAAGCTACCACACCTACAATTCCCTAGTAAAGCTGCAAAGAATTAGCATGAAAATGCTATGATTGCAGTAAAAGACCTGCCCTCGGGCAGAATTACTAGGGATGGATATTAAGAGCCTCGCAATATAAACCCAAAGGACATCGTCGACCAGGAAGACCTCTTAAAAGACTGCTAGATGGGGCCGAAACAGGTCTACAAAGGTTTAATTCGTGACGAATGATGATGATGATGATGATATTAAGAGCCAGATATGGTAGCAATCATCATCATCATCATCATCGTCATCATCACTACTATCCTGGGTGGTTCAAGACTTCTTTCGAATTTTACTCCAGGCTTCTCTATCTCTGGCAACTCTGCACCAAATTATTATTATTTTTTTAAGATTTGACATCCTGTAGTACTCCATACATCCATCTCAAATTGGGTCTTCCAGTTCTCGGTCTTCTTTCTTGGCTTACCATATATAATTCTTCTAACTACTTAATTTTTTATCATCCTCTGCGTATGTCCTGCCCATTTTATTCTATTTACTTTAATATCCAAACAAAAACAGTAAATTTCAGAAAATATAGTAGTTGACCCCTTTTAGAAATCACTCATTCAATTATAAGTAGATATTTATACAAATTAAGCTATAATTATGATGAATAAAGTCAATATTAGTAGAGAAGCAAAACATCTGAAACCGTCAATTGAATAGTTGCCCCGAAAAGAAATCTAACCCACAAAATACAAATTGTTGGGGAAACGAAAAAAAAAAAAAAAAAACCGACTATAGTGGTGTTCACGTCTAGAAAATAGTATTGCTCTTTTGGGAACAGTGTTACAACTTGACGCCGCAGACTGAATGACAGAAATGGAAATATAATTATCTCCAAGTTTCGTTGAAAGAGTTCAATGGAATCTCCGGAAAAAGTCGGTTAAATGTCTCAGATGAATTCCACAGAATCGCAGTGCGCATGCGCGAGTTGCGGTAGATGGCTCTGCAGTCGGTGTTACGAACATTAGGAATAAATTTCCAAATGAAAAAAAATGGACGTTAACTAACTTGCCATTTTCTAACTAAAGAAAACAATTTACATGCATATTATTTATTCCCAAATGCTTAAAAAAATGGACGTAAACCAACTTCCTATTTCCTAACGTAACAAAGCAATTTACATGTGTACTATTTAATGAACTATACACTAATTTTACGTACACTAACACTAAATATGGTTTCGAATTATTTTCAAATGGTGGTAACGTTGGAACAACATGGGAAAGTAATGTATCCACGATCATGTTTTACGTAAATATATAAATATAAAAACGGGACCACGTTGGTAATATATGCGGACGACATGGCCATTGGGGCAGAAAACAAAGAAGAATTGCAAAAAGGCATAGATGGGATACAACGATGGGCTATGGAAAATGAGTTCAAGATAAACAGCAACAAGACCGTACAAATGGTTTTCAAGAAAGGAGGAAGAACAGCGGCAAGTGATAATCTAAAACTAGGAGAAGAACCGATAAGAATGGTCAACAAATTCAGATATTTAGGCATAACATTGCAGCGCACATGTGCAGGAGAGAGCAGCAGCAGCTATAAGAGCTATGTGCAGTATCAAATACATCACATCGTTAAAATTAGTCACAGCCATGAAATTATTCGCATCAGTGATCACCCCGATCGTCACCTACGGGATAGAACTGATATGAGAGAAACTATCGACCAGCGATTTGGAGAGGTTAGAAAAAGTAAAACCAAGATTCATCAAAAAGGCATTAGGTGCAAGCAAATACACACCAAATAGAATGGCCTATATGCTAGCCAGAGAAACCTTCTTCCTAGAGGACCTGAGGCAAAGGATACTACTGCCAGCAACGGAGCCATATAAGAAAGTCATCGAAAAAAAGAAACTGAGAGAAAAAGAGATCGACGAAGATTTCTACGCCTCAGATGCCATGGTAAACAGAGAGTGGACTGGAAGTAACCAACCACAAAGGCACAGAATCATAGGCATAGCAACACACAGATATCACAAAATGTGCAAAAATACAAAATTCCACCAACCGAGTGATGCGATCAAAAGTGTGAGCGATACCATTACAAACAATGCAGAATATGGACAGGATCACTGAACCAACTCATAAAAGACAAATCATAAACTTATAACTTAATGCTCTTTCGAGTACATCTTACCAATTTAAAATATTGTAAAGAAAGCTTGAAGATCATTGGAAAATGTTTAAAACAGTACAAAACGTTATATTAAATTAATGTTGGGAAGTAAACATTATGAGGTATAATCATTAAAATTCATCGGAGAACATATTGATTAAACAACTCACCTCATAGGATTCATGCTTCCATGATATCGCGATTTCAAAATTTTAAAGTACAAAACGTGTTTACAAGTGTTTAGTGCATCAGTGGTATAAGATTGTAACTGTAGAATTTTGAGAGACATAAAACCTATCACATCCGAATCTCCATTAGCCGCTGTTCCGGTAATTGACTTCACACCTAACTAACTAACTAACTAACTAACTAACTAACTCACTCAATGCCTCTATCGAACCCGTAGGTTCATGGCCGCGCGGACGTATGCTCTCCATGCAACCCTATCTTGAACTAATGTTTTCCAATCATTCCTTGTATAATCTATTTCCCTCAAATCATGGGTAATGTTATTCTCATTCTTGGTCTACCAACTGGGCGTTACCTCTAGTTTTCCTACAAGAATCTTCCATGCACCTCTGTCATTCCCCATTCGTGCCAGGTGTCCTGCCCATCACAGTGCACGAGACTTAACTGTTCATATTATATCTGGTTTTCTATTCATACCATGGGTAGCTCACTATTGTGCAGTTTTCTTCATTCACCTGTCTTCATCTCTTTCATCATCATCATCTGCATTCATTGATTAGGTATGTTGACCCGTTCCGACTTCAGCCCATCTCTTTCTAGGTCTGCCCACATCTCGGGTGCCTTTTGGTTTGTATTTTGTTTTAGGGTAACAGAGTAGAACCCTTGATAGAGGTACACTCCAGGGAGTAGGCGCCCCTGCCCTTTTGTGAGCTCAAGGTCCCACTCGCCCAGTGGATAGTAGGCCTACCTGGGTAGGGTCCCGTCCACAGGGTTACGTGGGGAGAAGAGAAGTCCCCAAAGCCGGAGACGAACACTCCGAAATTGCAGTTCCCTGCCCTCCAGGAAGAGGGGTTTGGCTAGAGGCTGGTAACCTCTACTAGTAAAAAAATAACTTACTCATAAACTTCATCTCTCTTTGGTCCAAAATTTTTCCTAAAATTTTTATTCTCAAATACTCTTAATCTTCTTTCCTCCCTTAAAGTAAGAGTCCATGTTTCACATCCAGTACTATAACTGGTAAAATAACAGTTTTATATATTTTCAGTTTAACGCTTTTTGAAAGGAGTTGGGACGTCAAGAGTCTCTGTAATGCATAATAGTACGCATTTCCAGAATTAAGCTCTACTTATTGGTCTATTTCTTGAGTGAGCCACCTATGTTTAATTCACCCCTAACTTTATTAAATATCTATCCATAATAATTCTGCGCGAAGGCAGGTCCTTCACTGCAATCATAGCATTTTCATGCTAGAGAATTATAGGTGTGGTAGCTTCCCGTTGCTTTCCACACCGGTGAAAGATGATGATGGCCATATGATTTCGGGGACCGTTTGGGCCTTAAAGTTTTCCTGACATTTGTTTTACAGGTGAGGAAAAACCCCGATAAAAACCTCACCCAGAAAATCTGCCCCGACCGGGGATCGAACCCGGGCCCACTGCGTGACAAGGCAGCACGCTACCTCGAGACCACAGCGGTGGACTTCTTAAATATGTGAGTGATAATTATACGTTCCGTAATTGTATTTTTTTTCTATAAATCGGGCAACTTCCTTCTTGAAAAAGTTATGATTGTAACTATTCAATTAAATTATTCACTTAAAATCAATTAACCAATAAATCAATCTCACATAAATGGACACCTTTACTGGAAAGAATTGCTCCATAAGAACAATACTATTTCTAGACGTGTAAAACCCTATAGGCCTTAGACATGAATGGAATATGTTTCCTGTATGCCTACGATATGAAAGACGAGACCGACCGATCTTGTACGTAGTTATATTAAATTCCGACAGGTAACAGCACAAAATGAGTTTCCTTTTAACCTCGCTTTCAAGACTGTTCGCTAGATGGCATTTGACTATAACTCACTGGCACTATCGAACCTGTAGATTCACAGCCGAACATAAGCTCTCTATACTTCCCTATCCTGAGCTAATGTTTTCTAATAATTGATTTATATACAGAATTTTAATGTTTACACATCTTTCTGTGCCTAAAGTTTTATTTTTCTTCTCCACTCGTCTTTTCTGTCCGGAACTCACTGGCACTTACGAACCTGTAGATTCACAGCCGAACATAAGCTCTCTATACATCCCTATCCTGAGCTAATGTTTTCTAATAATTTATTTATATACAGAATTTTAATATTTACACATCTTTCTGTGCCTAAAGTTTTATTTTTCTTCTCCACTGTCTTTTCTGTCCGGAACTCACTGGCACTTACAAACCTGTAGATTCACAGCCGAACATAAGCTCTCTATACATCCCTATCCTGAGCTAATGTTTTCTAATAATTTATTTATATACAGAATTTTAATATTTACACATCTTTCTGTGCCTAAAGTTTTATTTTTCTTCTCCACTCGTCTTTTCTGTCCGGAACTCACTGGCACTTTCGAACCTGTAGATTCACAGCCGAACATAAGCTCTCTATACATCCCTATCCTGAGCTAATGTTTTCTAATCATTTATTTATATACAGAATTTTAATGTTTACACATCTTTCTGTGCCTAAAGTTTTATTTTTCTTCTCCACTCGTCTTTTCCGTCCCGCTTTAAATCTTTAGTCTTTTTAGCATTGTTACGTTTTTTGTGACGAACAGGAACTTTCTCTGATGCATCAACCCCCAACCTGGAGGACCAGGTAATTTTTGGTCAAGGTTTTCTTCCTCTAGCCTTTATCAAACCAATGACGAACTGCAAGGCAGCAGTATCTGTACCGTAGATAAGGGGCCCTCATAGGGTACTATCAGCCGGGCGTACTGAACCCTGGTTTTTTAACAAGGTTGTTACTCCTCCCCCTCACCCTTTTCTAACCTGGCTTGGGACAGGCTTTGGCATTCCCTGTATAATCTACATTCCTCAAATCATGGTTAATGTTATTTTCCCACCGCATTATTGGCCTACTGCTAGAAGTTTTCCCTCTGGTTTTCCTACAAGGCATTTCTATGCCTCTTTCATTCACCCATTCGTGCCATATGTCCTGCCTATCGCAGTCTATAGACTTATTAAACTAAATGGATGGCTAATGGCCATGAAAACCTATGTCGATGACCTTTAATGTTTTATGTATCGCTGAACCGTGATCCAGCGGTTTAAGGGCTACGGAACTTGCGCTGGATCGAGTTCCCATGAGGGAAGAATTTCGGCCAATAAGAGACCGGTGACCACCCAGCATCGTGACGAATATTCATACATACATACATAGTGTTCTGTCCAAGAGCAGGTCTTTCGCTACAAACTCAGCATTCTCCACTCTTTCCATAACTCAGTTTTCCTTTTTGTATCTGCATACAAACCATTTATTTTAATATTGTCTATCATCTGATGTCTTTTTCTGCCTCTAACTTTCTTTCCGTTGACCATTCCTTCTAGGGCATCCGTCAGCAGGCAATTTCTTCTTAGCCAGTGGTCAATCCAATTTCTTTTCCTCTTCTTTATGAGTTCCAGCATTGTTCTTCCTTCACCCACTCTGTCTAGCACATCTTTATTTTTCATTTTGTCTGTCTATTTTATACACTCTATCCTTCTCCATATCCACATCTCAAAAGCTTCCAGTCGCTATAAAATAAGTAGCAGAACGTGCTAAAAACTAGTAACGACTGGGTGACCCAACATGCTGACCACATGTCATTCCTATGCTGGCTAGATGATCGTCTACCTCTATGATTAACACATGTAAGGTGCGAGGCCAGTAGTCATCTGGTAGGCGCAAAGGATGTGTGGCTTCCGAAACGGACCGCAAGGAAAACTCAATGTGTTTAGCTATATAAGACCTAAACCTTGGATGGGTGTACGGCTTCCGAAATGAACCAGTGATAACTCAATGTGTTTCATTATATAAGATCTAAACTAGTATATATATATATATATAGTTTTTTATTTAGGATTGTTTCTGTTATTTACACAGGTATATTTAATCAATATATACAATTTTTGTCTTTCACACTTTCCGGTCTTGCGTGTCTGCTTCTGCCATATTTCTCTTCTTCATGTTGTCTTGAATTCCATTTATCCACGTTGGCTTTGGTCAACCACGTTTCCAGATGGTATCCAGTTCAATACTTCCTTGTTTGTTTATATGGGTTTCATATCCAAGGCTATATATTTTGGTTTTTTAGCATTATGTTTTTTTTTTTTGCAATGTATGAGGAGCTGCTCCATAGCATCAACCCCCAACCAGGAGGACCAGAGACTTTTTCTGGAGTCCATCAAAGATCAGTTGCTTTCACTGCATATATATATGGAAGCCAAAAAAATCCTCTTAAAATGTTTCACCATCCCCAATCAATTTAATTTTCACATCTACCTATCTTCTCTATGTCCGGACATTACACAAAAAATTATTTATCACAACCCAACATATTTATTATAAAACTCACAAAACAACTAATTTGTAATCTATCCGAAGAGGGTAAATGTAAGACCCGAGAGCGGGGAGATCAGGGCATGCCCTGAATCTCATCAGACACTTAGGATATTTTACAAGAGATTGAAGATGCTATGGACATATAATGAGAAGAAGGGACACACAAACAACAAAGAAGTATTGAAATGGATACCTACTGGAAATGGGAAACGCGGTAGACCAAAGCCAACGTGGATAAAGGGGATTTAAGACAACATGAAGAAGAGAAATATGACAGAAGCAGACACTTAAGATCGGAAAGTGTGGAAGAAAAGCATTTTATATTTTGGTAGAGGGTACCTGTGTAAATAACAAAAACAATCCTGAAATATATATAGATTAGATTACATTTATTTAGCCTGGTGGAGTTAAGGCCATTTGGCCTTCTCTTTCACTCACCAGGACGAACATATATTACATCAGAATATAACATTCTCAATTAACTCCAATATTAAATACTAAATAAAAATTTGATCAAAAATATATCTATTATATTACGATCTATAATGCAACCAGTTAATGTTAGTTAAAATTAAGACTAAAACTAATAATAAAATGTATACAATCAAGACATATTAAATTGTCCCTGTCTAATGTATATATAAAACAAAGAAAAATAATGAGATATAGAAAACTAATTTTACGATTATACAATATTTAAAACAGAACAAAAGAAAATATTTGTTAATCTTAATATTATTTTCATAAATAATTAAATTTATTAATTGTTAAAAGAATACTATCAGTGAGGTGTATAAGTTAGTTTGTTATCAAATCATTCTTTAGTTTGTTTTTGAAAGATGTTATATTTTGACAGTCTCTGACATAGGGAGCAAGAGAATTCCATGTTTTGGTAATAATAATAATAATAATAATAATAATAATAATAATAATAATAATAATAATAATAATAATAATAATAATGATTTATTTTAGCTGGCAGAGTTAAGGCCATAAGACCTTCTCTTCCACTCAACCAGCGAATAGTAAAATTATACAAAAATTACGTACATATTACAATTTTAAGATATTATTAAAATACAGACTAAACAAAATACAATGATGATGTGATCTAATACTAGCTAATACTAACAAAAACATAGAATATAATAAAATTAAAATTATATAAAATAAAGTAAGTAGCTTCCTAGATGATTATTAATGGAATGCTCTATATAGTTGTTATGCAGTTAATGTTTTCATTGTGTCGAACTTAAGATATCAGTTAATTTGGATTTAAATAATGATAGCGATTGACAGTCCCTGACATGACTGGGAAGTGAGTTCCATGCTCTAGTCATAGATATCGTGTAAGATTCAGAGTATAGACATGTCCTGTGTTGTGGTATCAAAAGTAGAGTCTTGTAAGTGGGACCGTGAAAAGATAATGAATAATATACAGTGTGATGAGGGATATAGTAATCAGCAAAAGAGGGCCATAAATTTGATCATAAATTGGACTTGCTGAAGAATTCGCGTAGTTTACACAGTTCTTTGCGTGACGGACTTATATGAGGAAATATTCGGCCGGAACCTTGGGTGATATTATGTTAACATGTGTGTTGTGATTGCGATGTCCCCACATGAAACATTCTGCACGGAACATTGAGGCAGGTGACATCGAGCCGATAGCACGTCCTGGTCAACACAACAGGTAGGACCTACTGTCGATAATACAGCTCTCTGCAATTCTCAACTCGAGCAAAAAAATGTAATAAATTAATTTACAAAAAACTCGCATCAATATAAATTTAATTTTTACTGAATTGGTTTGTTCTTAAACATCGTATTGAAGAGGTTATCAGTCAAAAATTTTAGAATTAATCATCCTAACATTTTTTCTCAAATATTTTCTTACATATTAACCTTTCAAATGTCAGGGAAACTTTTAAGGCCCAAACGTCCCAGAAATCATATGGCCATCATCATCATCCTTATCCTTCACCGGTGTAGAAAGCAACGGGAAGCTACCACACTACAATTCCCTAGTAAAGGTGCAAAGCATAGCATGAAAATGCTATGATTGCAGTGAAAGACCTGCCCTCTGGCAGAATTATTATGGATGGATGGATGGATGGATGGATGAATATTAACCTTTAAATTAATAGAACCAAGGGTTGAAGCACTTATTTCTCTTGCCAATTATTTAAATATGTCGGACCGCAGTGAAAACGAAATAATTTAAAACTGTAAATATAATAATAAGAAAAAATAAGAAATGCGCAGAACGTGCAAAGAAGATTGTTTTATAATATAATAATAATAATAATAATAATAATAATAATAATAATAATAATAATAATAATAATAATGTTTTATTTATTCTGGCAGAGTTAAGGCCGTAAGGCATTCTCTACCACTCAAGCAGCACAAATACAAATAAATATTTGACAAATATAGATATACTCTATACTAATTATAAATAATTAAAGATACATTAAATGTAGCAATGTAAATTTCATGTACAAACAACATTTTATACGATAATAACAATAATAATACTTACGATAATAATAATAAAATAATAATAATAATAATAATAATAATAATAATAATAATAATAATAATAATAATAATAATAATAATAATAATAATAATGTTTTATTTTTTCTGGCAGAGTTAAGGCCGTAAGGCCTTCTCTACCACTCAACCAGCACAAATACAAATAAATATTTGACAAATATAGATATACTCTATACTAATTATAAATAATTAAAGATACATTAAATGTAGCAATGTAAATTTCATGTACAAACAACATTTTATACGATAATAACAATAATAATACTTACGATAATAATAATAATAATAATAATAATAATAATAAAATAATAATAATATAATAATGATGATGATAATAGTATTATTGTGTATTGTGTAATTTCTACTCGTCTGGTTTTTGTTTTATTAAAACATGCAATTAAATAAAGCATTGTATCGTTCGCCCCTGTGATATCGGGTAGCATCGCTGCCTCGTACGCAAGGGCCCGGATTCGATCCTCGGAAGGGACACGTTTAGTGGGTGATGGATTTTTTTCAGGGGGGGGGGATTTTTCTTAATCTGTAAGAAAATGCCAGGAATCTTTAAGGCCCTAAAACGGTCCCCGAATATCACCTGACCATCACAATCATCACCATATTCGCCATATTTAGTGTCTTTATGTGAAACCAGATATAATAAAAGTTAAGTCTCGTAGACTACGATGGGCAGGAATTGTGGCGCGAATGGGGAATGAGAGATACTAAAGGACAACACGCACACACTATTGAGCAACACTAAGAAATTAGGACTGGAAGTAAATATCAATAAAACTAAATATATGGTCACACGTAGAAATACATTATATAATGGAAATGGACAGCTAATGACAAATGAGGGAAATTTTGAGGAGGTGGCTGAATTCAAATACCTAGGAACAGTAATCACAAATAGGAATGAGATGCACAAAGAAATTAAACATAGGCTCAATTCTGGAAATGCGTGCTATTATGAATTGCAGAGACTTTTGATGTCCCAACTCCTTTCAAAAAACGTTAAACTGAAAATATATCAAACTATTATTCTACCAGTTATAATATATGGGTGCGAAACATGGACTCTTACTTTAAGGGAGGAAATGAGATTATAAGTATTTGAGAATAAAGTACTTAGGACAATTTTTGGACTAAAGAGAGATGAACCGACAGGTGAATGGAGAAGACTGAATAACAATGAACTACATGGTCTTTATAGGAAGCCAGATATAATAAGAACAGTTAAGTCTCGTAGACTGCGATGGGCAGGACATGTGGCACGAATGGGGAACGAAAGAGGTGCATGGAAACTTCTCGTAGGAAAACCAGAGAGAAAACGCCCAGTTGGTAGACCAAGAATGAGGTGGGAGAATAACATTAACTATGATTTGAGGGAAGTAGATTATACAGGGGATGATTGGAAAACATTAACTCAGATTAGGGATGTATGGAGAGCTTATGTCCGTGCGGCCATGAACCTCCGGGTTCGATAGTGCCAGTGAGTTAGTTGGTCTTAAGCTCTGACCATGACATTGGTTTTATTCATTCACATTTTAAAATTGAGTAGTAAATAAACTAGCAAATAACAAGTTACGTTTTAAATCTAATAAAAACCATTGCATGTGCTTCCCAAGGAAAAATTATCATATAACATTCATAAGGAAAACTAAGTACATGGTCGCACGTACATTATATAATGGAAATGGACAGCTAATGATAAATAAAGGAAATTTTAAATAAATTACTGAATTCAAACATCTAACTCACTGCATTATCGAACCCGTGGATACATAACCGCGCGGACTTAAGCCCCTCATACATCCCTATCCTAAGCTGTTTTCTAGTCATTCCCTGTATAATCTACTTCCCTCAAATCATGATTAATGTTATTCTCTCACCTCATTCTTGCCCTACCTATTGGGCGTTTTCCTTCTGGATTTCCTACAAGAAGTTTCCATGCCCCTTTTTCATTCCCTATTTGTGGCACATATCCTGCCTATCAATATATGAGAATCAACTGTTATTATACCTGATTTTTCATAAAGATCATTTAGGTCATTCTTATGTAGTCTTCTCCATTCACCTGTCTGTTCATCTCTCTTTGGTCCAAACATTTTCCCAATAACTTTATTTTCAAATACTTGTAATCTCATTTCCTCCCTTAAAGTAGGAGTCCTTGTTTCGCACCCATATAATATAACTGTTAGAATAATAGTTTTATATATTTTCAGTTTAACGTTTTTTCAAAGGAGTTGGGATGTCAAGAGTCCCTGTAATGTATAATAGCACGCATTTCCACCAATTAAGACTATGTTTAATTTCTTTTTGCACCCCATTCTTGTTTGTAATTACATTGAGCAACAAAAAATAAACTTTTTTTTTTGTCTCAGAAAGAAAAATATGTGATTCTGATAGTATTTTTTTCTCCTGAATTCAAATATAATATCGGGTTTTCTCCATCACGCAAGGTTTCCGAAAGATTCCATTCTTTTAGCCGGGGATACAAGCATTTCAGACTGGTTTTTGGATAACTTTAAATCTCGTATGAGATCGTTAAGGTGTTCTTGAGTCAATAAATGAGGCTCAGATGAACAGCTTTGTTCAAAAGTTGTATCACCAAAATCTGTTTCTTCTTCTTCCTTACTTCCATCAGAATCTGAGCTCCCTTCATCTAATGTCACATGTTCTGGAGGCTTTGGTGTGGGCAATTCTTCGCAGTGTGGAACTGGTCTCATTGCAGATTGCAAGTCAGGGTACACCACAGTATGTTTTGATTTTGACGTAATCCTTTTGATCTTTGTTAACCCTTAAATTGTCAGTACAATATTTTCTCGTGCCAGTTATTTAAATATTCCGGACCGCACGGAAAATCAATTCATGTTAAACTGTGTTATTATTATACATTATTGCGTAATTTGACATAAATTTAAGTAATTTTTACTCGTTTGTTTTTCTATGGATCTAAAAACAATATTAAATACATTAAGTCAATGTATCCAATAAGATACATTTTTAATTTAAGGGTTAAGCAGAAAATAATTATTTAAATCCATTAATTGAAATTGAATAAGATATAACTGAGTTTGATGGAGAAATTCCGAATACATATTTGAAAACACGATAAAAACTGCATCAAGTACAACTATTGGTACTCATGAGACAAAAATCATGCTGACCAGTGTTATTCTTCCTAGCTATTTTAATTCAGCCAGTTCTTCAAGATTTCTCTCATTAATCAGTAACTGTCCATTTCCATTATATAACGTAATTATGTGTGAACATATATTTAGTTTTATTGATGTTCACTTCCAGTCCCAATTTCTTAGTGTTACTCAATATAATATGCATGTTGGCCATCAGTATTTGAACTTCTTCTTCGTCACGGTTTAGGCCTATTTACTAGCCTGTTCCGGCTCCAAATTGCTGCTCTTTCCATCTTTTCTTTGGTCTTCCCAAACTTCTTCTTCCTCGTGGTGAATAGCTGTAAGTATTTGAACAATACTTATAAATAAGAATTAGGTGCAGAAAGAAATTAAGCATGTATTATGCAGTGGCGAGGGGTTTCCATAGCGAGGGGAGGGAGAAAAAAAACTTTACCAACAAATTACGCGACTCTAAAAAAAATAAATGTTTGAAATAATTCAGTTATAGTTTTGCCGACATGTTTCAACAGCGTAAGGCTTGTTATGTGAAGAAATGAGAGTTTCTGTATTTTTTTGGGCTTTAGGAAAATTATTCAAATCCTCAAAACTTGTCTTGTTCCAAATGTTCTTTTCAGGCAAGAATAAAAGACACGACCGGGATACATTTTTTAAAGACTATTTAATTCATGCCCCAAATGGTAGTCGATGGCCGATCACATTTCTATGAATTTTGTTTTACAACCAATGACAGTCGTGTTTTACCTCGCACTTTATCGATTTCTCTTTATCAGCTTCTGCTTTTGTGGTTACAAAGCTCCTCCTTTTTACACGCTTTATATTAGCTTGACCTGTATCTATCTATCTATCTATCTATCTATCTATCTATCTATCTATCTATCATCTATCTATCTATCTATCTATCTATCTATCTATCTATCTATCTATCTATCTATCTATCTATCTATCTATCTATCTATCTATCTATCTATCTATCTATCTATCTATCTATCTATCTATCTATCTATCTATCTATCTATCTATCTATCTATCTATCTATCTATCTATCTATCTATCTATCTATCTATCTATCTATCTATCTATCTATCTATCTATCTATCTATCTATCTATCTATCTATCTATCTATCTATCTATCTATCTATCTATCTATCTATCTATCTATCTATCTATCTATCTATCTATCTATCTATCTATCTATCTATCTATCTATCTATCTATCTATCTATCTATCTATCTATCTATCTATCTATCTATCTATCTATCTATCTATCTATCTATCTATCTATCTATCTATCTATCTATCTATCTATCTATCTATCTATCTATCTATCTATCTATCTATCTATCTATCTATCTATCTATCTATCTATCTATCTATCTATCTATCTATCTATCTATCTATCTATCTATCTATCTATCTATCTATCTATCTATCTATCTATCTATCTATCTATCTATCTATCTATCTATCTATCTATCTATCTAGTAACGGAATCTTTCAACGCGATTTTCACCCACTTAGAAACATTGGATCGACTTGAAACTTTGTATACGTGTAGAGGACCCGTGACAATATAATAATTTTATATTTTGTTTCTGAAATCCTGGCCAGAATCATCCGAAAATCAAAAAACGTGTTTTTGTATCAATGTAACGGAATCTTTCAACGCGATTTTCACCCACTTAGAAACATTGGATCGACTTGAAACTTTGTATACGTGTAGAGGACCCGTGACAATACAATAATTTTATATTTTGTTTCTGAAATCCTGGCCAGAATCATCCGAAAATCAAAAAAATTGAAAACTGGTATAATAGGTTGCGGACTTGTCGAGTTTTTAGTCAATCGTTGTAAGAGCTCAGTTGGTAGAGCAGTGAACTCTTAGTGGTATACAATTTCAGTAATCTATATGTCGCTGGTTCAAATCCGGCTGGGAGGGTTTTGTTTTTATAGAAGAGTATTACTTTTAGCTCATACTACAATAGTATCGAATTTAAAGATATTTACATTTTATATCTTATTCTGTAAAATATTAAAACTAAAAACTAAAAAAGAACAAAAATAAATAATAGTTTTAAAAAACTAAAAGAACACGCTTTATTAGAAAACTAGAAAATGAAAAATAATTTTAATTTCCAATACGCTTGGGATAAAATAAAGTGGTCAACAAAAAAACCATATCCAACACATATAAGAATAAATTAGAGTTATTAACTAAAAGAAAATAATTTTACCATCAAAAGCGTGGGGTGATTTTTGTGATTTTTTACATTTTCTTCTTAGAGAGCTTACTTTTACCAATATATGTTTATTATCAAATATATTAATTGATATAGAGCACCCCACGCTTTTGATGGTAAAATTATTTTCTTTTTGTTGATAACTCTAATTTTATTTTATGTGTTGGAGATGATTTTTTTGTTGACCACTTTATTTTATCCCAGGCGTATTGGAAATTAAAATTATTTTTCATTTTTTAGTTTTCTAATAAAGTGTGTTCTTTTAGTTTTTTAAAACTATTATTTATTAATATTCTGAACAGGTCAGAGCATTATTTTTCTCCAACAAATACATTGAATATAGCAAATAATGAAGATATTCCGTGATTTTACTGAGTTGTTTACTAAAGAAATCAATGAATAACCCGTAATGTTGATTATAATATACAGTTTGATGTGTTTCATTATTTCTCCACTATAGCTCGTCTCTACGTTAAAAGACAGTACGGAATTAGATGTAGTATGCACCTCTCTCACTCGCACTACTATGTCCTGCTATTAGCTTCATCCTTTTCTACTCCCGCGATGTTGCCAATTTAAAATAATGCAAAAAGCTTATAGCCATAGCTAATAGAAAATCAACCAACCCTTTGGCGATCCAAACCAGAGAAAAGCTAATCGTACTCAAAAAGACGAGAAAGATTGACCTCCACTGGGTTGAAGGTCACGCAGGTCTTCGAGGGAATGAAAGAGCTGACTATCTGGCTAAAGTAGCCGCTAGCTACAAAAATACTATCGACTATAACTCCATCCCTATAACACGAGGCAAGCAGTTATTAAAAGAATACTATGAAACAATCTGGAATTTAATTTACAACCAAATCAAATGACGCCTTCCATATCAAAATGTTCATCCCCAACATACCCTATAGACTGTCCCTATCCCTATGGCCTAACTATATAACCACACAATTTCTCACCAACCATGGACTATTTAAATCCTACCTACACAAAATGAACAAAACTGCTTCACCTTATTGCAACTGCCCAGAAAAATCACTGCAGACGGCCCACCATCTGATGACTGAATGCAACAAGTTCTCCAGAGATCGACCAGCTATACTACAAATTGCTACTCCGCCAAATATTCTGAAGTTCCACTTTAACACTGTCAACGTTGCAGAATTTCTTACGAGGATCTTCCGTCAACTACAAGAACAACTAGAACAATAATTGAACAATTGTAAAACTGTAAATATCCCGTGATATACCATTGGTGAAACACGGGTTGTAACATAGGCCTATATGTAAATAAAAAAAAAGTGATAGAGTATAGAGAATTCCCCGCTCTTTCTGAATGTATACATTTTAAAGTCTTAAGTAATTAATATAATTAATAGTTTTGACGAATACATTATTTTGGCGCGAATCTATACTTTTGCAGATAAAAACTTGTCACACGTCTGGTAGAAAACTAGTGGCAATGATATAGCCTATTCATTTTTTTTTGTGGGTTGCCTGATGTTTATGGATTACACTGTCTTTTCCTGGACAATAACTTTTACATAAGAAGGGAGCTATTTATCTTTTATGAAATACTTGTTAAAAATTATCGGATGGTAACACAAACAAGTTATGCCACCGAGGAACGTGTTTGTTATTGACTGTATGTTGGTGACAAGGCGAGAATATGTGTTTATAAATGTCTCAAATTGTTTTTAAAACAAACCAGACCTCGGTATCATTGCGCATTTATACTTTATCGCAGTTTGAAGTTTGTTTACTTAGATGTCCCTTTTCATTTCCGATCGCGTTTGACTCTGCACTCCCTCAGGCTCAGAGCTCAGTGTTGTGATAATTGTTGAATGAAGTTCAACTGTGAGTGGCTCTCAGTTGTCTTTGGTTTATGTGTTTTTCATAAAATTGTTTTTAATTTGATTTTTATTATTATTAGAGCTAGGAATTTTAGGTGCAACATTTTGGTGAAAAAGGTGCTTTAATTTAGCAAAAAATGGAAGAAAGGAAAGACTCCCTATCCCTCGGATGCCCAAATAGCGTCGGGGTCGAAAAAACAAGAGTTAACCAAGAGAGGTTA
The DNA here is from genome assembly GCA_030220185.1 of Diploptera punctata. Taxonomy (NCBI): domain Eukaryota; kingdom Metazoa; phylum Arthropoda; class Insecta; order Blattodea; family Blaberidae; genus Diploptera; species Diploptera punctata. The sequence continues at coordinate 1,208,783 of JASPKZ010001620.1, forward strand.
GATAGTAAAGTTAAAAGAGTGCAAAACACAAGTAAGTGGAAGAAATGTTTTGCTCAGGTTGGGCACCTTGTGGTCGCCATCCACATATCCCCTAGATGAGGATCCCTGAGGGTCAAAACCAATTACAACAAGTAACTAACGACACAAAATTCACGCACGTTGTCTTATATTAAAGAGTCTAAGTACTTACTCTACTTATATGTTGCGTAACACGAATGCATTGATGTTTTTCGTCAATTGTTATTGAAATATCACAAAGAATGCACCTGATAACAGATCCGTCACTCTGAATTCCATCTGCACTAAACCTTTTAACAATATCACGTAGTTTATAGGAGTTCACTTTTGGTTTCGGCATACTGTATACTGGTAACTCAGGAAAATAGCAGACCGCTCTAGTCAAATATTATTTTGAACTGAAACATTTATTCACGCACTCAACAACCTCCCTTGCTTGAACAATAGCTTTCCCATAACTGTGGTGTAATGAGGAGCAAACTAATTTAAAAGGAATAGCCTAACGGGATTGCACTGAAGTGGAAGTAATGTGATGTGGACTGATACCACACATCGTTACCAACCCTTGAAATTGTATTTGAATAAATGTAATATATATATATATATATATTATTTTGGTAATAAAATGTTCCAAAGGAGACAAAAAAGGATTTGAAAATGTGCCAAATGTGCTTCCATTAAAGAAAAGGTGCAAAAAGGTGCTAGCATTGAAAAAAGGTGCAACTAAAACACAGTTAGGGGCATTTATTTAATGTTTTCTTTGCAATACTAGCTAATTTGAACATTATAGTAACAAAAAAAAGTGCAGAACCTAACCTGGTTGAGTGGTAGACAAGGCCTTAAGGCCTTAACTCTGCCAGGTAAAATAAACCTATTATTATTATTATTATTATTAAAATTCCTAGCTCTAGTTATTACTTTCTTTGCATTTATTACACGCTTTATATTAGCTTGACGTGTATCTATCTATCTATCTATCTATCTATCTATCTATCTATCTATCTATCTATCTATCTATCTATCTATCTATCTATCTATCTATCTCTATCTATCTATCTATCTATCTATCTATCTATCTATCTATCTATCTATCTATCTATCTATCTATCTATCTATCTATCTATCTATCTATCTATCTATCTATCTATCTATCTATCTATCTATCTATCTATCTATCTATCTATCTATCTATCTATCTATCTATCTATCTATCTATCTATCTATCTATCTATCTATCTATCTATCTATCTATCTATCTATCTATCTATCTATCTATCTATCTATCTATCTATCTATCTATCTATCTATCTATCTATCTATCTATCTATCTATCTATCTATCTATCTATCTATCTATCTATCTGTCTATCTGTCTATCTGTCTGTCTGTCTGTCTGTCTGTCTGTCTGTCTATGTCTGTCTGTCTGTCTGTCTGTCTGTCTGTCTGTCTGTCTGTCTGTCTGTCTGTCTGTCTGTCTGTCTGTCTGTCTGTCTGTCTGTCTGTCTGTCTGTCTGTCTGTCTGTCTGTCTGTCTGTCTGTCTGTCTGTCTGTCTGTCTGTCTGTCTGTCTGTCTGTCTGTCTGTCTGTCTGTCTGTCTGTCTGTCTGTCTGTCTGTCTGTCTGTCTGTCTGTCTGTCTGTCTGTCTTTCTGTCTGTCTGTCTGTCTGTCTGTCTGTCTGTCTGTCTGTCTGTCTGTCTGTCTGTCTGTCTGTCTGTCTGTCTGTCTGTCCTGTCTGTCTGTCTGTCTGTCTGTCTGTCTGTCTGTCTGTCTGTCTGTCTGTCTGTCTGTCTGTCGTCTGTCTGTCTGTCTGTCTGTCTGTCTGTCTGTCTGTCTGTCTGTCTGTCTGTCTGTCTGTCTGTCTGTCTGTCTGTCTGTCTGTCTGTCTGTCTGTCTGTCTGTCTATGTATGTAACGGAATCTTTCAACGCGATTTTCACCCACTTAAAATCATTGGATCAACTTGAAACTTTGTATACTTGTAGAGGACCCGTGACAATACAATGATTTCATATTTTGTTTCTAAAATCATGGCCAGAATCATCAGAAAATCAAAAAAAAGAATGAAAACTGGTATAATAGGTTGCGGAGTTGTCGACTTTTTAGTCAATCGTTGTAAGAGCGCAGATGGTAGAACGGTGAACTCTAATGGTATATAATTTCAATAATCCATAGGTCGCTGGTTCAAATCCGGCTGGGAGTTTTTTTTTAGAAGAGTATTACTTTTAGCTCATACTACAATAGTAGCCTATCGAATTTAAATATATTAACATTTTTATCTTATTCTGTAAAATATTAAAACTAAAAAATAAAAAATAAAGAATAGTTTTAAAAAACTAAAAAAACTGGCTTTATTAGAAAACCGAACTAAAAAATTGAAAAATAATTTTAATTTCCAACACGCTTGGGATAAATAATTTTACCATCAAAAGCGTGGGGTGCTTTTTATGATTTTTACATTTTCTTCTTAGAGACTTTACTTTTACCAATATCTGTTTATTATCATATATTTTAATTGGTAAACAGCACCCCACGCTTTTGATGGTAAAATTATTTATCCCAAGCGTGTTGGAAATTAAAATTATTTTTCAATTTTTTAGTTTGGTTTTCTAATAAAGCGTGTTTTTATTAGTTTTTTAAAACTATTATTTATTTTTCTTTTGTAGTAGATTTCGAGCTGTTATTCCTTTCTCTGTATTTCATTAATTAGTTTTAATTTCAATTGTCTTTAATTTTATTGTATTGCTAGACATTATTTTAATTATTGTTCAGTTTATTGTTTAGTATGTACTATTTTTGTAATTTGTTGTATTGAAATATATGTTTGTCCTGTTGAGTGGAAGAGGTGGCCACGTGGCCTTAACTCCACCAGGCTAAATATATAAATAAATGAAAGTAAAAAATAAAATTTAAAACAGAAACCCCGGAATTGTGCTGCGTGAGCAGAAATTAATTAATTTAAACCATCAACAGATATTTATAAAAATTCCTTCATTAATTGAATAAAAATAAAACTTGGTTTTATTTGATTTTCATATTTATTAAGATATAATTCAGTGACAGCTGTTTCGGTACACTGTACCTTCTTCAGACATGTTAACAAACTGTGAAATGTGTTCCAACTGATCTAAGCAACAATACAACAATAATTTATTTAATTTTTTTAATTTAACAAAGGGGATTCATTCAAATCAAGTTGAGAATTTAACAGTTTATTACTACTTTTCAATTTATTTATTTCTACAGCCTCCAAAAGTCCAACTTCTTACCCTTATCACAAACATATAACATTTCAAAATTTGGGTCGAAACAATGATTAAGTTGGAATAGGTGGTTAGCATATTTTGAATATTCTAAATTTCTATTATATGCTGTCATGTGTTCCTTTATCCGAGAGATAAAATGTCTACCAGTTTTCACTTATTCAACTAAAAACAAAATCATTTACGTAGGCAAAGCAGCTAACGCCGCGTATTTGCTAGTTTTTTGAAACAAGGCAGACACGTTTAGTTAAGACATTCAAACATAGATAAGATTCACGAATTATACCAGAAATATTTTTAAATAGTCATTGTTTTTAAATGCTTATCTTTATTATACTATATGAATGACAATTTTAAAATTTATGATTGTTTGATAGTTTGCCTGTAGTGATAAAAATTAGTAAAATTACTAACAGAAACAACTCACTAATATTACTTTTTAAGAATTAATAATTTCCTCAGGGGTCCTCATCTAGGGGATATGTGGATGGCGACCACAAGGTGCCCAAGCTGAGCAAAACATTTCTTCCACTTACTTGTGTTTTGCACTCTTTTAACTTTACTATCTAACCTCTCTTGGTTAACTCTTGTTTTTCCGACCCCAACGCTATTAGGGCATCCGAGGGCTAGGGAGTCTTTCCTTTCTTCCATTTCTTCTTTCCTTTATTTTCTTTTCTTCTCCAGAAAAGCCTGACTAGAGGCTGTAAGATGGCAGCCCCATCACTGGTCTTGCCTTCCTTTGGCCAGCAACCAATTGAAGGGACTATTAGGCCTATTATGCTTTCAAGTCTTATACGAGAATTTCCCGGAAGGAAGATCACTGGACCGTCCAATGAAACACTGGAGGGAAAATTTTCTATAGGATCGTAACAGGCCTTGGCCTAATACTTGGAAGGAAGAAGAAGAAGAATTAATAATGCATTTTTGCATTATTTAATAAAAATAGACTTAGGATTTGTTAATATATTTACCTAATGCCTTGTATAAAAAGCGTAGATTAATTCATTGTAGTTTATTACTTTCTTTGTATTTTTTCTTTTCTTTTTACGTACAGTAGATTCGAGCTGTTATTCCTTTTTTTATTCATTGTATCATTAATTTAATTTTAATTGTATTTAGTTTCATTGTATTATTAAACATTATTTTCATTATTATTCAATATGACAGATAATTAATTGTTCAATGTCTATTATTGTAATTTTTTTGTATTTATATGTAACATATGTTTGTCCTGTTTAATATGACTATTATTGTAATTTTTTTGTATTCATATGTAACATATGTTTGTTCTGGTGAGTGGAAGAGAAGGCCACATGGCCTTAACTCCACCAGGGTAAATAAATCTATTCTAAATAAAATAAATAAATCTATAACAAAAATAAACTAAACAATAATAAATCGTGGCCGGAACTGAGTGAAGATTTCCTCAAGAAAAAATGTAATCAAACCATTTTTATAATCAATTGAGTTGGTGTTTACTTGAAGAAAATCCATTTCCATTAATTAAATAAAAATAAAACGTAGTTTTATTTGATTTTCATATTTATTATATAATTTAGTGACAGCTGTTTCGGTACACTGTACATGTCTGAAGAAGGTACAGTGTACCGAAACAGCTGTCACTGAATTATATAATAAATATGAAAATCAAATAAAACTACGTTTTATTTTTATTTAATTAACAAACAATATTTGTTAGGAAGTACACTATGGCATTTTATTTAAACAATCAAATAGAGTTCCTAAAGGTATCCATCCATCATTGTCCAACAGGGAAGAGATCTCTGGGTCGTCCAAGGAAGCGCTGGATATAAAATTCATCAGTGAGATCGTAACAGACCGGACATTTCAATCCAAATTCCTATGAAACTCTTCCCTGATTACGTGGTTGAAATAATAAGTAATGCTAGGAGTGATTCAGCTAATGACAAATGAGGGACATTTTGAGGAAGTGGCTGAATTCAGATACCTAGGAACAATAATCACAAATAGGAATGAGTTGCACAAAGAAATTAAACATAGGCTCAATTCTGGAAATGCGTGCTATTATGCATTGCAGAGACTCTTGATGTTCTTCAGCCATTAGTGACCGTATTTGGGGCCCTATAAAAATTCCTTCTTTCAGTTTAGCATCACTGACTTTGGGTAATTTCCACTTCAAGTACAATAATGCATCAGGAACTTTATCCATAGCTTTGACAAAATTTTTCATTACTCCTAATTTAATATGCAATGGCGGTAAATGTATTTTTTCAGGATTCACTAAAGGGATATATGACACATTTTTCTGGCCAGGGATAAGAGACTCACGTTTAGGCCATGATTTTCTAACGTAGTGAGACTTCTTATCTCTGGTGTCCCATTCGCACAAAAAAACAGCAAAATTTGGTGAACCCAAGTTGCAATCCTGCACAGTCTTGTCTTTTGGTGGTTCAGCATGACTTTACATATGACTTCCTTAAATACAGCTTGAATAAAATCGCTACATATAGGGTAAAGTTTCCTATGACAGGTCAAACAGAATGTTAAAATCAATTTTTGAAATGTAGCTGTCACAAAAAAAAAAAAAAATGTGCCTCATGGAAAAATTCTGACTACATATCTGAATTCAGTATGAAAAAATGCACAAGATTCACTAATCAGATTTCTTGTGAAGAAAATCTTGTCGACCTGTGTTATTTTAGATGGATGCGTAACATGGACTCTTGCTTTAAGCGATGAAAAAAAATATTTGAGAATAAGGTTCTTATGAAAATGTTTGTACCAGAGAGAGATGAACAGACGGGTGAATGGAGAAAAGTACATAACAGTGAACTACATGGTCTTTATTGGAAATCAGATATAGGCCTAGTAAGAGTTCTGCGCTGTAACCGAGTGGTTAAGGCAAGAAGCCTTGGCGCAGAGCTACTGGTCTTACGCTGGTTCGTGTCTCCATGGGAAAATAAATTTTGTCGTGGAATTTCTGCCAGTATGGGACTGGTGACCACCCAGTGTCGTGAGGGTAGCTACAATAAGCAGCCACTCCAGGTTGAGTAGACCAGCTATAACGACTGGAGACCCGATATGCTGACTACATGTCACCCCTACACTGGCTGAATGATCATCTGTCATGGGCACATATGGACGTGAGGCCAGCGGCCGGATGGTAGGCCCTAGAGCCTTGTACGCCTGTCGCGCCACTGATGAGATATAATAAGAACAGTTAAGTCTGGTAGACAGCAATGGGCAGTACAAGTGGCATGAATGTGGAATGAAAGAGGGGCATGGGAACTCCTAGGGGAAAACTAAAAGGAAAACACTGAATATGCAGGTCAAGAATGAGATGGGAGAATAACATTAAACATGATTTGAAGGAGTGAATGGAGAAGACTACATAACAATGAACTACATGGTCTTTATAGGAAGCCAGATATAACAAGAACAGTTAAGTCTCGTAGACTGCGCTGGGCAGGACACGTGGCACGAATGGGGAATGAAAGACGTGCTTGCAAGCTTCTTGTAGGAAAACCAGACGGAAAACGCCCAGTTGGTAGACCAAGAATAAGGTGGGAGAATAATATTAACTCTGATTTGAGGGAAGTAGATTGTACAGAGAATGATTGGAAAACATTAGCTCAGGATAGGGATGTATGGAGAGCTTATGTCTGCACGGGCATGAACCTACCGGTTCGATAGTGCCAGTGAGTAAGTAAGTAAGTCTCGTAGTCTGCGATGAGCAGGACATGTGGCACGAATGGGGAATGAAAGACGTGCATGGAAGCTTCTGTAGCAAAACCAGAAGGAAAACGCCCAGTTGGTAGACCAAGAATGAGGTGGGAGAAAATATTAACTCTGATTTGAGGGAAGGAGATTGTACAGGGAATGATTGGAAAACATTAGCTCAGGATAGGGATGTATGGAGAGCTTATGTCTGCACGGCCAGGAACCTACGGGTTTGGATATTGCCAGTGAGTTAGTTGTTAGTGTGTGTGCGCGTTTTGTTTCCTGTATTCTGTGTTGATGTGGTGTTGCTCCTGGCTATGTGTTGTCTCAAGTGTAGCTGTTAGCATATTAGAATATAACATGTTATTGCAGAGTTGTTAAATGAACTGGTTTTCACTTGTTTGTAATTAGAGGTGTATTAGGCGTCATTTGTTACAGACAGTTAGAAAGAAGCGCCCCCAGGACGTGAAATGGCGAACTACTTTCACAAAAGAGAAAATAATTAAAAATCTATGGGCAATGAGTGTACCTACATTTTTCTTCTGACAAGGAAACTGTTAACTTTAGAATGCCGAAACTACCTTGAAATGTCTTCCAGATAAGCGTTGTAATGTAACATGTTCGTGTCCAAAAAAATATCTGCCGATAAGATGGTTCAAATAAGGAACTCCCTCGATTTCCTATTTATTTATGTTAAAGAGTCCACCGCTGTGGTCTCGAGGTAGCGTGCTGCCTTCTCACGCAGCGGGCCCGGGTTCGATCCCCGGTCGGGGCAGTTTTTCTGGGTGAGGTTTTTATTGGGGTTTTTCCTCACCTGTAAGACAAATGTCAGGAAAACTTTAAGGCCCAAATGGTCCCCGAAATCATATGGCCATCATCATCATCCTTCACCGGTGTGGAAAGCAACGGGAAGCTACCACACCTACAATTCCCTAGTAAAGCTGCAAGCATAGCATGAAAATGCTATGATTGCAGTGAAGGACCTGCCTACGGACAGAATTACTATATATATATATATATATATATATATATATTATATTAAGAAAAAAATTGTAGTCGGCTCCGATTGACTAGTGGTCCCGAGGGTCGCGGTTCAAACCCGGCCGGGGTCGTAGCCGAGCGGTTAAGGTAGGAAGCCTTGGCGCAGAGCTACGGGTAGCCTTGGCGCAGAGCTACGGGACTTGAGCTGGTTCGAGTCTGCATGGGGGAAGAAATTTTCTCATGGTATTTCGGCCAGTATGGGACCGGTGCCCACCCAGCATCGCGAGGCAATTGGGTAGCTACAATAAGTAGCGGCTCCAGGTTGAGGAACCAGCTATAACGGCTGGGGGACTCGACATGCTAACCACATGTCACCCCTACACTGGCTGTTGATCATCTACCTCTGTGATTGACACATGTGGATGTGAAGGGCCAGCAGCCGGCTGGTAAAAGGACAACCGCTGAAAAGTGGAAAGACCCTCAATCGGATCGGAAAAAATCAAAGGAGCAAGTCTTCCGGGATGGACTTTAAGCCGTTGGTCCTGACCCTGAAGATTTTCGGTCTCATAAAATATTCTTCTTCTGCCTTTCATGTGATAGACCTAGTGGTCTGTTACGGTCTCAATCCAACGTTTGAAGGGTCTGCCCAAAGATCTCTTCCCTGGTGGCTAGTAATTTAAGATTTGACGTGGTATTCTAGTTCTGCTCATTCTTCTAAAATGAGATTTCCAGTTGTTTCTGTATTTTTGTACATTTTCCACGATTGATTCCGTTTGTAATTATCTGAAAATCTCAGAATTCATTTAATGGTCTGTTCTTGAGTAACCTGCAGTACGTCTCATAAATTTCATTTCTGCCGCAGTTAGTCTTTGTTCATCTACACTGCGAATTGTCCAGGCCTCACTGCCGTAACATAATATGAGTCTGGCCAGTGTTTTATAAATTCTAGTATGTGTTGCTGTACTGTGTTTGGCTTGAAAATACGATTTATAATTCCTGTTACTCTGTTAAATTTTATAATTTTTTTACTAAAATCTTTTTCCTATTCGTATGTAACTTGGTATCGGAAATAGTTAAATGTGTTGGTTATCCATAAGCCCGAATAAAAAGGTATCCAAGTAAAATTTACCGAATTTTCCCATCTTAATACTACCTTGGTTTCATAGCTGTCACTACAATTTACGAAGTAACGGACCGCGCAGAGAACACATCGCGGATAAATGTATATATAGGACAGGTAGTCGACATAGAACAACACTAGAAAATATTTATAAATATAATCATAATTCTTTTTCAGATAACTACTCTGCTAAAGGTTTCTGGTGGTTTCCTTAGCGTGAAGGCGAATGCCGGAGTGGTCCCCTTGCTCCCACCAGTAAATTTTATTCCCAATTTTCACTGAGCCGGGTAAAGAGGAAGAGAAAGATTTCATTTCGAATTGGCGCTGGTTTTTCGGATTTACTTTATTCCATCATAGAGTGCGAACTTCCCTGGATCGGCTTTGGGCTGCTAATGTGCAAACTTCGCGAGAAAATTTCAACGAAAAATATACAAGTCCACGAAATAGGCGTGGCAACATCACACAGCCTCCTGATTGGCTCAGAGACACGACTGCTTTTTAGGCACTTTAAATAATCAAATTTAATTGAAAATACATCTAATGCATTCTAGTACCACATAATATACCACAGAAAAGAAATAATATAATTATATATCTCGAATCGAGCAAAATAACACTTTTTCAAAAAAGGGCGTGGCATCCCCAGACAGCCACGCGAATGGCTAACACATAATTCGCGACAATAATAATTTTAAATTAACCTAAACTAACAATATCTGGGTATTAGCTTAAAACTATCATCAAGAACACCATGGATATCATTCGGTCACGATATCCTAACAAATTAATGTAAAAAATCACACATTAAAAAATCACCAGCCTCTGATTGGCTGACGGCCACAAGCGCCATATTTAAAAATATTTAAAAATTATCGAAATCATACACTAGTCGGAGCACATCGTCACTACCATGCAGGTTAGAATGTTGGTTATTCGCTTTTAATTATTATCATATCGGTACTTAATCATCTCTCTAATTCACACCGGGGCTAATATCATATCGGTACTTAATCATCTCTCTAATTCACACCGGGGCTAATATCATATCGGTACTTAATCATCTCTCTAATTCACACCGGGGCTAATATCATATCGGTACTTAATCATCTCTCTAATTCACACCGGGGCTAATATCATATCGGTACTTAATCATCTCTCTAATTCACACCGGGGCTAATATCATATCGGTACTTAATCATCTCTCTAATTCACACCGGGGCTAATATCATATCGGTACTTAATCATCTCTCTAATTCACACCGGGGCTAATGCTTAAGCAGGAACCCTGGGTTCTCCTTTCTAGGACATCCTGGAGAACCAAAAGGAATTGCTCACCGCTTGTCATTAATTTGGCTAGCCGCAGGGCCTTTCCACCCAGACTACTTTACTTGGTGGGCAAAATTGCCAGTCGCAAGACAACCCTTGAGGATGCGGGACGCAGTCTCTGGCGAAACGTCGGGGAACTACAAGCCTCAAGACCACGGCCAACAGCCCGGAAATCTTCTACAAGATCATCATAGTAACTCCGGCCGTGAAAGCCTAAGTCAAAACATATAATGTTTAGTTTTATGCTATTACCTTTATTATATCATATAATTTTTAATCTCTCATCCTTTTGGAATCATGTACAGTCAATTTGAAAGCAAAATAACATGCTTATAACTAAATATTAACAATTTTATACAGAAACGCACACACTACTGAGTAACAATAAGAAATTGGGACTGGAAGTAAATATCAATAAAACTAAATATATGGTCACACATAAAAATACATTATATATTGAAATTGGACAGCTAATGACAAATGAGGGAAATTTTGAGGAAGTGGCTGAATTCAAATACCTAGGAACAATAATCACAAATAGGAATGAGATGCACAAAGAAATTAAACATAGGCTCAATTCTGGAAATGCATGCTATTATGCATTGCAGAGACTCTTGATGTCCCAACTCCTTTCAAAAAAGGTTAAACTGAAAATATATAAAACTATTATTCTACCAGTTATATTATATGGGTGCGAAACATGGACTCTTACTTTAAGGGAGGAAAGGAGAATAATGTTCTTAGGAAAATTTTTGGACCAAAGAGAGATGAACAGACAGGTGAATGGAGAAGAGAACATAACAATGAACTACATGGTCTTTATAGGAAGCCAGATATAATGAGAACAGTTAAGTCTCGTATACTGCGATGGGCAGGACATGTGGCACGAATGGGGATGAAAGACGTGCATGGAAGCTCCTTGTAGGAAAGCCGGAAGGAAAACGCCCAGTTGGTAGACCAAGAATGAGGTGGGAGAATAATATTAACTGTGATTTGAGGGAAGTAGATTATACAGGGGATGATTGGAAAAAATTGGCTCAGGATAGGGATATATGGAGAGTTTATGTCCGCGCGGCCATGAACCTACGGGTTCGATAGTGCCAGTGAGTTAGTTAGTTAGAATTAATTAGTTGAGTACAAAAGTGATTTATCTCTATATAGTGGAAAAATGATCTAACATATATTTAGCTAAAAATGCTAAAATAAGAAATAGAAAACACATATTGAACACTGATTCAGTTAGAAATTTTTTTAACTTAATCAGTTTTCAGTATTTATTTTCCATTTAATGTTATTTCGTTACATTCTTTGTGACTTTATTTTTTTCACTCAATTTCTCTAAGATTCTGATTAGAATTCATGGAACTCTGGTGGAACGAAGTTGCACATGTGTAGTAATTTTTTTTCTGCACTGCTATTAATGACTTGGCCAACTGCTTCCACCATTTTGTTACATATAGCTTGAAAGCCAACTTTTAAAATTAATAAAACAGGTCTGGAAGAGAGTATGGATAATTTTACATGCACCGTGCCGTGATACTCTCTAAATAGATCACTAACCCACTGAAAACTCAACTTTCGAATTTTTGTGGGTTAGATCTCTTTTCGATGCAACTATTCAATTCCCTAAAAGGGATGGCCCTTTGAAATTAGCTCATTAGTGATGGATATACATTGAAATAAATTAAAAGAAAGAAAAAAGAATGAAGTGGCATAAGAATGAGATAATATAATGTTATTGTATTTTAAATTAGCAAACAGTTCTGCCAACATTGTTATGAATTGCCGCCGTTGTTAAACAGGACTGAAGCAAATTCGTGAACAAATGACAATCGTATTATTGTTATTCAAAATATAATGTGATTTGTTAAATATGAACTAGAATGTCCTTCGTTACGTCACGACTGACAATGAGAATGTTTACAAGGTTGCAAGCTCCCACAATTCGTCATTATAACAATACTGTTATACCACAGGTCGGTTGACAACCTGTGGTCCGCTATTAAGAATATCATCATCATCGTCCTTTCAAGTATTAGGCCCAGTGGCCCGTTACGGTCTCCCGCCATCTCCGAAAAGGTCGACCCACAGATCTTCTGCCTCGAGGAATGTAGTGAAGAATTTGTTTTGGTATTCTGTGACGATCCAATATGGGCTAGCCAATTGTTTCTATATTCTTGGAGGTATTCTGATATAGGTACGATGTTTAACTCTCTGGCTATTGTTGAATTTCTTTGGTGGTCTAGAAGGCTATAACCTGCAGTTCGTCGCAGAAATTTCATCACCGTGGCTGTAATATGACGATCATCCTGAGTTCTGATGGTCCAAGCTTCACTGCCATAACAGATTATGGGTCTAGCGAGAATTTTATAGATTTTCATTCTTGTGTGTCTCTGCACTTTTGATGATTTAAAAACTTGGTTGATAATTCTTAAAGCTTTATTATAATTTTGTATTTTAAAGGATATATCACATTCCTCATTATAAGTTAGATTATATCCTAAGTATTTAAATTAATTAACTTGCTCTAATATTGAATTCTGAATACAAATTTTACTTCTTACTGGGAATTTCCCTTGAAAGGCCATAACTTTAGATTTTGTTGTTGATATTTCCATGTTAAATCGTTGGGCTATTATATTAAGATGATGAGTGGAATTATTAAGAATATATATTTTTTATTTATTTTTATAAGCTAATGGAAGAATATAAAAATGGGGACTGAATATAAATTTACAGAAAACAGAATATATGTGTTTGGGAAAGGATGTCGATGACCTCATACTCGAAATAGGGAAAATAAAAAAATGTGAAATTTTTAAATATCTTGGGTCAATAATTACAAGTTTTCTGTAATTGTTCATAAAATTCTTCGGTTTCTTCTTTCTTCCCTTCATTTGGTCCGTATATCCCAATCACTGTTGAGAAATAATAATAATGATAATAATAATAATAATAATAATAATAATAGCTTTATTTTACCTGGCAGAGTTAAGGCCTTAAGGCCTTGTCTACCACTCAACCAGGTTTGAAAAAATACAAACAAAAAAAATAGTCTTAAATCTAAATTACAATATATATATATATATATATATATATATATATATAAACGATTACAAATTATGAATACAATACAATTAATATTTATAATGTATTTTGATTTACTCTAGATTTAACGAATTAAATATATAATATGTACAATATATATAAAAAAACGAGGAAAAGATTAATGACATAATGAAATAAGACCACAAGGGAAACTCAATTAAAATTTTACAAAACAGTAGCCGTTCCAACATTAACATACGAATCTGAGACTTGGCCTTTAACGATATCTGATAAAAATAAAATTGAGACAATAGAAATGAGATTTCTCAGATCAGTTGCAGGTGTATCTCTAAAAGATCAAAAGAGAAGTCAAGATATTAGAGATGAACTACAAATCTATAATATCAACGAGAAAATACACACAAATAAACGTAATTGGTTTGAACATATACAAAGAATGCCAAATAATCGTTTATCAAAACAGCTGCTTCATTATAGGCCTCCAGGCCGAAGAAATGTAGGAAGACCAAAACGTCGTTGGAAGGACAACCTGCGCCTGCGGCATGTAGTGCGCCGGGGTGCGGAACGGGCCAACAGGCCCATACCTTGAAGATGATGATGATGAATAATTACAAGTTTAGGTACCTGTGAGAGAGATGTAGAGACTAAAATTGCAATGGCAAAAAATGCAACTAAGACATTACATGGAATAATTTGGAACAAAAATATTACAAAGGAAACTAAAATGAAAATTTATAAGAGCATAATACAGAATATTTAGTAATATGGAAGTGAAACTTGGTCTTTGGCGGAATTACAAAATAATAAAATTAGAACAGTTGAATTTGATTATTTTAGAAGAAGCCTCCAAAAAACAAGACAGGATAAAATAAGAAATGAATTCCCTTGGAGAGAAATGAATGTCACCACATCTGTTGTTAAGAGGATTGAAAATAAAACGCTTAAATGGTGTGGCCATGTACAAAAAATGCAAAATGAAAGATGACCAAAAAATATATACCAGTGGTCACCCCCTGGAAGAAATAAACGTGGCAGACCAAGATGGAAATGGAAAACCTACGTCAGAACTATAATGGATGATAGGAATTTGGAAGTGGGAGATTGGAATGATAGAGATAAATGGAAACTGAAGACGGCAAACCTATAAGTGGAGGAAAGCCGAAGAAGAGAGAAGATTTATTCTTATTTGTTTATTTAGCCTGGTGGAGTTAAGGCCATGTGGCCTTCTCTTCCACTCACCAGGACAAACTATATTACATCAAGATATAACAATCACAATTAACTCTAATATTAAATATTAAATTAAAATTTATCATAAGTAATGAGTGAATTTATCTAGAGGATTTGGAAATCAAGAGTGTCATTTGTTAGGACTATTTAACGAATAAAATTATGCTGTTTACTCACAAATCATTATTTAAATATAGTTATTTTAAAATATTTATATATTTAATGTAAACGGCGATGTTTGAAAACAAAAGAAAACTGTTTGGTTGTGATTCAAGTGTTCATCCACTGCAACTAGATCGTATTATTTATTGCCAAATAGGATTGACTTGTTCCGAATTCACAAGGATTTCTTCCGTCTCTTTCTAGGTATTCCTACATCCCTTAATCACTTTGGTTTATAATGACTATTTAACTCATGCCCCAAATGGGAGTCAATGACCAATCACGTTTCAATGATTTCTGTTTTACAACCAATCAGAGTCGTGTTTCACCAAATGTTTATCAGTGTTATAATTACCATATTAAAGAAAGCTCCTCCTTACAATATTGCGTTCCTTTGACAATAAATAGTATGATCTGGTTGCAGTGATAAACAAAAGAAGCAGTAGAAGCGTACCTATCGTTTCTCATTTGTTTTCAAACATCGCCGTTTACATTAAATATATAACTATTTTAAAATAACTATAGTTAAATAATGATTTGTGAGTAAACACCTTAATTTTATTCGTTAAATAGTTCTAACAAATGCCACTCTTGATTTCCAAATTCTCTAGATAAATTCACTCCTCAATTCGTGAGTCGTGAATTTATCGATAATTTGGAAAATCACTCGTGGCATTACCTATGATTAGCTATCTTGGGCAATCTTGTTTCTTCCATTCTCTGAACATGCCGATGCGGTGTTGTTGAATTCTATCATTTATTGAATACATTTCTAATTCACTTCTTATTAATGATAAATGATGTAATTATAGAGCAAGTTCAGAATTTTAATTATTTGGGATGTCATTTAGGCAATGACAGAAATTTAGATAAACTCACTAAAATACAACGATTCAATTATCTATGTGGCACAATTAAACGCACATTATTGAATAAAACTAGAAAAGAAACTATTTTGAAGTTTTACAAAGTATTGGCAGTTCCATCTCTTATCTATGGATGTGAAACCTGGACATTAACAAAGACAGATAGTAAACAAATAGAGGCGGCTGAAATGAAGATGTTGAGAGCAATAGCAGGATACCAAAGGACCGATAAAAAGAAAAACGAAGATATAAGAACAGAACTTAATATATTTAATCTCTGTGAAAGAATAAAATATTATCAAAATGCTTATCTTCAGCACGTATTACGAATGAATGAACAGCGCATACCAAGAAGAATGTATAATTATAAACCAAAAGGGAGAAGAGATGGAAGGACCAATTCGACCTGAAATGAGATCGGAACAAGCCATTGGGCTTAATCCTGGTTGTTGATGATGATGATAAAAAACATTTATTTTACAGTAAACAGGGTATTTCCCACACACGGTTGTAAACCTTTGTTTTCTGTGTTTTTCCATGTTATATTTTTATTTCAAAAATATCAAAATGATGTATGGAGTATTGTAAATCATTTTCAATAGGTGATAATGAGACAAGGCCATCTGCAAAAATAAATGAATCTAATTTTAAGTTTTTGTTTATTTAGATTTAACAATGACACTTCATTCTTGGATAATTTTATTCATGTAGGCCTGATGGGAAAGGCCACAATCTTATCTTAACGCCTGTATTAATTTCGAGCTATTTTGATGTTCTGTTGTTAGTTCTTATTCCTATTAATAGTATATTAGATGCGAGGTTGGGAAGTGCTATCGCTTAGTTTTTAAACATTTCCTCGCTTCTGTAAAACACTTCACAAACATGTATGTACATTATTTTTTGCGCGATGGTGTTTTTTTTTAAATAACATTCAGCAACAAAAAATATTTTTTTTGTCTCAGAAAAAAAAAGCGATTCTGATAGTATTTTTTCTCCTGAATTCAAATATGATGTCGGTTTTTCTCCATCACGCAAGGTTTCCGAGAGACAGGCATTTATAATTTCAAACATTTTAATATTTTCTACATTCGTAACTACACAATATTCGAATATTCGGACTCACCTAGAAAGTAAGAAATGACAATGTTCTGCTATATTTCGCCTGTGGAGCATCCCTCTTGATGGTCCAACAATAATCGGCCAGCATATTAGGATTCCATTTGCCTTGATATCTCTTTTCCATAGCTGAAATCTCCTAAACGGTCCCCGAAATCATATGGCCATCATCATCATCCTTATCATTATCATCATAATCCTTCACCGGTGAGGAAAGCAACGGCAAGCTACCACACCAACAATTCCCTAGTAAAGCTGCAAACATAGCATGAAAATGCTATGATTGCAGTGAAGGACCTGCCCTCGGGCAAAATTACTATGGATGAATATGTATTTAATTAATTTTTGATAATATTTTATAACCAATGTTTAGCTAGCTAATGAGTCTGACCATTTAACACACTAGCACCATCGAACCCGTAGGTTCATGGCCGCGCAGACATAAGCTTTCCATATATCTCTATCATATGTATTTAATTTATTTTTGATATTTTATAACCAATGTTTAGGTAACTAATGAGTCTGACTATTTAACACATAGGTACTATCGAACCCGTAGGTTCATGGCCGCGCAGACATAAGCTCTCCATACATCCCTATCATATGTATTAATTTATTTTTGATAATATTTTATAACCAATGTTTAGCTAACTAATGAGTCTGACTATTTAACACACTGGCACTATCGAACCCGTAGGTTCATGGCCGCGCAGACATAAGCTCTCCATAGATCCCTATTCTCAGCTAATGTTTTCCAATTATTCCTGTATAATCTACCTAACTCAAATCACGGTAAAAGTTACTCTCAAACCTCATTCTTGGTCTACCAACTGGGCATTTTCCCTCTGGTTTTCCTGCAAGAAGCTTCCATGCACGTCTTTCATTCCCCATTAATATTGAGAAGGTAAAGCTATTACTATGATAGAAATAAGTAAATTAATGAACGCAATTAAATGATTGTAATCAATGGTAGAGAATATTTTTTTTTGCCTGAACCGGGAATCGAACCCTAAGCCTTTAGCTTTCCGTGCTAATGCTCTGAATTAGCTCAGTGGTCAGAGCGTTAGCACGGACAGCTAAAGGCTCGGGGTTCAATTCCCGGTTCTGGCAAAGAAAGTTCTCTTTACCATTCATTACAATAATTTGTATTCATTAATTTCATTTCCCATTCGTGTCACATGTCCTGCCCGTCGCAGCCTACGAGACTTAACTATTCTTATTATATCTGGCTTCCTATAAAGACCATGTAGTCTTCTCCATTCACCTGTCATAACTATGATTTGAGGGAAGTAGATTATACAGGGAATGAATGGAAAACATTAGCTCAGGGTAGGGATGTATGGAGAGCTTATTCACGCGCGGCCATGAACCTACGGGTTCGTTAGTGCCAGTGAGTAAGTTTGAGTTAGTGTTAAAATGAATGCCAAGTAATAGAAAATATTACTAATTACGTAATTGGGTAGGCCTATCAGTCAACTCAGCAGAACCTGTTCAATAGGTGATTAAATTCTTGTTTTGTTATCTATCAAAGTTTCAGAGAAACATTAATTTATTTTTAAGTAAGAGAAAGTTTACCGAACGGCATTTACTCATTATTAAGTGTCCTTGAGGGCACCCAGCACTTATTTTGGTTAAAAATATATTTTTTTTTTACTATTTACTTCAAAAAATCCAGGAAGGTCTATTTTATTGATCTGTAATATTATTTTGTCGATTTTGGACATTTAAACCCATAAATATTGATTTTTAAAAATGGCGTCTCTATGTAAAGAGATGCACAAAGATATTAAACATAGACTCAATTCTGGAAATGTGTGCTATTATGCATTAGAGAGACTCTTGATGTCCCAACTCCTTTCAAAAAACGTTAAACTGAAAATATATAAAACTATTATTCTGCGAGTTATATTATATGGATGCGAAACATGGACTCTTACTTTAAGGGAGGAAAGGAGATTACAAGTATTTGAGAATAAAGTTCTTAGGAAAATTTTTGGACCAAAGAGAGATGAACAGACAGGTGAATGGAGAAGACTACATAACAATGAACTACATGGTCTTTATAGGAAGCCAGATATAATAAGAACAATTAAGTATCGTAGACTGCGATGGGCAGGACATGTTGAGCGTATAGGGAATGAAAGACGTGCATGGAAGCTTCTTGTAGGGAAGCCAGAGGGAAAACGCCCAGTTGGTAGACCAAGAATGAGGTGGGAGAATAACATTAACTATGATTTGAGGGAAGTAGATTATACAGGGAATGATTGGAAAGCATTGGCTCAGGATAGGGATGTATGAAGAGCTTATGTCCGCGCGGCCATGAACCTACGGGTTCGATAGTGCCAGTGAGTAAGTAAGTATAATTCAATAGTGAGACGTACTGTCACATATGGAGCTGAAGTTTGGAAATTCAACAAAAACTTAGAACAAAAACTTATGTCGATGGAAATGGATTTCTTGAGGAGAGCAGCAAGATGTTCAAAATTAGACAAAATAAGAAATACTGTCATAAGAGAAAAAAATGAATATTGGTTGATTATATACGGTATAAGCAATTAAATTGGTATGGGCACGTACGACGAATGCAAGAAGGAAGATTACCCAGGAAAACGTTGGAATGGTGTCCACCTGGAAGAAGGAGGAGAAGAAGACCTGGAAACTCGTGGATGCAGGAAATAAGAACTGGAATGAGAGCAAGAGGACTGGAGGACATGGATTGGATGGAGAGAGACGAGTGGAGAAGAAAAATAAAACTTTAGACACAGAAAGATGTGTAAACATTGTACCGGAGCTCGGTGGTAGGCAAGAGATCTCAGGATTATGAACTCTTTATAAGCAAAAGAACAACGTATAAATGTACACTCAATTTTAACGAATCCAAGAAACTGTTTATTTACGGAGAAATACACTTTTGATAATACAGTTACAAAGTTTTATCTAAGAGTGGAGTCGATGAAATACTTAGAAGTCCACGTGCTCGAATCAATATTTTCAAAGTCCAAATGCTTAACGGACTATAACTTTAAATTTAACTATTTCTCGGACGAATCTAATATTTAAACTGAATCGGAGATCGCGGTCTACGATGTTCCAACACTGATCACAGAGTCACTGAGAGTGATTGTGAGTGTATTTTGATATAAGTTCTCGCTTATAAAGGCGGTGGCTCCTCCCACTTTTCTCGAAACCACTCCTTACAATTGAATATATATTTATGTTACAATAGTATTATTTACTAGTATGTATAACATTTCTAAGAACTGGGTAAATTGGTTCTTTGATATTTAATAGATAAATGTTTATCAGTTTCTTTGTAAACTGTTAATGTTAAGAGATTATCTTTTCTAGAGGTGAATGAACTGTCTGTTGTTGTCCTGTAACTAGGCAGGCAGTCATTTCGTTATCATCATTTCTTGGAATTGCTTAGTAGGGGGGGGGGGCGTTAATTGGTTTCTAAGAATTGTGTCAATAGATTTTTGTATTATTTTTACTAGATAACTAATTTTATTTTTTCTTAAAGAATGAATATTTCTTAATTAGTTTGTATAGACTGCTAATTGGAATTTCGTTATATTCTTTTGACACTACCTTTTTTGTGTTCCTATATTATTTGTAAGTTGTGTAGTAGGTAGAGTTCTGAACAATATCCTCTTTAATTTGTCATTTGTTATAGCACGTAAGCGTTTTACAGTATTTTATTCATCTAACAAATGTACGTGGGAATTTTTTACCTGAATATAGTTCTAATTTTCCACAACCATATTATATAGCGATATGAGTAATATATTCTATTTTCATTATTTATAGATTAATTTATTTAATAAAAACTAACAATTTTAATATATTACGTAACATTTTAGTTTCAGATTCCATGCATATTAGCAGTTGTATCTTAGTTTATATGTCTCCTATCATATAAATCGCTACAGAAACAACATTAAAATTCTGTATATCCATCCATAGTAATTCTGCCCGAGGTGCAGGTCACTTCACTGCAATCATAACATTTTTCATGCGCATGCTTGCAGCTTTACATAGGGAATCTGTGTAGGTGTGGTAACTAAATCCCCGTTTCTACTTCCCACACACAGGTGAATGATGATGATGATAATGGTAAGGCGAAATGATAATGATAACGATGATGGCCATATGATTTCGGGGACCTTTTGGGCCTTAAAGTTTTCCTGACATTTGTCTTACAGGTGAGGAAAAACTCCGATAAAAACCTCACCCTGAAAAACTGCCCCGACTGGGGATTGAACCCGGGCCCGCTGCGTGACAAGGCAGCACGCTACCTCGACACCACAGCGGTGGACATTCTGTATATAAATAAATGAATAAATAAAAGGAGAGAAAATATGAAATAAAAATGTTAACTTATTTATCAAAGACGATTGTTTATGTAATGCGAGGTTATATTTTTACAATGGAACTGTAATAAAGTCGGTGGAGCTAATAATAATTATGTATGAATACTGAGCGAGGTTGCTTCCGTGCTTTAGCGTTCCGCACCGCAACCTGTATAATGATGCTCGGCCTTCCTCAATTTCATTATTTCTTCTAGACATTCTTATAAAAGCTACTGTGCTCTTGTTAGTACGTAATGTGTTTCCATTCAATTCCATTAATACAGCTTAAATTCTCACCTTCTAGGTACTTTATAAATAACATACGCCACCCATGCCTCACAATGACACATGTCGGGAGGGGGATTTTAATTATGGATCACTTAAATAACTCATTAGCACTATCAAACCGTAGGTTCATGGCCGCGCGGACATAAGCTCTCCACACATCCCTATTCTCAGCTAATATTTTCCAATCATTCTTTCTTCTTCTTCTTCTTCTTCTTCACTGGACAACTCATTAGCACTATCAAACCGTAGGTTCATGGCCGCGCGGACATAAGCTCTCCATACATCCCTATTCTCAGCTAATATTTTCCAATCATTCTTCTTCTTCTTCTTCTTCTTCACTTCACGGGCTAGGCAAATTGCCTGTTCCGCCTCACAGTTGTTCTGTTCATCTTTTCACTGGACAACTCATTAGCACTATCAAACCGTAGGTTCATGGCCGCGCGGACATAAGCTCTCCATACATCCCTATTCTCAGCTAATATTTTCCAATCATTCTTCTTCTTCTTCACTTCACGGGCTAGGCAAATTGCCTGTTCCGCCTCACAGTTGTTCTGTTCATCTTTTCACTGGACAACTCATTAGCACTATCAAACCGTAGGTTCATGGCAGCGCGGACATAAGCTCTCCATACATCCCTATTCTCAGCTAATATTTTCCAATCATTCTTCTTCTTCAATTCACGGGCTAGGCAAATTGCCTGTTCCGCCTCACAGTTGTTCTGTCCATCTTTTCACTGGCCTTCCTACATTCCTTGAACCTCTTGGCTTGTAGTTGAATGCTGCTCTTGATAATCTTGTTACATTCGTTCTTTCCACATGTGTAAACCATTTCTCTCTATATTCTCTGATTTTCTAATCCAATGGATATATATTTATCTTCATTCCTTATCCGATCCAATCTTGTGCAGGCTTTTGTTCTTCTAAGGAAGTTCATTTCTGCGCTTTCTATCTCAAATCTCTAATCGTTTATCCTTTTTCTGCTTAAGTCGTCGTCCATTAAATCCGTCCGGCTGAACACTGTGAGAGAGATGAGTTTGGAAATTTTTACGTGGTCGGGTTACCAGCCCAGACACACAACCACATTCCTAGTGGATTTGGGATTTATTACGGAATTTCCTTCTCCTAGACGTGTTGCTAACCAAAGCTTTGGAGTCCCATCTACCCCTTGTCTTGCAGGTTTCCTCTTCCGCCTTCTTTGCCGTTAAGAACAATTTTCTTCATCCGCTTCTGAAGCCGTTGAGGTGTCCCGCGTTGGAGCTAGTTCGCTTCCCTTCACCTCTTACTAGATAGCAAGCTAGTTAAAAACCAGACTTCCCTATCTAGTCGTCTGGGTCATTATATACTGAGCCCCTCCACCACGACAAGGTCTAGCCCCTGTATAATTTACTTCCCTCAAATCATGGTTAATGTTATTCTCCCACCTCATTCTTGGCCTACCAACTGGGCGTTTTTCCTCTGGTTTTCCTACAGGAAGCTTCCATGTACCTCTTTCATTCTACATTATTTGCATATGTCCTGCCCATCGCACTTTACGACCTTTAACTGTTTTTATTATGTCTGGTTTCCTAAAGTGTGTCCGCTCTTATAGTGATCCTCATCAAAACAAAACCATGTGACCTGCTCGCTTTTCATTGGTTACACTGGTCAACATGATTTTTGTCTCATGAGTACCAATAGTTGTGCTTAATGCAGTTTTTTTATCGTGTTTTCAAATATGTATTCGGAATTTCTCCATCACCCACAGTTTATTTCAATTTCTATTAATGGATTTAAATAATTATTTTTGTAATAAACGTTTTTCTCGTCCATTTGTCCATTGTAAAATAAAACCAAATGAGTTAACTCAAATAGTTTCAGCTATGGAAAAGAGATATCAAGGCAAATGGAATCCTAATATGCTGGCCGATTATTGTTGGACCATCAAGAGGGA
Organism: Diploptera punctata; assembly: GCA_030220185.1. NCBI lineage: Eukaryota > Metazoa > Arthropoda > Insecta > Blattodea > Blaberidae > Diploptera > Diploptera punctata. Next base: position 1,232,197 of record JASPKZ010001620.1, read on the forward strand.
TGCTCCACAGGCGAAATATAGCATAAAACAGTCATTTCGTACTTTCTAGGTGAGTCCGAATGTTCGAATATTGTGTAGTTACGAATGTAGAAAATATTAAAGTGTTTGAAATTATAAATGCCTGTCTCTCGGAAACCTTGGGCGATGGAGAAAACTCGATATCATATTTGAATTCAGGAGAAGAAATGCTATCATAATCACATATTTTTCTTTCTGAGACATAAAGAAGTTTCTTTTTTGTTGCTCAGTTTTATGCATTACAGGGACTCTTGACGTCCCAACTCCTTTCAAAAACCGTTAAACTGAAAAAATATAAAATTATTATTTTACCAGTTATTTTATATGGATGCGAAACGTGGACTCTTACTTTAAGGGAGGAAAGGATAATACGTGTATTTGAGAATAAAGTTCTTAGGAAAATTTTTGGACCAAAGAGAGATGAACAGACAGGTGAATTAAGAAGACTACATAACAGTGAACTACATGGTCTTTATAGGAAGCCAGATATAATAAGAAGAGTTAAGTCTCGTAGACTGCGATGGGCAGGACATGTGACACGAATGGGGAATGAAAGACTTACATTGAAGCTTCTTGTAGGAAAACCAGAGGGAAAACGCCCAGTTGGTAGACCAAAATGAGGTGGGAGTATAATATTAACTATGATTTGAGGGAAGTAGATTATACAAGGAATGATTGGAAAACATTGCTCAGGATAGGGATGTATGGAGAGCTTATGTTCGCGCGGCCATGAACCTACGTGTTCGATAGTGCCAGTGAGTTTAGTTAGTTATTTAGTCACTTATTTTGTACGCGTACTGGTCTCGGTTGTCCTAACAGCTTAGTCCTAGTTCTGTCTTCGTAACAACGGTTTGCTTTGTAATCTATATAATAATAACAGGTATTATTGCAGCCAATGACCTTGTAGAAAGAATTGTTTTCATGTCTTACAGAAGTCTGTTATCGATGTTCCTATATTTTACACTATAATAGGTGATATCGGTCGCAGTGCGACCCACACATAGTTTGCACGTAAATAGGAAAAAAAACAAAATAGTTAAGTGCCATTTTCTCCTCTATTTGTCAACCTATTTTCTTTTTCTTTTTTCTTTTAGTAGCTATTGACTCGCTATTTTCTCCAGAGAGTATATTACATAGTTGGAACCAGTGGGTTATCGCTGGCTCTATAGACTCTGGCGCATGCGCACTGTTTTTAAATGTGTCTAAATACATAAAACAAAAAAAAAAAAGATAATAATCGGAAACAGCGATAGTAATCGATAAGTGGTTTGATGGTGGGTTACACTGGCTCTATAAACTCTGGAACTCTGGCGCATGCGCAATGTTATGCTATAGGACTTTGAAAATATATCAGGTAAGTTAAAGTGGAGAATCCCCAAAAAAATGTATATTTTGGTTGAGGATACCTGTGTAAATAACAGAAACAGTCCTGATATAAATAAAAAAAATTAACAATAATCTCAACGATGCAAAATGTTTATTAAAAGTATAAATTAATTTAGTTGTGGGATTTTTTCAGGCTACAAGATGACGGTGTACGTGTGGGGCCTGGCAGGCATCATAGTGTTCTATGTAGCCATGTTGTGTGTGGGAATTTGGGCCGGAACCAAGCAGAAGGACCACAGCGACGAAGAAGTGATGCTAGCAGGCAGGAGTATAGGCACTGTTGTAGGCATTCTTACACTAATTGGTAAGTAGTTTTAAAACTCATTTCCAACCACCGCCCCTTGAGGTTGCTATATGAAGTCCGTCACAAAGGAATTGCGTAAACGAAACTAATTTTCCAGCAAGACAAAGTTGTGATCTGATTTTGTTATTTACGATCTTGTTAACCCTTGACCCATTCGCTTCAGGTTTAAATGTTCACTACATTTCCCCAGAAACCGGATTTAAATTTCCGTAAATTATATTGTCTATTTTCAGACCTTCAAAACAAACAAATGATAACGATACTTAAGATCACAATGAGGGTGAAAGTAAACACATTTTCCTCTACTATTAATAAATGTTAACAAAGGATTTACCCTGCCAAGGGATGTACAAAGTATTGCAAAATATATAAGAGCAGAGTTAAGCGTGTGTACGTCGTATTTTGAGGTGAATGGATTAAGGGGACCGACTAGTGAATAAAAAAAACGTTTTCATCTGATTGTTTCGAACTTTTTATCACATACATTATGTGCTTATATTCCACCGCTGTGGTCTCGAGGTAGCGTGCTGCCTTTTCACGCAGCGGGCCCGGGTTCGATCCCCGGGGCAGTTTTTCTGGGTGAGGTTTTATCGGGGTTTTTCCTCACCTCTAAGTCAGGAAAACTTTAAGGCTCAAACGGTCCCCGAAATCATATGGCCATCATCATCATCATCCTTACCATTATCATCATCATTATCATCATCCTTCACCGGTGTGGAAAACAACGGGAAGCTACCATACCTACAACTCCCTAGTAAAGCTGCAAAGCATAGCATGAAAATGCTACGATTGCAGTGAAGGACGTGCCTTCGGGCAGAATTACTATGGATGGATGGATGGATGGATGGATGGATGTATTGTAATTCGACACACTTCTAGTAGCCATCGAAAGTATTACTTGGATGGGAGGGGATGATTGTGTGTTTGTATATATCTGTATGTATGCATAATTCTTCTGTACGTCTGTATGTCACTGAACTCCTCCTAAACGACTGGACCGATGTTGATAATTTTTTGTGTATGTATTTGAGTGGGTCCCTGGATGGTTTAGATTTACAATTGGATTCTCTAAAACCATTAGGTATAAGAGTTCATCCGAAATGAAAATTTAAAAATCGTTCTAGCGGTCACAATTTTCGATGTTTCTCAACGAAACTCAGCATGTCCTATTAAAATAAACCGAGGTAGGTATTATCCAAAAATGAGCGAAATCCGACAATTAGAAGTGGAGGTTTACCTGAAATTCGAAATTAAAATCTGTCTAAAATGACGGGGCCGATTTTGATGAAATTTTTGTGTGTGTTTTGAGTGGTACCCTGGATGTTTTAGATGCACAATTGGACCTTCTAAAACAATTAGGTGAAGGAGTTCATCTGAAGTGAAAATTTAAAAATACCTCTAGCGGTCACAATTTTCAATGTTTCACAACGAAACTCGGCATACCCTTACTTACTTACTTACTCTTACTCACTGGCACTATCGAACCCGAAGGTTCATGGCCGCGCGGACATAAGCTCTCCATACATCCCTATCCTGAGCTAATGCTTTCCAATCATTCCCTGTATAATCTACTTCCCTCAAATCATAGTTAATGTTGTTCTCCCACCTCATTCTTGGCCTACCAACTGGGCGTTTTCCCTCTGGCTTTCCTACAAGAAGCTTCCATGCACGTCTTTCATTCCCCATGCGTGCAACATGTCCTGCCCATCGCAGTCTACGATACTTAATTGTTCTTATTATATCTGGCTTCCTATAAAGACCATGTAGTTCATTGTTATGAAGTCTTCTCCATTCACCTGTCTGTTCATCTCTCTTTGGTCCAAAAATTTTCCTAAGAACTTTATTCTCAAATACTCGTAATCTCCTTTCCTCCCTTAAAGTAAGAGTTCATGTTTCGCACCCATATAATATAACTGGTGGAATAATAGTTTTATATATTTTCAGCTTAACGTTTTTTGAAAGGAGTTGGGACATCAAAAGTCTCTGCAATGCATAATAGCACGCATTTCCAGAATTGAGCCTATGTTTAATTTCTTTGTGCATCTCATTCCTATTTGTGATTATTGTTCCTAGGTATTTGAATTCAGCCACTTCCTCAAAATTTCCCTCATTTGTCATTAGCTGTCCATTTCCATTATATACTGAATTTCTACGTGTGACCATATATTTAGTTTTAGTGATATTTACTTCCAGTCCTAATTTCTTAGTGTTACTCAATAGTGTGTGCGTGTTGGCCTTTAGTATCTCCTCGCTATCGGCCAATAGTACTACATCATCAGCATAACTAACAGCTTATTAATACCATGAAGTTGTAAGCCTTCCTCATTCTCTAAAGATTTAATGGCATGCTCTAGTACAAAATTAAATAGTAGAGGAGATAGTGCATCTCCTTGCTTCAACCCATTCTGGATTTCAAAAGTGTCCGAAAACTGTTTGCCTACACGCACCCTACTCTTTGAGCCATTTAGACACATTCGTAAACTCGGCATACCCTATTAAAATTAACTGAAGTAGGTATTAGAAAAAATGAGAAAAATTCAACAATTAATAGTGGAGCTTTACCTGAAATCTGAAATTAAAAGCTGCCTAAACGACTGGACTGATTTTGATATTTTTTGTGTGTATTTGAATGCGATCCTGGATGTTTTAGATTCACAATTGGACCCTCTAAAACAATTAGGCGTAGGAGTTCACCTGATGTGAAAGTTTGAAAATCACTCTAGCAGTCACAATTTTCGATGTTTCACAACGAAACTCAGTATATCGTATTAAAATAAACCGAGGTAGGTATTTACCAATAATGGGCGAAATCCGACAATTAGAAGTGGATATTTACCTGAAATCCAAAATTAAAAACTGTATAGCAACCGCCATGTTCGGTTCGTCTCAGCGTATAATCTTTTACAATTTCTCTTGCTAGAACATGGAATTCCCTTCCACCCTATGTCAGAGACTGCCAAACTTTACCATCTTTCAGAAACAAATTGAAAATAAAATTACTAACAGAAACAACTCACTAGTATTACTTTTAAAAAATTAATAATGTGCTTTTTTCATTGTTTAATAAAAATAGTTTTAAGATTTGTTAATATATTTACCTAATGTCTTGTATCATAAGCGATATATTCATTCATTATAATTTATTACTTTCGTTGTATTTTTTCTTTCTTTTCTTTTTATGTATAGTTGATTCGAGCTGTTATTCATTTTTGTATTGATTCTATCATTAATTTAATTTTAATTGCATTTAATTTTATTGTATTATTAGACATTATTTTCATTATTATTCAATTTGACAGATAATTAATTTTTATTATTGATTTCGTACATCTCAATGATGGATAAATCATATTTGAAGAGAAAAATTATACGCTCAGAATTATTGATTTCGTACATCTCAATGATGGATAAATCATATTTGAAGAGAAAAATTAACGCTTCTGAGCGTATAATTTTTCTCTTCAAATATGATTTATCCATCATTGAGATGTACGAAATCAATAATAAAGGAGCCGCCATTTGCAAGATAGAAGCATGGCTTCACAGCATTTGGTGGATGGGAATTACAATGTATATAGAGAAAGATTTGCGTTTAGATCGGTACTTGCTCAGGTAGCTCAGTTGGTAGAGCACTTGGTCTAGAGAACCAAGGGTCCCTGGTTCAAGTCCCGGTCTGAGCGTATAATTTTTCTCTTCAAATAAGATAATTAATTGTTTAGTATGACTATTATTGTAATTTGTTGTATTTATATGTAACATATGTTTGTCCTGGTGAGTGGAAGAGAAGGCCACATGGCCTTAACTCCACCAGGCTAAATAAATCTATTCTATTCTATATATACTAGGCCTAATACAATTTAATTAAACTTAAATATTTCATTTACTTAGGCGTAGCGACGCACGCTGGGTATTAGCCAGTTTGATATGTTTTTCTTTTAAACATCATCATCATCATCATGAACAAATTCGTTTTAGGCCATGTGGCCTGTACGATAAACCTAGCGAAGATGGTCTTGATCTTTCCACCGATGTTTTGGTCTTCCTTGGTCCCTATGTCCAGTTGGGGTATATTGGAATGCCAATTTTGGAAGTCTATTTCTTGCCATTCTTCTCAGATGATTTTTCCATTCTTGTTGGTATCTTTGGATATCTTCATTTAAACTTGTTACTCCAAGTTTTCCTCTGATAGTAGTGTTCCTTTGGTGATCCAGTCTATTAACTCCTAACAATGATCGTAAGAAGCACATTTGGCTTACTTGAAGTTTATGAGAGTTTCTTTTATTTAAAATCCAAATTTCACTTCCGTATTTTAGAGCAGCTTTTGATGTGACGTTATGTAATCTTAGTTTTGTCTCTGTCCTCATCTGTTTACCAAAATGTCTTCGTATTACCCCATTCATTTTATTATATTTTTGTAATTTTGAATCAATGTCACTCTTATACTCTGCAAATACACTTCCTAAGTAAGAGAAATCTGACACTTGTTCTATAATTTTTCCATCAATCTCAATTTTCACCCTTTGTATGTTTTTTCCACACATTGCCTTCTTTTAAACAATATTCCAAAATTGCAGTGGCGTGCACTGATCATTTAGGAGATAATTTTTTGACACGGACTTAGTAAATCACATCACTTCTCCGGTAGAAATTTCTAGATATATTTCAGCATGTACTGGAAGTAAATATCAATAAAACTAAATATATGGTCACACGTAGAAATACATGCTATAATGAGAATGGACGGCTAATGACAAATGAGGGAAATTTTGAGGAAGTGGCTGAATTCAAATACCTAGGAACAATAATCACAAATAGGAATGAGATGCACAAAGAAATTAAACATAGGCTCAATTCTGGAAATGCGTGCTATTATGCATTGCAGAGACTCTTGATGTCCCAACTCCTTTAAAAAAACGTTAAACTGAAAATATATAAAACTATTATTCTACCAGTTATATTATATGGATGCGAAACATGGACTCTTACTTTAAGGGAGGAAAGGGGATTACAAGTATTTGAGAATAAAGTTCTTAGGAAAATTTTTGGACCAAAGATAGATGAACAGACAGGTGAATGGAGAAGACTACATAACAATGAACTACATGGTCTTTATAGGAAGCCAGATATAATAAGAATAGTTAAGACTCGTAGACTGCGATGGGCAGGACATGTTGGCACGTGTGGGGAATGAAAGACTTGCATGGAAGCTTCTTGTAGGAAAACCAGAGGGAAAACGGCCTGTTGGTGGGAGAATAACATTAACTATGATTTGAGGGAAGTAGATTATACAGGGGATGATTGGAAAACATTAGCTCAGGATAGGGATGTATGGAGAGCTTATGTCCGCGCGGCCATGAACCTACGGGTTCGATAGTGCCAGTGAGTAAGTAAGTAAGTAATGGTTGACAGTTCCCTTGTTGAACTTGTTTGACACAATGTTCACTGAATTTGATTTTTGTTATTATTGAATTTTCCCTTGTTACTGTCTTTTCCTCATTGAAAATTGTTACAATCAGCAATGTATTTTTTTAATACAGCCACGTGGGTCGGAGGAGCTTACATAAATGGCACAGCAGAAGTGATGTTCACCACTGGTTTAGCCTGGTGCCAAGTGCCATTTGGTTACAGTGCCAGTCTCTTGTTTGGTAAGTATATCAGCATTACATACATAGTGTTCTGCCCAAGAGCAGGTCTTTCACTGCAAACTCAGCATTCTTCACTCTTCCCTTAACTCAGCTTTCCTTTTTGTATCTGCATACAAACCATTTATTTTAATATTGTCTATCATCTGATGTTTTTTTTTCTGCTTCTGACTTTCTTTCCCTTGACCATTCCTTCTAGGGCATCCATCAGCAGGCAGTTTCTTCTTAGCCAGTGACCAATCCAATTTCTTTTCCTCTTCTTTATGAGTTCCAACATTGTTCTTCCTTCACCCACTATGTATTTCACATATTTATTTTATTTTGTCTGTCCATTTTATACGTTCCATCCTTCTCCATATCCACATATCAAAAGCTTCCAATTGCTTTTCCTCATTCCATCATAATGTCCAAGTCTATGCACCATACAATGCTACACTCTATACAAAGCACTTCACTAGCCTCTTCCGTAATTCTTTTTACCAAAGGTCCGCAGAAAATGCTTGTCTTCTTGTTAAAAGCTTCTTTTGCTATTGCTCTCCTCTACTTTACTTCTTGGCCGCAGTTCAAGTTACTACTGATAGTGCAACCCAAGTATTTTAAGCTCTCCACTTGCTCAATGGCCTCATCTTTAATCCTTACGTTTATCTTTCTTGGTTTCCTTCCTATAACACTGATCAACAAAAAAGAAACTTTCTTTTTGTCTCAGAAAGAAAAATATGTGATTCTGATAGCATTTTTTTTTTCCTGAATTCAAATATGATATCGGGTTTTCTCCATTACGCAAGGTTTGCGAGAGACAGAAATTTATAATTTATAATTTTCTACATTCGTAACTTCACAATATTCGAACATTCGGACTCACCTAGAAAGTAAGAAATGGCGATTTTCTGCTATATTTCGTATGTGGAGCATCCCTCTTGATGGCCCAACAATAATCGGCCAGCATATTAGGATTCCATTTGCCTTGATATCTCTTTTCCTTAGCTGAAACCATTTGAGTAAGCTCATTTGGTTTTATTTTACAATGGACAAATGGACGAAAAAACGTTTATTAAAAAATAATTATTTAAATCCATTAATTGAAATTGAATTTAAAAAAACTGTGGGTGATGGAGAAATTCTGAATACATATTTCAAAACACGATAAAAACTGCATTAAGTACAACTATTGGTACTCATGAGACAACAATCATGTTGACCAGTGTAATTGTTCTTACAAAGGCAACTGTCAATGGTTGCCTGCCAAAACCTACCTTGAAATTTCTCCCAGAGAAACTCTTATACAAAATTGAGTAGCGGTACTAATTCTTAAAATGTTATTTTACTTTTCGATGACCATGATTACACTGGTCAACATGATTTTTTGTCTCATGAGTACCAATAGTTGTACTTAATGCAGTTTTTTTATCGTGTTTTCAAATATGTATTCGAAATTTCTCCATCACCCACAGTTTTTTTTTTCAATTTCAATTAATGGATTTAAATAATTATTTTTTAATAAACGTTTTTTCGTCCATTTGTCCATTGTAAAATAAAACCAAATGAGCTTACTCAAATGGTTTCAGCTAAGGAAAAGAGATATCAAGGCAAATGGAATCCTAATATGCTGGCCGATTATTGTTGGTTCATCAAGAGGGATGCTCCACATGCGAAATATAGCAGAAAATCGTCATTTCTTACTTTCTAGGTGAGTCCGAATGTTCGAATATTGTGTAGTTACGAATGTAGAAAATATTAAAGTGTTTGAAATTATAAATGCCTGTCTCTCGGAAACCTTGCGTGATGGAGAAAAACCGATATCATATTTGAATTCAGGACAGAAAATACTATCAGAATCACATATTTTTCTTTCTGAGACAAAAAAAAAGTTTATTTTTTGTTGCTCAGTGTAATAGGAATGAGGTGCAGGAAGAAATTAAATATAGGCTCAACTCTGGAAACACAAGTTATTATGCATTACTGGGACTCTTTGCGTCCCAACTTTCTAAGAAATTATTAAACTAAAAATATATAAAATGGCGCATCTTCCAGTTATATGGATGCAAAACATGGTCTCTAACTTTCAGAGAGGAGGGACAAAATTATGAATATCTGAGAAGAGTGCTTATGAACATTTTTTGACCAGTATGTTTTCGATAATTTTGTGATATTTTAATTTCAGCTTTGTTTTTATTTGTGCGTCAAATGAGAGAAGCCAATTATGTGACATTGCTGGATCCTTTTCAACATAAATATGGCAGCCGTGTTGTTGGGCTGTTGTACCTGCCAGCTGCACTCGGAGATATTTTCTGGGTGGCCTCCATCCTTAATGCTTTAGGTAATTATTTAAAATATATATCTATTGCTCTGAGCTTCGTATTTCAGTTATTTGTAATATATTCTTCTTCTTCTTCTTCCTTTCATGTGATAAATCTAGTGGTCTGTTACGGTCTCAATCCAACGTTTGAAGGGTCTGCCCAACGATCTCTTGCCTGGTGGCTGGTAATTTACGATTTGACGTGCTATTCTTTGCTTTGAGATGAATCAGTAATAATAAATGTCCCCTGACCGCATTACGAGCACTGTGCAAGGTAAGGATAATGACAGGGCTGCTGTCTCCATGCTCCTCTAAGTATTAACCCTTTAGAGAGGGTTGCTGCTTCCGCCCCTTGAGCCGTTGTGATGATAAAATACAACGATTCAATTATCTATGTGGCACAATTAAACGCTTTTTATTGAATAAGACTAGAAAATAAACTATTTTGAAGTTTTACAAAGTATTGGCAGTTCCATCTCTTATCTATGGATGTGAAACCTGGACATTAACAAAGGCAGATAGTAAACAAATAGAGGCTGCTGAAATGAAGATGTTGAGAGCAATAGCAGGATACCAAAGGACTGATAAAAAGAAAAACGAAGATATAAGAATAGAACTTAATATATTTAATCTCTGTGAAAGAATAAAATATTATCAAAATGCTTATCTTCAGCACATATTACGAATGAATGAACAGCGCATACAAAGAAGAATGTATAATTATAAACCAAAAGGGAGAAGAAGGTTGGGAAGACCATTGAAGAGATGGAAGGACCAATTCGACCTATAGTGAGATCGGAACAGGCCATTGGACTTAATCTTGTTGTGATGATGATGATGATGACGTGGTATTCTTGTTCTGCTCATTCTTCTTACGTGAGATTTCCAGTTGTTTCTGTATTTTCGACATATTCCTTGATTGATTTTGTTTGTAATTCTTTGAGAATCTCAGAATTCCTTTTATGGTCTGTTCTTGAGTAACCTGCAGTACATCTTATAAATTTCATTTGTGCCGCAGTTAGTCCTTTGTTTATCTACACTGCGAATTGTCCAGGCCTCATTGCCGTAACATCATATGAGTGTGGCCAGTGTTTTGTAAATTCTAGTTCGTGTGTGTTGTAATACTGTGTTTGGCTTGAAAATATTATTTATAATTCCTGTTACTCTGTATTTGTAATATCTTCTTAGATAATGTCTCTAGCACTAGCAATTTTTTTATAGTCACAACCCCCCATTCAATGAAATAATTCATTTACAATAAAATAAATACTAAAAAAATCTTCATAACAAGAAAATAAAGTTGGTTGTTCTTAAATAAATCTAATATCACTGGTTTATTAGACTATCCAATACACATTATTTAGGCATTTGTTTTCTATGATAAAAAATAACTGAGGATGGAGTTTTGTATGTGAAATGATGTCGTCCCTGTTATCAATTCCAAAGCGGAAGTTTTTCTATTCATGTATGCAAATATTAAGAATTAACTAATACCCGGCGTGTGCTGCTACGCCTAAATACATGAAAATTAATGTGATTTTATGTTTAGTTGAATAAGTAAAAGGAAAAATAATTATAAATTTATATTTTTTAGATACCCGTGCTGATTACCGGGCGTTGCCCAGAAATCTACTTATCCCGATCTTCTTGACATAAATGAGCTGAAATGCAAAAAATTAACCTGTTTTATGTTTAGTTAAATAAGCCGAGACCAAGCTCTGTGTGTTTGCGGGGTGAAGTGTGGTGAGTGGGAGGAGGTACACTTCTATGCTTCTCATAGTACTAACAGCTTCATTTTTTTGTGATCTAGTAGTGTGTATCCCGCAGTCCTCCGAAGGTATCTCATTTCAGCAGATCTAAGTCTCTGTATATCCTTCTGTTTCAACGTCCATACTTCGCTACCATACAAAAGAGTTGGAAGAGCCAGTGTTTTATACACTTTTAATCTTGAATGCTTTTGGACTAACTGTGGCTTGAAGATAGAATTTATTAACTCTAAAATTCTTTAAAATTTAGATATATTTGCATTTACATCCTTTTCTTCTTGATATGAGATATTGCATCCTTACTTACTCTTACTTACTCACTGGCACTATCGAACCCGTAGGTTCATGGCCGCACGGACATAAGCTCTCCATACATCCCTATCCTGAGCTAATGCTTTCCAATGATTCCCTGTATAATCTACTTCCCTCAAATCATAGTTAATGTTGTTCTCCCACCTCATTCTTGGTCTACCAACTGGGTGTTTTCCTTCTGGCTTTCCTACAAGAAGTTTCCATTCACGTCTTTCATTCCCCATACGCGCAACATGTCCTGCCCATCGCAGTCTACGGGACTTAACTGTTCTTATTATATCTGGCTTCCTATAAAGACCGTGTAGTTCATTGTTATGTAGTCTTCTCCATTCACCTGTCTGTTCATCTCTCTTTGGTCCAAACATTTTCCTAAGAACTTTATTCTCAAATACTCGTAATCTCCTTTCCTCCCTTAAAGTAAGAGTCCATGTTTCGCACCCATATAATATAACTGGTAGAATAATAGTTTTATATATTTTCTGCATCCTAGATATGTAAAATTATTCACCTGCTCTAAAATTTTATTGTCCAGTACAATTTTACTTCTGACAGGATCTACACCTTGAAATGCTATAATTTTTGTTTTCTCTATAGCAAGTACTATGAGAGAGATGCCTCTTGAAATTGCAGTACCGTCCTTGAAGATCACAAAGCATGAGGTAACTCACTATTTCTTAGTTTTTTTTTTATTGCGGATGAGCCCATGTAGGACTACGCAAAGTACTTAGAGGCGTTTCCTTTGAGCCCAAATTTCTTTCATTCTTTTGCTATGAGCTTGTTTTCTATCTCTGTCCAAGTTGTTCCAGTTTTTTTTTCGGTTTGTCCTCTTGGTCAACTTGCCACTTATTCACCTTAATTCTAAATATATCTCTGTTTGGAATATCTTCTTTAGTAATTCCTGCCAAATGTAGGTCCTTTTTGACTTCATCAATCCACATCATAGTATCCACTGGAGCTTTACTTCTGTTTTCGTAGAATTCCATTATCTGTTTTGTAAGCCTATTTGAGTTCATTCGTTTAATATGGCCATAAAATTTTAACCTTCGTTTTCTATTATCACTATGAATGTCTGTATATATTTTTATTTCCTTTTTACTTCTGAGTCTAAGGGTCGAATGTTTGAACGCATTAGACCGTAAAAGGCGTTCTCTGCTGAGAAAGTTTTATCCTAATACATTTTGCTTACTCAGAAATCTATTCATGCGATAATAATTGTAAGCTACCAGACGAGGTACCTTAAGATCATAGCTCAAGATAGAAACTTATGTGAAAATCCCGAAGGGAACCGATGGTAACCGATGTAGTTTGAAACCTTTGCAGCTTTATCCAAGATGTCGGACCTTGAAGACTTCGATCATGTTTTCGGTATACGCGGAGAAGAGGAATTTGATAGAGTCTACCAAAGAATTCAACTGGAAGAACAGGAGAATCGGCGTAATATTGCGCGACGCAGACGTCGTTGTATACGGTATTATTTGCGGGACGCAAGCGTAAATGCGTTCCTCTATAGCAGACGAAAATAACGGAAGTGGTTTTATCCCTGAGAATTCTGGGTAATTCGTTTGCCAATATTACGAAAACGTCAACTTTCATGCATGACCGGTAAGGCGGCCGTTAATTCGATCTCAGCAATTGCTCACGGTGAGTCAGCTCACCAGTGATTGGAAGTAATTAGAGTAGAGACTAATGTATTTGCATACGACCCTTATGCTTCACCTATGACTTGTGGACCTAAAACTTTTCTTATAATTTTGCATTATTTTTTCACTATATTTTCGATATCTTTTTTTCTGTTCAAAATTAATGTTTCTGCTCCATAGAGGCACTCTGGTTTAATTACAGTGTTATAGTGTCGTAATTTTGTATGTAAAGATATGCATTTTTTATTATAAGTGTTGTGAGTAAGCCATTTGGACGCGCCGTGTTGAGGACCCCATCCTAGTGTCTTACATGAGGTTAAGTCTAGCCCTTACTTAATTCAGAACCAAACCCCCCCCCCATGTAAGCTGAGCAGGCACGGATTTATTAGTTATATTATTATTATTGTTACTCTTGATGTCCCAACTCCTTTCAAAAAACGTTAAACTGAAAATATATAAAACTATTATTCTACCAGTTATATTATATGGGTGCGACACATGGACTCTTACTTTAAGGGAGGAAAGGAGATTACAAGTATTTGAGAATAAAGTTCTTAGGAAAATTTTTGGACCAAAGAGAGATGAACAGACAGGTGAATGGAGAAGACTACATAACAATGAACTACATGGTCTTTATAGGAAGCCAGATATAATAAGAACAGTTAAGTCTCGTAGACTGCGATGGGCAGGACATGTTGCACGTATGGGGAATGAAAGACGTGCATGGAAGCTTCTTGTAGGAAAGCCAGAGGGAAAACACCCGGTTGGTAGACCAAGAATGAGGTGGGAGAATAACATTAACTATGATTTAAGGGAAGTAGATTATACAGGGAATGATTGGAAAGCATTAGCTCAGGATAGGGATGTATGGAGAGCTTATGTCCGCACGGCCATGAACCTACGGGTTCGATAGTGCCAGTGAGTAAGTAAGTAAGTATTATTATTGTTATTTTTAGTAAGCAGTTTGTAGAAAGAGAATTGTGTGTGCAGGTTCGTCGCTTGTGGTGATACTTGGGATAAACAACATGATATCGGTGATAGCAAGTACTGTATTTGCTGCTTCTTACACAGTAGTGGGTGGTTTCTACAGCGTGTCTTACACTGACGTGCTTCAACTCATTCTTATTGTCATCGGTTTGGTAAGTTGCATCTATTACATTATTTTTGTGCCACTAAACGCAGCAATCTGTCAGCACTAAAGTCGAATATACATAACCTCTAAATTCAGGTGTATTGATTTATCAATGGCAATCACCGTTAGAATGATACACAACAGGTATTGCAATGGGTTATATTTAAATTAATAGTGGGAAGTAAACATTATGAGGTTATAATGGAAATGGACAGCTAATGACAAATGAGGGAAATTTTGAGGAAGTGGCTGAATTCAAATACCTAGGAACAATAATCACAAATAGGAATGAGGTGCACAAAGAAATTAAACATAGGCTCAATTCTGGAAATGCGTGCTATTATGCATTGCAGAGACTCTTGATGTCCCAACTCCTTTCAAAAAAACGTTAAACTGAAAATATATAAAACTATTATTCTACCAGTTGTATTATATGGGTGCGAAACATGGACTCTTACTTTAAGGGAGGAAAGGAGATTACGAGTATTTGAGAATAAATTTCGTAGGAAAATTTGTGGACCAAAGAGAGATGAACAGACAGGTGAATGGAGAAGACTACATAACAATGAACTACATAGTCTTTATAGGAAGCCAGATGTAATAAGAACAGTTAAGTCTCATAGACTGTGATGGGCAGGACATGTGGCACGAATGGGGAATGAAAGACTTGCATGGAAGTTTCTTGTAGGAAAACCAGAGGGAAAAGGCTAGTTGATAGACCAAACATGAGGTGGGAGAATAACATTAACTATGATTTGAGGGAAGTAGATTATACAGGGAATTATTGGAAAACATTAGCTGAGGATAGGGGTGTGTGGATAGCTTATCTCTGTGTGGCCATGAACCTATGGGTTCGATAGTGTCAGTGAGTTAGTTTAGTCAATTTATAATGTTGTGTGAATCTGTCAACATGTGGTCTTGTTGCAGGTGTTGTCAGTTCCATTTGCTTTCAACAACCCACACATGTCTACACAGGCACTGACCTCTAGTGACTGGGTGGGTGAACTAAAGACTCAGGATATCGGTCAATGGATTGATAACATGCTGCAATTAATTTTTGGTGGAATACCATGGCAGGTAAGTAACTTCACCATCATCATCATCCAGTGATTAAGCCTGTTGGCTCGTTCCGGTTTCATGAAAGCTAGAATTGTTAAAATTGTTCAGACCATCTCCTGTGTGGGTGACCAACATTTCTCCTTCCACGCGGTTTATAATTTAGCAATAATTTTGGAAATCTTCCTTCTGGCATTCTATCAATATATTCTTTCCAGTCGTTCCTATATTTAATTATTCGGTCTGTAAGTTTGAAAATATTTAGTTCCTTTCTTATATCTTCATTTCTTTTCTTATCCAACAGAGTATATCCTGCTATATTTCTTAAAAATCTCATCTCAGCTGCTTCCATTCTTTGTTTTTGTCTTTTAGTGATCGTCCAACATTCAGATATTTGTAGAAACTAACACTATGAGGTTTTAAAATTTTATAGGAATTACTTACCATCCATTGAAACACCACAAGTTAAAAAAAATTCAAAAGTTTAATATAAGATTGGTACCCAAGAACAAAATACTGCCTAAATAGGATAATTAAGACCAATAAAAATGAAAAAAAATGAATAAGAAAAGAAATCAGGAATTTTTCATAAGTAACGCCACGATTGATTTCCAAATTATCGATAAATTCACGATTCACGAATGAGTAGTGAACTTATCTAGAGAATTTGGAAATCAAGAGTGGCATTTGTTAAGACTATTTAATGAATAAAATTAAGCTGTTTACTCACAAATCATTATTTAAATATAGCTGTTTTAAAATATTTATATATTTAATGTAAACGGCAATGTTTGAAAACAAATGAGAAACATTATGTTTCATTTGTTGATCACTGCAACTAGATCATATTTATTGCCAAATAAAATCACAATATTGTAAGAATTCACCCTAGTGAAGAAAAAATGAAACTCATCATTACTGGTTATTAATTAATTTCTGATGTTCTATGATGTAAACATGTCAATTATATTTTTCTGCAACGTTAATTCCTGGGAAATAATACGTTTAAGAAAGTGCAAACAGTGTTTTATTTTTTTTGTGGTATAATCAAATGCTACGAATGTTATTCTATTATTTCTCGCAAGCAGAATCTGGTTACATTCGAGCACTGCATATACAATCTGGGAGCCACTTGATAAAATGAAAGTGATAAAATTGAGGTGAAAAATGAGTGTGATTAGTTGTAAATCAGAATTAATTGAAATGTGATTGGTATTTGACTGCCATTTGGGGCATGAGTTGAATAGTCAGAACAAATGCAGGGATTGTGACAAAATTTACATAGGAAAAAAAAATTGAAAACAAAGGTGAAAGAACATCTTAGAAATGTCAAATGTCTATCTGGGATGAAAAAGATATCCCTGAAAAAGTTACTAGTTATAATAAAAGTTTAGGAATTATTAATCAAGTTATGAAACCATCCCTTGTACAAAAAAACACCAGATTACGTTTATATAACCCTTTGGCTAGACCAGTGTTGACCTATGGTAGTGAAGCATGGACACTAAAAAAACAACATGAAAGCAGAATTACGGCTTGTGAAATGAGATTCATGCGCAGAACAGTGGGTTACACCAGATGGGATCGGAAAAGGAACACCGATATCTTAAAAGAATTGAAGACTACACCAATTTTGGAGTATATTAAACAGTACCAACTAAATTGGAAACACCATCTTGAAAGAATGAGTTCAAATCGGATCCCCAAAGCTGTTTATAATTATATACCAAGAGGACGAAGATCACTGGGCCGTCCTATGAAACGCTGGAGGGAAAATTTTCTATAGGATCGTAACAGGCCTTGGCCTAATACTTGGAAGGAAGAAGAAGAAGAAGAAATGTCAAAAATGGCGAAGTGGAAATGTCAGCAATAGCTGCTCATGCTTGGTCTGAAAAACATCTAATTGAATCAAAAGCCAGTCTAACTGAACAAATAGGAAAACTAAAAGAACTCACGGTTTGGAGGGGGAAAAAAATCTACATTAAAAAAAAACAGAATGAAAAACTTATGAACTTTGAAATTTGTGTGGATTCTGATTGGATCCGGAGGTTTATCGGTCCACCAACAGAGGGAAGAAGAAGTAGTTCTTCTCATCAACATAACATCAGTCGATGAGATATTACTGAAGATGTAGCTGCCAAGACTTTGAAACTGCAGTATAATTAGAAGACTGGATGTGAGGTGAGGTATCAAATATTTTAATTTAGTCTTACAATGACAGAAATTTAGATAAACACACTAAAATACGATTCAATTATCTATGTGGCACAATTAAACATACTTTATTGAATAAAACTAGGAAAGAAACTATTCTAAAATTTTACAAAGTATTGGCAGTTCCATCTCTTATCTATGGATGTGAAACCTGGAATTAACAAAGGCAGATAGTAAACAAATAGAGGCTGCTGAAATGAAGATGTTGAGAGCAATAGCAGGATACCAAAGGACCGATAAAAAGAAAAACGAAGATATAAGAACAGAACTTCGATCCGATTGAGGGTCTTTCCACTTTTCAGTGGTTGCCCTTTTACCAGCTGGCTGCTGGCCCTTCACATCCACATGTGTCAATCACAGAGGTAGATGATCAACAGCCAGTGTAGGGGTGACATGTGGTTAGCATGTCGAGTCCCCCAGCCGTTATAGCTGGTTCCTCAACCTGGAGCCGCTACTTATTGTAGCTACCCAATTGCCTCACGATGCTGGGTGGGCCCGGTCCCATACTGGCCGAAATACCATGAGAAAATTTCTTTCCCCATGGAGACTCGAACCAGCGCAAGTCCCGTAGCTCTGCGTCAAGGCTTCCTACCTTAACTGCTCAGCTATGGCGCTGGACAGAACTTAATATATTTAATCTCTGTGAAAGAATGAAATACTATCAAAATGCTTACCTTCAGCACGTATTACGAATGAATGAACAGCGCATACCAAGAAGAATGTATAATTATAAACCAAAAAGGAGAAGATTGGAAGAGATGGAAGGACCAATTCAACCTATAATGAGATCGGAACAGGCCATTGGGCTTAATCCTTGTTGTTGATGATGATAACTATGATGTTTTGTTTAAGAAAGTAAAATTAAGAACCGGGACTTCAACCATGGATCTCTCATTCTACGCATCAGTATGATACCAATTACACCATCCAAGCCAAGATAAGAAAGTCAACATTTGTTTCCTCTCATACAATTCTCGTTCATCTGAAGGCTGATAGCTGTCGCTACCAACATGCCAATTGATGTCTTCTATTTAGAAGTATTTTTATTGATAGGAAACTAGGAGACTCTTTGAAGTTCAAAAGTGTACCTTATTTTTGGTTTACAAGACCAATATTTTATTTAAATTATTAGAACTAATATTATTATTGTTAATACCTTATTTATTTATTTATTTATTACTTCAAATTAAGAGGATGTAACACTAAATGGTATTAATAATTTGATTAATATTACATTTTCTCCATAGTACCTTTACCTTGTCATGGTGGGGCAGCTGAATGTTTAAATGACCTCGAGAGCTAAGCTTGGCAGTAGCATTTCTGCTTAAAAGAGTTACCAATGCCAGACAGGTCGAAGGCAATAAGCCAAATGATAAAAAGGTACCTTGATGAAAAGAATTACGTTCTTTCACTTAAAGATACATCCATGAATCAATACCAACAAAATTCATTGTTAAAACTGTTGAGGTGAAGACTCATAAAATAAAATAAGTTAAAATATATTTTCTTAGGTAAAATCCGTCGTCCTCAACTTATAAAATATGTAATCTTTATGCCTGTAGGCCTTTCAGAACATCCATTCCATCTTCAGCAGATGCCTACAGGCATAAAGATTACATATTTTATAAGTTGAGGATGACGGATTTTACCTAAGAAGGTATATTTTAACTTATATTTGAAGAGAAAAATTTTTCGCCTAGACCGGGACTCGAACCCGGGACCCTTGGCTTTCCGGGCCAAGTGCTCTACCAACTGAGCTACCGAGGCGAGTTACGATCTAGACGCAAATTTTTCTCTTATGTACGTTGTAATTCCCTCGCGCCAAATGCTTGAAACCATAGCTTCTATCTTTGCAAATGGCGGCTTCTTAGTTAAGAAGACATTTATTGGGAATTTAACACTACTTTATAGCCAGTAGGGTTCGAGTCCCGGTCTAGGCGAAACATTTTTCTCTTCAAATATAATTTATCCTTCTATGAGAAGTGTTAAATTAATAATAAAAATCGTCAATATTTTAACTTATTTTATTTTATGACATCCATGAAAAAGACAGACTTGGGTTCTACTGGGATAAAATTTTTTGGAGGGAAAATAGTCCTCCATTCGGTTCACTGGACAGGGAATACTTCAGAGAATTTATGGAAAAGGCTCAAACACAGTTCCGTAGACTGTGAGGGCAGGACATGTGGCACAAATGGGGAATGGTTAAGGGGCATGGATACTCCTTATAGGGAAACTAGTGGGAAAATGCTCAGTAAGTAGACCAAGAAAGAGACAAGACAATAACATTATCCATGATTTGAGGGAAGTAGATTATACAGGGATGATTGAAAACAGTAGCTCAGGATAGGGATGTATCCAGGTGACCATGAACCTATGTCTTTGATGAGTTAGTTATTAATAACAAATTATTTAGTTAATAACTGTGTTGAAATTTAACACCTCATCTCATAATTGTAGATTTATTGAAGACATGTTACATTACCTCTGTGTACATATCCTCGAGAAATCTACAATTATGAGGTAAGATGTTAAAATCTAACTCAATTATTAATTAAAATAAACCCTATATTGTCAACTTCCTTTAAACATTAATCAAATTATTTACTATTTAATTTTAGGAAGTTATATTTTGAGGTTATTTTAATTATATTATTTACTATTTATTTATCCTATTGGAGTTAAGGCCATGTGGCCTTCTCTTCCACTCACCAGGACAAACATATGTTACATTTAAATACGATTTGATAGAGTCTACCAAAAGAATTCAACTGGAAGAACAGGAGAATTGGCATAATATCACGCGATGCAGACGTCATCGTATACGATTTTATTTGCGGGACGCAAACGTAAATGCGTTCCTCTAGCAGACAAAAATAACGGAAGTGGTTTTATTGCTGAGAATTCTGGGTAATTTCTTGCCAATATTACGAAAAAACTACATTCATGCATGACCAGTCAGCGACTCGCTAATTTGAACTTTGCACGTTCACACAGAAAACTCAGCTCACCAGAGACTAATGTATTTGCATGCGGTCTTTAGAAACATTCACCACTGAAAATGCCCTCCACAGTTGAGGGAGAAATGTCTGGAAGAAACACCAGTTATAGACCACAGCCACATAGCCCGGAATCTTTTAACATTAATATAAAATATTGATTATATTTTTCCCTTATTGAATTCAATAATTAACTAGTATATATTTTTTCTATATATTTTGAAAGGCAATTAATCATATTATTAAACAAATTAATAAAATCCCAAATTATTAAAATTAAGGTACATTTTCGGTTTTACATTTACAATGTTTGCTTAGTAGGATTTTATAGAGATTTTTTTCTAGAATTTACTGGTCAGAGTAATAATTTATTGTAAGTGAAATCTGTCCCCTCAGGGGTCCTCATCTAGGGGATATGTGGATGGCAACCACAAGGTGCCCAAGCTGTGCAAAACATTTCTTCCACTTACTTGTGTTTTGCACTCTTTTAACTTTACTATCTAACCTCTCTTGGTTAACTCTTGTTTTTTTCGACCCCGACGCTATTAGGGCATCCGAGG
Source organism: Diploptera punctata (assembly GCA_030220185.1). Classification (NCBI taxonomy): domain Eukaryota; kingdom Metazoa; phylum Arthropoda; class Insecta; order Blattodea; family Blaberidae; genus Diploptera; species Diploptera punctata. The sequence continues at coordinate 1,253,522 of JASPKZ010001620.1, forward strand.
GCTAGGGAGTCTTTCCTTTCTTCCATTTGTTCTTTCCTTTATTTTCTTTTCTTCTCCAGAAAAGCCTGACCAGAGGCTATAAGATGGCAGCCCCATCACTGGTCTTGCCTTCCTTTGGCCGGCAACCAATCGAAGGGACTATTATTATGCTTTCAAGTCTTATACGAGAATTTCCTGGGGAGGGAAAATTTTCTATAGGATCGTAACAGGCCTTGGCCTAATACTTGGAAGGAAGAAGAAGAATAATAATAAAAGTATGATCTAATAACACAATGAAGTTAATGATAATAATTACAATTAAACTAATAATAATAAAATATACACAAAGGAAGAGCAGCTCCTATCTACTATATATGAAAAAAATAAAAGGAAAGGAATGAAGTATAATTAATTAATCTAATGATTTTAAATATATAAGATCATCATCATCATCTTCAAGGTATGGGCCTGTTGGCCCGTTCCACTCTCCAGTGTACTATATGCTGCAGGTGCAGGTCATCTTTCCAATGACGTTTTGGTCTTCCTACATTAGTTCGGCCTAGAGGTTTATATAGAGACAGCAGCTGTTTTGATAACCGATTATTTGGCATTCTTTGTATATGTTCAAACCAATTACATTTATTTCTGTATGTTCTCTCATTAGATAATATATTTGTAATTCATTTCTGATATCTTGACTTCTCTTTTGATCTCTTAGAGATACACCTGCAACTGATCTGAGAAATCTCATTTCTATTGTCTCAATTTTATTTTTATCAGAGATCGTTAAAGGCCAAGTTCAGACCCGTATGTTAGCGTTGGAACTGCTACTGTTTTGTAAAATTTTAATTAAGTTTCCCTTGTGGTCTTATTTCTCAAATATCTTCTTACTGAACCACATATCTGTTGAAATATCCGTAATTTCTTCTCCATGTCCAAATTTTGCAGGTACGATATCATGCATCCCAGATAATTGAAACAAGTTACTTGTTCAATTATGTTTGCTCCAATTACAATTTTTGTCCTTTTATGCTGAGTTCCAATAAATGTCATTACTTTGTTTTCTCTGTTGATATCTTTAAATTATAATTGTTTATTAGTTTCCATAATTTATAAACTGATAATACATATATAAGATATCAACTTAAAATATTGATAAATCTGAAAGCTGTTTTTGTAAAATGAAAGAAAATAACTTACAAAATATATTTGAAGAGAAAAATATGCTAACCACCTATTCCAATTTAATCATTGTTTCGATCCAAATTTTGAAATTTTACATGTTTGTGATAAGGGAAGAAATTGGACTTTTTGGAGGCTGTAGAAATAGATAAATTGAAAAGTAGTAATAAACTGTTAAATTCTCAACTTGATTTGAATGAATCACCTTTGTTAAATTAAAAAATTTAAATAAATTATTGTTGTATTGTTGCTTAGATCAGTTGATATGTACTATAATAACACAATTCATAATTTGTTAACATGTGTGAAGAAGGTACAGTGTACCGAAACAGCTGTCACTGAATTATATCTTAATAAATATGAAAATCAAATAAAACTAAGTTTTATTTTTATTTAATTAACTTATTAATTACTTAAAGAATACTATTAGGGAGATCCTTCCATTAATTATGAAAATTCTTCACTCTGTTTCTAAAGAATGTTATAGTCTCTGACGTAGGGTGGAAGGGGAGTCCATGTTCTAGCAAGAGAAACTGTAAAATATTTGGAGTGATAGGCAGTGTGATGAGGAGGCATATAAAGGACACTGTGCTGATGGGATCGAGTGTCTAATTTATGTGTATCAGTGAGTCTAACAAAGCAGTGAACATAGAGAAATATTAAGCCACTCAAATTGTGTTAATTTCAGGGATATTTCCAAAGGATTTTCTCAATGAAGACTACAAAAGGTGCTCAGATACTTTCATTTATCTCATTCTTTGGTTGTGTGGCCATGGCTATTCCTCCAGCTTTCATCGGCATCATTGCAAAAAGTACAGGTAAATTAAAATTAATATTTAAAGGAAGCAACACTATGGGGTTTATTTTAATTAATAATTAAGTTAGAATTTAACACATCACCTACAATTGTAGATTTTTCGAAGACATGTTTCAATACTTGTTTGTACCATTTTCAGCACCATCTAACTGTTAGATAATGCACATAAGTATTGAAATATGTCTTCAAGAAATCTACAGTTATGAAGTGAGGTGTTAAACTCTAATCCAATTAATTAATAAATGAATGAATAATTAGTTTTAATGACTCACTTCATAATGTAGATTTCTTGAAGACCATAGTTTCAATATGCTATGTATCATTATCAATTCCTTCTAACTGTTACATTAGAAAAGTTGGTGAACCTGTAGCTTGATTCCTCTTTCCTCTGTTGGCTGACTGATGAATTTCCAAATTAAATCTTTTTCCCCATGAATTTCAAAATTCATAATTTTTTTATATTTTTTGTGGATGTGAATTTTTTCCCAAATTGTGAGTTCCTTAGATTTATGTAACTGTTTCAGGAATTTGGCCTTTGTTTAATAAATGCTTTAAACTCTGTTTGGTGGAGCAAAAATATTACAAAAAATAGAAAATTACAAATATATTAAACCATAATTCAGAGCATTTTAACATATGGTGCTGAAGTCTGGCAAATTCCTACCAGGGAAATGAAAATAATTTTAATTACAGAAATGGATGTTTTAAGAAGATCAGCTGGAAAATCTAGAATGGATAGAATACAAAATAAAGAAATAAGGGAAATTATGGGTGTAGATGAGGAGCCGGACATCATAGACATTATAGAAAAGAAAAGATTACAGTGGTATGGCCATGTCAAAATAATGCCAGAGCAAAGATTGCCAAAAATTGTTATGGAATGGATCCCAATAGAAAGGAGGAAGACCGAAGAAAACTTGGATAGAAGGGGTACAAGCAGCTATGAATATCAGAGGATTGGAGGAAGATCAATGGATGGACAGAGTGGAATGGCATTTGGTTTCCGGAAGATGGCGGCAGCTGCTCTGATACCGGATGATGATGATGATGATGTTTCGATTCTGTGTTTTTCTGACCATGGCTGTGTAGCTATTGCAGATCCCCATTTTTAACATTTCTAAGATCTTTTAATCTTGTATTTAAGTTCCTTTTTGTTTTTCATATGTGTATTTTTCACAATCTTGGCAACCAATTTGATAAATTCCTGATTTGTTGCCTTCATCAATCTTTTCATTTTTGTTGTTTTAATTGATCTATTCAGGCTGTATAATTTTTCGGTGCTAATTTGTTGTTAAATTTTCTGAAATTTTTTTGAAACTTATTAAATGCTGAAGGATGGTATGTAAATTTCTTTAATTTTTTACTAATTTTTTTTTACTTGTCTGAAGAGTACTTTCATTTATCAGTTTTTGGTTTTTTTGAATCTATTTATTTACTTATGAATCATCTTTTGTCCTAAACCATTTTATTTTGCTATCTATAATTTTCTCTGTTCATTAGAATGTTCATAATTCTGTATGCTAACTATTAAAAAACTAATAAATGTCTTCTTAACTAAGAAGCCGCCATTTGCAAAGATAGAAGCTATGGTTTCAAGCATTTGGCGCGAGGGAATTACAACGTACATAAGAGAAAAATTTGCGTCTAGATCGTAACTCACCTCGGTAGCTCAGTTTGTAGAGCACTTGGCCCGGAAAGCCAAGGGTCCCGGGTTCGAGTCCCGGTCTAGGCGAAAATTTTTCTCTTCAAATATAATTTATCCTTCTATGAGAAGTGTTAAATTAATAATAAAAATCGTCAATAGAAGCCCTACTGGCTATAAAGTAGTGTTAAATTCCCAATAAATGTCTTGTTAACTAAGAAGCCGCCATTTGCAAAGATAGAAGCTATGGTTTCAAGCATTTGGCGCGAGGGAATTACAACGTACATAAGAGAAAAACTCGCCTCGGTAGCTCAGTTGGTAGAGCACTTGGCCCGGAAAGCCAAGGGTCCCGGGTTCGAGTCCCGGTCTAGGCGAAAATTTTTCTCTTCAAATATTAAAAAACTGCCTGTTTATGTGCAATGTGTTGAATACTATTGCTTTAATTCAATATCAATGGCTGCCCATGCATGGTCAGAAAAATACATTATCGAAAGGAACGCTACATTTTTAAAGCAAATAGAAAAACCTAAAGAACTCATTGTTTGGGAAATAGTCTACATTCAAAAGAGCAAGAAGGAGAAATTAAAGAACTTTGAAATTCCCGGGGAAAATGACTTGATTTCGAGGTTTTTGAGTCTGCCAACAGAGGGAGTATGACAGAAAAGCAGTTGCGAAATTACTGAAGAAGAAATTGAAGTAGAAAGTTCCAAAACTAGTTTAAAAACAAGAAAAATATGAGGTGAGTCATATAAGTTTGCCTTAATAATTATCACTGTGTGTTTCTTACCTGTAAATTGCAAATTCTATTTTTCTTTGTTCTTAATTTCTGATCAATTTTAGGTCAAATGGTATTTGCTGATTATTTTCTAGTTAGATAGATAGATAGATCAGGGTTGTAAGGGGTAGTGACGTGTGTATAACCTCTCCTACCTAATTCTCATCCTCACCTTCTCGTGGTACAATCCGTTTTCACAAACGAGGCTCTGAGGACCGAGTCACGGCAGTATAACCGTTCCATCAGGTACTGAGTAAATGCGGTATCCTAATGTCTGTCCAGAGACTAAAAGGTAGCAGCCCTACCACTGGACTACTTAGCGTCGGGCCAGTAACCTGTCCTAAGGAACTTCAAAACTACTTTCAAGTCTCAACACGAAAAAAGCCAGAAGGAATTGAAATATGACGACCCACAGCAAAGAAATATGGTTAAAAGAAAACGGCACAATGATATTGTAAGATATGCAACCTGGAATGTCCGAAGCATCCATGAAAAAGAAGAGGAACTAGACAGTATATTTAAGAATAGAAATTAATTACACATGGAATCTTTAGAAAACAAAATTTCTGATTATAAGTCAAGATGGATGCAACATGTTCATCGAATGGAAGATCACAGAATACCCAAACAAATGTTAAGATATCAACCTGCAGGAAGAAGAAGACCAGACCGTCCACTCAAAAGACTTCTGGATGGTATTTCTCTTGAGGCCGAAACAGGTCAACAAATGGCCTAAATTCGTGAATGTACTATGATGATGATGATAGATAGATCATCAGTTAATTAATGTGTTTGACATCATCTGATTCCTAATAGCCAATATTTTTAGCATAAAATTCACTAATTAAGAGATAATTAGATATTTTAAATACATTCGCTGCAAAACTCCTCACTGCCGTCTGTTGTTACTGAGGAAGCATGCATGATGACATCACATTGCTTTCATGCAAAATTTGTCCATAATGCAGATGACTACATATCTGATATAAAAATTTTTCATGTGATCGTTGTGAAACATAAAAAAATGTGATCGTTAGAGTGATTTTTAAATTCAGGTGAACTCCCACACCTAATGGTTTTAGAGGGTCCAATTCATCATCATCATCACCAAGGGATTAAGCCTGTTGGCTCGTTCCGGTTTCATGAAAGCTAGAATTGTTAAAATTGTTCAGACCATCTTCTGTGTGGGTGTCCAACATTTCTCCTTCCGTGTGGTTTATAATTTAACAATAATTTTTTTAATCTTTCTTATGGCATTCTATCAATATGTTCTTTCCAGTCGTTCCTATATTTAATTATTCAGTCTGTAAGTTTGAAAATATTTAGTTCCTTTCTTATATCTTCATTTCTTTTCTTATCCAGCATAGTATATCCTGCTATATTTCTTAAAAATCTCATCTCAGCTGTTTCCAGTCTTTGTTCTTGTCTTTTAGTGATCGTCCAGCATTCTGGATTAGATTGTGAATCTAAACCATCGAGACACCCTATCAGACACATACAAAAAATTAAATCAAAATTGGTCCTGTGTTTTAGGAGGAGTTCAGTGATAAAAACACGTACAGAAGAATTATGTATATAAAGATAATCTATTAAAAGAACCCTTAAAAACACAAGAAAAGAAACAAAAATTAAATTTTATAAAGTAATGGCTGTTCCTGTATTGATGTATGGATCAGAATGTTGGACGATCACTAAAAGACAAGAACAAAGATTGGAAGCAGCTGAGATAAGATTTTTAAGAAATATAGCAGGATATAATTAAGTTATGTAAATAGGAAATAACACTATGAGGTTTTTTAATATTGTTTATTTTTTATTTCACTCACCTCATACTTCATAACTCCTCGGAAACCCAGGGTTTCATCACATCATTTGTGACATTCTCAATGCTGTGTCACGTTCACAACTGACGTCCAACGGCCTTCTATCCTGCAGACTGACCTCCGCGCCATCTGGTGGCTGACCGATGAACTTCCAAATCAATCCCTTCTCCTTATAACCGGGTAATTCAAATTTCATAGTCGTATTTTCATTCTTGCATATGTAAATTTTTTCCCAAATTGTGAGTTCCTTCAGTTTTTCCAATTGTTTAAGTAATTTTGTTTACATATGCAAGAATGAAAATACAACTATGAATTTTGAAATACCCGGTTATAAGGAGAGAGGACTGATTTGGAAGTTCGTCGGTCAGCCATCAGATGGCACGGAGGTCAATCTGCAGGATAGAAGGCCGTTGGACATCAGTTGTGAACGTGACACAGCATTGAGAATGTCACAAATGATGTGACGAAACCCTGGGTTTGCGAGGAGTTATGAAGTATGAGGTGAGTGAAATGGATATACTCTGCTGGATAAGAAAAGAAATGTAGATATAAGAAAGGAACTAAATATTTTCAAACTTACAGACCGAATAATTAAATATAGGAACAAACTGGAAAGAACATATTGATAGAATGCCAGAAGAAAGATTAAAACAATTATTGCTAAATTATAAACCGCACAGAAGGAGAAATGTTGGATGCCCACACAGAAAGATGGTCTGAACAATTTTAACAATTATAGCTTTCATGAAATTGGAACGAGCCAACAGGCTTAATCCCTGAATGATGATGATGAAAGATAATCATAAATATTTGTGTTTCATTTGACATGTTTCCATATGTTGTTCATATCATCATCAGCTTGTAAAGATTGTTGAACCATGCCAAATGAAGCACAACAATTTATGAGGTAAGATGACTCTGGATTCACCTTATTTCTTAAGAAGAACCTCATAATGTTACTTCCTGTTGTAATTTATTAATAATTAATATCCATTTTTGTCTACAAAAACATTATATGTGCAAAAAGTGCTGCGTAAAGGGACTGCCAAACTCTATGTTACCATGTATTTTTTTCAGATTGGACACAAGTTGAAGATTTCAACAGAACAGTCAGAAATGATGAAGGTGAAATAATTCTGCCTCTAGTGCTCCGTTATCTGACACCAAATGTAAGTAGCCAAGTTGAAGTATCTTCTTACAAAGGAACTTTGTCCCAACTCGGGCCCAGGTTAGATCCCCAGTCGGGACAAGTTTCCGACGTGAATGGTTTTTTTCGTGGTTTTTCCTCGTTTATAAGACAAATGTAAGGAAACTTTGGGGCTCAAACGGTCCCCAAACATCATCTGGCCATCATCATCATTAACATATTCATTAAGTTTAGGATTAAGGCCTTTCCTGGTGCATCATCACCATCATCGTCCCTATCATATATCAGCGGAGCAGCATAACTCCGCCTTCCAGGCACTTAAACCTCAGAAGTGGTTTCAAATAATGCCATGCCAGGAGAGAATACCAGAATGTCTATATGACAATGTGGTGGCATTAAATAAAAAAAATTAAAATATATTTTTTTGGTTAATTTTTCTACATCTAGTCTGGTGGGTGTAGTTTAATTTTATGCCAATCTTTTTAACCATCCTCGAATGTTAAAACTAAGGCTAGTACCCAGGGAGAACTTATTTTCTGGCTACTCTTTTCAACTTTTATTTTAATGATATGATAAGATCATGGAAACAAATGACGACTGGATGTATTAACTTAGGGAATATAGTAATAAGAACAGTAGCCTTTGCAGATGATCCAATTTTAATAGCAAAAACAGAAGACGAATTACAAAGAATGCTATATAAACCAAATGAAATATATAAAAAAATACAATATGGAAATATCATCAGAAAAATCAAGAGCAATCAACGAGTTGAGACAACAACAATATTAGAAAATAAACCAATAGAACAAATAGTAAGATATAACTTTCTAGGTTGTGAAATATCATACACAATGAAAACATATATAAATAACAAACTAAATAAGATGTTTTTATTATTGATTTAACATTTCTCACTGAAAGATAAATTATAATTTATCTTTCAGTGAGAAGTGTTAAATTAATAATAAAAACATCATTAGAAGCCTTACTAGCTTTATAAAGTAATGTTAAATTCCCAATAAATGTCATCTTAACTAAGAAGCCACCATTTGCAAAGATAGAAACAATGGTTTCAAAAACATTTGGCAAGAGGGAATTACAACGTATATAAGAGAAAAATTTGCGTCTAGATCGTAACTTGCCTCGGTAGCTCAGTTGGTAGAGCACTTGGCCCGGAAAGCCAAAGGTCCTGGGTTTGAGTCTCGGTCTAGGTGAGAATTTTTCTCTTCAAATATAAACTAAATAAGTTCAATTATATAACAGGAACACTAAAAAAAAACATTGAAAAATAAAGCCAGGAGACACTCTATAATGAAATTATGCAAGACAATGGCAGACCCTTTTATTACTTATGGATCCGAAACATGGACAGTGACAACACAATAATCTATCAGAATCCAAGCTGCTGAAATTAAATTCCTTAGACCAATAGCAGGATATCAAAGAACAGACAATAAAAAAAAACACGGAAATAAAACAACAACTAAAAGTAGAGGAATTAAACACACCAATAGTGAAATACAGAACAAACTGGAAATAACACTTAGCAAGGATGACTGAGAAAAGAATACCAAAAGCAGCATACAGCTATTCACCGAGAGGAAGAAGAAGCTTGGGAAGACCAAAGAAAAGATTGAAACAGCAGAAATTTTGAGCTGGAACACACTAGTAAATAAGCCTAAACTGTAACGAAGAAGAAGAAGAAGAAGAAGAAGATATTAAGTGGCACCTGTAGAGATATACGTAAGTTAATTTAAATCCAACTACATCTAGCTTCGAACACATGAACTGGCATTACCTCATTATGTCACTTGCTATTAATATTTTATACATTTATTTTGTTTTGTTTGCAGTGGGTTTCATTTGTTGGTCTCGGTGCCATTTCTGCAGCTGTGATGTCATCAGCTGATGCAAGCATTCTTTCTTCAAGTTCCATGTTCTCCAGAAATATTTATAAAGCAGCTCTCCGGCCTTCTGTAAGTATCCCACTTGGTTAGCCTGTGTGTGTATACATACAGGGTGTTGCAAAAAAAACACCGACAATGGAGGTGAGGTAGTATATTGAGATATGTTGACTATCTAACTCATGTCCCAAATGGGAGTCAATGACCAATCACATTACAATGATTTTTTATTTACAACCAATCACAGTTGTGTTTCGCCTAGAATTTACCAACTGAAGTTTATATTAATAAAGAAAGCACCTCCTTTTTAACATTCTCAATAGGTCATAGCATTATTTTGCACCAGATTGTATATATAGTGCATAAATGTCAACACATACCGTATACGGGAGTTAATATAAAAACATTTGTAGCAATTGGTTATACCACTAAAAAGAAACCACTGTTTGCACTTTCTTAAATGTATTTTTTCCCGGAAAAATATAATTGTCATATTTACATCATAGGACATCAGAAATGAATTAATATACAGTTTGATGTGTTTAAATTTTTCTCCACTAGAGAGCATTCTTACAATATTGCGTTTATTTGTCAATAAATAATATGATCTGGTTGCAGTGACGAACAAAAGAAGCAAATGAAGCGTACCCATCGTTTACATTAAATATATAAATATTTTAAAATAACTATATTTAAATAATGATTTGTTAGTAAACAGCTTAATTTTATTCGTTAAATAGTCCTAACAAATGCCACTCTTGATTTCCAAATTCTCTAGATAAATTGGAAATAACTCGTGGCATTACTTATGATAATTTTTAATAAGGTAACAATTTCCGAAAATTATTTTTCTATTTGTCTATTTTTAACATTTCTAAGGTGTTCTTTCAATCTTGTATTTAAGTTCCTTTTTGTTTTTCCTATGTATATTTTTTCACAATCTTTACAATCAATTAGACAAATCCCTGATGATTCCCTTTCCCTCTCAACAACACAAGTGCACACATGCACATATATGCACACATATGTAAACATTTACACACACGCAAGTGAGGGCACACACACACAGACACACAAAACACTTTTCCATTGTAATGTAACCAAACTATCCTGAAGGTCCTTTCCTAACCCCTAAATTGCCACATTGGGTCTAACGTTACCCGAAGTGGCCCCCGAGGTCCTAACCTAAACCAAAGTCTTCCACGAGGGCCTAACATAACCCTAAGTGGCCCCGAGGGCCAAACCTATGGTGAGGCCCTATCTTTACCCAAATGGTCACCGAGGACCATGCAATAATAGCTGAAACTCCTTTCTGATTCTTTCGCAGTATCTTTCATATGAGGTTATGTTTGTTTTAGGCAGGAGAACGTGAAATGCTGTGGGTTCTGAGAATTACAATTGTAGTCATCTCTACCCTAGCAGCCACCATTGCTCTTTCAGTAGGAAGCATATATTACCTATCGTAAGTATCCATTGTGTATTTTCAATGTTTTTATTTTCAATGTTTTTATTTTCAATTTGTCACTTACTTTAAAGAACTAATTCATAGTTATTAACCCATTTGCTTCAGGTTTGAATGCTCGATGCATTTCTCCAGAAACCGGATTTAAGTTACCTTAAATTATATTGTCTATTTTCAGACATTCAAAACGAACAAAAGATAACGGTACTTGAGATCACAATAAGGGTGAAGGTACACCACTCGCATGCGGGATCCTACCATCTTTTGTAATTACCTTGAGTTTGAAAGTTTTGAGTAACAATATCCACATTCCTTTGCCCGGCCCCATAGAAGGCAAAGATTAATCCACCTTTCCTTTGTAAAATATTCAACATATAGAACTGAATGCTAAACAGTATTACAATCTTGGAAGCTAGAAGGAAAAAGGGGATTAATTTAGCTTGAGAAAGCTTTGGAATATATATCAATACCAAACTTGACTAGTTACGCAATTAGTAAACATAAGTTAACTAAAAAAATGTAACTTTTAATTAGAGTCACAAGTCAGATAATTGAAATACAAATAATATAACAAAAGTTTATCTTCTTCACGATTGAAAGAAAATACATAAATGAAACAATATAAATTGGTCATCAAAAGAAAAAGTCAATAACAATAATAATAAACATACATACATACACACACACAATCCAGTCCAACCAAGGGCTAGGGTTCACAGTCCTGGTTGCCCTACCCTGGCTTATGGGACTGATTAAACCAAACAGCTCCTCCGAACTACCGTCGATCTGACCCCGACAAAACCAAAGTTGATGATGACACTGATATTAACTTGCACAGCTTATTTGAGATATTCGATAACGAGGGGAAGATGCGCAGTCACATGCAGCGCATAATGAAGGAAGGGGGGGCGTATGTAGGAGAGAGGACAACGAAGACAGGAATTTGGCACTGTTCTATAACAATGCTGTAGAGGGAAGACACAATGACGTAGTTGTTACGCAGTTTTACGTACCGAAAACATGATTTCGGTACAAACGAAAAACACATTCCTCTATTATTCATAAATGTTAACAAAAGATTACACTGCCAACTGATGTATAAAATACTGCAAAATATATAACAGCAGACTTTAGCGAGTGTATCCTGTTATTTTGAGGCGAATATGTTAATATATTAAGAGAAAAAATTACATGTAAACTAGGATTTGAACCCACAATCTCTGGTTTTCTGTAACAGTGTTTTATCCATTAAACTATCTAGGCTCCCGAATTAGACAGAAATGTTTCTCTTACTTTTTAACATAACCCTATGCGGTTGGAGTTGAAAGCCTTTGTTCTACACACATTTTAGCAGGTTTTTATTCAAGAAGACATTTTAATGAGATTAAAACACCATTTTTATATACCAAATCTGATCTAAGTTCCATTTAAACTGTAAACTTGGTGTATATTTCGATCAAAATCTTAGTTGGCAGGTTCATTTAAGAGAAACTTGTAAAAAACAAAATATTCAATCTTCCATTCCCTAAAACTGCACGACCCTTCTACTAGGCCCTGCATCCAGAAGAGTCCGTTACCATATTTGGATCTTTACTGGCCTAGAGAATCTACTAATATATTTAGCTATCCTAATTGTAGCGTCCAGTTCATAAATGTAAGTGATATCTATTATTCTTGGCCCGGGCCCATCAGAGACAAAGATTGATTCATCTTTCCTATATAGATTTAATAACATATATTAATTATTAACAAGAATTCTTAAACATACTGTAGTAATTTATGTGACTCGTATTTAACTCAGTATAATATTTATAATCATGAAAGCTAGAAAGGAGAGGGGAGCTAATATAACCTTGAGAAAGCTTGTATGTAGGAAAAATATAAGGCAGCAGTAGCATAGCTAACAAGCATAGTAATTAAACATTCTTGTTTAGTTAAAATAGAATTTAATATTTGATGAAATTTAAAAAGATGTTTAAATATAAATTATTCATTACAAACTTTAAAGAAAATAGAAATAATAACAAAAATTACAATATTTACTCACACAAGCACTCATGTATAGCATTTTAGTCCAGCCGAGGGTTAGGGTCCATACCCCCGGATACCCTACCTTGGCTTACCGGACCTAACACAATGTGCCGAAAGTGCTATTTCGGTATGAAACATCTGTGCTGTTATCCTCCCGCTACATTGATATTAATAAACTATGCCAAATTTCATTTCTCTTTGTGTTTACTCCCACTCTCCTTCCTACCCCTCCCTTTGCTCTGTTTGTAGTGCGCAACTTCCCTTCTACCTCAGAACTCTCAAATAGGCCAAACACGTAGTAAGCTGTGTCATTCGATCATTACATTTCTTTCGAACAGTTGTCTGTCGTCTGAAGGACGCGAGCTCCAGGAGAGCTGCGTGTTTTGAGTTTGGTCCGGCAAGCCAGGGTGGGGTACCCTAGGCAGGACTAAAAAGGTATGCATGGGTGTTTGAACATATAAAGATTGTTACTTTTGTTATTATTATTATTATTATTACTATTGTTTTTCTTTATAACGTTTGAATGATCAAAATACAATCTATGTTTAATATATTTTCAAATTTCAACTTCAGACGTACAATTGAAATATTAAATCTTATTTTAAGTAAACAAGAATTTTTAATTATTGTATTTGCTAGCTATGCTACAGCTGTCTTGTATAATTTCTGTTTACGAGCTTTCTCAAGGTTACATTAGCTCCTCTTTCCCGTCTAGCTTTCATGATTGAAAATAATATACTGAGTTTAACTACGAATCATAAATTACTACAGTGTGTTTCAGGAATTATTATTAATTAATATATGTTAATGACGATTTTATTATTAATTTAACACTTCTCATTGAAGGATAAATTATATTTGAAGAGAAAAATTTTCGCCTAGACCGGGACTCGAACCCGGGACCCTTGGCTTTCCGGGCCAAGTGCTCTACCAACTGAGCTACCGAGGCGAGTTACGATCTAGACGCAAATTTTTCTCTTATGTACGTTGTAATTCCCTCGCGCCAAATGCTTGAAACTATAGCTACTATATTTGCAAATGGCGGCTTCTTAGTTAAGAAGACATTTATTGGGAATTTAACACTACTTTATAGCCAGTAGGGCTTCTATTGACAATTTTATTATTAATTTAACACTTCTCATTGAAGGATAAATTATATTTGAAGAGAAAAATTTTCGCCTAGACTCGGTAGCTCAGTTGGTAGAGCACTTGGCCCGGAAAGCCAAGGGTCCCGGGTTCGAGTCCCGGTCTAGGCGAAAATTTTTCTCTTCAAATATAATTTAGCCTTCAATGAGAAGTGTTAAATTAATAATAAAATCGTCAATAGAAGCCCTACTGGCTATAAAGTAGTGTTAAATTCCCAATAAAATGTCTTCTTAACTAAGAAGCCGCCATTTGCAAAGATAGTAGCTATAGTTTCAAGCATTTGGCGCGAGGGAATTACAACGTACATAAGAGAAAAATTTGCGTCTAGATCGTAACTCCCCTCGGTAGCTCAGTTGGTAGAGCACTTGGCCCGGAAAGCCAAGGGTCCCGGGTTCGAGTCCCGGTCTAGGCGAAAATTTTTCTCTTCAAATATATGTTAATGAATCTATATAGGGAAGATGAATCAATCTTTGCCTCTGATGGGCCCGAGCAAAGAATTATAAACAGCACTGATAGTTATGAGCTGGATGCTACTATGAGTGTAAATAAACATATGAGTAAATCCTCTATGGGCCAGTGCAAAATGATAACAGAAAGTAATTCTGTAGATCCGGCGGCGCAACAAAACAACACAGCTCTCCTCGAGCTGACGTCCTCCAGACGATAACGGAATAAACTAATGAATGAATGACCTTGTTTACCACTTGCTTCATGTATGAGTGTTCCGAGGAAGAGGGGAAGTTGCGCACTTACATACAGCGCAGAGGGAAGGGGTAGGAAGGTGAGTGGGAGTAAACACCTCATAATGTTAAAAATTCCCAAATTTATTATATAAATTAAATTAATTTAACATTTAAAATCTTCAACCCTGCCGGGTATTCACCCTAGGCCCACTAGTCAGGAAGCAGGCATGCCACCACTTGAGCCTGCATGGCAGACTCCTCCTATAAACTAGAAATCATAGTTTGAGAAATATGGAATTTTAATACAGGGGGTTAAAGTTTTCTATGACTTTATTAAACTTTTATAGGAATTAATCACTAAGAGGTTTAATTGTGATAAAATCAAATGCTTCCTTCCTACCTCTCCTCATATAAATCTTCTATAACTATTTAACACATGTCCCAAATGCTAGTCAATGACCAATCACGTTTCAATGAATTTTGTTTTAAACCAATGACAGTCGTGTTTCACCTTGCTCTTCATCGATTTCTCTTTATCAGCTCCTGCTTTTGTGATAAAGAAAGCTCCTTCTTTTTTAATATTCCGAACAGCTCAGATCATTATTTTTCTCCAACAAACACATTGAATATAGTAAATAATGAACATATTTTTTTATTTGAGTTGTTTACTTACTTCTTTACTTACTCACTGGCACTATCGAACCCGTTGGTTCATGGCCGCGCGGACATATGCTCTCCATACATCCCTATCCTGAGCTAATGCTTTCCAATCATTCCCTGTATAATCTACTTCCCTCAAATCATAGTTAATGTTATTCTCCCACCTCATTCTTGGTCTACCAACTAGGCGTTTCCCCTCTGGCTTTCCTACAAGAAGCTTCCATGCAAGTCTTTTATTCCCCATGCGTGCAACATGTCCTGCCCATTGCAGACTACGAGACTTAACTGTTCTTATTATATCTGGCTTCATATAAAGACTATGTAATTTATTGTTATGCAGTCTCCTCCATTCACCTGTCTGTTCATCTCTCATTGGTCCAAAAATTTTCCTAAGAACTTTATTCTCAAATACTTGTAATCTCCTTTCCTCCCTTAAAAGTATGATTCCATGTTTCGCACCCATATAATATAACTGGTAGAATAATAGTTTTATATATTTCCAGTTTAACGTTTTTTGAAAGGAGTTGGGACATCAAGAGTCTCTGTAATGCATAATAGCACGCATTTTCAGAATTGAGCCTATGTTTAATTTCTTTGTACATCTCATTCCTATTTGCGATTATTATTCCTAGGTATTTGAATTCAGCCACTTCTTCAAAATTTCCCTCATTTGTCATTAGCTGTCCATTTCCATTATATAATGTATTTCTACGTGTGACCATATATTTAGTTTATTGATATTTACTTCCAGTCCTAATTTCTTATTTCAGGTTGTTTACTAAAATCATAAATTAATAACCTATAATGTTGTTGTTGTTTTCAAATGCTGGGCCTTGGCACCGAAGCCATTAGCGTTCTTGCTCTCCAATATTTCTCTATTGTGGATCCAACAGGTAATACTTCACAGGTTTGTAGGTGTTCTTCATATAACCTATAATGTTGGTTATAATATACAGTTTTGTGTGTTTCATTTGTACCGAAATCACATTTTCGGTACGTAACAAGTACATCATCGTGTCTTCCCTCTACGGTGATATTATAGAACAGTGCCAAATTCCTGTCTTCGTTGTCCTCTCTCCTACGTACCTCCCCCTTCCTTCTTTATGCGCTGCGTGTGACTGCGCATCTTCCTCTCGTTATCAAAAGTCTCAAATAAGCTGCGAAGTTAGTATCAGGGTCATCATCAACTTTGGGATCGTTGTGCTCAGGTCGGCTGTAGCTCGAGGGAGCTTTTTGGGTTCTTAAGTCCCACAAGCCAGGGTAGGGCAACCAGGACTGTGGACCCTAGCCCTTTGCTGGACTGGATTGTGTATGTGTGTATGTATGCATGTATGAATATTATTATTATTATTATTATTATTGCCTTTTTTTTAAATTATTGATGACCGAGTTTGTTAATTTATATTATTCCATTCATATATTTTCTTTCAATGGTCAAGAAGATACATTTTTTGTTATATTATTTGTTTTTCAATTATCTGACTTATGCTTCTCATTAAAATTTACCTTTTTTAGTTAACGTATGTTTACTAATTGTGTAGGTAGTCATGTTTCATATTGATATATATTCTAAAGCTTTCTCAAGCCAAATTAATCCCCTTTTTCCTTCTAGCTTCCACCATTATAATACTGTTTAGCATTCAGTACTATATGTTAAATAATTTACAAAGGAAAGGTGGATTAAACTTTGCTTTCTATGGGCCCGGGCAAAGGATCATTGAGAATGTCACTCAAAAAACTTTCAAACTCATTGTTATATAAAAAGCAGGTAGGATCGCGAGGCGCAGATTAATTGTGATAAAATCAAATGCTTTCTAGCTCTCCTCATAAATCTTCTATAACTATTTAACTCATGCCCCACATGGTAGTCAATGACCAATCACGTTTCAATGAATTCTGTTTTACACCAATGACAGTCGTGTTTCACCTGGCTCTTTATCGATTTCTCTTTATCAGCTCTTGCTTTTATGATAAAGAAAGCTCCTCCTTTTTTAATATTCTGAACAGGTTAGACCATTATTTTTCTCCAACAAATACATTTAATATATCAAATAATGAATAGATTCAGTGATTTTACTGAGTTGTTTATTCAAAATATAAATGATTAACATATAATGTTGATTATAATAGTTTGATGTGTTTCATTATTTCTCCACTAGAGTGCATTCTTACAATATTGCGATCCTATTTGGCAATAAATAATATGATCGAGTTGCAGTGATTATACATAACCTCACATTTCTAATTTGTTTTCAAACATAGCCGTTTACATTAACTATATAAATATTTTAAAACACCGGTAACTATATTCAAATAATTATTTTTTAAATTAATGAGTCATTTTTTAACATCTTACCTCATATTTTATGTTTCTTCAAACACGGGAACTAGTTTTCGAGAGAAGGATGTCTGTCATTTTCTGGATGGCAACGTTATTGATGGAGATCCAACGAAAATACGGTAGTCATAATGTTGGTTGAAAATGAGAGAGATCCTTCTCTCGAAAACTAGTTCCCGTGTTTGAAGAAACGTAACATATGAGGTAAGATGTTAAAAAATGACTCATTAATTTACGAAATAAGAACCTCATAATATTATTTCCCATATTTAACTATGAATTATTTTTTTAGTAAAGAGCTTAATTTTATTCATTAAATAGTCCTAACAAATGCCACTCTTGATTTCCAAATTCTCTAGATAAATTGAAAATCACTCGTGGCATTACTTATAATAAATAATAGTTTTAAAAAACTAAACAACACCCTTTATTAGAAAACCGAACTCAAAGATGAAAAATAATTTTAATTTCCAACACGCTTGGGATAAATTTAAAGTGGTCAACAAAGAAATCATCTCCAACACATATAGAATAAAACTAGAATTATCAACAAAAAGAAAATAATTTTACCATCAAAAGCGTGGGGTGCTCTATATGAATTAATATATTTGATAGTAAACAGATATTGGTAAAAGTAAAGTCTCTAAGAACAACATGTAAAAATCATAAAAAGCACCCCACGCTTTTGATGGAAAAATTATTTCCTTTTTGTTGATAATTCTAGTTTTATTCTATATGTGTTGGAGATGATTTTTTTGTTGACCACTTTAAATTTATCCCAAGCATGTTGGAAATTAAAATGATTTTTCATTTTTGAGTTCGGTTTTCTAATAAAGCGTGTTGTTTTAGTTTTTTAATACTATTATTTATTTTTTTATTTTTCAGTTTTAATATTTTACAGAATAAAATAAGAATTTAAATATCCTTAAATTCCATACTATTGTAGTATGAGCTAAAAGTATTAATCTTCTAAAAAAAAAACCCTCCCCAGCCGGATTCGAACCAGCGATCTATGAAATTATATACCACTAGTTCACCGATCTACCAACTAAGCTCTTACAACTGTTGACTAAAAAGTCGACAAGACCGCAACCTATTATACCAGTTTTAATTTATTTTATTTTCTGATTATTCTGACCAGGATTTAGGAACAAAATATGAAATTATTTTAGTGTCACGGGTCCTTTACATGTATACAAAGTTTCAAGTCGATCCAATGTTTCTAAGTGGATGAAAATCGTGTTCAAAGATTCCGTAACATAAATACACAGATTTTCAGATGATTCTGGCCAGGATTTTAGAAAATAAAAATGAAATTATTGTATTGTCACGGGTCCTTTAGAAGTATACAAAGTGTCAAGTCGATCCAGTGTTTCTAAGTGGGTGAAAATCGTGTTCAAAGATTCCGTTACATAAATACGAAGACACTTTTTTTTTATTTTCTGATGATTTTGGCCAGGATTTTAGAAAATAAATATGAAATTATTGTATTGTCACGGGTCCTTTACAAGTATACAAAATTTCAAGTCGATCCAATTATTTTAAGTGGGTGAAAAACGCGTTGAAAGATTCAGTTACATAGATAGATACAGGTCAAGCTAATATAAAGCGTGTAAAAATGTTGCAGGAACTTGTGTTCAGACCTGGTGTATGTACTCCTGTTTCCTCAACTGCTGTTGGTCATCCACTGGTCGCAGGGCGTCAACACTTACGGCTGTCTGGCTTCTTTACTTGTTGGGCTGGTCTTAAGAATACTTGGTACGTTCATAATATTACTAATTCACTCACAGGCTCTATTGAATTCTTAGGTTCATGGCTGTGCACACATAAGCTCTCCATACACCCTTATCCTGAGCTAATTGTTTCCAATCATTCCTGTATAATATACTTTCTTCAATAACGGTTAATTTTATTTTCCCATCTCATTCTTGGTCTGTCTACTGGTTTTCCTACAAGTAGTTTTCATGTCCCTCTTTAATTCCCGATTCATGCCACATGTCCTGCCCTTTGCAGTCTACGAGACTTAGGCCCTAACTGTTCTTATTATATCTGGTTTCGTATAAAGACCATGTAGCTCACTGTAATGAATTATTCTCCATTTCCCTGTCTCTCTTTGGTCCAAAAATCTCCGGTACCTATGAACTTTATTCTCAGATACTCGTAGGCTCGAATCTATGAACGCATTAGACCGTAAAAGTCGTTCTCTGCTGAGAAAGTTGCATCCAAATACGTTTTTGCGTACTCAAAAATCTGTTCATACGATAATAATTGTCAAAATTCCTAAGCTACCTGGCGAGGTGACTTTGCAGAGAACGAATTGTGAGCAATCCGATGGGAACCGATGGTAACCGATGTAGTTTCAAACCTTGCCGCGTACCTTGCCGCTTTATCCAAGATGTCGGACCTTGAAGACTTCGATCATGTTTTCGGTACACGCGGAGAAGAGGAATTTGATAGAGTCTACCAAAGAATTCAACTGGAAGAACAGGAGAATCGGCGTAATATTGCGTGACGCAGACGTCGTTGTATACGGTATTATTTGCGGGACGCAAGCGTAAATGCGTTCCTCTAGCAGACGAAAATAACGGAAGTGGTTTTATCGATGAG
The DNA here is from genome assembly GCA_030220185.1 of Diploptera punctata. Lineage (NCBI taxonomy): Eukaryota > Metazoa > Arthropoda > Insecta > Blattodea > Blaberidae > Diploptera > Diploptera punctata. The sequence continues at coordinate 1,273,721 of JASPKZ010001620.1, forward strand.
AATTCTGGATAATTTCTTGCCAATATTACGAAAACGATGACTTTCATGCATGACCAGTTAGTGGGTAGCTAATTCGATCTTTGCACTTGCTCACGGTGAGTCAGCTCACCAGTGATTGGAAGTAATTTGAGTAGAGACTAATGTATTTGCATGCGGCCCTTAGGCCCTATCTGTTCTTGTTATATCTGGTTTCTCATAAAGATCATGTAGCTAACTGTAATGAATTATTCTCCATTTCCCTGTCTCTCTTTGGTCCAAAAATGTACCGGTTCCAAAGAACTTTATTCTCAAATGCTCGTAATCTCCTTTCCTCCCTTAAAGTAAGAGTCCATGTTTCGCATCCATAATAACTGGTAGAATAGATAGCAATTTAACATTTTTTGAAAGGAGTTGGGACAAGAGTCTCTGTAATACATAATGGCACACATTTCCAGAATGTTTAATTTCTTTGTGCATCTCATTAGTGATTTGTGATTATTGTTCCTAGGTATTTGAATTCAGCCACTTTCTCAAAATTTCCCTCATTTGTAATTAGCTGTCCATTTACATTATATAATGTATTTCTACGTGTGACCATATATTTAGTTTTATTGATAATTATTTCCAGTCCTAATTCCTTAGTGTCACTCACTGGTGTGTGCATATTGGCCCTCAGTATCTTTTCGCTATCACCCAATAGTACTAGATCATCAGCATAAACTAACAGCTTATTGTAGGCCTTCTTGATCCCTTAAAGATTTGATGACATGCTCTAGTAAAACTATTCAATTATTATTAATTAAATAAAAATAAAACGTAGTTTTATTTGATTTTCATATTTATTATATAATTCAGTGACAGCTGTTTCGGTACACTGTACCTTCTTCAGACATGTTAACAAATGATGAATTGTGTTCCAACTGATCTAAGCAACAATACAACAATATTTATTTAATTTTTTTAATTTAACAAAGGGGAAAAATTATCAGGTGTATATAAATTGAAGTGTGGCACATGTGACAATGTCTATATAGGACAAACTGGTAGACCTTTTTATCTCTAATATAGGAACACATGAGAGCATATAACAGAAATTTAGAAAATTCAAAATATGCTAACCACCTATTCCAATTTAATCATTGTTTCGATCCAAATTTTGAAATTTTACATGTTTGTGATAAGGGTAAGAAGTTAGATCTTTTGGAGACTGTAGAAATTAATACATTTAAAAGTAGTAAAAAACTGTTAAATTCTCAACTTGATTTGAATGAATCCCCTTTGTTAAATTAAAAAATTTAAATAAATATTGTTGTATTGTTGCTTAGATCAGTTGGAACACAATTCATAATTTGTTAACATGTCTGAAGAAGGTACAGTGTACCGAAACAGCTGTCACTGAATTATATAATTAATATGAAAATCAAATAAAACTACATTTTATTTTTATTCAATTAATAAATATGGATTTTCATCAAGTAAACACCAACTCAATTGATTATTAAATTATTATTTTGAATTTCTTTATTCTGTCACATAAGGGAAATTTTAATCTTTTGCTAATTTCAGCAAGTATTTTCCCCATTTGAATTTAAGTCAAGCTAAATGAAGGAAGGTTTGTAAACTTGTTTAAAAAGTCTTCCCTTGGGAACCACTTTAATACAGTAAAAGCTCCTTATTCCATAATATGCAGCAAATACAGAAACTGTAAATATGGAATGGTATTATAGCCTCACTATGATGGTTGTCCAGCGGCTTGCTGTGTTTCCCCGCAGCGTTATATTCAATAAAGTACAAAGAAGACAATACCGCACTATAGGTAATCTGCATGCTGATCATTGCCAAGCATTGTCGCACGGCACCCGCTTTTATGTAAACGGACAAGCATCATAGTGAGGCGATAATAATATACCGACTGGATCCGCGAATAAGGAAATTTTTAGTTGCGAATACAGGAACTGTCACAATTTTTTTTTACACTCAAATAATGAAAATGCGAATAACGGAACCGTGAATAAATAGCTTTTATTTTTATTTATTTATTAATTTAATTTATTTCCTGTAATTCCTAAATGGAGCATAGGGCAGCAGTAAAGTTCCCCCAGCCAGCCATTTCACTTGTTTCCAGCCTTTCCCTCTTTCCTTTGCTTCCTCCTCTACTGATCGCTTCCAAGTTTACCTAGGTCGTCCAATATTTCATAATCCTCGGATTCCAATCGGTGCAGTCTCGCGATGTTCGGCTAGATTTCCCAATGGGCGTATATCCTTCCACTGTCTTGGTTTATTCTTGTACTGTAGCTTAATTATCGGCAGAGTGACTGTGAATATGCTCCTTGCCTCTGGTCCAGAGGGTCGCGGGTTCAGGTTATCAGAGGATTTTAGGACGGAAAATCCAAGAGCAAGTCTCCGAAGGACTTTAAAGCCGTGGGTCCCGAGTCTGTGAAGATTTTCAGCTCGTAAAAACCCTAAGCCCGAAAAAAAGCCTCTAAGCAAAGTTACCGAATTTCCCCGTCCTAGTAATACTTGGTTCCTAATCCAGTGTGGGCGGAACGCGGACCACGGACCACTCAAGTGACATAAATATGAAAACAGTTGAACTAAATTAGTATGGTTCAAATTCTCCCGATAGGGGGAGAGCGACTAATCTTTGTAAAGGAGAACATAGGTTAAAAGTAGAAGTAAAAAGCTTTTACTGTAGATAATTCCTTCTTAATTGCTAAAAGTGCTGTGTTGCAGGAGGAGAGACCTTAGACCAATAAGGCCCTAGCAAAAATTTACCGATTTTCCCGTACTAGTACGACCGTGTTTTCTAGAGTCAGTGTGAGGCGAACGCGACCACGGACCACTCAAGGGACATCTATATGAAAACAAGTTTAATTAAATTAGATGGTTCAAATTATCCCGATAGGGGGAGAGTACCTAAATTTGTAAAGGAGGACTTAGGCTACAAGTAGAAGTAAAGCTTTTTTGTGCTTAATTCTTCTTATTGTAAAAGTTAATGTGTTGAGGAGGAGAGAACCTTAAGCCCAAAAAAAGCCCTAAGCAAATTTACCGGAATTTTCCCGTCCCTAGTACTACCTTCGTTTTTAGATGTCAGTGTGAGCAGAACGCTGACCAGGACACTCAAGTGACATCTATATGAAACAAGTTTAATAAATTAGTATGGTTAAAATTCTTCCCGATAGAGGAGAGTACCTAAATCTTGTAAAGGGGACTTAGGCTTAAAGTAGAAGTAAAAAGCTTTATTGTAGCTTAATTCCTTCTTAATTTGCTAAAGTTGACGGTGTTGCAGGGGAGGACCTTAAGCCCGAATAAAAAGGCCTCTAGCAAAATTAACGAATTTTCCCGTCTAGTACACCTGGTTTTCTAGATGGCATGTGAGCAGAACGCTGACCACGGACCACCAAGTGACATCTATATGAAACAAGTTAAATTAAATTAGTAGGTTCAATTCTTCCCGATAGGGGAGAGTACCTAAATCGTTGGAAAAGGAGGACTTAGGGTCAAGTAGAATAAAAGCTTTTATTGTAGCTTAATTACTCGTAATTGGCTAAAAGTTGACTGTGTTGCAGGAGGAGAGACCTAACCCGAATAAAAAGGCCTCTAAGCAAATTTACCGAATTTTCCCGTCCTACGTACTACCTGGTTTCTAGATGTCAGTGTGAGGCAAACGCGGACCACGGACCACTCACGTGACATCTATATGAAACAAGTTAATTAAATTAGTTGGTTCAAATTCTTTCCCGATGGGGGAGAGTACCTAAATCTTGTAAAGGAGGACTTAGGTTTAAAGTAGAAGTAAAAGCTTTAGTGTAGCTTAATCCTTATTAATTGCTAAAAGTGACTGTGTTGCGGAGGAGAGACCTTAAGCCCGATAAAAAGGCCCTAACAAAATTACCGATTTTCCCGTCCTAGTACTACCCTTGGTTTTCTAGATTCAGTGTGAGGCAGAACGCTGACCACGGACCACTCAAGTGACATCTATATGAAAACAAGTTTAATTAAATTAGTATGGTTCAAATTCTTCCCGATAGGGGGAGAGTACCTAAATCTTTGTAAAGGAGGACTTAGGCTTACAAGTAGAAGTAAAAGCTTTTATTGTAGCTTAATTCCTTCTTAATTTGCTAAAAGTTGACTGTGTTGCAGAGGAGAGACCTTAAGACCGAAGACAAAGGCCTCTAAGCAAAATTTACCGAATTTTCCCGTCCTAGTACTACCTTGGTTTCCTAGATGTCAGTATGAGGCGGAACGCTGACCACGGACCACTCAAGTGACATCTATATGAAAACAAGTTTAACTAAATTAGTATGGTTCAAATTCTTCCCGATAGGGGGAGAGTACCTAAATCTTTGTAAAGGAGAACATAGGATTACAAGTAGAAGTAAAAGCTTTTACTGTAGCTTAATTCCTTCTTAATTTGCTAAAAGTTGACTGTGTTGCAGGAGGAGAGACCTTAAGCCCGAATAAAAAGGCCTCTAAGCAAAATTTACCGAATTTTCCCGTCCTAGTACTACCTTGGTTTCCTAGATATCAGTGTGAGGCGGAACGCTGACCACGGACCACTCAAGTGACATCAATATGAAAACAAGTTTAACTAAATTAGTATGGTTCAAATTCTTCCCGATAGGGGGAGAGCGCCTAAATCTATGTAAAGGAGAACATAGGCTTACAAATACAAGTAAAAGCTTTTACTGTAGCTTAACTCTTAAATTCGTAATGTATCCTTTTAGATACATCAGTTGGTTCAATTAATTTAATATTTTAAATAAAATCAGAAGAAAACGAACAAAAAGAAACCACTTAAATGTGTATCTAATTATACAATATACCTAATAATAACAGTTATACAAGATTCCGTTTTCACTGCGGTCCGCCACATTCAAATAACTAACAGAAGAAATTTGTGTTTTGCTAATTTTAGGGTTAATTCCTTCGTAATTTGCTAAAAGTTGACTGTGTTGCAGGAGGAGAGAAAGGGGTTGACATACCAGCACTTGTCAAGTTTCCTTACTTCGACGAAGAAACAAAAACACAGAAGTTTCCGTTCAAAACTGTGTGCATGTTGTGTTCTCTAGTGACTCATATGGTGGTGAGTAAAGTGGCAAGTGTTGCGTTTGAAAAGAGACTGTTGGACTCAGACAGGTGGGACTACCTAGACAACTTTAATCACATGTCTAGACGAAGAAGTGTCCTCACGGTTAACGACAGGTTCGAGGGACTTATAACAATAGAAGAACTGAAACTTAAGAAGAAGAAACATGGAATTGTCAATCCGGGTCTCGTTGCAGATTCTACAACAAGCGACAACTCTGCCAAACTGTCCTAAGTGCCAAACTATTGTTGGTGATTGAGAAGATCGCGAGGGTGGGATCAAGAGAAAGTGCAAATAATATTACATAGTCTTGTGAACACTAGCAGCAATTTTTGACCGAGTTTGATAATTAAAATAAAATTATATTAATTTTGTCTTTTTAGGAATTAACACTAAGAGGTTGAATACAGGCTTTCACGGCCGGTAATCAATAATGTTGAGTGATTCCGAGGCTTTGTGGCTGGGCGTTCCTGCCAGACGTTTCTCCCTCAGCTGCGGAGGGCATCATCAGTGGGGAGTACTTCTAGGTGTTGTGGAATGCAGGCTTTCACGGCCGGTAATCATAGTATTAAAAGATTCCGGGCTATGTGGCCGTGGTCTATAACTGGCGTTTCTTCTTCCAGACGTTTTCTCCCTCCACTGCGGATGGCATCTTTCAGTGGCGAGCGCTTCCAGCTGTTGTTTCCCTGTCGTCGACTCGACTGCGAATGAACGGCAGAAAGCTGGACGCTCTTATTTATACTAGTGCTGCCTCGCGTGAGTCGCAGCTGTTTGGCTCGACATCATCATACTGGCTTCTGATTGGTTCGGAACTCTCTCCTTGTTATTGGTAGGTTTTGACTGTCTATTGTCTAATGTGTGATACCAGGCTTTAGCTAGTTTTATTCCTTCATCTTTTCTATTGAAATTGTCTTTGTGTTTATAAATTTCTATGGCCTCCCTGTACAGGGATTTCCCAAGATTTCCCAAACGCCAGTTATAGACCACGGCCACATAGCCCGGAATCTTTTAATACTACTTCTAGGTGTCGTTTCCTAGTCGGAGGCTCGACTCTGAAGTCGACAGTCGAGCCTCTGACCAGGAAACACCACCTACAAGCACTCACCATCGAAGATGTCCTCTGCAGTTGAGGAAGAAACGTCTGGTAGGAACTCCAGTAATGGACCACGGCCACAAAGCCTGGAATCACTCAACATTATAACACTAAGAGGTAATATTTTTCTTAAGATTAAATTAAAATGCTTCATACCTCACCTCATATCCAGTCTTGTAATTAGACCGTGGTTTCAAAGCCTTAGCAGCTACATCTTCTGTACTTCCTCGTCGACTGATGTTATGTCGTTCAGAAGAACTGCTTCATCTTCCCTTTGTGGTGGACCGATAAACCTCAGGATCCAGTCAGAATCTGCGGGAATTTCAATGTTCATAAGTTTTTCTCCGATTCCGATTGAGGGTCTTTCCACTTTTCAGCGGTTGCCCTTTTTACCAGCCGGCTGCTGGCCCTTCACATCCACATGTGTCAATCACAGAGGTAGATGATCAACAGCCAGTGTAGGGGTGACATGTGGTTAGCATGTCCAGTCCCCCAGCCGTTATAGCTGGTTCCTCAACCTGGAGCCGCTACTTATTGGTAGCTACCCAATTGCCTCACGATGCTGGGTGGGCACCGGTCCCATACTGGCCGAAATACCATGAGAAAATTTTTCTTCCCCTCATCGCGAGACTCGAACCAGCGCAAGTCCCGTAGCTCTGCGCCAAGGCTTCCTACCTTAACCGCTCGGCTACGGCGCGTGTTAAAAAACAAGATAAATCTCCTGATCCAGTCAGAATCCGCGGGAATTTGAAAGTTCATAAGTTTTTCTTTCTTCTTAAAAAAAAAAAAGATAAATCTCTGGATCCAGTCAGAATCCGCGGGAATTTCAAAGTTCATAAGTTTTTCTTTCTTGTTAAAAAAAACAAGATAAATCTCTGGATCCAGTCAGAATCCATGGGAATTTCAATGTTCATAAGTTTTTCTTTTTTGTAAAAGATAACAAGATAAACCTCCGGATCCAGTCAATATCCGCAGGAATTTCAAAGTTCATAAGTTTTTCTTTCTTGTTAAAAAAAGATAAACTTCCGGATCCAGTCAGAATCCACGGAAATTGAATTTCGAAGTTCATAAGTTTTTTCTCGTTATATATATATATATTATATATATATAAACAAGATAAACCTCTGGATCCAGTCAAAATCCATGGGACTTTAGTAGTTCATAAGTTTTTCTTTCTTGTTAAAAAAAACAAGAAAGAAAAACTTATGAACTTCGAAATTCCCACGGATTCTTACTGGATCCGGAGGTTTATCGGTCCACCAACAGAGGGAAGAAGAAATAGTTCTTCTGATTGACATAACATCAGTCTTGAAGACAATACTGAAGATGAAGCTGCCAAGACTTTGAAACCGCGGTCTAGTTAGAAGACTGGATATGAGGTGAGGTATGAAACATTTTAATTTAATCTTAAATTAAACCTTATAGTGATTTCTTCCTATAAATGTTCAATATTATTTTTCTTCTTCTACTTCATCATCCAACGATTAAGTCTGTTGGCTTGTTCTGGTTTCATGAAAGCTAGAATTGTTAAACTTGTTCAGACCATCTTCTGTGTGGGCGTCCAACATTTCTCCTTCCGTGTGATTTATAATTCAGCAATAATTTTGGAAATCTTTCTTCTGGCATTCTATCAATATGTTCTTTCCAGACGTTCCTTTATTTAATTATTCAATCTGTAAGTTTGAAAATATTTAAGTCCTTTATTACATCTTAATTCCTTTTCTTATCCAGCAGAGTATATCCTGCTATATTTTTTTTAAAAATCGCATCTCAGCTGCTTCCAATCTTTGTTCTTGTCTTTTAGTGATGGTCCAACATTCTGATCCATACATCAATACAGGAACAGCTATTACTTTATAAAATTTCATTTTTGTTTGTTTTCTTGTAATTTAAGGGTTCTTTTAATAGTACCACATACCTAGATTAAATTTATTTATTTTATCGTTAATATCTTCAGTTTTAACATACGATAAATTGAAACCTAGATTATATTTGAGTTGGAAATTTTGACTCACCTCTTATTTCTTGATTTTTATGCAGACCTAGGTTTCGTCACTTCTATGCGACATAGTCGATGCATCCAACTGTCGTTTTGCGGTTTTCCAACCTGTAAGTTGATTTCCGCTCCATCTGTTGGCTGGCCGATGAACTTCCAAATCAATTTTTTTTAGTTTTCTGCGGGAATTTTAAAATTCATGATTTTCTTTTTATTCTTGCAGATGTAATTTTTCTTCTAAATTGTGAGTTCCAATTTCAAGAAATACTGGGATGAATAAAAATTTCCAACCCATATATAATTAAAATACACCTCATAGTGTTATTTCCTACATATATTAATTAAAACCTAGATATTCATGTTTCAAGAATGGCTAGATTCAAGATCCCCAAGGCAATAATGACTACTGTCCAAATGGGAAACGGTCACTTGGTCGACCTATGAAGAGATGGTATGAAAACCGCTTTCTCAGGCCGTAACAGTTCTTCTGGGACTAATACCTGGCAGGATGATGATGATGAAACCTAGGTATTTAAAACTATTTACTTGCTCTAAAATTGTATCATCTATTACTATTTTTGCTCTTAAAATGTCTTTATTTAAGTAAAATTTTGTAATCTAACCTCATATTCTTCTTTTTCTTAGACCAATCTTTACTCTACCAACAGAGGGAGCAGGAGGCAGCTCTTCTTCTTATTATTATTTATAATTTGTAGGGTTTTTTTCCTGTTTATTTCCAAAATTACTCCTCTGAGGAAGACGTTTTGGATTTGCATTCACTGTGTATTCATCTCTTAGCTCTTCAAGATGGCATAACAACGGTCGTGAAAATATTGAAGATGGAACCGAACAAGGTCGCAAAACCGGTCTAACAAGGGAACTGTAAACCATTGCATGCCGAAACCTGTCTTGAAATTTCTTCCAGAGTATTATTTTTATGTGCAAAGGTTGTAAAATTATGTTCTGTTCTTAACTGCAAGCATATGGAAATTGTATTAGGATATTTTAATGCAAAAGTGGGGCGGGAAATATATTCAAACCAACAATAGTATTTTAATATTTAATTTTAGGAAGTTATATTTTGAGGTTATTTTAATTATATTATTTTTAGTCTGGACATCTTACCTCAATATTAATGTTGATTCGTTCTTGAACATGTTTCAAAACAATTCTGTTTTATCGTCTGGGAAAGCTGACGATAAAACAGAATTATTTTGAAACATGTTCAAGAACAAATCAACATTAATATTGAGGTAAGATGTCCAGACTAAAAATAATATAATAGTATTTTAACTCCAAGGCACTAAAATCCAGCGCCAAATCTCTCATTTAAACTACAGGGGAGTAATATAACTCCTGTATTGGCAGACTGGATCATTCCAACGAAAACCTGGTAGTCATAATGTCGGTTGAAAATGGGAAGGATGTTTCTCTTGAAAACTGCAGGTCCCCTGTTTAAGAAAACATAAACTATGAGGTAAGATAAGAAATGACTCATTAATACATTGAATTAAGAACCTCGAAATGCTATTTCCGGGGGCACGCCGTAGCGTAGTGGTTAAGACACTGCACTACAAGCCGGAAGGTCTACGGTTCGAGTCCCGGTGGGGTCAGGATATTTAAAATGACCCAAACCTTCTGGCGGCACTGTGGCCCTGGAGTCGACTCAGCCTCTAACGGAAATGAGTACCAGACGCTTGTTCGGGGTAAAGACGACCATCATGCAGGGCTGACAACCCGGCTGACATCAAGCGCCGATTGTACAGAAAAGTGGAAGCCCTAACCTCCTACTACCCCAAGGGCCTCTGAGGCCTGTAGGATACCTTTACCTTTTTATAATGTTATTTCCCATCTTTAACTATGGGACTGGATCATGGTCATTACCCGCCGTCTGCACGGTGTCCTGCCAAACTTCACTCCGCTCTTAACTCGTACAGGGACATACATCTGCTATGTACAGTGGGTTGCAATTGCTGCAATCTGGCTTAGATTTCTGTGCCTTGCAGTTAAAAAAGGCTGACAAATTTTTGGATATGGACTTCGTACATAACAAAGCTTCTCTGGGAGAAATTTGAATGTAGGTTTTAGCATACAATATAGGCAGTTGCTTGTAAGAAGAAGAATATAAGGTGACGTGATACAATTTTAATTAAATGTACTCATTTTATTTATTATGGTTATTTTGTTTGATTTATTTAATTTAATAGTTGTAGGAAATAATTTCAGAAATAAATAAATTAATTAAATACAAAAATATAGTTTTATTTGATTTTCATATTTATTATATAATTCAGTGACAGCTGTTTCGGTACACTGTACCTTCTTCAGACATGTTAACAAATTATGAATTGTGTTCCAATTGACTTAAGCAACAACACAACAATATTTATTTAAATTTTTTAAATTTAACAAAGGTGATTGATTCAAATCAAGTTGAGAATTTAACAGTTTTTTACTACTTTTAAACTTATTAATTTCTACAGCCTCCAAAACAAACAAAACATTGAAATTTTACATGCTTGTGATTAGGGTAAGAAGTGACCTAATTTAGATATTACTATACTCAATGTTTATTTTAGCAGATACAGTTACATTAACAATGTCATAGTGTAGAGCCACTTATGCATTGTTAGTATATATAAAATCACTAGATTCGTGTTGGTAGTTTCCGAGAAAATAGCGATTTTGTAACTTGACTATTACTATAGTCAATGCTAATTTTAGCAGATACAGTTACATTAACAATGTCATAGTGTAGAGCCACTAATGCATTGTTAGTATATATAAAATCACTAGATTCGTGTTGGTAGTTTCCGAGAAAATAGCGATTTTGTAACTTGACTATTACTATAGTCAATGCTAATTTTAACAGATACAGTTACATTAACAATGTCATAGTGTAGACGCACTAATGCATTGTTAGTATATATAAAATCACTAGATTCGTGTTGGTAGTTTCCGAGAAAATAGCGATTTTGTAACTTGACTATTACTATAGTCAATGCTAATTTTAGCAGATACAGTTACATTAACAATGTCATAGTGTAGGGGCACTAATGCATTGTTAGTATATATAAAATCACTAGATTCGTGTTGGTAGTTTCCGAGAAAATAGCGATTTTGTAACTTGACTATTACTATAGTCAATGCTAATTTTAGCAGATACAGTTACATTAACAATGTCATAGTGTAGGGGCACTAATGCATTGTTAGTATATATAAAATCACTAGATTTGTGTTGGTAGTTTCCGAGAAAATAGCGATTTTGTAACTTGACTATTACTATAGTCAATGCTAATTTTAGCAGATACAGTTACATTAACAATGTCATAGTGTAGGGGCACTAATGCATTGTTAGTATATATAAAATCACTAGATTCGTGTTGGTAGTTTCCGAGAAAATAGCGATTTTGTAACTTGACTATTACTATAGTCAATGCTAATTTTAGCAGATACAGTTACATTAACAATGTCATAGTGTAGGGGCCACTTATGCGTTGTTAGTATATATAAAATCACTAGATTCGTGTTGGTAGTTTCCGAGAAAATAGCGATTTTGTAACTTGACTATTACTATAGTCAATGCTAATTTTAGCAGATACAGTTACATTAACAATGTCATAGTGTAGGGCCACTTATGCATTGTTAGTATATATAAAATCACTAGATTCGTGTTGGTAGTTTCCGAGAAAATAGCGATTTTGTAACTTGACTATTACTATAGTCAATGCTAATTTTAGTAGATACAGTTACATTAACAATGTCATAGTGTAGTGCCACTTATGCATTGTTAGTATATATAAAATCACTAGATTCGTGTTGGTAGTTTCCGAGAAAATAGCGATTTTGTAACTTGGCTATTACTATAGTCAATGCTAATTTTAGCAGATACAATTACATTAACAATGTCATAGTGTAGGGCCACATATGCGTTGTTAGTATATATAAAATCACTAGATTCGTGTTGGTAGTTTCCGAGAAAATAGCGATTTTGTAACTTGACTATTACTATAGTCAATGCTAATTTTAGCAGATACAGTTACATTAACAATGTCATAGTGTAGGGGCACTAATGCATTGTTAGTATATATAAAGTCACTAGATTGGTGTTGGTAATTTCCGAGAAAATAGCGATTTTGTAACTTGACAATTACTATAGTCAATGCTAATTTTAGCATATACAGTTACATTAACAATGTCATAGTGCAGAGCCACTTATGCATTGTTAGTATATATAAACTCACTAGATTGGTGTTGGTAGTTTCCGAGAAAATAGCGATTTTGTAACTTGACAATTACTATAGTCAATGCTAATTTTAGCATATACAGTTACATTAACAATGTCATAGTGCAGAGCCACTTATGCATTGTTAGTATATATAAAATCACTAGATTCGAGTTGGTAGTTTCCGAGAAAATAGCGATTTTGTAACTTGGCTATTACTATAGTCAATGCTAATTTTATCAGATACAGTTACATTAACAATGTCATAGTGTAGGGCCACTTATGCATTGTTAGTACAAATAAAATCACTAGATTCGAGTTGGTAGTTTCCGAGAAAATAGCGATTTTGTAACTTGACTATTACTACAGTCAATGCTAATTTTAGCAGATACAGTTACATTAACAATGTCATAGTGTAGGGCCACTTATGCATTGTTAGTATATATAAAATCACTAGATTCGAGTTGGTAGTTTCCGAGAAAATAGCGAATTTGTAACTTGACTATTACTATAGTCAATGCTAATTTTAGCAGATACAGTTACATTAACAATGTCATAGTGTAGGGCCACTTATGCATTGTTAGTATATATAAAATCACTAGATTCGAGTTGGTAGTTTCCGAGAAAATAGCGAATTTGTAACTTGACTATTACTATAGTCAATGCTAATTTTAGCAGATACAGTTACATTAACAATGTCATAGTGTAGGGCCACTTATGCATTGTTAGTATATATAAAATCACTAGATTCGAGTTGGTAGTTTCCGAGAAAATAGCGATTTTGTAACTTGACTATTACTATAGTCAATGCTAATTTTAGCAGATACAGTTACATTAACAATGTCATAGTGTAGGGCCACTTATGCATTGTTAGTATATATAAAATCACTAGATTCGAGTTGGTAGTTTCCGAGAAAATAGCGAATTTGTAACTTGACTATTACTATAGTCAATGCTAATTTTAGCAGATACAGTTACATTAACAATGTCATAGTGTAGGGCCACTTATGCATTGTTAGTATATATAAAATCACTAGATTCGAGTTGGTAGTTTCCGAGAAAATAGCGATTTTGTAACTTGACTATTACTATAGTCAATGCTAATTTTATCAGATACAGTTACATTAACAATGTCATAGTGTAGGGGCACTTATGCATTGTTAGTATATATAAAATCACTAGATTCGAGTTGGTTAGTTTCCGCGAAAGAAAATAGCGATTTTGTAACTTGGCTATTACTATAGTCAATGCTAATTTTATCAGATACAGTTACATTAACAATGTCATAGTGTAGGGCCACTTATGCATTGTTAGTACAAATAAAATCACTAGATTCGAGTTGGTAGTTTCCGAGAAAATAGCGGTTTTGTAACTTGACTATTACTTGAGTCAATGCTAATTTTAGCAGATACAGTTACATTAACAATGTCATAGTGTAGGGGCACTAATAAATTGTTAGTATATATAAAATCACTAGATTCGAGTTGGTAGTTTCCGAGAAAATAGCGAATTTGTAACTTGACTATTACTATAGTCAATGCTAATTTTAGCAGATACAGTTACATTAACAATGTCATAGTGTAGGGCCACTTATGCATTGTTAGTATATATAAAATCACTAGATTCGAGTTGGTAGTTTCCGAGAAAATAGCGAATTTGTAACATGACTATTACTATAGTCAATGCTAATTTTAGCAGATACAGTTACATTAACAATGTCATAGTGTAGGGCCACTTATGCATTGTTAGTATATATAAAATCACTAGATTCGAGTTGGTAGTTTCCGAGAAAATAGCGAATTTGTAACTTGACTATTACTATAGTCAATGCTAATTTAGCAGATACAGTTTACATTAACAATGTCATAGTGTAGGGCCACTTATGCATTGTTAGTATATATAAAATCACTAGATTCGAGTTGGTAGTTTCCGAGAAAATAGCGAATTTGTAACTTGACTATTACTATAGTCAATGCTAATTTTAGCAGATACAGTTACATTAACAATGTCATAGTGTAGGGCCACTTATGCATTGTTAGTATATATAAAATCACTAGATTCGAGTTGGTATTTTCCGAAAATAGCGAATTTGAAACATGACTATTACTATAGTCAATGCTAATTTTAGCAGATACAGTTACATTAACAATGTCATAGTGTAGGGCCACTTATGCATTGTTAGTATATATAAAATCACTAGATTCGAGTTGGTAGTTTCCGAGAAAATAGCGAATTTGTAACTTGACTATTACTATAGTCAATGCTAATTTTAGCAGATACAGTTACATTAACAATGTCATAGTGTAGGGCACTTATGCATTGTTAGTATATATAAAATCACTAGATTCGAGTTGGTAGTTTCCGAGAAAATAGCGATTTTGTAACTTGGCTATTACTACAGTCAATGTTAATTTTAGCAGATACAGTTACATTAACAATGTCATAGTGTAGGGCCACTTAAGCATTGTTAGTATATATAAAATCACTAGATTCGAGTTGGTAGTTTCCGAGAAAATAGCGATTTTGTAACTTGACTATTACTATAGTCAATGCTAATTTTAGCTGATACAGTTACATTAACAATGTCATAGTGTAGGGCCACTTATGCATTGTTAGTATATATAAAATCACTAGATTCGAGTTGTTAGTTTCCGAGAAAAAAGCGATTTTGTGACTTGACTATTACTATAGTCAATGCTAATTTTAGCAGATACAGTTACATTAACAATGTCATAGTGTAGAGCCACTTATGCATTGTTAGTATATATAAAATCACTAGATTCGTGTTGGTAGTTTCCGAGAAAATAGCGATTTTTTGTAACTTGACTATTACTATAGTCATGCTAATTTTAGCAGATCCGTTACATTAACAGTGTCATAGTGTAGGGCCACCTTATGCATTGTTAGTATATATAAACTCACTAGATTCGTGGTTGGTAGTTTCCGAGAAAATAGCGATTTTGTAACTTGACTATTATATGGTCAATGCTAATTTTAGCAGATACAGTTACATTAACAATATCATAGTGTAGGGCCACTTATGCATTGTTAGTGTATATAAAATCACTAGATTCGAGTTGGTAGTTTCCGAGAAACTAGCTATTTTGTAACTTGGCTATTACTATAGTCAATGCTAATTTGCTGATACAGTTACCTTGACAATGTCATATTGTTTAGGGCCACTTATGCATTGTTAGTATATATAAATCACTAGATTCGGTTGGTATTTCGGAGAAATAGCGATTTTGTATCTTGGCTATTACTATAATCAATGCTAATTTTATCAGATACAGTTACATTAACAATGTCATAGTGTAGGGGGCACTTATGGCATTGTTAGTATATATAAATTACTAGAATCGAGTTGGTAAGTTTCCGAGAAATAGCGATTTTGTAACTTGGCTATTACTATAGTTCAATGCTAATTTTATCAGATACATTACATTAACAATGTCATAGTTGTAGTGCCACTTATGTGGTTAGTATACTAAAATCACTAGATTAGTGTTGGTAGTTTTCTCGCGTAAATAGCGATTTTGTAACTTGACTATTGCTTAGCAATGCTAATTTTAGCAGTACAGTACATTACAATGTTTTAAGTGTAGGGCCCCTAGCATGTTAGTAT
The DNA here is from genome assembly GCA_030220185.1 of Diploptera punctata. NCBI lineage: Eukaryota > Metazoa > Arthropoda > Insecta > Blattodea > Blaberidae > Diploptera > Diploptera punctata. Next base: position 1,289,728 of record JASPKZ010001620.1, read on the forward strand.
ATATAAATCACTAGTTCGATTGGTAGTTGCCCGAGATGATAATAGCGATTTGTAAACTTGACTATTATTATAGTTCATGCTAATTTAGCAGTATTAAGTTACGTTTAACACAGTTTGTATAGGTAGGGCCACTTATGCAGTTTTGTAGTAGTATATATAAATCACTAGATCGAGTTGGGAGTTTCGAGGAAAATAGCAAATTTGTAACTTGACTATTACTATAGTCATTGCTAATTAGCAGAAGATACAGTTACATTAAAATGTCATAGTGTAGGGCCCCACTTGGGGCATTGTTCGTTTTTATATAAAAAATCACTCGATTCGAGGTGGAGTTTCCGAGATGAACATAGCTGATTTGTAAAACTGGCTATTACTACAGTCAAGTTAATTTTAGCAGATACAGTTACAGTAACATGTCTAGTGTAGGGCCCACTTTAGCATTGTAAAGGTATTATATAAAATACTAGTAGATTCGAGTTGTAGTTTTCGGAGAAAATAGCGATTGTTAACTTGGCTATTACTATAGTCATGCTAATTTTAGCAGATACAGTGCATTAACAATGTCATAGTGAGGGCCAATTATGCCTTGTTAGTAATAAAAATCACTAGATTCGGAGTTGGTAGTCCGAGGAAAAATGCGATGTTGTAAACTTGGCTATTACTATAGTCAATGCTAATTTTAGCAGATACAGTTGCATAACAAGTAATGTATAGGGGCATTCACTTATGACATTGTTTAGTGCAAATACCATCACAGAGTCGTGTTGGTAGTTCCGAGAAAATAGCGAATTTGTACCTTGACTATTACTATAGTCCATGCAAATTTAGTTGATACAGTTACATAACAATGTCATGAGTGTAGGGCCACTTATGCATTGTTAGTATATATAAACTCATAGATTTCGAGTGGTAGTTTCGGAGGAAAATAGCGAATTTTGTAAACTTGGCTATACTATAGTCAATGCTAATTTAGCAGATACAGTTGCTTATAACAATTGTCTGTGGTAGTGAGACACTTATG